>CM062816.1:1187688242-1189033242 GCA_031772625.1 Pinus tabuliformis | reverse complement strand
TCAACCCGATGTATATAATTAGGGTTATAAAATTATTTTTGCTTTTCAACTCCAAATTAACATGATATCAATATGTAAAATATATGACTAAAGTGAATTTTTGTTTTGGATAGCATATTCATTGAAATTATATAATTGGTGTACTAAACATTATTGACTATGTTGTGTATTGCAAAAGCTAGATGGGGCCATGGCAATAGATCATGTCATATGAAACGAGGACATAATGGATGATGCGGGACATATGGTACTGAAATTTTGACTTAACCTTCTGATAAAATGATATAATTTCGTTTTGTGATATGCCCATATTTTTTGTGATATTACTAAAATATATAGTGTATTATCTAATGTTGATAGAAACCTTGCGGCACACAAACCCTTCCTTTTACCCTATGAAATCCATGAAATTTGGAGTATTCTTGAACAAAAGAAATATATATGTGAAAAAAAAAATTAATTGTGTTAATGTTACCCATGAGTAAAAAAATAATCTCATAAATAACTCATGCATGTCACATGTGAGAGTTACTCAGTTGAGATTGGAGTTCAAGGGTAGTGTACTATCAGTTTTATAATAATAAGAATTGTACAGATGGTGCAAGTAGTCAGAGGAAAGCCTATGAGGATTGCACAATTCATATTGAAGAATTTCCCTAATTAATAGGGGTATAATTCCCAAGGAAATAGGGTGGGCAAGCATAAAATTGGTTAAGTATTGGCCTAGGCTTGTCTAAGAAGCAGTGACATAGATAGAAATAGTACAAATGTTTCTAGGGCTTGAGAAAAGCATTGTAATCTTCTCATACTTTCTAACTAATGCAATATAAAAATAGGAAGGGCTTTTAATTGTGTCTTTCCCCAAGAAATCATTGTGTAATGTGTATTCTTTCTCTTGTATGCTTCGTCATTTCACAATTGTATAATTATTTCCACTAATGAGTAGAGTATATTCAAGTATTTTGTTTTAACAAATTACATAAGAAATTTGAATCTATAAGGAATCTCTACATGGTATCAAAGAAGAAATAGCTCTAGAAGAGGAGAATACAAGTTTATTTTTTGCAGGTGAAATCGAATTTGCAGTGTCATTCTTCAGAGCTAGTGGGATTTTGTTCTATGGATTGAGACACAAATATGCCCTTGAGGTTAGTTCGAGCTATATTTCTTGGAAAGACATGGTGGATGCATTGTTGGAAGACAATGGGCTAAAGGAATTCATAGACAATGATATTCCTAAGCCTCCAACAACATATGCTCAAGATCTTCCAGAGTGGAAGAAATGTGTTTTGTTATCAGTCCGATAATTCTTTTGAATTAAAAAGAAAGAAAAAACAAAGGTAACCACAAACCGCTTTTGTAGATCAGGACCTAGCCTTCCTGATGCTCAGAGAGGGCTCTCCCTTTAAAATTTAACTTTGTTTTAGTTAAGATGTTTTTAGGCTAGTTATGATTGTTCAAGGGGTATTTTATTTGTATTTAAGATTGGGTGGTGGGATCACTTAGACAGATGGATAGAATGATGTATTTAGACCATTGGGCTATGGAGTCGAACAATAAGGAAGAAAAACTAGATTAACTCTCTACAGGAAATGTTCAAAGGGAAAGATAACAGAGTGTTTTTCAGATCTTTGACACAGAGGGGAGAAAGGGTTTCACTATGGGAGGGAGAGCAATTAAGGGTTCTCAGACTGAATAATGAATGATGAATGAAGGGATAATCGATATCAAAGGGCGATTAAGAATCCTTTAACCTAGATATTCAAGAAATCAATCTAAACCAAAGAGCAATTAAGAATTCTTTGACTTAGATATCAACAAAAAACATTTAAATGTATAACTGTTAAGACAGAGTGTCATTAAACAAGTTCTGAAGTATTATTCCAGTTATAACATTTAGATTTAGAAAAACATTAAAGATTATGAATAACTTGAGAAAAATAACAATAACACATGAGAATACTTGTCTGAAATTCGCTCAACACATGAATCCTTTGAAATATTTGATCTTTATTTATCAATCCAACTTGCTGGCTCAGTAAATGATACAATAACCCTCTGGGTTTTCTGATAAAAAATTCTATAGAAATGTCTAGTAGAATCCACCCTACATACTTCGAATTATGAAGTATTTATACAAAATTATTTACAAAATATCCCAAACTGACTTGGGATTTATTTTAGGGAAAAAATATCTAATTCTAAAAAAGTAATGCCACCTTTCTAACTGATTGCTTTCTAGCACTATTATATTTGATTTCCTTTTATATTTAGTTGATTGATCTTTTAGCTATCATCTGATGCTCTTCGACTTATCTTCTTTCACTGATACTCTTTGACTCTGATACTCTTTGACTGGGACAACTGCCCATTTACTTTCACCATTCTGTTTTTACCAAACTGTGTTAATTGTTGAACTTACTTTGAATTAAAGTAAGTCAGTTAGCTACTCCCATCTCTCTTCAGTTGGTAACTGAATGTTATTCAACTTCCTAAAGACCTCATTAGCCTCTGTGTATTTAACAAATGTAGGCTTATTTACAAACAGGTGTTTTACCTCATGCTAGAGGTAAAACAAGTTCTTCAAAGCTTGGTAAAGGACTTTACCAGAGGGCATCCCTTGTTTTGCTGTGTTGTGGATGGATGCATTGTTGACTTGAGTTTTAGCCACTTCCCTGAGCTTTTTGTTGTAGTCCTCTTATGTCTTCAACTTGTCATTAATTAGAAAAGGACTTGGTAAACCTTTCTGCATCAAAGTGTCAAATTTGAATTTAAATCTATCAATATAAAGTTGCATAGTCTGACACTTGTCTTCCAAGTTGTGCATCAAATTCCTTTTAGTAAGGACTCTTCTTACTTCTAGGATTGTCCCTGTCCTGTCACTAATATCCAATTCTTCCAGTTCATATTTATTTTTGGAATTCAAAAAGTTGATGATCTTGGTTGCCTCTTCTGGCATCCCTTCCAGCTCTGTTTTAACCTTTTGAATTGCCTCTATGGCCTCTTTAACCAGATCAATCTGCTCAAACATTACCTAAATGGATGGCCAAATATCATTGGCAGAGTCAATGATATTGGCCCATAGTTTTTATTTTGCTTGTTCCAATGGCTCACCTAGATTCATTTCTTTCTATAGATTCTTTATCCTCTCAGTTAATCTTGCTACCTTGTGTTGTTCCTCCTTATTCATAATTTGAGCAAGTTTACAGTCTATCTCCAGACTACTTACTTTCTCTTCTAGTTTCTTGATTTCTACAACTTTGAGGGACATCTCTTCCATGGATTTAGCCAACCTATTGGCTTCTTCACCTGTAGAACCCACTGCGGTCAACCCTGTTGCTGAAGTAGATGGTGCTGTTGCAGGCAATGCAGTGGCCAATGGAGCCGTAGGTGCCAGTTTCTCAGCCAATGTTGATGGTACTATTGTGGTGATACTTGGGATGACCATGGCTACATTTTCCTGGAGGCTAGCTTGCTTGGTCGACTTGTACATTTCTTTTTCCATTTCTTTTAGCTAGGTGTTCAACTGCAACACCAAGTCAAGCATTTCCGCCTGGGCAGTTTGATTCTCTAGGACTTGTTTTGTTTGAGGATGTCGTGAATTAGGCAATTTGAGCTATTTTTTTAGGGCTACAATGTCTTCATTCTTCTTTTTTATCAACTGCTTAGTTGCCTTTGGGTCATGGCCCAGCTCAATGATTAGGTCTTCTAATGATTTGATCCTTATGTCTTTAGCACTAGAGGATGCCTTTTCGAGTTTAAATTGTGCAATAGTAGTATTCAAGCACTCCTGTAATCTGTATGCATCCATGGCCTTACCAGTCAAAGTGGAGTATATCAGTTCTCTGGCTTGTTTGTGAAACTCTATTTGGTCCACATGATGGATGTCCTTTTCCAATACTTCAAATGTGGCTTTCTTATAATCTGCTATAGACTTCGGTTGTGGCACTGTTGGATGCATATATGACATTTTCATATTTCCCTGCTCAATACCAAATGTAGACATTAGTCTGCTATGGTTAGGAGCTGAATGTTTGAAATATTGAGCATATGTCTCAGCTTTCAATTTTACATTTCTAATTTTAATCTCCTTATATATATCCTTAATGGTTTTTTCTTTGTCAGCTGGTCTGACTAAAGAAGAAACCTCGGCTGACTTCTTCCTTTCTATCAACTATGTGTAGAGGTGGTGGGTTCATTTGTTTCCTCTACCTCTTTCCCTTTCTGACCTGTTGTGTCTAGCTGAGATTCTGACAGTGGTTCTGACTCTATTCCTTCTACCTCAATCTGTTCTTTCTGTTTAGATACAGGATTCGGTTTTCTCCTTTTCATTTAGTCTGCTTGCTCGTCCACTTTTTCCATCTGGGAACTAGAAGTCTCTTCTCTACTTTTAGGGTTTTTCTCCTTATTCAGGACTGTTTGTAATGTATAGGGAGCATCCATCCTTTGGCCATGATCTGGGACCTAGAGGAACTCACTCAAGTAAATATGTTGCTTAATATTATACAGAGCATTTTAAACATCAACAATTGTGATATCTTTATCTACCAATGTGTTTTCCAACCATTCAGTTTGGTTGGCATATCTTTCAATTTCAAGCATTGAATAATGTGCATATGGATTTAGTTTAACCCTGGTTCTCATTTTTGTTATTACTCCATGAGGGTCATAATGCCACATAAAACTCTTGGCAACTTTCAACTCCTGTAATATATTATCTACCTATGGTCCAGCTTGTCTATTATTGCAAATAAAGGGGTCCATTTCACTTTTGACTCTGAATTGGGCCTTCTTCTTTGCAGCCACAAAGTGGACATCATCTGAGTTGATGATTTTCCTAAAATACTCCAAGGAAAAAAATATTAAGGGAAGATACTTTGGCAATTTATATGGAGCTAGTTGGTAGACATAGACTATGATCTCTGTGTGATTTTGGTGCAAGCACCAGTATCCTATCTTACTGTTTTTAGCCAACTGAAGTATCCTTTTGATATTAGTACTAATCCTAGGTTGCACAATTCCTGTCAGAATATTCATCACTGGGTGGACAAAGGAATCTATGAAGTCCTTATAATCAGAAACAATGGAATCTTTCTAGACAATAGGTATCCAATAGAGGATAGACCTCTCTTTTCCTCTACCGTCACCTTTTATGATCTTCATGGGGAATTTATCAGTTTGGTAATACAAAAACAAATAATACAATATTGTAGAGAACTTAAACACCCTTTCAATGGGCAATCTGATGAGTTTTTCATGCATCTTGTCTGCAATGAACTGGGCATAGTCAAACTTGATGGCCGGAGGTTTACTAGGGGTAAAAAGGGACGGGAATGCAAAAGTTACTTCATCTACATGTTCATTTGTCCTATATCCAAGGAAGGAAGATATCATCGTGATAATATGCCTGGCAGTTTGTGAAAATATGGGGGCTATGTATGGAGGAGTAAAACTTGGTGTATGTTATTTTGCAACTATGAAGTCCTTGAACACTTTCTTGGCTTTTTCCTCATCAATAGAATTATAGAGTTCTAGTAGTCCTCCAATGGACAAAGGAACTAAATTTGGGTTGGGCTGGACCTGTAACATCTAATTGATGGACTCTAGAGTGATAGTGAAGAGCAGTTGTTGATTGGGGGCTATTATAGCGCTCTGGTTGGGGATGTAATAGGTCTAACAGTAGTGGATAATGTCTGGAAGACCATGGACTCTTGGGAATGAGTAGAGGGGGAGATTTGACTCCCAGAGGTGAATATCATCAGCATGGTTTAAAAATTTGTCTTTGCTCCAGAAGTGGAGCTTCATTCTTTCAGAGGCTGAAGATGTATCTTTAATCTGAAAATCCCTATCAGCCAAGGGTAGGTGATCTTGGTCAAGGTGGGGGGTTGAAATAGGCTTAAAATTCAGGGAAATGTGGGTAGACATTGTGGAAAACAGGGGTAAAAGTTGGAAATTGACTTGGCAGGGTTCGACCAGTGGTCTGGGTTTTGCAAGTTTTTTAAGGGTCTAGGTGAAAATCAGTTATTTCAGGGGTAGAAAACTTGATTTGATTTATTCCATGTTTTAATTACTTTAAATTTTATGTTAAAAAGGGGAAAATTGGTGTATTTTGTAGAATACATAAAACGGAGTTTGGTGTTGTGAACTTGGTCGAGGTTTTAGGTAAGAGATGAAAAATGTTGGCTTTGGACGAGTGTTGGAGGAAAGATGGCGACTGGTAGTTGGTTGGCAGCTGTAGATTTTAGGAGTGCATGAAAGCTCAGGATTTCAATGTGCAGTTGGTCAAAAAACATAAAAATGGCATTCGCGGGGCTTTATTGGGTTAAAAATGGGACAAGCGGGAAAAATAGTTATGAACAGTGACTGGTATCGAGAGGGTAGTTTTGCCCCTCTTCGTATAGCTTCTGGGGACAGGGTGGTAAATTTTAGAGGGGATGCGAAATGATGCAATGGTGACACATCACTAAATTGGGACTAGGCAAAACCGCCCATATCGGGTGCTATCGGGCAGTTAAAGCTCGGAAATGGAATGCGTGCGAAATGGAGTGGTAACCGCTGGATGAGATGGGTGTTGATCTGACAGTGGTTGTGTTGAAAAGATGCATGGAGGGGATTGGGGGAAATTTTAATGAGGGACTCGCCTAATCAAACACACTTAAGCCATGTTTAATTAACTTTTAAAATGGTGGATTAACTTAAATGATCCATCGGGCGGGTTTTTACAAGGCGGAAGGGTTTTCAACTTAGGATAATCTAATTTATGTGTTTTTTTATTAGAAAAGGGGAAAATAACTTTTCACAAAGGGGGGAAAGGATTTTTACCCTAGGGAAAGGGATTTATTGAACATAATGATGATTTTAGCAAGGGGGAAAAGATTTTAAAGGGAATTTGTGGGGGAAAATAGGGGATAATGAAGTAAGGGTGAAAATAGAGTGGAAAGGGGATATTTTAAGGGATGATGGGGAGATTAATAAGCAATTTGAGGGAGAATCTTGTGAAAGGAGAGGGAATTAGTTAAACTCATATTATGAGCATGCCTTTTTCATTGATAACTACTCCTGCACACTTGAAACACATAGTTAAGCATGATAGGAGTGCTTATGCTCCAAATGACTTGTATTTTTGCAACATTTCTTTACTTACCCTTTTACCTACCCTAAAAAAAAATTTATTCACTTCGGTTGGTGCACTTAAGCTAGCAAACCCTTTTCTTTCCTTTTATTTTATAAAACAAACTATCTATTTCTAACCTTATATATTTCGAGGGCTGAGATTGAACTGATGAGCTCCTTTTATTTTCTCTACCTATCTAATGATCTGCCAAGATTAAACTGTTTGGTTAGATTTTATTCTCTAACTATAAACATAAAATTCAAAGAATGAAGTAGTCAAGATTAAGCAGTTTGACTATCATGGATTGTGGCACGTATGACAAGCTGCACATAACCATTATTTAGGACAGTAAAGTAAAAAGTAATGGCACTTGGACTTGCACACTTTCATGATATGTTTTTGTTTGGGGTTCAGATATCTATCTATATATATATATATATATATATATATATATATATATATATATATATATATATATATATATATATATATATGATCTTTTATTACTTTTCCCGTCCTTTGATACTTCTTTTAGGACATACCCTATTTACATTTTTTTATTTTAATATGGAAAACATTTGCAAAAAGAAAAGGTATGTACAATATTACAAGAGTTAACCTCAACCAATTCAAAATTATGAAATCTATCACTATAGGACTCTAACATGTTGTAAAGGCAATAAGGATCATATTAGAAGGAGATCAATATCATATTATTTCGAATCTCCACAAGAAAGATACACCATATGCAATGTAGCAAGCCTTGATCGATTTTTTCCAGAATAGTAATGACCACAGGAAGCTGGAACTTAAGGACAAGGTTTTGAAGATCAAGATGGAGAAGGGTAACACAATACCAAAATACTTTAGCAGGTTCACCAAATGTCAGGATGCACTTGGGAATGTCGGTATTACAGTTGTTGATGATGATTTGGTTAGCCTAGCACTTCTAGGCCTTCCCAAGAGCTTGCATAGCTACCAGGATTCAGTAAATGGGAGGGAGCATCTACCAAAGTGGGAGCGTTTTTGGTTTGACTTGGTGTACGAAGAGATAAGGTGGAGCACCAGAGATGGAACCTCATCCAAACATGATGATGAGGATAATTGTGCCTTAGATGGAAATGCGAAGAAAGGGAAAGGAAAGAAATTCTAATCGAAAGGATATTCCAGTTAGGTTGATAAGAAGAATGACTTGTCGAAGATTAAATGTTTTCACTCTCCTGATCTAGGACATTATGCCACAAAGTGTCCACACAAGAGGGCTAACAAGAAGCCCTCGAGAGGAGCGGTAGGTGAAGCTCTTACTTCACAATTCAAGTTGGATTTCACCCTCATTTCTTTCATGGTGACATCAACAATGGGTAGTGTGTGGTATCTAGATAGGGGAGCCTCATTCCATATGACTAGCAAAAAATATTTTTTTAATGACTTGGAGGAGAAGGACCTCCAGATGCACATCGAGATGGGAGATGATGGATAGTATAACGCAATCAAAATTGATGTTGTTACTTTTCATAGGGAGTCTAGTTCTCCTCTAACATTAAAATATGTCATGTATGTTCCAATTCTTAAGAAGAATTTAGTTTCAGTTGCTATGCTGGAGGACCATGGCCATATTTAGCAAAGGAAATGATTTCCTTCATCACATAGCCACAAGACAAGTGAAGCAGATCGAGGTTTAGGTGAAGAACCTCTATCAATTGGATGTAGAATATTTTGCAGCATTATGCACAAAAGCAGAGAAGGTGCAGAACCAAGACATCGGTGGATTATGGCATAGAATATTGGGCCACTTGCACCATGGAACTTTCAATATCATGCAACATATTTCTACAAGACTTCCCAAGGGTGAACTGAGAAAAGAGATACATGCAAATGGTGTAAAATGGGGAAGTACACCAAATCCACCATTCATGATAAGGACAGTTGAGTGCAAGCGATCCTTGAAAGAATTCACACAGATGTGTGTCGATCATTCTCGACAACCTCCGTGGCCAAGAAAAGGTATTATGTAATATTTTTAGATGATTTCTCACATAAGTGCTAGATTTTATTCATGCATAAGAGAGATAAAATGTTCTCTAAATTTTGTCAATTTAAAGCACTTGTTGTGAAAGATGCTAGCAGGAAAGTGAAGTCTCTTAAGAGTGATAATGGTGGAGAATATGTGTTGGGTGAATTCAACAAATTATGTGCATCAAAAGTATTTGACGGGAGTTAATAGCACCCCATAACACACATCATAATGGTGTGGCTGAAAGGAAGAACATAAGTATTGTGGGAGCTACACAAGCGATGTTACATGATTAGGGCCTACAATTTCACTTATGGGCTGAAGCATGCAACACAATTATACATGTGTAGAATAGGAGTCCTCATCAGATTCTCAAGATGAGTACACCAGAAGAATCATTTTTAGGTAAGAAACCAGATGTGGCACACTTCAAGATCTTTGGTTCATCATTTTAATATCATGTTACCAAGGATACAAGGGAAAATCTAAAACTAATATGTGAGTTGGCCATATTTGTGGGGTACAATGATACACCTCACAACTATCGGTTGTACCTGCCATCTCATAGGATGACAGTGATTCTTAGAGATGTGAGGTTCGATGAAGAGAAGGCAATGAGATGTTCCCTTGAGAGGGAGCTTCAGTTACATGCAGATAAGGATCTTTTAGCTCTAAAGGAAGAACCTCAGGATGATGTGGAGCAACCACATGCAGAGGAGAAGAGAGTGGAAGTACCCACTCATGCAGAGACTTATAGAGATGGAAGGAAGTACAACAAAGAAGCTGACATATTGATGCATGATGTTAGATAGAATGTGTGAGCACCCACAACATAGCGCAGGTAGAGAAGGTCGCCAGATCGGTACAATGGCTACATGGCTTTGATGAGCCAAAGTGTATAGATTGAGCAATTCTCACTCGCGAAATAAGTGCAGCAACCAGTACAGGTTTATGCCATGGTAGAGGAGTAGGAATCCATTATTAGAAACAATGTTTGGGAAGTGGTCCCAAGACCAGCAGACAAGTCAATGGTGAGTTCCATATGAGTAAAGCAAGAAGCATATGGGAGTGTTGAGTGTTGGTGTCCTAAATTGCTATATTTTTACCCTATTCCCATAAGCCTTAACCTCTGTTTTATCTCTATTTAACCCTCTCATTCATGCACTAGTCCAAGATAATCATTTGATCCTACATATACCTCATATTTCATAATTACGATTTATTAAGTGCTTTATTAATTAATTTAGATAGATTTCATGCCTTTTAATATCTCTTGTAACTTATGTTTAACTTTCCTAAAATTTAATTGAAGAATTAAGTGTTAATCATCATTTAGCATGATTAGTGCAAGCAAATTCCTGCACTGCCAACAATGTTGCTCCGTGATCTTTGTGATGTTCCACGTGGGCGTTTTTTATCCATAAATCCTAGTGCGATTGCAGACTATCGGAGGATGGACATTGGTGACGTATAGTCAAGGATGATTGCCGAGAATATGGTCTACCACTAGCAAAGTCCATGTTTTGTTTTAACCATTAGCCAATTTTGCAAAGTTTGTTTGTTAGTCCGTTCGACCGAAAGGCTTGAACATGAAATAACTGTAATTAGCAGAATATGGCTAAGGTCGAGAGATTGTATATAATGAAGACTATAGGTAGAGCCAAGGAGTGATCTTTGAGTTATAATTTTGTTTACTTTGTAATTTTGTATCGACCTCAGTTTTGGGCTGGACCTGCACTATCATGTATATTTTCTGATCAAGTTGATACAAGGAATGTGCCATGTTTTCTTCTCGTTGTGTTTAATTTCTATTATGCATGATTAAGTGTTGAATCGTTTCATTTCCTAAACGGGAAATGAACTGGTTGTCTAGGGCCCAGCCAACCCAACTCATTTACCCTTGTGCTTTCACCATTTAAAAATTCTGTGTGAACATTCATTTAATTGTAGTTGCATGGATTTGATTACTCTTATGTTTATTTCAAAGTTTTGAGATTAATTCATTTTATAGTAAAGCGTGAATGGATCCGTAGTTTGGAAGTTTAATTAAGTTTATTTCTTTCTTGCAATTTCTTTCTTGCAAATTACTTTCTTGCAATTTCTTTCTTGCAATTCCATTCCTGCTATTAGTTTGCTTCCGCTTGGGTCGTGCAGGAAGATTATTCCTGTACTAGTGCATGTAGTTTCCTACACTCTAGTTTTACTTTATATCAAGTGTTATTCTCCTTTCCTGCTTATAATTTCATTTATTCTTGCAAGCAAATGTATTGTCAATTCAAGTAATCATTCTCAATGTTAAGAATTATACTTCTGAAGGATGTTTACATGAATTAAGAAAGAATGTTACTACAAATACTTTACTTTATACTTGCAGTTTATGACTTAATAACAAGGAACATAAATGTTATAAGTGAATTGCCGAAATTCAGTTGATGCATGCAAATTACTTTGACCGTTGCTTGATTATTTTGAATCATTTTTTCTTTACGAAATTTACTTGCATTGCAAAGTTCAGATAATTAAAGCACTCTTTTTCACATGTAATTTATCTCAGAATCTATCATGTAATTGCAATTCTTTCAACGCATCTTTTAATTCTTTCGAAATTAAATTGGAAACTTTGGTGAAGGAAGCTTTGTCTCGGTGCAAGAGTTGGTCTCTTGTCATAAGAACAGATTGCTCTAAGCCGTGAGGCTTAGAGCACCTCCATAAAGACATAAGTCTTCAACAAAGAAGGTAAAATATGTTATTTCATATAAAGTACTCTACCTGCACTAGTGCAAGCAGATTGTAATAGTACAGGAACAAGTTGCTTGGTGCAGAAGGAAGATCAATTGGGAAACAGATCTTGCAAGGGCCCACTTGTTAAACCGTTAGCCATCTATACTGAAGATAAACATAGTATTTCATTTCAACATTTAATATTGCTTCCATTTGTGTGAAAGTTCCTTTACTTGATTTCCTCACAAATTATTCTTTTACATTCCAGCACTAGAATTACTTTGGTGTCGATTGTCTTTAAGATTGTTTTCTGTCTGATTCTACAACATTTCATTCAAGAGGTAGAATTAGGAATAGGAAAAGTTCATACCACTTCTGGTATTTCCTGTGCTTCATCTCTAAGTTTACAAAACCCCTGGGTTGACACTTAAGTGTTGAGGAGTTTTCTTAAGTGCAATTCTTGCACCCAAAATTTTGGCACCATTGTCGAGGAGGTGATTTGAATTCGTAAGAATTTTTCATTTTTTGCAATAGGGGTAAGTCTGCTATTATTTTTTCTGCAGTGCGCTTCTATTTGCTTGAAGGAATTTATAGGTGTCCAGTTATTTTTAAGTTGCAACATTTTTATTGAATTTTCTTTTTGTCATTTTTTGAAATGAATGCCTAAAATAGGTAGGGGTCTGAAGCTGACTAGGGACCAAAGAAATGCTAATTAATCTAAAACCAAATCTCATATTGGGCCTTCTTTTGCAGGTAGAAAGTCCAAACAAACTCAGACTCGTCATGCAGGAGCAATCCACTTAGGCTCTGGCAGCAGTGGTCCAAGTGTGACACAACCCACAAAGGGGAAGAAGGGGACTATTAAAACCACTAGTCAGCCCTCTCAGCCTGTTGAGAGTGGTTCGTGTGGAAGAACAACAATGGCATATTAGGAAGGCCATGTAGAAGGAACTGGTGAAGATCAGGTAAATAAGGAACAATCCACTTTTGGATTCCCAATTGTGGATCTTTATACACAAGTACAAATGAAAAATATTTCACCATCAACTCTTCCTCATTTCTATGGTAAGGTACATGAAGATCTAGACTCTTTCCTATTTGCGTTTGATATTTTTTGTAGAAGTTATGATTATTCATCTGATGTCCAGAAGTTAAATTTGTTTCCTGCAACTCTCAAGGATGCAGCAATCCACTAGTTCATGGGACTAGGAGGAAGCACTATATCTTCTTGGGAACAAATGAAGAGAGTGTTCTTGTCAAAATATCATGAATATTGTAAGACTAGATATATTCAAGATGAAATATTTACTATTGTGCAAAATGATGATGAGAGTCTAGAGGACTACTTGGAGAGATTCCTATACATCCTCGAAAGGTCAAAGCACAAATTTGATCTAAGTACCATTAGAACCTTGTTCTTACGGGGGCTTACTGATGATCCTAGAAATAATTTAAATCTGTTAGGACAAAGGGATATTGCTCAAAAATATTTTGATCAAATCTATGGCTTGTGCGGGAAATTCTCGAGGAACCAATATAGATCCGGTAAAGGAATGCGGAATAGAAATAAGAAAATTGAATCTACTGATGCTATGATTATTGGATTAGAAAACAAAATGAACAATATGAAAATTGAAATAATGAATATTGTTAGTAAACAAATAGACTCTTTGAAGTTACAACAAAATCTTGTAGAGGAACAACAGTCAATGTCCATTTTTTGTCCAAAATGTAGAAGAAAGCATCTTTTAAGAGAATGTCCTCTCAATATTAAAGAAACTAATAAATGTGAAATTTGTACAGAGAACAACACCACGAAAAAATGTCCCTCCATATCTAGGTTGAAAGCTGTACTTGAAAGAGGACAACCTGAAGCCGAATCGTTGCATGCTATGGGAGCATGAAGAAACTGGCCTCTAATAAGTGCAGGTATGGCTCCTAAACCTCCACCGCATTTTTTTGGTTATAATGCACATTCATATTCATATCCTAACAATAGTCACTCTCAACATTGGCCGCATGGGAACCAATATCATTATGGACAACCCTCCCAATCTTGGCAACAAGGATGGAGAGGGCCAAACCATTCATATCATTCACACCATTCCTATATTGCACCTATGCAGTCATACCCTCCTACATATGCACCTTACCCAATGCCACAACCATCATTACCTCATTTAAGTCAGCCAATGCCACCACTGCCTTTACCTCCACCATTTCGACCTTCTCAGTTGCCTGCCCAACCTTTACCCAACCCCAATAACAAAGCGGTACAGATGATCCATTCTACGAAGCCGCTTTCCTCATCTATATATCAATCCATGCCAGTTGGAGTAAATGACCTCCAATTGAGATTGGGGAAGATAGTAACCTCAGAAAATCAAAAGCAGCCTATGGTGATTATCAATGAGAAAGGTGAGGAGGAAACTCCTGACCATTCTGAAAAAGATGACACCATCCAGCCTATCCCCATACCTTCTGAGCCTTTTCCAACTTCTTCCAACCAACCTCCCTATCCAGAGAGTTTAGTTGTGGAGAAGAAGGACCACATTCCTAGCTTCTGAGCTTAGGAACCTTTTCATAAATGTACCTTTGTACCAAGCTATTAAAGAGATCCCCATTTGCACAAAAATCATTAGGGAACTCTGTCTCAGGAAGCCAGGGAGGAGAATATTAGTACCTCAAACCATTCAATTTGTTGATAGAGCAGCAGAGTTAATGATGGGTTGTATTCACATGGAGAAATATACCGACCCCGGAAACCCTGTTGTCTCTATTCAGATAGGTGATGTCCTTGTCTACAATGTACTTGTAGACCCAGGGGTAGCCATTAATGTTATGACCAAGAAAACCATGGATCATCTTGGATTGTTCCATATTCGTCCTACTCCCACTGTGCTTGAACTAGTAGACATATCTAACATCAAGCCGGAAGGGGTGTTGGATGATGTGGCCATTTCTCTAAACTCTTGGGAATATCCTGCAGACTTCATTTTTCTTTAGCCAAAGAACCCTATGGGAGGACATCCCTTGATCTTAGGACAACCATGGCTTGCTACAGACGATGCTTGTATCAGATGTCGCTCTGGTGACATGTATATTTCTCATGGAAATTCCAGGAAAAAGGTCACCTTGTATCCACCCGCTAGATCCATTCAAGAACTCCAAGGCACTTTATGGTTAGACTACAATAGTGATGAGGAGACTTAGCATGTTTCCCTGATACATCAAAATGCTAAATTCTCGTAGGAGGGTGAGATTCAAGACTTCCTAAACAATCTAGACACCATGCCCAATTTTGAGTCATTGAGTTGGATTTTTAGTCTAGATTTTCAGGAAAGATATGACTCTCTACCTCCCTTGCCACCATCTTTGGTGACACCTCTATGTACTCATGATCCCGATACCACTCTTTTTGAGATTAGTCTAGGTAAATCCTTGCATATTAGTTCAGAATTGGATTCTTCCTAGTAAGAGTAGCTTGTGAATTTGTTGTGAAACCATCTTGATGCCTTTGCATGGGGCTATGAAGATATGAAAGGAATCCCTCCTGAAACTTGTACCCACCATATCTATATTCAGGATGGAGACTGAGCTATCCAACAACCCCAAAGGTGAATGAAACCAGCTCTAAGAGATGTTATAAAGGAAGAATTGCAAAAACTCTTAGATGTTGATCTTCTCTAACCTATTTCTGAGAGCCAATGGGTCTCTCCATTGGTATTAGTCCAGAAAAAAGATGGGAGATGGCACTTTTTTATTAACTACAGAGAATTGAATAAATCCACTCTCAAAGACTACTTCCCCCTTCCTTTCATCGATCAGGTACTCGATACCCTTGCTGGTAAGAAGTAATTTTCTTTTCTAGATGGCTTTAGTGGGTATAACCAGATACAGATTGCACCTAAGGATCAAGACAAAACCACTTTTACATTTCCATGGGGTAAATTTGCTTACTCAGTGATTCCCTTTGAGCTATGTAATGCCTCAACTACCTTTCAAAGGGTGGTCTTGGCCATTTTTGTTGACCTTGAGTGTGTGGAAATATATATGGATGACTTTTCTGTGTTTGGTGATTCATTTCAGGAAGCCCTCAAGAATCTAGAAAAAGTGCTTCTTCACTGCCAAGAAGCTCATCTCACCTTGAGTGATAAAAAATGTAGATTAATGTGCAAGGCAGGGGTGGTTCTTGGCCATCTTATTTCTGACAAAGGTATCCAGGTTGACCCTGCAAAAATAGAAATTATTTTGAGTCTTCCTATACCCAAAACTCAAATTGAAGTGAGAGTTTTTCTATGAAATGCGGGCTACTATAGGAGATTCATTGAGAATTTCTCAAGGATAGCCACCCCCCTTTTCTGACTTTTGGCTAAAGATAGTGAGTTTTCTTGGTCCACAACTTGCCAACAATCCTTTGAGACATTGAAGGAAAAACTAGTCTAGGCACTAGTTTTGAGAGGACCAAACTTGTCCCTACCATTTCATATTTCCTCTGATCCCTCAAATACTAATATTTCCGTAGCTTTAGGACAAGAAGAAGACAAACAATGTTATGTTGCTTATTTCATTAGCAAAAACTTGTCACCCGCTAAACTAAATTATACAGTTACTGAGAAAGAGTTTTTAGCTGTAATTTTTTCCATTAATAAATTCAGACATTATATTATAGGATACAAAATCTTTGTGCATACTGATCATTCCGCAATAGTATATTTGATTAATAAACCATTAACTAGAAATAGAGTGACTAGGTGGTTATTATTGTTATAGGAATTTAATATTACCATTATTGAAGACCAAGAAAATCTAATGTAGTAGAAGATTATCTTTCAAGGTTAAATAATCCTGGTGAAGCAATTCCTATTGATGATGATTTTCCTAACAAACATCTTTTTGTTGTGTCAACAAAATCCCAATGTTTTGCTAACATAGCTAACTATTTAGTCACTGGGAAATTACCACCTCACTTATTTGCTCGTGAAAAGTGGAATATCATACAGAAAAGTGATGCATATTCCTATATTCAAGGAGACCTCTTTTACATTGAAGTAGATCTCATCATCCGCAGATGTGTAAGAGAGGAAGAAGTGTTTGATATTCTAAAATATTCCCATGGTGAACTTTGCGAGGGTCACTTCGTCGATAAGCGGACTGCATACAAATTGTTAAGAGCTAGGTATTTTTGGACATCCATGTTTAAGGATGCCAAACAGTACGTCAAGCAATGTGACATATGTCAATGAACTGGCCAACCTAATCAAACCAATGAAATGCCTTTATGTCCTCAGGTTATGAATAATCCTTTTGAAAAATGGGCCATTGATTTTGTAGGACCAATAAATCCAACATCATTAAATAAAAAGCATATTTTGGTTTGTACATATTTCGTTACAAAATGGGTAGAAGCTAACGCTGTTTCTTTTGCTACTACAAGAGTTGTTGTTGATTTTCTTTGTACTGAAATCTTTACTAGATTTGGTGTGCCTAGAGAAATTGTTTCTGACAATGGACCACAGTTTATTTCTAATATGGTGCAGGGTGTGATGGAGCAGTACAAAATACAACACAAGAAATCTACACCATATCACCCGAAAGAAAATGGTCAGGTGGAGCCCACAAACAAGGTGATTGAGTCCATCCTCACAAAGACAATAAATATTCACAGAAAGGATTGAGCTAAGAAACTACTGGAAACATTGTGGGCATACTAAACTACTTGGAGGAACAGCACAGGACACACACCATATGAGTTGGTGTACGAGAAACAAGTCCTCTTGCCAATAGAATTCTAGATCAATATTTTCAAGGCTACAGCCCAATTGGGGCTAGATCTCTTTGAAACACAACAACAATGTCTTCTACAACTAAATCAGTTATATGAATTCTGAAGGGATTTTGTTCAGTAGAACATCTTAGTTCAACAACAACGCAAGAAGTGGCATGAAAAGTTTATCCAGAAGAAGCAATTCCAACCACATGACTGGGTGCTCCTTTACATTCTAGATTCAAATATTTTAAACCGAAATTCCATATACACTAGATGGGACCCTATGACGTGGTCAAAGTGTTTGAAAATGGAGTATTAGAGATCAATACTATTGATGAACGGAATTCCGATTTCCTGGTAAATTGGCATAGATTGAAGGTATATTTTCAACCCCTTACTGAAGGAGATTTTATGTAGCAAGTCCAACAACAATCTAAAAAGGAGTTGGTAGGTGGTAACACCAACCTATTGAAGATTTGATTCTTTCTTTTCCTCATTAAAAAGAAAAAGTAATAAAAGAAAAAAAGAAAAAGAAAAAAATGACAAAAAAAAATTCCTGTAATTATGAAAATTAGTTGTCTGACATGATTGCAGAAGGATCAACCTGAAAACCAGCACGCTGGCAGGAAGATCAAAATTTCAATAAAAAGGGAATGTTACTTGATTTTTAGATATGTTGGCTGCCACCAAGAAGAATTAGGTTCAAGGAACCCATCCCTTACCCATGTTTGGGGTAACTAGCATGGAAATTTTTATCCAAGTAAACACTTAATTCCTGCTGCAACTACGTTTTTTGGCACCAATGCAAGCAGAACTTGAAGATAAAATTATGCCTTTCTTCTATTTTCCAATTTCATAATTCCCACTATTTTTATTTTTCTAAATCCCTAATGAATTACCCTCCTCTTTCTTATAAAGAAAACTACCCTTATCCGATCTTGTAAAATCCCTTTATTTCCCTTAAATTTTTTCCCACATCCCATTCTCATTTATCCCCGTTGGTGATGTTGTTCTTGGAATCCCAATAGTAATGTTCCTTCCCATTCTGAAAATCACCCCTTTCCCACTTATTTATTCCCTCATAAATTGATTGCAGAATTTGATGCAGTCAATCCAGAAGGCATGCTCATGAAACACCAAAGGATGGCGAATAAAACTTTCCTTGTATATTTAGGCAAAAAATAAAATCTAGCTACATAAGTGTGTTCTACCAGAATTGTTATTTTGGTAAAATCCCTAGTGCAAGATGCATAGTGCAAGAAGTGCAAGCACGATGCAGTGCAAGCAGTCAGTGCAAGCACGATGCAGTGCAAGTAGGATCAGTGCAGGAGTGTGACCGACTATGGAAGCAAGTGTAAAATAAATTTCACATAGTACAGGAGTGCCTTATGAAGAATTTTTATGGAATTTTATTACTTTGTACATGAGTGATTTCTACACTGATCATAACATTATATATTTTAATTGATACTTTGGTTTATCATTTACTGACTTAGGAAAAATTTAAAGTACAAGATATATTGGGTTCTGAAATCTAATCCTTTTAATGGGTACTGAAATATGTCTTAATTGAATTTTGAGGTAGACCATGGGATAGTACAGGTTGTCCAAAAATTCGTAACTCACCTCCCTTTGAACCAATACCCCATCACTTGTTTATCAGTGTCTTACCTCCTAACCTAATCATTATGACCATTACACCATCATCACATAAGCCTCCGCCACCTCCAATAATTATTGTTCACCCGTAGGAGGATGGTACATATCTACATCTGAACCAAGGAATCGTTCTTTTATCATTAAACATGATCAGTTGGATGGGACTGAAAGGACAAAGGAAAGATGGACCTTCGGCATAAAACTCTCAACAACCATTGGTCTCGCTCATGAAAATCCTTTTGAGGTTGTGTTGTGGCCACCAACAACCCCCCTCCTTATTTAGTATTAGCAATAACACTAGGTAAGTGGGGACCCTTAGTAAAAAATTCAAAAAATTCAATTAAGACTTATGTATTATACTCCTTAAGAAAACATCGCATCGCGCAAAGATGATAGGATATTTCCTTGTGAGTAAAATGATAAACGGCGAGAGTGCGACGCGAATTCCATTGCATCGCTTGCATTAAGAAACGCTCATATTCGAAAACCTTAAAAAATCACCAATGGCCGATATGCGACATCGCATATCGCAATATCGCATAAACAACACATAACCATTTAACGAATTGTAACTATCTGCGATCTTGCGATAATGCGATACTGCGATCTGCGAGCTTGCGATTGCACGAAACAACAATCTGTGATTCTGCGGTAAACGTGATCGGGCAACCCTGCGATAACACATCTTGATGAAAATGTGATAACACAATAATACAATGATGCGATGCTGTGATGTGAGTCGCAGAAATTGTCCATCACAAATTTTCCCTAGCTCAACATTCAAGAAAAGCTGTCCATAAACCAAAAAATTGGATACGCGCTTTAATGAAAATTAATGAATGTACGCCAAGTGTTAATGAAATACAATTTGTGTTTCTTGAAGATTTAGTTCACGGTAGGTGGCATGTTTTTGTACATCCGTAGAACTCAGAGCTTTCTTGTCAATTATTATCATTACTCTCTCCTTATGTGTGAATTGCAGGAATGAAAAACAGAAACAACATGAAGCAATGTGCAGGAAGCGTTTAAGGAAAAGGGTAAAGCTCCAATGCTCAGAAACAGAGAAGAGATGCCCTCATGAACATATACCGCATGCAACATAGCCACAAAATTCCAGAGCACTGCTAAGCTATCCATTACAAATCTGTCAGTCAGAGCCATGGTTGAATGAGTAGTTGGACAATGCTGCTATCAACGGGCGATTTAAACACTCAAAGTTAGAAGCTCACGAAAGTAGCATGTTTACAAAATTTTGAATCTTATACCCGGTGAAGGAAAAGGCGCTAAAAGCAAAAAATGCACCAGAAAGGCCCGGATCAAAGAACCGAGGCAGTTTCCGATGCGCGATTAGCGCCTAGCGCTAATCGCGCATCGCTGAGAAAATTTCTCAAAAAGAAAAGTCCCTAACTGCTTAGTCACTCATAAGCCCGGAAACACAAGAGAGCAAAGGCCTAGGCACTAATCGCACATCGCTGAGAAAATTTCTCAAAAACCAAAGTCCCTAACTGCTTAGTCACTCATAAGCCTAGAAACGCAAGAGAGCAAAGGCAGAGGCAATTAGAGGGTTAACCAAGTGGAATGTGGATTATTACTGAACATACATAGTAAATCCACATAGCCAGAAGATGATTCTCAAAGTATATCTTCTATTTTGTTGAAAAGATGGTGCCAGCGCTTGCCTTTTCTGTTTGCTTAGCTCAACCAAAAGCGGAAGACAGTCAGCCAACTCTACCCAGGCAAATATTGAATGCTCGCAACATTAAGGAGAAAATGCAGAAATAGTTAGATATTAGATTTAATTTTTAGAAATAGTTTTGCTTAGAAAAAGGGCGGTCATTTAAACCGTATCCTGAATCTGTGTAATTAAGTTATTTAGTTAGTAGTATTTAAACCCTTCTCATGCATTTAGAGAAGGGTCCAGAAATTTATCAAAAACTTGTCCTCAGAACATGCACTTTTGCACCCTCAGAGGAGGTTTTGGTGAATGAATGGATCAAGATTTGTTGATGTTTGCATTTGATATCTGCTACTGATGTTGCACTTCTGTACTCTTAGTAGATGTTAGAGCAAGGAGAGATAAATCATTGTTGCTTGAAGCTTATGAGTAGGACCAGTCATAAATGGTACTTTTATCTCTTGACCATTTCTGCTTATATGTTAAAGTGATATACAGTTTTTAGTTGTTTATATTGTTTAATTTGTAATTTTGTATCACCCTCAGTTGTGGGCTGGACCTGCACTATCATGTATATTTGTTGATCAAGTTAATACAAGGAACATGCCATGTTTTCTTCACATAGTGTTTAATTTCTATTTTATGTGTGATTAAGTGTTGAATCGTTTCGTTTCCTAAACGGGAAATGAGCTGGTTGGCTAGGGCCTAGCCAACCCAGCTCGTTTACCCTTGTTCTTTCACCATTTAAAAAGTCTGTGTGAACATTCATTTAATTGTAGTTGTGTGCCATTGATTGCTCTTATGTTTATTTCAGAGTTCTGAGATTAATTCATTTTATAGTCAAGCATGAACGGATCCGTAGTTTGGAAGTTTAATTAAGTTTATTTCTTTCTTGAAATTTCTTTCCTATAAATTACTTTCTTGCAATTTCTTTCCTGCAATTTTTTCCTTAGTTTGCTTTCGCTTGGGTCGTGCAGGAAGATTCTTCCTGTACCAGTGCATGTAGTTTCCTGCACTCCAATTTTACTTTACAGCAAGTGTTACGTTTCTTTCCTGCTTATAATTTCATTTATTCCTGCAAGCAAACGTATTGTCAATTCAAGTAATCATTCTCAATGTTAAGAATTATAATTCTGAAGGATCTTTACATGAATTAAGAAAGAATGTTATTACAAACACTTTACTTTATACTTGTAGTTTATGACTTAAGAACAAGGAGCATAAATGTTATAAGTGAATTGCCAAAAGTCAGTTGATGCATGCAAATTACTTTGACTGCTGCTTGATTATTTCGAATTGTTTTTGCTTTATGAAATTTACTTTATTAAAAAGTTTAGTTAACTAAAGCACTCTTTTTCACATGTAATTTATCTCAGAATCTATCTTGCAATTGCAATTCTTTTCAACACATCTTTTAATTCTTATGAAAGTAAATTGGAAACTTTGGTGAAGGAAGCTTTGTCTCGGTGTAAGAGTTGGTCTCTTGTCATAGGAACAGAGTGCTTTAAAGGCTTAGAGCACCTCCATAAAGACATAAGTCTTCAGCAAAGAAGGTAAAATATAATTTTCACATAAAGTATTTTACCTACACTAGTGCAAGCATATTGCAATAGTAGAAGAACAAGTTGCTTTGTGTAGAAGGAAGATCTTGCAAGGGCCCACTTGTTAAAATGTTAGCCATCAATACTGAATATAAACATAGTATTTCATTTCATAATTTAATATTGCTTCCAGTTGTGTGAAAGTTCCTATACTTGATTTCCTCGCAAATTATTCCTTTACATTCCAGCACTAGAATTGCTTTGGTGTCGATTGTCTTTAAGATTTTTTTCTATCTCATTTTGAAACATTCCATCCAAGAAGTAGGATTAGGAATAGGAAAAGTTCATACCACTTCTGGCATTGCCTGTGCTTTGAATCTAAGTTTATGAAACCCCTGGGTTGACAATTAAGTGTTGAGGATTTTGCTTAAGAGCAATTCCTGCACCCAACATCGAGAAACACAAGGCCATATTTGTGGCCAGAGGGTGTTAGGTCACTATAATACTAGTGTATTCCCTTATTGTTATTGTTAATGTAGCCCCTTATTGTTATTTTCATGTCCATGTTTGGTGCGGGATCCCCCAAGGGTAGCTTTGCGGCTAAGAACCCATATTTTGGTCCAATGTTTGTAATCCGAATGTAAAGATTCTGCATCTTATGGTCACAGAGTGCGTAGTCATTAAAGATTCATAGGGTTGTCCACCCTTATTTCGACAATGTAATGTCGGTTGTAAAAGATATACCCATGGTCCGCAGACCATGGGATTGTATAAATAGAGTGAAGCTCTAAGTAGTTAGAGACAACTAATTACGAATGAAGATATGATGTATGAGAGATGGCTCTGAAGTAGAATTCTAAGTTTCGGGTTGTAGCATAGGTAGAGGCTCTGCAACTGAGTGCAAAAAGGCCTAAAAGTCCGCAGCTGAGTGTGCGGACCCCTGTAGTTGAGTGCGCAAGGCGAGTCAAGTTTGTAACAGTCAGAATTATCAATAAAGAGAAGTATTCTATCACTTATGTGTCTTTATTTTCTGTTATATTGGGTATGAATTTCACTTTTTATGCTTATGTGATGCGCGAACGTGTATACTTGTATTGGTTAAGAGAACACAAGTAAGAACATATGTTTACGCGAAGCTAACCAAGATCTCGTAATAAGACAAGAAAGATACTTAGTGTAAGTGGGAAAACATCATAGGGCAGTGCGAAAGCATATCAACCCCAGGTTAGAGCTGCGCGAAAGTGGATTGTGACATTTCACGAAGGTACTGAAGGGTCGAGTAGAGGGATAAGCAACCTATGTGAAGGCAAGTATATTTGGAACAAACCAACATCACATCCCTCTCAAGGGTGTGGAACTTGGTTCCAGTATCCCCCCATACTGCTCGGGTGAGACTTTAGTTCGTGCTCTGCGGGCTGATGCCAAAAGGGCCAGTAATGTAGGGATTTGTTTGGCTAACTAACTCTGAACCTAGGTCAGGCCCCCACAAGCCAACAAATAGTTTCGTTTCTAGGACCAGAATCTACATTAGAGATGTGTGATGTCGTATCACTGGAATCCAACTAAGAAATAAATCGAAGGTTGGTTGGATAGAAGAATTCACGATTTTGAGATGCAAGAGAACAAAAACCCTCAACTGTCAAAAGAAAAATGGCTAGACAACTACCTGTACACGAAGATCCACGAAATATTTTTTGCTTCTTTCCCTACTAAGCTATATGAGTGGATCGTGAAGCTAGCAGATAGCCAAGGAAGGTGGAAACTTGACGGTCCTATTGTGTGGACCCTAGAACTAGTGTGAAGGTTGGAAGCATCAGAGGATAAGATCGTGTGTATCGTTGATCATTGGCTCGATCACATTATAGGAGATTCGTTACTGAGTTCGCGGTCGACACTTTAGTTAGCTATAGCGAGGTAGAGAGATGCTTTTTCAAGGAACCGCGAGGTAAGTACATAAAATCTTTGAATACTTGGATTAAAATGTTGTTGTGCAAAAAGCGGGTTATGCAGCTACCTTAGTGTTTAGGTCTACGTGAAGTGGAAGAATTTACAGAAACGAAGGAAATAAGGGTCCAAAGCATAGCCTCTTGATTTCACCTTCGCGAGGGGATGAAGAAGGGATCGCGAAGGTCTCTCAGCGAAGTGTTATTCGGCTGATAAGACAAGGATTTCTTCGAATTCCACCTCCGCCGACACCACCACCAGCTTCACCTTCATCACCCCAAACTTCACCTGTACCACCTCCACCACCAACGCGATTCAGTATGGCAAACATAGTGAAATTACCTTTGTTTAAAGGCTTGCGAAATGAGGACCCGGACCAGTTTTGGTTCATTGTGAGGGTTGTATGGGAAGCTCAAGGTGTTACAGATGACCATATAAATAAAGCAACACTGGTTAGTGATCTGTAAGATCGCACACTAACCTGGTACATTAAGTACTCTAGCGATAACCTGAATGATAGAGTAGCGAACATCCAAGCAACACTAAATAGGGAATTTAGCAGGCCTAAATCTAAAGTGCAGTCAATTGTTGGATTCAAAGAGATCACAATGCTACTAGGCGAGATGTCTTGGGACTAGATCAAAGGCTGAAATGTACGGTCTGTGAAGCCAACATGAATTTGACAGATGGACGGCGTCGCGAGTGGTTTGTGGCTTTGCTACTACCACACCTAATAAGTGCGTTGTCACATCAAAAGATAACAACTCAGGCAGAGGCCTTAGAGATTTCCATGAGACTACATGAGACCTCAATGAAAGATCCTAATCTAGGAGTTCAGCAAATCCACGCACAGCTGAAGAATCTGTGCCTTGAAATGCAAAGCTTGAAGCAGGATAGGACATTTCAGCCAGAGGTATGCGAAGAAGTATGGTGCGTGAAATGCAAGAGTCAGGGTCATGAAAAGGACCACTGCCTGGTCTTTACAAATTACCTTGTAGGAGGAGGACCATTGCCTTTAAGGCCAGAAGATTAGCTAGGACCTAGCACAGTGCCTTCTTTGTGGTGTGCTATCTTTCAAATAGCTGAAAATCATGCCACAAATAATTGCCACTTGTTACAGAAGTATACGCAAACTCCACAACAGTTGTTCTACAACTTTTGTAGGTCGATGGGACATGATGAGCATACTTGCAAGAGCTATGAATTGATGATGGATAGAACTCCTGCCTACAGAGTTCAGGCCAAAACACGGCCCCTTGACCATAATTCAGGGATGGCGTGGACAGGATTTCAACAGTGCGGACGAGGCCGAGGTGGAGGAGGACCTGGTAGATGACACAGATAGTTGATTTGCTACAATTGCAGAGGACGAGGACACTATGCTCGTGATTTCACTAATCCAACATGCCCAACGTGCAAATATTTCACATTATTTGATCATGAAACAGAATATTGTCCTACGCTGATAGCTAGGACATGTGACAAAGGGGTGCTACCACCCCCATCGACTCAGAACCTGCAGATGACGAGGTCTAAGCCGCGCGAGGAAGGTCAGAATGTAAATATAGTGCTCTAAAGTGGAATCACGATGGGATATGACAAGGGGGAATAGCTAGAAGATAGTACCTGGGTTCGCAAAACCCCTGCGAAAGAAGCTGAGTTTAATTTGGAGCACACTTGGGAAACCTTCATGGAAGCTAAGAAGAGCTTTGCTAAGGCCTCCACTTTAGGAAGCAAAGATAATCCTGAGCTAGAGATGGACCCCTCTATGCTCACGACTTTCTTGGAAACTTGTATGAAGTTACTACATAACAATAATGTTGTGAAACTGTTACAGGAACTTATCAACAGATGTGTTGGGACCGCGCCAGGAGAACCGCACGTAGTCTGAAAGATCACAAAGCATAAGACAAGGACGGGGCGTGAAATGAGACTCACCACGCATATCGGAGAATACGAGATGGATCAGGTCATTCTGGATTTGGGATTAGATGCGAATGTTTTACCGAAACAAACATGGGAGTGAATGGGGAGACCTATGCTGCAATGGTCTCTGATTCAACTGAGGATGGCAAATTAGCAGAAAATCATACCCATGGGGTGATTGCAGGGAGTAACCGTGGATATTGAGGGAGTGAGCATGCTGACAGATTTTGAAGTAATAGAGATTGTCAATGACAACAATCCCTAACCTGCGATCCTAGGAATTTACTTGGCTACTGATATGAACGGGGTAATTAATCTGAAGAAGCGAAATATGATCTTTGAGAAGAATTCACTACGCATAATAATACCCCTGGATCTTGCTGAAGGATCGCATTATACGGAACCAGTCCGCGACTATGAGAGTGATGATGATATGGACTGCATCTATAAGATAACAACGTGAGACCAAGATTGGGTGAATCCCACCGTAGATGGACGGATTACATGGGAACGTGAGAGTTCCTGCACTTCGGATTCTGATGAAGAAGTAGAACGATGGCAGAATCGATTACACGAAGTAACTACCTTGAATTGCAATATGATGACCCGGTCACTGTGTTGTGTGTCGTCAGAAGAAAGGAATCTGCCTACTTATGATGGTCTAAATGAGGTAGATACCATTTTGGATGCATTTGAAAGGGAGGTGCCGGAAAAGAAACGCTTCCAGGTCTTGGACTGGGTACTGCATGCTACACCCGCAAGATGGTGGGGTACGCACAAAAGAAGCTTTGATGATTGGCGCAAATGTAGGAGAATCATGTGAGCATGATTTGGGAAGCCTAAAATGTGACTGACAGATAAGTATGATGGGCAGGATGACCCACGTGTACATCTAGCCAAGTGGACACAGGCCTATGAAGAAAATCCCCAACCTGCGAAGGTGCACCTATACTCTACGCTAAAGTATCTAGTCAATAACCCTGTGTTGCGGGGGTGAATTTGCAGATGGCTCTTATTGTTCCAGTAGTATGATTTTGAAGTTGTTGTAAAGCCTGGATGATTGAATGCAGGACCAGATCACCTATCGCGCATCGAGACAGGGGAGGAACCTACTAGTTTGGAGGAAGGATTACCTCATGCGCAACTCTTTGACGTGCGTGTTGCAAATAGACATTTCAAGGATATAATACACTTCCTAGCAACTAGAACTATGCCAGAAGGATACTCTGTCCAGCAAAAGAAGGAACTAGTGGTGCATGAGACAAATTTTTCTATCATTGTTGGGTATCTATACAAGATGGGAAATGATGAAGTACTGTGAAGGTATGTACCTAAGTTTGAATGTAGTAGCATCCTCACTGACGCTCATGGGGGTGCTACAGGAGGACATTATGCAGGAAGATCAACCACGCAAAAGATTCTATGTGCAGGGCTGTGGTGGCCAACCCTTCATCAAGATTCAAAAGCATATTGCAAGGCATGTGATGTATGTCAAAGAACACGCAGGCCATTGTGGAGGGATGATATGCCTTTGAATCCACAAATGGCATTGCAACCTTTCGAAAAATGGGCAATAGATTTTGTAGGACCCATTAAACCTCAAGGAAAGACAAGCATGAGGTATATTATCACTACGATAGAATATTTGACTTGGTGGGTAGAAGTGTAACCGGTAAAGGATTGCACACACGTGACTGCCATGAAGTTTCTCTTTGAACATGTACTAACATGATTTTTCTATCCGAAGATCCTGATGAGTGATCGCAGTACACACTTCCTGAATGAGACAATTAGTGCACTAATGGAGGAGTTTCAGGTGTATCATCAAAAGAGCACACCTTATCACCCACAGTCCAATGGGATAGTGGAGGCATTCAACAAAGTGTTGGAAAACGTGCTGACCAATGTATGCAATGCTCAACAAAGTGATTGGGACCTGCGCATACTTGCAATGTTATGGGCTTATCAGACGACATGCAAGAAACTGACGGGATAGACACCTTTTAGGCTTGTCTATGGAGTGGAAGACATAATGCCTATGGAATGCATCGTGCCTAGTCTACGCATAGTACCGCTCACAGGTATGATGGATTGCGGAGCCCTGGAGGAGAGGCTCACGTAGCTGGACAAGCTCGAAGAAGAACGATTTTTGGCTGGATTCACCAGCAAGTCCAAAAGTAGCATGAAAAGGCATGGCACGACCGACATATCAAGCTGTGCACCTTCAAGGTAAATGATCTGGTGTTGTTGTATGATAGTAAGTTTGATAAATTCCCAGGGAGGTTTAGGATGCACTAGTTAGGGCCGTATATTATTAAGGAGATTACCGACAGAGGCATGGTACAGCTGATGGAGAACCCTTCCCAGGAAAGGTGAATGGCAATCGCTTGAAGCCATACACCGACGATCCAATGATGTGACTATATGAAAGTGGCACAGTATTAGTGCTCCATGCAGTTGAAAGGAGGTGCAGGACTATAAACTACACTGCCTGGGAGCTGCGCGATGTGAGGACTTCGCGAAGTACCGAAGTGTCACAGGATCCATGACAATGCGAAGATAGTTGCGTTGGCATGCAGGTCTTCTGGAAAGTGACCGTTAAAGTCACTATTCATGATTTGATGTTATGAAACCAGCTCAAGAAAATATAGAAAAGATAGATCAACGCCTTAGAATTCAGCCTCTTCGAGGGGGCAACCTCCTTTACATTACATAAATGAACAATTCTTCAATGATACAAATGAAAAGACCTCCTTTCTATATATAGGAGTCTAAGGGGTCATAACATAATCAGAGCCGACATAACAATAATAATGTAAGGGCACAATAATAACAATAGTGGGCTTCTATGGGGTACATTAGTAACAATATGGGCACTACATGGGTACATCAATATAATAAGTGGGTTGTACTAATAACAATAAGGGGTTACACTAGTAGTGTAGGGGCCTAACATGCCCCTCTCCTTCAAAAAGCATTGTCCTCAACGCTTGAGTAGTTCTTGATGCTTCTGTATAAAATTCTTGTCCTCCTATGTGGAATCTTTAGCGGGTAAGTTCTTCCACTTGATGAGATACTCTGAAATTGATCGATTTTGTAGCTGTCGGGTTCTTGTTTCTGTGACTGCTCCAAGTTCCAATATGATTTTTCCTTCCTTTTCGATATCTGGCAATATTTTTTGAATTGGGATCTTTTGCAACTTTTGAATAAGTGGCCATACTTCTTTGTCCTTCTTCCATTCATCCCTTGCTTCGTTTATCCAATCTGGTTGGATAATAGAAATAGCACAAAACAATGCTTCCACATCCTCATCCTTGAAGAGTCTTCCCATTTGGTAAGGTCGGCACTTTTTAAGTGCATGTAGTATTGCCAATATTTCCTTCTCATAAATAGCTTGCTTTAGATGTAACAGCAAAATTACCCAATTGCCTACATCAAAACATTTTTCACTATGATGTTGATCTACCTGTTGTTTCATTTGATTTTGCACCGAAGTGGCGCTATCCTTTAAAAGTTAGAGAACTTGTTGTTGATGCTCGATGTGATCTTTCACTGCTTGAACCTTTTTCTTCTTGATATTTCCTTCTATATTTAGACTTTGAGGAGTGGTAATTTCTTCCAATCCTTTACAAGATATGGTCGGATTCATTTCTTGATGCTCGATGTGATCTTTCACTTCTTGAACATTTTTCTTCTTGATATGTCCTTCTGTCTTGCTAGTTTGAGTGGTAATTCCGACTAGTGAATTACAAGATATGGTTGGATTCATTTCTTCTTTCTTGATGTGATATTTCACTTCTTGCACCTTTTTCTTCTTGATATTTCCTTATATCTTGAGAGTTTGAGGAGTGGTCATTCTTGCCAATAGTTTACAAGATATGTTCTGATTCATTTCTTCTTTCTCTGGGGTCGGGTCCTGACATATATCCTCTTCTTTTGATGTTTCTTGATCCTTTTCTTCCTCCTCTTCATACTCTATGTAAAATAATTTCTTCTTAGCACACTTATGACCTTTAGTGCATTTGCTACCACAATTGTAACAAAGCCCTTTTTCTCTTTTTTCTTCCAATTGTTGTGGTGTAACCCTTGTAGGTTGTGGAAGGCTAGGAGGAACAACACGTCCATCTTTATAGTTGTGAGGGGTAGACTTCCTTGTTGCCATAATTTTACTTTCCAATATGTCACAAAGCCCTTTTACTCTTTCCAATTGTTGTGGTGTTGCTCTAAAGAAGTTGTTGCTCTTTGTATCCTCATAATGTGCTATCATTTCCTCCGTGAGAATTGACCACGTAACAAGTTTTTTACGAGAACAATGCCCTTTATACCATAAAAATTGATCCAGTTCTAAATATGAAGATGCAATACATACCTTTTGTAACAGTGGTACACCATGTAGATCAAAATATTGCTCCATCTGAAGTATCCAATTTACCGGATCCTTGCCATCAAACTTCCTCATCTTGCTTTTTCTTGATTTTAGGACCTCGAACTTGAAACGATTGTAACTATGTACTTGTGGATATTTAAGTTCTTAAATTTCTTCCTGTAGTAGCCCTCTATGTCCTCTTTCCAATGCCACCAGTCTGATCCAAATTGGATTCTCCAAAAAAGAGTTATGCACAATCTCCCAAGATGACCTAATTATAGACCTTTCCAAAAGAGCGAACTTGTATGAAGTTCCACGTGTCAATTTTTCAACCTTTGGCTCTGAAAAAGATATACAAGAAACTACAGTCCGTCCTCTTTCTATACCTACTTACGAAATTTCAATCCGATCCCCAGAGAGAAAGTTATGTCGACTTTTCCCAGGTCACCTATTTTGAATGTAATTGAGGAGTCTCCAAAAAGACCAACTTCCTTAGATCATATCTCCGCAAATATTGTGCGAAAAGCTCTGAAATTCACACCCAATGTTCAACGCGATTTCTTCTCAAATGGGTTTTTTTGGTGACTTCTGAAACGTCACAGAAAAAAAGTTATAGTAAAAATGCAACGATGACCTATTTGGAGCAGCGAAACCCTAAAATCCAAAGCTCTGATACCAAATGTTATGAAACCAGCTCAAGAAACAATAGAAAAGATAGATCAACGCCTTAGAATTCAGCCTCTTTGAGGGGGCAACCTCTTTTACATTACATAAATGAACAATTCTTCGATGATACAAATGAAAATACCTCCTTTCTATATATAGGAGTCTAAGGTGTCATAACATAATCAGAGCCGACATAACAATAATAATGTAAGGGCACAATAATAACAATTGTGGGCTTCTATGGGGCACATTAGTAACAATATGGGCACTACATGGGTACATCAATATAATAAGTGGGTTGTACTAATAAAAATAAGGGGTTACACTAGTAGTGTAGGGGCCTAACATTTGATGGTTGGTTTCAGGCCAAATAGAGTGGGCGATAGGCATTTAAGGCAAAATTTATGGATTAGATTCTTGAAAATTTGTTGCCAATCTAGCATTAATGAGCTAAATGTGGGGGGAACGGTTGAATTCAAATTCAAAAGGCCCTATAAATTACAAGTGGTTGTCCAGTGAAAAATACTTGGCAATTTGAAAACTGAGTTGTTGTGCTATCAAGTGTGTATGGACCTATCAAACTTTGAGGCTTTGAGAGTAAGTTCAGTGTTTGAAAAACTTCCAAAGGAGACATAGGACCTTCTAACTAGACTGATGTTGACACCCACGGAAGCTGCACAAGAAATTGCAGAAGTAGAAGCCCCAGAGAGCACCAGAGTGATAGTAGAGGTCCCTAAATCACCCCGAACACCATGACCTAACAAGGATAAGTAGGCTATGATCCCGGTGTGTGTCTCACCATGAAACCCACAAATGACTAAACTCACCTTGCAAGAAAAGGGGAAGGCCATTAATTTGGAGGCCAAAGAGGAGGAATAATTTGAAGAGATCTTGGTGGATGAGGAGGATGTAGAGATGGAAGTTGAAACCCAGAGTGTAGACCCTATGACCTAGTTACTTCAATATGTTCCTCCACGCAAGAGTAAAGCCAAGGTGCTGAAGGATATAGATGAGAGCAAGAGCTCTCTGCAAACTCCGCTTCTCCTAGACAATATTCTTTTTGAGGGACCGTACTTGGGGCGGGTTCCCGTGTTGAAATTTGAAGATTGGGACCTCACAGACCACGAGAAGTTCCTGCATTTAGTGACTAAGAAGCTAATGCACCATAAGATGGATGCAATGACTGGAATGATTGAACTGAAGTCACACAAATGGCTCAGAGATGTGGAGAAAGCTGAGTTGCTAAACCTACTCTGGGTGTTGCATTATCACCGTGCCCCAGTGACCATCTTTGTCATCAAGAAGGTACTCTGCTTGGTGCATGATGGGTGCTTGTGGCTAGAGGAGCCCATCCCCATCACAGACCATCTGATTCATTGGATTACATGGCTACCTTTCTCAGGGGAGGATCTAGCCAACATTTCAGAGGGAAAAGGTGGAGAGTTGGCCCTTGCGGAAGCAATGAGGAAGAAGTTCAAGCTAGAGAAGAAGAAGTGAGGGTATGCCAACTCCAGTATTAATAACCCTGTAGTAAAGGTCATGACACAAATATTGGCCGGGGAGGTGATTCGGAAGTGTCATGCCGATGAGGTGCCCACATCAGTGGTTGCACTAGCAGCCCAATGCGCAGAAAGAGTCTAGTTCAACTGGGTGAACTACCTATGCGGTGAGTTCCTTGTGAACTTCGTGAGGCACGGGAGAAGGGAAAAATGTTGCATTACATGTGGCTCCTATTGTCGATCATACTAGTGGCATGGGAGCTACCCGAGGATATCTAGTCCCCTTCATTCGCACCAAACCTTCCAAAAGCAGTGAAGTATGCTTTGTTGTGGGCAACCAGGGACATGCAGCACATCAAAGAAAGTAGGATTTTCTGGGTGCTAACGGAGATGAATATATGGATGGGGATCAATCGCAAGCCACAGTTGTCACCCACAGTATACAACAGTTTGTAAAGCTTTGCAGATTTCAAAGAAGATTTCCACCATGTCTTCATCAGGGTGCGAACGGACCCTATGAAGATGTGGCATGATTTACCATACGTGGCGACCGATGATGTGATATTCGCAGTCCTTGAGTCTTGGCCACCAGAGTGGTGCATTCCAGCTAGATCCTCTATGGAAATGGACAAGTCTTCCATGTAGCGCAAGAAGGAAGAAACAAAGCTTCGAATGGCATAGTTGGCGGAAAAGCGCAAAAAAGAGGAAGTAGTGTCTAAAGCCTAGGTAGTGCATGACGGTGCGAAGCTGGAGGAATAGCAGAATATAGGAGAAGAAGAGCGTGGAGTATAGAAGTCACCTTCGCCCGAACCAGAGACAGACATAAAACAAGGTAGCGTAGACCCGTAGATGACTTCCACTTAGCTCAAGCATCCATGGCCATGAGAGTAGACGATGCCATGGAAGAAAACAAAGGCATCAAAGACATCATTCGACCCAATCACCCTCACTGAGGGGGATTTATATGATATGGGTGAAACAGTGAGGGATGTCACCGCAAAGGCCTTCCAACAATTTGAAGAACAACAACAGCTAGTATTGGGGGCTCTTATAACAAAGTTGCAGGAGTTGCAGGTTCGCACTCCACAGGCAGGCACAATGTCCACCAGCCTCACAATTGGCACTTCAGCTATTGAGGAGATGTTGCGCACAAGGGTGACCAACACGATAATGCTACCAGATGGGGCACTAAATACAGAGGAGGAGGCAAACAAACCCATGGTGAGTAGTATGAAAGGGGTAGGGTTGAACATGGCTATGCTCCCTCGGGAGACGCTCTACATCTTACGATATGCAGTCACCGCAGAACTTCAGGCTAGGGAGAATCGCACTCTACTGGTAATGAGTGAGCAAGGCATCAACATTGAATAGTTGGGCCTACAATGCAACAAGGCAATGGAGTAGAATACACAGATAATGTAGGTTGTGGAGGAAGCTTATCGAATGGTCCCAGAGTTGGACATTCAGGCAGAAGAACCAGTGGAGGCACACGTCTGTAAGTTAGCCACAGCGGTACGCGACGCAAGAGCAGAAATGGCCAGGGTTTAGTTGGAGCTAAACCTGCAGATCACAGAACTATAGTTGAATGCTTAGCCTTCAACTCCAGCAGAGGTCAGAGAACAATGCACCACCATTATTACAACAACAATGGCGATGGTTGACAGTGTAGTGACAGACTACATGAATCTGTTCGAACAGCCATTCGAGGTCGTAACCACCCTACAGGAGGACTCGAACGTAAAGCGCCTAGAGACAAAGGCGTGCGAGCTGCAATAGAAATATGATGAGGTAAAAGGGACTACACAGAAGGTTGCCCTTACATAAAGGCTTGCATGGATGCAGCAGGCAAAGGTGCTCAAGGAATAAGTGGATGAGACTCAGCACAAAGAAGTAGTCTTAAAAGTGCACCTACAACCATGGATCAACGAGGGTTATACAATTATAGCCTCCATTGAAGTAAAGCTCGTGCAACTACAAGCAAGTCATGAGAGGGTTTAGGGTAGCAGTTCAGTAGCAGTAGTCACTGAATAGTGCATGGAGGAAGTCTAGCAGGCAACTGCTCAGTGTGTTGCCAAAGTTGCACCAATCCAAACAGAGTTGGGAGGTCTTCATGCTAAGATCTGTGCACCTGTAGAGTGACTTGAGGGTGAGTCACAATGTTTGTGTTGGGGGGCCTTTTGGGCACGGGATCATCCAAGTGAAGTTTTGGGGCTAAGAGCCCACATTTTGGTCCAATGTTTGTAATCTGAATGTAAAGACTCCACATTTTGTGGTCGTCGAGTGTGTAGTTATTAAGGAGTCATAGGGTTTTCCACTCTTATTTTGACAATGTAATGTCAGTTGTAAAAGATCTAACGATGGTCCATGGACCATGGGAATGTATAAATAGAGTGAAGCTCTAAGTAGTTAGCGACAACTAATTACGAATGAAGATATCATGTATGAGAGATAGCTCTGAAGTAGAAGTCTAAGTTTCAGGTCGTAGTGTAGGTAGAGGCTCTGCAACTGAGAGTGCAAAGGCCTAGAAGTCTGTAGCTGAGTGTGCAGACCCCTGTAGATGAGTGCACAGGGTGAGTTGAGTCTGTAACAGTCATAATTATCAAATAAAGAGAAGTATTCTATCATTTCTGTATCTTTATTTACTGTTTATGCATTTGTTATATTCAGTATGAATTTCACTTTTAATGCTTATGTGATGCGCAAATCTGTATAACTATATTGGTTAAGAGAATGCAAGTAAGAACATCTGTTTACATGAAGCTAACTAAGATTTGGTAATAAGACAAGTATGATACTTAGTGTAAGTGGGAAAACATCACAGTTCATTGCCCTAGCAGCACGAAAGCATATCAACCTCAGGTTAGGGCTGCACGAAAGCTAATTGTGACATTTCGTGAAGGTATGAAAGGGTAGAGTAGAGGGATAAGCAACCTGCACAAAGGTAGGTATAGTTGTAACAAACCAACATCACATCCATCTCAAGGGTGCGGAAATTTGGTTCCAGCATCCCCCCATACTGCTTCGGGTGAGACTTCAATCCACGCTCCGTGGGTTGATGCAAAAAGGGCTAGTAGTGTAGGGATTTGTTTTTCTAACTAACGTTAAACCTGGTCAGGCCCCCACAAGACAATATTCCATGTTATCCCCATATTGTTAATATTGTGCCCCATAGAAGCCTACTATTGATGTTGTTTTTCCCTTATATTATTATTATTATGTCATCTTTGATTATATTTTGACCCCTTAGACTCCTATATATAGAAAGGAGATATTTTCATTTGTATCATCCAGTAATATTTCATTTGTGTAATTTAAAGGAGGTTTCCCCCTTGAAGAGTCCGATTTTGAAGTCGTTTCTCTATATTTTCTTCCATTTTGTGAGTCGGTTGCATAACAATTTGTATCAAAGCTTTGGATTATCGGGTTTCCTTGCTTCAAATAGGTCATCATGGTATTTTCATTATAACTCTTTTTATATGACGTTTTAGAAGCTAAAATTGAAAACCATTTGAGCTGACATCTTGATGGAACTTGCATCCAGATTTTAGATCTTTTCTAGTTATAATTCCGGAGATATGATCCAAGGACGTTAGGATTATTGCAGGCTCCCGCATTATATCTCAAATAGGTGACCTAGGGAAAATTGTCATAACTTTCTCTCTGAGCATCAGATTTTGTAAAAAGGTACATAAATATGATGAACGTTAGTTTTCTATGTATTAGTTTTAGGTCTGAAGGTCAAAACAGTGGCACATGACACTTTGTATAATTTCTCTCTACTGAACTAGTCTATAATTAGGTCATCATGGTATATTTGGAATAATGCTTTCTTGGAGAATCCAATCATGATCAGACTTGTGGGGTTGGAACGAAGACTCAGAGGGCTACCATGGGACAAAAGTTTAGTCCTTAGAAATCTGAAATTATAGAGATACAAGAAATTCAATATCGAGCTCCTACAAAGCCAAAAAAGGTGTGTAGTCTTTTTAAAATTTTGCATAAGTTTGGTTTGAAAAATTAGTTTGAAGGAATTCAAAGGAAATAGTGAAGCATAATTATCATTAATTGATGCCCCAAAAAATAAAATGGAAACACCTAGTAAGCAACCTGAAATTTCTAGCATGACTCATGAAGACGAGGAATAAATGCAACATGATATATCAAAATTACGAGACCAAGTGAAACAAATTTCACTCTCACAAAAAGTAACAAAAGCTAGGATGGATGGTTTAAAGAAACACATGGAAGCTAAGATGGATGGTTTAAAGAATGGCATGGAAGCTAAGATGGATGGTTTAGAAGTAAACACTAAAGATTTGAAGGAAGACATGGAAGGTTTGAAAAGAGGTTTGGCAAATTTGCTACAAGAAATGTTTCCCAATAGCGAAAAGGTAGTAGAGGAAACTCATGATGAGAAAAAAATAAAGGTTAGTCATGATTTCATAGACTCTAATGTTGGATTGAAGACCCACCATGTTCCAAATATCGATATGTGGAATCTTGATGGCAAGGATCCCGTAACATGGATACTACAGATGGAGCAATATTTCGATCTCCATAATGTGAAAAATACACAAAAGTTACGCATTGTGACTTTATATTTGGAACCCAATTAGTTTGTATGGTATTGATGGCTTTTCCCTCATAAATAAATTGTCACTTGGGAAATTTTTACGAAAGAAATCATAGCACATGATGAGGATACAAAAAGCAACACATTTTTTAGACAATTGATAAATATCAAACAAAAAGGTTCAATGGTGGAGCACATTGAGGACGTCCAAAAATTGAATATAAGGGTAGAAGATATTCCAGAGGGGCAAGGGATTGATGTGTTCATGGGATATTAAATGATAACATCCAATATGAGGTTTGCCTTTGGGAACCTGATTCATTAGAGAAGGCATTCAGGTTGGCAAGAAAAATTGAAAGAAAAATTATGGCAACAAGGAAGCCTACCAATCACAACTATAAAGATTGAAGTGTTGTTGCTCCTAGCCTTCCACAACCTACAAGGTTGACACCACAAAACTTGGAAGAAAAAAGAGAAAAATGGCTTTGTTACAATTGTGATAGCAAATATAATAAAGGTCGCAAGTGTGCTGAGAAGAAATTATTCTACATAGATTGTGAAGAGGAAGAAGAAAAGGAACAAGAAACATAAAAAGAAGAGGATACAGACCAGGAATAAAGCCTAGAGAAAGAAGAAATGAATCTGATCATATGTTGTAAGGCATTGGCCGAATAACTACTCCTCAAACTATCAAGATAGAAGGACATATCAAGAAGAAAAGGGTAATAGTGTTGATTGATTCTGGCAGTACCCATAATTTTATTCATTATAAGATAACGAAGGAATTAAATTCCTTCCTATATCTAGCACCAGAGTTTCAAGTGATGGTTGCAAATGGAAGAACCATAAATTGCTCTGGAAAGTGCCATAATATCAAGTTATCCATGGGAGAATATGTGTTGAATATTCCAATGCTTTCCATTCCACTGGGTGGTGTTGATGTTGTACTAGAAGTCTTATGGCTACAATCTTTGTGTACAATAGCTTTTAATTTTCAAGAACTTTTCTTGAAGAAAAAGTCAGAAGGAAAGGAAGTTGAATTAAGGGGTATCGCAAGGAAACCAGGGAAGATAATCGCTAAAGTTTCCCATGTTGAAATCATATATTTCTCCATATCAACAAAAATTCTCGGAGAATCATTCCAAGGCATTTGAGACTCCCAAAGGCCTCCCACCTATTCGTGAGCATGATCATGCTATTCATTTGGTTCCAGAAGTGTTCCTCCAAACATCAGGCCTTACACATATGCCTGTGCTTAAAAGGGTGAAATTGAACGTATGGTTGCAGAAATGCTAGAGGCTGGTATAATTCAACCTACTCAAAGTTCTTTCTCTGCTCCAGTAGTATTGGTGCACAAGAAGGATGGATCATAGCACATGTGTCTTGATTATATGGAGATCAACAAGCACACTATTAAAGATAAATTTCCCATTCCTGTCATTGATGAATTATTAGATGAATTACATGGAGCAATTTACTTCACCAAGTTATACCTTCATTCAAGATATCATTAAATCAGAATGAAGACTGAAGACATTCCGAAAACAACATTTAAAACTCACAAGGGTTATTTTGAATTTTTGGTCATGCATTTTGGCCTTACCAATGCACCTTCTACATTTCAAGGTTTGATGAATTCCATTTTCAAACCCTTACGTATAAAATTTGTGTTCGTATTTTTTGATGATATACTAATCTACAACAAGCCTTGGAAGGATCATGTTCAATATGTTGATAGAGTGCTCAAAATATTGGAGGATAAATAATTATATGCAAAAAACTCCAAATGTTTCTCTCAAGTACAAGAGGTGGAATATTTGGGTCGTATTTTATCTCATGAAGGTGTTAAGGTAGACCCTAGAAAAATTAAAGCCATTAAGGAATGGAAAATCCCCACATCCATAAAGCATCTGCGCGGATTTCTCAGGTTGACAGGGTATTATCATAAGTTTCTTAAGAATTATGGGAGAATAGCAACCCATCTAACAAAATTACTAAAGAAATATGCATTTTCTTAGACTCCAGAAGCAACGAAATCCTTTGAACATCTTAAAGAGGCCTTGTGCCAAGCACCAATCTTAGCTACACCAAACTTCATAAAAACCTTTATTGTGGAATGTGATGCCTCAGGAAGTGGAATTTGTGCTATTTAAATGCAAGAAGAAAGACCCATTGCTTTTGAAAGTCATCCAATCAAAGGAAAGTATTTACACAAATCTATTTATGAGAAGGAAATGTTCGCAATACTACAAGCACTTAAGAAATGGTGACCTTACCTAATAGGAAGACACTTCCAGGTAAAAACAGAGCATGATAGTCTTAAATACCTTTTAGAACAAAGATTATCTTCAGAAGAGCAGCAAAAATGGGTCACAAAGATGTTGGGTTATGACTTTGAAATAATCTCCAAAAAATGGAAAGAAAATGTTGTTGCAGATGCACTCTCAAGAAAGGATGAGGATGTGGAAGAATTTCTTAGTGCCATTTCTATTATCCAACAAGATTGGATAAACGGAGCAAGATATGAATGGAAGAATGACGAAGAAGTGTGGGCAGTCATTCAAAAGTTACAACAAGACCCCAGTACATCTGATACATTTAGCTAGAAAAGTGATTCGTTATGGTACAAAGATCGATTATACCTATGTAAGAATTCCCAACTCAAACAAAATATTCTTATGTAATTACACACCTCTCCGTTAGGAGGGCACTCTTGATTTTTAAAAACTTACCATAGGGTTAAGAAGGAATTCTTTTGGGATGGCCTTCAATCTGATATTCAAATGCTTGTGGCGGAATGTTTGGTTTTCCAAGAAAACAAAGTTGAAACAACTAAGACCATGTGTCTATTACAACCTTTATCCATTCCAAGTCAATGATGGCAGGAGGTTTCAATGGAATCTATCATAGTTTTACCCAATTCTGAAGGAAAGAGTGTCATCATGGTGGTAGTTGATAGAATTACCAAGTATTCACACTTTTGTGTATTATCTCATCCTGTTAAATCCAGTATAGTTGTGACTGCATTTATGGAAACAATTCAAAAGCAACATGGAAACCCACAGATTATTGTAAGCGACAGAGATCCCATTTTTACTGGAAATTTTTGGACAAAATTATTTTCTTTTCTGGGAACTCAGTTAGCTCATAGCTCATCTTATCATCCTCAATATGATGGGAAAATCGATATTGTGAACAAATGTTTGGAAGGATATCTTCGTTTCTTTGTATCTGCTAAACATACACAATGGGTCAAATGGTTGCCTCTGGGTGAATGGTGGTATAACACTTCCTTCCATACTGTAGCAAAAATGACCCCATTTATGGCACTTTATGGATATCATCCACCATCCATCACATCATATTTAAGAGAAAATTCTAAGGTTCAAGCAGTGGAAGATCATGTCGAGCATCAAAAACAAGTTCTCCAACTCTTAAAGGATAACCTCACTTTGGCATAGAATAGAATGAAACAAGAGGCATATCAACATCACAACGAAAGAAGTTTTGATGTAGGTGATTGGGTATTTCTATGGATACAACCATACAAACAAATGTCCCTCAAGCAAGCTAAGAAGGATAATAAATTATCACCAAAGTATTATGGTCTGTATAAGTTGTTGAAAAATATTGGTACTATAGCATACAAATTGTAGCTTCCTACAACTTCCCAAGTGCACTTAGTTTCCATGTTTCATGCTTAAATAAGGTTATAGGTAACAAGCTGCCAGTTCAAACAATATTTCCAGAACTTGACGAGGAAGGAAAAATCATATTGGAACCTAAAGTAGTCACAGAAACAAGAACTCGACAACTACGAAATCGATCAATTTCAGAGTATCTCATCAAGTCGAGAAACTTAACCACTGAAGATTCCACATGGGAGGATGAGAATTTTATACATAACCATCTAGAACTATTCAATCATTGAGGACAACACTTTTCTAAAGTAGAGGGGCATGTTAGGTCCCTATAATAATACTATTTTCCCTTATTATTATTGTCATTATAGCCCCTTATTGTTATTGTTGTACCCATGTTGTGCCCATATTATTATTATTATGCCCCATAAAAGCCCACTATTGTTAATGTTGTGCCCTTATATTATTATTGCAATTTCGGTTTTGACTATATTATGACCCCTTAGACTCTTATATACAGAAAGGAGGTATTTTCACTTGTATCATCCAAGAATTATTCATTTATGTAATTTAAAGGAGATTTCCCCCTCAAAGAGTCTAATTTTGAAGTTGTTTCTCTATATTTTCTTCTATTTTGTGAGATGGTTGCATAATAGAGGGTTCTATCAAGGTGAGAGGGAATTGATTACGAGGATACCTTTTCTCCAGTATAAAGGTACTCTTTAATCATATCTATTCTAGCACTTTCAACATAGATGGGATGGAAGATACATAATATGGATGTGAATATGACATTCCAAAATGGAGTGATTGAGAAGGAGGCATACATTAAGCAACCGGAAGGATTTGAGACCTTCAACAGAAAGTTGCACGTGTTCATACTCAAGTGAGAGATGTACGGATTAAAACAAGCACCTCGTTCTTGGTACATCATGATTGATAGCTATTTCACCAGGTTGGGATAAACCAAAAGTGAAGAAATTCAAACCTTTACCATATTGTGGTTGAAGGTAAATTATTGATTATAGTATTATATGTTGATGATTTGATTCTAACAGATGATAAGAAGCTAGTCAAATCTTGCAAAGGGGATCTTGCATGATTATTTGAGATGAAGGACATGGGGCTCATGCATTATTTCCTTGGTATGGAAGTATTGAAAGGAGATGAGGAACCATTTGTCTCTCAGGGAAAGTATGCCAACGAGATACTGAAGAAGTTCCACATGGAGAACAAAAAATCCATGGAGACTCCTCTAACAGGAAATTGGAGGAAAGAATATGATACTTTAGGTGAAGTAGTTGAGGCTAATATTTATAGGTAGCTTGTGGGTTCACTTATGTACTTGATGAACACACAATTGGACATATGTTTTGCAATTAACCAACTTAGTCAAGAAATCGTTAAGCCAACCAAACTCTATTAGAAGGTAGCTAAACATGTGTTCAGACACCTCAAAGGCACTAGTCGTTTTGGTCTTTGGTATAGATGGACAAAGGGAGTGAAGTTGCAAGGATTTATAGATGCATATTGGGTAGGGAGTCCATCAGACAGGAAGAGCACATTAGGGGTAATCTTCAGTATTGGGTTAGTAGTATTTTCTCGATACAATAGGAAGCATAGATAAGATGCACTCAATTTGATAGAAGTAAAGTACATGGTTGCTAGTCAAGCATATTGTGAGGTTATCTGGATGAGGAATATCCTTGTTGGGCTATTTTGTCAACAGATGGATCCTATAGTGATTCAATTTGACAATCGGAGTTGTATCAAATTCTTTAAGAATCCATTTTTTCATGATCGGTCCAACCATATCGACATCTAGTATCACCATCTACGAGATTGTGTGGAGAGGAGAATCATGTTGTTGGAGTACATTCCTACATAGGAACAGGATCTAACGACCCCGGTTAAAAATTCATGTAAAAAATATATGACCAAGGTCATTGGACACATATTCCAAGCTAAATGGTGGGAAAAACATCTAAGAGGGGTGTTCATTTCGGTTTAGTATGGCTAACGAAATTGGCAAAGGAATGGAAAAGGCTGTGGAAAGGCAAAGAGGTATTAACTTTCATTTTGTTTATGAAAATAATGGAAAATAGGAGAAAAGGGAGGTGAAAGGTCACAGGTTTCATGTGAGCAGGAAAATAAATGAAAATAATGGGAAATTAAAGAAAATAAAGGCCTCATTAATAAAAATTCTTTTGAGGATCAGTTGGTAGCTTTTGTCAGTGAGGCTTTTGATCAATTGAGTTTTGGAACTCTCATTCTATTATGTCTCTCATACTCTTCAACTCTTAGAGTTTTCCTAGAGAACTCTTGGAGGAGTGTGGCATACATAGGATTTGGAGCAAGAACGCAAAGGAAAAGTAGGAAAGTGCAAGAGGACATCATGATCAGTAGCTACAATGGATATTTCTTGCAGTTACCAAGTTGCATGTATGATTTCCTTACTAGTTTTGGCATGCATGGCATATGCATGTGGTTATTTTGTCATGATCTATTATTGGCATGGAGGATTTCCTATATTGACAATGGCTTTTCCTAAATTTTCCATTTCATGGATAGTAATGTTGTTGTGGGTTTTATTTTTGTTTTCTGGTTGGTTTTATTGTGCCCTTGGTTGTGGGTTGAGTTATTAGTTCCTCAAAGCCTTGGTTGGACAAATGCTCTAGAAGCCTTGTAACAACTTGGGTTGAGTTACAAGTGCTAGTAGCCTTGGTTGGAAAAATTATTTCGAATCCATTGGTGGGATGAGTTACTAGTCCTGGAATCCCTCATTGGACAAACTCTTTGGAAGGCCGACAACATTCGTGGGTTGAATTACTAGTCCTGGAAGCCCTTACTAGAATAAAGGCTATGAAGCCCTAGACAACTTGGGTAGAGACCAATCTAGTGATGGTTAGTGATGTACAACTATGAGGTGGAATCACTGGTTGAGGGTTGAGGTGGTTTGGACTCTAGAAGCCCTATAAGTTTTTTATTGATTTGTTTTATGAGATCCCACATTCATGATTGGAATATAGCACAGGGGTGACTGGCTGAAAGAAAATCATGGTTCATCCTAGTCTATGGTTGGGTGGTTCATGAAAGTCCCATACCTGGTCAGCTTATGAAATCATCAACAAGAGCTCTTTCTCAATGGTATTTTATGGGTAAATATACTTGTTTATATGTGGCTTATATGGTTGTTATATCCTTGATATTTTTGTTGATTATATGTTGGTTATGAGTGAGTTTTATGATAGTGAAAATGCATGGCTCTCATCATGTTTTGGTTAATCATTGAATGTAGAACGAATATATGGCTAAATAGATGGTAATTCAGTTATTGTGATGAGGCAAAAATTCTTTTTAGTGATTCTTAGTAAGTGTTACCCATATGCTCATATATGTTGTTTAAACCTGTAGAATGCATATTTGTGACATGTTTGAAAAAATGTATTTCATGTTTAGTAGGGGTCCAATCAAGTCCTCGTTCAATTATTTGAATTTCTATGATTGTTTTAATGTTACTTGTCATTTATGGAAGTTTCATGGAATTTTGGGCAATGGCCTGAGTTCTGTCCCTAAAAAGGTGGCACAAAATTGAGATTTGTTGGCACAGAACTACCTGGAAAGGTCCCCAATTGTACGCATACCTTGTTGTGGGAGAAAATAGAATTTCCCAGTCATATGCATGCCCATGTCAAGTGAGTGTATAAGGATTTAATGCAGCAAAATGTTAGTTTGTCTTAGGGGTTGGTCACCTGGACGAGTTGGATGGCTCCTGGGGGTTCTGTTGCAGGTGTAGAAGGTCAGTCATTTGTGTTTCATTGGTTCCACTTCCTTAACTGATACATTGGGAGTTGAATCATTGTTATAGACATTTTTGTGCCTTACAGCATTGAGCATGAAATGTCCATAATCTAAGGGATCCAAAGTCCCTAAACATGTTGTTCCTACCCCTAGAGGAACAAGGCTAACAAACCACAGCAATTCACAGAAGTTCTCCACCAGAAACTGCTCAAAAACAAGTCAATTCAAGATCATTTCAGTGGCTACACTAGCTGTTTGCGCTGAATTTCAAAGCCAGCACTGGCTACCTACGTTGAATGTCAAAGGGAACACTGGCTACCTACGATGAACGAGAATGGACATGTGGCAGGCTCATTTCTCAAGGTGTCAAAACCCAGGAAGCTTCCAAAATGACACTTGCCTCAGGGAATTCGACTGGTGATGAGTAAGAGGTTCCAAATCTCCAAGTGGAAGCAAGAACCTCCAAGTGGACTCAAGAACTGACAAAGGAAGAGGACACTAGTCAGATCTCAAGCTGACTCATCCTCTCTCCAAACATCTATATATGGATCTCTCCTCCATGAGATCTAGAGGCTGGAATTTTGTTATTGCAGGAATTGTTGTTGGTTTGAGATTGGAATCATTGGGTGCTTAATGCTTTGAAGGGGGTGAAGATAGGAATTCCATTTGCTGGGAAGGAGATGCTGGATTGGAGCCCTCTGGGTTGTATCTCTTCCTGAACCTTGTTATTCATCAATAAAGCTATCTTGGTTTCTCCTATATGCTGATGTATTTTTGGTGTATGAATGCATTAGTATGTTTAGTTTATTTCTAATCCTGAACTAGTTATGAATATGAATCCATGTCTTGTGTAGTGTTCTCTTCTTGTGATCTTGCAGAAACCTCTTGAAGTTGGGCGAGCGAGAAGGCAAGTAGTTGGGAACTCTCCAAGAGAAGAGAAGCTGGATCGAGGGACAAACGGAAGACACCGGTTAGTCCACCCATCTCTCTCTTCATTCTTAATTCATAAAGGAAGAATACTAGAATAGCTGTCTCTGTTTGTTGCTAAGGCACTGTCACACCTTAGGTGGATAGGATCGTCCTGCATAGGCATTTTTCCCCACAACAAATTGGCGACTCCGCTGGGGAGATCTGTTTAGTCATTTTATTTGTGTTTCTATCATTGTTTGTTTCATAGACTTGACAGCAACAATCGAACTGCATCTGCTTTTCCCGGATGCAAAGTAGACAGTTGCTGCTTTGATCCAATCACTGGACTTGTCTATGATCTGAACAATGGACTCATAAATGATTTGATGATCTTTTGTGATAGATCTTAGTACCCCTTCAAAGCATCCCTTTGATTGTACCTTGCTTGTTGCTTTTATTTGGCCTAAAACAGTGAATTAAATAGAAATTTGTGACCCAGAACCTGTGTGAAACGAGAGTTTCTCCTTCAGCGTAGACCCAGTGAAGAGATTCTGCATTTCAACGCAGTTCCCGTGAAGGCTACCTGTGCTGAATGTCAAAACCCCTGTGTTGAGGTTGCGCTGAACCAGTTTGCCCTTGTGCAGCTGGGGTTCTCTGCTCTGTTTTGCCTTGTTTTGATCTATGATTTTTGTAGCCTGTAACCAGCATAGGTACCAGTCTGATAACTCCTTTTCTCTGCTTAAATTCCGCCTCCTTTTGTACAAAAAGACTGTGAGTGTTTTTATGTGTTTGTGGCGTCATTTACAGTTTTCCTTTGCATGAGTGAAATAGTCATCCTGTAGCCCTTGATTCAGATCTGTTGATTGTGATCTTAGAAGAGATTTCATTGGCTATTTGCAGATTGATTATACATTTACTCTTGCTTATTGGTTTGAGTTTGTCTCTTTTAAGTGTCGAAACAAGTATTCATTTCGAAAATCGTTAAGTGTTGTAATCTCTTCTACCCTCTCTGATTTCGAAAAAGTAAACTTGTTTGTATTGATCATTTAAAAGTAAATTCAAAGTTGTACAAAAAGCTTTCTTTGTAGGCATCAATACTAAGAAAGCGGAAAACAAACACCTGCATTGTGCATTTGCATTTGATAGTTTGCATGTTTGATTTAGGAAAAGTGCATTAGAGTGTGCTGATCGCTCTTTGAGAAAAGATGGTGTCTTTCTTTTCCCTCAGTAGCTAGGATTTTCAAAGTTGAAAAAGATATAAAGCTTGCTTATCATCTTTAGACTGCATTCAGGAATTGTATCATACATCTCGTGGTGAACCTTGAAAGGAAAACTTCTAAAAAGATCAACCTAAAATAAATTGAATGAACTTAACAAAGCTTTGCAACATAACTCACAACATAGAGGTCTAGGCTAGAGACGTGTTTCGGCGTCGTTAAGCCTAGTGACTGTCGATCTCGTGGAAGGTGGGTGATTCCTCTTGAGGGAGGATAGCGCCAGTACGGATTGTGCTCCCACGTACCGTCACGTATATATTGGGAGACCCCTATAGGAATATAACCTCTATCCTTAGGAAGCCGTGTCGGCCGCCCTACTGATCGCAATGCACTGAACACAACATTTAGGAAGATCGATCGCCCGTACCCTAAAAAGTATTCTGCGGTTTTGCGAAAAGTTTGGCACACCCTCTGCCTAGAACTCCAGAGCAGTTCCTTTTGACCTTTTTCAGACTCTATAATAGAAAAATTCCATCCGAGCATTTGTCACTTCGGGCTCGTTAAAACATCGAAGGAGACTAGAGTCATCTTTAGCTTTTTCTCGACTCTTTAAAACTGAAAAAGTAAGTTGTGTCTAAAAGCGTCTAAAAAATTCATTTAATTCGGAAACACACTTTCCCCTTTTGTATTTTGGTTGATCGAGTAATCCATAATCGTGGAAGAAAGTCAATTGAAACCCCGTCGTTCGTGAAGGCTTACGAGTCAACCGTCTTTGTCTCCGGAATCGAAAACAGTACGGACAAAGCGAACTCGTTTAACCGGTTCGAAATCTCCTATCAAAGTTAGAACAAGTGTTCCAACAACATCTGAGATTCCGGTTACTCCAAACATTTCTGGAAACCCTGCCTCTATAGAAGAAGTTCAACAGCCACAAAGGGACAGTAACACTGATCCTAGTCTGGGAGCAAATACTTGCGTTACTGAACGAGTTCCATCTGTAACTGGTTCGGAGAGTCTTGCTCCTCAAACAACTGTCGCTGTCGATTCAACCCCTTCTTCGGCACCAGAAATATTTTACGGACCTGACGGTCTTCCTCTTCCACCTGGTTTGATTGCGATAGAGGAAATTGTAGAGGATCCGCAAGCAAGTACTCCAACCCATTTTGGAGTCGGGGTCACTCTATTTCCTTCATCAGAAGTTAGTCCACCACAAGTGGAAGTTCCTGTAGAATCGCTAGGCAATCTATTGGATAGACTCAAAATGTCTGAACAACCGTCAACATCCAGGACTGTGTCGAATGACACAACGACAGCAGAAGCCCCTGCCGTCACTCCGACAATGTTTGCCGGCATACCATCTATCCCGACTAGCTCGCAACCGCTAGAAGGAGTCCACCAAGGGACTACTTCGACAGTGTGGTCTGTTCCAGTTTGTTCATCCGGAATAATATCCGGCAACTCTTATGTTGAGACTCGCCAGATTGATCCATTTGGAGATCAATTTGGGCAATCCAGTCCACAAGGACAAACAATCCCCTTGAGTTTCGGATTGCTACCGTATGGGGGGCAGTATGCCCTTTCATTACCCCCTCCGGGAGGGTATCCATACGGAAGTTCACAACAGTATTCAGGTTATACTGGAATTACATCAAGTGGTTGGGTACCTATGCTACCTCAACAACCAAGGGTTGTATATTCTATGCAACAGTGTGTACCTATGTCGAACATCCCGACCACACCGGCTATTGTGACAGTGTCGCAAGTTCAAACGTTGCCTGTTGTATGTCAACCTCAGATTTCTCAGGTTGTAATGAAACAACCCCTTGACCGTGGGACACAACCACAATCGCCAACTGGTGGGACGACACAGGTCCAAACGGGTACAATTACCCCACACCTTGGTCCAACAGTTAGTATAGCACAATAGAACATGGCTTCACAACCATGGCTGGTGCAATACCAACAACCACAATTCCAGCAAGTATACCAAGGTTCTGAGCAGCAGATCTTTACGAACAGTGGACAACCGTATATTCAAAACGGTCAAAACCAACCGCTTTACAGTGGTCAGGTCCACCAACCGTATCAGTCATACCAACATCAATTACATTATGCTGGTATGCAAAGGCCCACTGCTCAGGCAATTCCATCGTACCCTGGGTATGCTTCACCTAACCTGAATCAACAGTTACCATTCGTGGCAACTTTAGGGTTACCCGATTTACACCGGTTAACCAACGATCCGATTGCTTACGCCCCTTGGTGGCCAGCGATTCCTCACAAACTTCCATCTGACATTCCTAAATTCAATGGAAATCCAGGTGAAGACCCATCGAATCACGTGATGACTTTTCATCTGTGGTGTTCATCAAACACCCTAAATGATGATTCGATAAGGCTTCGCCTTTTCCAGAGGACGTTAACGGGTCCAGCGGCAAAATGGTATATTGAATTACCTAGAGCCTCATTCGACAATTTCAGCTCCCTAGCCACGACTTTCTTAACCCATTTTCAATTACCGATAAGGTATGAAATGGGAACCGAAATCTTAACCAACTTCAAGCAGACAACGGCCACTCATATATCCAATCATATACATGAGTGGCGTCGTCGTCGTAGGATGGTGAAAACATACGTTCCCGATCAGATGTTAGCTGAATGGTTTATAAAGTCGTTACTTCCTGCTATAACAGAAGGTGTGGCAAAGGGGGGAGTCGTAACAGAGGAGCAAGTCATTGCTCGTGCACAATATCTAGACTTAGTTTATACTCAGTCCGGTACGCTCTACGACAAAATACCTGACGCCCCTAGACCGGAATTCTCAATTCCTCCTCCTCCTAAATCAAATAGTGACTCTCATGCCGGCGATGATGTGATTGGCACGGCAAACGCGAAATCGACAAAGGCTTCGTCTAAGAAAGCCCGTAATAGTTCGGATCAAAATGCAAAAGATGAAATTCTTGCTTCGGAAGTAAATGCCGTATCAGCGGATAAGAGCAAAGAAACCAAACAACCAGGAAGCAAGAAGAAGCAAAACAAAGGGAAGAAGAAGAAACAGGGTGAGTCATCCCCTAGGAAAACTTCTTCAAACCCTCCTAGGAAAGGGAAACCAAAAATTCCATGCATGATATGTGACGAGGATCATCGAACAGTCGATTGTCCATACAAAGCTGAGCTTAGAAGGTTCTTCAAAAGTTCGCAAACCTCAGCTGTGTTAACTGATCCGTTCCCAAACCCAAGTCAAAATCTGGTTGATAGTGGAAATGCTTCCCCGTCGCAAGTGCTCATGTTGTCGGTATCAAAACAGCAGAATGATGCTTTGATTTCGACAAGGAACAAAGATTACGGGAATCCGCAGCTTTCGAACGACAAAGGTAAAGATCAACCAAGTAGTTCGACAACAACTTCGACAGAAGTTGTACCGCCCATCATTCCTGAATTAACAATAAAACCGCCAAAGGGAGTAGTACACAAGTCGACATTTAATCCTCGCGCCAGAGCGGCGCAGCATTATAACATAGTGGAAGATTTGGCCCAATCGCCATCCGCTATGTCGACTCTTGAAGTACTACAAAATTGCCCATCCCAAAGGCAGGCTTTGTTATCAGCTATTGGTGGGGTTGATCCTAAGGATTCCAATCTTGTATCTTTTGATCACAAAGGATACGATCCTCAGTTACCAGCTCAACTAGCTTTCCTTATTCAAGTGAAAGCCCTCAACAAAACTGTTCACCGAACAATTATTGATGAGGCGGCATCTACATGTATTATGTCGATGAGTTGCTGGAAAACTTTAGGATCTCTAACCTTGTCACGATCTTCGATGACATTAAAAGCATTCGACAAAAGGACATATACCCCATGCGGTATCCTTAATAACTTGAAAGTTGAACTGGGAGGAAAAACAGTAGAAATAGATGTTGAAGTCATCGATGGGAATCTGGACTACAACATCCTACTGGGAAGACCGTGGATATATGCCATGGCAGCTGTAGTGTCGACTTATTTTAGGAAGATCGCATTCCCTTTTCAAGGAGGGATTACGATCGTCGACCAACAAGACTTCCTCCCTAATGGTTCACAAGTTACAGGAAGCATTCCCATGATCCATGGAAGCAACCATTCGCTTCAAGATATCGGAGTAGGCTTACTGAAAGACCCCACATTAATGGGAACTTTCGCACTTCCACCTCCAATCTATATTGGAGAAGTAGCGATGGTAAGAGCCTGCAACATGATATCTTCCACGAAGATCTCAGAAGACGATATCGCCATGGATCATGCAATGGTTTTGCCCCCAAGCCCTATAGAAATATTGTAGCAATCAATGTTTCGAGCATGGGAGGCGAACCCAAGTCAACGCTCATCAAGCGTTTGGGTAGATAGGTCTAGAGAATATGGTACCCCGTTAGATCCTTGGTCGAAAGTACATGGGACTGACGAAGGAATCCTACAATCAATGTTGATTGAGGGGGCACCATGGAATGATTGCCACCATCGTTCCCTTCTTCCAGAATATGAAGAAGATACTCAACATGACCTTTACCACCCTTCAGTTTTTTGAATTCCTATCAAACACTGTAAATACGGTGGATTCCGAGCGAAACTTATCCAATATTGAAGAGACTATAGCCATAAATATCTCGACTAAAACAAATGTTGTAGAGAATATTTATGTCGGCAAAGGTTGTTCTCCTTCAGAACTGGAAATATATAACGCTCTTTTTCACGAATTCATAGATGTCTTTGCCTGGTCATATGATGAAATGCCAGGCATTGACTCGAGTATCGTTGAACATGAAATTAAGATGTATCCTGATGTCAAACCAGTAAGACAATGGCTTCGGCAGGTGCACCCCAAGAAAGCCGCTGCCATTAAGGCAGAAGTTGAAAAACTTCTCCATGTTGGTTTCATCTACCCGGTTCCTCTAACCGATTGGGTATCGAATATTGTCCCTGTTATGAAGAAACAAGGGACAATTAGAGTGTGTGTCGATTATAGGGATGTAAACCAAGCTTGTCCGAAGGACAACTACCCTACACCCTTCATCGACCAGATAATTGATGAATGCGCCGGATGTGAAATATTTTCATTCATGGATGGATTTTCCGGGTATAATCAAATAAATATCCGCCCACAGGACCAGTCAAAGACTGCATTCACTTGTCCGTGGGGCACATTCGCTTATCGAAAATTACCCTTTGGTTTAAAGAACGCAGGGGCAACGTTTCAGAGGGTGATGAATTATGCCTTCCATGATATCAAGAACATCGTTCAACCATATCTCGACGACCTTCTGGCTCATTCGCGAAAGCGGACTGATAATCCGCAGCATTTAAGAGCGATATTTCTACGTTGCCGACACTACAAGATAAGACTCAATCCGCACAAATGTGTGTTTTGCGTCGGTTCTGGTCGTTTACTTGGCTTTGTAGTCTCTAAGGATGGGATTCGGCTCGCCCCTTGCAAGGTTCAGGCAATCATTAATTTTGCCTCCACCTTCAAATTTGCTTCAGATTCAGAAACTCCAAGGGAAAGCAAACTTTCTGAGGAGATTCATTCCAAATTACGCAGAACTTGCTAAAGGTTATACTCGTCTTTTGAAAAAGGATGTACCTTTTGTCTAGGATCAGGTGGCGCAAGCTTCCTTTGATGATCTGAAAGATTCTCTATTAAAAGAATCATTAATGTATGCCCCGGACTATCAAAGAGATTTTAACCTGTATCTAGCTGCAGCAGATACGACCATTGCGATGGTTTTAGTTCAAGAAGTCGATGGAATTGAACATCCTATATATTATTTAAGTAAAAACTTGAATGATACAGAAAGCAAATATTCTTATGTTGAAAAACTAGCACTCGCTGCTGTTCAAGTGATACAAAGATTTCGACATTATGTCCTCTTTCGGAAAACTACCATTCTATCAGATTGCAACCCCATGACTTATATATTGTCGCGACAGTTGCTGGGGGGAAAGTATTCAAAATGGATAGTGATCCTTCAAGAGTTTGATCCAGAATTTGTTAAATCCAAATCAAAGAAAGCTTTAGTTTTCGCAGAATTATTGTGCGATCTCCCATCGTCGTCCAACGATGAAACATCAGAAGAGTCAATCGTGGACGAAAGTTTGTTTCTGATATCTGCAAGCAATGAGTGGTATGGAGATATAATAATTTATCTCCGAACCCAAAAATTCAGGCCTGACACCTCTCACTCAGAACAAAAACGTATACGATACCAAGCGAAAGACTACATGATCGTCGGTGATACGCTTTACCGTCGAGGTATCGATACAGTTCTGAGGAGGTGCCTTACCCATGAAGAGGCCGAAAAAGCCCTGAATGAGTGTCATTCAGGCGCGTGTGGGGGGCATCAATCTGGATATGCTACAGCACAAAAAATCTTACGAGCAGGATACTTCTGGCCAACCATGTTCAAAGATTGCATAAACGCAATTAGAAGTTGCCATGCTTGTCAAATTTTTGATAGCAAAACCAGAAGACCACCCGCACCTTTACAACCAATAGTTGTTGTTGGGCCTTTCGCCAAATGGGGCATCGATTTCATGACATGTAACCCCACCTCGACCGGGGGGCATGGGTATATTATAGTCGTTGTTGACTATTTTACCAAATGGGTCGAGGCGATGCCTACATTAGATAACACTGGTGAAACAGCTGCCCTTTTCTTTTTCAATCATGTAGTCGCCAGGTTCGGCGTACCACAGGCTATAGTTATAGATCATGGGTCGCATTTTCTCAATCACATGATGGTTGAATTAGCTGCCAAGCTAAGGCTCTCTCACGACAGCTCTACCCCGTATTATCCGCAAGCCAACGGGCAAGTTGAAGCAATCAACAAGGTCCTGAAGTGTATGTTGCAAAGGATGATCGGCGTTCACAAAAGAAGGTGGCACCTAATCCTGTACTCAACATTGTGGGCTTACCGAACATCGGTAAAGAACGCGACCAGGTTCACACCTTTCCAACTGGTGTATGGCCTGGAAGCAGTCTTGCCAATCCAGTGCGAAATCTCGTCTCTTAAACTCGCAATTGATCTCCTCCCCGGAACTTCGGAAGAAGAGGCTCGTTTCTTGGAATTAATCCAATTGGATGAAACCCGTCGTGACACCGCTTTGGATAACGAAGCCCATAAGAAACGAGTCAAGGCACAGTTCGACAAAAATGTCAAACCCCGTGTCTTCTCAGAAGGTGACTTGGTCTTGCTTTATGACCAAGAATCTGATAAATTGGGAGCAGGTAAATTTAATTCTTTATGGATGGGCCCCTATATTGTTAAATGAGTGTTAGCAAAAGGAGCCTACGAGTTAATGGATTATGACGGAATTCCACTGGCGCAACCCCGTAATGGGTTGTACCTCAAGCGTTACTATGCTTAAATAGTGACCAATATACATGCCCTCGATTTGCGTTATTATGCTGGGGGCATGCAAAATTATCATCGAGTAGTTTTAGCACAAAGTTCATGCTCGTTAAAAAATAAACGCAAAATCCGAGCAGTTTTAGCACATAGTTCATGCTCGTTAAAAAATAAACATAAGATCGAGCAAATGTTTTCCACCCGCGTTTAAGCTCGTTAAAAAATGAACTATCCCAGTAAATAACCACAGTGAATGTAATATCATCAGCCATTAAAGCCTTGGTCGTGTTTACACCGTCACCTCCACTTTTCCATTGGCCGATCGTTCACCTCCATATGATTGTTTACCCATTTTGAGGAACAGCTGCGAAGAGTGATTTCACCTAGCGATCCTTGTGACACTGTCGTGATTGGAAAATTCCAACCTGTACCCAATCAGCTGCTAACCCTGTTTATCACTCGTTCCTCAAAAGACGAGTCTTCTTTAAGCTCTTTTCAACTGACTCGTAAAATATGAAAAGATTGCCGAGTTTTGGCCTTCCAGCTCGTTAAAGCGACCAGAAGAGCTATCCCTCCTCTAGATTTTAATGTTTTTTGGACCTGAGGGATTATTGCACAAAAAGATTGAGCGCTTGTTTTATTCGGCTCGTTAAAACTATCGAAAACTCATCCCTTCTGTATCGTTTTATACTTTTTCGGACTTAAGGGATTAGATGACAAAAAAGGACTTTTGGAGTTAACTTTATGTACCTTTTCAGACTCTCTAAAAATGAAAAGGACCGAGTTATCCTTGTCGTTAGACTCGTTAAAATCATTAAATAGCGACAAACTTGTCTTTAGACGAGAACGAGTTTCACTATCACTAGGCTCGTTAAAACATAGCGATGGGCTTGCCCGAAGGGCAGGTTATAGAACAAGCATATGTTATCCTCCTCAAGCTTGACAAAAATAAAGAGGTACTGGTCAGCAATGATTGGGGAAAAATTGGGAGAAACTAAAGAAAACTTTGATGGTAGCAAGTCCCTCTTGAACATGACACTTTTCCTCTGTACCACAATCGGGTTGGGTTGTTTCATTCACCGGTCACATCCATGGTCTCGCCATACCATCCATATTTGGGGTAGTGCTACCAATCCATCGCATCACTGTCGCCATATGTTCAAGAGAAGTCGTTCAGAAAAGTCAACCGTGTCCCATCCACTGCCATACATTATCCTTCATCCTTTCATGACCGCCACCTTGAATCATATGTCACAGATCATTTTCAACTCCACTATAATCATTAGCTCCGTTCCGTGTCACTGATGTGGGATTCATCAAGGCCCTCCTTTGACGGATCGCTTCTTGTCGACATCAGCTCATTATCCAAGAAGTTGATCTAGGAACAACCCCTTCAGTACTTTGAAGCTTGCATGCCTCAATGGCAAGTTTCTCACTTGCGGCGACAGGTATACATCAATGACTTTCGACCGAAAGATTTTGCGTGGTGTTCAATGCCAAGTCCTTTATTCACACCACGTGAATTGTACTGCAGTACCTTGAGGGTCATTATCATTATCGGTGATTCCTCTCGCGCTTGTTAACGGTTTACATCATTGACCGGTAATCAAGTGATGTATTTCCATGTTCGACGTCAGAACATTTCTCACATGGATCGACTTGTACTTAGAGTGAAGATCGAACGAATTTGAAGACCCCGAATATAGTTTCATCCATCCGGGCTGCGATATATATTCAGGAAAAATAAAGACATTGACATGTACATCATTGCAGCAGATAATCATCCTACTCAAAGGATGATAATTTCATCAAAATTATCAGTCTACCACCAGACGATTGTCTGTTCTATGTACAGAAAAATGAATTTATGAAGCTGAGCATGGGAATGCCCGCCTCAGCTAGATCATGAAAGCAGTATGAAAAATAATGTATTGTATTGTATCTTATTACAGGTCTCCTCTCAGCATTGGATGAACTTCGGATCCCCCTGATAAAGCATTTCGCCCGATAAACAACCTCATACTTTAGGGGGCAACTGTTATAGACATTTTTGTGCCTTACAGAATTGAGCATGAAATGTCCATAATCTAAGGGATCCAAAGTCCCTAAACATGTTGTTCCTACCCCTAGAGGAACAAGGCTAACAAACCACAGCAATTCACAGAAGTTCTCCACCAGAAACTGCTCAAAAACAAGTCAATTCAGGATCATTTCAGTGGCTACACTAGCTGTTTGCGCTGAATGTCAAAGCCAGCACTGGCTACCTGCGTTGAATGTCAAAGGGAACACTGGCTACCTACGCTGAACGAGAATGGACATGTGGCAGGCTCATTTCTCAAGGTGTCAAAACCTAGGAAGCTTCCAAAATGACACTTGCCTCAGGGAATTCGACTGGTGATGAGTAAGAGGTTCCAAATCTCCAAGTGGAAGCAAGAACCTCCAAGTGGACTCAAGAACTGACAGACGGAGAGGACACTAGTCAGATCTCAAGCTGACTCATCCTCTCTCCAAACATCTATATATGGATCTCTCCTCCATGAGATCTAGAGGCTGGAATTTTGTTATTGCAAAGAATTGCTGTTGGTTTGAGATTGGAATCATTGGGTGCTTAATGCTTTGAAGGGGGTGAAGATAGGAATTCCATTTGCTGGGAAGGAGATGCTGGATTGGAGCCCTCTGGGTTGTATCTCTTCCTGAACCTTGTTATTCATCAATAAAGCTATCTTGGTTTCTCCTATATGCTGATGTATTTTTGGTGTATGAATGCATTAGTATGTTTAGTTTATTTCTAATCCTGAACTAGTTATGAATATGAATCCATGTCTTGTGTAGTGTTCTCTTCTTGTGATCTTGCAGAAACCTCTTGAAGCTGGGCGAGCGAGAAGGCAAGTAGTTGGGAACTCTCCAAGAGAAGAGAAGCTGGATCGAGGGACAAACGGAAGGCACCAGTTAGTCCACCCATCTCTCTCTTCATTCTTAATTCATAATGGAAGAATACTAGAATAGCTGTCTCTGTTTGTTGCTAAGGCACTGTCACACCTTAGGTGGATAGGATCGTCCTGCATAGGCATTTTTCCCCACAACAATCATATCATAGTAACTCTTCATCACATGTTTACCCCTGTTGGATGGTTACTTGGGTAGACGTAGGAGGAGGACATTATAGAGTGGTATCAAAATATGGTTTAACACTTGGACTAGATGGGAAAAATGTGTTTGTCATGCATGCATGTAGGTTGTATATGTGATTGTTATGTATGAATGGTAGTGTTCATTGTTATAGTTGTGTTTCCATGTAGGAATTTAAGTTTTTTTTGTTGGGATGCATTTTTCATGAATACATGTCAATTGTATATACATTTGTTATGCATGTCAATGTTTATAGGTTGTTGTGAATGCATTGTTATGGTTATGTTTATGCATGTATGGTAGGTCAGACATGCATCATGATGTCATTGCATGAAATTATGTCATCATGATGTTATTGGTATGTTATGATGCTAATGTGTTGGTTGATATAGAGTAGGAGATGAAGATCATCAAAGCGAGGTGGCAACACTAGACTTCGGGGTAAGAGCATATTGTCATACAGGTATTGTATGTTTTGCATGCATGTATGTTAGTTAATGGATTGTTGTATGCATTATGGTTATATACATGTTTGTCATTTTATTATAGTTGTCGTTACATGCATGGTAGATGTCAGTGAATCAATGTGGTCATATGCTCATGTGTCGAATAGTCATGAATGATAGTAACTTGTTTTTATATGCATTTCTTTTGTTGTATTGTGTTAGTTAAGTTGATGCTTATGTTATATGTTGTTGATGAGTATTTTATATGTTAACTTCTTGTTGTTATATTTTAGTTAACTTGATGATTAGGGTTATTGCAATTAAGACCTTGATGTTATATGTATCATGCTAATTTGGATTAGCCTATGCAGATTGGTAGGGTTATGACATTTAGGTATGATTCGACCTAATTATATCAGTGTGTTTTACTAATCGAGTCTGACTATGAATATGTGATTGTTATGCATGAATAAAAATTGTTTATGAGTTTATGATGTGAACATGTTATCTATTTATTTTTATGGATATCATGACCTTATTTATGTTTGAGTTGATGTGGTGTGAATCTATATCGTGCGAATCTAGATTGATTGTGCAAACAAGATATCCTCCCCTGAGATACATTAAGGTATGATTTTTCTTATGTCATCTATTTGGTTTATCTAACATGTTATGTTTACAAGTTATCTGAATGTTTGATTAATTGCATGATATGAGTATGTGCCTAAAATATTGCACAAATGAATGGTCTTGTTTTAAGATGGTGGTACTAATGCATTATGTACTCATACAACTGATATGTACTTGAGTGTAAGCATGTGCTAGTTGTAGTATTATGATTTTGACTATTATTTTACTATGGCATGGTTGTTAGTCTTGGAAAAGGTTGATTTCAAATTGGTAGACATGAGTCCTTGATTTATGGAACATGTGACTGACATGTGTGAACACTTGCAGGGAAACATGCTTGGTATTAGCATGATAAGGTAATAGTTGATGTTTTTATATAACTAACAGTTGGGTGATGTGACAATACATAATAAGACTCAATTGCAGCAAGGAAAAGGTAAAAGGAAGGAACTGGGTAAGAGTTCCTTTGGCAATGTTTTGAAAGCACAATTCCAAATGAATGGGTGCTTTGCATATAGGAAGTCTTGTTAACCCTAATTTGTCTAAAATTATGTGGACATGGGTTATATTCATGGACATGTATTTGACAGGTACAATAACTAGTGTCTATTTATAGATAGATATTTCAAGGGAATTGGAGTCCCTTGAGAGATGGCATGGATGTGTTCAGTTACAAGGCAATGTCCTTGGAACAACATTGTAAGGTAACCAGTGTATTATTGTGTTTATTTATGCACTGACAATTATGTGTTTATGGAAGTATGATGCAAGGGATTACATGCAAAAGAGGCTGCCATGAAATCTCGAAGAAAGCTCGGGTTGAGATTTCCCTTGAAAGCATTAGGAAACATGGTATTGATTCATGGTGTTTGTTGCTAGTCTTGTTGCCAGTCAATCATGAGTGGATTTGATTGTACTTGTTTTACCTGCAAATCTTCAAGAATTTTCCTGAGCCACACAATTTCTTTTGTTGCTTCAGCTGCTGCCATGTATTCTACTTCTGTTGTGGAATCTGCTGGAACTAATTGTTTGCGTGATCTCTAGGAGATAGCTCCTAATCCAAGAATCATAGCATATCCTGAAGTAGATACCCCAGTTTCTTTGTCTCCATCGAAGTCTGAATCAGAGTATCCAATCAAGTTGAAGTCGTCCACCTGTGTATACTTGATTCCAAAATCTTGAGTTCCCTTCAAGTACTTTAGAACCCTTTTTGTAGCAGACCAATGTCCCTCACAAGGATTTTGCATAAACCTGGAGAGGATTCCAACAACAAACGAAATTTTTCGTCTAGTAGTAGTTAGGTAGTTGAGACTTCCTACAAGCTATCTATACTTTGTTGCATCCTCAAATAATTTTCCTTCAATAGATGTGAGCTTTAAGTTTTGTTCCATTGGAGTGGTAAGAGGATTGCATTCTGTCATGCCAAACCTGTTCAATAGATCTCCAATGTATTTCTTTTGAGAAAGAAATATGGACTTCGGATGTTGGGTTAATTCAATACCAAGATAGTAATGAACATAGCCCAAATCAGTCATTTCAAAACTTTTCCCCAATTCCTTCTTTATGGATGCAATGTAGCTTTCGTTGTTCCCTATCATCAAGAGGTCATATACATATACCACAAGATATACAACTATTTTGCCAACTTTCTTGACAAATAAAGTTGCATCATCAATATCACAATGTTTGAAATTGAGTTTCAGAAGATGCTCAATTAGTTTTTCATACCAGGCTCGTGGTGCTTGTTTGAGGCCATACAAGTAATTCACAAGTTTGCAACTTTATGTTCATGTCCTTTCATAGCAAATCCTTCAGGTTGGGACATAAAAATATTTTCTTTTAGATCTCCATTCAAGAAAGCATTTTTTACATCCATTTGATGGAATTTCCAACCGTTCTGAGCTGCTGGAGCAAAGAGTGTCTGGATGGTAGCCCATTTAGCTGTGGAGGCAAAAGTCTCCTCATAATCGACCCCTTCCTTCTGTGCAAAACCTTTTGCCACAATACTAGCTTTGTGCTTTTCAAGTGAGCCATCAGCTTTAAACTTGTTCTTGTAGACCCACTTTCATCCAATTGGTTTGGTTCCTAATGGAGGATCAACCAGCTTCCAAGTGTTGTTCTTTATGAGGGCATCATACTCCTTTTGCATCACTTCTTTCCATTCATCATGAGAAGCAGCTTCTTTGAAGGAATTTGGTTCAAGATCTGTAGAGAAGTTCAATTCACAATCATAAGAAACATCCATATCAACAAGTGAATTAGAGTCATCTACATCACCTCCATTTTTCCGGTTTGAATTTCTAGTTCCTATCTTTCCAACCTCATCAGGATGAACACTTTCAAGTGTCTTTGTCAGCCACTTTGGGGGACCTTTCTCAAATGGTCCAGGCTGCTCCATTGATTGAGTTGGGACTGAATCAAGATTGAGTCTCCCAATTCTATCAATCACATCACTTAAAGCATCATCCATTGTTGGAGTTTCATGCAAGGGAGAGTGTTCTTCAGAAGAAGATTCCACATGTTGATCTAATATAGGAATCCCCCCTTCAAGATGTGGAATCTGATTATCAAATTCTTGAAATGATTTTGCTTTTGTGAATCTATCCAAGTGATCAAGTTGTCGCTCAACAACATTGTCATTTTTTGATGATTCAAGAAAAATTACATCTCAAGATACAACAAACTTTTTATTTACTTCATCATAGAGATGGTATGCTTTGGAGGTGTTTGAATACCCTAGGAAGATACACTTACGACTTCTTGCACCAAGTTTGCTTCTATGTACCTCTGGTATCAAGGCATAACAAGTGGAACCAAAGACTGTGACATGCTTTACCGAAGGAACATGTCCATACCACATTTCATAAGGAGTCTTGTTTCTAATAGCATTAGATGGACATCTATTCTTTATATATGCAGCACATAGAACAACATCAGCCCAAAACATTATCTTTACATTTTTGAAGAAGAGCATGGATCGTACCATATTTAAGATTTTCCTATTCATTCTTTTAGCTACACCATTCTATTGGGGATTATAAGGTACAGTTGTTTGATGTTTGATCCCAAGTTGGCGAAGATAGTTTTCAAATTCATTTGATGTATATTCTTTTCCATTATTAGTGCAAATAGATCCAATATGAGATTGTGCATCATTTTCAATCCATTTATGAAAATTCTTGAATGTTTGAAAAGCATCAGATTTGTTCTTCAATAACTAAACCCAACACATTCTAGTGTAGTCATCAATAAATGTCATCATATATTTATTTCCATTTGCAGAAGAAACAGGCATTGGACCACATAAATATGAATGAATGAGTTCAAGTTTTCTATGTGCTCTTGAATGTGAATCATGAAAAGACTATTTCTTATGCTTTCCTAGAATGCAAGCATCACATTGCTTAAGTTTCCTAGGAATTGTAGGCAAACCAGCAACACCCTTCTTCTTCAACAAGCGAAGACTATCATAGTTCAAATGTCCAAATCTAGCATGCCATAATAAACTTGATGGAAGTGTACCTTCTTAATAATGAGAATTGTATGAGAAATGTTGTGCATGAGTAGAGGTTCCTTGCAGCTTCAGAAGCCTTTCTTCTTCTATTCCCATCATGACAAGTGAGTGGTAAGATGCTTTTCTTACCTCAAGCTTGCCATCAAACATATGAATGGAGTGACCTTGCTGGTGGATGTGGACCAAAGACAGCAAGTTTCTCTTGAGCTGTGGGAGATATAGAACATGATGCAGAAGAAATTCTGGAAGACTAGGCAATTTAAGCCTGATTGTGCCAAGCCCTGGCAGCTTGATTTTTGATTGGTCTGCAAAGTATACTGCTCCATCAACATTGTCATTAAATTCTTCAAAAAAATCTTTTCTATGAGTCATGTGGTAGGTTGCTCTTGAACCAAGCAACCAATCATTTTTCCAAGAAGCAAGTGAAGCATTAAATAAATCTTCATTTACTCCAATATTACATTGTATCACAACATAGTGAGCGGATTCAGGTGCTTTACCTTTGTTTGTATCACTAGTTTCACCTTTTTTTTGGTTTCTTTGCTGCTCAATTTTGTCCCATGGTAACTTGCATGTAGAGGCATCATGTGATCCATTTCTTTTGCAGCGTATGCAGTGCAAATCTGCCTTTTCTCCTTAAGAGTGTCCGCCCCCCCTGCCTCTGAAATATCTTCCTCCTCCTCTTCGACCACCAAGTCCTCTTGAAGACTCTTGAGCAGGATGCTTTTCTTTATGAGCAAGACACACAACCTCTTCAAAATATTCAGGGGATGTTTTCTTTCCAAAAGCTTTCTCTCTTTCAGCAAACATTTTCACAAGAGAGTCAAAGGTGATATCTTTGAGATTTCCATTTTCTTGCAATGACTCAAGATAATTGGAGTAAGTAGGATAAAGTGCCTTGAGAAAAGCGATAAGAGGAATATCTAATTCAACTTTAATGGATTTAATATCATGCATTATAGACTTTACATCAGATGCAAGAGCAAGAGGATCATTATTTTGCAGTTCAAGAGTGAAGAGTTTAATCATGAGTTGAACAACTTCAAGTGCAGAATGCGAGTCATAGGGTTCTTTCAGCTTTTGTAAGGCTTCAAAGGTAGTTGAAAATGGAAAAATATGGCAACTCACCTCTTCATTTACAGATGTTGCGATTAATGCATAAGCTTTGTTGTTCTCGTTTTCCCAAATGACGAGCTCTTTGTCTGAGGTAGGTTGTTCTGGTCCTTTGTCCCCGTCCCCAACACACACTCCTTTCCATAACTCATTGAAAATGAGGGTGTGTTTTATCATCCAGGACCACCCAGGATAGTTCTCCTTTCTAGTGAGAACTATTCCCAGAATAGATATGATTGAATGCATTGTAAAATCTGTGTACAGTGGGAGAAAAAAAATCACTCTTCTAGTGGTAAAACAATTTTCACTTGCTGTGTAAAAGAGAAAAAAATGCACTGCAGTTTTCAAAGAACTTTACTATGGCAAAGTCTTCAAAACACTTTAAATGAAAATTGTTTTGTAAAACATTTCCCAGAGAAATATTCATATTAGCGATGCACAGTCAAAAATTCTCTTTCAAATTAGTGCCAGAACAATTTCTCCACGCTATACATGACCATATAATTGGACTACCGAATGAGTTCTTCATCAGAAAATCGGAAAAGCTCATAGAGCCTGTTATAGACATTTTTGTGCCTTACAGTTCTAAGCATGAAATGTCCATAAACCAAGGGATCCTAAGTCCCTAAAAGTGTTGTTCCTACCCCTAGAGGAACAAGGTCAACCAATTACAGCTTCTCCTAGAAGTTCTCCACCAGAAACTGCTCAAAATCAGTCAAATCAGGATCATTTCAGCTGCTCCAATAGCTAGCTACATTGCATAGCACCCAAGTACACTGGCTAGGTGCGTTGCAACGCACCTAAATACACTACCAGGGTGCGCTGAGTGGGAAATGACAAATGGCAGTGTCATTCCGCGAGGTGGACAGATAATGGAAGCTTCCAGAATCTTCCCCAATGACACTTGCCTCACTGAGTTCAACCAAGGATGACTAAGAGGCTCTCAGTCTCCAAGTGGAAGCAAGAACTAACAGAGAGAAGGCGCTAGTCAAATCATAAGCTAACTCATCCTCTTTGCATACATCTATATATGGATCCCTCATCCCAAAGATCGGGGGGCTGGAATTTGGTACATTGCAGAGAATTGCTGTTGGTTTTGAGATAGAGATCAGTGTATTGGGTGATTTATGCTTTGTTGGAGGTGAACAGGGGATTCCTTTGTTGGGGGGTTGATGCTGGATCAGGAATCATCGGTTGTAACTCCTCCTGGACCTTCTTGTTATATCAATAAAACTATTTGAGTTTCTCCTACATGCTTGTGTATCAATGATATTTTGTTATATTTGCATGTTTAGCTTAAATCTGATCCTAAGCTATTTATGAATATAAATCCATGTCTTTGTGTAGTTTTCTTCTTCTGTGATCTTGCAGGAACTTAGTGAAGCTGGGCAAGTAAGGGAGCAGGTAGCTGGAAGCTGTCAAAGAGGAGAGAGATTGGATCAAAGGACTAGCGCAAGACACAGGTTGGTTCATCCTATTCCTCTTCGTTTATAGTTCATAAAGAAGAATACGAAAATAGTTTCTCTGTTTGTTTCTAAGGTACTATCACACCTTAGTGGGATAGGGGCGTTCTGAGTAGACGCTTTTCCCGTTAACAAAATGGCGACTCCGCTGGGGATCGTGTCTAGTTAGTTTGTTTGTGTTTCTCTTGTTGTTTGTTTCATAAACACAGAGGTAGCGATCGAACTGCATTTGCCATTATCAAATGCAAAGTAGACACCTGCTACTTCAATCCATTCACTAGATTTGTTTATGATTTGAACAGCTGATTCACAAATTATCTGATTACCCTTTGTGATAGCTCTTAGACCTCCTTTAAATCCACCCTCTGATTGTGCATTACTGATTGCTTTTACTCGGCCAAAATCCATAGATTAAACTGCAAACTGTGACCCAGAACCCGGAAGGAATTCTCGTTTCTGCCCTAGCGCAGGCTCTGTGAAGAGATTTTGCATTTTAACGCAGTTCCCGAGAGGGCTACCTGCGCTGCAATCTAGTTTCTATGTGTAACAGTTGCGCTGATCAGCCTAGCCCTGTGCAGCTGAGGTTCTTTGCTTCATTTTTTCAGTTTTGTCTCTGATTTTGTAGCCTGTGATCAGTGTGTGTCTATTTAAAAACCCCTTTTCTTTGCCTTAATTCCGCCTCCTTTGTACAAAAAGACTGTAGATGTTCTTTGTGTGTTTGTTACATCATTTACAGTTTTCCATTGAAAGAGTAGAATAGTCATACTGTTGTCCTTGGATTTAGATCTGTCGCAACTGTCGATTTTGATCTTAGGAGAAAGTTTATTTGCTGTTGACAGTCGATTATGCTTTTACTTTTGTCTTTGGTTTGAATTTGTCACTTTCTAGTGTCGAAACGAGTGTTTATTTCAAAATCATAAAGTGTCGTAATCTTCTCTACCTTTTGATTTCGAAAAGAAGCTTGTTTGTGTTTTTCACTTGAAAGCAAATTCAGATTTGTACATCAACTTTCTTTTTAGGCATCAATATTAAGAAAGTGAAAACAAATACATGCATATGTGCATTTGCATATTGATAGTCTGTTTGGCTTGATTTAGGAAAAGTGCATCTACAGTGTGCTCTTTGCTCTTTGAGAAAAGATTGTGTCTTGCTTTTCCCTTGTAGCTAGGATTTTCATTGCTAAAAAGAGATAAAAGTGTGCTTATCATCTTTAGATTGCATTTTAGGAATTACATCTACATCTCGTGGTGATCCCAAAAGGCAAACTTCTAAGAAAGATCAACTTAAAATAAATTGAATGAATCTAACAACACTTTGGAACTTAACGCACAACATTTAGAGGTCTAGGCTAGAGACGTATTCCGGCGTCGTAAAGCCTGGTAACTGTTGTCCTCACTGATGGTTGGGTGATTCCTCCACTTTGAGACGATAAGTGCCAGTACGGACTTGTGCTCCCACGTACCGTCGAGTATATATTGGGAGACCCCTATAGGCTTAAAACCTTTTACCCATAGGAAGCCGTGTCGGCCGCCCTACTGATCGCAATGCACTGAACACAACATTCGGGAAGATTGACTTCCGTACCGTAAAAAGTATTCTGCAGTTTTGCAATTGGTTTGGTACTCCCTCTACCTAGACCTCTAGAGTAGTCCCTTTCGTTCCTTTTCAGACTCCTTAACGGAAAAGGTCCATCTGAGCACTTGTCACTTCAGGCTCATTAAAAATCGAAGGAGACTAGAGTCATCTTTTGTTTTTTCTCGACTCTTTAAAACTGAAAAATCAAGTTGTGTCAAAGCGTCTTAAAATTTATTTTAAACGGAATATTCATACCCTCTTCCTACGTTGATCTTAGGTTGAGAAAATGGAGTCTACCAACCAAGGAATTCCCCTTGGTGGAAATCTTGGTCCCTTCTCTTCTTGGGGAGATGTTGGTGCACCCCATATGGCCACATTGTTGCTTCCAGGACTGACAATTGGCTTGCCAGTCTGGCTCTTCTCAACCAATGTCATTCAGAACACCACTATTCCTGAACAATCGAATCAGCAATTAGACGAGTCCAGAGTTGCCCACCAACCGTCTACTTCCTCTAATTATTCCTCTCCTCCTTCCTCTTCGCTTGATAGGGCTGGCAAAGCAAAAAGCCAAGTTCCTAAGGAGAAGAAGGAGAAGAAGAAGAAGGAGCCAAAGGCGAATGGGGGAAAACGAGTGTCGTCTAATGAAAATCCACACACTGCATCGACCAGGCCTAAATTTCCATGTGTCATTTGCAAAGGAGACCACTTTCACAGAGATTGTCCTTGCATCCCTCGGATACTAAGGGACTGGTCTCCTCGTTTGCACAATCCGGTGTCATCAACCTATGATGATCATGTTGAAAGCACACCGTCAACTAGCGAAAGTGAAGCCCCAGGACAAAAAGGGAGAGCTAGATTTCCCTGTAAACTGTGCGAAGGCAATCATGCCATTCACCGTTGTCCCTTCTTAGATGAAGCGAAAAGAGTTTTGGATGATCATCTAGTTTCACAGTTACGACTTCCTCCTGGATATAAAAAACTCTTGCTGAGTCCGTCGCTAGTTGAGAATCCAGCTGGCCCGCTCAAGTGGTCGGCTGAAGCACCTATCATCAAAGATAAACCATCTGAATCCATACCAGACGAAAGTCAAAAGGTCGAGGCGGTAGTTGACCCGGTCTTGCCTTCAGAGGTTTTATCTTCGGATGATACAGTCACTGAAGAGAACAAGGATGACACCATCCAAATTCTCTTCATCAACACAGACTCCGACGAACATGGGGGCAATCTACCCATTCCCTTACCACAGGAGGGAAGTTCGTTAGAGCCATACCCGCCGTCTACTCGGTCCCACCTCCAAGCAACCTAGTTGTCTCCTTCGATTGGAATCAACTAGGCAGACCCCGTTTACCAGCAAGCATACCCTTCCGAATTATCGTTGAAATATATAGAATGGTCATGGCTAGTACCATCATAGATGAAGGGGCTTCTGTGAGTATCCTTTCCTCTATTGCTTGGAAAGCGCTTGGTTCGCCATTGCTGTTGCCTGAGATGAGAAATCTGACAGGCTTTGATAAAGGAACCAGTCGACCTTTAGGGATCCTTCCCAATGTGCCCATAACATTGAGAGGGAAGACAGTTCAAATGAATGTAATGGTAGTTCAAGGACCCTTGGATTATAACCTACTCCTTGGACGAGACTATATTTATTGCATGGGAGCCATCGTCTCCTCACTCTTTAGAGTAATGTGTTTTCCGCACGAAGGAAGAGTGGTCAAGCTCGTGGACCAGCTTTCATTTCCCGGATCACGCATAGCAAATAGTCATATACCATCCCTAAATGGTCTCTTCACGCAAGAAATGTCTCAATCCCCAGTCCGTCCTCCCGATGAGCGCGAGTAATTCGAAGGGATATGACTGAAACCCAGGGGGCATGCGTCCTGGTCTGCTTCGGCAGGAAAACTTCGGGTATAGGGTAGATTTCCGCGGAAGAATATGACTAGTCTGTACCCCGTCCGTGATTGGAAGAGGGGTTATTCTAGAACAATATTCTCTTGTCAAAGTTATGTAAGTTGACAGAACAGAGTCACTCGCCTTTGTTTATCTCGGTAGACATCGCCGAAGAAGTGTTTTGTTTGCACCGTGAATCGAGCAATCTTTGGGTAACCTGTAAGAGGTAGGCCTCTCCCGGTAAAACAAATGTTTTATTGGACTGAAGAAGGGGTAACCTTGAAACCATAATTTATACCTGGGGGCATGCAAACCTTTTGGAGTGCAAGCGAGGGGCGGCTATTTATTTTTTAAATTTTTAGGACCTCTAACCCTTTAAACTCGTAGGATTAGTCGTCACCTAACTTGCATAAAGAAAGGATGTGGGGCAAAAATCTAAAAGTTGCCGTTTTATATGAGACATTCTTATCATATGACTGGATTAATCGAGCAGTTTTAGCGCATAGTTCAAGCTCGTTAAAAAATAAACATAAGACATAAGCAAGCATTTCCACCCGCGTTTAAGCTCATTAAAAAATGAACTATTCCCTGGTAAATAACCACTGTGAATGAAGCATTTCAGCCATTAAAGCCTTGGTCGTGTTTGCACCATCACCTCCACTTTTCCATTGGCTGATCATTCACCTCCATTTGATTGTTTACCCATTTTGAGGAACAGCTGTGAAGAGTGATTTCACTAGCCATCCTTGTGACACTGTCGTGATTGGAAAATTCCAAACCTTACCTGGAATCAGCTGCTACCCATTTTATCACTCGTTCCTCAAAAGACGAGTCTTCTTTAAGCTCTTTTCAACTGACTCATAAAATATGAAAAGATTGCCGAGTTTTGGCCTTCCAGCTCGTTAAAGCGACCGGAAGTGCTATCCCTCCTCTAGATTTTAATATTTTTGGACCTGAGGGATTATTGCACAAAAAGATCGAGCGCTTGTTTTGTTCGGCTCGTTAAAACTATCGAAAATTCATCCCTTCTGTATTGTTTTATACTTTTCCGGACTTAAGGGATTAGGTGACGAAAAAGGAATTTCGGAGTTATCTTTACGTACCTTTTCAAACTCTCTAAAAATGAAAAGGACCGAGTTATCTTTGTCATTAAACTCATTAAAAAGATTAATAGCGACAAACTTGTCTTTAGACGAGAACGAGTTTCACTATCACTAGGCTCGTTAAAACATAGCGATGGGTTTGCCCGAAGGGCAAATTGTAGAACAAGCTTATGTTATCCTCCTCAAGCTTGACAAAAATAAAGAGGTACTGGTCAGCAATGACTGGGGAAAAATTGGGAAGAAACTCAAAGAATCTTTATTGGTAGCAAGTCGCTCTTGAACATGACACTTCCACTCCGTGCCTGAGTCGGGTTGGGTTGTTTCATTCACCGGTCACATCACCATGGTCACACCATACCATCCACATTTGGGGTAAATGCTACCAATCCATCACATAAGTGTCGCCGACATGTTCAAGAGAAGTCATCCAGAGAAGTCATCCGTGTCCCATCCACTACCATACATTACACTTCATTCTTTCATGACCGCCATCCTGAACCATATATCATCAGATCGTTTTCACCTCCATCAAAATCATTTGCTCCGTTCCGTGTCATTGATTTGGGATTCATCAAGGCCCTCCTTTGACGGATCACTTCTTGTCGACATCAGCTCATTATCCAAGAAGTTGATCTAGGAACACGCCATTCAGTACTTTGAAGCTTGCATGCCTCAATGGCAAGTTTCTCACTTCCGGCGACAGGTATACATCAATGACCTTTGACCGAAAGATTTTGCGTGGTGTTCGACGCCAAGTCCTTTATTCACGCCACGTGAATTGTATTGCAGTACCTTGAGGGTCATCATCATTATCGGTGATTCCTCTCGCACTTGTTAACAGTTTACATCATCGACTGGTAATCAAGCGATGTCTTTCCATGTTCGACTTCAAAACATTTTTCACATGGATCGACTTGTACTTCGAGTGAAGATCGGACGAGATTGAAGACCCCAGATCTAGTTTCATCCATCCGGGCTACGATATATATTCAAGAAAAATAAAGACATTGACATGTACAGCATTGCAGCACAGATAATCATCCTACCAAAAGGATGATGACTTCATCAGAATCATTAGTCTACCATCGGACGGTTGTCTGTCCTGTGTAAATAAAAAATGAATTTATAAAGCTGAGCATGGGAATGCCCGCCTCAGCTAGATCATGAAAACAGTATGAAGATAATGTATTGTATTGTATCTTATTACAGGTCTCCTCCCAGCATTGAAAGAACTTTGGATCCTCCTAATAAAGCATTTCACCCGATAAACGGCCTCATACTTTAGGGGGCAACTGTTATAGAAATTTTTGTGCCTTACAGTTCTAAGCATGAAATGTCCATAAACCAAGGGATCCTAAGTCCCTAAAAGTGTTGTTCCTACCCCTAGAGGAACAAGGTCAACCAATTACAGCTTCTCCCAGAAGTTCTCCACCAGAAACTGCTCAGAATCAGTCAAATCAGGATCATTTCAGCTGCTCCACTAGCTAGCTGTGTTGCATAGCACCCAAGTACACTAGCTAGGTGCATTGCAACGCACCTAAATGCACTACCAGGGTGCGCTGAGCGGGAAATGACAAATGGCAGTGTCATTCCGCGAGGTGGACAGACAATGGAAGCTTGCAGAATCTTCCCCAATGACACTTGCCTCACTGAGTTCGACCAAGGATGAGTAAGAGGCTCTCAGTCTCCAAGTGGAAGCAAGAACTGACAGAGAGAAGCCACTAGTCAAATAATAAGCTGACTCATCTTCTTTGCATACATCTATATATGGATACCTCATCCCAGAGATCCGGGGGCTGGAATTTGGTACATTGCAGAGAATTGCTGTTGGTTTTGAGATAGAGATCAGTGTATTGGGTGATTTATGCTTTGTTGGAGGTGAAGAGGGGATTCCTTTGCTGGGGGGTTGATGATGGATCAGGAATCATCGGTTGTAACTCCTCCTGGACCTTCTTGTTATATCAATAAAACTATTTGAGTTTCTCCTACATGCTTGTGTATCAATGATGTTTTGTTATATTTGCATGTTTAGCTTAAATCTGATCCTAAGCTATTTATGAATATAAATCCATGTCTTTGTGTAGTTTTCTTCTTCTGTGATCTTGCAGGAACTTGGTGAAGCTGGGCAAGTAAGGGAGCAGGTAGCTGGAAGCTGTCAAAGAGGAGAGAGATTGGACCAAAGGACCAGCGCAAGACACAGGTTGGTTCATCCTATTCCTCTTCGTTTATAGTTCATAAAGAAGAATATGAAAATAGTTTCTCTGTTTGTTTCTAAGGTACTATCACACCTTAGTGGGATAGGGGGATAGGGGCGTTCTGAGTAGACACTTTTCCTGTTAACAGAGCCTTTACATTAGAATGCGCAGAGCTCATATAGCCAGATCGCAACTACAATGGATTCTTCACATGTTGTCAGGCCGTTTTATCATCATCTAGCCAGCATAAAAACTTATTTGTTCTTCCAGTCCGCATGCACAACTAATAACAAGCTATCCGTCAGTCTGCTGAATGATAAACAAGTGATGACACAGATCTAATACACGCTTTCCAGAGTCGAAAAAAAAAAACTTAAGGGAGCCTGTCAAAGAAATGGATAATGGCGGAGAGGTCGCATTGTATTTTTTATGGAACACTAAGGGTTCAGGCCTGTCACGCCAGGGATCTGTTACCAATGCTATTATAACCATGACTGAAAGGCGTATACAAATTGAATGGTATGTAGAGCGGATGGAGAGGCCGAGGTGTATAACACAATTTTAATACATAACTCACAGCGTGCGATTGTTGGCACTTATAGCTTATGGAACTCACAGCAAATGGAACTCACAGCAAAAGGGTTTTATACCACTACATAATACAATCAAGATATACGTACAACTCAATACCATTCACGTAGGAAGAAATAGCACCTCTAGGAAGCAGTGCCATACACCACAACACCTTCGGCTTCAGTGTGTTCGATGCAACAACCAGCTCCAATGCAACGAATCGACTCCTTCAAGAGGTAACGCACTTCAACGAATATATTAAACAATGAATGAGATTTCACAGGGATTTGACAGAGATGTCAGCCTGCAGAACATGGGCAGAATATAGGCAGAATATGCAGAAGGGAGTTACAAAGCAGAGGGAAGCTAAAAAAATGGTGTTGGCTCTAATACCATGTCAGGCCAGGCAGTAACTCCTCAAAGCAAAAATGATTCATATGTTTGTTCCTTCAGGTTGGTCTTCATTATATACATGAGGGAGAGACTGTTCACTTCATCTCCCGATGATTGTTCACATTAATTATTTATTTATTTACATTATGTTCACCCAATCATGATGATTAGGTGTCAAAAAGTTGCTTGCACTTGATTTGCAATTTTGTTTGTGTCTTGTGCATGGTCAGACCACGTTGTTTGTGGTGTCATATTGTTATTGGTTTTCATGGTTTTCTTGTTGTTTGTATCTTTTTCTTTCCTTTTATGGTTTGAGGGTCTTGGGAATTGGTTGGGAATGAGGAAATTTAATGGAGTTCAAGAAGAGTTGGATGAAACCCAATAAGTAATGTAAGACTTGAATGGAGCTCGGTGCATGAGTAAGGGAAGTTGAAGGAAATAGTATGATATTGGATTGGATTGGATGGGTCGATTAGGATAAATGAATGATGGAAGAACAATCATGACAAAGGTAGTAGGAAAGGTAAAGTAAATGGACTTGAGGCATGAGATGCCTTGGCTAAGTTGGGATTTGTTGTTCTCAATGTTGTGCATGTAGTGAACATATAAAGGGAGTTCTCCTAACCTTGACCTTATGGTATCTGGTAATTATGTTGTGATCATGATTATGATGATGTTTATATATGTATACATGTATCTATGTATGTTTTATATGACAGGGTCATCAAAAATCATGATTGTTTAATGCTAATGTTTATATGTACATATGTATGTAGGTACATAATTGTTTGACGAGATTAAGAATATTTTATGCTAATGTTTATATATATGTATATTTGCATGTATCTATGTCACTAGTTGACAGGGTTGTTAGGGATCGTTATTGTGGAGGAATGATTGCTTATGCAAGTGAAGGGCATGAAATAGGTTCCTAGTCTTATGGAAAATCAAGTGGGAAGAGTAGCCTCGACAAATTTATGAGGTCAGTATCATGTGCATATGAGTTGATATTATGTTTTTATACTATGCCTATGTTTATGTTATGGACATTTAATGTTGAGAGATACATTAGTGAAATGAAAGCATCATGATGCATGACATGCTAGGCTAAGCATGGATGGTAGAGAGACACTTGAAGCAAGGTTTCTTGGTAGAGACATTGCGGTTTTTGATGTGCAATGTTACTGTTATATATATGTTGTGCATATTGTATATTTAGTGATTGTACCTATGGTGTTGTGTGCATGTTGTATATATGTTGTTGTGTGTATATTTCATATGTAGTGTTGGGAATAGATGGTGCTATGTACATGTTGGATATGTGGTGTTGTGTACATATCATATTGTGCACATGTTGGATATACGGTGATGTGTGCATATGATGTTGTGCGTATGTTGGATATGTGGTGTTTTGTACATATGGTGTTATGGACATATTGTATATGCAGTTCTATGTACATATGGTGTTGTGTGCATGTTTTCATGTGGTGTTGTGTACACGTTGTACATGTTATGTTGTGTGTAGGTAGTATTGTGTACATGTCATGCATGTGGTGCTCTGTAAAGTGGTTTCATGTACATGTCGTGCATGTGGTGCTATGTACATGTGGTATTGTGTACACATTGTACTAGTGGTGTGGTATACATGTGGCGTTGTGCAGGTGGTGGCGTGTACATGTGATGTTGTGCACACATTGTGCATGTGGTGCAGTGTACACATGATGTTGTGCACATGTTGTGCAGGTGGTGTTGTGTATAGTTGGTACTATGTACATGTTGTACATATGGTACTGGTGTACATGTGGTATTATGTGCATGTTGTACATGTTGTGTTGTGGCCATGTGGAACTACATATGTGCATTATGTAGTTATAACATTGTGACATGTGTGTTCATTGTGTTGTACACTGTATGTAGGAGTATGTATTGTGTCATGATGTATATCGAGTGTAGGTGTAGGTTTCATGATGTATATCAGGTGTAGGTGTATGCGTTGTGTTGTGTTGTGTTGTACATCGGGTGTAGGTGTATGTGTCATGATGTATATCAAGTGTGGCGGTATATATTGTGTGGTGTTGTATGTTGTGCATGAATGTACGTGTTGTGATGTAAAATGTGCATATGTGTACATGATTAAAGAGAATCAAAGCGTTGGGTGTTTTCTAGGTGTGGTAACCATTCTGGTGTGTGTACAAAAAGAATAAAGGTAGAATTAAGGATCGATGAATTATAATTATTAGTATTTTATTTCAGTTTTATTATACATATGATCTATGATTCTGGTTTATGATGGTTAGATGTGATTTATGATTATGGTTTATGATGATTTCATGTGATTCATGATCTTGATCTATGATGGTTGTGTTTTGAGCTAACCAAATGTGATGTGTTTATACATGATGATTTGATCAAACAACTAGTTTGACTTGTTGTGAGAGGAAGTAAACAAAATTACAAGTGTACCTTGTTAACAGGCCACCAATGAGGTATGAATTGAATTTATTTCAATTCATTTTTAATCTAATGGAAATTGTGTGCTTGGTACATGAAAGCATGAAAATTCCCAGTTGGATGATTGAAACCAACTGCAAGAATTAGCCGTGTTAGTGAAAGGAATTGAAACAGGAAGCAGTATGATAGTAAAGCACTTTAGTAGCAGGGCCATTGTGGGACACTGGTACCCAATAGTTTCCATTGATTTTCATGAGCATGCTATGACCGATATGATGGTTTTGAGGTAGGTATATTCCTTGGTTATTTGACCTTCCGATGCGAGGAAGCCTTGCCAAGGGAGGGGTCGCCTGAGGGACTGTGTAGCAGAGAAGGGGATACCCGAGGAACTTGGAAGGTGTGTGACTACATAGAAGGGGATGATCGGATTGCCTGAGGGACTATGTAGCAGAGAAGGTAAGGTCGAGGAATGGATTTTTTTTGTTATTTGCATTTCCAGATAGAATTAGAAGACATTGGGAGTGTGCCCTGGAACAATGAGCCGGTAATTGTTCACTGAGGGTATGGTAGCACGAGATTGTAGTATTAAACATTGGATGTTGACTTTGAATTTGGAGGTGGATTCAGGACTTCCTGGGAAGGAGGTGAATCCTAGTACTACTTTGAGGGTGGAGGTGTGAGCCTCTAGATTCCATTGTTGCTGATGCAAGCATCGTATCCTATATTTGTTGGTTGAGAAATTGTGCATATGTGTATATGTGTATATTATTGTAAATGTTATATTGAGAAGGATTTATAAGTCTCCATAGATAGTATGGTTATTTGTTGGATAAAGGACATGTTTATGAGTTTATGTGGTTGTTATTGTAAATATAGTAATGAGTTGTGTTATAAAGCTCCAGTAAATTGTATGGTTGTCATGTTTTTAGCACAATGTCATTGTAAATATTACAATGAGTTGTTTTATAAAGATCCATGGGCAATATGTTTTTCTTTTCAATAGTCTTACTAGTTGTAGGTGTCATTGAACACCAAGGATGGTGTTCCCCAAGGGGGAGGGTTCTGTAACAACCCCGGTTAAAAATTCATGTAAAAAATATAACACCAAGGTCATGGGAAATGTATTCCAAGATGAATGATGGGGAAGAAATCCTATAGGGGTGTTCATTTTGGTTTAGTATGGCTAAGGAAAATTGGAAAAGGAAATGGAAAAGGCTTTGGAAAGGAACAGAGGTATTAATTGGCATTTTAATTATAAAAATAATGGAAAATATGAGAAACGGAAGGTGAAAGGTCACAGGTTGCATGTGAGGAGGAAAATGAAGGAAAATAATGGAACATTAAAGAAAATAGAGGCCTCATTGATAAACAGGCTTTTGAGGATCAATTGGTAGCTTTTGTCAGTGAGGATTTTGATCAGTTCAGTTTCACAGCTCTCACTATATTCTCTTTCTCTCATACTCTTGGGCACTTAGAGTTTTCTTGGAGCACTCTTAGAGGAGTGTGGCATACTTTGGATTTGTATAAATAAGGAAAAGGAAAAGCAGGAAAGTACAAAAGGATATCGGGATCAGTAGCTACAGTAGATTTTGGTTGCAGGTACCAAGTTGCATGTATAATTTCCTTGCTATTTTTGGCATGCATGGCATATGCATGTAGTTATTTGGTTATGATATATCATTGTCATGGAGGATTGCGCAGATCGAAAGTTGTTTTTCCTAGCCTTTCCATTTCCTGGATAGCCATGGTGTTGTGGGTTTTACTTTTGTTTTCTAGTTCGTTTTCTTGTGCCTTTGGTTGTGGGTTGAGTTATTAGTTCCTAGAAGCCTTGGTTGGTGTTGACGATGCTAGATATACCAACATGTTAGGGGATCTACCTAGTAAGAGGTCCCAACTAGACCTCAAACCGTTTGGTGTAGGAGTCCTAGCATTGGGTCATATGGTATCGCCTTGACCGTTGTTGCATGTAAAGGAAAGTAAGATTTACTTGTTGGTAGCAAGGGTGTGACATGCATATCAAGCCGAGGAATGTGCATGAATGGTTCTAACACACTAAAGGTGGAATGGGTGTGCCCATTGGAAACCTATGAAAACACGCATCTTGGAAGGGAACACACAAGCATAGATGCATCCCAATCTGGAAGGAAGGTGAACCAACAATCCAAGTGATGGTTAAACCAACAACACATTTCAGTAAGATTCATACATACATATACAGACATAGTTCATACATATGTGCTAGTTCATACATATGTGCATAAGCAAACAGATACATATATCATTAGAGTAAAAAAGTTAATTAAAATAAAAAAACAACATATGCATGAAACATGTTGGCTATGCTATATTAAGAAGTGAAAGTTCCAATCATATAGTACAACCATGACCAACCACTAGTCCCGATAACAAAACGTTACAGTCATTGTCGCCTTCTCCTCCAAAGAGATGTACTAGCTCTGCACTATGGAGAAGCCAAGGCTCGTTACAATACTCTCCAAGCTTTCTCTAAGATACTCCCATTGGAAGCTTGGTTGACCAAAAGCCTCTAAAATGAGTTATGAGGTACTATATATAGCAAAGGGTGGGGTGACCCTTGACATTCCCCTTTGTGACTATTCATTTATCCTCATGACTCTTGAACTTCTCTGTGACTGTTACATCCAATTATCGACACTTTAACTTCTACCTGACAAGATGTTACATAGAATATACACATGTACCCATGTGATAAAAAATAGGCTTCAGCAAGCCATACAAGACATCACTATGACTCAGAAAAATGTGGAAGGACCAACTCTTCAACATCCTCATGATGATCAATGGTGGTGAATAGATGCCAAGCTTGGTAGTCCACGATAGTGTCCATGTACTCTGTGGTGACATCTTTCTGGAAATGAACTCTTGCCTCTATTTCATCCAAGTACAGTGCTTTGGCTCCTCTGTCCAACTCATCTGATAACATGCACATCATTGTCTTGAGCTCAGCCGGAACAACGACATACTGATGCATAGTGTTTTCACTGATTGTGAAGTCTGCGCTTGTGGCTACGTGCATCAACTTGTCAAAGTATGCATCTAGCACCAGTCAGAGTTGTCCCTTTTTCTTTGCCTTGGTGAGTGTCCTAATAGATGGTATCACATGTGAACACACAACAACATCCATTCTTCTGAACACCTATACATGGGAAGCCTGCAAACTAGTGATGAACTGCAAGCGTTATTCATAGTTCAAGATCTAACACTGGATGCGTGCCTTCAACTCAATTGCTCTGGGCTTCATCATCTTGGGAAAGTGTGACAGGGCTCTATTTTATCTCATTGTCCATGTTTGCATGTGGTCAACAATAGCATGCAAGTTTGACAAGATTCTCTCCTGGCACACCAATGTTGCCAACCGTTAAGATGGATAATTGCCTTCTGCACAATACCAAATCTAGAATACAACGCCTGCATGACTATCTCAATGGACGATACTTCATCCAATATCAACATATTCAACTCTGCTCAGGTGGATGTTGTAACCAATTCTCCTCCCTACTTGGTCGTTTGTAAATCCTTAGACATTTGCTCATTCTCTAGTATCAGGAAGCCAACACTCGAGCTAGTGGCTTTGGCATATGCTCTGGTAGCATCGGCCAATGCTGCTGGATTCTTACACACATCAAATATGATCACTCGTTCCTCAAATTGCACGAGATATGTGTGGACATCCGTAGTAGACACTTTACAAGATTGCACAACTCTATACTGCGACTCGTCGAATGATATGTTGTGCATGTATTCTTTCAAATTGTCTCCTAGGATCTTAGTACCTCCTTGGCCGCTTGGGACCTACTCTGCTTCCGAATCCAGTGAAGCCAGTGGATCAACCTCTTGGCAGTAAGGCATGAGGTCGATGTCTTTCTCTAACTCTAGTTTCTCCATCTTCTTATCCATCTACTCAAGTACTCATTCAATCCCTTAAGCAAAGTCCTGCTCCTGCGACTGCTCACCCTTTCCGCTTTGTGTCATCTTCTCGGATGAGTCTACTACTTGTATGGGTGAAATTTCATCAATTTGTGTGTGTTGCGCCCCCTGTTGTGTCTATCTCTGCAGCACTTCATTCTCCTGTCTGCATAGCTCCTGTTACTTCTAAATTTTCTCCTTTAACTCTTGCAACTCCTTCATTGTTTCCTCCATCCTCTATTTTTCTCTTTCCCTTTACACGGTCCTCTTGTCACGTTGTTGCCTCTTAGCCTCTATCTTTAAAGCTTCTTCCTCCACAAGTGGGCCTGCTCTAAACTTGTAGCTTTGTTCTACCTCTGCACCATAAAAAATATTCCTCTTCCCTTTGTCATGTGCCGATATGTTTCCCTCTGTTGTTGTTGCTCTCCTAGATGTCGCTTCACTAACCATTCCACAACAATGTCGACTGGTTCATTTGGCCTAGAGAAGTTGTGACATTATCTCCATGGGTCTTCCTCAACCCAATGACAAGCCCTATGGATCCACAGAAATTGCACTTTTGTACAATGATCCTTCACAAAGCAATGTAGGTCATACGGATTGAAGCTTCTGGTGCCGAAAGTAAATTTCTTGAACTCTTTTATCTCAGCATCCATATGCATGAGATTTTGTATCTCGTACAACCCAATCAACAATAGAAGAGTGGGTAAAGTTGCCCTCTTCTTCTGGTGCAACCTAGCTAATAGTCATGCCGAGATGTGGTACGACACTTCTTGCATGATGAGCTTGTCAATGGAAAACTTCAGCAAAACATGCGAATGCTTCTCCATGTTGTACATATGTATGAAGGTGTCAAAATGTGAGGCATACCAATCTGCTATGTTGATAAGTGCCTCCATTGTTGCCTTCGATATTCAAGGTGGATCCTGCTTAAATATCATCTTGTACATCGAGGTGAAAAAATGGTTTGACAATTGTGTGATGACTCCACAGAAGCTGCATTCGGAAAACAGTTTACAATAAGTGTTCACAGAGGTTTTCGCTAATTTCCATGCCCACTTCAAGCCTGGGAACTGCTGACAGGCACATATTTCATCAAAGATGTAGGCAGACATGTATATTTCTACTAGTTGACCTTTGGGAAACTACCGAGCTCCTATTACTTGTTTCTTCAGCTTTCGATCCAACATGTTGGACCAGTTGCATGCTTTGCCTTCACTGGCCAGTTGGTCCAACACGATTACCCAACTCTGCGAGAAGGTCTCTGTTCTCTCTTGGTCATACAAGCGGCATGAAAAAATGACCAAGTACTGATACGACTTCCACAATATCTTTGTCTTCTAAATTTGGTTAGGTGTCATCCTGAGTTTGGCTGGCTCCTTCACCCAGTTCTTCAAGATATCCCTGGAGTTTTCATTGTTGTTGGGTATGCTGAAGGGTGTCTCCATAGTGATCATTGGCTTCAACAAGTGGTACATCTATTGATAGTCCTATGCCCTGAGGGTAGCAATCTCTCTCTCGTTGACACTGCTCAATACCATCATCTCTGGATCGGTGTGTGAGACGATCAAATGTATCATGTCTGCACATGAGAATGCGGGATACCTACATGCAATTCGATACAAGCCTGACTTGTGAATGTTCACATAGACTTTGCGGTCTCCAAGATCTTCCCCAAATGTTCCTGAGAATGCATCATTGATCTCCTTCCAATTCATCTTGATTTCTTTGTCTATGATCAACTTGGTGTCTTTGTAAATTGCCAAACTCATAGACACTCATTCAACTACTTCTCTAGTTACAATTCCTTTGGTGTCCTTTGATCCTTCTCTCTTGGAGGCCATTGATCCTGAACTTCTGAGAGATTAACGAACACCTCCTATATCTAGAGGCATGGTGATAGGCATGGAAAAAAATTTGTCAGTTAAAACCAAAGAAAACTTGAGGACTGACATGCAACATACTGGGAGACTGATGGCAAGGATTGCATAATTTTCACTGGGAGGCCAAGAGACTAACTGCCGAAACTGTGCAAAAGGTAGCCCGGACTGTCAAGAGGTTGGTTGACTGTTAGAATTGTGTAATGTGCAATCCATACTGGCCTGCTGGGTTCTGATATTGCACAATTTTCTGGGCCAGCAAACAATTCCTCTCATAATTGCATAAAGCAAGTCTAAAGGACACTGTCTGGCTAGATTTGCGCATTTTTTGGGAGGAAGGAAGAGCCTTCCCTCTCAAAATTACGTAATGATGTCTGGGCAAGGTAGAGTCCAAGCCAAGGTTGCCCAATCCTACCGACAAGTGACTGAAAACATATGAAGATGTGAATGCATGGAAAAACTGAGTGTAAGCACGAGTGAATGATCATGCATGCAAACAGAAAATGAAAGATTCAGAAAATGGAAAAGCATGCATGTGTGTGAAATGAGTTGCCGAATTGGCAACCATCCATGCAAAACAGTGTCATGCATGCAACAATAGTGAGATGCAAATGAAAACTGAAATGGTGCTTGTACAAGCTAACATGCATGCAAACGATAGTAAGCATTCACAAAAATCAAGAAAATAACACTCACACAAGCTAAAACACAAAAAGCGACTGAAATGCTCCAAAAGACAAGTAAAGTGGACTTACCCAGAAAGAGTTCAGTTGGATGTGTCGAAGACTCTTGGATGTGTTGTGGGGTGTCAAAGCTCCAAGATTGATGTGAAGGATGAGCTCTGAAGTGTGGAATAAATAATTTTGAGGCTTATGACGCACATGCCACAAATCTAGGAAAAAGCGACACTTGGAGGAAAGTTTCTAAAACGATATTTTCATGTAACCTCTAACTACTAAAAAAAGATCCCTAAAATCTAGGGATGCTTTTTGCATGTTTCCTTTTTCTATTTCAGTAAAAAGAAGCCTATGTATGCAATTCACATTTGATGGGTCGTAGGTGGAACCGATCAACCTGAAGGCACACAAAATAGCCTGCTTGACTAAGAGAGAATTTTGTGCAATTTTTGGGAGCAGCTAGGCTGGCTGTCCAAGAGGGATTGCACAATTTCTGGGGGGAGAAGGTGACTGATGCCCAGAATTGTGCAATTTCTGGCCTGAGCTACAACGTTGGGCCAGATTGCACAACTTTCCCAAGGAAGGTTGTTTGACTGCATTGCACAATTTCTGGGCCCAGCAGGCTGCCTAACAGATTTGTGAAATTTCTGGAGGGAAGGCTGGTTCCCCTCAAAATTACACAACTTTTAAGGGAGCTTCTTAGCCAGCAACTGGCCCAAATCCGGAATGGCTACCTGTGAGGAGAGTGAAGAAAACTATCATACATAGGTTGGAAAGTTGCTAAAAAACCAATGAAGCCTATGTACTTGACAATGCGAGGCATGTTATGAAGATGGTTGGTAGGGAGAATCCAAAACGAAGCTAAGGAAAAAATTTGGAGGGTGGTTGTAGCCGCTACAACAATTGGACAAATACTCTGGAAGCCCTATAATGACTTGGGTTGAGTTACTATTCCTGGAAGCCTTGGTTGGAAAAATGCTTTGGAAGCTCTTAGTGGGTTGATTTACTAGTGCTAAAATCCATGATTGAACAAATTCTCTAGAATCCCAGCGAAAACTGTGGGTTGAGCTACTTTCCTGGAAGCCTTGCTTGGAACAAACACTCTATCCCTAGACGGCTTGGGTAGATACCAATCTGGAGATGGTTAGTGATTTCCGACCATGAGGTGGAATCAGTGTTAAGGGTTGAGGTGGTTTGGCCTCTTCAAGCCCTGGATGGTTTTGATTGAATTGTTTTATGTGATCCCACATTCATGTTTGGAATATGGCACAAGGGTGACTTGCTGAAAGAAAGATTTGGTTCAACCTAGTCTATGGTTGAGTGGTTCATGGAAGTCCCATAACTGGTCATCTTATGCAATCATCAATAAGATCTCTTTCTCATTGGTATTTTATGGGTAAATATACTTGTTTATATTTGGATTATATGGTTATTACATCCTTGATATTTCTATTGATTATATGTTGGCTATGCGTGAATTTTATGACAGTGAATATGTATGGCTCTCATCATGTTTTAGTTAATCACTTGAGTGTACAATGAAAATATGGCTTAATAGATGGTAATGTAGTTATTGTGATGAGGCAACAATGCTTCTTAGTGATTCTCAGATAAGTGTGAGACCCTTGTGCTTAGATTTGTTGTTTAAACCTGTTGAATGCATATTTGTGACATGCTTGACGAAATGCCTGTCATGGCTATTAGGGGTCCAGTAAAGTCCTCTTTCAAGTATTTTCATTTCTATCATTATTTTGATGTTACTTTTCATTTCTGTAAGTTTCATGGAGTTATGGGCAGTGACCTGAGCCTTGGCCCTGGAAAAGTGGCACAGAATCCGGATTCGTTGCACAAAACTATCTAGAAAGGTCCCCAAACGCAGGCATGCCTTGTTGTGGGAGAAATATGAGGTTCCAAGTCACATTCATGCCCATGTCAAGGGAGTGATAAGGCTTTAATGCAGGAAAAATGTTAGTTTATCTCAGGGGTTGGTCACCTAGATGGGTTGGATGGCTCTTACCGGTTTTGTTGGATGTGTAGAAGGTCAAGTAACCTATGTTCCATTGGTTCCAATTCCTTAACTACCACATAGGGATTTGAATCATATCATAGTAACTCTTCATCACATGTTTACCCTATTTGGACGGTTACTTGGGAGGATGTGGTAGGAGGGTGTTACAGAGGATGTAGACATCTTGACTAAGGCACTGTCAAGAGGAAAATTTGAGTTCCATAGAGGCATGAATGGGGTAAATGATAATCCATTTCTTGTTTTGAGGGAGTGTTTAAATGCAATAAGGAAATCTTGGTTTAATTTTGTCATTAAATTAAATTAGGAATAAAATTGTAATTCCACATGACAAGACAACTTGTACAAGTTCACTAAATTAATTTGAATTAGTTGGATCAGTTAATTCGAGTTGAGGGTGTAAATTGAGTCATGTAGAGTGTCTCCTACATTATAAGAGACCTGGATGACTTTATTTATAGTTTTAATTAATTAATTCAGTTCAGCTAAGTTAAATTCATTTAAACAAGTTCCAACTGAGGGAGGAACTAGTAGGAGGTTAGATAGTGGGGTGCTACTTCATAAGTTCAACCAGTTAACTAATGATTCACTCATAAATAACTCATGTGTGTAAGATGTTATAATTACCCAGTTGAGATTGGACTTCAAAGGAAAACCCAGTTGAGATTGGACTTCAAAGGAAATGTACTATCATTTGTATAATCACCTGAATTGTACAATTGGTGCATACAGTCAGAGGAAAGTCTATGAGGATTGCGCAATTCATATTGAGGAATTTCCCTAATTAATAGGGGGCTAATTCCCAAGGAAAAAGCATAAGGAAATAGGGACTTTGGAAAGAAAAAATTGGTTAAGTATTAGCCTAGCATTTCTTAGGAAGTGTTATTGCATGTCAGTCATGTTAATCGCTGACGATCAAATATTCTTTTACATAGTTACTTTTAGGGTTTCAGGTCAAATTTTTATACTTTCAAAATGTTTTTCAATAAAAAATTTGATCACCGGTTAGAAAGGTTAGTCTCTACTATTCCTTTCAGTCTCATGGTTAGAGGATACCATATTGGTCAAGTCAAATCATTGTTAGTAGAGTCCCATAATCATTTTGTTCAAAATTCACCTAATAAGCCTATGTTAGGTCACCACTAGGTCACTAGGTTTAATCCCTGAAATTTGGTCTTTTTGCCATTAAATTTCATTTTATGAGGAATAGTAGAGATAAAGTTGGTAATTAAAGTTTAAAGTCATGTTTTTTTTTTGTTTCATTATCTTAAAATGAAATACCATCATGAGATCATGAAGCTGAAATGTCAAAGTCCAAGTCAGAATTGTTATGGTGGGTCCACTACCATTTGCAAAGTCTTGAAGAAAAAATTTTAATTTGAAAGAAGTTCGGGGTCCCAATTATTTCTCCATAAATAAATAGCTTTTCAAGGCCCTAACTCATTCATTCTCATTTTCAAAATATCAAGCTCTCCATCTTATTAAGCTAAAAATTGTTTTTCCCTGGAAGTGCTACCCTTTGCCTTTGGACGTTGCGCTTTGCCCTGAAAGTGCTACCCTTTGCCTTTGGATGTTGCGCTTTGCCCTGAAAGTGCTACGCTTTGCCTTGTATTGCTTTGTTTTTCCCTAAGTTGCTACATTTTTTCCAAAACAGAGGAAGTTTGTCTCCAGGTGCTCCAATCTTATCTCCAGGTGCCTCCACAGTGTGACAACATAAATTGGTTTTCATTGGCAAGTACGTGGCATAATCTTAGCTCACTCTTCCTCTGGTGATTTAAGTGGATTGTGTCAATATTCCTTTAGATATTGAATTTGTTTTTTTTTAATTGAAACCCTAGTTTCCTTGCACCCTATCCATTCCCTTAGCATTTTATACCATTCCTCTAAATCCCTACATACTCTTTCATTTTCATACCCAAGCATTCCTCTTAAAAACCCTAAATCTACATTCCCAACTCACATCCCTGTAATTAAATTCCCTAGCATATCTCCCTAAACCTTTTTCCCTTTCATTACTTCCTTAAGCTCTATAATTCCCTTCCCAACTTCCCTAAATTTTCCCCTAACCTATAACAATTCCCTAACACAATTATCCCACTCCCTTTCCCTTCACCTTTCCCTTAGTGTTTCTAAACTAAAAAAAAAAAATCATGGAGGAAGAAATGAATGTTACAGAAGATGAAGGAAATGCCATAGGTCAAGGAAAGAAAACATACAAGAAGGGAGGGAAAGTATTGAGATTGGAACCAGTAGACACTAAAGAGTTGTTGGCCTCACCCATGATAGTATTTTGTTTCAAGCATGTAGGTTATTTTGACTTTTGTGAAATGGTTCAAAGAGTAAAGTATAATCTAGTTTTGACCAGGGTTTTCATATAAAATCTCAAAGACAAACAAGCGATCATTGCAGGGGTAACTTTCACCCTCTCCACATACATAATTGTTGTAGCCATGAGATACCTAATATGGGTGAAAAATGGTTTAAGACCAGAGATATAGGTACCTAACAATATGAACCATTTCTTAACGCACAATACAAAAATGACATAAAGAAGGTTTTTCCTTTTGGTCTCCTTCTGGACAAATTTTCTCCCATGATGAAAATCATCATGAAATATTTCACTTGTGAGGGAAAATTTTCCAAGCTGTACACCTATCACATCATGTTGCTTATGCATTTTACTAGGGTGAAATTCCTCAACATCCCTTACTATTTGTACAGGAGCATTGAAAAGATGGCTTATGTTCTACAGAACAAAGAATATGAATAGCAGATGAATAGTCTTTGCCATCACTCTCTAATCAAGATAATTGTCCTTCATTGCCTCAATCAGTTAAATATTGCATGTGAAACCTTCATTCAGAATTATATCTTCACTACACCACCAGTTGAGCCTGCTAGACCTATTCCATCACCAGTATCAGTGCGTCAAAGGGAAATACGACCATCTAGTAGTACTGCAGTGAAGAAATTTAAGAAGAGAAAAAATATTAAAAAGGATAAAGAGGTCAAGACATATCAAAGAGGACCTAGGCTAGTGTTTGCAGCAAATAGGCAAGTGTTTGCTCCACAGATTGTGGAAGGGGCCTTTCCTTCTACATCAGCACAACAAGGATCATGGGTACAGGATGAGGAGCTAATTGAACATGATTTTGAATTAGCGAACTTGGAGGGAAAAGATGAACCTTAAAAATTGCAACAAATCATCAAAGAGAAGTATTCTCAAATCAGAGAGATCACAGACAATATGTCAAGGGCAAGATTCATCATTTCCTTCAGCAAGAAAACAGTCAGCTTAAGGCCAAATAGCTAATCATGGAGAAAGAGAAATCCAAGATGTTGCATCAAGGAGGCAAATGTAAAGAAGTTTTAGATCTTGGTGAACATGATGAATAGGAGAAACAAGTTGGAAAGAAGAAACCAAGGACTAAAGGACTCAAAAGGGAATTGAAGAAAGAAAAAGGACATAACCTACTAGATGAAGACTTCGATATTGAATATTGAATTGACTTGGAGACCAGTGAAGATAGAGAGTATTGGATAGGTAAGGTAAATGGTCACCTAGAGAAATTTCTTGACAAAGCCAACAGGGACAATCGGCTATTCAAGCACATGGCCCACCATTATGAGACCAGGAACATGATTTGCAACATGAGGGTCGAGCATTTGAAGAAGAAGCTCAAGGAAACCCTAACAAGCCAAAAGTACAAGGAGAAACTTGATTTACTTGTTAAGGCCTCCCTCATGGCATATAACATCATATTATAGCTTTACTTAGCAAATTTTAGAAGATTTGAAAAATCTTTTGTCATTTTCAAATTTTGATGGTTTTTTACTCTTTTAGAAAACACAGTGTAAGTTATAAACGCAGTGACGTGGACATTGCACTTAGTGTGGAGACCTCAAAATGGAAAATGGCTTGCATATTTGGATTTAGAATGACCTCTACATGAAATTTTGACTATTGGCAATCCAAAATATGAGCTTCTGACAGGTAGAAAAGGCAAAAAGCCCTCAAAAAATCACCTTTTCTACCTCCTTTTTCAAATGGACGCTACACTTATAGAGTCACCTTGGGAGCATCAGTTTTTGAAGGCCTTCCAATGGGTCATTTTCAAACATACAAGATGTTCTGGAAACTATACAGGAAAGGCTAGTCGACCAATCTCTCATATTTCAAATTTGACCTCTGGAAGACACCTGAAAGTGGCCTCAATTTTCGCGTTGCGCTTATGACAAATTTTTGAGTTTTTATTTAAAAAATTTTACTTTGTAATTTCTCAGGTTTTTAGTATAACTTGGTCAAAGTTAAAATCATAATGTAACTTCAGTAGTTAGAGCTTTAGATTATGTAATCATAAATAAATAGGCATGATAGATTGTTTTTATGCTTAATTAGGCCTCATAAAGGTAGCAAAACTCAATTTGAAGTCTAAAAGAAGAGTTTGTCTTTGACCTTCTTACTCTCTCTGGTTTGTTGAGAGATTCTTGGTAGCTATTCCACCACCTAAGGATTCGACACCTGAAGGTGGGGAAATCATTGTTTTGAGCCTATATTTTTCATTCAGTGAGAGAGGTTGGACTTTTGTGGAGAGGCTTGCACGTTATGTTTTCTTACAAATAATCAAGAAGCAGTTGCAGCTATATTTCAGGAATACTTGTTTAATGAATCTATGGTGTTAGTTTCCTTTCATATCAGTTTCTAATTGATGATATCATCTCTCTTTTCATCCTTTATCTTCTTCTTATGCTTTTCCTTACAGCCATATAGACAAAATTCTTAGATTTAAGCTCTGTTTATGTGGAAAATCATGCTTGTGTTTCTTTTCTTATATGACTAATGAATTCATGCTTATACATGCCCATTATGTTCGCTTAAACTCTCAAACTTATACTACATTGATAAAATCTTAATTTCACCATAGCACATTGATATATAGCTCCTCTTTATCCCTGTTACTATACACTTGAGGCCTTGACCTAATTACCTACTCTAATCCCTAGTCTAACAAATAAAAAAACCCTAAATTCTAAAATACTCAAACATGACTTGTATATCTAGCCTAAAACCTCTTTCTTTTCATTTATTCATTGACAAATACTTAGAGAGATCCTTATCTGGTTCAGTAGGGATAGCTACTGAACTGAAAGTGGTTCAAGGTTACCTTTTTCGATTTCCTCCTCAGCCTAGGAAATTGTAGGGGATAACATTTTGGCACTTTTTTCGAGGAAACAACTGATAAATAATTCTTGGGATTCATTCTATTAGAGCTTTCAAGAAGATAGGGTCTGTAGCTAACAACTTCTAGTATCTAAAGTTAGGCTAATTTTACCAATTTCATCAAGTTTAAGGTGTAAACCAATTATGGCTCCTAAAAGACATACTAGGCGAAATCCTGACCCAAATCCACCTTTTATTGTTGATGACCCAGAAAAACTATTCCTAAGACTCAAGTCACCTATCTCTAAAAGTGTAGTTTGAAAAATAAAAAGACAACTTCTTTGCCTAAAATTTTATTTACTTTTGAGCACATTCATTTTGATATTCAGCTAGAATTGTCTCTTTCTAGGTCGAAATTTGAGTCTTATCTTTCTGAAGTATCATTTGAACCTTTTCAATTTGAATCTTATTCCAATTCTTTAGAATCTCTATTTGCTAAAGTTGATCATGAGTTGTGGTTGAATTTAGACAAACTTCAAAGTCTTGCTAACCAGCTCCAAATCACTACTGAAAAATCCTACATCCAATATCAGATTGAATACTTAACTATTGTTTCATCCTCTACTACATCTCCAAATACATCAGCTACCTCATCTCTTCTTCCACCACCTCCATTTGTCATCATATTTACCTACACATCCCATTGTAATTCCCCCACCACCTCCAATAGTCATGGCATGATTCACACCTCTTATGTTGCCTGCTCAACTTGTTTCTCTACCTCAGGACTATGGCCAAAGACTCCCTCTATTTGATGGAATCTCAAAAATCAAAACCCAACAACATGTTGATAAATTGGTAGATTTTATCGATCTGTAAGCAATTGATGAAGATGATGCTAAGATGACAATTATAGCTCAGAGTTTTTATGGATATGTGAAGAATTGGTTTCGTAACATGGCTACCAATCCTGTAAATAGCTCACATCGGTTGATAAAGTTGTTCCTAGCATGATGGCAAGAGAATAAAAATCCATTGCAGATTTTGGCTGAGTAGAACTCAATGAAAATAAATCCAAATGAGATAGTCCAAGAGTTCACAGTCAGGTTCAATACAGTATATAATTCTACTCCTGATGATATGAAGCCTCCACCTGGTCTAGCACTTCTCCACTACCCTAATTCCTTTGACCCTGACATGGCATATCAGCTTAGGTAGAGAGACCTTGCAACTCTTGAAGAAATGTAGTGAAATGAAGTAAGTGTCGAAGCTAATCTGCTCATCAAGAAATCTAAATCAGAGCATGAGAGGTCTCAGAAGAAATTTGTTTTTAAAGAAGAGCCATCATCATCATTAGATGTAAAGCTTGACACTCTGATCAAAACCATGGAAAGAATGATGGACAGAATGTCTATAATAAATCAATAAGCAGAGCCTTCAATAAGGAATGAAAATTTTCAAGGCCAACAACAACAACAATTCAGAAATAGACAAAAAGAGCAGCAAAATCAAGATCCCCAAGGACAAGTAAGAGCTCCATTTTAGCAAAATTATAGTGAAGGGAAGGAAGAAGATGAAGAGGAAATTATAGAAGCAAATCATTTCTTTGACGAAGATGAGCTGCCCACCTTTCTGACGGAGGAAGATCAGTTTTCTGAAGAGTCTTTTGTACTGAGTGATCAGTAGCTTGTACTTGCAAGTGATGATCTATGGGTTGTGCAAACTGAAGAATACCAAAGAGGGTATCCGAATGATCTTAGTCATTTATAGAAACAATACAACTTAAGGAATAGAAATGTACCTATTACATTGAACCAAAAGAGGAAAAATGCACAGAAAGATACACGAGCCAAAGAAGCAGCTCCTACAAATCAGAATAAAGAAAAGGAGATTGTCATATTGAGCAGGGATCAAACTAATGAAGCCTCTACCAGCAATGTGAGAAATGATAAGGAGGTTCAAAGTGAAAATCATAAGAAGGAGTCTCAAGCTAAAGGACAGATTGAAAGGAAGGACATCACTACTTAAAGAGTTATAAAAGCAATATAATCTATTTAGTTTAGAGAATGAAATTTCTAAGTTGAAATTTTAAATTCCTCTAACTGAATTAGTGAAGAATGACAAGTATAAGTTTCAGATTGCTAAAATTCTGAAGGTAGACGAAATGTCAGACACAATAAATGTTGTCGATAATGAGCCTGCAATTCTATTTTGTCTAGCCTTAGAGGGAAGTCTTGAATATAGCGAAATCCCACCTTTTTATCTTAGTCTCAAACTTCATGACTTCATCCTCCATAATGCCATGCTAGACTCCTATGCCTCACATAATCTCATGCCAAAAGTCATCATGGACAAACTAGGACTAAATATCACCCGACCTTATCATGACCTTTACTCATTTAATTCAGGAAGAGTGAAATGTCTTGGCCTTATCAAAGATTTAGTAGTTTCCCTAGACAAAATTCCAGCCAAGAATGTCCTGATGGATGTAGTGGTCATTGATATTCCTCCTAGGTTTGGTATGTTGCTTTCATGATCTTGGGGGGCAAATTTGAAACGAAATTTACAGCTTGACTTTTCATATCCTATTATTATAATATTTGGGCAACTCAAAAAACTTTATTAGGAGAAAAATATGAAATTCATGATTAGTACCAAGGAAAAACCAATAAATCACCCCATACATGTTGTACATACTCATCTAGATACTTTCATCCTGTATAGTGATATGAATTCAGTCAATGGTGAAAGTCATCTTGTAGAAATTTCAAAAGTTTCAGATGTCATAAGTAGGGTGCAGAAAGTTTTTGTCATTGAAGGAAAAGAGATGAATGAATAATGTTGGCATCCAATAAGTTCTCTTGAAATAATTGTTGATTTGGTGTAGAAAATAGAGTTTTTTGAGACAGCGAGTCATCCTCCAAATGATCAAGCAGTTCAACCTTCAGAAGTTCTTTTTCCGGATGAAGAAAATGGCCTTTGGACCATGGATTTTTATGGTGCATTGGGAAAAAAAGGAGCCAGGATTGGTTTTTGGATCCATGGTCCATTGCATCATTCATGTAAAATTCCATGCAATGTAAGAATGAATTCTTATAAGTTAGCTTTTGATTTCTCAAACAATGAGGTGGAGTATGAAGCACTCATTGATAGCCTTAAAATTCTAAAAAAGTTAGGAGCAAAGAAAAATTTTGTTTATGGTGACTCAGAGTTGGTAATCAAACAAGTGAAAGGGGAATACTAGGCCAAGCATCCAAGAATGAGAGCCTATCACAATGTTGTCCTTTACATCCTCAAAACTTTTTCAGAATATACTTTGTCTCTTATTCCTAAAACTCAGAATGTTATAGTTGATTCTCTTGCTACTGCAGCTAGTATGGTGAAGATTCCCATTCATTCCAATCAGAAGTATTCAATTCATGTTAAACACCGCCCAATTGTTACTGATAATATGAGATTTTGGCAGATGTCTTGGGATGAAAAACAAATCAATAGTTTTCTACAGATGGAAGGTGAATGCCACAATTCTCGCATTGATGATGCATCTAATATGAATGATCCAGATTTTGAAGAAATTAAGATTAAAATAATACAACTGAAGGACAATAACAGCCCAAGAGGTCTTGTACATTTGGAAGAGTTGTTTGATCAAGATGATATTGCCAAAAAGCCTGCCATGGTCCCTACAGAGAAAGGTGTCAAAGATGTGAACATTGATGCAACTGATAAGCCTAAGATGGTCAAATTATCAAAGTCCTTATCTCCTGGGATGAAAAGTAAGTACATAGCTTTAATGACAGAATTTTCTAAGGTATTTTCTTGGGATTATTCAGATTTCAAGGTCTATGACAAGTATATCATTCAACACACTAGTCTGGTTAAGCCTAATCAAAAGGCAATTCACCATAAACTAAGGAGGATAAATCCTAAGCTGTTTCCATCAATTGAAAAAGAGGTAAATAGGTTGTATAAGTCTGGTATCATAGTTCCTATTCAATTTTCCGAATGGATGTCAAATCTAATTCTAGCAAGAAAGAAGACTAGGGAGATTCATGCACTGATTTCAGAAATTTGAACAAAGTGTCCTTGAAGGACAATTATCCCATGCCAAAGATGGATCATATACTTTAGAGGGTAGTTGGGTCTTCCAGGATGTCATTTATAGATGGATATTCAGGGTAAAAACAGATTTTGGTGCATAAAGATGATCAGCTGAAAACGACCTTCACAACACCATAGGGTACATTCATGTACTCCAAGATGTCATTTGGATTAAAGAATGCAGGAGCAACTTTTCAGTGGGCTATGGACATAGCTTTCGCTAATGAAAAGGATTTTTTCTGGTTATATATTTAGATGATCTCACAGTTTTTTCCAAATATGATGAAGATCATTTACATCATTTGAGAATTGTTTTTCGGAAATGCAGAAAATTTGGTATTTCACTTAATCCAAAGAAGATATTATTCACCATGGAAGAAGGTAAGCTACTGGGACACATTATCTCCAAGGATAGCATTCGCATTGATGCTGCAAGAGTTCAAGCCATTCAACAATTCGATTTCCCAAGGAAAAAGAAAGAAATTCAGTCTTTTAATGGGAAAATAATTTTTTTGAGAAGATTCATCACCAACCTTATTGAACATTTGAAAGAGATGACAGACATGCTGAAAAAGGACAGCGAGGTAAAATGGTATTTAGATGCTACGAAATCTTTCCATGTAGTCAAATTTTCATTATCTACTACTCCTACTTTGATTAGCCCAAATTATACTTCAAATTTCATCATATTTTCATTTGCCTCTAAGCATACTTTAGCAATTGTCCTAATGCAAAAGAAAGATCAGAAAAATGAACAACTTATAGCATTCTTCATCTGAACAATAAGGGATGCATCGCTGAAATACAAAATAATTGAAAAGCAGGCTTTGGCTTTGGTGAAATATCTCAAAGAGTTTTTTGTTTATATTCTGCATTCACACACCATTGCTTATGTTCCAATAGTAGCTGTAAAAGTTCTTGTGCAGACAGATCCTGAATGCAGACAAGGAAAATGGATCGCAACCATGCTAGAATAAGATTTGGAGATAAAGCCCACAAAACTCATCAACGGACAAGGTTTGGCTAAGCTCATGGCTGAATCTAATTTGCATGCACTAGATATAAATTTGATTCCAACACTTTCTAAAGAAGAAGAAGAAGACTCACAATTACAGGTGTCCAACATGTTCACTAAATCTCCTTGGTACTCCAACATTGTTTATGTATTGCAGCATTTAAATCCTCCACCGGAAGTACCCAAAGGTAATACTGGATATTTAAAGTTGAAGGCTTCAAAATATTGTATCCTTGATGGTGCTTTATTTTGGAAAGACCCTGGTGGTGTGTTGCTAAACTTTCTGGTAAAAAATGAAGAAAAAGATGTAATGAAAGATTTTCATAAAGGAGACAATGGAGGCCATCACTTCTAGAAGACTATAACAAACAAGATTTTGAGAGTTGGTTTCTATTGGCCCACTCTTTTTTCTAATGTAAATAAAATGGTGATGTGCTTTCATGAATGTTAGATTTTCTAAGGAAAAAGAAAACTTTTTCCATTACCCTTGCAACCCATTTCAATCACAGTGCCTTTCCAGCAATGGGGTCTTAATTTCATCAATGAGATCCATCCTTCATCATTTGTGCAGCACAACTGGATCTTGATAGCCACGGACTATTTTACAAAATGGATTGAAGCAATCCCAACCAAGCAAACTACTAATTCTGTTATCATTCAATTTATTGAATGTAATATCTTGTCTAGATTTGGCTACCCATAGAAGATAATCACTGATAATGTTGTTGCTTTCAAGCCAAAGAGGATGGTAGAGTTTTGTGCAAAGTATCATATTGTATTGGGACATTTTACTACTTATCATCCACAAGGGAATGGTCTGGTCGAATCATATAACAAATCCTTGATCAAGATCATCAAGAAGGTTTTAGAAGTCAATAACAAGAACTGACACAAGAAGCTCATTAATGCTTTATGGGCAGATAGATTTAGTACTAAGAAATCAATAGGTATGTCTCCTTTGTAGTTGGTGTACGGGGTTTATACAATTTTTCCTTCATCTCTTGTTGTTCCTATCATGAAAATTTTGCAGGAAGTGGACAGTGAAACAATTTATATGCAATGAAGGATAAATCAGATGATCCATTTATAGAAAACAAGGGAGGAATTTCTTCAAAACACTTATAAACTTCAAGAAAGGAACAAGAAAATCTATGATCGCAAGAGAAAATAAGACAATTTCAATTTGGGAGATGTAGTTCTTCGATGGGATGCTAGGAATGAAGAAAAAGGCAAACATAGCAAGTTTGAAAACTTATGGAAAGGACCATACTGAATCTTAGCTTTCATAGGAAAGAATTATTTTCTATTAGAGGTGATGAATGGAGAAGATTTTTCAGGAGGAGCGATCAATGGTAGGCTTCTCAAGCACTACCATAATTGAAATATTTCTACAAATTCTCACCATTATTGTATATACTAGTTTACTTTTGTTTTCGAGTGTCAAGTGGCTATAATAGGAGTTTGAAGCCTGAGGAGAAGGCCATAAGGCTTCTTTGAGAAGCTACTGATTTTATTTTTCTTTAGAGTCAAAGTCAATTAGTCAAGTCAATTTTCATTTTGAGTCAAGTCTATGGCATTTTGACTCCATTTCCCAATGGATATGCCACTTGGTCTACAGTGTTCTTGAAACCTCCAAGGAGATGCAATCCCCAACTAGAGTCGATGTTAGTGTCTATCAGTCATGTCAGTCATCAGCAATCAAATATGCATTTACATAGTTGTTTTCAGGGTTTCACATCAATTTTTTACAGTTTCAAAAAGCTTTTCAATAAAAAAGTTTATCACCGGTTAAGAAGGTCAATATCTACTATTCCTTTTAGTCTCATGGTCATACAATACCATCCTAGTCAAGTCAAATCATTGTTAGAGTCCCATAATAATTTTGTTCAAAATTCACCTAATAAGCCTATGTTAGGTCACCACTAGGTTACTAGGTTTAATCCCTGAAATTTAATCTTTTTACCATTAAATTTCACTTTATTAGGAATAGTAGAGATCAAGTTGGTAATTAAAGTTTAAAATCATGTTTTTTTAATTTCATTTTCTTAAAATGAAATACCATCATGAGATCATGAAGCTGAAATGTCAAAGTCCAAGTCATAATTGTTATGGTGGGTCCACTACCATTTGCAAAGTTTTGAAGAAAAAGCTCAATTTTAAAGAACTTGGGGGTCCCACTTATTTCTCCATAAATAAACAATTTTTTAAGGGCCTAACTCATACATTCTCATTTTCAAAATATCAAGCTCTCCATCTCATTAATCCAAAAATTGTTTTTCCCTAAAAGTGCTACGCTTTACCTCTGAACGATGCACTTTTCCCTAAAAGTTTTATGCTTTGCCTTTGGATGTTGCGCTTTGCCCTAAAAGTTCTACGATTTACCTTTGGACACTACTCTTTGCCCTGAGTTGTTGCGCTTTGTCCAGAATAGAGCAAGTTTGTCTCCAGGTGCTCCAATCTTATCTCCAGGTGCCTCCACAATGTGACAACATAAACTAGTTTTCATTGGCAAGTAGGTGGCATACTCTTATCTTACTTGTCCTCCAGTGATTTAAATTTATCATGTAAATCTTCCTTCAGATATTGAATTTGTTTTTTTTAATTGAAACCCTATTTTTCTTGCACCCTATATATTCCCTTAGCATTTTATAGCATTCCTCTAAATCCCTACATACTCTTTCATTTTCATACCCAATAATTCCTCTTAAAAACCCTAAATCTACATTCCTAGCTCGCATCCCTATAATTAAATTCCCTAGTGTATCTCCCTAAACCTTTTTTCCTTTCATTACTTCCCTAAGCTCTATAATTCCCTTCCCCACTTCCCTAAATTTTTCCCTAACCTATACCAATTCCCTACACTATTATCCCACTCCCTTTCCCTTCACCTTTCCCCTAGGGTTTCTAAACTTAAAAAAAAACATGATGGAGGAAGAAAGGAATATTAAGAAAACATACAAGAAGGGAGGGAAAGTCTTGAGATTGGAACCAGTAGACACTAAAGAGTTGTTGGCCTCACCCATGATAGTAGTATGTTTCAAACATGTAGACTATTTTGACTTTTCTGAAATGGTTCAAAGAGTAAAGCATAATCTAGTATTGACCAGGGTTTTCATATCAAATCTCAAAGACAACGAGGCGACCATTTTAGGGGTAACTTTCACCCTCTCCACATACATCATTGTTGCAGCCACAGGGATACCCAATACAGGTGAAAAATGGTTTAATACTAGAGATATAGATACCCAACAATATGAACCATTTCTCAAGGCACAATAAAAAAATGAAATAAAGAAGGTTTTTCCTTTTAGTCACCTTTTGGAAAAATTTGCTCCCATGATGAAAATCATCATGAAATATTTCACTTATGTAGGCAAATTTTCCAGGTTGTACACCTATCACATCAGGTTTCTTATGCATTTCACTAGGGTGAAATTTCTCAACATCCCTTACTATTTGTACAAGAGCATTGAAAAGATGGCTTACATTCTACAGAACAAAGAATATGAAAAATAGACGAATAGTCTTTTCCATCACTCTCTAATCAATATAATTGTCCTTCATCACCTCAATCAGTTAAATATTGCATGGGAAAGCTTCATTCAGAATGATATCTTCACTACACCACGAGCTTAGCTTGTTAGACCTATTCCATCACCATCATCAGTGCCTCAAATGGAAATAGGACCATCTAGCAGTACTACAGTGAAGAAAGTTAAGAAGAGAAAAAAGGCTAAAAATAATAAAGAGGTCAAGACATATTAGAGACTCGAGAGGACCTAGGCTAGTGTCTGTAGAAAATAGGCAAGTGTTTGCTCCACAAATTGTGGAAGGGGCCTTGCCTTATACATTAGCAAAATAGGGATCGAAGGTACAGGATGAGGAGCTAATTGAACATGAATTTGAATTAGTTGACTTGGAGGTAGAAGATGAACCTTCAAACTTGGAAAAAATCATCAAAGAGAATGATTCTCAAATCAAAGAGCTCACAGACAATATGTAAAGGGCAAGATTCATCATTTCCTTCCTTGAGCAAGAAAATAATCAGCTTAAGGCCAAATAGCTAATCATGGAGAAAGATCAATCCAAGATGTTGCAACAAGGAGGCAAAGGTAAAGAATTTTTAGAGCCTGGTTAACATGATGAACATGAGAAACAAGTTGAAAAGAAGAAAGCGAGGACTAAAGGACTCAAAAGGGCATTGAAGAAATAAAAAGGACATAAACTACTAGATGAAGACTTGGACATTGAAGATAGAATTTCCTTGGAGATCATTGAAGATAGAGATTATTGGCTAGGTAAGGTCAATGGTCACCTAGAGCAGCTTCTTGACAAAGCCAATAGGGACAGCTAGCTATTGAGGCACATGGCCCACCATCATTAGACCAGGAACATGATTTGCAACATGAGGGTCAAGCATTTGAAGAAGCTCAAGGAAACCCTCAAGCCAAAAGGACAAGGAGAAGCGTGATCTACTTGTTGAGGCCTCCCTCATGGCATAGAATATCATATTATAGCTTAAATAAGAAATTTTCAGAAGATTTAAAGAAACTTTTGTCATTTTCAAATTTTGATGGTTTTTTATTGTTTTAAAAAACACAGTGTAAGTTATAAACGTAGCGACATGGATGCTACGCTTAGTGTGGAGACATAAAAATGGGAAATGGCTTGCACATTTGGATTCAAAATTACCTCTACATGAAATTTTTATTATTGGAAATCCAAAATATGAGCTTCTAACAGGTAGAAAGGGCAAAAAACCCTCAAAAAATCACCTTTCTGCCTCCTTTTTGAGATGGAAGCTACACTTATAGTCACCTTGGGAGAATCAATTTTTGAAGACCTTCCCATGGGTCATTGTCAAAAATTCAAGATGTTCCAGAAAATAGATAGGAAATTCTAGTTGAATGTTCTCTCATATTTCAAAAGTGACCTCAACATTGGTGTTGCACATATGAAAAAATTCTGAGTTTTTATTTAAAAAAATTCACTGTGTAATTTCTCATGTTTTTAGTTTGACTTGGTCAAAGTTAAACTCATGATGTAACTTCAGTAGTTCGAGGTTTAGATGATGTAATAATAACTAAATAGGCATGATATTTTGTTTTTATGCTTAATTAGGCCTCATAAAGGTAGCAAAATTCAATTTGAAGTTTAAAAGAAGAGTTTGTGTTTGACCTTCTTACTCTCTTTGGTTTGTTGAGATATTCTTGGTAACTGTTCCACCACCTAAGGAATTGACCCCTGAAGGTGGGGAAATGGTTGTTCTGAGTCTATATGTATGATTTCTCATTCAGTGAGAGAGGTTTGACTTTTTTGGAGAGGCTTGTGTTAGTGTCAGTATTTGCATATTGTCATCAGTGATCAAAAATCTTCTTTTCATATCATATTAGGGTCCCATTCTGAATTTTTTATCATTCCACTAGGTTGTCATGCAAAACATTTGTCACTCAAGCTTGAATTAGTGTTTCCTTTACACCTTTTAGAAATTTACCCCTTGTTGGCTCATTTGAACCTTGCTGAGTATCCATTGTCCATAAAGTTAATGACATCATGCCATCACATCAGTCATGTCATCTTGAAATTCATTCCTTCAAGGTCTCATTAGGTATTTTAGGGTTTTTCAAGGTTTCATTAGGGTTTCCATGGTTCTAATAAAAATCCATCCCATTGCATAATATCGGCAAGCAAAGGGTGATCAAATAACATCTCTTCACCATGTGAAGATGATTTGTAAAGAGAAATGCTTATTTCATCATGTAATTTTATGTTCACTATATGTAATAAATATTGTTCCTAAGCTGCCAACTCAATATCTATATGCCAACTTCATTAAAGAAAAGTCAAATTCAAAGAGTTCTTGAAGACCATCAAAAGATCAATTTGTCAAAGGAAATAGTCAGGTGGAAGGGTAATGTTTCAAAAAGTTAAGTGAATGCCAAAGGGAGTTGTCTTTTCCCAAGGGTGTCCAAATCATCATTTTCCACAACCATTGAACCCTAATTTCCTCTCCCATTGAGCTAGCGTTAGCTATGGAATGAAAGACATATGAGAAGAGGAAGTATAAAGGAGGTCAACTAAGCAAGTATTAGGCCATTCCAACAAATAAACATCATGCCTCCATCATTTTTCAAGAATTCATTCCAAGGGACAAATCATTTGCCACACATAGGGTCCGTTTTGCTTCTAAGTATGTTTCCAACCAAACAGAGACGAATTTTACAAAAGTGAGAGATTTTTTTGTCCATAATAGCCCAAGGATGAAAGCACTCCTATTTTTAGACAGGTGTTATTTTTTTGGAGAAATTTCAAACATACAATTGCTACAAGAGAGGTGCTGCACTTCTAGAGTGACGTTGCGAAAAGCAATTTTTCTCCTAGATGGAGTGTCCAAATGACTTTCTTGATGAGTCAAATGATAACTAGGTAGAAAGATATTTCCAATGAGCTATCATGAGCTCAATTGGGAGTTGAGTAAGACCTCCAAAATTTTCTTGCAAGATTACACTTCATTTTTGCACCCTCAATCTGCACTTTTTGACCAGTCTTGGGAGAATGAACGTTTCGAGGGTCAAATCAAGTCCATTTTGAAAAATAAAGGTATATTTAGAAACTAGACAGGATAATATTTCCAATGAGCTATTTGGGGGTCAATTTTGACACGTTCTGAGTAAATTTTGAAAGTTACGAATTTATGTGGTTTTTAAGGCATTTTTAGCACAGTAAAAGTGTCAAACGCACAACACCTAGGGTGTTGCTCTATTTTTTGGGGAGTCTAATGAGAAAAAGGTCAACATCATTGGATTCAGAGTGATGAGGACATGCACCCTATGCATCTTCTAGGCATTTAGAGACAAACAGGTCAGTCAAAAAGGTCAAAAACCACCAAAAAACCACCTTTTTGCATCATTTCTAGCTTGGGCACTACACATTTACCAGTTTTGGGAGATTGAGTTTTTGACAAGGAAATGAGCTCCAATTTGAGAAATGAAGACATGTATAGAAATTATATTTTAAGGGCTTTCAAACAAGCCATCTTGGAGAAACATTGGACACCAGGAAGGCACCCAAAAGTAGTCCTAAATTTTGAGGGCGTGTTTGACAAAGAGAGGGCACCTTTGACAGTCTACTCCAATTTTATGAGTTTATCTCTTGTTTTGATTTTCACCTTGGAAAATTATGATTTTACCTATGTAAATGATTAAATTGGATGTAATTCTCATGTTTCTAATATTACCCAGGGTAAATGCATTAGGTAAATCAAGAAAATGAGGTATAATGAATCAGTTCACTTAAGATAGGAATGAGTCACTTTGACCATCCTACAATTTAGCTATCAGTTCATATTTTTGTGTAATATCTTCCTCACCTCACGGATTCAACCCCTGAGGATGTGGGCAAGTGATTTTCATGTCTATTTAGTCCCTTTCTTCATAATAGACAAGGGTTAGACTCAGTTGGATGTTATACTATTGATCAGAGACACTAGTGTAATCAGTATTTGGTAGAATTTAATGAATGAGTTGTAGCTATTTTGGTGGAATACCTCTGGTATGGAATTTTGACATAGTTCCTTCTTATGTTTCATATGTTTGAATGTTTTTTACTCCCATGTTTCGGTTCACTTCTATGATATGTTGATTTTCAAGTTGATGAGAAAAATACATCCTAAATACTCTATTTTGGGGAAATCTTCATAGTTTGTCCATTTTCTTCAGTTTAGAAAGAATACATGCTTGTATTGCTCTTTCTAGAACCTCGCCAATCTTGTCCATCTCACTTCATAAACTTAAAGTGTTTGAGTGCCTACCTACCTCTTTCCATCAGATGTCTTCAATCATACACTTATTTACCCTGACCTAGTCTCTTTGACCGAAACTTCTTCCAACAACCCCACCAAATCAACTTAAACAACCTTTGCACATCATATCTAGCCTAAAACCGTAATATATCCAGCCCTCTTGGTTATGATCCTTTGGAGAGATCCCTCTCCGGCTTGGTAGGGCTAGCTACCAAGTTAAAAGGTTGGTTTATGGTTACGTCAGTTGGACTCTTCCTTAGCCTTGGAGATCTGGAGGAGTGATAACATATTGGCGTGATTGTCGGGGATAAAAATCTCTATCTTTTTCGGGAAGAATGACAATGATTTAGATCTAATTGATGATTGTGAAAAACAATTGGACACATAGGAAGCTTGTACCATTCACTTGGTGACTCCACTACATTAAGATTAGTAGCTTGAAGAACTTTCAAGATGGGATCTGGTGCAAGAAGGTATGCCCCAATGAAAAGAGATCACATTCCAAGTTTCCCAAATAAAATGCCTAAGGTAAATTGGCAAAGCAATTTTCCTATGTTCAAAGATGTGAAAGGTTATGATGTTGCTCTTCAGCTGGTGAGATTTCACATGCATGTGTGTAGATTAAAGTTTGATTTCCTAAAGACTGCTTGATGAAGATATTCATGGCCACTCTAGAAGCTGGAGCCCAATATTGGTATGAAAGTTTGCCACCTGCTTGTATTTATTGTTTAAAGGATTTTCATACCATGTTCTTTGAAAGGTATAAGGAATCTTGTCCATCCTTAATATTAGTTCAGAACTATTGTAAACATGTTGATAGTTTTATTGAAAATCTTGAGAATGTTTATGGAGATGATGAATTCATGAATGATGAGATCATGGAAGCCCTCTATGAAAATCCATTTCAACAGCATAAAGAAAGCTTAGAGGATAATTGTCAAGATGCTCAGGAAAGTTCGCAGTAGGCTGAAGATATTTGTACAGTTGAAAATGATGGAAGACAAGGTCTTATTTCATATCTGCTTGCAGCAGAAGATGGTATGAAGGAAAATCAAGTTCCAATTTCAAATTGTAATAAGGTCAAGTTGGTTATTCTACATCTAGGTTCAGATTGTGATGATGAAGAGTATGTTGTTCTGGATCCCATGAAGGAGAGATCTATTATTGAGATCACCTTGAATGAAGAAAATGAAGTTATTGACCCATGTGTTCTCACCCCATCAGAACAAAGTCTTCTGAAGGAGGTAATCCAGTCCCTTCATGAAAATTGAGACGAGATCTTTGCTCAAGTAAATGAAAAATATTTTTTGGATGTCTCTGTGGTAAATGATAGAAATTTCAGTTTCGAGTTTCAAGGACAATATTAAGAAGCTAGTCACTTTGATACAGTAGCTTCTTCTTTGCTTGAAGATGAAGGAATTGTGCATATTGATAGTCAAAAGGAATCACTTGAAATGAATCAACAATCTTATGAAAATTTATATACTCCTTTTCTTGAAATTAATGAAGATATTCAACATCCTTGTCAAACTTTAGGAGGGAAAGAAGACAATTATTGTTTTAGCAAAAGAAAACAAAAAGTATTATCTCCTCTATCTAAAGATGAGATAGATCAACTCTTGAAAAATCATGTTATAGCCCAAGCTAATCCAGGTTTGTTGTGTTCACATAGTCAAGAAGGTGTTAGTGAAACTTCTTCCACTTTTGAAAATGAGGACAGCCTTGAAATTAGATTTATAGATTAGCTAACAGATATTTCTTTCTTTCATGAAGATGATAGGGATGTCATGTTTGATAATCTTGAAGAATGTTTTCTCTTTAAGAATGACTTAGACTGTGAATTTGAGAAGTATGAGCCTGAGAGAGACATTATGCCAGAAATCGAGTCAGAATTTCTCATGCTCGAGGAATTAATAGCCAACACTCAGATAGAAGAAGGTTATACTTACCTATTCCTTCCTGTCAATCAACAACCAACTATTTTTTCAAATCAGAATGAAGGGAGTACTTGTATTTTTGCTACTGGAACTCAAGACAAGGTAATGCTTTTGGATTTTCAAGATCCCTTCAACAGTCTTTTGCAAGCATTGGAGAGGATGAATGTTGTCTAGTTTATTAGCATAAGCCTTGGTTTCAATTGTTATTGTGAGTTTCCTACATGCACATCATCCTGCCTGCTCAGGGAAAGTGAGAGCATAATTTCAGTAAGTAACAATCTGCTGGATTGGTTACATTGGAAGGCTCACTTCACATGATTGTACATATTTCTTCACTAGGCAGGTGGTTTTCATTAGGATTTGTAGCCCTCAAATCTCGATGGTCTAATTCCATTAATAAGCTTTGTAAGTACTTGTTTTAGTTAAGATAGTCTTGAGTCATTGTTTTAGCCAATTTCAAGACAGTTTCGAGTCAGTTTGTGTCATTTGAGTTGTCAGTGTTTAGTCATGCATTTCAGTTAAGTTTTTGATCGTATTGGCCCACATGGTTAGGCACTTGGTCTACGGTGTTCTTGACACCTCCAAGGAGCTTCCATCCCAAATAAGGCTGATGTTAGTGTCGGTATTTGCATACTACCATTAACGATCAAAAATCCTCTTTTCATATCATATTAGGGTCCCATTCTGAAATTTTTGTCATTCCACTAGATCTTCATGCAAAACTTTGGTCACTGAAGGTTTAATTAGGGTTTCCTTTACTCCTTTTAGAAATTTACCCCTTGTTGGCTCATTTCAACCTTGCTGAGTATCCATTGTCCATGAATTTAATGACATCATGCCATCACATCAGTCATGTCATCTTGACATTCAGTCCTTTAAGGTCTCATTAGGTCATTTAGAATTTTTCAAGGTTTCATTAGTTCATTAGGGTTTCTAAGATTCCAATAAAACTCCATTCCATTGCATAAGACCGGCAAGTAAATGGTGATCAAATAACATCTCTTCACCATGTGAAGATGATTTGTAAAGAGAAATGCTTACTTTATCATGTAATTTTACATTCATTATCTGTAATAAGTATTGTTCCTAAGCTGCCAACTCAATCTCTATATGCCAACTTCATTAAAGAAAATTCAAATTCAAAGAGCTCTCAAAGACCATAAAAAGATCAATTTTTCAAAGGAAATAGTCAAGTGAAAGGGTAATGTTTCAAAAACTTAAGTGAATGCAGAAGGGAGTTGTCTTTTCCCAAGGGTGTCCAAATCATCATTTTCCACAACCACTGAACCCTAATCTCCTCTCCCACTGAGCTAGGGTTGGCTATGGAATCAGAGACATATGAGAAGAGGAGGCCTAAGGGAGGTCATTTTAGTAAGTATGAGGCCATTCCAACTCATAAACATCATGCCTCCATCATTTTTCAAGAAGTCATTCCAAGGGCCAAATCATTTGCCACACATAGGGCCAGTTTTGATTCCAAGTATGTTTCCAACCAAAGAGAGATGAATTTTACAAAAGTGGGAGAGTTTTTTGCCCATAATAGTCCAAGGATCAAAAAACTCCTTCCGTTTTTACACAAGTATTTTTTTTTTTGGAGAAATGTCAGACATACATTTGCTACAAGAGAGTTGCTACACTTCTGGAGTGACCTTGGGAAAATCAATTTTCTTCCTAGATGGAGATTCCAAATGACTTTCTTGATGAGTCAAATGATAACTAGGCAGAAATATATTTCCACTGAGCTATCATGAGATCAATGTGGAGTTGAGTAAGACCTCCAAAAGTTTCTTTCAAGATCACACTTTATTTTTGCACCCTCATTCTGCACATTTTGACCAATCTTGGGAGAATGAATGTTTGGAGGGTCAAATCAAGTCCATTTTGAAATCTAAAGTAATATTTGGAAACTATACAAGATACACTTTCTAATGAGTTATCTTGGGCTCAACTTGGACAATTTTTGAGCAAATTCTGAAAGTTGTGAATTTCTGTATTTTTTAAGGCATTTTTAGCACAGTAAAAAGGTCAAATGTGCAACACCTAGGGTGTTGAGCTCTTTTTTGGGGAATCTAATGAGAAAGAGGTAAACATCATTGGGTTCAGAGTGATGAGAACATGCACCCTCTGCATTTTCTAGGCATTTGGAGACAAATAGGTCAATCAAAAAGGTCAAAAACCACCTTTCTGCCTCATTTCTAGCTTGGGCACTGCGCGTTTACCAGCCTTGGGAGATTGAGTTTTTGATAAGGCAAAGGAGATCCAATTTAAAAAGTGAAGACATGTCAAGAAATTAGACTTGAAGGGATTTCAAACAAGCCATCTTGGATCACATTTCGACACCGGAAAGGCACCCAAAAGTAGTCCTGAACTTGGAGGGTGTGTTTGACAGAGAAAGGGTTTTGATTTTCACCTTGGAAAATGATGATTTAGATATGTAAATTATTAAATTGGATGTAATTCTCATGTTTTTACTCTTACCTAGGGTAAATGCATTAGGTAAATCAAGAAAATGAGGTATAATGAATTAGTTCACTTAAGATAGGAATGAGTCACCTGGACCATCCTACAATTTAGTTATCAGTTCAGATTTTTGTGTAATATCTTCCTCACCTCATGGATTCGACCCTTGAGGATGAGGGGAAGTGGTTTTCATGTCTATTTAATAACTTTCTTCACCATAGACAAAGGTTGGACTTAGTTGGATGTTATACTATTGACCAAAAACACTAGTGTAATCAGTATTTAGCTGAATTTAATGAATGAGTTGCAGCTATTTTGGTGGAATACATGTGGTATGGAATTTAGACATAGTTTCTTTTTATGTTTCATATGTTTGAATGTTTTATACTCCCATGTTTCAGTTCACTTCTATGATGATAAGCATAATACATTTTACATGCTCTGTTTTGGCAAAATCGTCATAGTTTGTCCATTTTCTTCAGTTTAGAAAGAATACATGCCTATCTTGCTCTTTCTAGCACCTCACCAGTCTTATCCATCTCACTTCATAACCTTAAATTGTTTGAGTGTGTACCTACCTCACTCCATCAGATGTCTGCAATCATACCCTTATTTGCCCTGACCTAGTCTCTTTGACCTAATCTTCTTCCAACAACCCCACCAAATCAAATTAAGCAACATCTTCATGTCATATATCTAACCTAAAACCCTAATATATCTAGCCCTCTTGGCTGTGATCCTCTGGAGAGAACCCTCTCCGGCTAGGTAGGGCTAGCTACCAAGTCAAATGGTTGGTTTGTGGTTACCTCAGCTGCACTCTTCCTCAGCCTTAGAGATCCAAAGCAGTGATAATATACTGTCGTCGTTGTCGGGAGCGAAATCTCTATCTTCCCTGGGAAAGAATGACAATGATTTAGATCTAATTCTTGATGGTGAACAGCAGTTGGACACATAGGAAGGTTGTACCATTCACCTAGTGACTCCACTGCATTAATATCAGTAACTTGAAGAACTTTCAAGATGGGATCCATTGCAAGATGGTATGCCCCAATGAAAAGAGATCGCATTCCAGGTTTCCAAAATAAAATGCATAAGGTAAATTGGCAAAGAAATTTGCCTATGTTGAAAGATGTGAAAGGTTATGATGCTTCTCTTCATCTAGTGATATTTCACATGCATGTGCGTAGATTAAAGATTGATTTTCCTGAAGACTGCTTGATGAAGATATTCATGGCCACTCTGGAAGGTGATGCCCAATATTGGTATGAAAGTTTGCCACCTACTTCTGTTTATTGTTTCAAGGAATTTCATACCATGTTCTTTGAAAGGTATAAGGAATCTTTTCCATCCTTAATATTAGTTCAGAATTGATGTAAACATGTTGATAGTTTTATTGAAAATATTGAGAATGTTTATAGGGATGATGAATTCATGGACGATGAGAACATCGAAGCCCTGTATGAAAATCCATTTCAGCAGCATAAAGAAATCTTATAGGGTACTTGTCAAGATGCTCAAGAAAGTTCGCAGCAGGCTGACGATCTTTGTATAGTTGAAAATGATGGAAGACAAGGTCTTATTTCAGATCTGCTTGCAACAAAAGATGGTGTGAAGGAAAATCAATTTCCAATTTCAGATTGTAATAAGGTCAAATTTGCTATTCCAGATCTAGATTCAGATTGTAATGATGGAGTGTTGTTCTAGATCCCATGAAGGAGAGATCTATTGTTGAGATCACCATGAATGAAGAAAATGAAGTTATCAACCCAAGTCTTCTCACCCCATCAGAACAAAGTCTTCTGAAGGAAATAATCCAATCCTTTTTTGAAAAACAAGACGAGATTTTTGCTCAAGTAAGTGAAAAATCTTCTTTGGATGACTCTGTGGTAAATGATAGAAATTTCAGTTTTGAGTTTCAAGGACAATTTGAAGAAGCTAGTCACTTTGATACAGTAGCTTCCTCTTTGCTTGAAGATGAAGGAATTGTGCATCTTGATAGTAAAAATGAATCACATGAAATGAATCAACAATCTGATGAAAATTTATATACTCCTTTTCCTGAAATTGATGAAGATATTCAACATCCTTGTCAAACCTTGGGAGGTGTGGAGCTGTAACAAGGGTCTTTTTCACCTCTAGTTATCTCACATTACAAGTCAATCCGGGAGCGTTTTGTTATTGTAAGGGACATCTTAATTTGAGGCTATTTGTCAGGATAATGCTTCGTAGTATAGATCTAAAGAATACAAGAGTAAACGGATGCTAATGCTAAATTACTTTTGCATAAAGAAATCACACACGCAGCAACTTCGTCGGTCGAGGGTATGGAATTAATAACCTAGCCCCCTAGAAACTGATGAAGGAGTATGGATCATGATCTGGGAGCATTATAGCGTCTGCTGTATCTCACAACAGTCTTGAACCTCCTCTCATGCCACTTCAATAAACGCAAGCGAAAGGAACAGCAAGAAAACAGAATGAAACAGCAACTTCAGAAATGGAACAGCAATAAAAGGAACGGCAGTAAATGGAACGGCAATAAATGGAACGGCAATAAAGAAACTAAGTCTCGCGAGGTCCACACTTCCAATCCTTGGCACACACTTGCATACAAAAAGGAAAGCAATCATTTATACAGGTTTGTAGCTTGATCAAATGGAACAGCAAATTATCAAAGACAGGAAACGTCAATCATATATATATCAAATGGAACAGCAAATCATTAAAGACAGGAAACGTCAATCATATGTACACGATCTGCAATAGTCACCAACAATCCATTAACCCCAATCACCTGTAGCTGAAATATTCCACTTATGAATTCTGTAATTAGTGCAAACAACTCAGATCAACAGTATGCGAAGAATCCTTTATTACAGAGATTTATAACAGGGAAGCTACAGATGAATAAATATGAAACAACATGTAACCATAACAGATTATGAGAAACAAACCACACAAAGCAGAATTGTAATGGTACAATCAGCCAGTGTCCGTTGGAGCCGGGCCCAAAGCTTCCAATGGCGCACTGCCGTAAACTACTTCAGACGCACGGAGAAATTAACACCGAGATATTATATTAACGCATCAATGAGAGTACAAAACTAAGTCTCAGAGAGACTCAATAGTCTGAGTTCAACTGATAATAAAATTCATGAACAGAAAGTAAAGATACAAAAGTCATCCCCTAGTTTCAATGCTACCCTCCTTTTATACAATTAACGGCGGAGTTCATTGGTCGACAAAACGATTGATCGTAGCGATCCCTCAGGATCGAAGATCCTGAGGGATCCGCTAAACTGTTAACGCTTTCCTTTACTCGGCCTGTAATTCCGAACTGGCAGTCCTTCATCTCGTTTCGGACTGATCTCCCTTGATTTACTCGACCTGGTCTGAACCTTATTTAGAATTGGAGGGACAGCCGTTATCTTCTCGTCAAATCCTCGTTTCGCATTGCGCCTTCCTGCTTTTACCTTTTCCTGTGTAGAGAAGACAACTGTTAGTGATTGGATCATTTTAGACTCGTTGTCTTTGCATTTCCCCTACTTTATAATAAAGAAAAGATTACAACTATTGCTTAAAACATCACTAAATCATTTATTAAAACATACCTTCCCAATGCTCTACACACCCCCCGACTTACTCTGTTTCATGGCCTCTTGAAACCGTTATAATTAACATGGACAGCAGTAAGAGAATAGGCTGGAGAGGGTACTTCATGAGGGGGTCTGCAACCATGATAGGCAACCAGATTATCAAAGAAATAATGCAACTGATCTGCAGGCATATCATACGAGGCCTGGTACCCTGGTGCAGGGTGCCAGATAATTGGGCTACGGAACCGATATCCTAACCATGATGGTCCAGCTTGCAGAATGCACAGGCCATAAAAAGGCAATCGTTCAGCAGCCAGCTCAAAATTCTCATATCTGAAGGGCTCCCTGAGCTGGATGCTTGGGGTGGAAATCCGATAACGGAATTTGGCAGCCTCCAAGGCGGAATCTTTAATAACCAGGAAGTATTCTAAGCTATTTCGGATCAACTCCTCATGCATGGGTCCTAGTAGTTTCATAACGCCAGGATTTCTCATAAGGCTTTTATGTGATTGCCATAGGCGAACTGGATCTCGAGGCTCAGCCCTGACCCATAGATCCAGGCTGTGCTCCTGCCTCTGAAAGGCATTGTAAGCCCTGAGCCATTTTAACTGGTTGACCCCAAATGAAACAAAGGCTTGCAGCTGTATATCCCCCACAAAGGGGCCAGGGTTTAGATCAGTTTCCTGCTCAAGCACCATATTGTGCAAATAAAATTCGCATAATAATCGTTGGACCTTAACCCCATAATGTTTGCAACAATCAATAAAATCATTAACAGTGTTAATCTGAATGGGGGCACCTGCCCTCACAGCTTTTATTTTCAATCTTAAGTATCTTTCAAGGAGGAATAAAGCATAATTCTTCGCGGGGGCCCTGCAAGTCAAAACATCATCATACAACGAACATACAGTGTCCAATTGTTTAATAACAGCATCTAGTCGACGTGTTACCTTGGCAACCTTTTCCTGCTCCTTCTGCCATCCTTCAAAAGCCCGACTCTCCGATTCACTCATGTTTCTCAGCTGCTGTTGTAGTTCTTCATGTTTTTCCAGAGGGATCCTTTGTTGCTCTAACTGCTCAGCCCTCTGCTGCAACTCTTCGTATTTTTCTCGAGGAATCCTCTGCTCAACTTCCTGCTGCAGCTCTTCATATTTTTCTCGAGGAATCCTCTGCTCAACCTCCTGTTGCAGCTCCTCATATTTCTCTCGAGGGATCATTTGTTCCCGTAGCTGTTCAGCCTCTTGTTGGGCCTGACTTATCTTGCGGTGCAAGGCCTTGGTTTTTGGATCCCTTTCCCATAATTCCCTGGAGGCCGGAAGTTTCGCCTGGACCTTTACATTTCGTCGCTTAATTCTCCTTGAAGGTGGTGTCTCAGTGTGAACTGCTCTATTTTCCCCTTCCTTCTTGACATGTACAAAGGGGTGCGGTGGTCCTTCTGTAACTGGGATGTCGTCTTGTGGCTCAACTTTAATTGAAACGGCAGTTGGTTCTAATGGGCTGTTTGGAATATCAGCCTGCTCCTCTATGTCAATAGGAACGGCATTCTGGTGCTCTGTTCCAGATGGAACAGCATTTTGTTCCTCAGTATTAATTGGAACAGCTGCAGGCTTGCTAGCAGAGTATCGACCTACTAGATGCCTATAGGTGCTCTGTCTTCCTCTCTGAGAGGACCCAGCTGTATTTGCCCTTCTTTTTCTTCTCACAGTCCTCTTTATTCTCAAACTGGCTTTCAGACTTCGAATTTTCTGCCGAAGCTGGGCTATAATGGTCAGCAATTTCTGCTGTTTTCTTCTCAACTTCTTAATTTCTTTTGCCTCGGCTGTGGGCACATGGGCGGCCCTCAGTTCTGCTCCTCTTTCATCGAGGGTTTTTTCCATCATTCGGGGAACGTCCTGTTCCCGACAAACATTTTTATCCACCCCGCCATCAGCGGATGGATTTCCTTCTGGTGTTTTAGGAACAGCTTGTTCCTGATTGGTATTCACATTTTCTTTGTCGATGACAGGGGGGTTTTCTTCCCCTGCCATTCCATCATGCAATTCGTCACGCGTATCTTCCTCAAATGGTCCTTCGGGAGGCTCTGCCGGACTGGAGGGTGAAGGATAACCTCTAAGACTGGCCAAGATGGTGGCCATCTCTTCTTCCTCCACAGGGTTTTGTGGATGGCTACCCCCCAATTGTTCCATCTCCTTCTCCCGAATTGGCTGCTCAGCAGCTCCCTCTGGATAGCTGGTCTCAGCCGCAGAGTCGTCATCCCTATCTCCTTCTTCAGCTCCTACTTCATTCTCTGTTTGTTCCAGGTTTTCCCCAGGTATTTGTTCTGGCGCTGGAGGGTCCTCTATTATTTCAATCGGCTGGCCTATGTTTGGCTGGATTTTTTCCAGCCTACCTCTTATCTTTGCCAACCGAACTGACTTTCTAGGCCTCCCGGGCTGTTCGGGTGTGCTGACCATCTGTTCCTCCGCCTCCATCTTTCTGCGTTTTTCAACCTGTTCTTCTGTGCCAGAGGAATGCCTTCGCTTTAAGGTAGCAGGTCTTTCTGCGGCCAATTCCTTACATTTTTCTGCATGTCTAGTTGCTTCAAGGGTGCATTTTTGTTTCCCTAGCTTTATGCGTTTCTTCGCTTGCTCGGTTGTGCCCGAGGGTTGCTTAGGTTTTGGCGTTTCTCTGGGTTTTTTAGGTGTTTCGGCGGTGCTAGCGGGGTGCTTCGTCTTTGGGGATGGTGATTCTACTCCCCCTTCAATTGCTGTAAGAAGTTCCCGCCAGCTGGTCTGTTGCCGAGTGAGACTGTATGTCACTATCAGGCGGATCAGCCCGTGGTGGCTAACCACTGCGTCTTCATGGTGTGCCTTTTTCAGGCTCCGAGAGGTATCATGCAACAATGAATTTAACAATGCAGGGAGATTCACAGCACATTTTCCTTTTAACACAGCTAAGAGCTTAAGGTGACGCGGCCTTACCACATCTTTTCGTCCTTCGAAGGTGATGTAGCTCTGTACTACCTTTGCCAGTTCGCTCCAAGGTTCTCCCAGTGTTGCCGGCAGCACTCCTTTTCCCTTCACTGTCAGCTCCTGCCCTTCATCTTGGAAGAGTTCTACGATCTTTTGCAGTCTTTCTTTCTTTGTTGTCCATATTGGACCTAAGTCTGGTAATCCGGTTACTTCCGCGATTATTTCCTTCGTGACTGCTATCTGCTTCCCACCTACCACTGAGTGTTCTTCCTGCAAATTCTGCAGGAATTCCATGGCCACGTTTTCGTTTGATTTGCGCAGGCGGCCAAAATAAGTTAACCACCCTGCTTTCTCTAAGATCTTCCGAGCGGCTTCGGAAACTATGAGCTTGCTCGGCTCGCTTCTGATAGACTTTCCCCCCATGGTTCTGTTTCAGGGTCTAGATGGAACAGCAATGCAAAGAACGTAATTGCGGCAAAAAGAAAAGATACAGAGCATGCATGAATAATTGATCATAAATAACAACTTTTTCAAAAAATAGCATTGTCATGCCGTTAACGCATATCGTACCTCCGTATCATATCATTTCCGAATGATGTGTTAACACGTGGCCGGCGGAGTAATGAAGTCACCTACCCCCCGCGCGAAATGATAGGCTGCCCCAGCCGTCAAATAGAAGAAGGCGGTCATTCCATCACCGAGTCATAATAGAGCAGCTTTTAAAATTTTGCCATGTTTCAGATTAGACAAAGAAATACCGAGATCGATGCGACAGATAGATCGCGTTTAACATAAGCCTTCGTGATGTGATGCATAACATAAGGATAGGACGTCTAGCACTCATGGAAAGTCTGAGATTGTCATAGTCAATGCCTTTGCCATAATTGGTAATGATAAATGGTCATGTGACATATCCATTAAGGTGTAAGATATAATTATTACAAGGATAGAAAGAAAGATTTAATAAGATCCAAATTGGTGTATATGTTTTGACTCCAATACCATTAACAGAGCTCTGCTGCCGACCGGTGTTTATAACCGTGGCAGAGTTGTTTATTTCACCCCGGAACCATAGTCCTTTGTGTAGTTTTGAAGAGCAATTCTTGTCAACATGCAGGCCATCATGCTGGCTTGGTAACCAGATAACCATGACGCCATTCACCAGAGAGGCGCAAAACGTGGGCAGGCTGGCTCGTGATGAGACCCCCTGTTCCAAGGTTTGTTTATATAATGAACCTGTTGGACCATATCCCTAGTGTGGTGGCCATAATGGGAATGCCACTTCGCTTCCAATCTTATGATCATAGTAGGCTGGTTCTTAATGAAACCCCCTATCCTGCATTTGACAAATAATTTCTTTTGGTTCTGCTGCTTTTTTTTTTTTTTGAGATAGACTTTTGCTCTTGTATAGTTACACATAAGGGTGGTTCAGCCCTCCTTAAGAGTGGGAATGGCGGAAGAAGTCTTGTTATCCCAATAGGAAGATATAAATTTTCTATTCTTATTTCCAAGTAATAATAAAGAAAATTGTAGGAACGTAACATGATAAAGTTTTCCAACAGGGCAGAGGAAGTGAGACTTATGGCTGAAAGAATGATGAGTGTATGGTTTCCTCCTTTGTTGCATCAATACTAGGGCTGTTATAGATAGCGATTTATGATGTGCTGATCTTGATATATCATGCCTTTTATATTTGTTGCATAAATATGTAGCTGCTACTTATGGCCTCGGGACAATGTTTTCTTCTTATAGAAAGGACGAGGGCATACTATTTCTTTCTTACAAGGGAGGGTGGGAGGGTTCTTTTTGATGCAATTTCCTAAGATAACAAAAGCACTCAAATGCTGCTTACTAAAAAAAAAGATTGAAAAAAAAACACACAAATGTTGCTCCTTAAACGGAATAAGAAAATTCAAAAGTGCTGTTCCTTTTGAAAAGGAACAGCAAAAATTCAAAAGTGTTGTTCCTTTTGGAAAGGAACAGAAAAAATTCAAAAAGTGTTGTTCCTTTTGGAAAGGAACAGCAAAACTCAAGGGTGCCGTTCCTTTTGAAAAGGAACAGCAAAAACACACAAGTGCTGTTCCTTTTGAAAAGGAACAGCAAAACACGCAAGTGCTGTTCCTTTTGAAAAGGAACAACAAAACACGCAAGTGCTGTTCCTTTTGAAAAGGAACAGCAAAACACACAAGTGTTGTTCCTTTTGAAAAGGAACAGCAAAACACGCAAGTGCTGTTCCTTTTGAAAAGGAACAGCAAAAACACGCAAGTACTGTTCCTTTTGAAAAGGAACAGCAAGACACACAAGTGATGTTCCTTTTGAAAAGGAATAGCAAAACACACCAGTGCTGTTCCTTTTGAAAAAGAACAGCAAAACACACAAGTGCTGTTCCTTTTGAAAAGGAATAGCAAAACACACAGTTGAAACATATATACAAAATTTACAATCTTATATACAAAATGTGGTAATAAAGAATGAAATTCTTACGAATCTATAGGGGAGGAAGTTTTTGCTTCCTCTCCCATAATCTTGATGTTAGTATCTTGGCGTAACTGCTGGCAAAATGATTCCCGAGTGAGCGGTTTGCGATACAGACGAACTCGGTGGCCGTTTACCTTAAATGTATATCCAGATCCATCGATTGTAATCAAAGTAAGGGTCCCATTGTCATGGACTTTTTGAATCTCGTATGGTCCCAACCATCGAGTCTGAAGCTTCCCAGGGAAATCCTGAAATCTAGAATCATATAACAGAGCCCAGTCTCCTTCGTGAAATATCTTATTTTTGATGAGCGCATCATGCCATTTGGCTCGCTGCTGCTGGATGAGTGCTGTATTCTGTAATGCAGCGAGCCTTGTTTCGTCCAACTCATTAATTTGCTGTAATCGATTTTTCTGTGCTTCACTTAAATCTAATCCGACTTCTTGGGCAGTTCGCAGGGTTTGGATCTCAAATTCTATAGGAAAAATGGGTTGCTTTCCAAACACTAAGTGATATGGTGAATAGCCAGTGGTTCTCCATGTGGTTCGATAAGCCCACAGTGCCTCCGGTAGTCGGGCGGCCCAATCGCGGCGGTGTGAGGCAACAGTTTTTGTCAAGATGGACTCTATTATCTTATTACTGTTCTCGACTTGCCCATTTGCCTGCGGATGGTATGGGGTAGTAATTTTGTGATGTATGTGATGGTTATTGAGTGTTGCAGCTAATTTATGTCCCACAAATTGTGGTCCTCCATCTGTAACCACTTCCCTTGGGAGACCATAACGTACAAACAAATGGAACAAGAACTGAATTACCGACTCCTCTGTAGCTCTGGGTAATGCCTCCGCCTCAATCCATTTGGTAACATATTCAGTTGCCACCAAAATGTAAGTTTTTTGGTTTGATGGGGGGTTGATGGGTCCGACAAAGTCCAGAGCCCAGCGTTCGAAAGGTTCGATCACCAATTGAGGCCGCAAAGGAATTTCATCTGCTGGGCCAGGTCGTCCTACACGCTGACAACTATCACAGGCCTGGACAAATTTTTTGGCATCTTTGAAGATTGTAGGCCAGTAATATCCTGTTTGTAATACTTTGTGTGCTGTCCTTCGTTCAGCGAAATGTCCTCCACATGGCCCATCATGGCAAGCTTTCAAGATATCAAAGATTTCGTCTTCTCGAATACATCTTCTGATTTCCATATCTGCGCCTGTGTGAAATAGATAGCCCCCAACCCACGAAAATCGATTTCTTTTTGCAACGATCTGTTTCCGTTCGTTGGGAGTTAAATGTTTTGGAAGCTTACCCACTGCAAGATAATTAGCCACATCAGCGTACCAGGGAGTCTGAACAGCGACTGCAAATAAGTGTTCATCTGGGAATTGGTCCTCAACTGCTGCTGTTTCAACTGCTTTTGGTATTCGTGAAAGAAAATCAGCTACAGGGTTCTCCTTCCCTGGTCGGTCTCTGATTGTAATGTCGAATTCCTGCAACAAGATCAACCACCTGGTTATTCTTCCATTTGTAACAGGCTTATTTGCTAAATACCTAATAGCAGAATGGTCTGTAAACAAAATAACGGGATAGCCTGTAATATAGTGTCTAAATTTATTAATAGCATGTATCACAGCTAAAAATTCTTTTTCGGTAACAGTGTAATTTAATTCAGCCGGAGCCAAATTTTTGCTGATGTAATAGATAGCGTATGGTCTTTTCTCTTCTTCTTGGCCCAACACTGCACCGATTGCTGTGTCTGAGGCGTCGGTTGAAATTTGGAATGGTAAGTTCCAATTAGGTCCTCTGAGAACTGGAGATGTAGATAGCAACTTTTTTAACTCTGTGAAGGCTCGATCACATTTTTCTGTCCACAAAAAATCAACATTTCCAGTTAATGCATGTAGAGGTGCGGCAATACGTGAGTAATGTTGTATAAATCGTCTATAATACCCAGAAAAACCAAGAAAACTGCGTACCTCTGTTTGATTAGTGGGGGTTGGGATAAGCATGAGTATTTGAATTTTAGCCGGGTCTACCTGAATGCCAGCTGCTGAGATGTGATGTCCCAGAATGAGTCCTTCTGTCATCATCATGTAACATTTTTCGTGACTCAAGCAAAGCCTGGTAGCAATGCAACGCTCTAGAACTTTTTCGAGAGTGTCCAGGGCTGGATCAAAGTCATCTCCATATGGTGTGAAATCATCCATATAGACTTCCAATCCATCATTAATTAAATCTGCGAAGATGCTAAGAACAGCCCGTTGGAATGTGGCCGGAGCATTACATAATCCAAAGGGTAAGACTCGGTATGCGAACGTTCCCCAGGGGCAAGTAAATGTAGTCTTGTCCTAGTCTTCAGGGGCGATCTGAATCTGGTTATATCCGTTGAAGCCATCCAAGAAAGAAAAAAATTTCTTGCCTGCTAAGGTGTCTAATACCTGGTCTATGAAAGGGAGAGGGAAGTGATCTTTTTGTGTAGCTTTGTTTAATTCTCTGTAATCAACGCAGATCCTCCATTTCCCGTTCTTTTTAGGTACTACCACAAGTGGGGAGACCCATTTGCTGTCAGAAATAGGATAAATAAAATTAACGTCTAATAATTTCTGCAGCTCATCTTTTACAACATCTTTTAAATGGGGATTGAGTCTTCTCTGTGGTTGGCGAACTGGTCTTGCATCTTTCTCGATATAGATACGATGTGTACATAGCTGGGGATCAATCCCCTTCATATCGGGATAGTCCCAAGCAAATGCCTCCTGATACTTTCGTAGGAGCTGGATGAGTTTGGTCTCTTGTTCAGGTGTCAGATTAGCATTAATGTTTAAAGTTTTGCCCGGTTCAATTTGTATTACTTTGTTGTTAGCAACAGAGGTTACAGGTATATTTGGGTCATTGTCATCTTTTAGAGGATCTTCCTCTAATTCGTTATCAAATGCCGCTTTTATCATAAAGCATTGTGTATACGATGTGGACTCTGTTTGATTAATGAATTTATTGATGGCATCATCTTCCGTTTGATCTTTAAAATCTAGCGCTTCCTGAACTGTTAATGGTGGTCTAATATTATCAGTAATATATGAGGCAGGGCGCAGATTGGTCATCGATATATGAGGTGTGATGCTTGGCTGGGCTGGCGGGTACAAGATTAAATTTTTGATATCCGGTCCTCTGGTTATAGTCATGTTTCCCTGCCGGCATCCAATGTAGGCGTCAGCAGTAGCGAGCCATGGTCTACCTAGAATTAGCGGATGTCCATCTAGTCGGGTTTTGGGATTAATCACCAGAAAATCGGTCGGGTATTCCCAAGAGTCCACTGAAACCATGACATCATACAAGGTGCCTTCTGGTCTTATTACTGATCGGTCAGCTAGTTCTAGTAAAGTGGAAGTAGGCTCTACCGATGTGATTCCAAGCTTCTGGCAGGTTGATGTTGTCAGGATGTTAATCGCAGCCCCTAGATCTACTAAAACGTTGGTCAGGGTCTGCCCACAGACTTGAACAGTGACAATTGGGTTTCCAGGATCCTCATATTTAATTGGTGTTTCTTTCCCTGATAAGAGGTCGGATAAGGTGCCGACTACCTGGACTCTAGGGTTAGGGGTTATATTTCTTTTTGTTTTTCTGCTACACAGGTCTTTTATGGTTTTTGCATATATGGGGATGTCCTGTATAGCCTGAAGGAATGGAATTCTTATATACAAGTTTTGGAGTTCTCCCAGAATATCAAAATCCGGATATTGCATTTGTCTTGGAATGGCCAGTCGTTCTGGGAAAGGTGGAGAAGATGTAAGTACTTGCTGATGAACTTGGTCTTTACTTACTTCTTCTTGTTGTGACGGCTGTTCTATCGGTAACTGGTTTTCAATATGAGCGGTTCTATGTCCCTCAGTTTCTATTATTCACCCAGATCTCAACTGAAGATCATTGCACTCCTGTAGAGCAGATTCAATCTCGGAAGATTCTATAATTTGAAGAGATTGAACTGGCCGATTATTTGGGTTCGGGTTGGGTTGGGCTGGGAGCTGCGGTCTTAGGTTAGGCTGGGGATTTTGTTGCAAGGCTGGCAGAGTTGGTTGAGGGAGCGGAATTGATCCTGGCGTTTGATATGTCGATCTTGGCCAGTTGCTCTGCCAGGGTGAACTTTGCGAAGTGGAAGGGGTCCACTGCGGAGGATATGAACTATTTGGCCAATATGGCGGAGGATAAGGAAAGTTTGGCCAACCAGCTTGGTTCATCCAAGGGTTCGGAGTAGGAAACATTTGAGGCGGCCAATTTGAAAACGGGTGCTGAGACTGATTTTGCCACATATTCTGTTGCTGAGCATTAAATTGCGGAGATTGAAAAGAAGAGGAGGGATCTTGAAACATACCAGGTTGCCTAGGTTGCCATTGACGACGCTGGTTGATAAAGTATGCTGATTCTGGTTCCTCTTCTGCTTCTTTGTACACCGCCTTTAAACCAGGGAGCGAGGGACAGCTTTCAGTCGGATGGTCCTTGGTACAAATAGCACATATTTGGACTGTATCGAGCGGGCATTCTTTCTGGCTATGTTTCTTCCTGCATCGTGGGCAGAAAATTGCCAGATTCTGTTCCGCTTCTGCTTGCTTCTGTTTAGCCTGCACAATATCAAGCTGTGTTGTTAATGTCCCCATGATATCAGTTTTAAAATTCTCTAACAGATTTCCAAGTTCCACTCGTGATACTCCTTCTGTTGATGTTCGATTGTCTCTAATGAAGCGATCATATTCTGCTGGTTTTATCCGTGTGCTGCCTCTTGAGCTCTTGATACACAGATCAATGATGTCAGCAAAATTTTCCTGATAAATGTCTCCTTTTCCCATAATATTCAATGTTTCAATCCATTGCTCCTTCATACCTCTAATTAATGCAGTTTTCAACACGTTATCGGGCAGAGGTAACGATGCATATGGAGATCTCTGCAAGTTATATTGGAAACGTTCTACATATTCTTCTAAAGTTTCATTTGGTCTGGCAGACATTTGAAATATTTCATCCTTTAGTTCTCTTGATCTACAATAATCCTGATATTTTTTTAAGAAGGCCGCTTTCATTTCGTCCCAATTGTTTATGACTCCACCACCTAGACCCATGAACCATCTCAGAGCTGCTCCCTTCAAGGTAGAGGGAAACAGTTTTAGCTTCTGGGGATCAGTGGTGTAATCATATCCCCTGCATAACACATCAAATTCAAATAGAAACGCATCAGGGTCTTCTGATGTGAGTCCATGAAACGTCGGAATATGTTGAAGCGGAATTGCCTTCATTGGTGCATTCGCAGCAGAATCTACTATGGGATATTGCAAAGTAGAGGTTTGGGTATTTGGCTGATTCTGCGCCATGGAATCAAATATATGCCAGTAATCTTCAGGAATTTCCAATAGAGTATTCCTTGGTTGAGGAGGGGTAATCTTAGCAGGAACTATTTTTACAGCACTCCCTTTATCAGGGATAATGATGGCCCCTACGGTCTGAGGTGAATGAATTCCCTCAACAAGGATTTTTGCAGCGCTTCCTTTATCCGGACTATTTAAAGGCTGGTTTAGTTCAATAGGAGATCTAGGTTCCTCGATTTCCCCTGTTTCTCCTTCTCCTTCGCAAAGGTTACTAAAATTTCCTTCGTGCACTGGTCCAGGAGTCGAATTGTCAAATTCTTGAAAGTCCTGCTCCTCTGTCTGACTGTGCACCTCCGCAAAGGCTTCAGATGGTAATTCTGAGGCCTGAAGGGAACTAGCAGGTTGTTTAGAGTTTACTTTCTTATAACCTATTGATGGCGGAGATCCGGCTTTCTTGTAAATTTCGTCTATAAAGGTCTTTCGTCCAAGGGTCGCCGACCCCTTGGCTTTTTCGATTTTGGATGGAGGCTTTTGATTCTTTTCTGGCTTTTTCTGCTTAGTCATGCACTCCAACTAAATTACTAAATCAATTCTGCTAGGAAAGCGGACGGTGGAGCAGGGCTTTTACATGCTCCGCACGCAGGTTCTTACCTTCCGTTTTTAAAATCCAGTTCTCCCCTAACAGATTCACACACTACCCTGTTAAAAAAACAAATGGCTATGCCCCTTCCCCGGCAACGGCGCCAAAATGTGGAGCTGTAACAAGGGTCTTTTTCACCTCTAGTTATCTCACATTACAAGTCAATCCAGGAGCGTTTTGTTATTGTAAGGGACATCTTAATTTGAGGCTATTTGTCAGGATAATGCTTCGTAGTATAGATCTAAAGAATACAAGAGTAAACGGATGCTAATGCTAAATTACTTTTGCATAAAGAAATCACACACGCAGCAACTTCGTCGGTCGAGGGTATGGAATTAATAACCTATCCCCCTAGAAACTGATGAAGGAGTATGGATCATGATCTGGGAGCATTATAGTGTCTGTTGTATCTCACAACAGTCTTGAACCTCCTCTCATGCCACTTCAATAAACACAAGCGAAAGGAACAGCATGAAAACAGAATGAAACAGCAACTTCAGAAATGGAACAGCAATAAAAGGAACTGTAGTAAATGGAACGGCAATAAATGGAACGGCAATAAAGAAACTAAGTCTCGCGAGGTCTACACTTCCAATCCTTGGCACACACTTGCATACAAAAAGGAAAGCAATCATTTATATAGGTTTGTAGCTTGATCAAATGGAACAGCAAATTATCAAAGACAGGAAACGTCAATCATATATATATCAAATGGAACAGCAAATCATTAAAGACAGGAAACGTCAATCATATGTACACGATCTGCAATAGTCACCAACAATCCATTAACCCCAATCACCTGTAGCTGAAATATTCCACTTATGAATTCTGTAATTAGTGCAAACAACTCAGATCAACAGTATGCGAAGAATCCTTTATTACAGAGATTTATAACAGGGAAGCTACAGATGAATAAATATGAAACAACATGTAACCATAACAGATTATGAGAAACAAACCACACAAAGCAGAATTGTGATGGTACAATCAGCCAGTGTCCGTTGGAGCCGGGCCCAAAGCTTCCAATGGCGCACTGCCGTAAACTACTTCAGACGCACGGAGAAATTAACACCGAGATATTATATTAACGCATCAATGAGAGTACAAAACTAAGTCTCAGAGAGACTCAATAGTCTGAGTTCAACTGATAATAAAATTCATGAACAGAAAGTTAAAGATACAAAAGTCATCCCCTAGTTTCAATGCTACCCTCCTTTTATACAATTAACGACGGAGTTCATCGGTCGACAAAACGATTGATCGTAGTGATCCCTCAGGATCGAAGATCCTGAGGGATCCGCTAAACTGTTAACGCTTTCCTTTACTCGGCCTGTAATTCCGAACTGGTAGTCCTTCATCTCGTTTCGGACTGATCTCCATTGATTTACTCGACCTGGTCTGAACCTTATTTAGAATTGGAGGGACAGCCGTTATCTTCTCGTCAAATCCCCGTTTCGCATTGCGCCTTCCTACTTTTACCTTTTCCTGCGTAGAGAAGACAACTGTTAGTGATTGGATCATTTTAGACTCGTTGTCTTTGCATTTCCCCTACTTTATAATAAAGAAAAGATTACAACTATTGCTTAAAACATCACTAAATCATTTATTAAAACATACCTTCCCAATGCTCTACAGGAGGGAAAGAAGATAATTACTATTTTAGAAAAAGAAACAAAAAGTATTACCTCCTCTGTCTGAAGATTAGACAGATCAACTCCTGAAAGGTCATGTTACAACCCAAGCTAATGTAGGTTTGTCGTGTTCAAATAGTCAAGAAGGTGTTAGTGAAACTTCTTCCACTTTTGAAAATGAGGACAGTCTCGAAATTAGATTTATAGATCAGCTAACAGATATTTATTTCTTTCATGAAGATGATAGGGTTGTCCTGTTTGATAATCTTGAAGAATGTTTTCTATTTAAGAATGACTTACTATGAATTTGAGGAGTATGAGCTTGAGAGAGACAGTATGCTAGAAATTGAGTCAGAATTTCTCTTGATTGAGGAATTTACAACCAAAACTCAGATAGCAGGAGGTTATACTTCACTATGTCTTCCTATTAATCAACAACCAACTGTTCTTTTAGATCACAATCAAGGGAGTACTTGTATTTTTGTTGTTGGATCTCAAGGCAAGGTAATGCTTCCGGATTTTCAAGATCCCTTCAACAGTATTTTGCAAGCATTGGAGAGGATGAATGTTGTCTGGTTTGTTAGCATAAGCCTTGGTTTCAATTGTTATTGTGATTTTCCTACATGTACATCATTCTGCCTGCTCGGGGAAAGTGAGAGCAGAATTTCAGTAAGTAGCCATCTGTTGGATTGATTACATTGGAAGGCTCACTTCACATGATTGTACATATTTCTTCACTAGGTAGGTGGTTGTCATCAAGATTTGAAGCCCTAAAATCTTGATGGTCTTCTGCCATTAATAAGCTTTGTAAGTACTTGTTTCAGTTAAGTAAGCCTTGAGTCATTTTTTCAGCCATTTTCAAGTTAGTTTCGAGTCAGTTTGTGTCATTTGAGTTGTCAGTGTTTAGTCATGCATTTCAGTTAATTTTTTTATCGTATTGGCCCACATGGTTAAGCACTTGGTCTACGGTGTTCTTGACACCTCCAAGGAGCTGTCACCCCCAATAAGGTTGATGTTAGTGTCAGTATTTTCATACTTCCATCAGTGATCAAAAATCCTCTTTTCATATCATATTAGGTTCCCATTCTGAAATTTTTGTCATTCCACTAGGTCATCATGCAAAAATTTGGTCACTGAAGGTTGAATTAGGGTTTCCTTTTTTCCTTTTATAAATTTACCCCTTGCTGGCTCATTTCAACCTTGTTGAGTATCCATTGTCCATAAAGTTAATGACATCATGCTATCACATCAGTCATGTCATCTTGAAATTCAGTCCTTCAAGGTCTCATTAGATATTTTAGGGTTTTTCAAGGTTTCATTAGGTCATTAAGGTTTCCAAGGTTCCAATAAAACTCCATTCCATTGCATAAGACCGGAAAGTAAAAGGTGATCAAATAAAATCTCTTCACCATGTGAAGATGATTTTTAAAGAGAAATTCTTATTTCATCATGTAATTTATGTTCACTATATGTAATAAGTATTGTTCCTAAGCTGCCAACTCAATCTCTATATGCCAACTTCATTAAAGAAAAGTCAAATTCAAAGAGTTCTCAAAGACCATCAAAAGATCAGTTTGTCAAAGGAAATAGTAAAGTGAAAGGGTAATGTTTCAAAAAGTTAAGTGAATGCGAAAGGGAGTTGTCTCTTCCCAAGGGTGTCCAAATCATCATTTTCCACAACCACTGAAACCTAATTTCCTCTCCCACTGAGCTAGGGTTGGGTATGGAATTAGAGACATATGAGTAGAAAAGGCCTAAGTGAGGTCATTTTAGCAATCATGAGGCCATTCCAACTCATAAACATCATGCCTTGATCATTTTTCAATAAGTCATTCCAAGGGACAAATCATTTGCCACACATAGGGCCAATTTCACTTCCAAGTATGTTTCCAACCGAACAAAGATGAATTTTGAAAACGTGAGAGACATTTTTGTCCATAATAGTCCAAGGATAAAAAACCTCATTCAGTTTTTACACAGGTTCTATTTTTTTGGAGAAATGTCAAACATAAAGTTGCTACAAGAGAGTTGTTGCACTTTTGAGGTGACCTTGGGAAAATCAATTTTTCTCCTAGGTGGATTGTCCAAATGATTTTCTTGATGAGTCAAATGATAACTAGGAAGATAGATATTTCCAATGCACTATCATGAGCTTAATTTGGAGTTGCGTAGGACCTCCAAAAGTTTCTTGCAAGATCACACTTCATTTTTGCACTCTCATTCTGCACTCTTTGACCAGTCTTGGGAGAATGAACATTTGGAGGGTCAAATCAAGTCCATTTTGAAAACTAAAGGTAGACTTTGAAACTAGAAAAGATAATCGTTTCAATGAGCTATTATGGGTTGCAGTTTGATAAGTTTTGATCAAATTTTGCAAGTTGGGAATTTCTATGTTTTTTAAGTCATTTTTAGCATAGTAGATAGGTCAAATGCACAACACCTAGGGCGTTGCGCTCTTTTTTGGGGAATATAATGAACAAAAGGTCAAAATAATTAGATTCAAAGTGATGAGGAAATGAACCTTCTATTGAAAAGTGTGCAACAAGAAATGCTTGTTGAGAATGCAACAAGATGATGGAGCTTAGTGGAAAGAGTCGCCTTCACTAAGTGGGCCCGCAGGCAAATTATGGCGCAAGTTCTATTTTTGGATCCCAGCAGGGATGATCATAGCAAGAGTGACCACAACAGGGATTATCACAGTACGACTGACCACGGCAGGAGTGATCACAGCAGGAGTGATCATAGCAGGAGTGATAAAAGTCTATTTTTAGACTGGCTGTCAAAAATAGAAAAGTCAAATATTATTGTCTCGTAATAATATTTGGACTATAAACTTGATCTTATTCTCTTGGAGCACTTCAATTTGAGCTACATAGGTGGCACATGTAGCTTTCATAAGGAAGTATGCTTTCTTTGTGGGTCAGTTGAGTTGTTGCATGCATGACTTCAGTTAGAACTCAATCAGTTGAGTTTGGTGGAGTTGATTGTAGAGTTGATGGAGTTGTGTTCAGCTTGACTTGGTTAAACTAGTTGTAATTAGTCTAACTGCAGATAGACTAATGATGAGTTGTTAAACTAATTATAACTCATAATGCAACTATAGAATACATCAGTTAACTCAGTTGCATGACAGTGCATGTTCAGTTCAAGAGGAACAGGTGTTAGAGGATTAGATTGCTATCAGTTGTGACTATAGTTGTGCATGATGATTTGCACAATCAAAGGGATTGAGTATGCCAATAAACCGGCCAATACCAAGTATTATAGCCTCTACTCACATCTTTCCCAGTGTGAGTGATTCTTTGGAGGTTAAGTACGAGTTTGGTAAACCATTCTCATTCATTCTTGAGCAGGTATTGAGCTATGGAGGTATTGAACTTTGTAATGTTACATGATTCAATCAATATAATATACAGATAGTTGGGGTTTTTAGCGAGATGCTTTCCTCGGGATACATACTGTGTTAATGAGTTTGATTGGTGCTTCTATGTGCGCCAGTGAATGTTTCTGCTTCTATAAATTGATGATCAATGTAGAGGAGGTTATGTATTATGCATGTTCCGCTTATAAGTGTATAATCAGGATAATCTCTGTGAATATGTGTCATATTATTCAAAATTTCTACACCTTCTGCATTTTATAGGAATTTGGGGACAAACAGGTTAGTCAAAAGGTCAAAAACCACCAAAAAGCCACTTTTTTGCCTCATTTCTAGCTTGGGCACTGCACGTTTACCAGTCTTGGGAGATTGCATTTTTGACAAGGAAAATGAGCTCCAATTTGAAAACTAAAGACATGTCTAGAAATTATACTTGAAGGGCTTTCAAACAAGCCATATTGGAGAAAATTTGGACACCGGGAAGGCACCCAAAAGCATTCCTGAACTTGGAAGGCACATTTGACAAAGAAAGGGTGCGTTTATCAAAGAGAGGGCATGTTTGAGACTCTTCTCCAATTTTCTGAGTTTCTCTCCTGTTTTGGTTTTCACCTTGGCAAATGATGATTTTACCTATGTAAATGATTAAATTGGATGCAATTCTCATGTTTTTACTCTTACCTAGGGTAAATGCATTAGGTAAATCAAGAAAATGAGGTATAATGAATCAGTTCACTTAAGATAGGAATGAGTCACTTGGACCTTCCTACAATTTAGCTATCAGTTCAGATTTTTTTGTAATATCTTCCTCACGTCATGGATTCGACCCCTGAGGATGAGGTGAAGTGGCTTTCATGTCTATTTAGTCCCTTTCTTCACCATAGGCAAAGTTTGGACTCAGTTGGATGTTATATTATTCATAAGAGACACTAGTGTAATCAGTATTTGGCAGAATTTAATGAATGAGTTGTAGCTATTTTGGTTGAATACCTGTGGTGTGGAATTTTGACATAGTTTCTTCATATGTTTCATATGTTTTAATGTTTTGTACCCCCATGTTTCGGTTCACTTCTATGATATGTTGATTTTCAAGTTGATGAGAAAAATACATCTTACATGGTCTATTTTGGGGAAATCTTCATAGTTTGTCCATTTTCTTCAGTTTAGGAAGAATACATGTTTGTCTTGCTCTTTCTAGCACCTTACCAGTCTTATCCATCTCACTTCATAACCTTAAAGTGTTTGAGTGCGTACCTACCTCACTCCATTAGATGTCTACAATCACACACTTATTTACCCTCACCTAGTCTCTTTGACCTAATCTTCTTCCAACAACCTCACCAAATCAAATTAAATAACCTTTGCACATCATATCTAGCCTAAAACCCTAACATATCCGGCCCTCTTGGCTGTGATTCTTTGGAGAGAGACCTCTCCTGCTTGCTAGGGCTAGCTACCAAGTCAAAGGGTTGGTCTATGGTTACCTCAATTGGACTCTTCCTCAGCTTTGGATATCCGGAGGAGTGATGGCATACTAGCATCGTTGCCAGGGAGAGAAAGTTGTGTCTTCCGTGGGAAGGAATGACAATGATTTAGATCTAATTGTTGATGGTGAAAAATAGTTGGACACATAGGAAGTTTGTACCATTCACCTGGTGACTCCACTACATTAAGATCAGTAGCTTGAGGAACTTTCTAGATGGGATCCATTGCAAAAAGGTATGCCCCAATGAAAAGAGATTGTACTCCAGGTTTCCAAAATCAAATGCCTAAGGTAAATTGGCAAATCAATTTTCCTATGTTCAAAGATGTGAAAGGTTATGATGCTGCTCTTCATCTGGTGAGATTTCACATGCATGTGTGTAGATTAAAGATTGATTTTCCTGAAGACTGCTTGATGAAGATATTCATGGCTGCTCTGGAAGGTGAAGCCCAATATTGGTATGAAAATTTTTCACCTGCTTGTATTTATTGTTTTAAAGGATTTTCATACCATGTTATTTGAAAGGTATAAAGAATCTTGTCCATCCTTAATATTAGTTCAGAACTGCTATAAACATGTTGATCATTTTATTAAAAATATTGAGAATGTTTACAGAGATGATGAATTCATGGACGATGAGATCATGGAAGCCCTGTATGAAAATCCATTTCAACAGCATAAAGAAAGATTAGAGGATACTTGACAAGATGCTCAAGAAGGTTTGCAGCAGGCTGAAGATCTTTTTACAGTTGAAAATGATGGAAGACAAGGTCTTATTTCAAATTTTCTTGCAGCAGAAGATGGTATGAAGGAAAATCAAGTTCCAATTTCATATTGTAATAAGGTCGAGTTTGCTATTACAGATCTAGATTCAGATTGTGATGATGAAGAGTATGTTGTTCCGGATCCCATGAAGGATATCTCTATTGTTGAGATCGCCTTGAATGAAGAAAACGAAGTTATCGACCCAAGTGTTCTCACCCCATCAGAACAAAGTCTTTTGAAGGAGGTAATCCAGTCCCTTTATGAAAAACAAGAAGAGATATTTGATCAAGTAAGTGAAAAATGTTCTTTGGATGACTCTATGGTAAATGATAGAAATTTCATTTTTGAGTTTCATGGACAATCTGAAGAAGCTAGTCACTTTGATATAGTAGCTTCCTCTTTGTTTGAAGATAAAGGAATTTTGCATCTTGATAGTCAAAAGGAATCACATGAAATGAATCAACAGACTGATGAAAATTTATATACTCATTTGCGTGAAATTAATGAAGATATTCAACATCCTTGTCAAAATTTAGGAGGGAAAGAAGACAATTATTGTTTTAGAAAACGAAAACAAAAAGTACTATCTCCTATCTCTGAAGATGAGATAGATCAACTCCTGAAAAGTCATGTTACAGCCCAAGATAATGCAGGTTTACGATGTTCACATAGTCAACAAGGTGTTAGTGAAACTTCTTCCACTTTTGAAAATGAGGACAATATTGAAATTAGATTAATAGATCTGCTAATGGATATTGCTTTCTTTCATGAAGATGATAGGGCTGTCATGTTTGATAATCTTGGAGAATGTTTTATGTTTAAGAATGACTTAGACTATGGATTTGAGTATGAGCCTAAGAGAGACTGTATACCAGAAATCGAGTCTGAATTTATCATGCTCAAGGAATTTATAGCCAACACTCAGATAGCATAAGGTTATACTTCCCTATGGCTTCATATCAATCAACAACCAACTATTCTTTCAGATCAGAATGAAGGGAGTACTTGTATTTTTGCTACTGGATCTCAAGACAAGGTAATGCTTCCAGATTTTCAAGATCCCTTCCATTGTAAGCATTGGAGAGGATGAATGTTGTCTGGTTTGTTAGCATAAGCCTTGGTTTCAATTGTTATTGTGATTTGCCTGCATGTATGTCATTCTTCCTTCTCGGGGCAAGTGAGAGAAAAATTTCAGTAAGTAGCCATCTGCTGGATTGGTTCCATTGGAAAGCTCACATCATATGATTGTACATATTTCTTCACTAGGTAGGTGGTTGTCATCAGGATTTGAAGCCCTCAATTCTCGATGACTACTGCCATTAATAAGCTTTGCAAGTACTTTTTTTAGTTAAGTAAGTCTTGGGTCAATTTTTCAGTCAATTTCAAGTCATTTTCAAGTCAATTTGTGTCGCTTAAGTTGTCAGTGTTTAGTCATGAATTTCAGTTAAGTTTTTTATTGTATTGGCCCACATGGTTAGGCACTTGGTCTACAGTGTTCTTGACACCTCCAAGGAGCTTACACCCTCAATAAGGCCGATGTTAGTGTCAGTATTTGCATACTGCCATCAATGATCAAAAATCCTCTTTCCATATCATTTTAGGGTCCCATTCTGAAATTTATGTTATTCCACTATGTCGTCATGCAAAAATTTGGTCACTCAAGGTTGAATTAGTGCTTCCTTTACTCCTTTTAGAAGTTTACCCCTTGCTGGCTCATTTCAACCTGGTTGAGTATCCATTGTCCATAAAGTTAATGACATCATGCCATCACATAAGTCATGTCATCTTGAAATTCAATCCTTCAAGGTCTCATTAGGTCTTTTAGGGTTTTTCGAGGTTTCATTAGGTCATTAGGGTTTCCAAGGTTCCAATAAAACTCCATTCTATTGCATAAAACCAGCAAGTAAAGGGTGATCAAATAACATATCTTCACCAAGTGAAGATGATTTGTAAAGAGAAATGCTTATTTCATCATGTAATTTTATGTTCACTATATGTAATAAGTATTGTTCCTAAGTTGCTAACTCAATCTCTATATGCCAACTTCATTAAAGAAAAGTCAAATTCAAAGAGTTCTCAAAGACCATTAAAATATCAATTTGTCAAAGGAAATAGTCAAGTGAAAGGGTAATGTTTCAAAAAGTTAAGTGAATGCCAAAGGGAGTTGTATTTTCCCAAGTTTGTCCAAATCATCATTTTCCACAACCACTAAACCCTAATTTCCTCTCCCCCTGAGCTAGGGTTGGCTATGGAATCATAGACATTTGAGGAGAGGAGGCCTAAGGGATGTCATTTCAGCAATTATGAGGCCATTCCAACTCATAAACATCATGCCTCCAACTTTTTTCAAGAATTCATTCCAAGGGACAAATCATTTGCCACACATAGGGCCCGTTTTGCTTCCAAGTATGTTTCCAACCAAAAAGAGATGAATTTTACAAAAGTGAGAGAGGTTTTTGTCCATAATAGTCCAAGGATGAAAAATGTCCTTCACGTTTTGCACAAGTATTATTTTTTTGGAGAAATGTCAAACATACAGTTGCTACGAGAGAGTTGCTGCACTTCTGGAGTGACCTTGGGAAAATCAATTTTTCTCCTAGATGTAGTGTCCAAATGAGTTTCTTGATGTGTCAAATGACAACTAGGTAGAAATATATTTCTAATGAGCTATCATGATCTCAATGTAGAGCTGAGTAAGACCTTCAAAAGTTTCTTGCAAGACCACACTTCATTTTTGCACCCTCATTCTACACTTTTTGACCAGTCTTGGGAGAATGAACTTTTGGAGGGTCAAATCAAGTACATTTTGAAAAATAAAGGAAGATTTGGAAACTTGACAAGATAATATTTCCAATGAGATATCTTGGGCTCAATTTTGACAAGTTTTGAGCAAATTTTTCAAGTTGTGAATTTTTGTGTTTTTTAAGGCATTTTTAGTACAGTAAAAAGGTCAAACACGCAACAAAGGGTCAACAAAATTGGATTCTGAGTGATGAGGACATGTACCTTGTGCATTTATAGGCATCCGGAGACAAACAGGTCAGTCAAAAAAGTCAAAAACTACCAAACAACAACCTTTCTACCTCATTTCTTGCTTGGGCACTATGCGTTTACCAGTCTTGGGAGAGTGAACTTTTGACAAGGTAAATAAGCTCCAATTTGAAAATTGAAGACTTGACTAGAAAGTAGACTCGAGTGGCTTTCAAAAAAGCCATATTAGAGCAAATTTGGACACTGGGAAGGCACCCAAAAGTAGTCTTGAACTTGGAGGGCGTGTTTGACAGAGAAAGGGCGTGTTTGACAGTCTTCTCCAATTTTCTGAGTTTCTCTCCTGTTTTTATTTTCACCTTGGCAAATGATGATTTTACCTATTTAAATGATTAAATTGGATGTAATTCTAATTTTTTTACTATTACCTAGGGTAAATTCATTAGGTAAATCAAGCAAATGAGGTATAATGAATCAGTTCACTTAAGATAGGAATGAGTCACTTGGACCATCCTACAATTTAGCTATCAGTTCATATTTATGTGTAATATCTTCCTCACCTCATGGATTCGACCCATGAGGATGAGGTGAAGTGGTTTTCATGTCTATTTAATCCATTTCTTCACCATAGACAAGTGTTGGACTCAGCTGAATTTTGTACTATTGATCTGAGGCACTAGTGTAATCAGCATTTGGCAGAATTTAATGAATGAGTTGCAGATATTTTGGTAGAATACCTGTGGTATGGAATTTTGACATAGTTTTTTCTTATGTTTCATATGTTTGAATGTTTTGTACTCCCATGTTTCAATTCACTTCTATGATATGTTGATTTTCAAGTTGATGAGCAGAATACATCTTACATGCTCTTTTTTGGGGAAATCTCCATAGTTTATCCATTTTCTTTAGTTTAGAAAGAATACATGCTTGTCTTGCTCTTTATAACACCTCACCATTCTTATCCATCTCACTTCATAACCTTAAAGTGTTTGAGTGTCTACCTAACTTGCTCCATTAGATGTCTGCAATCATATCCTTATTTTCCCTGACCTAGTCTCTTTGACCTAATCTTCTTCCAACAACCCCACCAAAACAAATTAAACAACCTCTCCACATCATATCTAGTCTAAAACCCTAATCTATCTAGCCCTCTTGGCTGTGATACTTTGGAGAGAGCCCTCTTCGGCTTGGTAGGGCTAGCTACCAAGTCAAAAGGTTGGTTTGTGGTTACCTCAGCTAGACTCTTCCTCAACCTTGAAGATCTAGAGGAGTGATAACAACTTGTACCTTATGTCTTCTTACATCTAATCAAGAAACAGCTGCAACTATATTTCAGAAATACTTGTTCAGTGAGTCTATGGTGTTAGTTTCCTTTTAGATCAATTTCTAATTGATGACATCATATCTCTTTTCATGCTTTATCTTCTTAGTTTTCCTTGCAGTCATATAAATAGAATTCTTAGATTTAAGCTCTGTTTATGTGGAAAATCATGCTTGTGTTTCTTTTATACTATGACTAATGAATTCATGCTTATACATTCTCATTATGTTCTCTTAAACTCTCAGAACTATACTACATTGATAAAATCTTAATTTCACCATAAGACATTGATATCTAGCTCCTCTTTATACTTGTTACTGTACACTTAAGGCCTTGACCTAATTACGTGCTCTAATCCCTAGTCCAGCAAATCAAGAAACCCTAAATTCTCAAATTGTCAAACAAGACTTGTATATCTAGCCTAAAACCTATTTCTTTTCATTTATTCATTGAAAAATCCTTAGAGAGATCCCTCTCTGGTTCAGTAGGGCTAGCTACTGAACTGAAAGTGGTTCGAGGTTACCTTTTTCAATTTCCTCCTCAGCCTAGGAAATTGTAGGTGATAACATTTTGGTGTTTTTGTTGAGGAAATGACTAATAAATCATTCCTGGGATTCATTCTATTAGAGATTTCAAGAAGAATGGTTCTGTAGCTGACAGCTTCGAGTATCTAAAGTTAGGTTGATTTTACAAATTTCATCAAGTTTAAGTTGTAAAAAAATTATGGCTCCTAAAAGACATACTAGGTCAAATCCTGACCTAGATCCACCTTTTATCGTTGATGACCCAGAAAAACTATTCAGAAGACTCAAGTCACCTATCTCTGAAAGTGCAGTTCGAAAAATAAAAAGGACAACTTCTTTGCCTAAAAATTTATTTACTGTTGAGCACATTCCTTTTGATATTCAACTAGAATTGTCTCTTTCCAGGTCAAAATCTGAGTCTTATCTTTCTGAAGTATCATTTCAACCTTTTCAATTTGAATCTCATTCCCATTCTTTCGAATATCTATTTGCTAAAGTTGATCATGAGTTTTGGTTGAATTTTGACAAACTTCAAAGTCTTTTTGACCAACTCCAAATCACTACTAAAAAAGCCGACATCCAATATCAGCTTGAATACTTAACTGTTGTTTCATTCTCTACTACATCTCCAAATACATCAGCTATCTCATCTCTTCTTCCACCACCTCCATTAGTGTCATCATCTTTACCTACGCAACCCATTTTAGTACCCCCACCACCTCCAGTAGTCATGGGATGATTCACACCTCTTATGTTGCCTGATCAACTTGCTATTCTACCTCAGAACTATGGCCAAAGACTCCCTCTATTTTATGGAAGCTCAGAAATCATAGCCTAGCAGCATGTTGATAAAGTATATTTTATCGATCTAGAATAAATTGATGAATATGATGCTCATATGAGAATTATAGCTCAGATATTTTCTGGAGATGTGAATAAATGGTTTCATAGCATGGCTACCAATTTTGTTAATAGCTCACAGCGGTTGATAAAGTTGTTCCTACCACGACAACAAGAGATGAAAAATCCACTGTAGATTTTGGCTAAGCACAGCTCAATGAAAATAAATCCAAATGAGGCAGTCCAAGAGTTCACAACAAGGTTCAATACGGTATATAATTCTATTCCTGACCATATGAAGCCTCCACCTAGTCTAGCACTTCTCCACTACCCTGATTCCTTTGAACCTGATATGGCATATCAGCTTAGGGAGAGAGACCGTGTAACTCTTGAAGAAATGTAGTAAGTGTCAAAGCTAATCTGCTCATAAAGAAATCTAAATCAAAGCGTGAGAGGTCTAAGAAGAAAGTTGTTTTTAAAGAAGATTCATCATCATCATCAGATGTAAAGCTTGACACTGTAATCAAAACCATGGAAAAAATGATGGACAGAATGTCCACAACAGATTTTCAAGTGGAGCCTTTAGTAAGGAATCTAAATTTTCGAGGCCAACAACAACAACAATTTAGAAATGGACAGAATAGCATTGAAATCAAGATCCACAAGGACAAGTAAGAGCTCCATTTTAGCAGAACTATAGTGAAGGGCAGGAAGAAGATGAAGAGGAAATTGTAGAAGCAAATCCTTTCTTTGACAAAGAGGAGCTGCCCACCTTTCTAATGGAGGAAGATTAGTTTTATGAAGAGTCTTTTGTACCAAGTGATCAGCAGCTTGTACTTGCAAGTGATGATATATGGGCTATGAAAACTGAAGAATACCAAAGAGGGTATTAGAATTCTCTTAGTCATTTGCAGAAACAGTACAACTTAAGGAATATAAATGTACCTATTACATTGAACCAAAAGAGGCAAAATTCAAAAAAAGATACAACAGCCAATTAAGCAGCTCCTGCAAATTACAATAAAAAAAGGAGATTTTCATATTGAACCGGGATAAAACAAATGAAGCATCTACCATCAATGTGAGAAGAGAAAAGGAGGTTCAAATTGGAAGTCATAAGAAGGAGTCTTAAGCTAAAGGATAGATTGAAAAGAAGGACATTGCTGCAAAAGAGGTAGAGAAGCAATCTAATCTATTAGTTTAGAGAATGGAATTTCTAAGTTGAAAGTTTCAATTCCTCTAACTGAATTAGTGAAGAATGACAAGTATAAGTTTCAGATTGCTAAAATGTTGAAGGTAAACCAAATTTTAGACACAATAAATGTTTTCGATGATGAACTTGCAATTTTGTTTGGTCCATCCTTATATGGAAGTCCTAAAGATAGTGAAATCCCACCTTTTTATTTTAGTCTCAAACTCCATGACTTCATCCTCCATAATGCCATGCTAGACTCCGGTGCCTCACATAATCTCATGCCAAAAGTCATCATGGACAAACTAGGACTGAATATCACCTGACCTTATCATGACCTTTACTCATTTGATTCAGGAAGAGTGAAATGTCTTGGCCTTATTAGAGATTTAGTAGTGTCCCTAGACCAAATTCCTGCCAAGAATGTTCTGATAGATGTAGTGGTCGATAATATTCCTCCTAGGTTTTGTATGGTGCTTTCACGATCTTAGGGAGAAAAGCTAAAAGGAACTTTACAACTTGACTTTTCATATGCTATTATTCCATTATTTGTGCAACTCAAAAAACTGCATCGGGAGTAAAAGATGAAATTCATGATTAGTAGCAAGGAAAAACCATTAAATCACCCCATACATGTTATACACACTCATCTAGATTCTTTCATCCTGTATAGTGATATTAATTCAGTCGATGATGAAAGTCAGCTTGTAGAAATTTCAGAAGTTTCAGATGTCATAAGTAGTGTGCACAAAGTATTGATTGCTGAAGGAAAATAAATGAATGAAGAATGTATGCAGCCAGTAAGTTCTCTTGAAAGAATTGTTGAGTTAGTGTAGAAAACAGAGTGTGTTGAGACAACAAGTCATCCTCCAAATGATCAAGCATTTCAACCTTCAGAATTCTTTTTGCCAGATGAAGAAAATGGTCTTTAGACCATGGAGTTTGATGGTGAATTGGGAAAAGAAGGAGCTGGGATTGGTGTTTGGATCCATGGTCCATTGCATCATTCATGTAAAATTCCATGCAATGTAAGAATGAGTTCTTATAACTTAGATTTTGATTTCTCAAATAATGAGGCAGAGTATGAAGCACTCATAGCTGGCCTCAAAATTCTGAAAAAGTTAGGAGCTAGGAAAAATTTTGTTTATAGTGACTCTGGTTGGTAATCAAACAAGTGAAAGGGGAATACGAGGCCAAGCATCCATGAATAAGAGCCTATCACAATTTTGTCCTTGACATCCTCAAAACTTTTTCAGAATATACTTTGTCTCTTATTCCTAGAACTCAAAATGTTATAGCTGATTCTCTTGCTACTGCAGCTAGTATGGTGAAGATTCCCATTCACTCCAATCAAAAGTATTCAATTAATTTTAAACACCACCCAGTTGTTCCTAATAATATGATATTTTGGCAGGTGTTTTGGGATGACAAACAGATCAATAGTTTTCTACAGATGGAAGGTGAATTCCACAATTCTCACATTGATGATGCATCTAATATGAAAGATCCATATTTTGAAGCAACTGAGATTGAAATACTACAATTGAAGGACAATAGCGTTCCAATAGGTCTTGTACCTTTGGAAGAGTTGTTTGATCGAGATGATATTGTAAAAAATCCTACCATGGTCCCTACAGAGAAAGGTGTTGAAGATGTGAACATTGGTGCAACCGACAAGACTAAGATGGTCAAATTGTCAAAGTCCTTATCTCCTAAGATGAAAAGTAAGTACATAGCCTTAATGGCAGATTTTTTTTATGTATTTTCTTGGCATTATTCAGATTTGAAGGTCTATGAAAAGAATATCATTCAACACACTATTCTAGTTAAGCCTGATCAAAAGCCATTTTGCCAAAAACTAAGGAGGATAAATCCTAAGTTGTTGCCATTAATTTAAAAATAGGTAAATAGGTTACAAGTATAAGTTTGGTATCATAGCTCCTATTTAATTTTCTAAATGGATGTCAAATCTAGTGTCGGTAAGAAAGAAGACCAAGGAGATTCATCTTTGCATTGATTTCAGAAATTTAAACAAAGTGTCCTTAAAGCACAATTATCCCCTACCAAAGATGTATCATATACTTCAAAGGGTAGTTGGGTCTTCCAGGATGTCATTGCTAGATGGATATTTTGAGTACAATCAAATTTTGGTGCATAAATATGATCAGCTGAAAACAACCTTCACAACACCATGGGGTACATTCATGTACTCCAAGATGCCATTTGGATCAAAGAATGCAGGAGCAACCTTTAAGCAAGGTATGGACATAGCTTTCACTAATGAAAAGGATGTTTTTCTCTTTATATATTTAGATGACCTCACAGTTTTTTCCAAATCTGATGAAGATCATTTACATCGTTTGAGAATTGTTTTCAGAAATGCAGAAAATTTGGTATTTCACTTAATCCAAATAAGAGCTTATTCGCCATGGAAGAAGGTAAGACGTTGGGACACATTATCTCGATGTATGTCTTCACATTTATCGTGCAAGAGTTCAAGCCATTCAGCAATTAGATTTCCCAAGGAACAAGAAAGAAATTCAGTCTTTTAATGGGAAAATAATTTTTTTGAGAAGACGCATCCCCAACGTCGCTAAACATTTGAAAGAGATGACAGACATGCTGAAAAAGGAAAGCAAGGTAAAATAGTCTTTAGATGCTAATAAATCTTTCCATGTAGTCAAATTTTCATTATCTACTGCTCCTATTTTGATTATCCCATATTATACTTCAGATTTCAACATATTTTCATTCGCCTCTGAGCATACTTTAGTAGTTGTCCTAATGCAAAAGAAAGATTAGAAAAATGAGCAGCTTATAGCATTCTTCAATGAACAATAATGGATGCAACGCTAAAATTTAACATAATTGAAAAGCAGGCTTTGGCACTAGTGAAAGCTCTCAAATATTTTTGAGTTTATATTCTACATTCACACACCATTTTTTATGTTCCAACAACAGTTGTAAAATAAGTTATTGTGCAGACAGATCTTGTAGGAAAGCGAGGAAAATGGATCGCAGCCATGCTAGAATATGATTTGGAGATAAAGCCCACAAAACTCATCAAGGGACAAGGTTTAGCTAAGATTATGGCTAAGTCTAAGTTGCATGCACTAGATATCAATTTGATTGTAGCACTTTCTGAAGAAGAAGAAGACTCATAGTTAAAAGTGTGTGACATGTTCACTACATCTCCTCGGTACTCCGACATTGTTTATATATTTCAACATTTAAATCCTCCACCGAAAGAACCCAAAGGTAATACTAGATATTTAAAGTTGAAGGCTTCAAAATATTGTATTCTTGATGGTACTTTATTTTGGAAAGACCCTGGTGGTGTGTTGCTAAACTGTCTGGTAGAAAATGAAGCAAAATATGTAATGAGATATTTTTATAAAGGAGACTATGGAGGCCATCACTTCTGGAAGACTACAACACCCATATTTTGAGAGATGGTTTCTATTGGCCCAGCCTTTTTTCTGATGTATATATAATAGTGATGAGTTGTTATGAATGTCATATTTTCTAAGGAAAAAGAAAAATTTTGCCATTACCCTTGTAGCCCATTTCAATCATAGCTCCTTTCCAACGATGGGGTCTTGACTTCATTGGCGAGATCCATCTTTCATCATCTGCGTAGCACAAATGGATCTTGACATGCACGGACTATTTTACAAAATGGATTGAAGAATTCCCAACCAGGAAAGCTATTGATTATGTTATCATTCAATTTATTGAATCTAATATCTTGTCTAGATTTGGTTGCCCACAGAAGATAATCACCGATAATGATGTTGATTTCAAGTCAAAGAGGATGGTAGAGTTTTGTGAAAAGTATCATATTGTATTGGGACATTCTACTTCTAATCATCCACAAGGGAATGGTTTGACTGAATCATCTAACAAATCCTTGATCAACATCATCAAGAAGGTTTTAAAAGTCAATAAGAAGAATTGGCACAAGAAGCTCATTAATGCTTTATGGGAAAATAGAGTTAGTAATAAGAAATCAATAGGTATGTCTCCTTTTCAGTTGGTTTATGGGGTTGATACAGATTTTCCTTCATCTCTTGTTGTTCCGGTCATGAAAATTTTGCAGGAAGTGAACAACAAAACAAATGATATGCAGTGAAGGATAAATCAAATGATCCATTTATAGAAAACAAGGGAGGAAGTTATTCAAAACACTTCTAAACTTCAGGAAAGGATCAAGAATATCTATGATCTCAAGACAAAAGAAGACAATTTCAATTTGGGAGATGTAGTTCTTCAGTGGGATGCTAGGAATGAAGAAAAAGGAAAACATGGCAGGTTTGAATACTTATGGAAAGGACCACACTGCATCTCAGCTTTCAGAGGAAAGAATTATTTTCTATTGGAGGAGAAGAATGGAGAATATTATTCAGGAGGAGTGATCAATGGTAGGCTTCTCAAGCACTACCATACTTGAAATATTTCTGTAAATTCTCACCATCATTGTATTACCAGTTTACTTTTGTTTTCAAGTGTCAAGTGGCTATCATAGGAGTTTGAAGCCCGAGTAGAAGGCCATAGGGCGTCTTTGATTAACTACTAATTTTATTTTTTCTTTAGAGTCAAAGTCAGTTAGTCAAGTCAATTTTCATTTTAAGTCAAGTCTATGGCATTTTGACTCCATTTACCAATGGATAGGCCACTTGGTCTACGGTGTTCTTGACACCTCCAAGTAGATGCCATCCCCATCTGGAGCCAATGTTAGTTTCTGTCAGTCATGTCAGTCACTGGCGATCAAATATGCTTTTACATAGTTATTTTTAGGGATTTAGGTCAAATTTTTATAGTTTCAAAAAGTTTTCCAATAAAAAATTTGATCACTGGTTAGGAAGGTCAGTCTGTACTATTCCTTTCAGTCTCATGGTCATAGGTTACCATATTAGTCAAGTCAACTCATTTTTAGTAAAGTCCCATAATCATTTTGCTCAAAACTCACCTAATAAACCTAAGTTAGGTCACCACTAGGTCACTAGGTTTAGTCCCTGAAATTTGGTCTTTTTACCATTAAATTTCATTTTATGAGGAATAGTAGAGATCAAGTTGGTAATTAAAGTTTATAGTCATGTTTTTTTAATTTTATTTCCTTAAAATGAAATACCATCATGAGATCATGAAGCTTAAATGTCAAAGTCCAAGTCATAACTGCTATGGTGGGTCCACTACCATTTGCAAAGTTTTGAAGAAGAAAGTTTAATTTCAAAGAAGTTTGGGGTCCCACTTATTTCTCCATAAATAAATAGTTTTTCAAGGGCCTAACTCATTCATTCTCATTTTCAAAATATTAATATCTCCATCTCATTGAGCTAAAAATTGTTTTTCCCTGAAACTGCTATGCTTTTCCTTTGGGCGTTGTACTTTGCCCTGAAAGTGCTACGCTTTGCATTTGGACATTGTGCTTTGCCCTAAAGGTGCTACACTTTTCCTTTGGACACTGCTCTTTGCCCTGAAAGTGCTATGCTTTGCCTTTGGAAATTTCTCTTTGCCCTATATTGATGTGTTTTTCCCTGAGTTGCTATGTTTTGTCCATAACAGAGCAAGTTTGTCTCCAGGTGCTCCAAGCTTATCTCCAGGTGCGTCCACAACATGATAACATAAATTGTTTTTCATTGGAAAGTAGGTGGCATACACTTAGCTCACTCATCCTCTAGTGATTTAAATTTATGGTGTGAATATTCCTTCAAATAAGGAATTTGTTTTTTTTTTTTAAATTGAAACCCTAGTTTCCTTGCACCCTATCCATTCCCTTAGCATTTTATACCATTCCTCTAAATCCCTACATACTCTTTCATTTTCATACCCAAGCACTCCTCTTAAAAACCCTAAATCTATATTCCCAACTCACATCCTTGTAATTAAATTCCCTAGCCTATCTCTCGAAACCTTTTTCCCTTTCATTACTTCCCTAAGCTTTGTAATTCCCTTCCCCACTTCGCTAAATTTTCCCCTAAACTATACCAATTTCCTAACACAATTATCCCGCTCCCTTTCTCTTCACCTTTCCCCTAGGGTTTCTAAACTAAAAAATAACATGATGGTGGAAGAAAGGAATGTTACAGAAGATGAAGTAAATACCACAGGTCAAGACAAGAAAACATACAAGAAGGGAGGGAAAGTCTTGAGATTGAAACCAACAGACACTAAAGAGTTGTTGAAATCACCCATGACAGTAGTATGTTTCAAACATGTAGGTTGTTTTGAATATTGTGAAATGGTTCAAAGAGTAAAGCATAATCCAGTTTTGACCAAGGTTTTCATATCAAATCTCAAAGACAACCAAGTGACCATTGCAGGGGTAACTTTCACCCTCTCCATAGACATCATTGTTGCAACCACAGGGATACCCAATATAGGTGAAAAATGGTTTAAGACCAGAGATATAGATACCCAACAATATGAACCATTTCTCAAGGCACAATACAAAAATGACATAAATAAGATTTTTCCTTTTGGTCACCTTCTAGAGAAATTTTCTCCCATGATGAAAATCATCATGAAATATTTCACTTGTGAGGGAAAATTTTCCAAGTTGTGCACCTATCACATCAGGTTGCTTATGCATTTCACTAGGGTGAAATTTCTCAATATCCCTTACTATTTGTACATGAGCATTGAAAAGATGGCTTACATTCTATAGAACAAAAAATATGAATAGTAGATGAATAGTCTTTTCCATCACTCTCTGATCAAGATAATTGTCCTTCATCACCTCAATCAGTTAAATATTGCATGGGTAACCTTCATTCAGAATGATATCTTCACTACACACGAGCTCATCCTGTTAGACTTATTCCATCACCATCATCAGTGCCTCAAAGGGAAATAGGACCATCTAGAAGTACTGCAGTCAAGAAAGTTAAGAGGAGAAAAAATACTAAAAAGGATAAAGAGGTCAAGACATATGAGAGAGGACCTAGGCTAGTGTTTGCAGCAAATAGGCAAGTGTTTTCTCCACAGATTGTGGAAGGGGACTTGCCTTCTACATCAGTAAAACAAGGATCACAGGTGCATGATGAGGAGCTAATTGAACATGACTTTGAATTAGTTGACTTGGAGGCAGAAGATGAACCTTCAAACTTACAACAAATAATTAAAGAGAACGATTCTCAAATCAGAGAGCTCATGAACAATATGTCAAGGGCAAGATTCATCATTTCCTTCCTTGAGCAAGAAAACAGTTAGGTTAAGGCCAAACAGCTAATCATGGAGAAAGACAAATCCAAGATGGTGTAGCAAGGAGGCAAAGGTAAAGCAGTTTTAAATCCTAGTGAACATGATGAACAGGAGAAACAAGTTGGAAAGAAGAAACCATGGACTAAAGGACTCAAAAGGGCATTCAAGAAATAAAAAGGGCATAACCTACTTGATGAAGACTTGGAAATTGAAGATATAATTTCCTTGGAGATTAGTGAAGATAGAGAGTATTGGCTAGGTAAGGTTAATGGTCACCTAGAGCAGGCTCTTGAGAAAGCCAACAACGACAACCAGCTATTGAGGCACATGGCCCACCATTATCAGACAAGGAACATGATTTGCAACATGAGGGTCAAGCATTTGAAGAAGAATCTCAAGGAAACCCTAACAAGACAAAAGGACAAGGAGAAGCTTGGTTTACTTGATGAGGCCTCCCTCATGGAATATAATATTAGATTATAGCTTCACTTAACAATTTTCAGAAGATTTGAAGATACTTTTGTCATTTTCAAATTTTGATGGTTTTTTACTGTTTTAAAAAACACAGTGTAAGTTATCAACGTAGCGACCTAGACGTTGCACTTAGTGTGGAGAAAATGGAAAATGGATTGCATATTTGGATTTAGAATGACCTCTACATGTAATTTTGACTATTATAGAAAAGACAAATATGAGCTTCTGACAGGTATAAAAGGCAAAAAACCCTCAAAAAATCACCTTTCTACCTCCTTTTTCAGATGGACACTATGATTATAGAGTAACCTTGGGAGAATCAATTTTTGAAGGCCTTCCCATGGGTTATTTTCAAAAATTCAAGATGTTCCAGAAACTATAAAGGAAATGCTAGTTTCTCGTCCTCTCAGATTTCAAATTTGACCCCTAGAAGACACCTGAAAGTGGCCTCAACGTTGGAATTATGCTTATGACAAATTTCTGAGTTTTTATTTAAAAACTTTCACTGTGTAATTTCTCAGGTTTTTAGTTTGACTTGGTCAAAGTTAAACTCATGATGTAACTTCAATAGTTTGAGGTTTAGATGATGTAATCATAAATAAATAGGCTTGATAAGTTGTTTTTATGCTTAATTAAGCCTCATAAAGGTAGCAAAACTCAATTTGAATTCTAAAAGAAGAGTTCATGTTTGACCTTCTTACTCTCTCTCGTTTGTTGAGAGATTCTTGGTAACTATTCCACCACATAAGGATTCAAACCATGAAGGTGGGGAAATGGTTGTTTTGAGTCTATATGTATGATTTCTCATTCAGTGAGAGAGGTTGTACTTTTGTGGAGACGCTTGTACGTTATGTTTTCTTACAACTAATCAAGAAGCAGTTGCAGCTATATTTCAGGAATACTTGTTCAGTGAGTCTATGGTGTTAGTTTCCTTTCAGATCAGTTTCTAATTGATGAAATCATCTCTCTTTTCATGCTTTATCTTCTTCTTATGGTTTTCCTTGCAGTCATATAGACAAAATTCTTAGATTTAAGCTCTGTTTATGTGGAAAATCATGCTTGTGTTTCTTTTCTTCTATGACTAATGAATTCATGCTTATACATGCTCATTATGTTCTCTTAAACTCTCAGACCTATACTACATTGGTAAAATCTTAAGTTCACCATAACACACTAATATCTCGCTCCTCTTTATACCTGTTACTATACACTTGAGGCCTTGACCTAATTACCTGCTCTAATCCCTAGTCTGGCAAATCAAAAAACCCTAAATTCTGAAATACTCAAACAAGACTTGTATATCTAGCCTAAAACCTATTTCTTTTTAGTTATTCATTGACAAATCCTTAGAGATATTCCTCTCTCTTTCAATAGGGCTAGCTACTGAACTGAAAGTGGTTCGAGGTTACCTTTTTCGATTTCCTTCTTAGCCTAGGAAACTGTAGGGGATAACAAGAAGCACTGAGATAGATAGAGATAGTGCAGAGGTTGCTCAGGCTTGAGCAAAGAATTGTAATCTTCTTATATTTTCTGACTAATGCAATATACAAATTGCAGAACTTTTAGGTGTGGCTTTCCCCAGGAAATCATTGTGTAATGTGATGATTGAATTCTTTCTCTTGTATTCTTCGTGATTTCGCGATCGATTAATTGTTTATGTTTATGAGTAGAGTAGATTCGAGTCTCTTTTTAGAAAATTACATAAGAAGTTTGAATCTACAAGGAATTTCTACAATTATAAAACTTCTCATTTCTAGATATTGGGATATATAGGCAATCTATTCTAGAAAGAAATGAGGTGAAGAAGAATTTGTAATAGCTACTAGAAGAGGGTGTCATTTGACCAAGTACCTCAAAATGTGGGTCACCCATCATTATTATACTAAAGAAGGATGGGGTTTGGTAGATGTGTATTAGTTGGAAGGTGTTAAACAAAATTAAACTCAAGAATAGGTACCCCTTGCCTAGTATAGATGATCTATTGGATTAGTTGCAAAAAATGAAATACTTCACCAAGCTGGAATTAACCTCTAAATATCACCAGGTTCAATTTAGAGAATAAGATACCTAGAGACCACCATCAAAATAAGGAAAGTTTTGTATGAGTGGTTAGTCATGTTGTTTCCCTTATGTAATACATCGACTTAATTTTTGAGGTTAAAGAATGATATATTGTTCACTTTAATAGATTCATTTATTATTTTCTATTTTGATGATATACTGATACACAATGTCACATGCGACGATCACATCTCACATTTTGTGCAGGTGCTAGAGACAATAAAGAAGCATGTGCTACCAAAAAATCTAAAAACGTGTGAGTTTGCATAACAATATTTTGTTATGTATAGTATGTGATAGGTGGAGGATAGTTGAATATTGATACTTCCGATATGGAGGCCATTAAGAAGTGGTAAGTGCCTACTATAATTTCTAAGGTCAAGAATTTAATTAGGGAAACACAATACCTGAGGAAATTCATAGCCTTGTTTCCAATAGTCGTAGCACCACTCCATGTCATAACAACAAGTGGTAAAATTTTCTATTGGGGAAAGAGTCATTAAAGGGCCTTTGATGAGTTAAACAATAATATCATCAAGCACCAGTTCTAGAATTACCAAACTTGTACCCTCTAAAGTGGATACAAATTCAAGTGGGTATGTTATGGGAGTAGTCTTATCATAGGGAGGAAGACCTATATGCTACCATTTTGAATTATTTCATGGGAAAACTCTCAACTACCCTACCTATGACGAGGAGTTTTATACTCTGGTGCAATTTTTGAAGAAATGAAAAAAATCTATAATAGAAAATGGGATATTATTCCACTGATATTAACAAGAACTAGAATACTTTCATTCGAAGACTAAGCTATGATATGGAATGCATTGAAATTGGATGGGGTTTCTATAGTAGTTTATTTTTGTGATTAAGTATAAGAAGAGTCGAACAAAAAATTTGGCCAACATGCTTTCAAGTCCACCACATTAAAGATCACATCTTTGGAACTCTCATGCATGTGGATCCATTTACCCATGATGCATATGGAGAGGGATATTTAGAGGATAAGTGTTATAGACATATTTGGGCACTGCAACCCCAAACTCATATGTCCATAAACTAAGGGCTCTTTAGTCCTAAAATTTTTGTTTCAGACCCTAAAGGATCATGGTCAACTGATTACATCATTTCCCAGAAGTTCCACCTGAAAAACTACTCAGAACTGGCCAAAACTAGACCATATTGACTGCTCCATGGTCAAGGTGCGATGCATACTGACTGCAACACTAGCCAGGTGCAATGCATACTGAAATGGCCTTCTATCGGGTGCGATGAGCAATAATAGACAAATGGCAGAGACAAGTTTCTATGTGGATGATCATGGAATCTTCCAGAAACTTCTCTTGTGACACTTGCCTCTCTGAATTCACCAAGTGATGAGTAAGAGATCAAAGAAATCTCCAAGTGGAACCAAGAACTATCAGTGGAATGACACTAATCAAAAACCCAGAGCTGACTCACACCCTTGCAAGACATCTATAAATGGATCCCTCATCTGAGAGATCTAGAGGCTGGAATTTTGTATTTTGTAAGGAAGTGTTGTTGGTTTATCTGTGAGAAGAGACATTGCATTGTTGCGTGATTTGCTTATTCATGAGGTGAAGAGGGCTTCTACACTGGGGGGATGATGCTGGATCAGACAGCTGGGTTGTAATCCTCTCTTTCACTAATATTAATAAAGTTCTTTGAGTTTTCCTCCATATAATCGTGTGTTTATGAATCTTATTGTTTATGAATGCAATTGTATAGTCAATGTGTTTCTGATTCCGCATTGTTTATGATGTTTTAGATGGAGATGCTTTGATGGTTTGTTGTTACTTTGACTCTACAGGTACTCTTTGAAGAGGGACAAGTAGGAGAGGAGTGGCAAATTCTATCAAAGGGAGAGAAAAATAAAGCTAGGATCAAAGCGAAAGATCCAGGTTAGTCTTCTTTCCTTCCCTTTAATTTATCACACTTAAAGGAACTCTTAAAAGGCTTTGATTGTTTGTTTCTAAGATAGCTACCCATCTACTGGGACTAGCAGTTCGAATCGACACTAGTTTTCCCTGAAACAAAATGGAGACTCTGCTGGGGATCAAATAGTTTGTTTTGTTTGTTTATTGTTTGCTTTATAAACTACAGATGGAGCCTGAAGTTAGCCAGCTAGCCTTCGAAACGCCTTTGCTATGCAATTGAGAAGTAAATGAGTGCTGCCTTAGTCAATCTCCGGGTTGGTTTATTAACTAAAAATATAACTTACAAAGAATTCTAAGTGCCCTTGTGGTAACTCATAACCTCATAATATCTTACCCCTATACTTTGTTTTTACAATCCATCATCACTCAGCCTAAATCACTTAACTTAGCTACAAATTTTGAGAAAAAAACCAAGCTTAGTTTCACTCCTTAGTCCATTGCACTGTCTGTCACTGTGCAACCTGGTGCATCGCACCTCCCATGTGTTGCAAGTGAGATGCATCCCTATTTCCCTGTGTTGCAGGTGTGATGATTGAGTGATATTGTCTTTCTCTCCGAGAGTTGGTTTTTTCTCCTTGTTTTCAGCTCTATTCAGTAGTTTTGCTGTTCATGATCAGTGTCTTCTTGGTGCAACCTTCTTCTTTCACATATTTCAGCCTCCATCAGTTAGGAATTGTAAGTGCTTTTGTGTATTTGTGAATCATTTGCAGTCCTCCTTTGTCGAAAGTAGCTTAAACAAACTGTCGTTTTTGATGCAAGTGTCGTAAATGTCATTTTGAATCAAAAGAAGAGTGTCGTAAAGTCTTCCTCTTCTAGATAGTTGATTGTACTTTTTTCATTGTACTTGATTTGAGTTATTAGTATTTGAAGTGTCGAAAACAGTTTTCAATTCGAAATCAAAAAGTTTTGACTTAGTCTTCCTTTCGTTTTGAAAAGAAATTGTTAAAAATGTCGCTTTGAAAGAAAATAGTTCAGATCTGTACTTAGCTTTCCTTTTTGGCATTCACACATTAAGGAAGTGGAAAACAAATACATGCATGTGCATTTTCATTTTGACTATATGCGGAATATGATATAGGAAATTTCATTTAGTGTGTTCTCTATGCTCTCTGCTGAATGAAAATCATAATCTTCTTTCCTTTGTAGCTAGGATTTTCATTGCTAAAAGAAAATAAATGACTATTTATCATTTTAGATTGCATATGTAGGAATTTTACATCTACATCACATAGTGAACCTTGAAAGAGAAACTTCTAAGCAAGATCAACTCTAAAATAAATCCCAATGAACATAAAAACGCTTTGGAACCTAACGCAACACATCTAGAAGTCTAGGCTAGAGACGTGTTCTGGCATCGTAAAACCTGGTAACTATCGTTTTCATCAAAGGTTGGGTGATTCCTCCTCTTTGATACGACAAGTGCCAGTACGGACTTGTGCTCCCCCTACCGTCGAGTATATATTGGGAGACCACAATAGGCTGATATCCTTTATCCTTAGGAAGACGTGTTTGCTGCCCTATCGATTGCAATGCACTAAACACAACATTCAGGAAGATTGACCGTCATAAATAAGTCCTTGTTAATTTCTCTATCATTTATCACCAAGGTGTATTTTGCAGTTTTTTGATCAGTTTGGTAATCCCTCTGTCTAGATTTCCAGAGTAGTCAGTTCCTTTTCGACTCCTTAAAATAAAAGGTCCATCTGATCACTTGTCACTTCAGGCTCATTAAAAATCAAAGGCGACTAGAGTCACCTTTAGCTTTTTCTTGACTCTTAAAAATTGAAAAATCAAGTTGCATCAAAGTGTCTTAATATTTATTTAAATCGGAATAACATTTTCCCCTTTAATTTTGAGTTGATCAAGTAATCTGCAACCATGGAAGAAAGTCAATCAAAACCCCGTCGTTCATGGAGACTAGCGAGTCAATCGTCTTTAACCCCAGAAATGAAACCGTTCGGGGCAAAATAGTCTTGTTTAACTGAGTCTAATTCACCTGATTTATTTGCAACTTATGTTTCAACATCGTCAGAGACTACAGTTACTCCAATTATCTCTTGTACACCTACCTTTACAAAAAAAGTTCCGCAGTTACAGGAGGACATTAGAACTGATCCTAGTGTAATGGTAGACACTTCTATTCCTGAATGCCTGGAAGTTGAGTTCCAGAATTCAGAAGGTGTCACCCCTCTGGTATCTATTACCGCAAAAGCTACACTTTCTTTTACTCCAGAAATATTTTACAGACCTAACGGTCTACCTCTTCCACCTAGATTGATTGCCATAGAAGAGATAATAGAGGATCTTCCACCCAGTACTCCAGTGCATTTTGGAACTGGGACCCACTTATATCCTTCTACTACAAAAGTTAGTTCTTTTAATCATACTTCATCGTAAGTTCCTGTCGAATCGCTAGGAAATCTTTTAGATAGACTAAATATGTCTGAGCAACCATCAACATCTAGGACTATGTCAACTGACACAACTATGGCAGAGCTTCCAGCTACCATTCCTACAATGTTTGCTGGTATACCATCTGTCCCGACTAGTTATCAACAACAAGACGGAGTCCACTCAGGGACTTTTTCAATGACATGGTCTATTCCTATTTCTTCAACTGGAATCTCATCTAGTATATCTTATGTTGAAACTCAACAAGTTGATCCAATATGTCTTTAAAGGCCGATCTACCCTTCAAGCACTAGTTTGCCACCATATGGGGGGCAATATGCCTTTTCATTGTTCCCTCCTAGAGAACAACCATATGGGAATTTACAAAAAAATTCAGGTCAAACTGGAATTACATCCAGCGGTTGGGTACCAATACTGCCTCAACAACCAAGGGTTGTATATTCAATGCAACCAGTCCAACCTGTGTCGAATATTCCCACTACACCTGCTATTGTGACTGTATTGCAAGTACAAGTGCTACCTATTGTATGTCAACCTCAAGTCTCTCAGGTTGCAATACAACAGCCTCTCGTCTCTGCGATTCAATCACAACCTCAGGTTAGTGCTTCCTTACCCGAAACGACTCAGGCTCAAACAGGTACTATCACTCTGCATCTTGGTCAATCATCTAGTATTGGACAATAGCAAATGGTCCAACAACCATGGCTGGTGCAATATCAACAACCGTAATTCCAACAATCATACCAAGGACCTGAGCAACAAGGTTTTGTAAGTAACGAGCAACCGCTTTTCCAAAACAGTTATCAACAACCATACTATAATGGTTATGCCCATCAACCTTATTAGAGTTACCAACATCAGATAAATTATGCTGGTATGCAAAGAACTACTACTCAGGTGATTCCATCTTATCCTGGGTATGCTTCGCCTAACCTAAATCAATAGTTACTTTTTGTAGCAACTCTAGAATTACCAGATCTAAACTGGTTGAAGAATGATCCAATTGCTTACACCCCTTGGTGGCCACCGATTCCTCATAAACTTCCCTCTGATATTCCTAAATTCAATGGAAATCCAGGTGAAGATCCATCGAATCATGTAATGACATTCCATTTGTGGTGCTCATCCAACACCCTGAATGATGATTCAATTAGACTTCACCTTTTTCAGTGAACGCTAACTGGTCCGGCAGCAAAATGGTATATTGAATTGCCTAGAGCTTCATTTGATAACTTGAGCACCCTTTCCACTACCTTTTTAACCCATTTTCAATTACCCATAAGGTACGAAACAGGGATAGTACTGCTTACCAACTTTAAATAGACGATAGCCACTCATAGATCTGATCATATTCATGAGTTGTAACATCATTGAAGAATGGTAAAGACGTATGTTCCTGATCAGCTTTTAGCTGAATGGTTTATAAAGTCATTATTACCCTCTATTACAGAGGATGTGGCTAAGGGAGGAGTTGTCATTGAAGAGCAAGTCATTGCTCGCGCACAATATTTAGACTTGATCTATACTCAGTCTGGCACGCTCTACGATAAAATTCCTGATGCTCCTAGACCATAATTTTCCGTTCCTTCCCCTCCTAAATCAAACAAGGACTCTCATGTCGGCGATGGCGTGATCGATACCACAAGCACGAAAACTACAAAGGGTACATCTAAAAAAGCCCGTACAGTTTCTAGTCAAAAGGCAGATGAAGAACCTTCTACCTCGGAGATTAATGTCGTGTCAATAGACAATGGAAAAAATCCTAAGAAACCAGGGGGCAAGAAGAAAAGGACAAAAAAAAAGAAGAAACAGGAAGATTCGACTCTTGAGAAACCTTCTGGAAACCCTTCTGGAAAGAAGAAACCTAATCAGCCATGTTTCATATGTGATGAGGACCATTACACAAGAGATTGTACACATCTAGCTAAGGTCACGAAGTTTTTTAAAAATACTTCAAATATCTTAGTAGTATTGACTGATCCATTTCCAAACCCAGAAACAAATCTAGTTGCTAGTGATCGTGCTTCTCCATCCCAAGTGCTTATGCTATCCATTTCGAAATAGAAAAATGATGCTTTGATATCAACAAGGAATAAAGATTATGGAATTCCACAGTCATTGAATGGCAAGGTTACAGATCAATCGAGCAATTCGACAACAACTTCGCCAGAAGTTGTTACACCAATCATTCCTGAATTAACAATAAAACTACCTAAGGGAGTAGTACATAAATCGACGTTTAATCCCCGTGCTTGAGTAGCATAGAATTATAATATAGTGGAAGATCTGGCCCAATCACCATTAGCTATGTCGATACTTGAAGTACTACAGAATTGCCCATCCCAAGAGCAGGCTTTGTTCTCAGCGATAAGTGGGATTGATCTAACAAATTCCAATCTAGTGGCCTTTAATCATAAAGGATACGAACCTCAGTGACCAGCACAACTCACTTTCCTCTTACAGGTTAAAGCCCTCAACAAAAATGTTCATCGAACAATCATTGATGAGGGGGCATCTACCTGTATTATGTCGATGAGTTATTGGAAAACTTTAGGCTCTCCACCCTTGTCACGATCATCAACGACATTAAAAGCATTCGATGGAAGAATATACATGCCATATGGGATATGAAGTAACTTGAAAATTGAACTGGGGGGAAAGACAGTAGAAATTGAAGTTGAGGTCATTGATGGAAACCTTAACTACAATATCCTACTAGGCAGGCCCTGGATTTATGCTATGGCTTCTGTTGTGTCAACATATTTTAGAAAGATTGCATTCCTTTTTCAAGGCAGAATTACAATCATTGACCAACTAACCTTCCTCCGCAACAGTTCTCAAGTTACTGAAAGCATTCCATTGATCCATGGAAGCTCTCAATCGCTTCAAAATATCGGAATAGGTCTCCTAAAAGACCCTTCCTTAATGGTACTTTTGCCCTTTAGACTTTGAGTAATCTGGTGGAAGTGGCCACAGTGGAAACCTTTCATATGATATATTCTACATCATCAAAGATTAAGAAGAATTCTGAACATTTTATTAGCATGGATCATCGCCAGGTGTTTCCCCCAAGCCCTATAGAATTGTTGTAGAAATCAATATTTCGGGCATGGGCGGAAAACCCAAATCAATGCTTGGCAAGCATTTGGATAGATAGATCTCTAGAGTATGGCACCTCTTCCGATCCTTGGTATCATGTACATTCTACAGATGAAGGAATCATTCAGTCAATGATGATAGGAGAGGCACCATGGGAAGATCACCACCATCGTTCCCAGCCTCAAGATAACAACGAGGATTATTCTAGTGACCTTAATCATCCTTCGGTTTTTTATTTTCTATCTAATACTATAAATACGGTGGATTCAGAGGGAAATATGTCCAATATTGAAGAAACTATTGCCATTAATATCTTGGCCAAACCTAATGTTGTTGAGAATATACATGTTGGAAAATCTTGTTCTCCTTCAGAATTGGAAATATACTGCGCTCTCTTTCGTGAATTCAGAGATATCTTTTCTTGGTCATATGAAGAAATTCTAGGCATCGACTCAAGCATCGTTGAACATGAAATAAAGATGTATCCACATGTCAAAGCAGTATGAAAACAGCTTCAAACGGTTCACCCGAAGAAAGCCGCTGCCATTAAGGCATAAGTTGAAAAACTTGTACATGTTGGTTTCCTTTACCCTGTTCCTCTCATTGATTGGGTATCAAATATTGTTCCTGTGATGAAAAAGCAAGGAACGATTAGAGTGTGCATCAATTACGGGGATGTAAATCAAGATTTTCCAAAGGACAACTACCCTACACCCTTCATCGTCCAGATAATTGATGAATGTGCCAGATGCGAAGTCTTTTCATTTATGGATGGATTTCTCGGATACAATCAAATCAATATCTTCCCATAGGAGTAGTTGAAGACTGAATTTATATGTCCATGGGGCACATTCGCGTACCGCAAAATACCTTTCGGTTTGAAGAACGCAAGGGCAACATTTCAGAGGGCAATGAACTACGCCTTCCACGACATCAAACACATTGTTCAACTGTATCTCGACGATATACCGGCTCATTCACGAAAGCAGACTGATCATCTGCAGCATTTGAGAGCTATATTTCTACGTTGTCGACACTACAAGATACGACTCAATCCACACAAGTGTGTGTTTTGTGTTGGTTCTGGTCGGTTACTTGTTTTCGTAGTTTCTAAGGACAGAATTTGACTCAACCCATGTAAGGTTTAGGCAATCATCGACATGCCTCCACCTTCAAATTTGCTTTAGATTCAGAAAATCCAAGGGAAAGCAAACTTTCTAAGAAGGTTCATTCCAAATTATGCCGAACTTACTAAAGGTTATACGCGTCTTTTGAAAAAAGAAGTACCCTTCAACTAGGATTAGGTTGCACAAGCTTCCTTTGATGCTTTGAAAATCACCCTAGTAAAAGCATCATTAATGTATGCTCCTGACTATCAAAAAGACTTTAACCTATATCTCGTTGTTACAGATACAACTATCGTGATGGTTTTAGTACAAGAAGACAATGGAATAGAACATCCTATGTATTACTTAAGCCGCAACTTAAATGATATGGAAAGCAAGTACTCCTATGTTGAAAAGTTGGCTTTGCCAGCTGTTCAAGCAGTACAGAGATTTCGACACTATATACTCTTTCGCAAAACCACCATTTTGTCAGATTGCAACCCTATGACCTACATATTGTTGCGTCAATTGCTAGGGGCAAGTATTCAAAATGGATAGCCATTTTTCAAGAGTTTTATCTGGAATTCACCAAATCCAAATCAAAGAAATCTCTAGTATTCACGAAGTTACTTTGTGACCTCCCATCATCGTCCAATGATTTAACATCCAAAGCATCAATCGTGGATGGAACTTTGTTTCTGATATCATCAAGCGACTTGTGGTATGGAGATATACTAATCTATCTCCAAACCCAAACCTTTAGGCCTAACACCTCTCGCTCAGAACAATGACATACTCAATACCAAGCAAAATACTACATGATCATCGGTGGTACACTTTATCATCGTTGTATCGATACAGTTTTGCAAATGTGCCTCACGCATGAGGAGGCCGAAAAAGTCCTGAATGACTGTCATTCAGGCGCATGTGGGGGACATTTATCTGGTTACTCTACTGCACAGAAAATCTTACGAGCTGGTTACTTCTAGCCTACGATCTTCAAAGATTGCATAATTGCAGTCAGAAGTTGCCATGCTTGTTAAAATTTTTATCGCAAAACCAGATTACCACCCACACCACTGCATCTAGTAGTTGCTATTGGGCCATTCACCAGATGGCCCATAAATTTCATGACATGTAACCCCACCTTGGCTGGGGGGCATGGGTATATCATAGTCACTGTCGACTATTATACAAAATGGGCCGAGGCAATGCCTACATTAAACAACGACGGTGAAACGGCTGCTCTTTTCTTTTTCAATCATGTAGTCTCTAGGTTCGGTGTTCCACAGGCTATAGTCACAGACCATGGACCGCAATTTCGCAATCACATGATGGTTGAATTGACTGTCAAATTAGGACTATCCCACGATAGTTCTACTCCATATTATCCGCAGGCTAACAGACAGGTTGTAGCGATCAACAAAGTCCTAAAGTGCATGTTGCAGAGAATGGTTGGAGTCCACAAACAGGATTGTCATTTAATCCTGTACTCAACTCTATGGGCATATAGGACCTCGGTGACAAATGCAACCGGGTTTATGCCTTTTTAGTTGGTGTATGGCCTAGAAGCTATCTTACCGATTTAGTATGAAATTTCATCTCTAAAGCTCGCAATCGATCTACTTCACAAAACTTCAGAGGAAGAGGCTCATTTCTTGGAACTAATCCACTTTATATGAAACCCATCGTGACGTCGCACTGGCTAATGAAGCACATAAGAAACATGCCAAAGCACAATTTGACAAAAATGTCAAGCCTCGTGTCTTCTCAGAAGGTGACCTAGTCTTACTCTATGATCAGGACTCTCATAAATTGGGAGCAGGTAAGTTCCAATCATTATGGATGGGCCCCTACATTGTTAAATGAGTATTAGCAAAAGGAGACTACAAGCTGGTAGATTACGATGGGATTCCACTGTCGCAACCCCGGAACAGTTTGTATCTTAAGTGATACTATTCTTGATCAAGTGTAGTGATCTCTTTATAGATATGCTTTTGTTTCATTTTTTTTTGTCAAGAGTCGTCATTTTGGTTAGGTAATCCACTTTGCATTTGTTGCAGATGTCAGAATTTTTGGAAACATTTGTTGGGTATCCCGACGAAGCTAGTCATAGAATGTGGAACCTGTCTTCTGCAGCCTGGGCTATCTTTGATCCAAGCAACGAGTTAGTATCTTTCAGAGGGATATGTATTGGTTAATCAACGAACAACATCGTTGAGTATAGCGTGTTGATGGAGCTTCTCTCTGATGCCATTTCACATGGCATACGCCGACTTGTTGTCAAACTAGATTCACAACTCGTCATTCTACAGCTTACTGGAATCTATTCAATTCAGAACCCAGCTATCTATCGTATGTTCCTAAGGGTCAGGATTTTGGAAAGGCAGTTTGATTCCATTCAATATCAGCACATTTCCAGAAACTTAAAAACTTTAACTGATTCATTAGTGAATTATGTGTTCGACAGACATTTGCAGCATTTGTAAAGAAAAGCATTTCATATCAACACTTGCAACTGGATCACATAACTTAACCAAAATAAACTCTGAAAATCAAAAATATATAACTGTTTATGGTTTCACATAATGTTTTGTGTACAAGGAAAAATCGGTCATGCAACCAAGAAACTCAAAAGTAAATGCAGAAAAGCATCCTATACTGATGATGCTGGTGACAACATGTCACCGCCTATGCAATCATATGCAAGAGCCTAGTCCATCGACTTGGCACGCCAGTAGTATGGCATTGTAGCCTTAGAGATAACTCGTCGGTCCTCACATCTTGAATACCAAGGGTAATACCCTTGATCTAATCCTGCAATACTACCAAGGTCTCTGCTATGTATAGATCATGAAGGACAACCCTCCCTATAGCCTCTCCTGTTGGAACGTCAGCTACTGCCCTTCGGCGTGCCACTGGTTTCACTGGCCCAACATTTGCACAAGTACATGGGTTAAATTAGTCTTGATAAATCACAAAAATATTATAAAACTGATAAACAAAGATATGGTCAAATCATCTTTACCTATCACACCCCACTGCTCTCCAGTCGGTAAACGCCAAATCTGGGTCGCCTCGGAAATCCATCTTGACATATGGATACTCTGAGAAGACCATTTCTTGACAGTCGAACCATTCAAAGAAGGAATCAAAGAAAGTAATTTGTGGCTGAACAGCATGTTTGGCCATGATATCAACCCATCTCTGCATCCTGGGTTCCCTCGGTGTTGGAAATCCTAGTGAAATATGCTAAGGTTGCATTAGTGGGATCCTCTCCAAGGCAAAAGTAGTCAAAATGGAACCGTAGCCAAAGTTCTTGGATCTTCTATTCTTTAACTTATAGAGTTTTTCTTTTATCACCATAAGTACCACCTCACACCAATTGAATACCTTTGGTTCCAGGCATTCCAAAGCATACTGCACATAAGATCTGTTTGCCAAATGAAGAGTTGCACTACCAGCCAATCTAGCAAAGGTGAATAAAATGGTCCTCAGAGACCGATCAGTGACATCCCGGATATTGATCTTGCCATCTCTACTAGGCTGAGATCCATCTCTACAAAGCTGATGGATATAATCTCTCACCGATTCACCCCCACGGGCGGATCCCGACAGTGAAATAGGGGCACCACGCCTCAATAACCCCATCAAAAATTAAATATTCTCGACTGTCAGTGGAATAGATTTGCCTCTAATCTGGAATACCTGGTTGATCAGATCCCAAGCATTGATAAAATACTACAACAAACTAATTTGTTGCCTCATGCTAGATATACAGAAGAATTTGAACATACCACAGTTTCACAAGGCAGTAACAGTACCCTGATCATGTAAGGCAATCATGTCTTCTTCTTCATGTTCACGTTCATGCCATGTAACAACCATATTGATCCAATAAATATCTCAGTCACAGACAAAAGATGAATTAGGATCCAAATTTGAGCAAAAACAGGGAAAATTTTCATGAGAAGTCACTGTACTAAGTTTCCTTTCTGCGCCCATCGTACCCTGCCAGTTAGTAAGGTGAGATGCATACTGACTAGCCAGTGTCCAGCCCAGTATGCATCACACCTTTCAATGCAAACTAGGTACGATGGACATAGAATGAGTTCTTCAAACCCCAAGGGGCTAGAACCAAGGAAAAACTTGCTTAAAATCAGAAAAATATGGAATGAAAGTGAAGAGCTCAGGGTTAGCTCCTACTTGGTCCCGACGGCGCAGAGAATAGTCCACCGGATCTCCCGAAATCAGCTGATGAAATTTGAGGGGGAAAACCACTCCAGAGCTCCAAAATACCAAATTTGAAATGAAATGGTAAAAATCAGAGGTAAAACTACTTTTATGTTATTATTCATGTACTCCAAGTAAAATGTTAGTTTTAATTCATTTTTCAGGCATGTATATGTGTATTTCTAATCAATTTGATGGAGCAATTGAGAAGGTTGAATGACCAAGAAGAAAATCTAATGTGTTAAAAGGTAAACTGAATATCATTAACCAATATCAAAGAGAAATGTTCCCATAAGGTTCAAGGTCATTAAAAAATAAACCTGACACTAAGCATAGTTTCTCTTGATTCAAGATCATTAAAAAATGAAACCACCTTTGGTAAATAACCTTTGTGATAGCTTTGCTATCAGCCCTTTTGAACCTTGGTTGTGTTTCTACTGTCACCTCCATTCATTTGGCTTACCATACACTTCCACTTGATTGTTTACCCTTTTGAGGAACAACTGTGACGAGTGATTCTAATTGCCACCCTCTTCACACTACCATGTTTCGAGAAGTTCCAAACTTACCTGGAACAGGTTGCTACCGGAAAATACCACTTGTTCCTCAAAAACAAGTCCCTTTTAAACTCTTTTTAGACTTGTTAAATATAAAAATATTGTCGAGCTATTGGCCTTTCCAGCTCGTTAAAGTAAGGGGAATGCCATCCCTCCCATATATTTTAATCTTTTTGGATCTAAGGGATTATCAAATAAAAAGATCAAGCACTTGCTTTTTTCGGCTCGTTAAAACAATCGAAAAGTCATCCCTTTCATATTATTTTATACTTTTTTGGACTTAAGGGATTATGCCACGAAAAAGGACTATTGGAGTTTCCTTTTCATCCCTTTTCAAACTCTTTAAACATGAAAAGGACCGAGTTATCTTTGTCGTTAAACTCGTTAAAACAATAGTGACAAACTTGTCCACCCAGACAAGAACGAGTCTCACTGACACTAGGCTCGCTAAAAACAGAGCGACAGGTTTGCCCAAAGGGAAAATTATAGACCAAGCATATGTTATCGTCCTCAAGCTTGACAAAAATAAATAGGTACTGGTCAACAATGACTGGGGAAAAAGGGAAGAAAACTTGGAGAATTTTATTGGTAGCGAGTCACTCTTGAACATGACACTTTCACTCCATCACCATGATTGAGTTGGGTTGGGTTTTTCTGTTCACTATCACTATCGGTCCTCCATACCATCCATGGGTTTAACACTACCAGTCCATATTAGTGTCGCCAATATGTTCAAGAGAAGTCATTCAAAGAATTCACCATCCAGCAAATGCCTCATCCACTGCAATACCTCTACCCTTCATTTTTCATGACCGCCATTCCTGAACCTTATATCATCAGATCATTTTCACCTCCAGAAAAATCATTTGCTCCATTTCACATCGTAGATGTCAGATACATCAAGGCCCTCCTACGACAGGTCACTTCTTGTCGACATCAGCTCATTATCCAAGAAGTTGACTTAGAAACAACCCTTTCAGTACTTTGGAGCTTGCATGCCTGAATGGAAATTTTCTCACTTCTGGTGACAGGTTTACATCAATGACCTTCGATCGAAAGATTTTGCATCATGTTCAACGTCGGCTCATATATTCACACCACGTGAATTATACTGTAGTACCTTGAGGGTCATCATCATTATCGGTGACTCCTCTCGCGTTTGTTAACAGCTTACATTATTGGCTGGTAATCAGGGGATGTCTTTCCATGTTCGACTTCAGAACATCTTTTCACATGGATCGACTTGTACAATGGGGCAAAGATTGAACGAGTTTGAAGACCCTGGATCTAGTTTCATCCATCCAAGTTGTGATATATTCAGGGACATAAAGACATCAAATGTACACAAAAGCTACATAGATAGTCATCTAAGCCAGGGAGGATGACTCTTCATGAGAAGAATCACTAGTCTGCAACAACAGATGATTGTCTGTCCTATGTACATGACAATGAATTTATAAAGTTGAGCATGGGAATGCCCGCCTCAGCTAGATCATGAAAATAACATGATGATGATGTATTTTATTGTATCTTATACAGGTCACCTTCCAGTCTGAATACCTCAGATCCTCATGATAAAGCATTTCACCCGACATCAGAAGATTTGTGACCTCATGCTTTAGGGTGCAACTATTATAGACATATTTGGACACTGCAACCCCAAACTCATATGTCCATAAACTAAGGGCTCTTTAGTCCCTAAAAGTGTTGTTTCATACCCTAAAGGATCATGGTCAACTGATTACATCATTTCCCAGAAATTCCACCTGAAAAACTACTCAGAACTGGCCAAAATTGGACCATACTGACTGCTCCATGATCAAGGTACGATGCATACTGACTGCAACACTAGCCCGGTGCAATGCATACTAAAATGGCCTTCTATGGGGTGCAATGAGTGAGAATAGACAAATGGCAGAGACAGTTTGTTAAGTGGATGATCGTGGAATCTTCCATAAACTTCTACTGTGACACTTGCCTCTCTGAATTTGCCTAGTGATGAGTAAGAGATCAAAGAAAACTCCAAGTGGAACCAAGAACTATCAGTGGAATTACACTAATCAAAAACCCAGAGCTGAATCACACCCTTGCAAGACATCTATAAATGGATCCCTCATCTGAGAGATCTAGAGGCTGGAATTTTGTATTTTGTAAGGAAGTGCTTTTGGTTTATCTGTGAGAACAGACATTGCATTGTTGGGTGATTTGCTTATTCATGAGGTGAAGAGGGCTTCTACACTGGGGGGATGATCCTGGATCAAATAGCTGGGTTATAATCCTCTCTTTCACTAATAATAATAAAGTTCTTTGAGTTTTCCTTCATATAATCGTGTGTTTATGAATCTTATTGTTTATGAATGCAATTGTATGGTCAATGTGTTTCTAATTCCGCATTGTTTATGATGTTTTAGATGGAGATGCTTTGATTGTTCGTTGTTACTTTGACTCTATAGGTACTCTTTGAAGTGGGACAAGTAGGAGAGGAGTGGCAAATTCTATCAAGGGAGAGATAAATCAAGCTAGGATCAAAGCAGAAGGTCCAGGTTGGTCTTCCTTCCTTCCCTCTAATCTATCACACTTAAAGGAACCCTTAAAGGGCTTTGATTTTTTGTTTCTAAGATAGCTACCCATCTTAGTGCGACTAGTAGTTCGAATCGACACTATTTTTCCCTAAAACAATGAGGACTTTAAGGAGGTGTTTCAATAGTTGCAAAGCTAGATTCGTGTGCACGGTGATGACAACACAATTGAAAGCATTCTCCAATATGGGTTACTCTCCATGCTTCATAAGTTATGTGTTCCTAAAGATGAGCCACTACAATTGATTAGAGAGTCTCACACTTCCAAGGTTGTAGGGAACTTTTGTGTAGGGAAGAGAATTTCCATGGACATTATGTGAGGTTTACCAACAACTCGGAAGGGACATGACTACTTGTTAGTGGTAGTTGAAAATTTCATCAAGATGTGTGTTATAATGACCTATAAAAACACTATCAACAAGCAATATGCAAAGAACTTGTTCTTAGGACAAGTCTAGGTGTAGTTTTGGATACTAAGGAGCATCATTTTAGACAACAACAAAAGATTTCTTAGTGCATTTTGTATTACATTGTGGGACATGATATACACAAAGTTGAAGATATCTACTACATTCCATCCACAAATATATGGGAAAATAGAAGCAATCAACAAGACTTTGGTGAAAATTTTAACGCAATGTAATCAAAAGCATCTAGATACTTGGGATGAAAATATGGTTTATATACAATAGTCTTATAACAAAGAAGATTGCACTTCTACTGGTAAGACTCCATTTGAATATTTTTTTTGGACTTTGGATATTGTGCATGGGAAGCAAGGAGGAGTGAGTGAATATATTACAGGGATTCCTTAAGGGAAGAAACAATTGTTTAAAAAATCAAGAAAATTCATATAGGTACAAGATACATTGCAGACGTGACAAGAAAGATAGAATGCTAGGAATCATAAGCACAAAATAGAGAACTCCTTCAAGGTAGGAGTAAAAGTATGGTTTCAATTGAACAAGAAGATGCTACAATGTCATCATAAGAAAATCAAGGCTTTGTGATATGGTCCCTTTCAAATACTGGGAAAGGTGGTGGATAACTACTATAGAATTTATCTACCCCCATACATGTGCATTTACTCAGTGGTGATTGTAGAGAAGATTGAACTCTATGAGCCTTCCACACTAAATAAAGAAGAGGAACAATTCCTACCTATTGCAGATGAATTAGTCCCATATTCTCAAGGAAAGTTCAATGAGGATACAATTTTACAGAAGAGGTCTAGAAATACAAGGTTGTTGAATTTCCAATGCAAGAGAGAATTTCTAGTCAAGGTCATTACTTTTGATTGATATACATATTATCTTTTATCATTTACTTTGTTTAGTTATGTCATCAAAAAATTACACATTAACAATAGATATTATAATGCACAAGAAACAAGAGACATCATACATTAGGTTAGAGGCCAAGGGAAAACCCACAAGGGGAAAACCCACCAATCCTTTCCATATATATATTATTCATTAACAAGAGAAATCCAAGTCGGACTAATCACTGATCCATTTCCAAGTCAACCCTCCAATCTTTGTTATGATTTTTCTGCAAGATAGCCAACCAAACTGCCACGTCACAAATATATAGGTTCCATGGAAATCTTTCTTCATTACAATTGAAAGATGCCATAGTAACTTGCATCAACATATAAATATACCATAGGAACTTTGTCTCATCAAGGAGAGACATATCACAAAATCTCACATTATCATCATTACAAAATTTAGTGTCTTTATGTAGCTTGCATTTACAGAGATCATGGTGCCACATTGAGATCGAATACAACAACAGGATATGCCTTAGATTCCATACCACAGATATGAATTTTATACCACAAAAGGAAACCTAAATTTCTTTCCAAATGGCAGAGGAATGATGCCTATATATAGTTGTCTCCTTATCCAAAAAGACACAACTCTTCAACAGGACAACTTGTCATTTGGGGGTCCAACTTGGAAACTTGGAGGGACAAATTACACTTACAAAAAAAGGGATTTCTTATTTTACAAGGGTCATGAAGAACATGTCCTTTTACATTTTCTTTTAACCAAAACAAAACATGAAGAACATTCTTAACAATAAAAATAATAATAGTATTTTTTCTTCTTTTTGTTTTTACATAAAATGAATAATTATACAACAACAATTATGAACACAAAACCTAGCTACGATTCCAACAAATACAAGGGAAACATGACCTTTGGAAGATTGGGTTGAAGGGGTAGCTTCAATGCAAAGCTAAATGGTACACTCGAGAGAAGGTGGAGGGAAATTTTCCTCACCTCATACAATAGGAGATTTTGGAAACAAAAATCCTTCCAAATGAGGTGTGATGTAGATTGGATCATTATATAATTTTAAATATCTTTAAGCTTTTAGAATGGAAAAGGTGGAGGAATCGAATCAGAAGACCATTTTTACTCGCAAGTCCCAGTTAGGTGAATTTGGGTAGTAAACCTTTCAAAAGTAGTTTGATGCATAAAATGGACTTTTTTTTGGAAAAAACTTTGTGGCTTAAAAATTCAACCTTAAATCACTATTATGCACATAGATACCTTTCCAAGAACACAATAATCACCTCAATCAAAGTCAATATGCAAACAATATGCCGCCCAGAAGTTAACCTTCTTGATTTGACCACCATAATTCAAGAGGATTCCATGTCAACCTTCAGTATTCATGCAAAATGAGCTAGCCACATGATCATGTTGAAAAATACCCTAGATGACTCGATGTTTTAGCTCTATTTAAGAGTTTCAGGAGTTAAACATGACCACTAGTAGGTTCTCAAGTTGTGTCATTATTAGGCCACCAGGAATAAAAGGACTCTATTCTATTCAAGTACATTTTGTTCCATAGATGAGAAGAGTAGCTGAGAATGGATAGGGAGAGAGAAAACATAGATTATTTGTGGATTGTGGAATCCCATGGCCCATAACTTCTTATACTTGCATCAACTTTCTATACAAATAAAAAAAGTAGAGTAGCATCACCTTCTAGTTGGGTTTTCATTCTAAAGGATTTCCTAGATTATATCTTGTCTTTGTGGCTTCAAATATTTATTTCAATGTTCTCTATTTTTTGCATAGTTATAATTTTCATTTACATGCAATATATAGTAATTAACAAACCTAGAAATCTAAGGAAAAAAAACCCCTCATTAGAGAAATTTTGAGGTAAAAAATGGACCTCAAAACAAAAATGTAAAACCAAAATCATCTTTATAAGAACCAATAGGATTCAAGATGATGATGTCAACCATGCATGATAATTCATCATTTTTGTAGTAAAAGGGTAAAAAGATTAAAAAAAAAAAACTATTTTTTCAACTCATATTTTCAACTTATCTCCCTATGGTTTTACTCAAATTCCGAGTGGGAGCACTTGTCAGGTGCATATTTTAGTTCCTCATCTAAGGAGTACCCATGTTGCATACTTTTGAAGGACCCTATTACACAAAAAATAATAAATACATGAAAATCATGATTGCAATCACGTTTTTCATGTATTTCTCGTTTTTCGTGTAGTAGAGTCCAACGAAAGTATGCAACATGGGTACTCCTTGGATGATAAGTTAAACTATGCATCCAACAAGTATTCCTACTTGAAATCTGAGTAAAACCATAGGGAGATAAGTTAAAAATGTGAGTTGAAAATGTAGGTTTTTTCCTTTTTCCCTCTAAAATTTGTTGATCTAATCTAATCTTATTTTATTGTTTCCACTATTATTTTATAATATTCCTTAGGAGGCCCATTGTAGACCTGAAGATTTCTCTAATACATAGTGTAGATTTCATTTTTTCTAACATATTTTAAATTTGTTTCAATAAGTTGTCTAGTGGAATATCCATGAATTTCTACGGATCATGTAGATGAATGATTGATTCAACTACTCTATTTATGTTAGAAAATTATATATTATGGAGTAATAGAACACATAAAATATTGCAGAAATATAAACACAGAAAGTGCATAAAACAAGAGAGACATAGATATACGTGGTTCACCCAGTTTGGGCTACGTCCACCCCGAACAGCCAGTCCTTCCTTTCTATTATCCAGCAAAATGAAGAGACACAACCTACAGCAGATCTGCTGTAATATCCTCTATTTTCTCTCACAGTCTCACCTCTCTATTTCCCGCTCACACAATACACACCTATCACACAGCCTCAAAATACAATGCCCTCATACAAAGAGAGGGGTTGCCTTCTAGCGCAAAAAACCCTAAACTAAACATAAGTTCTACCGTCAGATCATCCGCCTAATGAACGGCCCAGATTGACTAGAAATTACTATACTTTTACAAGGCAATTTTACAGTTGTTTTTAGCTTCGGGGGCGCTGCCCCTGAAACCCCCCACCAGGGGGGGCTCCCAAAGGTTGCAGCCGCCCCCCTTGGACCCCCCTTGCAGCGAATATTTTATGGGTGGTGTCGCCGCCCCCATTTCGAACTGGGGTCCAATGTGGTGATACCTTTGAATATAGAAGATAATCAGGCTCCACATCCAAAACTATCCCACTTGGAGACTGATTGTAGCAACTCCACCGCTGCTCCATTTGCTGGACAATGGCTCCTCTTTGGACCTGGCTATTTCTCATCTTCATCGTCATCCTTGAAGGCCAATTGAAACTGAGCATATTCTCAGTAGCTCCCTGGTTACAACTTTTGTTAGCATATCTGCAGGATTCTGGCTAGTGTGTATCTTTTCCAGCTTCAACTCTCCATCTTCCAACACTGATCGTATGAAATGGTACTTGAGTTGTATGTGTTTAGTCCTGGAATGAAATACTGAGTTCTTTGCAAGATGAATGGCACTTTGGCTATCACTGTATAACGTGCCCATATCATGCTCCTTACCTAATTCACCCATAAACCTTTGTAACCAAATCATTTCTTTACTAGCCTCTGTAGCAGCAACATACTCTGCTTCTGTTGTTGAAAGTGCAACAACACTTTGGATTTTTGAAACCCAACTGACAGTTGTTCCTCCAATAGTAAATACATATCCTGTAGTGCTCCTCTTGTTATCTCTGTCACCTGCCATATCTGCATCAACATATCCTTGTAGTGAGATGTTTGAACCACCAAAGCATAATGCTTGATTTGTGGTACCTTTCAAATATCTGAGAATCCATTTCACTACCATCCAATGTTCCTTTCCTGGATTGTTCATGTACCTGCTTACAACTCCCACTGCATGTGCAATATCGGGCCTTGTGCAGACCATTGCACACATTAAGCTTCCAACTGCTGATGCATATGGAACTTTAGACATATAATCCATGTCTTCTTGCGTCTTTGGACACATTTCCTTGCTAAGTTTGAAATGGCCAGAAAAAGGTGTACTAACTGGTTTTGCATTGTGCATGTTAAATCTTTTTAGCACCTTTTGTATGTACTCATTCTGAGACAATGTTAATTTACGATTTTTCCTGTCTCTAGTTATTCTCATACCAAGGATTTGTTTTGCAGCTCCCAAATCCTTCATTGTAAATGAATTTGCCAATTTTCTTTTGAGCACATTTATTTCCTGCATGTTAGATCCTGCAACAAGCATGTCATCTACATACAATAACAATATAATATAGCTGCCATCATTTTGCTTTTTCCAATAAACACAATGATCAGAGTGACATCTAGTATAACCTTGTTCAGACATAAACTTGTCAAATTTTAGATACCACTGCCTTGGAGCCTGTTTTAAGCCATACAAGCTCTTTTTCAACCTGCACACTAGTTTCTCCTTCCCTTTCACCTCATATCCTTGTGGCTGTTGCATATATATCTCTTCCTCCAAATCCCCATGGAGAAAGGTTGTCTTTACATCTAACTTCTCAAGATGCAAATCTTCAATTGCTACAAGACTTAAAATAGTTCTGATTGAAGTCATTTTAACAACAAGAGAAAATATTTCATCAAAATCAATACCTTTCTTTTGTGCAAACCCCTTCACCACAAATCTAGCTTTATACCTCTGTTTTCCTCCATCTTCTTCCTTCAACCTGTAAACCCATTTATTCTTCAATGTAGTTTTTCCTACAAGCAACCTGACTAAATCCCAAGTCTGGTTATGCATTAAGGAGTCCATCTCTTCTTCCATGGCTACCACCCACTTCTTCTTGCTTTCAACTTGCATTGCTTCTTCATAACATTCGGGTTCACCGGAATCAGCCAACAATAAATAATATAATGAAGGAGAGTATCGTTCAGGGGGTCTACTTATCCTGGTAGATCTTCTAACACCACTTTCAGGTGTTTTGGGTGCCTGTTGTTGTTGTGGTGGTTGCTGTTGTTGTAGTTGTTGATTATTATTATTTTCAGGCACCTTTACTTTTTCAGTGATTTCATCAAGAACTGCATATTCCTTTTTTTCCTTTTCCTGTTTCTTTTCCTACAATTGATTCTTATACAAGACCTTTTCATTGAATATTACATCTCTGCTCCTAATGATTTTGTGATTTTCGTAATCATATAAGCGATAACCAAAATAATTAACACCATATCCAATAAAGGTACATTTCTTTGACTTTGCCTCAAGCTTTGTTCTATTTTCTTTATCAATATGGACAAAGGCCTCACAACCAAAAGGCTTTAAAATAGAGTAGTTTACCTTTTTACCTGTCCATGCTTCCTCTGGAACACCACCATCCAAGGAACTTGAAGGCCCTCTATTTATTAGATAAACAACAGTATCTACAGCATCTGCCCAAAACTGTAAAGGCAATCCTGCATGCAATCTCATGCACCTTGCACGCTCCATGATTGTTATGTTCATCGTTTCTGACACACCATTTTCTTGTGGTGTTCTTGGAACTGTCTTCTCTCTGTGAATTCCATGCTTTGAACAGTACCTATCAAACTCTTTGCTGCAATATTCACCTCCATTGTCTGATCTAAGACACTTCAATTTCTTTCCTATCTCAATCTCAACCAAAGCTTTCCATTTCTTGAAAGTATCAAATACATTAGATTTATTCTTAATACAATAAATCCAAGTTTTCTAGTTGCATCATCAATAAAAGTAACATAATAACGATAGCCACCGAGAGATGATACCTGAGAAGGTCCCCATACATCTGTATGCACAAGCTCTAATTTTTCATTCTTCTTTTCTTTCCCAACTCTGAGAAATCTGACTCTCTTCTGTTTTCCATAAATGCAATTCTCACATAAGTCCAAATCAACATTCTTCAAACCCGGCAACAAATTCCTTGAGTGAAGAATCTTCATCCCCTTTTCACTCATGTGTCCGAGCCTATGATGCCATAATGTTGCATCTGATCCTTTGGAGGTTAAAGCATTAACAGAGTTAGAAATACCATTGCATAAATACAATGTACCAACCTTTTCGCCTTTTGCTATTACCAAGGCTCCTTTGGTGACCTTCCAAGCTTTATCTATGAAAGTTGTCACACAACCTTCACTGCCTAATTGCCCTGTTGAAATCAGATTTTTCTTTAGATCTGGAACATGCCTTACCTCATTTAATAGCCATTGGTTTCCATTCTGTTGTTTTACAAGAACCTTACCCATTCCAACGATTTTACAGGGCTTATCATCACCCAGACGAACTTGTCCAAAATCTCCTTGAACATAGTCATGAAATTATTTCTTATCGGGTGTGGCATGGAATGAAGCCCCTGAATATACCACCCAGGAATCAGTAATATTTTCGAAAGAAAGAATCAGAGCATCTTGTAACACCTCACCTATCACATTTGCTTCATGATTATTTTCTTGTTGTGCATCTCCTTCTTTTCCCTTTCGAGATCTACAGTCTTTCTTTAGGTGTCCTTTCTTTCCACATTTCTAGCACACTATCCCCGATCTAGACTTGGATCTGCCTTTCCTTGATTTACTGCGATATCCTGAGCTCTTTCCTCTTTCCATTTTTCTTCCTCTAGACTCTGCACTCAAAGCATTTCCCGATGTCTCACCAGAGCTTTTCCGTCGCATTTCCTCGCTAAGGATAGCACCGATAACATCATCAAACTTTAAAGTACTAGATCCAGAAACGGAGTTACTAATGGCCATTACCAAACCATTCCAACTTTCTGGTAATGAGCACAAGAATAACAGAGCTCTAACTTCATCATCAAAGTTTACCCCTACAGAACTTAACTGAATTGTAACTGTATTAAAATCATTTAAATGGTCTGCAACAGATCCACCTTCCGACATCTTCATATTAAATAACCGTTTCATAAGAAATAACTTGTTTGAGGCCGAGGGTTTTTCATATAGATTTGACAACATCTGAATCAAACCCTCTGTCATGGTTTCCTTTGAAATGTTGAAGGTGACTAACGCAGCAACGCACAACCGTATTGTTCCAAGTGCCTTTCTATCGAGAAGGTTCCATTCTTCGTCTGTCATACCCGTCGGCATCTTTTATTTTCCGCCCAATGGTAGGTATAGATATTTCTGATACAGATAATCTTCCATCTGCATCTTCCACAACGAGAAGTTTTGGCCGTTAAATTTCTCGACCCTAAACTTACCATCTTCCACCATTGCTCCCACTCGAACCAGGAACCCTTCTTTCCTGTGAGTTTATCATCCAAATAGACCTTCGGCTCTGATACCAGTTGCTAGAAAATTATATATTATGGAGTAATGGAACACATAAAATATTGCAGAAATATAAACACAGAAAGCGCATAAAACAAGAGAGACACAGATATACGTGGTTCACCCAGTTTGGGCTACGTCCACCCTGAACAGCCAGTCCTTCCTTTCTATTATCCAGCAAAATGAAGAGACACAACCTACAGCAGATCTGCTGTAATATCCTCTATTTTCTCTCACAGTCTCACCTCTCTATTTCCCGCTCACACAATACACATCTATCACACAGCCTCAAAATACAATGCCCTCATACAAAGAGAGGGGTTGCCTTCTAGGGCAAAAAACCCTAAACTAAACATAAGTTCTACCGTCAGATCATCCGCCTAATGAACGGCCCAGATTGACTAGAAATTACTATACTTTTACAAGGCAATTTTGCAGTTGTTTTTAGCTTTGGGGGCACTGCCCCTGAAAACCCCCGCCAGGGGGGGGATCCCAAAGGTCGCAGCCGCCCCCCCCCGGACCCCCCCTTCAGCGAATATTTTACGGGCGGCGTTGCTGCCCCCATTTCGAACTGGGGTCCAATGTGGTGATACCTTTGAATATAGAAGATAATCAGGCTCCACATCCAACAATTTCATGGTTCTTTCATGGTAATTCTCTTTGATGTTTTTTCTTGCAAACTTCCTAGTTTTGTAATCTTGGATTCGAACATTTTCAAAGCCATTTTATGACTTAACCATGAAGTTACAAAATTTTCAAGGCTTTAAGCCAAGTTCTGTTGGTTTAATAATTTGTTTTTTTCAGTTTCTTTCATGGAATCGAGAATGTGGAAATTGGATTGGGGATACCCATCTCAAAAGAAAGGTCAGGAAGAGAGATTAAGTTTACCATTTAAGTTGATAGGTTAGCATTCCAAAATTGTACCAGATGCTAGGATTCTTAGATTTTATTTCATTTGAGGTTAGGGGATCTCGATCTAAGAAATTATTTTAAGTTTGTTTCACTGGAGGAGAGAGTTGTAGTGTTGAATCTTGGGATTCTATAACCAGAGTAAAAAAATTCCTATGTGTTGTATGCATGTGTATTCCTTGACAACATCTAATTTTCTCTATAACTCAGAAAATCCATTCATATTCTCATAGGTAATATAAATTTTATATCGATTCTCCAAGAAGATAGACACCTATGACTCATTTTAACTTATTCCCTTCTAGTGGCACTATAATTTGTGTCAATGAATAACTACTCTAGTGAAAAAAAAGTTCATACAACTTGTGGAAATAAAGAGAAGAAAAAAATGAAAACCTTTCTTATCAAACCCTCAATTATCTACTTGTGCAAGTCTACACTTTATGGACATGGAAAATTTTAGGGGCTAAGATTTGCAGGTGGGCTAATTTTCTGTGATTTTTCCATAAAAAAGATTCACCAATTTCCATTTTTTATAAAAATGATTTGCCCAAATTTTATAGTATAAAATTATTTTACCTTAGAAATCGCCAACATTATATAGAGGCTATATATTAAATCATTATCAATTTGAATAAACTTACAAATAAATAAATAAACATTTAATAGTTTTCATATTAGGTACTAGTGAGATTCAGCAATGTTTTTAAACTTCTAGATAATTTTCCATCCTTAAAATCTTCCATGTTTGTGGAACATCAATCATGTTGTCTTATAGAGGAACTAGCACTACCATGTAAAATTGCATTCATCCTCTTGTCATTATTTCATTCCCATGTCACATCTCATTGCTACATTTCTTCGCTATGATGTATTGCAAGAATATTTTTCATTTTTTGGGAAATCTGAGCAAAGAAGTAGCATTGGAAATGACATATTGGATAGAAGTGGCAATGATGTCACACACATGGGAGCTCAAGACACCATTTTTTATATGAAATGAGTTTCCATATATAGCGAGAAAAAACCATTATTCTAATACAATAATTATTCCACTTCAGATATATGCACTCACACTCACAAGATTCTGGTTCCACTTCTGATGGTGCCATTTTGAGACAGCATCTATTTCCTCATTTGTGCTCATTATACTTATAATATTGTTCTTAATTAGCAGAACCAATAGATCCTTCGTTATCCATGGTAGTCTGTAATTTTTATATTCTTGGTTTTTTATTGATGTGCTAAGATCCCAAGTTGATTTCCTCTTCTCCTCATCATTTTTTCCATTTGAATGGTTTGAATTGTTTATTCAATGATGGAGTTGCATGAAACCCTTTTAGGTATTTAAATGACTCTATTGATGATTTATGAGAGTTATTGATGATTTATGAGAGTTATTTTGAAATAGTATTTTTTTGAGAGAAATTATCTATTTAATATTGATTCCCATAAATTGGCAACATATGATTAGATCAATGATGCCACTTAAGGAGTAGATTTAAGTGAAGGTGCATAAGATCACCTTGAATTCCCCAAATCTATTATTATTCCTTGGCAAGAAGTCATCAACAAAAAGTACGAAACCAATAAAAAGTGACCTTTCATATTTAAAACTACTCCAAACCAATCAAGTTTTAGATTGTTGGGCTTCCTCAAGAAAGTTCATCTTCACATCTCCACATTCTCATAATATTCTCAAATGCCAACATTGTTATCAAGTTGGTCACATGAAAGATAAGTTTTTTTGTATTCATTCTTGTGAGCATTTTTGAATGAATAATAATTTAGAGAGATGTTCCAAACATAAGAACTTGACAGTATTAAAGTTTCACCTTATATGGATCACTTCTTGTAAATGGTCATCAACAACCAAGAAGATATATAGATCATACTGTAGAATTAATTCTTGAGTATTGACACACCTTCCAATGGATATATTTTTGTCTTCTCACCTTGTCTATAATAGGGAAGAATTGTTTATCAACTACTAGCTTTAAAGTCATATCAAGTGATCTAAAGCCACAACCAAGACAAAAGATAGCAATTACCGACTAGAACTAAAGTCAATCTGATCCAAAGTCACATTCCTAGCCAAAGTTATACTTTTGTTTCATGGGAACCATTTGATTTTTAGTTCTCCTTAAATTACCACTCAACAGTATGCTTACTACTTCTGCTAAACAACAATTTGTGGTAATATTTAAACCATCATATCTAAAATTTTGGTCACCTTTAAACAATCATCAAAAAGCACTTCCATTTCTCAGAACACATTAGCTTTACAAAAAAATTCCAAGAACTGATTCAAGACAAGTTCCAATTTTGTTGGGCAACCTTAAATCACCATGGATATAAAAGTTTATTTTTTTCTACCCCATTTGGCTTGTGGTCTTCTTTTAAAAACGAGATTAAGAGAAAACATATAGCCATTGGTTGATACCCACTTCCATATTTCATTACTCTTCTAGTACTCATGCAGCCTTTCAAATTAATATGGTGAACGTTGGAAATACAATCCTTAGGGATTATGTAAATTTGTATTATTCACTAGAGAGGAAGGTGAAAATCCACAATTGGACATGAAGATTCATGAGGATTCCAAGAGACCTCTCGGAAGATGAAGCCAAGGGTCATAATAAATTTTATTTATGTTTATTATATGAATGGATATTGAATCTCACACTTTATCTACATCTACCTTCCATTTACCTTATTCTAATATATTTTGTTGTGGGACTCCTAAAAGTGGGTAACATATCCACAATTATTTTGGTTATCAAATTTCTTTAAAAGACTGCTCATTTTCATGCCCAAACTCATCCCTTCATTCCTCCCTCAATTTCTCTAACTTTATGGGTCAAATGTTTGAGCTACATTGTATTTTCTCTCATGAAGACCCCACATTCACTAACGAGTTCTTATAGGATCTACCTATACTTCAAGATACATATTTGACTATGAGAATTTCATTTTATTCCCAAACTAGTGGCCAAACATAAGTGTTCAACAAGTTCTTAGAAACATAACTAAGATTCTTTTCTTCTGAAAATCCACACGAATTGGCACAATACATTCCACTTACCAAATTGTGATACATTACCACTTATGATGGAGCTACAAAAATGACACTATATGAAGTTTCCTATGGCAAAAACCCCCTTGTCAATAGCATCCTATTTACTAAATTACCTTAAATAATCATGAAATAGTTATAATAATTCACACCAGAGAAGCCAATACCCAAACTCTAAAAAAAAAGCTAGATATGATGCAAAATGAAATGAAACAACAAGTTTATTAGCATATATCTAATTGTTCTTCTGTTGAAGGGTATCATATGTTTCTTTTCTTGTAATGTTATAACTAGCATCATTCAAACATAAATTTACCTAGAAATAGCTCCATATTTCTATGGTTTGTTTTAGATCATACAAAATATTGGATAGGTGGACTACAAGTTGGCTCTTCTATCCCACTACAAGATTCATCTATTATTTTATATGTCATATTTGAAGAAAATTTTTATGATCAAACTGCAAAGTGTAGACCAACCTAGAAAAACTTGATGACAAAGGATCCATTTGTCTCTTGCTAGTGGTACTAGCTACCAAAGATATTTATTTGCACCAATGTATGACAAACTAAGTACTAATCAAGTGGAATGATTCGCAACTAGAAGATTCCACATAGAAACAAAGTGGATTCACCTTGTTGACCAATATATGACCAAAATCACACATAAAAGGGGGTTTTAAATTATGGAAAATAGATTAAATGTAGTGTAGGCATTAGTGGGGGGATGTGGGGAAGGGGGGTTATATGTAGGGGGACAATAAAAAGGGTTATTCAATAAAAATAAGAGATGCTCTATTGAACAAAGGTGTTATTTTTATTATAAGGGTGTATTGGAGGGGAAGTAACTCAACAAAAGGATTTTAACATGTTTTTATCAATATTTAGTGATATTATAGGTATTCTTTGCATGGGCTGATTAAGTGGATATAAGATGCATTGGACTTTGCAGTGATTTTATACCAATTCCTTACTTTCAACCTTGAGAAAAATGCTTCTTTTGAAAGGGATGGAACATTTGGGTCCTACCCTAACACCCTTACCCAAGATATGTTGTTAAGCGTATAATGCCACCTTCCTTGAATAAGGTCCACTGCATTGTTAGTTAATAGTCACCCATTATAAAAGTATCCTCCTCATTAATATGGCTTAAGAATTTTAATAATTCCTAAGTGTAATTGTAGGAAATTATGATTCTCTTTTGATAGTTATAATTGAATAGAATGTTGTATTGTTTTGTTAATAATTGTTATTGCATTTGGAGCTTCACTCTAGGATTTTACCCCATGAAGGGTCAAGTGAAGTAAGAATCTCTATATTTTATTATCAAGATATTTTTCATGAGTTTTATCTTTTTCATCTCCTATTATTTAGTTTTTCACTACATTTTATTTGATTCAGACGAATTTTTGTGGTTAAGTACAACACATCAAAAAACCATGCAATTTTAACTAAGTGCACAAAAGAAAACAATTAAACTATAAAATGTAAATGAAGGATTTAGATAATGATAAATAAATGTAATTTTTATCCATGTAGTATAATTAAAAAAGTATTAGACATAAGAAAATCTAACCATTATGGTAATGAAATAGCAGTTATAATACAAGATAATCATTAGTAATTCTAGTGACAATAAATGAAACTAGACTATCAGTATATAAACAATATTTGAGAGTGAGTGAAAGGGACAAATAAAATTTCTTACATACTCATTTCGAATATGAATATATCTTGAAGAGACAAAAATTCCAGCATGAGGATATTAATACCATCTCATGAGTGGGTATCAAATAGATAAGCAAACTAGTATTACATAAGAAAACATGACATGCATTTCATAAGATAGGAAGCGATATGTGTTGTCACCTTGACAAATTTAGGGTGGAGAAACAAAATCCTCATAAGAGACATGGATTTGTTCAACCTATACAATTTCCTACTATGAAAGTTTTTAAGTGTTGATACCATCAAGAACCATCTCAAGAAACTCTAAAGAGGAAGAGGCAGAAAAGTTATCTACTAGTCTACTAGATCATACTCAAATGTTTGTCATGCAATGTTGAAAGGGAGTATCTTATTGGACATGTATCAAATAAATGTGTTGGGTTTGTTTCTCCACTGCATAGCAAAGTGATATATTTAATAGGAGGAAAGGCATGTAATCAACTTTATGGCAATGCAACAAATGACTCAAATCCACTTTTATGTATTCCTCGTATTTCAGTTAGATAACCAATAAGGAATATGATAAGAGTGTTAAGTGACAGACATCGCGACTTAAAGCACTATTTAGATCCTAATGATTACGAGAATTTTTTTCATGTCATTAATTCCTTGGGGTATAAATAATATTTCTTAATAGATAAAACACCTAGATTAATACATCTAGGTTTAAGAGACTATGAAAGTCATATGTTTCTTAGGTCCCCTAGTATGTGTGATCAATAATAAAGAAGGTAATATAAGGGATTGTTTCCCTCATTTTCAATTTAATTACAGGTGAATACCATTCAAAATTTCTTATTTACTTCATATGACATGAGGTGATCTTGAGAGGTTTGTGTCCATTCAATTAGTCACCCTTGGAAATATATTCATCTATTTGGTGAGGAAAGGAAATTTATAGGGTTTTCTAACAAGTGAAATGATATGGGTTAGGGGATATTGCTCTCAAATATGATTAAGTCAAATTAAGGAAAAACAAAAATATTCATTTATGTAGGTAGATGAAAAGAGGAATAAGAAAAACCACAGGTTAGTATTATGAATTGAGGAATGAGGAGAGAAGAGATGCCTAAACAAGGAGATAATATCATCGGGGTGCAAGGAGAAATGGGCAAGATGGCTTGTAGAATGAAAATATATTTGGAAATTATTGCTTAGGATGGGAACCAAGAAAAGTCATTGTGTATGGAACCAAAGTATCAAAGAATCTTTTGAGAAGAATGAGTCCCTAAGACCTATTCTTGGTTTGGCAAAAAAGATCAATTAGGGGAAACCTTCTCAAGTCTACAATCCTAAAAGGGAAAAATGAATCAATCATTCCAATTAGATTGTCAAGGTTCAAATTTCATGGAAAATCAGCATTATCATATTTTTCAAGGTGTTGGGAGGATTATAAAATCACAATTTGTCAAATATGGGGTGTAAAAGGAAACAAGTGAGTAAAAAAATTTCCTTGCCTTGAGACTAAGAATTTGTCGATTGAGAAAATAAGAGACCTTTGCTTTTTTTATTTTATTATTTGGATTGTGGACCTTTTTATGTGCTTTTGTAGGGGGAAAACCAATGTTTTAGCGTAGAAACATAAAAAGGTGATTAATGATAAGTGATTGGTACATGGACAAGAATTAGATCACAAAGGTGAAAGCAACAAATGTAGTGATCTTCTAGAGATCATGATTGGAGAGGCTAAGTAGGATTAACCTCTATGTAGGGGTTTCTTTTCGATTGGGACATAGAGTCCCATATATTTACATTTCCATGGGGGTATATGACTATCATAATAAAGGATATATATATGCTATTATTAGTTCCTATCACTAAAAAAATTCCCTCATACACAATGGTAGACACAAGTGCAATATGGATGATCATCAAAAGGGGAGACCCTATAGGTAACCCAGATAAGGAGGCGCATGAGATTACTGGGCCAATCATATATAATCATCATTGGATTGCAAAAGGATATGGTAGAATCTATAGGGGGAGGATGTTCCATGTGCAGGATACAAAGATACAAGTAGTTCAAACATTAGCTTTGGTAGACAAGGTAGAGAGAAGATACATCTACCATTTGAGAGAATATGCCCTATCTCTAGATATGACGAGTATACCATGGTGAGGTGAACAATGATGAGAAGTTAGCATACTAATCCATAATATTTGAATGGGGTTGGGAAGGGTTTTCACCATTGAGTGAACACCAATCCTTAGTTATCTAAGCCAACAATAGTAGAGTATGGGATCTAACACATGGAAGAGTTGCATGTGGGTTATGTTGTTTCTAAACAATATGAGAATTTTACATGAGAGGATGATATTATGGTATATTTTATGGGCATATCAAGTTGTGTGGAGGATTAGAGGGAGGGATGATTATGTGGTGTTTCACTCAATTTCATTACAAAGGTTCATAAAGGAGGTGATTATACTTCATAGCATGCAGTAAGAGAGGATGGATAAGAATAACCTTAAAGGGACCTACATTTTAGTTAGGATGCCACTATAGTTAAAGAGAAAATACATATAAGTGTAACTTGAGTTTAATTTATTCCTTTATAGGTTTAGATATGTACTAATGGATGGTGAATTAATGGATGTAGGTGAGAAATTTTATAGTGCGTTCTAAGTCCAAGATGCCTTAGGCATATTAATGATGGATTTGTATAAACCAGAGTATTCAAGAAATGTAATCTAAATCCTACCTTTTGAGACATCTCATGTCTTCTCCTTTCTTATAATAGCAGAGAGGATGTTCCATAAATATAAGAGTGAACTTGATGTCCTTCAAGAGGATTAATATTATCAAGTACTAGTTGTGGATAACATAGGGAGGGAACACTTCATGGAACCAATAGGAGGGAACTTGAGAGAGGAAGAGGAGAAAACTGTGGGATAGTTCATAGAAGTAGAGCTATTATATCCTTAAGATAAAAACACCTAACTATTTTATGTTATTTTATTTTATTTTACTACAACAATTAGGGTATTTATTTTAAGGGGGATATTTTGAGACTTCAATATTTTCTTAGTATTTTCTAAGAAAATATTTTTCCAATTTTTTTCAAAAACATCTATTTTTTCATATATATGATTAAAACAGATAGTATTCATCTAAAATACAAGTTTTAATAGTATTGATATTATTTTATTGAACATTCACCTACAATTTATATGTATGATTTTTGTTGAACATAGTGTTGTCATTGATGATGACAACTGTCATTGATGTCAAAGGAGATTTCCAAGATAGCAAAATCATCATTCATGGGTCATTCGAAGCAATATGACAATTGGAAATCTTGCATACACTCATCCGATGAAGTCCAAGGAATCTTCAAGTTTTATTGAGTTTTTAATAAGGTTATGATGCTCTAATGATCCTAAAATAGCATGCCTGCATAGGCATTGTCGACCTTTCCAACTGTCTATTCCATTGTAAAAAAATCCTCCCATATGAGAAATTATGGCCATTTGAATATCAACACTAAGTGGGGGATCTAAACTATAGTGAGAAAATCCCTAACACCAAAATCGTTAATGAGTGCAAATCTTCAGGGCAGATCCATCACTAACAAGGAAATTGAGGGCCTCGAGTGCACAAATCTATGCACCGTATAATGTTGTTAAGTAGTGTGGAAATTTTGATTAATTCAACAAAAATCACTAAATATAAATAGTCAGAGATGCACGACACTTAATTGAACCCACCAATCCAATAAACTATTGACATGTGGCAATAATTTTTTAGGTGCACAAGTGGTAGATCCAAGTGGACTCTCAGGACACTTGGCGAAGTTTGATTGGATATGTATGCGAATGTAGATGACACATGGCCCTTCTGCCCACTCAACCATTATGCGGGAGCTTGAACATGTGGTACCTGTTATGGCTCCAAGAAATTCTCCTAGGTTGCAACTCAGAGATGCCTGGTAACATATAATCTTCAATATTGTTCTCTGAACTATTGGAATAAACGATGGTTTGGATTAAGCCAGATAACCATTTCAACTATGCTTTTACTCAAGACATGCATGAACACCCTCAGCTTACAGGGCTTTAGACCACTAATGCTCTATAGTTTGTATATTCAATGAATGGATGGAGAATACTGACCATACCGGCAGATGCATACATAAACATAAATGAATGGCTAGCTATAGGCAGCAAAAGAGAATACTGACTGTACCGGAAAATGCATATATGACCACATATGAATGGCTAGCTACAGGCAGTAAAGAAGCTTGCAAATCTAATTCATCAACACAGAGATAAGATGACAATTATCTGGCATTAGACACAAAAGAAACATGAACAACCTATTCAAGTGCAAGCTTAGAACAAAAGAGAAAATTAACATTGAACATATAACAACAAAAGAATCTTGTATTGCTAATGAATGAAGATGAGATGCTTGAGTAGCAAAGTCTCTACAGTCTCTAGAAGTTGAACCTGTATTACATCTTACTTTCAGCTATTTATAGTTCTTTACAATCATCTGAACCTTCTGAGGCTTGAGAGGTCTTAATCTATCCCTTTGTCTTGTTTAATTGTTTGATCTCTGACTAGGCCAGCATGGCTCGGAGGTTTCCTCTTCTAACAAAAGAATAACCATATTTAGATATTTTGGATAGTTTGTTGCGTTGTCTAGGAGTTCTCTCATGCTAGAGATGCCCCATGATGTTGGTTTTTGATGAGCTGTGCTGGGCTGTTGATGCTTCTGATGTTTTGGGAAAGTTGTGTTGTCTGCTCCATGACCATTCTGTTTGTTTGGACAAGTTGCACGCGTTGTGGCTCCATGATCACTTTCCGGCCTCTATTTTCCCGACAAACTATCTCCTGGACTATGCTGTGAGGTGGAAAGGGTCCTTAGGCCTTTGTTTTCCCTTTGAAATGCAAACAATGAATGATTTCTATTATAAACAGAGAAATTATGCAATACTGAAAAAACCCACCCATTTCTGTTTCTTTCGGACTTCAACAGTCCTAAAAATGATTAATTCCTCTATCGAGTCCGCCCTTCGGGTTATTGCAAGTCGCATTCAACCCGTTCCTGCATATTTCCTTTGTATTGTGAAATATGTAAAACACTGAAAATACATGGAAAACGGCTTTCCCTGGACTTCAAATAACATACGATTTCATTTTGGAAACCCATCAGGTTAGGGTTTCATCGCTATCGCACTGCCCCAAGGTTTCTTTGTATTTCGTTTAAACAATGAAAACACACAAAAATAAATTGAAAATGGGCTTTGGCGGATTTGAAATATTATACATTTTACTTCCGAAACCCATCGGGTCCGGGTCTTATCACATCACACACATATACATGTAAAGGTTGCACCCCTTGGTTTTCCCGATTGCGATCCACTGATGCGATGTGGGTTGTTGATCTGCATGTGCGATCGACGATCCACATTGAATCACCAATCACGATTGCTCATTGCATATTGTTTGCGCTGATAAACGCCAACTCGCCTTCGCCGATTGCGACCCGCAGATCCAATCATCAACGATCGTTGATCGGTGGTGTCTTGCATCGATTGCCACTGCCCACCAGTGCCGATCAGATTTTTCAATGTGATCCGCTGATCATATCTGGACCGTTGATTGGCCAGATCAGACGGTTATCGTGCATTTGGACTCTTAAGCCTGCGATTTTGGTTTTTCATGATTTTGGAGTGTTTTTGCCTCCCAATAGTGTATTTCCGCCCTTCCAAGGGCTCTCCTCTTGCGATGGTTTTGACTTTGAATGATGCTTAAGAGGATTTTGAAGACTTTTGGGGCATACTTGGATCCTTTGGCATGATTTGAAGCAAATTTGGAGACTTTAAGAGCATATATGGATCCAATTTTCGGCCTTTTGTTAGCGAGGCTAACATTGGCTCCTTCTGGGGATGAAATCCTCCATGTGAGGCTTCAAGGATCACAGATCAATGCCTTTCCTATAAAACAAAAATCAAATCTTCCTCCTAGTGTTGCATTGGGCATGGAATCTATTTAGCATGAAATAAAAACTCGAAAAAACATATTTACAATACCAAGGCTTGAAAGCCTTAACTGAAATAAAGTTTTTAAAAGTGCCCATTGACTGGGCCATCAAAAACATCTTCTCCTCCTTCCTTTGATGCATCTCTTTTGAGAAAACAATCATCAAACTGAAAATTGACCCTTTTTACCTTTCTATCAAAGGTTTATTTCTCTTGGTCAATGTGCATATTAGCAAATTCATCAAATACTTGCAAAAACCTATTAATTTGATCGTCTACTTCAAAAACTTTCCAGCACTTGACATTATCAACTAGAGATGGTCTATATTTCACCTCATCTCTATATGCTTTCAGCCTTGGATGTTTTGCTTGGAAGGTTTTGTACACCTGCTGAATAATAAGGTCCGCTTCATACTCTTCTATGTCATTTGTGACCTAAAAAGTTAATATAAAAGATGAATCAATGCATTCTTGTGTGGGGGACACAAGGACTTCACATGTTCCTATAGCTTCCTTAGATCAAGCCCCTTCAAAGAACATGCCCCAAATCTGTGGGCCTTCTTCCTCTGTGATATGGCAAACTAGTTTTATAAGCTGCGTAGAGGCCAGCTGATAAGGCTTGGTAATGTCAAGACCAAGCTTATCCATGACAGCCTTGGGCATTGGATTATGGCTGGCTCCAGTGTCCAGAAGGCAATTATGAAGGATTTTATCATGAATAGTCAGAGAGACATAGAATGATGGGGAGTTTTCTTCACAATTTTCAATCATTGGGCTGAGAATAACCGCTGGTTGTTCATCTTGTAGATTTACATAGTCAGTGGAAGCTTGGATGGCATTAGGCTCAAGAGCCTTAAGGATAGATTTCTTGAAGGACTCATTCTTCACTAGCTCAATCAGAGGCATAGGTATTCTTAGCTTCTGAATTTCTGATTGAAAACTAAAATAAGAAGGGGACTTGTCAAGGCCTCTTACCTCTATGGCTGGAGCTTTGAGGATGATAGGATCAACTTCTAGTTGCTTTTGATTATTAGCTTGTTGTTCTGCAAGGACAACAGCTTTATGAATAGGAGTTACCTTGACATTATTCATCATCGACCTCGGAGTATATCTTCACTGATCTTCAATTTGTAGAAAAATTGCACCGTCCCACCCTTAGCTGATCTGATCATTGAATAATGACTTCTCATAGGCAGCTTTGGTTAAAAAAGTGGCGTTGCCTTTGTCTTCTATACAATGGATCTCATCATCTTCCTCAAATTTCTCTTCTTCCATGATTGCATTTTGAAAAGGGGTCTTCACCCTTTGGTCTTCATTGGCATCTTTATTCCTTTGCAAGATCGGCAACTCGTTATTTGCCCTTCTATATGGATTTGGATTTGGAGGAGCAAAGGTATTAGGAACCCTTCCTTTCCCAGAATGTTGCTCAACCTTTAATTTGGAAACTTCAGAGGCTAATGATTCTATCATCTTGGTCATTTTATCTATCTTAGGATCAAAGGATGATGAAGGCTCGCCCCTCTGTCTCCTTCTATCAGCATTACCTTTGAGCTTTGCTGCAGCCATGATGTTCGATTCTACTTCCAGGGCTGCATCTTGCATATTAGCCAAAGAAGCACATCGCCTCTCCCTCAACACTAAATAGAAGTCAAAATCAAAGGCACTGGCATAGATGAGTCTGGTAGAGGTAGTGGTGGGTTTCACTTTAGCGAGTATCTTGTTGTACATGCGATTTAATCTCTTATTAAAATCAGATAGTAGCTTACCATTTTCCCTCTTTAAGTTCTCAAACTCAATGTGGTAGTAAAGGAGATCCTTCTTATCCCCCTAATGCTTTAGGAATGAATCATCTAAGGCCTCAATATCTGCTATAGATCTTGGGGTCAGTTCCGTGAACCATTTTCTAGCCTCTCCATCTAGGCTTTGGACAAAAACTCTCATATAGACATCATCTTCACTAATGTCCAGGTTATCAACATAGCTATAGAATGACTCAAGATGTTCTTCGACTGAAACACCTTCAGTCCTAGTGAACTTAGGCATATACTTCTGATATTCTCCAGTAGGCATAGAATTCAAAGGAGTGGGCAGTATTAGAGGTCCATACCTAGCAGCTATGATTCTTTCCATTTTGGTAGGTGCTTGTGGACCTGCCATAGCTGTGGTGGCTAAAAGAGTACTGGCAGTCTGAATGATAGAGGGCTGAGGAGTGATTGATAAGACTAAAGGAGTATGATGGATAGGAGGTGAGGTTTCCTTTGGGCTTACAACAAAAGGAGAACCTAAAGAATAAGGAGCTTTATGAATCTCTGAGAGTTTTTCTTCACTGCTAGTATTAGATGCTATACTCTCAACATGTATTTGTTCTATTACAGGCCTTTCTTGAAGAGATATAGGAGATTGTTTAGGTTTACCTGAACCTGATGCTCCTTTCTGCAATACCTTTCTCTCTTTGATGATTTTTTTAGGGTCAGGTACTGGGTCAGCTTGTAGCTTCTGAGGATTTCTCCGAGTATGCCTCACAAACTGAGCCAGAACTATGAAGTGGAGTCGCCAAGAGGTTCGACCTCCAGTAGAGTCACCAGATAGATGATCACAACCAAAAAAGTGCCCAGTCTTTGTCTATCATCAAATCTGGATCTATGTCATTTCCCAGGGAAGCTGAGCTTTAGTTTCTCCTCCTCGGCAACGGTGCCAATTATGCTATCACTCCAGGAAACTCTCCTAGGTTGCAGCAAAGATGCCTGGTAACATATAATCTTCAATATTGTTCTCTGAACTATTGGAATAAATGATGGTTTGGATCAAGCCAGATAACCATTTCAACTATGTTTTTACTCAAGACATGTATGAACACCCTAAGCTTATAAGGCTTTAGACCACTAATGCTCAATAGTTTGTAGATTCAATGAATGGATGGAGAATACTGACCATACCGACAGATGCATACATAAACATAAATGAATGGCTAGCTACAGGCAGCAAAATAGAACACTAATTGTACCGAAAAATACATATATGACCACATATGAATGGCTAGCTACAAGCAATAAAGAAGCTTGCAAATCTAATTCATCAATGCAGAGAGAAGATGACTATTATCTGGCATTAGACACAAAAGAAACATGAACAACCTGTTCAAGTGCAAGCTTAGAACATAAGAGAAAATGAACATTGAACATATAACAGCAAAAGAAGCTTGTATCGCTAATGAATGAAGATGAGATGCTTGAGTAGCAAAGTCTCTACAGTCTCCAGAAGTTGAACCTATATTACATCTTACTTTCAGCTATTTATAGTTCTTTACAATCATCTGAGCCTTCTGAGGCTTGAGAGGTATTAATCTATCCCTCTATCTTGTTTAATTGTCTGATCTCTGACTAGGCCAACATGGCTCGGAGGTTTCTTCTTCTGACAGAAGAATAACCGTATTCAGATATTTTGGATAGTTTGATGCGCTGTCTAGGAGCTCTCTCATGCCAGAGATGCCCCATGATGTTGGTTTTGATGAGTTGTGTTGGGTTGTTGATGCTTCTGATGTTTTGGGCAAGCTGCGTTGTCTGCTCCATGACCATTCTGTTTGTTTGGACAAGCTGCACGTGTTGTGGCTCCATGATCACTTTCTGACCTCTGTTTTCCTGGCAAACTGTCTCTTGCACTATGCTGTGAGGTGGAAAGGGTCCTCAGGCCTCTATTTTCCCTTTGAAATGCAAACAATGACTACTTTCTATTATAAATAGAGAAATGATGCAATACTGAAAAAACCCGCCCATTTCTGTTTCTTTCGGACTTGTACAGTTCTCAAAAATGATTAATTCCTCTACCGGGTCCACCCTTCGAGTTATCACAAGTCGCATTCGGCTTGTTCCCTGCATATTTCCGTCGCATTGTGAAATAGATAAAACACTAAAAATACATGGAAATGGCTTTCCCCGAACTTCAAATAATATACGATTTCATTCCAGAAACCCATCGGGTCCTGGTTTCATCGTTATCGCACTACCCCAAGGTTCCTTTGTATTTCGTTTAAACAACGAAAACACACAAAAATACATTGAAAATGGGCTTTGGCGGATTTGAAAGATTATACATTTTGCTTTCGAAACCCATCGGTTCTAGGTCTTATCGCATCGTGCACATATACATGTAAAGGTTGCGCCCCTTGGTTTTCCCGATTTCGATCCGTCGATGAGATGTGGGCTGTCGATCTGCGTGCGTGATCGATGGTCCACATTGAATCGTTGATCGTGATCACTCATTGCATACTATCTGCACCGATAACCGCCGACTCACCTCCGCCGATTGTGACCCGCCGATCCGATCATCACTGGTCGCTGATCGGCGGTGTCTTGCGTCGATTGCCACTGCCTGCCTGTGCCGATCAGATCTGTCGATGTGATCCGTTGATCAGATCTGGATAGTTGATTGGCCAGATCAGACGGTTGTCGTGCATTTGGACTATTAAACCTGCAATTTTGGTTTTTTCATGGTTTTGGAGTGTTTTTGTCTCCCGATAGTGTATTTCTACCCTTTCAAGGTCTCTCCTCTTGTGATGGTTTTGACTTTGAATGATCCTTAAGAGGATTTTGAAGACTTTTGGGGCATACTTGGATCCTTTGGCATGATTTTAAGCAAATTTGGAGACTTTAAGAACATATATGGATCCAATTTTGGGCCTTTTGTCAGCGAGGCTAACACTACCAAATCACTTGACATTACATATGATGTGGCAACTGTGTGGCATGACATGTTAGTAAATGACATCGATGTGGTGTCACTAGGGATTGCCATGTGGTAGGAAAATTCGTTGCATTTTGATTGGTCAAATGTCTAAAAATGGGTAACATGTAGTACCCCTCATGGGCTACCATGTGGCATGATGATGCCATGCTAATGTCATATTGCAAATGACCAAAAACCCTTAGGAACCAGTCATATGGGCATGGTCGTATGGTTTTAAATTTTAAATTCTAGATATGAAGAATTATTTGTGAGCCTGGCCTCGTCACAATGGTGTGAATATTGATGCCATGTTGGCCCTTATACACCCTAAACCACTCGACAACACTATATAATATACATGATCATGAGCTAGAGAAGAGAAAGTAAAAAATGTAAAAAGGCAACGAGTTGATTCTGTTCGTGTTCCAGGACAAAGAGTTCTATTTATTAGTATTTATTTTGGTTCGAAAATTGAAGTGTGAGAATCAGAGTTATGAGATTTTCCACAATTTACAGTTATTATTCATTGATAAATGGTCTATAGGTTCATGGTTACTATATGTTGATTCATTGTTTTGTGGTTATAGTTCGCAATTTCGTTACTATAATGGTTCATTGATAATAATGAATTAGTCCTGGTTCGAATTATGGCTGAGGCGGGTTTGGTTTTTTTGATATAATATACGTAAGGCATCGTTGGAAGACACGGTAGTTCATCGCCATACTTTGCTAAATCACAGTTATGCTTTGATTGGTTGAACTGTTGCGGAGTTTTGAAGTCTTCTACGATGACCTGCTGAGAAGTGCGGGGTTCGATACTTATTACGATTAGTTGTCATAGAACCAGGATCAGCTATGTATGTGCAGATTGAATAGTGGTTGATTGTCATAGACACATGGATGGGCTATGTGAGTAGAGATGTGGAGGCGAATACCACTCAATGAACGACCAAATTGAGCGAAAGTTTGGAGTCCAAATATGGGGGACGTCCGGAGGTAAGATTGAAAGTGGTTATTATTGGTAAAAGATTATATATAGCAAAGGCCTGACATACAACCGAAATCTTTCCATATGGCATGGTGCAAGGATCCGAGGTTGACACAAGGAAGGATGAGCATTGTCGAGATAGTTGATGCATAGGATTGTTGTTCATTCTTTGCACCTGTGGAAATGGGACACCTATATACACCATTGACTTGTCGATCGAGTTACTACAAATATAATATGAGCTGAGACATGGGTTTGGATACCCTGGCTCTTTGTTTTGGAAATTGCTTAATAACAATATCAATTTTGGAGGGTTTTATTACAAGCACATTACATAGCAGAGTTGGTAGCGAATGAATATTACATAGCTGAGTTTTCGCGTTTGAATAGTTTGAGGTATGTGGTTAGAAATTTGTTTTCTTTTGCAACCATGAGTTTCATTTTGTCAAACATTTAACCAACCAATGGTGTACATTCTATGGCACTAGGACTCGAAAAATACCATTATTTCTAATCCATCCACCAGAAGAGGGAATTTTGTATAATGGTTAATTTATTATATGGTTTTAAATGTTTATTTGAAATTTTTAAGCTCATTTTTGACCCAAATCGAAAATGCACGATGATCAATATTCAAAGGCAGATGTTTCTTAAAGCATGAAAAGTCTTGTTAACATATAGTTGATGACAACAATATCTATTGTATGGTTTTGAGGGTTTATGAGCAGTAGTTTTGGATATATGGTGAGAATATGTGCAAAGAAGGAGTTTGTGTGACCAAATTGATGAACTAGTTGGAGTAGAGTGTGGACAGAAGTATGAAAGTTAGTGATAGTGATTGGTATGACAATTTGTGTGCATGTTGTGATGGTGGTTGTAATAACAATGATTGTTGGTTGCAAAATTTTTTATTAGAATAGATTCATTGACATATAAACATAGAAGATGATGGTGGATCAGGTTTGAAATATTTTGAAAAGAGGTCCACGAGAGGTTGAAGAAGTAAGGAGGTGGGTGCCTCCAATTAGATTAGAGTCTCAATTACCTTAGATCCTAGAGCAAGTTGAAGCTTTCTCATCATTGACATTGGTGCCTCAATCAGGTTGTAGCCTAGAGCAGGTTGGATCTTGCTCATCATAGAGGTTGATTCCTCAGTTATTGCTTGCACATTTTTGAGATTGGTGCCTCAACCAATTTGAAGGCTACAGAAGGTATCATCTTGCATATCTTGGGGGTGGGTGCTTCCATTAGGTTAGTGCCGACATATCTATCTAATGAATTGAAGCATAAGAAGAAGAAAAGAATTGGTTGTTTTCTACCATATTGGTTTCCATGTAAAAGCTCGTATCTCTTTGTGATGTGATGTTTTTGTGATGTGTCATTGATGTGATGGTAGTTTTAAGATGCATTGTTCTATTTTTTGATATGTTACATAAGGTTATGGTTCATTGTAATATGATTGTTCGATTATGAAAAGTCATGAAATGGTAAAATTACTCTCACACTAATTAACACCCCCTAGTGTGATCTTTGGTCTAATAATTTTTTTCAGCTAAAATAGTTTCTTAGAATATTATACATAGGTATAATATTTGAATCCTTAAAAAATACCTTTCTAGTAATCTATTTTAGAGTATCATATGTTTTTCCTTAACCTCCTTCATTTTGAATTAGACATGACTAGTCATGTATTTCAACTCTATGTGTACGAGAGAGATAATTTCATTACTTGTCTATTGGATATGAATTTATGTGAAAATATGTGGTTCTTTTTCCTTGGAAATGTTTTACCATATGAGAACTTGAAAGGTAAATACTAATAATTGAATGCTTGAATTAATAAGTGAACAAGAAAATGAGGTTGAAGCATAGAACTCAAACATGCAAAAATTTCTAAGAGTAAGATGGATAACTACCATATATTTGATTGGATCTTTGGCATTAATGTCAATTAAAGGAAGTACATAATCATAATATGTGAATACAATTTTGATGTGCAATATTGAGGGGTGAGGTAAAGCGGTAGTTGAGGGAGGAGGAGGAAGCTTGAGCTCTCATAAAGGAGCTTCCATGGAGAATGGACCTATAAAATAGTATATATATGAGACCAAGGGTTGACCCTTTGTGGAAGACATCCTCACCATTGAGAATGTTGTTGAGTTGCACTTGAACACATCATTTTTCCTTCTATAGGAATAATTTTACCTTAAGAATGTGCACTAAACCATCATCATTGCATCCAAATAAGGATACTAGTAGGTTGTACTCTAACAATGCATCAACAATGGAAAACTATAATGGGATAGCCTTTTGCCTAGGCCTTAGTGCAATATGCACTACTCCAATGGGATTAGTCATGAACATGTTAGAAATTTTGAAAGATGAACAAACTATAGAAAAGATAAATAATGGATTTGATATCTAGAACCACCCTTTGAGGGTGATGTCCTTTTTATCATCTAAGAGTAACTCCGAAAGGTCGAATGGGAGGCGATTCACTAAACAAGAGATATCTCTAAGGGGGATCCATTAAGGCATAAATGAGAAATCCATGCTTCCTTAGGGAAGAAGCGTGAGACATCTATGATAGAAATCCTAACACTCGAATGGAAAACGTTTAAACCAGGGAAAATACTAGTAAGGGGGAAAACTAAAATTGAGGATATTGGAAGTGAACATGAAAAGGAGGTTGTAGGATATATTCATCTAGATTTTGTGTGGTATCAAGAAATACTTGAAAAAATCCCAGTGACTAATCAAACAAATGGGACCATCCAAATTAGTGAGGATGAATAGTGTTAGATGTATCCTAACCATCCCACATGGAATCTTCCAAGATAAGGGTGATGCAATAAAGAGACCAATCAGGTATGGGACTTTCATTTATGCGTTTAGCTTTACCCAAGGAGACCATGTGAGTTTAACTCATGTCCCTAGGTATGTTTGGTTCCCTATGTCGAGGTTTATATGCATGCTTTCACTACAGTGTTTTACAATATATGGTGTTATGAAATGATATCTTGTGGTACTTGCATTATTTATTGGCATGCCTAGTATACATTATTGTTTTATTTTGATTATGATCTTGTGTGCATACAGGAGGTAACCACTTGTTATTAGATTATGAAAATATGTGTTACAACACTTTTGTGCAAACAAATTCCTATTTCTCAATAGGGATTAGTGTTGCATGACTTTGATTGAGTCTCTTACATCCATTCTCTTTTGTCAAGGAATTGGGGGGTAGGATCTAGGTATACATTGGGTAAATATTAAAGAGATAAGGAAAATAATCCATATCCTAATGGAGGATAAGAAAAAGATAGATCAAAATTAGTCTTCTTTCTATCAAAAGTGGGAAGGATTTGCACAACTGCATATGGATTTGAAAAGTATTAAAAAAATAGATATATGCCCCTTGTGTAACTTTAGGGTAAATACGGAAGATCGCCATATCACACCACATATGTAGACTAGTAAGGACATGATAGAGACTCAAACCACTACTTGGTTATATGGCTAAACTAATAAACCCTAGAGAGAGGATAAATAGGACCAAAAAGAGAAAAGCAACTAGGTTATTTAGCTCTTGATTAATTCACATATATCTACATTAGGGTGTTTTGCTTAGATTTCATGATACTTTTTACCAAAATATTCACAAGATTCAAAGAATGATCCACATCCATCGTCTGCAAACATTAATGTTTTTTGCAAATATATATATATATATATATATACCATGTGGTACTAATTTTCCATATAACTTGGACCCTGTAATAAATAACCAAATATAAAAAGATGCATCAAGGTCATTCCATCAATTGTTTTTATACTAATCATTTCTTCTTTCTAAATCTTTATTGGTTAATCTATGTCTAAGTTGAAAATAAATTCTCATAATTACAACACGTCTTCAGCTAGTCTCTCTTCCTCCACTTCCATTTTCTTGGTCCTACATGTCCATAAACACATCTTCTTATTAACTTTTCTCCAACTTTGAAGAATTATGAATACTTCATATGGCATCTTCACCCTAGATGATTCAATCGTACAAGAGAGATTCCATCACCATAATTAGGGATTAACTGATTCAATCGTATAATCTCAAGAGAGATTATGTCATCATAATTAGGGTAAAAGATATATATCCTCTTAATAGCACATAATTTTTTATACTCTAGTCAATTCAATTCAATTCAATTTATATATATTAATTACTATATATAATATTTCAACTTATTATTGATATAGATTTTATAATAGTAAATTAGTATTATTTCATCATTCACATCTACAAAGATAATGAATATCAGGTACACCACCTTTCTCTCTCCCATGCTCACTTTCTGGCTTTTTGTCATCTAAACATGTAAATCCCGAGCCTATTAAGATTCCCACATCCCCTTCCTCAAAGGGTACTGGGATTGCTCTGTCTAATGACTCATTGCCCATGTAGGACCAAAATATTATGCTTTCTTGTATGGAACTGTCCACGTCTGGGGTGATGCCTCCCCTCCTGATGTCACATGGTGATATATCTCCATCACAGATCATGTATATCCCCATAATCACTACTCTACTAACTCCTCATACTTCTCCAAACACCAGAACCCATCCCATTTCGCCACGTTCTCTTATAACCTCCCCTACCAATTCGGTAGATAGTGACCTGGAAGGCCTACTGCCGCGCAAGACCTTAGACCTCCGCTCTCTTACCATTCATAAACCCCCTCGTGCTACATCTCCATATATCATTCCAAATTCTGCAAGTCATATTATTGTTCATCGTCAAAAGGGTGGGGACAACCGACATTTTAGGGGTTGTGCTAAGGCTATACCTTATTGTCCTTCTGAATCCAATGTATTGGTTTATGTTCCTATTGCTACCTCCTTTCCCACTTGGGGTCTTAGAGAAAATGCGGCCTCATCGCGTCTGCCATGAATTTCATTATTTCAATGAATATTCGGGGACTGGGCGCCGCTCAAAAAATTTTGGCTCTCAAAGAATTGTTCCTCTCCTCTAAGCCATATATTATTCTTATATAGGAGACTATGGAATCTACACAACAGGTGATTGAATATTTCAGGAAAATGTTTCCAGAGTGGTACATTGTTGCTGCAGATGTTGTTGGTCAATTAGGTGGACTGGCTGCCTTATGGGACCACAGGTGGGTTCACATGAGGGCTTTTTCATGTTTTGTGGGTATCCTACTTGATGGTTGTGTTTGGGGTTTCTCGGGACATATACATTTACAACATTTACACACCTTCCAAAGAGCGTCACATTTTCTAGGATGGTTTGGCTGCATCCTAGATTTTAGATCTACATTCTCTCATTTTGGCAGGGGATATGAACTGCACAGTGGGGGCTGATGATATATGGGGGAGCTCAAAAAGATCAAATACTATGTCCAATATGTTCAAAGATATTATTTTGGACCACAACTATGTCGATATATGTCCTCCCAAGCTCGGCCCTACTTGGGATAATGGATGGTCGGGTAATGGCTATGTGGTGAAATGTCTGGATCGTTTCCTCATACACGAAGACTTGGTGGACAGACTGGGCTATGCATAGTCCAGCATCTTGAGTAACATTATATTGGATCACCAACCCATATTAATTTTGTGGCGTCGGAAGGATCTCCACTTCGGTGTTCCTTTCAAATTTAATCGCATTTGGTTACAGGACCTTGATTTTGATGCTCTTGTGCGGGAGAGTTGGTAGAGGCCACAAGCGAGGGGTATTTCCCCTATGTTAAATATCGTAAACAAGCTCAGGAATTAAAGAATGTGGTCAAGAAATGGGGGCGAAATAAAAAGGCCAAAACGAAGCATGAGATAAATGATATTTTAGGGGCCTTGGATAATTTGAGGTTTCTGCTTACCCTCCCTAATCCCCCGACATCCATCATGGTGGAAATTCACACATTAGAGATGAAGGGAAGTCATATATTGAAGCTACGGGAGGCTACTTGGAGGCTGAAAAGAAGGGCTATTTGGATCCAAGAGGGAGATTGTAATACCAAATTTTTTCATCATTTTTCCAATCACAGAAGAAACATTAACAGTATATGGGAGATCATGGATTCAATTGGAAATAAATGCCTCACTCATGATGAGATTTCGCAGGCGGCTATTTTACATTTTGAATCGGCCTGCGAGAGGAGGGTGGTGGATAATGGGGAGGATCAAATATGGGGGGTGGAGGGATACCCATATATTTTTGATGATGATGCAAATGAGGTGTTGTTTAAAGAAGTTCCTGGAGAGGAAATTTTGGGGATCCTTAAATCTTTCAAGAAGGATAAATGTCCGGGTCCTAATGGATGGACTATCGAACTATTCACACTTTTCTTCGAAATATTCCAGGGGGATATATTGGCCATGGCCGAGGAGTCCAGAGTATGAGGGTATATCCATCCGTATATAAATTCAAATTTCATTTCTCTCATTCTAAAAGGATCTTCCTCTGGGACCTTTTCGGATTTCAGGCCGATTTCTCTGTGTAATATTATTTATAAGATTATTTCTAAGGTTATTTCTAAAAGAATGAAGGCTATTTTATCCAAATATATATCACCTGAGCAATTTGGGTTTCTTCCAAATAGAAAAATCTAGGATGATGTTGCCATTGCCCATGAGTGCTTACATTCCATTCATATTAGAAAATTAAATGTTGCGGTTATGAAGGTTGATCTACAAAAATCATATGATGTCTTGATTGGGGTTACTTGAGAATGGTTCTTAACAAAATTGGTTTGTAGGCCAGGAATTTGGAGTGGATTATGGCTTTTATTTTAGTTGTGCGTTTTGGTGTTTTAATCAATGACATGCCTACCAATTTCTTCGTTGTAGGCAGGGGTCTCAAGCAGGGTTGTTCACTATCCCCCTTACTTTTTATATTGGCTATGGATGGTCTTAGTGCACATCTTAAACATGCTACGGAGACTGAAATTTTCGTTCTTTTAGATATGGGCTGCAATATTAAGGTATCCCACAGTTTTTTTGTGGATGATGTATTGATTATGGGCATGATAAATAGGATGGCATGGCGACAATTATCACATATTTTTGATAGATTCTCTAGAGCCTCGAGTCTCTACATGAATCTATTGAAATATATCTTTCTATATGGAAATTGTGCCGAGGAGGATACTAAGCACATTAAGGATACATTTCATATCAATGCGGCATCATAGGAGGGTGGTCTAAAATTCTTTGGATATATCATTAAGCCCAACAAATACAAAATTATAGACTGGATGTGGTTGGTGGATAGGTATTATAAGAGGATTTCGAGCTGGGAGAACAAATGTCTCTCACTGGGGGGCAACATTACACTTACTCAATCAGTGATTGCACAATTGTGTGTGTACTAGGCTCATTTATACTTTATTCAGGTTGTTATCATTAAAAACGGAATAGTATCGTGGCTCATTATCTTTAGACTAGGTGTATTACCAAACAAAAATATCATTTGTCAAAACTTGATAATATCACCACTCCAAAGTGTATGGGGGGCTGGGGTTTACTGGATTTGCAACGTTTTGGCAGCGCTCTGTTACAAAAGGCATTATGGCGAGGCATATTTAGCGGAGGCATATGGAGTAATATATTAAAACATAAATATTTAAAGGATATGGAATTTTCTTTATGGGTGCGTCAGGATCATATTGGCACTACATCGGGGTTGGCCATTTTGTGTAGCTTCATGAAAAACAGTCACTATTTTCTACATAATATATGTTGGGCTCTTGGTTTGGGACACCAGACTTTGATTGGTCACGATTACATTCTGGGTATTAGTAACACTATTACTATCTCAGAGGAGCTCGTACAACACCTTCACGAATCAGGTATATTCTTTTGGAATCAACTTATCTCTACATGGAATGGACAGTTCCCTATATGGCGCACTGCCAATGAGATGGGATTGGTGCACAATCTGGCAGTGGAGTGGGCTCAGATACAATCGGAGTTGCGGTGGGCGGGCATCGGCAAGGAACATGGTGCAGACATGATTACATTGCAGGGTAAGATGAAATCCAACTATGTTCTTGTGGCGGATATTTATCACACACTTTGTCTTCATGGGTCACTTAGTGTGGAGGTATGTGATTTTTACAAATTTTGGGAAACAAAAGTTCCCATTAAAATCATTGTTTTTGTATGGCTCGTTTGGAAAAACAAGAAGTTAACTTGGGAAAATCTTCAGAAGAGAAATTGGCATGGGCCAAGTATTTGTGTATTATGTAGGGTGTCGGAGGAAAATAATGAACACATATTTCTAAGATGTCCCACTTCTATAAATATCTAGGGCCAAATTGCTCTGCATATTGATTTCCCTCAATCAAGCTTCTCTGATATCTTAGAATTTTTGGGATTGTGGTGTAAACGAAATGATATATGGAGATCTATTCCTTTAATATATTTCTGGGAAATATGAAGGTGGCGCAACAAGATTTTATTTGAAATTTCAGGGGCATTCCTCAAGGGTTGTGGATCACATTACTGATTGGTATCATACAGCAAAAACCCACAAAAAGGATACCATGGCCATTCACAAAAAGATGTCGGAGCCAGGTGATATATATCCGGCTGCTTATTTTGATGGGGCAACACAAAGAGATGTTTGCGGTTGTGAGTTCTGGCTTAGGATTTCGTAGGAGCAATAGCACTGGGTTCATTGGCATGCTAGCAGAGGAACAAACATCATGAAGACTGAGATTATTGCTATATGGGGATTGTTTTATTTTGCTACTTTCTTGGATATTCCCAGTGTTGATATATTTGGCAACTCAAAGGCCATCATTGAACATATATTGGGAAATAGTAATATCACTCAATTTCATCTTTAGGGATGGCTCAATGGTATTGAGGTATTATGGGACTCTCATAGTGCATATTCAATCCAACATATCAATTAGGATTACAATCAAAGTGTTGATTTACTGTCAAAGAGGGGACTTATGGACACCATGGACGGGAGGCATATTGAGCTAAGATTGGGCAGCATTACTATGGATCTAGGGACACTTCCACTCCCTGGTTAGTGGATATTTTATTTTTCTATTGCCTTATGTGGATGAGGGTTTCATGGACTGTTTTATCTTTGGTTTCTTTTTTATTTTGGACACTACTAATATATAGGCCCACTGTAGTTAATGGCTGATGTTATATATATTGTGCTCTTTGATATGGGATCAATGATACTTTCCTATACTTATTTTCCTCTTTTATGATGATGTCATAGAGAAGTAAGGAACATTTTATGTGGACAAGATCTATACTGAGGTATACTCAGTCAATAGTTTTATTATATGAAGGAAAGGTCATGATGTATATGATATATGGACAGATGTACTGGTTTATACATATCAATATAAATACAGTTTCTTTTTCTTGGTGAGAAAAAAAAGAAGATAATGTCATTGTATTGGAAATTTGTTTCAAATCTGCTTTTAGAGGAAAGTTGAATTAACTTTCTTGAAAAATACTCATTGTCTAACCACTTAATTTCAACACTGAAAACAATCAGCATTCACTGAATTCATTTTAGGTTATACAATCTCTTTTAATCCCATGTAAGAGATTTTAATTCACTGAAAGAATTTATAGTAATTTAGTAATAATGCCGAGCATTAAACCATTTATAACATACATCCTAATAATTTAAATTGAATCGTAATAAATGGAAAAAAACATTGCATCGGACAATACTCTTGACTCTCACCTCCAAAACCACAGCATACTCAGCCGTTTTCCTAGTCTTCATCCAACTTACGGCTACCAAAAGCCCGTCGTTTCCATCCCCTCCACTATTTCCTTATGCTTACGAACAGGAGATGACAAATCAGATTTAGAGAATAGGTACAGTGATCACACCTCTTACTACCTGAAGGCATCCCCAAAATTGAAAGACATATAAAAAGACTCAGTAGAGATGCCAATGAAGTCTTCCCTTAACCACCTCAGAACCAGAGGTCATGGCAGAGGAGAAACCTAGACAAGGATCATCTCTGTGGGATTCGCCAGTCGAAAATGAACACGTTTTCTCTCGGGGGAATGGGTTAAGGGGGTTAAAATTTAAGCCTTTCCAGACATACTTCCTAATAATTTAAGCTGAGCTGTCTTAAGCGCACAAAACCGTTTTTATAATAGAGATTAATTATAAAAAATAATGTGAAAATTTTGACACAGTAAAGTTCTTGAGCCTTTATAACTAAAAAAAATTCTTCAATTAAAGAAATTTATCTGACAAGAACTTGGCTAATAAACCTGACCGATGGAGTGACAATCAAATCGTCGCATTGCATATAGACATCTAATTTCTATTACACGCATGCATGTTGAATTCTTACGTTTCTGAAACTAAGAAATAGTAGGGCATCTTTTTGCTTATGACCAGAAGATAGATGGTTCCCATAAGTGCAGAGGGTCTACAATATCTTCGTCTAAAACATGTGGGTCACCACTATATTCATAAGTGTCTTGACTCTCTTGTGGTGACGCGCTGTGGAAACTGGGATCCCAACCTCCTTGATCATATCCTGTAATGACACTTAAGAGATTAGCATGTTGCAGAGTAATGTTAGCCAGCTCTGCTTGAGTGGAAACCAATCGCGATTGCACTTCTTGCAACTTTTTCTGGAGATCATCGATTTCTCCTATACACCCATATACAGGATCTCTGTCTCTGGCTCTTGCCTCGTACACCAGGCTGCTTACTGCATCTCCTCTCTGCTCGGGTGGGAGATCCTGTAATTATCACAGATCACCATAAAGCCATTGGATTATGATCACTTATTTCAATTTCGAAGAATTGATGTTCTGCATCCTACCTATAATTAACGAAATAAAACAAACCTGTAGTAGTTTGACGACATGACCATATCCGAATAATCTGTGTACCAAGAGGAACTTATAGCGATCATTCTGCGGGAAATAAGGTGCGAGCACACATTTATCTGAGCATTTCTTTTTCTGAAATCTGCAAGCAGCGCAAGCACTCTCTGCCTTGCCAGCTTGGCCCGCCATCTGCAAAATCTGGTTAGTTCCCATCTTTCATTCTCTCTAAAAACATTTATACTTACGAAATGTGGTTGCCATGAGAAATTTCATGGAAGACAATTTAGTTCTACTTTAGTCCTGCTGCAGCCGCGTATCGGAAAATTGAATGGAAAAAACGTAGAAGATGAAGCAGAGATAGGAAAGCCAAAGGAATATTAAATGGGTCGTGGACGATAAGCCGTGTGGCGATCTAAAGCTATGGTTATCGCGTCCTCCCGTGTCCTCCGTACTTCTTCTTCAGTCAGCGCTCCGTGTATTGTAAACCGGATATTTTAAACTGGTTCATATTGTGGGTAGCGTGTTTTACTTATAATAATGAACTTGATGTTGATATTTGACCTAATTGTTTGCATTTTACTGTTAAACACGATGTAGTTTGACTTGATACAGTAAGGTGAATGGCCCATACACTTTGAGTTGATACAGGAGGACCCCAAATGATACAGAAAGACCGGTAACAGATAGATAATGATGGTCCATTCAAGCAACTTCAAGATATTTTCTTCATACACTTAAAGAGGACAATGTGAAATCCAATTGAATAGGAGGTTTGTTGGAAGTCAATGAAAGCGATGTAAATAGTATCTAATGCGTTCGTGTCAATTATTTTTAGTACTGGGATGGAAGGTTGTCTGTATGATTGTTATCTAAACAAATGTTAAATGTAGATGTAAGTTCGATATATTCCATGTATTCATAAATTAAAATAAACTGAGAGATATAGTATAATTTTTTAATTTATTGCCTGTATTAAAATGAATAACCTAAATAGTATAAATTTATTTTATAACAATAATTAAATTTAAAATTTAAATTCATAGCTTTGTTTTATATGGTTAAATTAATGTATGGAAATTAATTTTTTTATAATTTATTTAAATATTTATTATTATTTTAAAAATTAAAAAATAATAATTTAATTAAGCTTGAGAGAGAATTTTCAAAGGATTTCACTAAGGTCTAGATCTGTAAATTTTATGAGACAAATCACTCATTGGGTAGTTTATTTGTAACTTTATTTCTAGTGCTTCTAATATGAGTAGGAATGATCATCAGAATGGAAGGAATAAGCTATGTTGCTCATATGAGTAGGATTTTAAGTCTCCAACTGTTGGCCTAGGTGCCATGTAGGATCTTGCAAATCAATTTTCTACCTATCTTGCTTCCAAGATATTTGTTGGGATGGTGTTGAGGTTGACCAAATGAGAAGACATTGTGACATCGTGAAAGAGGTTGGATTCTGCGTCTTGATTTCTAACACCACCCTTTTTTTTCCTAAAGATTTTATCAAATTGAAATCCCTACAAGAATCAAGATGTCAGGGAGATGAAAAGAATAAGTTGCTTGATGGAGTTAAGAAAATGCAACTTTTCTTTGGGCATGGAAGGGTTGTAGATATTTGAAAGAAATCAAGTTTTTGATGATCCTATGAGATGGAAATGTATAGTGAAAATTATGAAAGAAACAAACACGTGAAGTATGGTTACCTCTTGAAAGTACAAAATGATAATAATACATGTGAATTGGTCGTTTGCAATAAGAGCCACTGATTGTCATCATTCACCTTATTTCTATGTCAACTTGCAAACAACTTCATAAGAAATTTTAGTTTCCTAAATCATCAAGAAGGTTGGATGTTTCATGAACCACATGTCTTTGGGAAACCTTCTCCCTTGCAATTGAGTCCTCTAATATTTCAAGAGATTATTTTCATGTGGGAGATGAGTTGGTGGAGTGATAAGCCTCCAAGATCATCTTTATTCTACCCAAGTTGACAAGAATGTCATGTAATTCTTCCATAATTTGTTGATTTCTCTTAGGACTTTTTTTCTTCTCATCCTTGTGTTTCTTTGTGGTGTTCTTCATAGGTTGGACATGAACCCATAAAGAATTAGCATCAGTTTGTCCTCTTGACGCTTTTTGGTTTTGTTGCCTTGATTTGAGAATGACTCTACTTAGTATTTTGACTTGATGCATCTAGAACGAGTTTGAGTCTTTATCTTTCCATACCTTAACAATGATTGGGAGGTTGAGAGCATCCAAATCCATTTCTTTGGAGTCCTCATTATTGTGTGGAAACTTAGAACCTTTATTTAAGGGTTCCTAAGGGCCCATATTTAGGGGTTGTGAGGGGCTAATAGGAGTAGCCTCGTAGGATTCTTTGAGGTTGTTAGTATCAAACATGTATATCTCTAAGGGAGAGTCGTTTAGAGGAGATGCCAAGGATTTAATATTTGCAAGAATTTCAAAGCCATTGTTTGTAATAGGGGTTTTTCCAAAGTGTTTCTACAAGAGTGGAGGCTTGGGTCCATAGCGAAGATTAATCAATCTAGAGAATCCATCTTGATCCGTAATTGGGCCTTAATCTAGAGTGGTATCAAAAACCAACATGGGGAAATTTATATAGAGATACCATATTCATGACATATACGATAGTAGAATAGAATGTGCTCATATTCCAAGGCTTTCTTCTAATGTTTGTCTTGATAGTCTATATCAATCAACTTAGGAAGGGGCTCTGAGATATTCATATATACACATGTGTGAGCATAAGATATCTATCTTTCTTTTTTAGTGGCTTCTAATACTTTGATAAAATTACCTAGAGTAGTGCCAATGCATGCGAATATTTCTTCATCCTAGAATTCTCTAGGAAAGGAGTACATGCAGATCCAAACTAGGGCTACCATAAAATTCTCTTTGTCCAGAAAAAATCTCTTTGTCCAAAACCTAAGCTATAATATTGCAGATTTGAATAAGTAAGGGCCATTTTTGAATACCCTAATGTGATCTTCTACATTGGTAAAAAAATGGTGAAAAATCCTTTTCCCCCCATCTCTAATTTGATATGCCCCTTTGGCTTCCACTTGTATTGAATCCATTTGGTGAGGGATTTTTCCAATGCCCAAATTCCATGGAATTTTCCAGTTAAACCATGATCTCTCGTGTATTGAATGTACTCCCCAATTCAATTGGAATGCACCTCAAACTTTGGATTTGTGGCTGCTTTTGGAAGGAATCTTCCTTGAGGTCTTTGGTTGGTTGAAGCCTACCCTAATGATCATTGATGTTTATCTAAGCCTAGATTTTTTGTAACTTCATCAAGGTGAGGATTAGTTAATTAACTATGACAATGCTCCCCTACAATAATTTTGCTACATGAACCTCCTATAGTGCTAGCAATGGTGACAAGAATTGCAGAGACAACATGAGCAATTGGGAAATTGGCCAAAAGGTAGTGTAAATTTTTTTCTAAAAATCCAACCTACTTTTATTATACTTAACAAACTTAAGTTATCATTCTTAATTGTGATGAATAAAATAATTATTTATTATTTTTGCTAATTTTATAGGAAAGAAAAAGTGTATTAACTCATTAAATGTGGAAATTCTCCCTTTCATACTGATTTCTCTTAATCATATAACAATATCCAACCTCATTAACAAAATTTCCTTAAATATATATAACAATATTCAACCTCATTAACAAAATTTCTCTAAATATATATGTTATATAGTGTAAAATATTCATAAAAATTATTTAGTAAAATTTTAAATTGTAAAAAATATAATGTATTTAAATTTTAATTAATTATATTCCAATTACACGTTTATTAATAATAATAATTTCATATAAATATTTTAATAAATAATAATTTTTTTATATAATAAATAAATAAATTAACCATTTTAAATTCAAAATACTAAACACTTATTTATATCATGAAAATCCAAAAATCCAAAATACTATCAATCATGTAATTATCATTTTATTATCCTTTGTCTAACATATTTATATCATGAAAATCCAAAAATCCAAAATACTATCAATCATGTAATTATCATTTTATTATCCTTTTGTCTAACATATTCCAACTATAACATATTCAACTATGACATTTTATGGACATGTAAATTATGAAAAAATAAATGAAAAAGCACATTAATATTTATTTTTGTGTAAATATTTATACAAATTCCAAAATTATTAAAAAGACATTTTGCTACCATTCTCCAAAATGTTATCATCTTTCCACTAAGTTTTCTCATCTCTGGCGTTGCTAAACACTTTCCTATCACAAAACATTCTCTCAATTTAAAGAGAAAGCTTTCCGGGAAACCTCCTGTTTGGATTGATCGGAACCGCTTTGTTTGGATTTATGGGAAGAATTGGTAGTGGGTTGGGTTTAATAGTGGATTTAAACGTAGTTTTTCTTTTTAGGTGGGATACATTTTTCACACTATTTCCTATTTATTGCGTTTAATATTTACGACCATTTATTAATTTACATTGTTTGATTTTAACGTTGTAGTGGAGTGGCTTTGAAATAATATTAGCAAACCCAGATATAAATTTTAATATATCTATATATATATAAAAGTAATGTCGTAATATTTTGGTATTTTTTCTAGAGTTATTTAATCTTTTTCTTAATGAAATTTTAGATGAAATTATTGGTAAGCATGTGAAAATGAAGTTTTATGATCGAAGTGATTCAGGTTTAAATTCTCGCTAGTGTTTGTGGAAGAGGCATACATAGACACCTGAATTTTATAGTAGTAGTTTTTGGAATACCATCCTAGTTTTTTATATATATATATATATATATATATATATATATATATATATATATATACGAATTTGGGACATAAAAAATTTAAATATTTATAAAAAGGAAAAAAATTAAGTATTTATAAAAAATGTGCATACTCTTTTTGTAAATTTTCATTTTTCTCTTTGTAAATTCTCATATTGATAAATACTCCAACACCAAGAGTGTTTATATTTCTATTGAGAGTGCACTTATTAATAAATCAATAATAATTTGATGTATAAACGGTAATGATATTTCATGAGGAAATACATAATAATAAAGGAATGTCATACATATTTTGAAGAGATTATACTAAAAGTGTCAAGCTAGCATGTTAAATATTTTCAACTCTTATTACTTCATGATTGAGCATTCACCTAATGTAAGGATTCAAAATTGCTTAATCTCTTGACCCCATAAACATTCACTTAGGCTACAAGTTTCACTGGAGCTTGTCTTCTTCTAGAATCATAGGAACCTTTGCTACCATTGAAACAAAAAAGGTTATACCATGGAATCCATGTTGAGGGTATTCACAAGCCAAGACCATCATCTAATGGTCAGGAAAGACCACCATCTAGCAATAGATCAAATTATTCATCTTACACTAGGAGAAATCATCACCTAGCAATGGTGGAAAATAATAATAGAATTGTAAGAGTGCCTTTATTCACATCTATGAACCTTTTGTGGCCACATTTTCCATGATTTTTCACGCCATAGTTTCCACTCTGGATTATTGAGCAAAGTAGATACACTACTATATACTATTTATGTGGGCACCCTAACTGGTTAAGATATTTTGTTCACATTTATTTTTTTCTTAAACTGTATCTAAATATAATATCTAGGTTTTAAACTTGTTATTTGTATGTCCATCTCAACCAAACCATATTTTTCATCTAGATTCTCAAGCATGTATTGAGTTCATTTTTTTTCCTTTTGATTAAATTAATTTATTAATTTGTATTTCAAATATTATCAATATTTAAATTATAATAGAAACTTGTAATAGTTTATATTCAAGTTGGTAACCCTCTCATAGATGCAATATTTGATGCTACAACAATCACAAAGTACAATTATCATCATTGTCATCGCATTGATAATTCCTCCATAATGTTTTGAAATGGTTCATATGTTCATTTTTCATTAATACATACTCATTTTTTTAAACTTTTTATATTCATGGTCCTTGTATATCTCAAGCATGGAATTTTGTTTTGTGACAATGGTTTTGGGTGCATGATGTTGGTTAGTTTGTCCTTCTGAGATTTAATGATTTTAGTTTCCAACAATCTTCCATATTTTTTTGTGTCTCATTTGTGGTATTTATGTCACATGTCGATCATTGAGGTAGCTTGGTAAAGTGACTCTTCTCGTTCATTATTGAGGATAGTTTGAGCCTTCGTTTTATGTGGGAATACTTCTGTCACGTTGTATCATACTGAATTTTGGTTGGGAACTTGAGTTTTAGGGTGCTTTGGTTTTTTTCCTCTCGCAACAATTTTGATGTGGAAATTACCAATGTAGAAAAAAAGGTAAACTACATGTTTTTGTTGGTTCAAAGTCTTCTAGAAACACTTCTTTTATGTCCTCTAGGATTAGGGCTCATGAGAAAATTCCATAAAGAGCATATTTGTGGATAGTTGATGTGCTGTTGTGTCGATAATTGCACCATTAACGTATGAATGGTGGGAATTTTCCCTTTTCTTCTTGCTTAAATGCCACAAGACCAAGCATATTAGAGTCATTTAGTCTATGCATCTTGACATAGTGATAAATTATTCTACTAATAGGTGTTGGTCATAAACCAAACCTTAAGGGAGATTATGAAACTACTGACAGTGATCACTTGCTAGTAAATATAGAAGAACATAATTGGTATAATTACCCAATAATTCAAACCATTCCATGGAGAAAGACTCCAAATGGTGCCAAATATATTCTCTTATAGTGCCTCGAAACTTAGGTAGTTTTGGTATATTTCAAGTAAACCATGGTTGAAAATTTTGGGGATTAAATATTATATAAATATATTTTTGAAATAATTTCTTATTGACATTTGATTTCCCTTTCTATTGGGGTACATGGTTTAACTAGGTATCATTTAGAAGTGGGTATGTTATTATTAGGAGGGGATATCCCATTATCATTTGCATACTTGGTTAAGGGAAGAGTCCTAAGTTGAAGAAGGAAAGGATGTTCATGATGCTCATGCTTATTTTCCATCCTCCCTAAAAGGTCACAATTGAGGGATGCAATATTATTCACATGAATACTTGTCCAAACAATTGAGAGAAATAAATTTGATAGTGTTTCATGGTTGGAAACAAAACTTAACCAATGTGGCATGAAGCTATTAGTTGGTTTCCTTACCCTTGTGGTTGGGTTAAGGTTTGGATGTATGCTTGTCCTTGAGGAATTGTCACAATGCATACTTATTGTGGAATATAAGTTGACATATGTACTTGGTTAGTAGGTTTTACTATGGGTGTCATGAAAACTTGGCAAGTCATATTCTTACTCGTATTAACTTGCAAGCTAATGATACCACTCTCACAAAATTTAGTTATCAAAAAGAAATACTAAAATTAAATTAAATGAGTAATTATAATAATTAATTTTTAAAACTAATGATACCACCCTCACATAATTTAATTGTAAAAAAAAAAAATACTAAAACTGAATTAAATGTATAATTATAATAATTAATTTTATATCAGTTATAATAATTATTTTTGTAAACTAATCATAATCATAATTATTAATTATTAATAATTACTCAAAAAACTATTTACATTACTTAATCATTATCATTATCATTATCATTATCATTATCATTATTATTATTATTATTCTTGCAACACCTATAAAGGAAAAACAATTATGTGATTATTTTAACTTTTCAATTGGGAAATGATGACCTAAGCATGAAGGAATATAAAATCTTCGAAGTAGTCAATAGAGTGAAAGATGACAATTTCATGATAAAATTTCTGTATTTTCTATCACCCAAAGGAGATGACCACATGTTTTTGTGTAGAAACTAGTCGAAAAAACGTGGCTATGACTTTAAATGAAGAAACATGTTACCAAAGAATATGGCCATGATTTTCTTAAAGCTAACTCAGGGAGTGATCACTGTTCTTTAAAATATTGAGAAGAACAAAATGAAAAATAAATACTAAATAGCTTACAGACCAGGCTAGGTATGGTTTCCTTGCACTTCGTAATTTTTTTCAAAATAGATTTTTTCAAATAATATAAAGTATAATGAATCTTCCTAAATGGAATAATTGACAAGAATAACCTACAACACACGAGAGAGTTAAAATTACTATTCCTAATGGAGTCACCTTTGTAACTCCTTTAATGTTACAAGATATTTACTACCTATGGTTTAAGAACGCTCCTTGTTGAGTGGGTTAGGCAAGTTATTGATAAATAGAAAGATAGATACCTATATAAATTCCTTTAAAATGATTGTTCTTATTTTGTGTTAACTCTGATCAATTTTATTTTAGCTTTAGTTTTTATGAATAACACTGTACATAAGGAAAATAAATAGAACCTTTCTCATTATTCACTCGTCATAATTAATAATATAAATTGGTATGAAAATAAAACTAAAAATCACCCTATTATTTATATTAAATGTGTCATCAAAACCACTACTTAATCAAGTGAAGACAATTAGTGGTAAATCAATAACGATCATATTATTTAAATAAAATTGGTTAGTGGTCATCCAAAACCATCACATTATTTTTGTGAATATTGTTAGCGGTAAACTAAAAAACTTCCATTGATATAAAGATGGTTAGTGGTCAACCAAAAAAATTATCACTTGAGGAATTCAAATCTAGAGCTTAGATACTTTCAAGAAGGAATTATTTAAAAGCTCCTCACCTTATACTTGACGAAGGGGAATATCAGATATTAGGCTTCAAGACTCAATGTCTAATTGGTGAATTAAATTTCAATCAATATTTTGGAACTCTAGCATAAGAACTAGTCTCCTCAAAAAGAAATCAACAACTATTTTAATTATCCATTGTGAATATTGATACATAAGAACTATCCACTTTCGGATATTGAAAAATCCCTCATAAATCACTACAAATTGTTTATACTCCTAGGAAATATTTTATTAAAGAGATTGCATGTCAACTAATAAAATTCAAGACCATTGATGAAGAAGTGAAGAGCTCCTTTTTTGAGTTGTGAAGGAGAGCACATGCCATGTCCACATGTCAGCATTTCAAGGTATATTATTTTTCCTCATAAGTAATTTTTTTTTGTAAGCTTTTGCAACTGATTTTCATTAATATAATAAGGTATTGCATGAAGACATTACATAACCCATACTCCAAAAAGTTTACCTTGGAAGGCCATTGCTTCAACCAAGTGAACCCAAAATACCACCCTTACTACTAGTTCCAAACTTGGATACAAAACTTATCAATGACATAGAACCAAAGGGACTAAACTATATCTACCAAATTTGTCAATTGCTGCCATTACACATAACAAAAATCTAAAGAGGAAGACAAAAAAAATACATTTTAGAGCTCATAAGTGACTACTTTCAATACAAAATGGAAAGAAGTGAAAGCTCTTCTTGTGCCATCCTAATGAAAGAAGAAACAAGGTGCATACAATAATAAAATCATTAAGGTGTTGACTATTGAGATTCTAGAGCGAATAACAAATTGTTGTCAGAACTTCCATACCCATGACCACCTATAGAGAAAAGTGTTAGGACCGTTGATCTTGCATTAGTCAGAGATAATGACTGGATAGAGGATAGAGGAGTTTCTTGTCTATGGAGAAGTAACAATGGGAGGAGAAGCAATGGAAGCGAGAGTGTTTATGACTACAGGGGAATCATTCAGCTCCTCTGACTCAACGTTCGAGTTAGAGACCACAAATTTCTCCACCCTCGTTAATCTGGACACAATGTCATCTAAGCAAAAGCGGATGTTTTAGAGAATCCACATAATATCCTCTTGTCCTATAAACAATTTATAATTGTCTACCTACTTATCTTGAAGGACCACACAAAGAAGGGTTTCCATTTGTTGATGTTATGAGTGAAGGAAGAAAATGGAGTCTACACTTTCTAAATCTCCCTAGGTCAGGTATCCATTTGAGGCGAACACCTCCAACCTCATAATCAAGTAAATATATCCTACCACCAAACTCCATTGACGAAGGAAACGGATTTCCTTCCTAAATTCAGGACAAACCAAGTCAAAGTAGTTCGCCATAGAATCCCACCCAAACAATCGATGACGATGAAAAGATGAGCCACTTACACTGCCCTTGCGACTAGGAATTCTCTACTGAGGAGCCATGAAAGCAGAGGGAAAGGAGTGATACTTATCCAATAAGTAGAAATACAAGATAAACAAAAGAGGGTATAGAATTTCAAGTTAGAGATAATTGACTCAACTATGAGGGTGTCATCAGTAAAGTTATAGAGGAGGGAAAGTTAGGGCTTTCATGGAGTAGGAAACAAAAGGAGTCTCCAGAATTTAAACACACCCACGAAACCTAACACTGAATAAACCTTGACTTGATAGAGACTAATTAAATGGGAGACTGAATGTCTTGAGAAAGTTGTGAAACTAAAAGGAAAATTTCAACTTTAAAACCAAATGGAAAAAGTTCCTAGATACCATACCCCATAAACGAGAACTGGAAAATTAAATAAAATGTTTGTTCTATTAGAAACTTGAGACGATGAAGTGGCTAGAACTTCCACCAGCTCAAAGACTCAACCAATCCCTGTGTTATAAAAAAAACAAGGCAAAAGACATTTACCCTCACCTAAACTCTTGAAACCAAAAGTGTTGAGCGCAGCCCAACTTGGTCCAGTTTTGGTCAAAGACTCCGCATTTTGAGGAGCAGAGTGCGCAGATTCCTCAAAGTTCTATTCACTGTACAATGTCTAAGGGCTTAGGGATGAGTCAAATCCCCTCATTTTGTAATGGTTGTTGGGGTTTTAGTTCATTTTTTTGTTGAGTCCGTGGTATTTGGATGAGGTTTTTGTAGAAGTGAAATGTATTTAAGGACATGTAATTCTTTGTCGAGGATAGTGATTTTTTGATGATTTGATCATACTCTTTGTCTTTAGTTTGTATTTTGGCCCTTAAGAAAAGGCTCCACAGTTGAGTGCGCGGAGACTTGGGAAGAGTCTAAAGTTGAGTGCGTAGACCTCCTGGAGCTAGGTGCACAGGTCAAAGAAGTTGTATGTACTGAAACATCTATCTTAATAAGGAAGAAGAAGATTTGGAAAAGTCTTTTATATCTGTATTCATAATATGTGTTCATATGTACTGATATGCATGATTTTTACTATTTATGAAAAATAATATTGTTTTCTGATATGTTTATGTAATAAGTGAAAATCTGTGAAGTAAAGCATCAGTGCAAAGTCTTTTATGTGTGCAAAGATGTGAATGAATATACAACATAAGAAAACGCATGGGTGCCATAGTGCAGTATCCCTCTGACCGTAAAAACCTGGTTCTACAACCTGCCATAACCGCTTCTAATGAGAGTGTGATATGCTTGTAGGTCGTTGCCGAAAGGGCCAATGGTTGAGGGTTTTGTTGGTGCATAGTACACTTTGAACCTGGGTCCAAGCCCCTTAAGGCAACAAATGGTTTTGTTTTTGGGATCGAGATCTGTTTGAGGGATATGTTTTGGCATCCATCGAAGAAGGAAATCTAGGAGTGGGTTGAACAAAAATAGCGAGAATTTGCAGTTCAGGAAAAAATAGATCCACGATTGTCCACTGAAGCCTAGTTGCAGAAGTATCTCTTTATAGAACAACACCAGATCTTCTTCGTGATGTTTGCTAATGAGCTATATGAATGGGTATCAAATTTGACCAAGCATAAGACTTGTTTAAAAAATGACAAGCCTACCATGTGGAGCATTGAATTGATACAACGACTAAGTATCTCAAGAGCGGTTGATTTTTCGATTGACAATATTATGGGAGGGTTTATTACTGAGTTTTCAATTGACACAATTGTATCTTACAGTGAAGATGAGTGAATATTTTTCAAGGGTCCGTGAGGTAAGTACCTAAATTATTTGAAGTTGTGGGTTAAAATACTTTTGTGTGAAAAGGGCATATGGAAGAAATAAAAGGTGAGAAAATCTAAGGGTGTGATACCGCTTGTCCTCACTGATGGGAACATCGTCGAGATTGGAGAACAAATCTAGGAAGTAACAACAGAGACCTGGAGCAAGGTCGATGATATCTTCAAAACGCTCTTGATAGATTTGCAGCAAGGCATCACGGAGTTAAAGGTACTAGAATAGAAAACCAAATAACAATCACAAATAGGTCAGCTACTACAGCTAGAGCAACGAATAGAAACAATGTTCAAAGTAAGGATTTTGCAGGTATCAACTGGAGCGTTGCAGTTTGATTCACCAGAGGATAGAAAATGATCAAAATCCTGGGACAACATCAACATGAACATTGTCTCATTGTAGATTCAATTATTAAATGAGATTCATCAAAGTATTACGAAGGAATTGAAGGAGCAAGAACAATGCACTTCGTTGTTAATAATTCAGGTGGAAAAGGACAAAGCTTCATTGAAGAAGGAGCTTGATCAATTGATCAAGGAAAGGGATGGAGCACACTAGCAACAAAAGCAGCTAGAAAAATTCATTGTAGAAACTTATAGCACAATTTCGGATGTGAGGGTTGGTGAAGAAGAGTCACCAGCAGAGAATTTCACCAAGATTTCACTTGTGATAAGGGACTCAAAGAATAAGCTTGAGGAGATGAAGTTCAAGTATGAAGTCAAGATTACTGAGCTGCAAATGAGGCTGTAGCCAATCACGCCACCAAAAGTATAGGAGCAGAAGGAGAAGGATTTAAAATTTTCACTGAAAGGCATCTCCGACACAGTGGTAGGTTTTGGAAAGTTATTAGATGAGACTATGCAAATTTGGACCTCATTGCAGGAGGATCCAAACATTCAAAGGATTGAAGAGGAGCTACAGGTGAAGTAGAAGTGATGGAATGATATCCTAGCAACTGCGAAGAACCTACCAGTTTCTTAGGGGCTCACCAGCATAACTGAAAGAAAGAATCTCCATAAAGAGATTGAAGATATTTAAAGGAAAGAGCAGATTTTATAAAGAGGACTCAGTCATGGTAGGATGAGGCCCTCTAAATTTTGTAAGAAGTAGATGAAAGGCTCATGGAGCTACAAGAGAGCGAGAAATAAGTGTTGCAGAATACTGCTAGACCAACCACATAGGCATTACTGGAAGAAGTGCACTAAGAGGGAAAGAAGGTAGTAGAAATAGTCCAGCAGTACAATGCATTGCAACAAAGATCAAGGGCACCGCAACTGAGAGACTCAGGACGAGTCACATGTGAGTGTTGGGGGCCTGCTAGGTGCAACCCAACTTGGTCCAGTTTTGGTCAAAGACTCTGCATTTTGAGGAGTGGAATGCGCAAAGTCCATGGCATTCTATTCACTGCGTAATGTCTAGGGGCTTCGGGATGGGTCAAAGCCCCTCATTTTCTAATGGGTATCGGGGATTTAGTTCATTGTTTTGTTGAGTCCATGGTATGTTGACTAAGGTTTTTGTAGCAATGAAATGCATTTAATGACATGTAATGCTTTGTCGAGGATAGTGATATGTTAATGATTTGATCATACTTTATGTCTTTAGTTTGTATTTTGGGCCTTAAGGAAAGGCTTTGTAGCTTTGTGCATGGAGGCTTGGGAAGAGCTTGAATTTGAGTGCGCAGAGCGCCTACAGCTGGGTGTGCAGGTGAAAGAATTTGTATGTAATGAATGATATACCTTAATAATTAAGAAGAAGTTTTGGCGAATTCTTGTGTATCTGTATTCATAATCTATGTTCATATGTACTGATATGCATGATTTTTACTTATTTATCAGAAAGAATATATGTTATATTGTTTTCTAAAATATGTGAAGTAAAGCATCATCACCAAGTCCTTTATGTATGTGAAGTTGTAAATGAGTATAAAACATAAGAAAACACATGAGTGCCACAGTATAGTATCCCTTTAGCTGTAGAAACCTAGTTATGCAACCTCCCATAACTGCCTCAATTGAGACTGTGATCTACTTGTAGGTCATTGCCGAAAAGGCTAGTGGTTGAGGGTTTTTTTGGTGCACAGTACACTTTGAACCTAGGTCCAAGCCCCTTAATCCAATAGAAAGGAAAGTACCAAAATTGTGGCTTCTTAACTACTAAACCAAATGTAGTAGGAAATAGATAACAGTATGGAAACAAACCTATCACAAATATTGAGGATACTAGAGGTAGAAAGCAAGAGTAGTACGATGAGGAGAAACCCTCTTCACCACCCTGGATAACATAACAATGTTGCCACAGTGATATAACACCCATGCATTTATAATGGGGCATTGACGTCTTAGAACCTAGAATTTAAAGGTAATTACCAAAGTGTGCAAGGACTAGGAACAGACATGTGCAAGGCCTGACACACTCTTTAAAAACCACATTTCTCCCATAGAACATGCACTCATCAATGATCTCAGAGAAATGAATTTCAATATCTCCCAAGACAATGGCCAATCTACCCTATGAAAATCCATCCAGATCCACTATTGTATGATAATCTTGGATGCTAAAAAAAATGTCATACCTCATCACAAATTCTACCACCTATGGTTATTTAAGATGACGAGACCAAGGTAGGTGACCCCAAACATCAGAACATGGTTTATTCCATGTGATGACTTGGAGGTGGCAGATGTAGGGTGTTGCACTCATTCCAAAGACTTCCAACCCATGCTCCTCCTATCCATGACATGTTAATCATGCTTCATGTCATTACAGGGGCTAATAATATCGCCTCGATTAGGGACACTATCTTCCCAGGAAGACCTATCATACTCCACTTATTGTTTAATAACTTGAAAATCTTCCCTCTTAGATGAAACCAACCAAGCCTCATCAAAGGAAATGTTTTGATATTGACTTCCCTAATTGGTCAGTGCGTTCACCACCCTATTCCCTTCCTGAAAATTCTTCTGAAGAAAAATATAGTCAAACCTAGATAATAGTTAGCTAATGTTAGAAACTATGTCCTTTAAACACAAACTGTGCATCGTTTTGTGTGTAGGGTGCCCATTTAAAAATTTGTGGATGCATTGGATGACAACCTGTGAATCTTCATGAACTTGTAGTAAACACATTTCTTCTTTCACTGTGATTTTTAAACCTTTTTCAACAATGAGAAATTCTGCTAAATTATTAGTGATCATGCCACATGACCACATGAATATATGCAATGGCGAATATTTGTCATTCTGAAAAATTCCCCACAATAGTGGCTTTGTGGCTTCCTTTAGAAGTGCCATCAAAACTCAACTTAAGGAAGGATCTCAGGGGCAGAGTATATGAATTAGTTGTATGATTACTGGAGCTCTATACTAGAGATGGAAAGGGAGAGGACTAAAAAGATCCAAGTTAATGTTTTTCAGAATGTGTCCTTCAGACTCCTCGACTTTCCAACTATCGATAGTCCAAGAGGATGCAAGAATAGTTTCCTTATAATTATTTCACATGAATTGATGTTGCATTTTTTAATTAAATATGTTGTATGTAAGTAATAAAATTCAAGACCGCCCACGGGGCTTTGGATTGACGGTGAATGGGTGCACTGTTAAGGCACTCCTTGCGATAGGTCACTGGTTCAAATCCCCCGTGGGTACTTAGGTTAGTCTTAACTAGAAAAAAACAAAATAAAATTCAAGACCATTCATGAAGCGGCGAAGAGTTCCTTTTTTGATTTGTGAAGGAAAGCACATGACATGTCAACATTTCAAGGTATATTATTTTTTCCTCATTAGTATTTCAAATGAAATTATGTTGCTAATTTATTAATTTTTTATTCATGGATTTTAATGATTATTTTTAAAAGAATATTTATTGTGTTTGATAAAATTAATAAAATATTTTATATTTTTGCGTGTAAAAGTGTTTACCTTTCAAGAAAGCGGAAAGTCTAAGGTGAAATTTTACAATTTGAAGTGTATACATTTGCATGCTTGTCAAAGCATTGTAAAAAAAATTATTTAAGATCTTTCTTTGAATATCATTTGAATATCATTCTAATTGCAAGAGAAAATTTCTATAATAGAATTTGATTTTTCATGTTTCTTGTCCTAGACTACCCTAAAATTGTATAAGGGGGTTTACGGATATTTGTCTTTGTGTACAATATTTTTGGATGTGTAATTCTTTATATTGTACTTGTTTGCAATTTATAACATTGTTGAAGGAGTAGCAATGCATTAAAATTTAATTTCTCATAGCACTATCAAAATTGAAGGATAATTCATTCAATTGTATAAAGGGTAAACTCCCAAACCTTTTCAAATTTAAGCCTAAACGTTTTTGTTCTTTTTTTTTTCTACCATGGTGAATTGGTAACTTGTTGGAGTAAATTTATGACCAAGGCCAACAAAAAATTGCAAAAGGTATAAAGTGAGTCATCAAAATTTAAGTTATTGTAATCACACTTTAATATTTCATGATCTAGAGTACCCAACACCCTAAAGTGACATAAAATCAAGCAAGTGTGATGCATAATCGTATAGCCAATCAAGTGATCATGAAAAATGAGCATGAGAAAAATTGATAAAGTAGGAAAGCATTTACAAACTACCTCTCAAGAAATCAAGGATTTGCAAGAGTAGAACCATGAGTTGAAAAATCAAATTAAAGCAGTCAAGTGAAAGTAACAATAAAAATAAAGATAAAAAGCTAATTACGTGGTTGATACACTATAGGTGGAAAATGATCTTCAAAGAGAACTTATGAAGGATCAATTTATTTATGCACTTCAAATAAAATTATGAGAAAATCAATATCAAATTGATGACATAATTTATGCAACATATACAACCAAGCTTTATGCAATTTGTGACATAGAGGATTTCATACAAAAATATGACACAATTTGTGATATAAATTAACTCATCCATAATTTTGATACAAGTTGTGAAACAAGGGAGCTACTAGAGAATATTGATGCAACAAATGATACAGAGGTTCTTATCCAAAATTTTGATACCACATGTGAAATAAATGAAATATTGTAAAAGGTTGATGCAAATTGTGACACAAGACATAATACAGATAGTTGATGCTCATTGTGATACAAAATATCTCATGAATATAGAACCATTCAATCAAATAAAGAAATAACAATGATTTAATATGAGTCACGGGCATATAAAGACAAAAAGATAGTAACAAAATCAAATGTGAAGAAGAAAAAAACAACCAAGTGTGTAATGGTAAAACAAAAACCATTACATTATTCAAATCAAATTGCTTCAAGGTCATCCAAAACCACCACATTGTTCAAGTCAAAATGATTATTGGTAAACCATAAACTTCCATTATCAATGCAATATCATTAATGGTTAACTAGAAAAAACACCAAACAAAATGAACATGGTTAGTTGTAAAATAGAAAAACCACCAACTAAAGTGAATATGGTTGGTGGTTAGCTAACAAAAGCACCACCTAAAGAATCCAAATATTCAACTTGAATCATTGCAAGAATGAATTATTGAAAACCCTATGAACTTATACCGGACATAGCGTAATATTAGATATCAAGCTTAAAATATTGAGGCTAATTAATAAATAAAACTTCACTTAGAATTTATGAATTCCAACATAAAAAGTACTCTTCTCAACAAGAAATCAACAACTATTTCAATTATTCATTGGGAATGTTTAGACATAGTTGTGGTTCACTTCCAACTATTGGAAGTTTTTAGGAATATCTTCCTTGGAGCTTATTTCAATAGTTTCAAAATGAACATGACACAAATTATTAGTACAATTATGCATTCTTATGATCTAGGGGGAATGACAGACGTTGACTCCCTAGAACAAATTATGAGACCACATAATTATGAGTTATAAACTTTATCTTTGATAAGGTTGTGTTGTGATCCACTGATAAGTTGTCAGTGAGATCTAAATCTAAAATGGTCCAATCAATGTACTATAAATTAATATCCTGATATCAATTAAATGTATATAAATATGGCATAATTCCTTTTCTTCAATTTTTCATGCCTTGCCTCACTTTCTCCAATTATTAACATAATATTCCTAGTTTAATATTTATGAAATTAATTATCCATTCAAAACTTCACCCAAACATGATTAATAACCAATGAAATATAAGGATTTTTATTTTTTTTGAGGTCGAATGTAGATCTATATATTCAATAATTAATAGATAACATTAAGTTTTATACCTAATTATCGCTTCCATAGTTTCACCAAATTCTAAGTCCCCTGCTGAGACACAAACCCTCATGATTTTATAGTTTTATCTTGAATCTTACTATAATGAATTATTCAACAAAACTTATGATTTACCTTCATTCAAACTCTAATTTGTACCATGTGAACTAGTGGCTATCTCTCTCCTCACAAGGATGTACTTATGTAAAAGATAATTTTCCCAAAATTTCTCCAACATAATGGTCTTCTCATTTGAATTTCCTCCTATATTCATTAGATATTATGTTTATAATATGTGGAAGTAAAAAGGCCAATGACGCATGGAATGATTCTCATGCATATGTGAGCCATGTGTGATTTCAACTCGCAACTTTTGTCTTTTATCTTTCCTCACATTTTTTATATTTTCAAGGCATATTGAGGTGGTACTAGGTTTTCCATTTGAAAATTGCGTCCAATCACATTTATTCTTAAGACAAAAGAACAACCAGACATTATTTTTTATAGGAACAAACATAACCCATCTATCGTTTTAAGGGAAAAAACCATATTGATGTGTTAAATTTTGAAAGAAGGATGTATACTAGCTCAAGTAAAATTTATTTAGCCAAGGATGCTATGTATAAGTATAGGAACCTTCCCCAAGTTCCTCCTTGATTATAGCACTATGCTTTATATGCACCTTCTTACTACCCTTAACCATTGACTTAAATGGATTTTGTTTATAAAAACAATAAATTTTACAACAAAATGAATTGCAAATTTTTCCATAGTATGTACATTCATCAAATTTTTATATAGATATTGTATTCAACTTGTCTTAACATTTTACTTATCCTACTCATGCAGTAGTAAGATAGTAAATTGTCTTCCAGAAAGAATGGGTGGCTAGGTGTTAAAATATATTTACATTTTTAGAAATGTTATTGTAGTTAAGTATGTCGAGGTTCAACTCACAGAAAGTTTTATGGTGTAATATAGCATGTTACAAATACATTTATCCTAAGACTATTGAGTACTATATGAGAAATACAACGAAGAAAATTCACCATGGTCCAATCATATGGAAATATATATCTAGTATTTCATCTTCTCTTGATTAGTATATGCTTAGTGTGCAATATAGGAAAGGGAAGTAAACTTAAATTAGTTGAAAGTGTTTCAGTTGTTGTTGGCTTAAATTACAAATACTACCAAATTTAGTGTATATTTTGCATGGAAAATGGTTATTCAAACTCCATCAGGGTCTAATATAGAGTGTATGTTTGTTTATAGGAGGAAATGGAAATTGGATATGTTTGAGGTAATTGGTGAGAAGTATATGGAAGGGGAAGTTTATGTTGCATATGTGACACCCCTTTTTCATTTCCCCAAAATTTGTTATGTAATTAAATACTTTTAATATTGGGTTACCAACATTTATCTTATTTACTAAACTTTATATGTGATGTACCATCCTATTTTGTTAATAAAAATTTCTAGAGTTGAGGGAAAGAAGCAGCCAACAAATCATAATGCTTTGGGAAGGAGCAAAAACTTGACTAGGGATAAAAGGATGCAAAGAAGGGTAGAAGAAATGCTAACCTTGCTTGAATAAATATTAATTATGCTTGATGTGATAGTTGGTATTGCTAAGAAGCTTCTAGCAAAACATTGGGAAGATGAAGGGTGAAGGTGTGATTATAAAAATACGAAGGAGAAACCATCAAGGGGGTTCTTGGTTCTTATTTTCTCCTTATATTTTCTTTCATACTCTCTCATTTAGAAATTTGACTTGGCAAGGGAAATGATGGCATAACCCAGATAGGTTTATACCTTCTAACTGTTTTAGATTTGTGAGTGGCAACCTATGTTTCAGAGACTGAGCTTATCGTATGCGTGAAGGAGAATGGCCTTCAATTTTTGTGTTAAATCTAGTCCAAAAATTATGTGTTAAACCCCTGATTTAGTTTTCCATCAAGGACTCATGATCTGGAAAGGGGTGGCCAACTGTGAGAAAAATTATAGCACAAATGAGCCTATGATGGAGTGGAACGTGGCTCATCCTACTTCAGTTCTAGTATTTTCTAGTTACAACAGATATATGTTTATTTATGTGTTATTGATATTTCTTGCATGAATTATTTAGTGATATGCAAGCATTATTGTTAATGTTATATTATTTTAAATTTATGACTAATGTGTTGGTTACGATAGTAAAGTCTCAAATAGTGGGTTTGAATTCACTTAGATATGGAATTTAAATGAATTGGGATGCACGAACAGTGCATGGTAATTTTGGGTAATTGCATGCCTTTTGTGATAATTCCATGCCTTTCCAATTAACTTCATGTTGCATTTTCTTTAATTTCCAGTAAAGGAAATAAGTGATTTCATAGAGTTTAATGGTGGAAGCCCAAAATGTGATTTATGGGGTAAACATGTCATTTTGGCATTTTCACTATACTTTTATTTTGGGAAGTTCCATAAGTTGAAACATGGACTACAGTGAGGGAAAATCTCTTTGATCATCTAATTAAATTTTCAAACCCTTGTTCACCATATTTTCCAATATATGATTTGATGAAGTTAGGCTTCTTGAATTCTTCTTCAAACATGTCATCTTGCAATCTTCGCTATATATATATATATATATATATATATATATATATATATATATATATATATATATATATATATATATATATATATATATATATATATATATATATATATATATATATATATATATATACATATACATTATGAGAGGTTCGAAAGATGAAAACTTGGACCATAGTGAAAGGAAATCCCACTGATCATCTAGTACACTTTTTCATATCTTGATTTGCTATATTTTTGGATTTATGCTCTAAGAAAGTCAAGCTTCCTGAATGCTCCTAAAATAAGGCCAATTTATATTTTTAATCAAAAAATAATAATGATTTTGTTATATATTTCGGTATTTTAAAATATTTTAATATATAAATCAATCATGTTTGATGTGCAGAAAAAATAAAAATCTAAAAGCAAAGATGTATCAAAAAGCTCAATCATGTTTAAATATGGAGAAAAATTGAAAATATAAAGATGAAGTTGGGCTAATCATTATTCTGTGATTAGAATGAATCTTTCATATCTCCCTCTTGGAACATAAGCAAAATGACATTTAAAATGGTAAAAGTATATAATTTGTTTTAAACCAAAATGAGAACGTTTGGAGAATTGGTAACTTCAAAATATTGGTTGCCAAGATTACACTAGATACAACTATATCATAAATGCCTCTATGGACCAAATACATTTCTAAATAGTTTTAAACTCACACAATTGGGGAAACAAATTATTCACCAAAAATCCTTTGACAAAAGTATATAAATTAATAAATACATATATTATAATTTAAATATTATTTGTGTACTTAATTATTTTAAAATGTTAAAAATCCCAAATATATTTTTAAAAAATGAAATTTAATAATTAAAAAAAAGGTTGAATTATTTAAAATTATTATATTCTATTTAAAACTTAATAAATATTAAAAAAGTTTCATTATATTAAAAATAAATATAACCATAATAATAAATTAAGTATTGTAATTTAATTTTTATTAATAAAATTAAAAAGATTGCTTTTAAAAGAAAAGAAAATATAATATGCATATCACATTAAAATTAATTTAAATAATAATTATTTATATTAGCTAAATTTTAAATTTTAATTAATAAAACATATCATTATAAATAAAATTGTTTGTATATAATAATAATAATAATAATTATGCCATATATCCATAATGGGGTGGAAACTAGTGACACAGAGGATTTGACGAGAGCCTCATCATCCTCACCCACATGAAACATATCATTATAAATAAAAATGTTTGTATAAAATAATAATAATAATAATTTTACCATATATCCCTAATGGGGTGGAAACTAGCAAGAGAGACGATTTGACAAGCGCCTCATCATCTTCACCCACAATATACTTGGCTTAATGGAGCATGTCATGCATGCCTCCCCCCAACAAAGGCACACCAAAGTCTCTGGAGACAGTGACAGCTATAAAATCTCGAGTGTTCTGGTTTCGGTATTGATGTTTGTTGAAAGTTATGGAACTAGTGGTGTTGGTAGCTCTTGGGTGTTTGTTTTTGCAGTGTGGCTTTTTGATTGTGCCATCTCCTTCTTGCCAAGTTGCAAAGATCTGTAGAGGAGTTCAAGTCAGCATTGGTGTAGCTATTAATGTTATTGGGGAGGTTCAATGTGAGAAAGTGTGGGATCTGGGCTTGATGTGGCGACCTCCTTCTACTCATGGTGTTGTAGTTTCCTAGTTGGATTGGTAGTGGCAAAGAAAGCACAAAAGGGAGGATTAATTGGGATACGCCTTAAGCAGTTGTTCTATGGTAAGCTTCATCTATCCTAAATTAAGGAAAGTGTTTATATGTTCTTTTCGTTGAAGTGTTCAATTGTTTATTTAGTTTGTTGAATTGCGTTGGGGTGTCTTGGGGGATCCAGCTGATAAGGTGTGAAGAGTGCATCTCATGTTGGGCTCTTTGGGCACGGATCTTATTATCAAAGGTGGGTTCCTGCAAGTGTTTTAGATATGGAAGGGGTCCCTCCTTTCAACATTGTCTATGGTTTGGAGAGCCGTGGGATCCTATAGGGAAGAAAATTGGCCTCTGGTCATGGGTAATAATATGCAAGGTATTGGAAGTTCCTGACGGGGTGTAGGACCGTGGGGCCAAGGGGCAGTTCATCTTGGAGATAATCATGACCTGTGGAAAGAGGTCGATCCACCACCTGTGCACTCTCCTAGTAGAATTGAGATGCCTCCCCCTTTCGATTCTTTGGAAGAACACCTATAACATATTTCATTGCTCTTAGAACAACTTGCTTGGGTTAGGCAGGAAGACAGGAACAAGGTCATTGGATTTATGAATGACCTCCAACAAAATCAATGGCATATGATGGATAGGTTGGCTTCTCTTTGTCTTGGGAAAAAAAGGATCCATTAAAACTATTGAGATTGGAAAGCATATTAGAGCATATGAAAGCTCATGTCACCAGGTAATGGGTATGGTAGCCCATCTATGACTCTCCTTTTTTATCAATCATGAAAATTGGGTGGTTTCAGGTTCTTAGGACCTTTTGGTCATTTTGGGCTATCCGTTTGTGGTTATCTAGTTCACTTTGTTTGTTTGTAATGTGGTTTTGCTTTTATCTTTAGGCCATCAAGTGTGGTAGGAATGAGGCCTATAGCATTTTGCTATGTAGCTTCTCATAATGTAACATTGATCAAAACTAATAGAAAATATTGATATATATATATATATATATATATATATATATATATATATATAATGACTCCTTTTTATAACCATTATACTTCAAAATTGAACATTTACAATATTTTTTTTTTCAATATATAGAGTCAAAAATATGACTATTATGTAAAAAAATTAATTAAAAATAATAATAAATCATGTAAAAAAAGTATCCAACTTATATATATATATATATATATATAAGAGTTGGATACATATATATATATATAAGTATCCAAGAAAAAATGTTCAAAGGAAAAAATGTGGCGTGAAAAAGATTTATCAGCTAAAAGAAAATTAAGTTATTATAAGAAGGTCATCAACCCCACCCTAGAAAATCAAAAGTATCTCTCTATTTAACTAGCTCAAAGAAGAAAATTAATATAGCAAAGATTAGAACGAATTCTCATGAGCTCCATAGTGAAACAAGTCGTTGGGCAGTTCCTAAAACACCATGGATGGAAAGGATCTGCTATCTATGTGAGAATAGGAACATCGAGGATGAAAACCACTTCCTCTTAGAGTGCCCCGCGTACAACCACATTAGATCTCAGTTTCACAATCTTTGTTACAATACTGACCTTCCTAGCCTTTTACAATGTCAAAATTATAGCGAGCTTGGGAGGCTTCTCTCCAAGCTTTTTGAGCATAGGAATAAAATCTTAAATCAAAATAAATAATTTGTTTCTTTAGGTCTGATAGACCAATGTTTGGTCTCAGCGGACATTAACCATCATCATCATCATCATCATAGATAAATATATATACATGAAATTCATATAAATTAAATAAATGATAAGTATGTATAGTAAAAAATAGTCTTTCATATTAATCACATTGTAAGGATTGGGCCTACATTTCGAACCAATTAATGTGGTTCATTCCTTGTCGTGAAGATGAACCACATTAGTTAGTTCGAGACGTCAAACTATTCTCTACATCATAGATCACAAAAGTCTTAGATTTAATATATATAATAAGTAAATTATAACTTTAATTCAAATTATTATTACTATTTTATATATATATATATATGGAAAAAAACAATATCATTACTATTTATTTCATAATTATTAATAAATAAATTATAATTGTAATCAACTTAATTAATAATATTAAAAGAAATTAAGGAAAACAATAATGGAAATCAACATTTTATCAATTTATAAAATAGAAAAAAGGACCATGCTTGCTCTATTGACAACACATTTTAGAGAAAAATGACCATTCTTTCCCTATTGTTAAAACGCATTGAATCTTCGCGGAGATCTGTATATGGCCAAGGCAAGTCTGTCCAAGTTGAAGGTGTATTTGCATGTTCTCTCATTTGGTATTTCTTATTCTTCCATTCGGTTTCTTGTAATTCGGTTTCTTGTAATTGTGGATACAAAATCCTGGGCAGGTTGTTGTTTATTTTTATTGATATTTTTTTGAACATGAAGATCTTTCTGAGTTGGAATTATATTTATGGTGGATTTTGGTTTCTTAATTGTGAGTTTCCAAAATATTTATATTAATGTCAGAATATTCCTTAAATCTGAAATAGACTTCTTTACTGCAAAGCTCTAACCACTGTAAAGTAATATGAACCAAATTCAGTGGATAAAATATGCACTGCCACCACTGAAATTATATGTTGAACCAAATTCAGTGGATAACATAGGCACTGCCAGGGCTGTAAAAGAATGCAATAAAATCCTACTTTGCGTCCGACCTCGTCTCTGGAGTTGCAGCATATCCAGAGGCGCTTATACAGGAAAAAAAACATTATTTTCCGAATCATCCCCTACACAAATGCAAGAGTGTACTTTATCCTCGAACCAATGATATGATATAATATAATACAATTTTAATGATGATTATATGATATAATATAATACAATTTTAATCAATGACTTAAGCGAAAGTTTGTTAAATAATATAATTGTGTAAATGCATAGGATTGTTAAGGCAATTTGAGTGGGCCTAATGGTTAAGAGCATGTACTTCCTCCTAAGAGGTCACAAGTTCAACACTAGAGGGGAGTAGAGTATGTATGCCTTTGTAAACCTAGCAGTGAAATCAAATTTCTTAATATTTAAACTTTTATTTTAGTGCAAAACTTGATAAAGGCTTTGTACATAGAGAAATTTGATTCCTACATTGGCTTAGCAATTCAAAGTTAATATAAAGTTATGCTAGTTCCTAATAATATTATTTAATTTTATTACAACTCTCATTATACATATATTTTTTCTTTTTTTTCTTTTTTTTTTTTAAACTCGAAGATCTCCTTCCCACTATTGCACTAGATACAACTATTTCATAAATGACACAAATTGGCCAATAACAATACGTCTCCACAGAAACCATTTAGTTAACACTGCTTTAATAATACATATATATGCATATTTCTTTGACATGTTTTGTTTTCCTTAATTTAATTTTTTAATGCGATATGGATAGGATTGATTAGAGAGAGAGCGGGAGGGGTGGTTTGGGGGGCAAGTCCTTCAATATGATAGGTCTTTCTTAGAGAACCTTTAGCTTCTCTTGAAGCATTGAAATCTAATTGAGTCTCTCCTTGAATGGGCCTTGGAAATCACTTTATACTTTATCATTGACACCATCATTATTAGTGATTTCCTTCATACCAAGACTTCTCCCATCAATGAAAGTCCATAAAGAGCAGGGGACACTAACTAAGGTGATAGTGGGTCTTTGTCCCATTGTCGTTATTTGGTTTAGTAGATGTCCCATAGGTACCTTGCTAGATTATGTGGCAACATTTTTGTCGTCATTGCATAGAACTCAAAATATCGGATTTTTATAAACTTGTTGATTAAATTTAGATATAATTTTTTGGAATACAATGGCTACTAATATGAATCATAATTTTTATTTATATGGTTAAATGGATGGATGCGTAAAACTCCACAACACTTAAACTTTGTAAATCAAACATATTAAACTTATGATTCTTGAAAATCTCTAACAAATTTTGGAAAAATTGCTTAGAAAAATGCCCAAAAAGGAGGCCATTTTATCTATTAAATAAAATAATCTTATATGTGTGTAATTACAATGATAGGCATGTCTATTTTCGATAAGTCTTCTAGAATTTATTCTCCATACAACATCTCCTTATAAATCAATTTTGCATACAATAAATATAAAACTATTAAATCACTCTCTCTCTCTCTCTCTCTCTCTCTCTCTCTCTCTCTCTCTCTCACACACACACACACACACATATATATGTTATTTTATATAAGAGATTAAGATACTTAAATATAATAAATTGAAAATTATTAAATCGAAAATAAAGATAAAAGTATATTATCATTATTTTAATTGTGTTACAAGGGACTAGTACTATTTACCAAATGTATGTTTTATAGAGAGTTTAATTGTAATGACAAAAGTGAGTATAAAACTAATGATTTATAGGTGATACACTTTCAAGCAAGATTGTGATTTTGTATTATTTAAATATATATTTTTGAATGTATAAATGGATTCAGCACCCTAAAAAATCCCAAGGCACTAGAATTCTACACATTAAACAAATCAAATCCAATTTTGTTAAAATCTCTGCCAATTTTGGTTAAAATTAACCAGAAAGCATGCCTTGAAAGAAGGTCATTTCACCTATTAGTTACACTATGTAATTATAGTATATATATCATAAAATGATGGAAATTAATGACCAATTAAGCTAGTAAACAAGTTACAAATTAAGAAACCAAATCAATTATTTAATAATGAAGAGAAATATTACTAAAATTTCATTCCATTATAATGGATTGTGAGTTACATATTTAATCAAATCAACTTCTAGGAGCCTCCAAGGCTAAACTACTAGGATCATGACATTTTTGCAGCTTTGTTGATAGAGACAATGTAGTTGTCCATAGAAATTTCTATTTGGAAAATCATTTAATGATTAAAATCCTAACATAGAGTTAATTAGGGTTTAATAAATTTCAACATTGACCAGATGTTAAATCTATTTATTTTATAGTTTTTATTTTGATGAGAGGATCACCATGGAAGTATGAAAAATTATCTTACATTCTACTTGGATAATTACCTAGGAATGAGACTCATGTGTAATGGTTTAAGAAGATGGTAATGATGTTCGGTTATGTCAAGTAATGATTTATTCTAGTTATTGATATGTTGTAAAATGTCACAGAATTTTTGTTAGCCCCTTTAATAAGAAATAATTTCAAGTTGTAGGCTTAGTTAATTTATTTTTCAATATCTGAAATACTTCTGGTAGATGAATAATTGCATATTTGATTTGTTTATAAATCAAATTATGTGATTTGGGTAAATGAAAAATTTTGTAATGAGAAAATGGGTACACCCACCAAAATCATGGATACCAAAATTATACCTTAAAATATATTTGATTTTTATGAAAACATTAGGGTGTCTATAGGATCTCGTAGAGCACTTATTACATAACTATTATATATGATATTTAATCTTACAATGACTTCACAAAATCTTTGAGAGAGTGAATGATTCCTCTAGGTTGTGCATTTCATGTGAATGCTTGAGTTGAATCTATTTTATGATTGTTATTATATTACAAAATGTGCTTTGGCAAGTTCTAGTGCAAATCAATAATATTATATTTCTAGAAATTATTACATTAGAAAATTTAATTTATATACTATTGCGAGAATAAAAAAATAATATTTGAAAAAAATCTATCTTTCATTGATGATATGAAGGTTTTTTATAAATTGGTAACAAAACTAAGTACCATCAAACTCCACATAAAGGGGATTGGATAAGTGACAATCTCGTATCAAATTACAGTTAAAAAAATGGATTTTTATGCATCGAAAGCCATATCTATGTGGCTACAAGGATCTATCTTAGAATAGATAAAAGATTCAAGTACAAAATGTTAGTCTTGTATCATGAAAAACAAGACTAAGATGTTAATCCTCTTATACCAGAAGAAAGAGAAGAAAAAGAAGTGATGATTTAGTGCAACTAGTGATAATCAAGTATTTAGCATGGAAGATGCATCATGTTACTAAGAGATTGAATTAAATTAAATGAGGAATATTAAGAAGCCCTAAGATGTAGAAAGAACTATGAGAATATTGAAAGAAGAGCTTCAAAGTTATAGGAACCACAATGAAAAATTGATCTAAGCTCAAGAAAGTTGAATGATGTAAATTCTATATTACTTCAAAGTCTATATAAAATAAAAAACATACCGCATCTAAGGGACCATACATGAGCGATGAATGAAAATTTTCCTCTAGGAATAGGAACCACCATACTAAAAGACAAATATCTAGTGAGAATATGCCAACAAAATCCTATGATAATTATACAAATTCATTAGATGAATCAACTAACAATGGCACAAAATCTATTTCCCATGGGCATAAGAGGAAGACTCATCCTAAAAATTCCATGAAGGAGAAGTTTAAGAAAGTGAAGCCACCTATTTTTTATGGTGAGATAAAGACAAGTGGAGAGGTGAAAGCATTACTTCTAGGATTGAAGAAATATTTCTAAGTACATGATTATTTGAGAAACATGCAATAAAGAGTAGTTATCTTCAACATGAATGATTGAGCTTATATTTGGTGGGAAGATCTCAAAATTTTTGAAAGGATTAGTGAGAGGAAAATAAAATGGAATCAATTTTGGAAGTAATTTGAAAAAGGAATATCTTTTTGAAAGGTATTATTATATCAATCAAATAATATTATGACATGAAATTGGGATAGTTGACAATGGATTACTACATGTCAATAAATTCTTAGAATTGTTGAGATATCTTTCATATATGAAAGGTGAGAAAGTGAAGATTTAGAAGTTTCTCAATAGATTTGCCTCATCTTAACATGAGAGGATTGAATTCAATAAGCTAAAAAAATCTTAATGATACAATATAGAAGGTGAAGTATTATTATAAATAATCACAACATAAACTAGAGTTTAACTAGGGTTAGAAAGATTAAAAAAGAAAACAAAAGACTAATCATAGAAAGAAAGTATTTAAGCCACTATAAAATAAAAATCAAACAAAGTACTAATCCAAGTCACCCAACACAGATCATGTTTTGAAAATTTATCATGTTCAAAGTAAAATTAAACTAATAGATATAAATGGGGAAAAGGATAGGGAATAGAGGAAATAACCATTGAAGTGTTTTGGATGTAGATAATAATATCTTCTTACAAATTATCCTCATTGACAAAACGATAATTAAGTAATTCAAAATTTTCAATAAGTTACAATAGTTAATGATGTAGTGAGGACTATTCCCAAAATCCGTGTCGCGGTTGAAAAACGATAAGAACACCTCCAAGAATGGGCGGTTGAAATAGAAGGTATTATTACCAAAAGATTTTTTTTCCATTTTTATTTACCTTGGATGTAATATTAGTTATATTGCATCCCCAGCTTTTTTATTATTATGTTCTACAAAAGCATAATCATAAGAAATCATGGTTAGTCCAACTAGCTACAAGGAATAAAAGAAAGGTAAGTGAGTTAGTGGAAGCATGCACACTAAATATTAATAAGATGAATGCAGTGGAAGCACTAAACATATTTCCTCTAAGGTCATACGATGTCTTGATTGGTATGGATTGGTCAATAACACATAGGGTTATGTTGGAGTATTATAATAGAACTTTTGAATGTGTTGATAGTAATGCAAATCTCAGCACATTAAAATGAATTTAAAAAGATATTTCTATAAGGCATATTTCATATTTATAGTTAAAGAAGTATTCTAGAAAATAAGGCATGTTTCATATTTATAGTTAAAGAAGTATTATAGAAAGGGTTTCCAATTGTATGTTTTCTGTGTATGGGAGACATCAAAAAAATAAATGTTTAGCAATTGAAGATTATCTAATACTTTAAGAATTTAGGGATGCATTTCTAGATTCAATACTAGGATTTCCTTCCAAGTGGCAAATTTATCTCTCAATTTATCTCATGCTAGGAGTCGTGCCTATATTTGAAGTTCCTTATAGTGTGTGTACCCATGAATTGGTAGAGATGATCTTTCAATTAAAGTAAATGTTAGAAAAAGGATATATCAAACCATGTGTGCCTCCTCAGGGAGCATCAATGTTGTCCCTAAGGAAGAAGGATGGTACCATTAGATTATGTATTGATTATTGACTAAATATTACCATAATTGTTTAGAGTGGGAGAATATTTAGTGCCTATACATAGCTATAAGTTTTGTCTTATAAATATCCTTATCCTTGACTCTAACATGGTGATAGATAGACCTTAAATACAATCTTTGAGAACATAGTGGCCCATTGTATGAAATATTACAATGGTAGAGTCTTTTATGGGGCTAGTACAATACTATAATATATTTATTCAGGCATTCTATAGGATTTGACATACAATAAAATCATTAAGAAATAAAGGAATAAGACTTTTATGGTATAAAAAATGTGAATAAAGTGTTGAGCTACTCAGGCACCTCCTTACCAATGCATCAACATTAAAGATTACAAATCTAGATCAAAATTTCCTACTATGTATAGATGCCTACAAAGAAGGAATAGGTAGATTTCTTATGCAAAACATACATTTGATAAGATATGAGTCCACAAAGATAAATGGGCATGAGAGACATTATGTTACTTATGACATAGAACTCACAGCTATAGTTCATGCAATGAATATATGGCATCATTATTTTCTTGATTGTAATTTTTTGCAAATGGAAAATCACAGTGGGTTTAAATATCAATTATATCAACCCCACTTGAATTCCTAGCAAGCTATATAATTTTCCCTTCATGGTGAATATGAATTTGATATCGAAATGTAATCAAAAGGAGCATTCAAGTGATTCACCCGATAATAATGAGTACATGTGAAATTGTGTTGAAATCTAGAGTAAAAGAAGCCTTGCCCACTAAAAAACACTTTGTTCACAATATGTTTTGAAGAAAAATCTATTAGAAAAAAATGTGAAGAGTATCAAATAATTGAATATGAATTGATGTCATATAAAGGTAAATTGTACATAGTGAACAACGCATGGTTAAAGAGATTTATCATAGATGAATTTCATAAGAAGCCATATTCAAGACACCAAAATATATAAACAAATGATCATCGAAAGAATGTAGATTTATTATTGACATGGAAAGAGAAAGAAGTATATTTTTGGATGCCATGAGTGTCAAAAATTCAAGGTTTATCATAGGAACCATTTGGGATTATTGCAGCCATTAATATTTCCAAAATGGAAATAGGAAACCATTTTCATAGGTTTTATTACTAAACTAGCAAATATAGCAAATAACATGATGCAATAATGGCGGTGGTTGATAAATTGAGTAAAGCTATTCATTTAATCCTTCTAAAGTCAACCCAAAAGGAAATTGATATTGCTTGGATATTTATGATGGAATTTTTTAGATTGAAAGATATGTTAAGGACAATCATATGTGATTGACAAGTAAATTCTACGTCAATATTTTGAAAAACACTATTTGAAGAGTTTGGTGCATAGTTAGATTACAATACTACCCATCATCCCCAAATAGATGAGTATATAGGAAGGAGTAATCATGTGTTAGAAGACATACTTCACATGTATGCCATGAATAGACCCACTAGATGGAATGACTCCCTACCCTTAGTGGAATTTTCTTAAAACAATGTACCACGAGTCATTGAAGATGAGTCATTTTTAACAACTATGTGGTAGGAAGTGTAACACCATATTGACTTTGAAACACACCCTCTAAAATTCATTTCAATAAATTTTGGGGTACCACTGCACTTTTTTCCCTTTCACATTACTTCCAATATGTCCTTTAGACTTCTAAATAACTCTTGAACTCCTAATTACCTTTGGACTTATTTAAACGACCTTTGGACTTCTCCTAAAGACATTTTTTGTCCATATATGACTATGTGACTCTTCATATTCCACATATGACTCTTAGACTTCCACACATTACATTTTGTCATTTTCCTTAAATATACATCATTACATTCCACATGATGATGTAGCATAACACATGAACACATATTTACTATTATGATGACACTTGTACAAGTTAAAACTTGACAATGATGACATGGATTTCATGATGAGGTGGAAATGTCGGTTGTCTTCCTTGTTGCTTCATCTTACATTCTTGATGGCAGATATGATATAAGCTTCATCTTTATGAAATATCCACTTTGTTTCTTGTCTTCACCCTCCAAATGGTCTTGGATCAATATTGGAAACCTCTGAGTCATCATGTAATGTCTTCTTTCTATCATGGTCTAGGATTTGCTTCATGTCTTCATGATAGCTCATTTTGGTGCTTCTTCTCCGCAGGTGTTTATTTATGCTTTCTCCTTGCTATATGCTTTTATCATTGCTTTTTTATGCTAGGAAGGTACTCCTACTAATGAAAATCATTCATGACAAGGAAAAAATAGTCTTAAAATAATATATTATATATCTACCTAGTTCATGGAATGATCAACTCACGATATGTCTATGAGAGGGTTAAAAGGAGGCTTGATTAGGAGGGCATGGTCAAAATCATAATTGGCTTAGGAAGGCTCCACTATTCATTTTTAATATTCCATTCACTATGAAGAGGAGCTCTCCTTGGTCCAGCACAATGGGGAAACTAAAGGGACAAGGTGGGAAGCCTTGTTGCTTAAATATGTGCCATGCGCCCTAGAAGGAATGTGAGGAAGACTTGGAAAGTGTAGTTTGACTAGTTAAAGGTTGAGATGAGGCCTCCTTCATCCTTCCCTATGATGCCATTTGTTGAAGAGGAAGGGTCTAAGAAAGGCTTGATTGCAGAGCACATAGGGGAAGAGGGAAGGATGAAGGCTTCAAGCTTGAAGATTGTGCCATGTTCCCTAAGGGAAGAGAGGCTTTAGGAAAGTGCAGTTTGACTAGTCAAATGCTCAATGTCTCTTTAGACTATGCCATGCACTGAGGGGGACTTTTCAAGGAAGAGGCTAGGTTGAAAAGTGCATTGGGGAAGGGGGAGGGGTGAAGGCTTTAAGCTTCAAGACTATGCCATGTGCCCTAAGGGAGAGGAGACCTTTAATAAAGCACAGTTTGACTATTCAAAGGCTCATTGTCTCTTCAAAATGTGCCATGTGCTAAAAAAGACTTGTTAAGGAAGAGGATTAAGAAAAAAGTGCATTGGGGAAGAGGGAAGGATGAAGGATTCATGCTTTAAGACTACACCATGTGCCCTAATGGAGAGGAGGCATTAAGGAGGGTGTAGTTTGAGTGGTCAAGGGGTCACTGTTGATTTCAAATGTTTTTTCCTTCTAGGATAGCATATTTTTACCCAAAAATGGGGGATTTGTAATCTCGAATGTGCTTTTCACTAAGGAAAGCCATAGAAAGGAACCCATTTTTACTAGGAAGGTTTTCACTGCACTGCATAGATAAGAGGGTCTTTGCATTCTATGTTTTTCCTTTGCAAGTGGGTGGAAGATGTCCATGTTGTTAGCTAGGAGTTGTTTTTGTGTCATACAAGAAATAGGTGACCAAAACTTAGTGTAGTGAGTCAGTATAAGCAATAAGGATTAAGTGATAGCCCTTGGGAGGTTCATAATGTGCAACAATTTTTAGGTGATCTTGAGGAGGAATTAATGCACCAATATTGGTGAGTAGGATTACATCATTGAGGCCCATAAATAGGTTAAGATCATAACTTGATAAGAGGGCTAATTCCTTCACAACTTGCACTGCATTGAAGGACCAAGAAGGACTCCCAAAATGGCTAAGTGTGGGACCAGTAAGGTAAGAGAAAGAAATGCATATTAACAGGACTCAAACATGGATAACACATTAAAAAAAAAAAATTCAATATAGAAGGATACACATGACTCATGGATAACAATAACACCTCAAAATGATAGTAAAGTGACACTTATTTCTAAGTACGACAGTTGAAACAACATATTACGCCACTTAAAACACAAGTTACGAATGTGACAAAAAGGTGTGCTAAGCTATAGGAATGTGACTAACACATATTCTAATTACATGTAATACCATATAATGCAAAAGAGTGCCCAAGAACTAAATTTGGTGATACACAAAGGTGTGACACATGCAGAAGTGAAAACAATAAAAGTGACACCTTTGACAAGAGGAAAACATGAAGACGACACTTGCAAAATGCGAACAACCTTGAAAGAGACACATGCCAAAAAAAATATAACATGAAAAAGACACTTATTAAAGTGGAAGAAACAAAAAGTGACAATCGTAAACATGAAAGTGAGACTTGTGAGGGAAAAGGTACACAAAAGCGACAGTTGAGAAAATTCATCGAAATAGAAGCACAAACACAACCAAAGTGAGCGAGAATGTCAACAAAAGTGTGCACTAACTATTGACATAGGTTGAACATCACACAGGAACTGCCTCAATGGGTGGTGCTATGTTTTCTTAAGATTTCATAAAGAAAGGTGCTCATGAGTTCAACTAGGACTATGCATGCATTGCGAACAAGTGACTTTAACAGTTAGAATCTGAGAAGAAGACTTAAACATACCACAAAACATAAATCAACCATGAATGGATTATGGAAAACATATCATAATATCCTCAGTAGGCTCCAAAATTCTAGTGTAGGAAAAATTTTGGAGGGTGTTGATCGCAACGCCAACATAAAAAAATAGCCCCATATGAAGCAAATGGTAGCTCACACTATAACAAAACCTTTTGATTAGCATCCCTTTTTGCTTCCTTTTTTGCATATAAAGCCCACTTTTGGTGCTATTTGCATCCATTTATCACATATGGTGCAAAATTTGACGCAACATTGATGCAGGAGCATCTGAACTTAGCCAGTAATGTGATTGTTTGTTCACATGTTGTGGCTAAATGAGTTGAATTTCATTGACCTGAGTGGTCAAACATCAGTTGTGGTATAGAGGGTTGGATCTCTCGAAAATGATCTTTACTTCATTATTGTAAAAATTAGAGAATTGTATTATTTTTATGCTAAGGGATAAGTTGTTAGCATAGGTGTGTAATAGAGCTTGAGAATAGAGATTTAATTGTTAGATTGATTAAAATAGGGATTGAGCTTTCAATGCAGTTAGGCTAGTATTTGACTCATAAAAGAGAAAATAATGTAATGGAGAAGGATTAGCTGAGAGGATAGAGATTTGAGTGCATAAGTGAGATTTGGAGTGATAGATAGGGTTTGAGGTTGTGACAGAGGTCAAATAAAACTGTTGTAATTGAGCCGAGAGGGCCAAGACCCTGTAATTTCTATTTGATTGAATAAATTGATTAAGTGTGCAATTGTGTGTTAATTCTGGTGCAAAATTTCATTGGTGTTTGTGCACCGGTGTTCTAGACCCTAAATGGGTATTTCCTTTGTTTTAATGTTTTATTTATAAATCAAAACCTTTATGTGTTTTATCGTAAATCACTATCGATTCGTCGTTAAAGCGAATATCGAGATTAAATGCTAAACCTCTGTTTAAGCGCTTTATTAAAGTTTTGATTTATGCACGTGGTAGTATTTGGGAAAACCATAAGTGGTAACTCATGTTCCTTTCAAGTGGTAAGCGGTAATATTCCAAGTCCATACGATTAAATTTAGAGCTCGACACGTAGCAGATGAAGGAGAGAGAAAACAAATTTTATCGTGTGCCTCCGAAGTGATAATGACTGTACTAGAATCCACGCAAGATCGTGTGACAATCGTGGGATTAGACAGAGTAGATTGACGGTTGGAAGATCAATGAGCTAGTCGGCGATCGGGGAAAGCGATAGCTGTTAGATTTGGAGAAAGAATATCAATGGTGCAGAGTGAAGCACTGGTTAAAAGGTAAAGTCAAAGTGGGACCGACAGTGTTTAGTGGAGAAGCAGGACCCTCAGGGAAAAGTAAACCGAGTATAGAATCCGTTTAACGAAGTTGATTGGTTATACAGTATCCATTAGTCTATTTTTTTACTATCACCTTATTTCATCAACCTCCTGTGTTGTTTTGGTATCAGAGCACAGAGATTGAGTTTGATTGCAGTAAACATGCCATCGAGGAGAGGAGCTGGCATAGGTCAAGTAAGACCTAAAGAAAATGCAGTTCTACTAGAGGAGATTCGAAATCTGCGTACAAGGATGGACACAATGGAGATTGCTCAGAGGAGAGCACCTGATGAAGGAGTTGCCAGTGCTGCAGAAGAATCTTCTGAGGGAGAAGAATAGGAGGAAAATGAAACTACCAAAGTTATCAAGATATTGGCTAAAGTAGGTGGAAATTCTTGTGTATGAAGGGAGTCTCAGTGCAGAAGAGTTGATGGATTGTATTAGTGCATTGGACAAATATTTTGACTATGAGAAGGTTGATGATAAAAATAAGGTGAAATTTGCAGCTACTAGATTGAAGGGTCATGAAGCTATTTAGTGGGATGAACTACAAACATCTAGAACAAGAAAAAGGAAGTCCAAGATCAAGCAATGGGATAAAATGGTGAGTAAAATGAAAGCTAAATTTATGCCAAAAGATTATCTATTAAGTCTTTTCAAAAAGTTACAGAATTTAAGGCAAAAAGGAATGTCTATCAAAGAATATACAGAAGAGTTTAATAGGCTGAGTATTAGAGTAGGACATGTAGAGGATGACATGGAGAAGGTAGCCAGATACATCAATGGCTTGAGATATGACATACAGGATGAGATCAGCTTGTTGAGTCTGAAGACAATTGAAGATGCCTACCAAGCAGGTTTGAAGGCAGAAGAGAAGATGTTGAGGAAACAAAATTAGAGGAATAGAGGGAAAAGTTCAGTAAGAGGTAGAGGAACTACCAGACCAAGGTTTCAACAACATCAAATTGAAACAAGAAGTTCAAGTAGTAGACCACCACAGAGAGGAGATTTTAATAGATGGAGATTTGCACCCAAAGGAAGAGGTTGAGGAAGAGATATTCGGTGTTATACATGTGGAAAATGGGGACATGGATCATGGGACTATCTTCATAATAAAGCGACAAGTCAGAGGAATGTAAATGTGGCTGAGGTAAAGGAAGAAAAACCTCAAATTACAGACAAGGAAGAATCCCCTGAAGTAGGAGAATCCTTTTTGTTGAAAAGGGTACTTCTTAAGGCAGAGAAGGAGACTCGAGAACCAACTCAGAGAAAGATTTTATTCAGAACTACATGCAAATCCAAAAGCAAATGTTGTAAAGTGATAATTGACAGTGGAAGCATTGATAACCTTGTTTATACAGAAATGGTGGACAAGCTAGGATTAGTGAAGACAGTACACCTTACTCCTTACAAAGTGTCATGGTTGCAAAAAGGACATCAGATTATTGTGACAGAACAATGCAAGGTAGAGATACAATTGGTACTTATAAAGATGTGATATTGTGTGATGTAATGCCAATGGATGTATGCCATGTATTACTGGGAAGACCTTGGCAGTTTGATAAGAAATCTATTCATGATGGGAAGAGAAATACTTATACTCTGGAGAAGGATGGAAATAAACATACAATGTTGCCATTGAAGGATGAAGCTGACAACGGAACAACTGGAAATAGTGTTATGCTAATGAGTGGAAAGGAGCTGCTGCAAGAGGTTGGAAAAGGTGTAGAAATGCATTTTATTGTCATAGGGAGACCTAAGGTAATTTTTACTTCCACAAACTTAGATGATTTACTTGAAGAAATCAGAACTTTGTTGAATGATTTTGTTGATATTATTGTGGACGAGTTGCCAAATGCATTGCCACCAATCAGGAGTAGTAGTCATCATATTGACCTAATACCAGGAGTAAGCTTGCCAAACAAAGCAGCATACATATTAACTCATCAAGAAAATGCAGAAGTTGGAATACAAGTGCAAGAACTGATGGATAAGGGACTAATCAAAGAAAGTCTTAGTCCATGTGTTGTACCAATAGTACTCAGTCCAAAGAAGGAGGTGAATGGCGTATATGTATTGATTCCAGAGCCATAAACAAGATCACTATCAAGTATAGATTTCCTTTACCATCCATGGATGATTTGATGGATTGTTTGAGTGGGTCAAAGCATTTTACTAAAATAGATCTGAAGAGTGGATATCATCAAATAAGAATTAGTGAAGGAGATGAATGGAAGACTGCATTTAAAACAAACAGTGGTTTGTATGAGTGGTTAGTGATGCATTTTGGACTCACTAATGCACCTAGCACATAAATGAGATTGATGAATGAATATGCAGGCAAGTTTTTTATTATTTATCTTGATGATATTCTAGTTTTTAGTAGAAGCAAAAAAGAAAATCTAGGACATCTTGAGTTGGTTTTAAGAACTCTACAGAAAGAGAAACTACTGATAAATCTGAAGAAATGTAGTTTCATGAAAGAAGAATTAACTTACTTGGGATTTGTAGTTTCTAAAGAAGGTTTGAAAATGGATCCAGAGAAAGTACAAGCGATTTGGAACTAGCCTATTCCAAAGAACATATTTGAGGTAAGAAGCTTTCATGGTCTTGCAAGTTTTTATAGGAAATTTATCAGAGGTTTTAGTCAGATTTGTGCACCAATTCTTGAAACAATCAAGGAGGCTAACCAGCCATTCAAGTGGACAGAAGCAGTAGACAGAAATTTTAAGTTTCTGAAGAAGAAAATCATAGATAAACCAATTTTAGCTTTACCTGATTTTGAAAAAGTATTTCAAGTTGAAACAGATGCTAGTGGAGTTGCAATTGGAGCAGTTTTGAGTCAGGAACATAGACCAATAGCATACTTTAGTGGGAAACTAAATGAATCTAAGAAGAATTATTCTTCTTATGATAAATAATTTTATGCTATTGTACAAACTTTAAAAAATGGAGACATTATTTGCTACCAAAGGAGTTTATACTGTATTTTGACAATCATGCATTACAGTTCATAAACAACCAGCCAAAATTGAACCAGAAACATGCCAAGTGGGTAGAGTTTCTACAGAGCTTTACTTTTGTGATCAAACATACTAGTGGTAAGTTCAACAAGGTTGTTGACGCTTTGAGCAGGGTAAATTTCATTGTGCAAGAATTAAGAGTTGGTATTGTAGGATTTGAAGAAATGGTTGATATGTATAAAGATGATGCAGATTTCAAAGATATTTATGAAGCTGTACAAAATCCAATAGTTCATAACAGTAGTCCGTGGTTAGATTATCTTATCCAAGGAGGTTTATTGTTTAAAGGAAATAAATTGTGTATTCCCAAATGTTCTATGAGGGAAAACATAATTAATGAGAAACACAGTGGAGGACTATCTGGACACTTTGAACAAGACAAAACCTTTGCTCCAGTAAATGATTTTTACTATTGGCCAAATATGAAAACTGATGTTAAGAGATTTGTTGAGAGGTGTAGGATATGTCAGCATGCTAAAGGGAGAAGCCAAATACAGAATTGTACCAGCCATTTCCAATACTAGACTGACCATGGGATGCAGTTAGTATGGATTTTGTTTTGGGGTTACCTAGAGCTCAATGGGGGAGTGATTCTATTTATGTTGTGGTAGATAGATTTTCCAAGATGGCACATTTCATTGCATGTAAGAAGACTAGTGATGCAACACATATTTCTAATCTGTGTTTTTCAGAAGTTGTAAGGTTACATGGATTGCCTGTAAGAATTGTGTTTGATAGGGATACAAAGCTTGTTGGGCATTTCTAGAGAACTCTTTGGAAGAAACTAGGTGCTAACCTTAGTTTCAGTTCAGCATACCATCCTCAAATAGATGGACAGACTGAAGTAGTAAACAGAAGCTTGGAGAACATATTGAGAAGTTTAGTGTATCAAAATCCTAAGTAGTGGGATTTATCACTTGCTCAGGCAGAGTTTTCTTATAATGACACTCCAAACCGAAGTACTAGAATGAGTCCATTTCATATTTTTTTTGGAAAGAATCCAAGAGGTGTGTATGAGCTCAGAAATTTGGGTAAACAGGAGACAAGAAGTGCAAAAGCTGAAGAGTTTGCAGAGCAGATGCAGAGACTACAAGAAAATGTCAAAGGTAGATTGCAAGAAAGCAGTGGCAAATACAAACAGAGAGTTGATATGAAGTGAAGAGAGAAATATTTCCAAGTGGGGGATTTAGTGATGGTATATTTGAGAAAAGAAAGATTTCTTGCTAAGACTTACAATAAACTAAATATGAAAAAGAAAGGGCCATGTAGAATTGTAAGAAAGTTTTCAACTAATGCTTATGAAGTTGAATTTCGAGAAGGAATTGGAAGGAATTGGAATATCATGTATCTTCAATGTTGCATATTTGTATCCATACAAAGAGACAAAGACAGAGCTACAGAAGGAAGCCACAGAAGATGAATTTCAAACTTTGAACTAGAAAGAACAAATTCCAAAGACAGTCAAGAAAGAGGTGGAAGCTGTTTTGGAGAAAAGAGTATCCAAAAGAACCAGAGGATAGGTTTATTTTCAGTATCTAGTCAAATGGAGAGGATAGCTAGTGGAGGATGCTAGTTAGTTGACAACAGCAGAGTTGCAGAAGTATGGAGTAAACCCTGAAAGTCTAAGGGATGATTCTTTTCATCCCTACGAGTCTGATGCAGGAGCATCTGGACTTAGCCAACAATGTGATTGTTTGTTCACATGTTGTTGTTAAATGAGTTGAATTTCAATGACCTGAGTGGTCAAAAGTCAGTTGTGTTAGAGAGGGTTGGATCTCTCGAAAATGATCTTTACTTCTATATTGTAATAATTAGAGAACTGTATTATTTTTAGACTAAGGGATAAGTTGTTAGCATAGGTGTGTAATAGAGCTTGAGAATAGAGATTTAATTGTTATATTGATTAAAATAGGGATCGAGTTGTCAATGCAGTTAGGCTAGTATTTGACTCATAAAAGAGAAAAGAATGTAATGGAGAAGGATTAGCTAAGAGGATAGAGATTTGAGTGCATAAACGAGAGTTGGAGTGATAGATAGGGTTTGAGGTTGTGACAGAGGTCAAATAAAACTGTTGTAATTGAGCCGAGAGGGCCAAGACCCTGTAATTTCTATTTGATTGAATAAATTGATTAAGTGTGCAATTGTGTGTTTTCTGGTGAAAAAGTTCATTGGTGTTTGTGCATCGGTGTTCTAGACCCTAAATAGGTATTTCCTTTGTTTTAATGTTTTATTTATAAATCACAATATTTATGTGTTTTATCGTAAATCATTGCCAATTCGTGGTTAAAGTGAATATCGAGATTAAACACTAAACCTCTGTTTAAGCGCTTTATTAAATTTTGGATTTATGCACGTGGTAGTATTTGGGAGAACGATAAGTGGTATCTCGCATGCCTTTCAAGTGGTAAGTGGTAATATTCTGAGTCCACGTGATTAACTTTAGTGCTCGACACGTAGAAGATAGAGGAGAGAGAAAACAACTTTTCTCGCATGCCTCCGAAGTGATAACGATCGTGCTAGAATCCACGCAAGATCATGCGACAACTGTGGGATCAGCCGGAGTAGATCGATGGTGGAAAATCAATGAGCCAGTGGGCGATCGGGGAGAGAAATAGCCATTAGATATGGAGAAAGAAGATCAATGGTGCAAATTGAAGTGTTGGTTAAAAGGTAAAGTCAAAGTGGGACTGGCAGTGTTTAGTGGAGAAGCAGGACCCTCAGGGAAAAGTAAACCAAGTATAGAATCCGTTTAATGAAGTTGATTGGTTATACAGTAACCATTAGTATATTTTTTTACTATCACCTTATTTCGTCAACCTCCTGTGTAAAAAATTTCCACCGGTTTTTGTACCAAGTCTTACACCAATTTTAGCACTAGGTGTTGCACTAGGTTTTGCATGAGGTTTTGCACCAAGTTTAGTGAAAACTCTTACACCACCCTTTGCACCAAGTTTTGTGCTAGGTTCTGCGCCAAGTTTGGCACCTAATTTTTGTGTCACCTACTTTTGCATCCCCTATTGCATCCAATTTTTTGTGCCTACAAATGTATCAACTTTTGCATCCTCTTTTACACCAAGTTTTGCATCAAGGCTTGTGTCTAGTTTTGAATCTACTTTTGTTGCATCCAATATTACATCTTGTTTTGCATCCACATTTTCATCCTCTTTTGCATCCATTATTGTGTCCACTATTGTATCCACTTTTGTTGTGCCATTATTTGTGCCTAGTTTGGCACCTACCTTTGTACCCACTTCTTATTCTAATTTTTCATCCACATTTGCATCCACATTCGCATCCTCATTTGCATCTATGTTGCATCAAATTTTTCATTTGTTTTTGCGCCCCTTTTTAATCCATTTTTGCGTAAATTTTTTCAATAGGTTTTAAGTCTCATTTTGCATCTATTTTTGTATCAACTTCTACTGCATCCACTGTTGCACCCATGTTTACGTTCATTTTTGTATCCCTTTGTGCATTTTATTTTGGATCAAAGTTTGATTTTTTTTTTGCATCTATCATTTCACCCACTTTTGTTGTGCCACAATTTGTGCCACATTTTGTGCTTATTGTTTAACCCATGTTTGTTTCCACTTTTGCATCAAATATTGCATCTCTTTTTTCACCCACTTTTGTGTTGAGTTTATGCATTGGGTTTTGTATCTTGTTTTTAATCCACTTTTGCATCCAATTTTGTGTCTGCAGTTGCACCCACATTTGCCTCCACTTTTGTATCCCTTTTTGCATTTTGTTTTGCATCCAAGTTTGCATTTTCTTTTGTTGTATCCACTTTTGCATCCACATTTGTTAAGCAACAATTTGTGCCATGTTTTGCATCTAACATTGCACCCACATTTGCTTCCAATTTTGCATCCCCATTTGAATCCTCTTTTGTGTCCAAGTTTTCATCAAATATTGTGTATGTTTTTGTGTCCCCTTTTATATCCACTTTTATGTCAAGTTTTGCATCTTATTTTGCACCTAATTTTGCATCCACTTTTACATCTAATTTTGTGTTCACTATTACACCTATGTCTATGTCCATGTCTACATTCGTTTTTACATCTTATTACGCATCCAAGTTTGGATCATTTTTTCTTCCAAGTTTGTGTCCATTGTTTCATCCACTTTTGTTTCACCATAGTTTGTGCCAAGTTTTGCACCCATGTTTGCTTCCACTTTTGAATCCGCATTTGCATCCAAGTTTCAATTGACTATTGCATTTATTTTTCATCTCATGGTCAAATTTACCATTTATTCACATAGAATAACGGTTTCAAGTGCATCCCAGTTCAAAAGATGACCTACATTGCCCCTTTATGGAGGTGAAATATTTCCAACAATCATGATTTGGCGTTGTTACTGAGGTGGGAAAGGATTGCTCAACACAACAAATTGTGTGGTGAGATTTCACTAAGTATTGTTATCATTGACCTCATCCAAATGTGGACAATGATGTGTGATATGGCCCCTACCACAAATCTTGCATGGGAACCTTAGCTTTCGCTCTTTCTTTCCCCTAGCATTGGCATTTGGAGATTGTCATTATTTCTACTCATTCGAAGTAATTTTCTTATTCTTATTCCTTTTACCACCCAGTTGTTATCGTATACCTAATCGTGTGGATTGAACCAAATTAATGGTGGCATTTTGGGAAGAAGTTTTGGTTGTCTTGGCCCTAAGTGCAGTCAACACAATAATAAGAGAAATAACTAACTAGTTTAACCTCCCAACCAATTGAATATAACCCATTAGTCAAACTTATAAAATTTTGGTGCTTCCACTACCATTAGATATTTGCTACTACTCGACGCATAGCCTGGATATGGAGGAAGGCCCAAACGATGTTCAATTAGATTCAAGTGTTTATCTAGGTTCTTCATGGAAAGTTTTAACTCATCCAATACGAGCAAGACTTCCTCCTTGGCCTCATTGTGATCCAATAATACACTACCCAATAGAATTTTCAAATGCTATTAGATATCAACAATATAAATGTATTAGTTATATATCCTTATGGTGTATGTTGTGTTAAGAACCAAATATGCTACCTCTCCAACCATTTTGATATCTATCAAACATATGTGCTTCCCTACAATGTCATGTTTCGTTGCCATTATTTTGTCATGAATATTTAGTGAGTATGGATGCAATACAGAGGTGTTGAAGTTTAAGCTTTCTATTGGGCTCAAAAGCCTCCTTGTTTTAAGTAATGGGCCACTCCTCGTCAACTTTGAGTGCATCGATGATGCATTATAAGCTTGAATCAATGATAACACAAAATTCCTAAAATATGAACATTTTCTCAAGAGATGGAAGTGAAGAGTAGTGGAAGCCAAGAAGGAGAGGAACTTGGGAGATGCAAGATTTTCTCAATGATGGATCCAGAGAATAACTTAAAGGAGAAATATTGTTCCTGACTTGAAAAATATATCCAAATTGAAGGATAAACCCAACCAAACCCGATTATAACAGTATAAGTGAGGGGTTTAGAGTTGACACGACAAAAAATAAAAGAGAAAACAATGTAACCAATTCTCAGGGGATGCAATGGGAGAGAACACCATGAATAAAGGAAACAAAAAAGGGTAGAAATGTATCCACTATATAGAGTTAAAGTGGTATCCCTAGAGGAAACCTCCTATGGAATTCTTATAGTTGAAGAACAATAACCCATGAATGCTAGTAATTGACCACATTACAAGGCCCTGTAGCCTAAATTAACATCTGCCTCATGCATATTATGACTGATTCTTGGAGAAAATGGTCACACCTAAAAATTATGAGTGTACTTCATAGGCATGTAAGCTGAGGATGAAACCAATGATGGCTCTAAAAATACATACCCCAATATCATAACTACTATTAATTTCAACTAATTTACAACCATTAAACCAATACTATTTCCATAGGGATCTGATACCAAATTAGAGTGATGTCAAACGATCCTCCATGACACTTCATGATGGCTTGTTAATGACAATGGGGAGGGTGCATGTCCACATCCTCATCTGTGATTGATTGATGGGATGATGGTTATGCACTCTCACACCTGGCATGTCTTAGTCATTCCATCGAGGGAAGATTCATATTTGCAAGTATTATATTTCAAAAAATTATATTTAAATTTAGCTAATAAACATATAATAACCTAATACTTACAAAAAACTCTTTTTCTAAGCATGTGCACACTCCCTCTATATATATACTTTACGCTATGTATATTACATTAAAAAATTAAATAAAAATAATAACAAAACATGTCTAAAAAAATTCCCTTTACATGTATGTAGTTATATGTATTAGGAGGATTATAATAAAATTTATAATAAGAATTTTTATAGATAGAGATGTAAATTTATATATAATATAAATACTATTATAAATAACAAGCATATGTACATCTCAATTACGAATCTATTAAGTGTAAAGAGGGATCACATCTTTCGACATTTTCTCAAATTTTTCACTCAAAATGAGTGTGTCTCGAGAGATTTGATCCCTCTTGGAATTTTATTTTTTCCAAGAAATATCTATCATAATTCCAAATCTATAAAGTGTTTAGAGGGATCAAATCTCTCAAGGTGCAAATATTTTCTTAAGTTTTGAGCTCAAAAAGAGGTTTACATCACTAGAAAATTGATGAGCCTCATCATTGGGTAACTGTATGGACCTTAATCCACCTCCTAGCTTAGTCAAATCAACTCTCCTCACTATTTGTAATATTTTGATTGTATTTTGTTTAATGAGATGAGTCAAAGTAAGATATTATGCCTAGTGGACTAATGTGCATTAATTGCAGGTTTTTCAAAGAAAAGCATGGAAATTTTGGCTAATTAAAGGTTGAAACTCGAATGAGACAAGGAGGAGAGATTGTAGGAGGTAAATCCTCCTCATTTACTCCTCACTGTCAATTCATGGAGATCAAAAGGCAGTCGAGCAATTGATAGTTAAAGAGCTAGTTTATCTCGAGTTTGGGAGCCAAGCCACCCTATATTTTAGGAAGTCATTGGAGACTTTAGTTGTATAAATAAAGAGGATTATAGCCTCATTAGTATTTGAATTTTTTCTGTAAAAACACTAGCCATTTTCGAGTTCAAGACTTATGGAAGACATTGTTATGTAATTTTCTGATTTGATAATGAAAATGAGCATTTCCTCGATCTAGCACTGAGTTGACTCAGAGGGATGAAGCTCTTGGGTTGGGGACCAACCCTAGCAGCAAAGTCTCCTCTTCTTGTATTTGTATGTTTAGTTGATTCCATAGTGAATTGCCTTTAGAATTATTTCATTGCAAGTAGTTGTAGATTTGATTAGTTTGCTTCCATTTGTGCTTTACTTCAGCAGTAGCTTAGAAGAGATAAATGAACATAAAAAAGTTTTCAATAGTTTTTTTTGGCCTCACTCCTTCCTTCAAGGATCATGGTTTGAGGAAAGAACTCCTATGCAGCCCCAAAAAGACAGAATTCTACTTGCTCATGGAATTTAGGGCTTTCTATACTTAGGCCAGGATTTGGTTATAATTTCTTCTATCTTCAGTCTTACATTAAATCTCATCAATGTTCCATCTTATTCTTCAAGTTTTCCTCGTGCATGACGTAGGCAGCTAGCTCATGAAATTATGTTTTCCCTAGTTAATTGAAATTCTTCTTGTTTTCATGATTTTTGGGTAAATGTCAATGTTTGATGCAGTGCAAGTGTTTCAGAAGTACATATAGATTTTATGATCAACAACCTCATTCCAACTTCATCCACCCATGATCATTCCTTTCCTTCACTAAAACCCTCACCAATTTCATCATTTCACAAGAAACTTCTCCATGCTTGTTGATCAAATCCAACCATCTCACACTCTGGTTTTGGGTTTTGAAGTGGTCCTAGGCACTCCCTTGCCTCATTCCATCCACCAACCACCTTCCATAAGCCTTCCATCACCTTCAACATCCCTCCTTTTTCTCTCGGTTGTATCCTGTAGAAATACATGGATCTTGTAGGTTTTCAGGACATCTTGTAGAACGCATTAGGACATCCTGTAGTGACCTGTTTTGAGGCCGAATTGAGGGAAAAGTCTCTAGGAATATAGAAAAATATCCCTACTAGTATCCCAAGCCTTCTGACCATTCACCATCATCCCTAAGCCACCTTCCACATCACCAAAATAGATTAGCTTCCACGCTTTCACATAGAAAAGGACAAAAAGAAAAATAGGTTTATTTTGTTCATTTACATGCACAACAGTAGAATGTTTGATGTTTTGAATTTGCATGCTAAGGATATGTTGTGGCCACCAAAAACCCCCCTCCTTATTTAGTATTAGCAATAACACTAGGTAAGTGGGGACCCTTAGTAAAAAAATTCAAAAAAAATTCAGTTAAAACTCATGAATTCTACTCCTTAAGAAAACATCGCATCGCGCGAAGAAGATGGACATTTCCTTATGAGTAAAATGATAAACTGCGAAAGTGTGACGCGAATTCCATCGCATCACATGCATTAAGAAACACTCATATTCGAAAACCTTAAAAAATCACCAATGGCCAATATGTGACATTGCATATCGAAATATCGCATAAAAAAACACATAACCATTTAACGATTGTAGCAATCTACGATCTTGCGATAACGAGATACTGCAATCTGCGATCTTGCAATCGCGTGATACGGCAATCTGCAATTCTGCGATAAACATGATCGGGCAACCCTGCGATAACACATCTTGATGAAAATGTGATAACGCGATACTACGATGATTCAATGCTGTGATGCGAATCGCAGAAACTGTCCATCGCAGATTTTCCCCGGCTCAACATTCAAGAAAAGTTGTCCATAAACCAAAAATTAGATATGCACTTTAATGGCAATTAATGAATGATATGCCAAGTGTTAATGAAAGACAGTCTTGTGTTTTTCGAAGAGTTAGTTCACGTCAGGTGGCATGTTTTTGTACATCCGTAGAGCTCAGAGCTTTCTTGTCAATTTTTATTATCATTACTCTCTCTCCTCATGTGTGAACTGTAGGAACAAAAAACAGAAACACCATGAAGCAATGTGCAAGAAGCGATTAAGGAAAAGGGTAAAGCTCCAAAGCTCAGAAACAGAGAAGAAATGCCCTCATGAACGGATATCGCATGCAACAGAGCCGCAAAATGCCAGACGCTGTTGGGCTATCCATTACAGATCTTTCAGTCAGAGCCATGGTTGAATGAGTAGTTGAACAATGCTGATATCAACAAGCGATTTAACGCTCAAGGTCAGAAGCTCACGAAAGTAGTATGTTTACAAAATTTTGAAGCTTATACTCGGTGAAGGAAAAGGCGCTAAAGGCAAAAAACGCACCAGAAAGGCCCGGATCAAATAACGGAGGCAGATTCCGATGCACGATTAGCGCTAGGTGCTAATCGTGCATCACTGAGAAAATTGCTCAAAAAGCAAAGTCCCTAACTGCTTAATCACTCGTAAGCCTAGAAAACGCAAGAAAGTAAAGGCAGAGGCAATTTGAGGGTTAACCAAGTGGAATTTGGATTATTACTGAGCATACACAGTAAATCCACATAGCCAGAGGATGATTCTTAAGTATATCTTCTATTTTGCTGAAAAGATGGTGTCAGCTCTTGCCATTTCTGTTTTCTTAGCTCAACCAAAAGCGGAAGACAGTCAGCCGACTCTACCGAGGCAAATATTGAATGCTCACAACATTAAGGAGCAAATGCAGAAATAGTTAGATATTAGATTTAATTTTTAGAAATAGTTTTTCTTAGAAAAAGGGCGGTCATTTAAACCGTATCTTGAATCTGTGTAATTAAGTTATTTAGTTAGTAATATTTAAACCCTTCTCATGCATTTAGAGAAGGGTCCAGAAATTTATCAAAAACTTGTCCTCAGAACATGCACTTTTTCACCCTTAGAGGAGGTTTTGGTGAATGAATGGATCAAGATTTGTTGATGTTTGCGCTTGATATCTGCTACTGATGTTGCACTTCTGTACTCTTAGTAGATGTTAGAGCAAGTAGAGATAAATCATTGTTGCTTGAAGCTTATGAGTAGGACCAGTCATAAATGGTACTTTTATCTCTTGACCATTTCTGCTTATATGTTAAAGTGATATACAGTTTTTAGTTGTTTATATGTTATTGCATGAATTCTTGAGTTATCATTTGGCACTTTTGTACGGTGGTAGCTATTTATTTATGTGTAATGTATGAATAGCTTATTATGCGATATGTTGTTCACAACTGTTTTGCCTAACTTTTTATGCGAAATAGTTCATCTTAATTGATTTCCTTTCTTATAATCGTTGAATGATCTTTATTACCAGTTGTTATTTGAAATCTCTTTAGATCACATAATAGAAGAATTACATCCCAGGTTAGCATAGATTTAGATGCGCTTTTTATTATATTACAATAGCATAGAATTAGATTAAAGTTTGAATTAGAATAGCTTAGATAGGAACTGTTAGATCAGCAACATCCAATTCTACACACACACACCCATAGATTGGGAAACTGGTCCCATTATCCCCAGTCAGACCCGCTATACCAAACGGATAAGGAGCTGCCAACCAAGGTATGGACAGGACGGGTATCCCCTTGTTTTCAACCCGATTTTCGGGGCTTCAACAGGATAGTAGGATTGCATACATGTTAACTTATCATTCTTTTGAAGCATAACCTCTCAGCAGTTAGTTAGAAAATGATGTGTTTAAGAATTTGATTTCAGTATTTTTCCTTACTGCAGTAGACAAGCTTTATCTTACTTTAGTTCTCTCTTTTCCTCATTGGTAATCAAGCTTCTTCTAAATCCATAGAATTCTAGTTTGAAAAAACTTAGTGGTCTATCACTAGCTTAGCAGTGACAAAGAGTAGACCCATCACATTTACTTGTGTATACAACACTATCACCTCCAAGTTTGTACGAACCCCAGATTGATAAAGTAAAGTTGGTAGCCCCAGGAGTTGCAGCATTCTTGCTGTAATACTGGTGCTCATCACTTTTTGGTGCCGTTGTCAGGCAGGTGTCTGAGTAATATGTGATTACTGCTTTCTTTCTTCCATTTCTTATCTTCGACATTCTGCTATTAGTTTCATTTCTGCAAAATTAATTTAGTTTTCTTTCTTTTCCATTCTTCATTATTTGCTTTACTTTCCATTCTACAAGATTTCATTCAAGTAGTTAGGTTTCATTCAGACGGTTAGTTTCCATTCAATTTGTAATTTCAACTCTGCAATTATTTTCAAAGATTGAAAAAAACACAAAATAAAAAAAACACTTCTTTCATGCCTCGTAGGAATAGGGATAACTTAGGGAAATTTTTGCCAAATACCCCCACCGCTTCAAACAACCAACCTTCCCTCTTCTTCAGTGGCTGTGAGTTGGAGGAACCCATAGGTGAACAACCCGAGATATTTGAAGAACCTACAGGGGGAGAAGAAGAAGAAGAGCCCATTCCAACTGACCCAATGGATGAAAATAGAAATGACAGAGGAAATAGAGAAAGAGTTGAGGGTGCCTTTCCCATCAGAGAAACTAATGGGGATACCAAGATGAAGAATATAAGCCCCTATTCCCTTCCTCATTTCCATGGTCTGACCTCAAAAGGTCCAAACACTTTCTTGTTTTAGTTTGTTTTCATATGCAGAACCTATGATTACACCAATGATGAGAAGAAGTTGAAACTATTCCCATCCACTTTCAAAGATGCAGCTTTGTGCTGGTTCATGGGTTTACCTGGGGATAGCATCACAACTTGGGCTCAGATGCAACAAGCCTTCAACAACAAGGATTGATACTACTATAGGTCCAAAGGCACTAAGGAAGAAATTTTTAGGATGACCTTAGGGCATGATGAATCCCTATAGGATTATGAAGAAAGATTATAGCTTAGCTACAAAAGGGCTAGGTGCACACTTGACCCTGAGTCACTGAAGCTAGTCCTGCTTAGAGGAGTAAGGGAAGATCTTTTGGATACCATAAACTTTCTAGCAGGAGGGGAGATCTACCAAATACCCTATGAAGATATCAAGATTGTCTTTAGGAACCATTCTAGGGTAGCTAGGAAAAAGGGTAGGGGTAGTCAACCAATGTCCATTCCATCCTCTTCCACTACATACATCAAGGGCGAAATTGGAAACATGCTGGAAGATTTCAAGAGTGAGATGTTGCAAACCCTTGCCCTATAGATGGACACTATGAAAATTAAGAGAAAACAGGGGGAAGAAGATTAAGCCTTAGCCATTTTCTGCCCTAGATGCACAAGGAGGCACCCTAAGAATGAATGTCCATTGAACTTGATTGAATTCTGTGAAGAAAACCACTCCACAAACAAGTGCCCTTCTCTACCTGGATTAAAATTTGTGTATCAGGGAACTGAAGGGGTGACTGAATAGCTCTGCTACATAAATCAAACGAGACCTCATGGGCCTAAGCCATACTAGCAGGGCATGCAAGGGTCATCCCATGCCTATTACTAACCTAACCAGACCGCATCCATTCCCTATTGAGGGCCCCTTGCTCATCCTTCCTGGTCTACACCTCCTCCTTGGTCCTTTCCACCTCAATACCATTCCCAACTGAACAACCAGTCATTTCAACCATATACTCTACCACAGCCTCAGTGGAATGCACCGACCCAAGGGTGGAGGCCCCCATACAATAATGCTCCAGCTTTATTGCCTTCACCACCTACTCAACCACAGCTTTTACACCCTGCTCCACCTAAACAATCCCATATTCCTGCCAAGCCAAATCCGAACCTGAACAACAAACAGGAACAACAAGTATATAGTGGAGAGATATCTTGTCTTGCTTATGTTGTGGATATTCAGGAAATAAACCTGAGATCTAGGAGAATACTCCCAGACAACCAACCTCTAACTCCACCTAGGGAGAGTGAGGAAGAAAGAGAGGAAAGCATGCCTAAAGTAAATCCACCACCCTTTCTTGAGAGATTAACTCATACAGTCCATCCTACCCGAGAAGAGACTGAACTTCTAGAAGAATTGAAAAATCTATGTGTCAAAATTCCACTTCTCCAAACTATAAAAGATGTACCTATTTACAACAAGTTGATTAAGAAGAAGTGCTTCAAACATCTAGGGAGGCAAGAAAGAGACACCCCTACCATTAATGTCATTGGATAGTTGTTCGACTTAATGTTGGGGTAGGTAATTTGCCCAAAGTATTTGGACCCTAGAAGCCCTGTAGTAGATGTGCACATCAATGGCACCATTGTCCCACACACTTTGATTGATCTTGGGGCTACCATTAATGTGATGACTAAGGACACCATGCTCAAGCTCAACCTCCAGGGTTCATTGAGAAAGACCACAACCTTCTTGCAACTTGCAAACCATTCCACAGTGACCCCTGAGGGGGTTATGGAGGATGTGATGGTCTCCATTAACTCTTAGGAGTACCCTGCAGATTTCCTAGTCCTCCAGCCTAAGGCTAGGCTTACTGGTTACCCTCTTATCCTTGGGAGGCCCTGGTTAGCCACTGTTGATGCCTACATCAGTTGCAGGGCTGGAAATATGGCTATTATAAATGGGCATATGTCCAAGAAGTTAGTCTTGTACCCTCCTACTCAGCCATCTCTAGAACATGAATTACCTTTATGGCTAGAAGAGGAGGAAGAAGATGAAGTTTATGCATCCCAACTCAATACCTCAGAAACAAACATGGGAGGAGGACAACCGGATGAGGATGATTTGATTGAACACATACTCCAAAGTCCAACTACCATCACATTGTCTTTAGAGGAAGTAGTAAAGGAAACCCAGAAAAACCATCATATTGATCTATGCTTAGTTGATTCAAACCCTACCCGTGTCAAAACCATAGAATTTGGCCCTGAGAGAACATTGAAAATCAACCCATCTCTTTTTGTACACTAAGAAGAAAAGTTGTGCAACATGCTAAAGGAACATCTAGATTCCTTTGCTTAGAGTTACAAGGAAATGAAGGGAGCGCACCCCTCGGTGTGTACTCACCACATTATATCAAAGAAGGTTGCAAACTAGTCCAACAACCCCAAAGGAGAATGAATCCAACTCTCAAGGATATAGTCAAAGAAGAACTGCAAAAGCTGCTAGATGCAGGATTCATTTACCATATTTCAGAAAGTGAGTGGGTCTCTCCTTTGGTGTTGGTTCCAACAAAAAATGGGAAGTGGAGGATTTGTGTTGATTACAAAGAGTTAAACAAAGCAACAAAGAAGGACCATTTCCCTCTACCTTTCATTGACCAAGTGTTAGATGGCCTAGCAAGGAAAAAGTTTTTCTCTTTCCTAAATGGGTTCAACAGGTACAATCAAATCCAAATCAGCCTGGAAGACAAGGATAAAACCACCTTCACTTGTCCTTAGGGTACTTTTTCCTATAAGGTCCTTCCCTTTTGCCTATGCAATGCCCCTGCCACTTTCCAAAGAGCAATCGTGAGTATCTTTGTTGAGCTATTCCATGATGCAGTAGAGATTTATATGGATGGTTTCACATCCTATGGATGTGACTTCCAAGAGGATTTGTCCAACTTAGGTAAGGTGTTGAACAAATGCATTGAAATGAATTTGTCCCTTAGTCCCGAAAAATGTGAATTCTTGATGACTACAGGGACTGTTCTAGGTCATTCAATATCCCAGCAAGGACTGCAAGTGGACCCAAACAAAATAGCCATCATCTAAAGGGTCCCACCTCCGCAAAAACAGAGAGATGTCAAAAGTTTTCTAGGTTTATCTAGATACTATCAGATGTTTATAAAAGACTTCAGCAAGTTAGCTTCTCCTTTATTTGGGATTTTGACCAAAGACTCTAAATTTGTATGGTCAAAAAGATGTTAAGAGGCCTGGGACACCCCGAAGGACAAGTTGACCACTGCATCTAGTCTCTGAGGCCCAAATTGGGCCCTTCCTTTTCATATACATGTTGATGCCTCACACAAAGCCATAGGAGAATCTCTAGGCCAGATAGATGACAAATTGCCTTATGCCATTTACTTTATCAGTAAGAATTTGTTAAAGGCCGAACTGAACTACCAAGTGACAGAAAAGGAGCTCCTAATTGTTGTGCATTAATTCAACAAATTTAGGCATTACATTACATGTTATTAAACATTTGTACATACTGACCATGCTACAATTAAATATTTAATGAATAAACCTGATGTAAATGCCCGGATTATTAGATGGTTACTTTTATTACAACAGTTTTTTCTAACTATTGTTGATAAGCTTGGCAAGGAAAATGTTGTTGCATATTTTTTGTCCAGATTAACTTTGCATGCAAGGGAGGAAGGAATGATTGATGATCAATTACCAGATGAACACTTATTCACCATTTCAGTTCTCTCTCCATGGTTTGCTGACATAGAAAACTACTTGGTGTCTGCACAGTTCCCACCAAATTTGTCCTCCAAAGAGAAAAGAAAGATTGTGAGGAAGAGCGCCCCATTCACTTGGATTGGGGGAAACCTTTTCAATCTAGGCCTGGATCAAATTCTGAGAAGATGTGTCAGGGAGGAGGAGTTCTTTGACATCCTTCTGACCTATCATGATGGGCCTTGTGGAGGTCATTTTGCAACCAAGAGGACAACATTCAAGGTGTTACAAGCTGGTTATTATTGGCCCACTCTTCATCAGGATGGGAGAAGGTATACTAGTTAGTTTGATAAGTTCCAAAGGATGGGAAAGCCTACTCGAAGGGATGAAATGCATCTACAACCTCAAGTGACTTTTGAGCCATTTGACAAGTGGGGCATGGATTTCATTAGACTTATTGACCCTCCATCCAAGAAAAAGTAGTACGTCATTGTGTTCACTGACTATTTGACCAAGTGGGCTAAAACCAAGGCAATCAAGGTAGCAACAGAGGAGAAGGTGGTTGAGCTCTTAAGGGAAAATGTATTTTACAAGTTTTGGTACCCTAGAGAACTGGTCACTGATCAATGCAGCTAGTTTACATCAAACATGATTGAAGACTTGTTAAGCCAACATAAGATCAAGCATAGAACATCCACTCCTTATCACCAACAAGCTAATGGAAAAGTGGAGGTGACTAACAGAGCATTGGAGGGCATTCTAACTAAAGTGGTTAGCAGCAATAGAAAAGATTGGGGCCACTAGATTCACCCCCTTTGAGTTGGTCTATGGGAAGAAGGCCCTGTTGTCCATTGAATTTGAGTACAATACATTGAGGATGGCAGCCCTACTAAATCTAGATCTTAGCAGTGCACAAAAAGAGAGATTTCTCTAGCTGAATGAGTTAGATGAGTTTAGAATGCAGGCCCTTCTGCACATAGAGATGACTCAAATTCAGAAGAATATCTCACATGACAAGAACATCAAAGACAAACAATTTCAAGAAGGTGACTGGGCTTTGTTATATTATTCCGGATATAAATACTTTAAGGGAAAGTTAAGGACTAGATGGTTAGGGCCTTATGTCAGATAGAGATGTCATGATAATGGTTTAGTACAGATTAGAACCATATATGCAGAGGCTATTACTTTAATTGTTAATGGGCACAGATTGAAGGTTTACAAGAAGCCATTGTCAAAGCAAGAGTTCATTAATGGTATCAGCAAAACAGTGATGGTGGTGGAGCAAATCTCAACTCCTACCTCATCAAGTCACTCAAAAGAAAAAGAAAAAACAAGAAAAAAAAGGTAAAAATAAGGAGACTCAGGTGAAAACCTCCATGAGGCACCTGAGTCCCATTGTTGGGTTGAAAACATCTTGAGGCGGCCCAATGGTGTCAAAACAAACAAAAAAAAAGAGAAATAAAAATATCTCTGGGTGAAAACCTCTTTTGAGGTGCCCAGGGTAAGCAGCTAGGATGAAACCCTCTTGGAGGCAAACTAGTTTCTTTCAAAAAATAAAAAAGGAGAAAAGAAAACTTTGAAAATATTGTTTGCAGATCAGAAGGAGGAGGATCAGAGCAACAAGAGGGAATCAAAAGGGACCTATCCAACTCATGTTTTTATTTCTCCATTCATTATCCTTCATCATTCCATCATTCCCTCAATTTTTCCACTCATTTACCTCAGTTTGCAAGGGTTCTGTGTTTTCTATAGGATTCCCTGTAAACCTACAGGATGATCTTATAGGAATTATAGTGGCTTGGGAATCCTAAAGGAAGTAACCCTAGAGCAAGGGAATGACTGGCCTATGTCAAAAAAAAAAATCTACTTCACCATCTCATCAACATACCTCTCTCCACCATGATCACCCATGCATTCATCCAAAAAGGAAGTCAGTTTCAAAAAAAATTATATTATAATTTTCAAAGAAAAAAACATAGAAAAGAGGATGAAGATAGAGAACAAGGGGACAACACCTATAGGCTATTTTCCCCATTCACAAATTCATAGACCACTTCACTACCCATGCCAACCATCCTCATGCTCCAGAAGTGGAAAATGATTAAAATTTTTGAGGGAGAAGCAGCTACAGGACATCCTGTAGGAAATCTTCTAGCAACCTATCCCACAAAACAAAAATATAACAGGTTGCAGTGAGCTTCAAGCATGGAGATCCAAAGGTCAAAGAAGCTCCTTTAGAGCCTAGAAGCAACATCAGGATCATCAACATCAACATCCAAGTACCTACACATCAAAGAAAATCATTAGAGGACAATAAAAAAAGGAGAAAATCACATGCAGCAAACACACAGCAAAGACTTCATTCTTCAAAAAACAACATCAAGGCATTATTACCACAAGTAAGTATCTCGCTTCCACTCTCTCATTAGCATAATATGATAAAACATGTAAAAGTTGTGAAAGAGTTGTTTTATAAGAAAAAGGTGGCCAGTTAACTTGGCCACCTTCACTTAGTCAATGAGGAGAAGACAGTTAGTCCTTACACACGTGGCAACAGTCAAGTCAAGGAAAAGGAGAGATGAGGTTGAAAGTGGTTAAGCTACGGATGCCTGAAGTGGGATTTGATTACAAGGTGAGGAGAATGATGATGTGGTAGTGGGACCAACGGTCCAAAAATAGATATTCGTACCTCAGCTACCAACACACCACCCCACTCAAATCACCCATATGAGGAAATAAATGTTGATCCCCATATGCATTCGCATTCTCGAGGCTACACACTAGAAAAGTCACTCTTGACCCTCAAGTAGTCTACAGGAAAGGCATAATTCGCTTTTTCCCAGTGTAGGAGCACCTACAGGATCCTACAAGACATCCTACAGGGTACAGAACAACACCTACAGGATTGGCAGTGAGCAGTTCTACAACGGAAAAACAAAGGTTGGCTTCATCAAGCAGTGATAAGAAGACATAAACAACCCTCCATCCATCAGAGAAAATGACAGGGGGATTTAATAAGAGGGAACCCATCAACACAGTGAGGATTCATCAGCACCCTCCTGTACTAGAGATATTCACAAAGCACAATTGGATGGGTTTCTTTGCGAAATTGAGGGGATGTGATGATGAAGTAGCCAGAGATTTTTCTCTCTCCCTCATTCCACTGACTAGGACCCATGCTACTATTGTGGTGAAAGGCCTCTCTATAGAACTCACCCCTGAAATCATAGGCAAAATCACAACCCTTCCTTTAGCCTGGATGCCTTCGAGAAAGGAGGATAAGGGAAAAATCCAAATTGCAAAGAATAATTTTTTTTTAGAAGGAGAGGAGGCCATGGAAGACAAAAATGGAGTTAGAAGAGCAAGCCTACCATATACTTGGAATGAAATTAGCTACCACCTTATAAAATACATATCATGTGAAGGTAGGTACAGTGTAGTATATGGATACCACTTTAGGCTTCTCCAAGAGTTGAGGTTTGGAGCAGACACACCTCCTCAAAACAAAATTGGCGTACCCTACTTCCTTCTTCAATCAGTGACAGATATGAGCTTTAAGGTGCAGGAAGGAAACCATCAACAGTTATCCCATCATGGGTTAATTAGACTTATTATAGAAGATTCCCTCCAAAACCTCAAACTCCTTATCGCATGGGCAACTTTTAGAGACATGCAGACAGAGGAAGGCATAAAATCCCTTGAGTATGACAAAATCCCCACTGCCAGTGAAAGGGATGAAGAAGAAATAGATAATGATGAAGAAGAAACAGAGAGGGATGAAGAGGAAATAGATGAAGAAGAAGAGGAAGAAAAAGAGAAGGAAAGTGGTGAAGATACAGAAGAGGATGAAAGGGAGAAAACTGATGAACAAAGTGAGGAACTAGAGGGAGAGGAAGAAGAGAAAGAAAAGAGTGAAAAGGAAAATGAAAAAGGGGAGGCACAATACAAGGAGGAATCACCCAGGGTATCTCCAGAACCCACTGAGAAAGAGGCAACAGCTGCCCTCACTGCCCTTAGTACCCCTATCAAACAAAAAGGGAAAAGACAGAGACAAACTCCATTGTACTTTAGGACAAGAAAAAGTACAAGAATAAGGCAGGGAAAACCTCAAACTCCCACCAAGGTTCCTATTGTCATTGAAGACTCACCCAAATAGCAGGGGAAGTTGGCTCCTCTTATGAAAACTCAAGGAGAAGGATCATCAGGACAAGCCTCTCCCAAATATCCTATCACTGATGTTAGGAGTCCTATCACTAGATCTGCCTCATCCAAAGGAAAAGGCCTCCTACAAGATACACAGAAGGACCTATAGGAAGCAGAGGAAATCAAATAGGAAACTCTACTAAACCTACAAGAAGGTCATAAATTGGACAAAGAAGGGAGTATGCAGCAAGAAACAAAGAAAGAGGATCCAGAGCTAAGGGAACCTAGTCCTCAACCTAACCTTGACTCCTACTACAGATTTATTGAAGGGGGTAAGGTCATTCCACAAAAATTTTCCATCCCATTATTCTTTGAGCTTGAGAAAGAAAGGGAAAGAAAACATATATGGATGCAGATTTCCAAATCCAAAGGAGTGGAGGACATAGGTCACATGGAGGAAAAAGTTAAAGAGATAAGCAGAGAATTGAGCAGTCTAAGGGATAGAGAGGCAATGATGAAAGCCCAATTGGAGGCAAAAAATGCATGGTTAAGAGGACAGCTACAAGAAAGATAGAATCAATTGGCATCCATGGCTAGTCTATCCTTAGAGGCAATCCAGTGTAGGATGCCAGCTAAGTCCTATGCATTATACCTTAAGGAACAGTGGTTGCAATTCCAAATCAAGACCCTAGCACAGAGAGGCACTATGCCATTCCAAGATTATAGATAGTTCATTGATATTTGTGATCAAAGAACATTGGAGGATAGGGCTAAACTGTTTGAGTTCTACCTACATAACTTAGCCTTTACAGATCTAAATGTATGAGACCCTAATTCAAAACTAGGGGACTTGGAGTTGTTGGCTTTAGCATCATGGATGAACCATGAGGAAGCAAGGGTTGCAGAAATGGAGAAAATAATGGAAAGGGAAGAAACAAAACCTCTCATGATAAGAGTTGAGCAGTCAAATCCAATGGTTGTCATCAGCACACATAACTTGATTGCAAATGACCCTCAACTTGCACCCAGGTACCTTGCTGCCCAAGAGCAAGCAATCACACACTTTGAGGATATGTTCAGGCTGTTAGGAGATGACAGCATGCAAGCTTGCCAAAGGAGATGGAATACTTTACCCTACAGTTTGAAAATCAGAGAGTACCATTCTCCTCAAGGAATGAGAGAAGAATTGAATAGGACACCCATGTAAAAGCAAGCTCTCCAAAGACTCGAAGTCAATTGGATTGGCTTGAGACTCAGTCCACCACTACTCTTAGGAATTTTGGAAGGAAGGAAGGAAGAGGAAGAAAAAACGAAGTGGGAAGAGATAGAGAGGAACGTAGGATTTTATGCACAAGAAGAGGAAACTATAGTAAAAGCATGGGATGTCAGGGATGCCACTAGAGCAATAAAGACATGGATATTGATTGAGTTTCTCAAAGGATGAACAACACTTTCAGTAGGGGGTGATGATGAGCCTTATCATTTGGTAACTAAATGTACCTTAATCCACCTCCTAGCTTAATCAAATCAACTCTTCTCACAATTTATTACATATTTTGATTGTATTTTATTTAATGAGATGAGTCAAAGTGAGATATTATGACTAGTGGAATAATGTGCATTAATTGTAGGTTTTTGAGAGAAAATCATGGAAATTTTGGCTAATTAAATGTTGAAACTTGAATGATACAAGGAGGAGAAATTTTAGGAGGTAAATCATCCTCATTTACTCCTCACTCATTCAAATATTCCTCCATCAATCACACCAGCTTAGAGTTCAAGCAGCCAAGTCATGGAGATCAAAAGTTAGCCAAGCAAGTGATAGCTAAAGAGCTAGTTTATCTCGACTTTGGGAGCCAAGCCTCCCTACATTTAAGGAAGTCATTGGAGACTTTAGTTGTATAAATAAAGAGGCCTAGAGCCTCATTAGGATTCAAATTTTTGTTGTAAAAACACTAGTCATTTTCGAGTTCAAGAATTGTGGAAGACATTGTTATGTAACTTTTTGATTTGATAATGAGAATGAACATTTCCTCGATCCAACGCTAAGTTGACTTAGAGGTCTGAAGCTCTTGGGTTAGGGCCCAACCCTAGTAGCAAATTCTCCTCTTCTTGTATTTGTATGTTTACTTGATTCCATAGTTGAATTGTCTTTAGAATTATTTCATTGCAAGTAGTTGTAGATTTGATTATTTTTCTTCCATTTGTGCTTTACTTCAGCAATATCTTAGAAGAGATAAATGAACATCAAAAAGCTTCCAATAGGTGGTTTTTTCCTCACTCCTTCCTTCATGGATCATGGTTTGAGGAAAGAACTCCTGTGCAGCCCCAAAAACATAGAATTCTACTTTCTTTGTTGAATTTAGGGTTTTTTGTACTTATGCCAGCATTTGATCAGTTTGCAAGAGTAGATTTTAGTTATCATTTCTTCTATCTTCAGTATTACATTAGATATCATCAATGATCCATCTTATTTTGCAATTTTTCCTCATGCATGAAGTAGGCAGCTAACTCATGAAATTTTGTTTTCCCTAGTTAATTGAAATCCTTATTATTTACATGATTTTTGGGTAATGTCAATGTTTGGCACAGTGCAGGTGTTTCAGAAGTACATAGAGATTTCATTATCAGAAACCTCATTCCAACTTCATACACCCATGATCATTCCTTTCGTTCACTAAAACCCTCACCAATTTCATCATTTCACAAGAATACTTATCCACGCTTGTTGAGCAAATCTATCCATCTCACACTCTAGTTTTGATTTCAAAAATGGTCCTAATCACTCCCTTTCCTCGTTCCATCCACTAACCACCTTCCCTAAGCCTTCCATCACATTCAACGTCCCTCATTTTTCTCTCGACTGTATCTTGTAGAAATACAGGGGATCTTGTAGGTTTTTAGGACATCCTATAGAACGCATTAGGACATCCTGTAGGTTTACCTGTAGTGGTCTGTTTTGAGGCCGAATTGAGGGAAAAGCCTCTAAGAAGCTAGAAAAGGACCCCTACTAGTATCCCAAGCCTTCTGACCATTCATCATCATCCCTAAGCCACATGCCACATCACCAAAAGAGATTAACTTCCACGCTTTCACATAAAAAAGGACAAAAAGAAAAACATATTTATTTTATTCATTTACATGCACAACAGTAGAATGTTTGATGTTTTGAATTTGCATGCTTAGGACAGTAGAATTTCATACATGTTAACTTATCATTATTTTTAAGCATAACCTTTCAGCAGTTAGTTAGAAAATGGTGTGTTTAAGCATTTGATTTCAGTCTTTTTCCTTACTGCAGTAGACAAGCTTTCTCTTAGTGTAGATTTCTCTTTTCCTCATTGGCAATCAAGCTTCTTCTGATCCATAGAAGTCTGGTTTGAAAAATCTTAGTGGTCTATCGCCAGCTTATTAGTGAAAAAGAGCAGACCCATCACATTCACTTTTGTATACAACACTGTCACCTCCAACTTTGTATGAACCCCGGGTTGATAAACTAAAGTTGGTAGACCCAGGAGTTGCAGCATTCTTGTTTCAATACTGGTGCTCATCAAAAATTAATCTTTCCTATGCTTGGTAGATTCAAAGTAAAGGTAAATATTTTAATCATACAATCTCCTTTTGTATTTTTCAAATTTAGAATAACCTAAATTAATATTAATTTTACCTTACTCTACTTCTATATTTTAGAAATATAGAATATACCTTCAATCCAAATTAATATAGATTTTTTTTATTTTAGAGAATGAGAATGTACCTTCAACCTAAATTAATATATATTTATGCGATGAAAAATCATGCAGACATAAAAATTAAATATTAATATAATCCAAAATATTTTTTAAGAGATTAAATTCTTCTAGATTAATCACAACAATATTTTTGGGGTCAACATTTCAAACTCATCCTCATAACATAGATGGAGGACCTAATCTAAGAAGAAATAAATAATGGGTAGATGCTTAAAAAAAAAAAATCAACATTAATTAGTCAAAAAATAATTAAAAAATAAAATTGTATTTAAACATATAAAAACATAAAAATAATAAAAAACAACATAAGGAAAAATATAAGTATTTACAAACATAAATATTTATAAATATGAATATATTAAAAGTATATTATTAGAAGTTATTATTAAAAACAAGAGCATTTTTTTTTTGTTATGAAAAGTCCTATAAATAAGGCTAAATTGTGGGGCTAATGGTATTAAATTAGATATTATGTATAAAAAAAAGTAAAAAGAAAAGTTTATTTTAAGTAGTCAAAAAACTAATAAAATAATAAACTATTTAATAAATAAAAAGAATATATATATATATATATATAAACCATTATAAAAAACAAAAGCATTTTTAAATTGAATGAAAATAAGGTTATGAATAGTCCTATAAATAAGGCTAAATCCTCCACATTCTCTTTTTTTTTCCTTTTTTTAATTTATTTTTGAATTTCCTTAGATTTTTGTTTTTTCTTCATTTTTTATTGGTAAATTTCTTTCCTAATCTCTTTTTCACTCCTTATCTATCTATACACTATGTCAATATGTCTATTTATTTTTTCTTATAACAACTGCATAACTAAGAAGCAACATCTCTGTATGTTACACTTATTCTAGATCCTTTTAAGATTAGAGGGTTTTTATTGTTGTGGAATGTATATATCCATTACTACATCTAGTTCACATATAGACGGGTTTGCTAGAAGAGTTTGCTAGATCTAGTTTGTTGATACAGGGGTTTGCTATATCTAGTTCATTAATACAAGGGTTTTCTAGATCTAATTCATTGATACAAGTGATTTCTATATCTAGTTCATTGACATAGGGTTTTAGACAAAAGATTTTTATTGTTCTGAAATGCATATATCAACAGCTAGATCTATTTTTCCGATACACAAGTTTTGATAATGCAGGTCTACCAACAATATTACATGGATTTGGATAAAAATATTTTATTGTCATGATTTTCATATATCCATAGCTAGATATATATTTTTTTATGCATGGGTTTTTATAATGCAGGTCTAACAGTGATAAGAGATCCATAACTCAGAATTAAGGTTTGAGCACCAGGTTTTCTCGACTTAGTCCAGTTACATCGGAGAATACAGGATTTTTATTGTTGTGAAACGTATATGTCTATAGTAGTTATTGTTCCCTAATACAGGTGTTTTAATAAAAAAGGGTATGCATATGTGGAGTTGTATCCACATTGAATAATTAATCGATGCTTTTACCACTTTGTAAAAATATAGCCTCCTTTCCGTCAAATTCTTCCTCAACAAGAATGGTGTGGCATTTATCTTGGTCGTTTTATTCACTTGATGACATTTTCAATCACGAGATATTTAGATTTATATTGAATTTGTTGTTTTTTATTTTTAATGAATCCTCTTAACCCATTCACTAGATAACATGGAATCATGGCAGATATATTGAATGGTTAGTGAATTGTTATTATAACTATCAGCATAGTATATGGCAATCCATATCGTTTTGATTAAGTATTATTTTATATTGAATTTCTATTTAACATTAACCTTTTCAATCACGTGATATTTTGATTAATATTGAAATTGTTGTTTTTTTTACTTTTAATGAATCTGCTTAACCCATTCATTAGATAATATGGAACCATCACGACTATATTTTTTCCCGTAGAAAAAGTCATAATTTTATTCATATGAAAAAATTACATTTTGTAGATGCTTGAAGCATATTCAGATGGTTGTTCCTGTAATGACAGGAATCAAAAGAAAAAAAAAAAGGTAAAAGAAAAAAAAAGTTCCAGCTAGCCTATACTTTTCTGCCCTTCTTCTTCTCCACCCGTCGCTAACCTCCGGGGTCAAGAGTGGGTGCAATAATAGCTAGCTAGTTTCCCATTGCGATCATTGGAAGTTCTTTGTCATATTCCGAACCCTCGGATCCATGAGTTTGTTTGATTCCGCTCACTTCCAGTTGTGGTTCTTGTTGTTGTTCTGAATTGTGTGGCCCCAAGTGAGTAGTTAGGACATTCTCTTCCTGTGTATATTTCTGTCTCATTTGAGTTTCAGGTTCTATCTGGTTCTCTGTAGGATCTGTGTTCATGTCCTCGTCTTCCAATGGGTCGGTATGCTGCCATCCTTTAGGCTTTTTTTGTTGTTTCCTATTCCTTTTGGGTTCCTTTCGAGCCAGTGGGCAGTCATATTGAAGGTTTCATGTTTGCATGCAACTCGACATCTGAATGCAGTGTTCTCATAGTCAAGCAGTTGCATCCAGAGCCATCACGACTATATTGAATGGTTAGATATATGTTTTATAATTGTAGGCATGGTATATAGTAATCCATATCGTTTTTACCTAACAACTAACATAGGTTTTTTAATAGTACATGCCCATCCAATGGGTTCACACATGAGAAATGTGGATTCGCAACAAACGGGAAAGGCATGCATAATTTTAATGTTATGATTTTGCATTTCCACTGTTTGAGGTTGCATCGTTAGAATTGGTGAGTGGCGTGTCCTGTTGTACATTCCCCTAGTATATGACATGTGTCGTATCTACTCCGTTGGTTTATGGTCCTCTATTGGTTCTCCTCTGATTCATGTATTTGAGGCTTCAATACTAATGGCAGTGAAAAAATCAACCTTTGATCATATGCCTAAGGCTTCACCACCACCAGCAACAGTGTAAACAACCTTGGATCCTACGCTTGAGGCTTCACCACCACCAAAAATAGCAAAAACATGTGTAGCACCTGCAGCCACTCTTTGTCGCTAGTTTCTAATTTTGAAAGGTCAGGTGTTAGGTCCTTATAATACTAGTGTATTACCTTATTATTATTTTCATTGTACCCCTTATTGTTATTGTTGTTCCCATTTTGTCCTCATATTGTTATTATTGTGCCCCATATAAGTCCACTATTGTTATTGTTGTTCCCTTACATTATTATTGTTATTTCTCTCTAATTATATTGTGACCCCTTAGAATCCTATATATAGAAAGGAGGCCTTGTCAATTGTATCATCAAAGAATTGTTCATTTTTATAATGTAAAGGAGGTTGCCCCCTTGAAGAGGCTATGTTTTAAGTCATTGATCTATCTCGTTATTCTATTTTGTGAGTTGGTTGCATAACAATTGGTATCAGAGGTTTGGATTCTAGGGTTTCACTGCTTCAAATAGTTCATCATGCAAGTTTCGCTATAATTTGTCTTCTATGAAGATTTAGAAGATGAAATTAAAACCCATTTGAGATGAAATCATGATGAACGTGTGATCGAATTGTAGATCTTGTCTCGCTATCTTTTCAAGCATATGAACTGAGCAAGTTAGGGTTTTTGCAGGCTCCCGAATTAGATCTCAAACAAGTCATCTTGGGAAAATTGTCATAACTTTCTCTCTAAGTATCAGATTCAAATTTCGTAAAAAGTGATATAAATTAGATGGACTGCAGTTTATTGGGTATCGTTTTCAGAACCTAAGGTCAAAACTATGATACGTGGCATGTTGTACAAGTTCGTTCTGCTGAACCAGTCTATAATTAGGTCATCGCAGGAGATTTCGCATAACACTTTATTCGGGAATCGAATTGTGATCAGACTTGCAGGGTTGGAAAGAAGACTCAGAGGGCTATCATAGACTGGGATTTCAAAATTTGGAGATCATAAATTATAGAGTTACATGCATTTCAAGATCAAGCTCATACAAAGTGAAAAAAAAAAAAAATAATAAATAAAATAAAATAAAATAAAATAATAATAATAATAATAATAAAATTAAAAAATTAAAAATAAAAAATTAAAAAATTAAAAAAAATATATATATATATATATATATATATATATATATATATATATATATATAATTAAATAAATAAATAAAATAAAATAAAATTAATTAATTAATTAATTAATTAAAAAATAAAAATAAATTAATTAATTAAAAAAAATAAAATAAAATAAAAATAAAAATAAAAATAAAAAAATTGTGTAGTTTTTTATAAAGTAGTTTGAAGTGATTCAAAGGGAATTGTGAAGCATAATTATCATCCATTGATGACCTGAATAAATAAAATGGAAACACCTAGTAAGCAACCTAAAATCTCTACTATGACACATGAAGAAGAGGAAGAAATGCAACATGATATATCAAAAGTATGACACCAAGTGCAACAAATTTCGCTCTCACAAAAAGTAATTGAATCTAAGATGGATGGTTTAAAGAATGGAATGGAAGCTAAGATGGATGACATGAAAGCTAAGATGGATGGTATAGAAGCAAAACTTAAAGGCGACATGGAAGATTTGAAGATAGATTTGACAAAGTTGCTATAAGAAATTCTTACTAATGGCGAAAGGGTAGTAAAGGAAAATCGCGATGAGAAAAAAATAAATGTTAGTCATGATTTCATAGACTATAACGTTGGATTGAAGACCCGCCATGTTCCAAAGATTGATATAAGGAAGTTTGATGGCAAGGATCCCGTAACATGGACACTACAAATGGAGCAATATTTTAATCTCCATAATGTGCAAAGCACACAAAGGTACACATTGCAACTTTATCTTTGGAACCCAATTAGTTTTTATGGTATCAATGGCTTTGCTCTTGTAAAAAAATTGTCACTTGGGAAATTTTCATGGAAGAAATGATAGCACATTATGAGGATACAAAACGCAACACTTTTTTTAGCCAATTGATAAATCTCAAACAAAAGGGTTCAATGGTGGAGCACATTGAGGACTTCCAAAAATTGAATATAAGGGTAAAATATATTCCATAGGCTCATAGGAGTGATGTGCTGATAGGGACTTTAAAGGATAACATCCAACATGAGGTTCACCTTTGGGAACCTGATTCATTGGAGAAGGCATTCAAGTTGGCAAGAAAAATTGAAAGAAAAATTATGGCAACAAGGAAGCCTACCACTCACAACTATAAATATGGAAGTGTTGTTGCCCTTAGCCTTCCACAACCTACAAGTTTGACACCACAACAATTGGAAGAAAAAAGAGAAAAGTGGCATTGTTACAGTTGTGATAGAAAATACACTAAAGGTCATAAGTGTGCTGAGAAGAAATTATTTTACATAGATTGTGAAGAGGAGGAATAAAAGGACCAAGAAAAATCAAAAGAAGAGGATACACACCAAGAAGAAACCCTAGAGAAAGAAGAAATGAATCCGACCATATCTTGTAATGCATTGTCCGGAATTTCCACTCCTCAAACTATCAAGATAGAAGGACATATCAAGAAGAAAAAGGTAATAGTGTTGATTTATTCAGGCAATACCCATAATTTTATTCAATGTAAGATAGCCAAGGAATTACCCACGGGGCTTTGGATTGACAGTGAATGGGTGCCTTGTTAAGACACTCCTTGCGATAGGTCACCGGTTCAAATCCCCCGTGGGTACTTAGGTTAGTCTTAACATAGAAAAAAAAAGATAGCCAAGGAATTGAATTGCTTCCTATATCCAGCACTAGAGTATCAAGTGATGGTTGCAAATGGAGGAACCATAAATTGCTATGGAAAGTGCCATAATATCAAGCTATCAATGGGAGAATATGTGTTGAATAATCCAATGCTTTCCATTCCAATGGGTGGTGTTGATATTGTACTAGGAGTCTAATGGGTACAATTTTGGGTACAATAACTTTTAATTTTCAAAAACTTTTCTTGAAATTTGTTTTGGAAGGAAAGGAAGTTGAATTAATGGGTATCATAGGGAAATCGGGAAAGATAATCAGCTCTAACAACATGAAAAATCTTCTAAAGAAATAACAATGAGGCATAATTTCACAATTATGTTTGCTAGAGGTTCCCACATTGGAATCATATATTTATCCAGATCTCCAAAAACATTTGGACCATCATTCCAGGGTATTTGAGACTCCTAAATGCCTCCCACCTATTCATGATCATGATCATGCTATTCATTTGATTCCATGAAGTGTTCCTCCAAACATCAGGCCTTATAGATATCCATATGCCCAAAAGATTGAAATTGAATGTATGGTTGCAGAAATTATAGAGGCTAGTATAATGCAACCTAGTCAAAGTTCTTTCTCTGCTCCAGTAGTATTGGTGCACAAGAAGGATGGACCATGGCGCATGTGTTCGGATTATAGGGAGCTCAACAAGCTCACTATTAAATATAAATTCCACATTCCTGTCATTGATGAATTATTGGATGAATTTCATGGAGCAATTTACTTCACCAAGTTAGATCTTCGTTCACGATATCATCAAATCATAATGAAGACTGATGACATTCTGAAAATATCATTTAGAACTCATGACGGTCATTATGAATTTGTGGTCAAGCCTTTTGGCCTTACCAATGCACCTTCTACATTTTAAGGTTTGATGAATTCCATTTTCAAACCCTTCCTTAGAAAATTTGTGTTAGTATTTTTTGATGATATACTAATCTACAGCAAGTCTTGGAAGGATCATGTTAACAGAGTGCTCAAACTATTGGAGGAGAAACAATTATATGCAAAAACCTCCAAATGTTTATTTGGAGTATAAGAAGTGGAATATTTGGGTCATATTGTATCTCATGGAAGTGTTAAGGTAGACCCTAGAAAAATTAAAGCCATTAAGAAATGGAAAATCCCAACATCCATAAAGCATCTGCGAGGATTTCTCGGGTTTACAAGGTATTATTGCAAGTTTGTTAAGAATTATGGGAGAATAGCGGAACCTCTAACAACATAACTGAAGAAATATGCATTTTCTTAAGCTCCAGAAGCAAGGAATGCCTTTGAACATCTTAAAGAGGCAATGTGCATTTCTTTCCCCTAGCATTTTAATTTGGAGCTGGTGGTTATTTCTGCTCTTTCGAAGTAGTTTTCTTATTCTCCTTACTTTTACCACCTAGTTGTTATCGTATACCTAATCATGTGGACTGAACCAAGTTAATGGTGGCATTTTGGGAAGAAGTTTTAGTTTTCTTGGCTCTAAGTGTAGTCAACACAATAATAAGAGAAATAACTAACTAGTTTGACCTCCCAACCAACTGAATATAACCCATTAGTCAAACTTATAATAGTTTGGTACTTCCACTACCATTAGCTCTTTGCTACTACCCGACGCATAGCTTGGATATGGAGGAAGGCCCAAACAATGTTCAATTAGATTCAAGTGTTTATCTAGGCTCTTCATGGAAAGTTGTAACTCATCCAGTACGAGGAAGACTTCCTCCTTGGCCTCATTGTGATCCAGCATTACACTAGCCAATAGAATTTTCAAATGCTAGTACATATCAACAACATACATGTATTAGTTTTATATTCCTATGGTGTGTGTTGTGTTAAGAACCCAATATGCTACCTCTCCAACCATTTTGATATCTATCAAACATATGTGCTTTCCCACAATGTCACGTTTCACTGCCATTATTTTGTCATGAATATTTAGTGAGTGTGGATGCAATACAGAGGTATTGAATTTTAAGCTTTCTATTGGGCTCAAAATCCTCCTTGTTTTATGTAGTGGGCCACTCCTCGTCGGCTTTGAGTGCGTCGAAGATGCATTTTAAGTTGAATCAATGATAACACAAACTTCCTAAAATATGAACATTTTCTCAAGAGATGGAAGTGAAGAGTAGTGGAAGCCAAGAAGGAGAGGAATTTAGGAGATGAGGAATTTTCTCAATGATGGATTCAGAGAAGAAATCAAAGGAGAAAGATTGTTCCTGACTTGAAAAATATATCCAAAGTGAAAGATAAACCCAACCAAACCTGACTATAACAATCTAAGTGAGGGGTTTAGAGTTTACACGACAAAAAATAAAAGAGAAAACAATGTAACCAATTCTCAAGGGATGCATTGGGACAAAACACCATAAATAAAGGAAACAACAAAGGGTAGAAAAGTATCCACTATATAGAGTTAAAGTAGTATCCCTAGAGGAAACCTCATATGCAATTATTATAGTTGAATAACAATAACCCATGAATGCTAGTAATTGACCACATTACAAGGCCCTGTAGCTTGAACTAGCATCTGCCTCATGCAAATTAGGACTGATTCTTGGAGAAAATGACCATGCCTAAAAATTATGAGTGTTCTTCATAGGCATGTAGGTTGAGGATGAAACCAATGATGGCTCTAGAAATACACACCCCAATATTGTAAATACTATTCATTTCAACTAATTTGCAACCATTAAACCAATACTAGTTCCATAGGGATCTAATACCAAATTAGAGTGATGTCAAACGATCCTCCATGACGCTTCATGATGGCTTGTTAAATGTTGGGTGTGGAGCCTGATTATCTTCTTTATGCAGAGGTATCACCACATTGGACCCCAGTTTGTAATGGGGTGGCAACACCGCCTGTAATATTTGCATTGCAGGGGGGGTCCGGGGGGTCGTGCATCCCCGAAGCTAAAAATAGATGTAAAATTTCCTTGTAGAATGTTGTAATTTCATAGTCAATCTGGTTCGTTCATTAGGCGGAGATCTGACAATAGAAGTTATGTTTAATTTAGGGTTTTTTGCCCTAGAAGGCAACCCCTTGCTATATATGAGGGAATTGTATTTCGTCTATGTATATCTCTATTCTGAGTGAGAAAGAGAGAGAAGATTGTGTGAGAGCGAAGAGGGAATTACAGAGGATTTGCGGTAGGTTGTATCTCTTGAGTTTGCTGGATAATATAAAAGGAAGGACTGGCTATTTCTCTGTGGACATAGCCCAAATTGGGTGAACCACATATATCTGTGTCTCTCTTGTTTTATGTGTTTTCTGTGTTTATATTTCTGCAATATGTTTTATGTGTTCCATTTCTCTGTAATATATATAATTTTCTAACATTAATGACAATGGAGAGGGTGCATGTCCACATCCTCATTTGTGAGTGATTGATGGGATGATGTCTATGCACTCTCCCACCTGACATGTATTAGTCATTCCATCGAGGGAAGATTCATATTTGTAAGTATGATATTTCAAAAAATTATATTTAAGTTTAGTTAATAAACATATAATAACCTAATACTTACAAAAAAAACTCTTTTTCTAAGCATGTGCACAAGCTCCCTTCCTATATACACTTTATGATATGTATAATACATTAAAAAATTAAATAAAAATAATAACAAAACATGTCTAAAAAAATTCCCTTTACATGTATGTAGTTATAAGCATTAAGAGGATTATAATGAAATTTATAATAAGAATTTTTATAGATAATGATCTGAAATTTATATATAATATAAATAATATTATAAAGAACAAGCATATGTACATCTTAATTATGGATCTATTAAGTGTAAAGAGGGATCATGTCTTTCAACATTTTCTCAAATTTTTCACTCAAAATGAGTTTGTGTCTCGAAAGATTTGATCCATCTCGGCATTTTATTTTTTCCACGAAAGATCTCTTAATTCCAAATCTATCAAGTGTCTAGATGGATCAAATCTCTCAAGGTGCAAATATTTTCTTAAGTTTTTCACTCAAAAAGAGGTTTACATCACTAGAAAATCAATCCTTCTCTATGCTTGGCAGATTCAGAGTCAAGGTAAATATTTTAATCAATACAATCTTCTTTTGTTTTTTACAAATTTAGAATAACCTAAATTAATATTGATTTTACCTTACTCTCTATATTTTAGAAAACTAGAATATACCTTCAACCTAAATTAATATAGATTTATGAGATGAAAAATCATGTGGACATAAAAATTAAATATTAATATAATCCAAAATATTTTTTAAGAGACTAAATTCTTCTTAATCACAACAATATTTTTGGGCTCAAAATTTCAAACTCGTCCTCATGACATAGATGGAGGACCTAATCTAAGAAGAAATAAATAATGGGGAGATGCTTACAAAAATCAAAGAAATAAGAAAGTCAACATTAATTAGTCAAAAAATAATAAAATAATATAATTATATTTAAACATATAAAAACATAAAAATAATAAAAAAAAACAACATAAGGAAAAATATAAATATTTAAAAGTATAAAGATTTATAAATATGAATATATTTCAGGCATATTATTAGAATTTATTATTAAAAACAAGAGCATTTTTTATTTCTTATGAAAAGTCCTATAAATAAGGCTAAATTGTGTTGCTAATGGTATTAATTTAGATATTATGTATAAAAAAAGTAAAAAGAAACGCCAATTTTAAGTAGTCAAAAAACTAATAAAATAAATAAGGCTAACTCCTCAGATTCTTTTTTTTCTCCTTTTTTTAATTTATTTTTGAATTTCCTTATATTGTTGTTTTTTCTTCATTTTTTATTAGTAAATTTCCCTCCTACTCTCTTTTTTCACTCCTTATCTATCTATACACTCTGTCAATATATCTATTTACTTTTTCTTATAAAACTGCATAACTAAGAAGCAACATCTTCTTTATGTTACACTTATTGTAGATACTTTTAAGATTAGAGGGTTTTTATTGTTGTGGAATGTATATATCCATTGCTACATCTAGTTCACATATAGAGGGGTTTGCTATATCCAATTCATTAATACAAGGGTTTCCTAGATCTAATTCGTTGATACAAGTGATTTCTATATCTAGTTCATTCACATATGGTTTTAGATAGAAGATTTTTATTGTTCTGAAATGTGTATATTGATAGATAGATCTATTTTTCCGATACACAGCTTTTGATAATGCAGGTCTACCAACAATACTACATGGGTTTGGATAAAAATATTTTATTGTCATGAGATTGATATATCCATAGCTAGATCTATTGTTTTTATGCACAGGTTTTGATAATGCAGGTATAACAGTGATAAGAGCTCCATAACTCAGAAGCAAAAGAAGCATTAAGGTTTGAGCACCAAGTTTTCTCGACTTAGTCCAGTTACTTTGGAGAATACATGATTTTTATTGTTGTGAAATGTATATGTCCATAGTAGTTATTGTTCACTAATACAGGTGTTTTAATAAAAAAATGTATGCATATGTGGAGTTGTAGCCACATTGAATAACTAATCAATGTTTTTGCCACATTGTAAACATGTAGCCTCCTTTCCGTAAACATTGAATAATTAATCGATGTTTTTGCTACATTGTAAACATGTAGCCTCCTTTGCGGAGTTTTGAAGTCTTATACGGTGACTTGCTGAGAAGTGCGGGGTTCGATACTTAGTACGATTAGTTGTCATAGAACCAGGATCAACTATGTATGTGTAGATTGAATAATGGTTGATTGTGATAGACACATGGATCGGCTATGTGAGTAGAGATGTGGAGGCGAAGACCACTCAACGAACGACCAAATTGAGCGAAAGTTTGGAGTCCAAATATGGGAGACGTCCGGAGGTAAGATTGAAAGTGGTTATTATTGGTAAAAGATTATATATAGCAAAGGCCTGACATACAATCGAAATCTTTCCATATGGCATGGTGCAAGGATCCGAGGTTGACACAAGGAAGGATGAGCATTGTCGAGATAGTTGATGCATAGGATTGTTGTTCATTCTTTGCACCTGTGGAAATGGGACACCTGTACACACTAATACACCATGGACTTGTCGATCGAATTACTACAAATATAATATGAGCTGAGACATGGGTTTGGATACCCTGGCTCTTTGTTTTTGAAATTGCTTAATAACAAAATCAATTTTGGAGGGTTTTATTACAAGCACATTACATAGCAGAGTTGGTAGCGAATGAATATTACATAGCTGAGTTTTCGCGTTTGAATAGTTTGAGGTATGTGGTTAGAAATGTGTTTTCTTTTTCCACCATGAGTTTCATTTTGTCAAACATTTAACCAACCAATGGTGTACATTCTATGGCACTAGCACTCGAAAATTACTATTAAATTTAATCCACCAGAAGAGGGAATTTTGTATAATGGTTAATTTATTATATGGTTTTAAATGTTTATTTGAAATTTTTAAGCTCATTCTTGACCCAAATCGAAAGTGCACGGTGATCAATATTCAAAGGTAGATGTTTCTCAAAGCATGAAAAGTCTTGTTAACATATGGTTGATGACAACAATATCTATTGTATGGTTTTGAGGGTTTATGAGCAGTAGTTTTGGATATATGGTGAGAATGTGTTCAAAGAAGGAGTTTGTGCGACCAAATTGATGACCTAGTTGGAGTAGAGTGTGGACAAAAGTATGAAAGTTAGTGATAGTGATTGGTATGACAATTTGTGTGCATGTTGTGATGGTGGTTGTAATAACAATGATTGTTGGTTGTGAAAATTTTTATTAGAATATATTCATTGACATATAAACATAGAAGATGATGGTGGATTAGGTTTGAAATATTTTGAAAAGAGGTCCACAAGAGGTTGAAGAAGGAGGTGGGTGCCTCCAGTTAGATTAGAGCCTCAATTACCTTAGATCCTAGAGCAAGTTGAAGCTTTCTCATCATTGACATTGGTGCCTCAATCAGGTTGTAGCCTAGAGCAGGTTGGATCTTGCTCATCATAGAGGTTGATTCCTCAGTTATTGCTTGCACATTTTTGAGATTGGTGCCTCAACCAATTTGAAGGCTACGGAAGGTATCATCTTGCATATTTTGGGGGTGGGTGCTTCCATTAGGTTAGTGCCAACATATCTATCTAATGAATTGAAGCATAAGAAGAAGAAAATAATTGATTGTTTTCTACCATATTGGTTTCCATGTAAAAGCTCGTATCTCTTTGTGATGTGATGTTTTTGTGATGTGTCGTTGATGTGATGGTAGTTTTAAGATGCATTTTTCTATTTTTTGATATGTTACATAAGGTTATGGGTCATTGTAATATGATTGTTTGATTATGAAAAGTCATGAAATGGTAAAATTGCTCTCACACTAATTAACACCCCCTAGTGTGATCTTTGGTCCAATAATTTTTTTCAGCTAAAATAGTTTCTTAGAATATTATACATAGGTATAATATTTGAATCCTTAAAAAATACCTTTCTAGTAGTCTATTTTAGAGTATCATATGTTTTTCCTTAACCCCCTTCATTTTGAATTAGACATGACTAGTCATGTATTTAAACTCTATATGTACGAGAGAGATAATTTCATTACTTGTCTATTGGATATGAATGTATGTGAACATATGTGGTTCTTTTTCCTTGGAAATGTTTTACCATATGAGAACTTGAAAGGTAAATACTAATAATTGAATGCTTGAATTAATAAGCGAACAGGAAAATGAGGTTGAATCATAGAACTCAAACATGCAAAAACTTCTAGAGTAAGATGGATAACTACCATATATTTGATTGGAGCTTTGGCATTAATTTCAATTAAAGGAAGTACATAATCATAATATGTGAATACAATTTTGATGTGCAATATTGAGGGGTGAGGTAAAGCGGTAGTTGAGGGAGGAGGAGGAAGCTTAAGCTCTCATAAAGGAGCTTCCATGGAGAATGGACCTATAAAATAGTATATATATGAGACCAAGGGTTGACCCTTTTTGGAAGAAATCCTCACCATTTAGAATGTTGTTGAGTTGCACTTGAACACATCATTTTTCCTTCATAGAGGAATAATTTTACCTTAAGAATGTGCACTAAACCATCATCATTGCATCCAAATAAGGATACTAGTAGGTTGTACTCTAACTATGCATCAACAATGGAAAACTATAATGGGATAGCCTTTGGCCTAGGCCTTAGTGCAATATGCACTGCTCCAATGGGATTAGTCATGAACATGTTAGAAATTTTGAAAGATGAACAAATTATAGAAAAGATAAATAATGGATATGATATCTAGAACCACCCATTGAGGGTGATGTCCTTTTTATCATCTAAGAGTAACTCCGAAAGGTCGAAGGGGAGGCGATTCACTGAAAAAGAGATATCTCTAAGAGGGATCCATTAAGGCATAAATGAGAAATCCATACTTCCTTAGGGAATAAGCATGAGACATCTATGATAGAAATCCTAACACTCGAATGGAAAAGGTTTAAACTAGGGAAAATACTAGTAAGGGGGAAAACTAAAATTGAGGATATTGGAAGTGAACATGAAAAGGAGGTTGTAGGATATATTCATCTAGATTTTGTGTGGTATCAAGAAATACTTGAAAACCTCCCAGTGACTAATCAAAAAAATGGGACCATCCAAATTAGTGAGGATGAATAGTGTTAGATGCATCCTAACCATCCCACATGGAATCTTCCAAGATAAGGGTGATGCAATAAAGAGACCAATCAGGTATGGGACTTTCATTTATGCATTTAGCTTTACCCAAGGAGACCATGTGAGTTTAACTCATGTCCCTATGTATGTTTGGTTCCCTATGTCGAGGTTTATATGCATGCTTTCACTACAATGTTTTACAATATATGGTGTTATGAAATGATATCTTGTGGTACTTGCATTATTTATTGGCATGCCTAGTAGACATTATTGTATTTTATTTTGATTATGATCTTGTGTGCATACAGGAGGTAACAGCTTGTTATTAAATTATGAAAATATGTGTTACAACACTTTTGTGCAAACAAATTCCTATTTCTCAAAAGGGATTAGTGTTGCATGACTTTGGTTGAGTCTCTTACATCCATTCTCTTTTGTCAAGGAATTAGGGGGTAGGATCTAGGTATACATTGGGTAAATATTAAAGAGATAAGGAAAATAATCCATATCCTAATGGAGGATGAGAAAAAGATAGATCAAAATTAGTCTTCTTTCTATCAAAAGTGGGAAGGATTTGCACAACTGCATATGGATTTGAAAAGTATTTAAAAAATAGATATATGCCCCTTGTGTAACTTTATGGTAAATATGGAAGATCGCCATAGCACACCACATATGTAGACTAGTAAGGACATGATAGAGACTCAAACCACTACTTGGTTATATGGCTAAACTAATAAACCCTAGAGAGAGGAAAAATAGGACCAAAAAGAGAAAAGCAACTAGGTTATTTAGCTCTTGATTAATTCAAATATATCTACATTAGGGTGTTTTGCTTAGATTTCATGATACTTTTTACCAAAATATTCACAAGATTCAAAGAATGATCCACATCCATCGTCTGCAAACATTAATGTTTTTTGCAAATATATATATATATATATATATATATATATATATATATATATATATATATATATATATATATATATATATATATATATATATATATATATATATATACCATGTGGTACTAATTTTCCATATAACTTGGACCCTGTAATAAATAACCAAATATAAAAAGATGCATCAAGGTCATTCCATCAATTGTTTTTATACTAATCATTTCTTCTTTCTAAATCTTTATTGGTTAATCTATGTCTAAGTTGAAAATAAATTCTCATAATTACAACACGTCTTCAGCTAGTCTCTCTTCCTCCACTTCCATTTTCTTGGTCCTACATGTCCATAAACACATCTTCTTATTAACTTTTCTCCAACTTTGAAGAATTATGAATACTTCATATGGCATCTTCACCCTAGATGATTCAATCGTACAAGAGAGATTCCATCACCATAATTAGGGATTAACTGATTCAATCGTATAATCTCAAGAGAGATTATGTCATCATAATTAGGGTAAAAGATATATATCCTCTTAATAGCACATAATTTTTTATACTCTAGTCAATTCAATTCAATTCAATTTATATATATTAATTACTATATATAATATTTCAACTTATTATTGATATAGATTTTATAATAGTAAATTAGTATTATTTCATCATTCACATCTACAAAGATAATGAATATCAGGTACACCACCTTTCTCTCTCCCATGCTCACTTTCTGGCTTTTTGTCATCTAAACATGTAAATCCCGAGCCTATTAAGATTCCCACATCCCCTTCCTCAAAGGGTACTGGGATTGCTCTGTCTAATGACTCATTGCCCATGTAGGACCAAAATATTATGCTTTCTTGTATGGAACTGTCCACGTCTGGGGTGATGCCTCCCCTCCTGATGTCACATGGTGATATATCTCCATCACAGATCATGTATATCCCCATAATCACTACTCTACTAACTCCTCATACTTCTCCAAACACCAGAACCCATCCCATTTCGCCACGTTCTCTTATAACCTCCCCTACCAATTCGGTAGATAGTGACCTGGAAGGCCTACTGCCGCGCAAGACCTTAGACCTCCACTCTCTTACCATTCATAAACCCCCTCGTGCTACATCTCCATATATCATTCCAAATTCTGCAAGTCATATTATTGTTCATCGTCAAAAGGGTGGGGACAACCGACATTTTAGGGGTTGTGCTAAGGCTATACCTTATTGTCCTTCTGAATCCAATGTATTGGTTTATGTTCCTATTGCTACCTCCTTTCCCACTTGGGGTCTTAGAGAAAATGCGGCCTCATCGCGTCTGCCATGAATTTCATTATTTCAATGAATATTCGGGGACTGGGCGCCGCTCAAAAAATTTTGGCTCTCAAAGAATTGTTCCTCTCCTCTAAGCCATATATTATTCTTATATAGGAGACTATGGAATCTACACAACAGGTGATTGAATATTTCAGGAGAATGTTTCTAGATTGGTACATGGTTGCTACAGATGTTGTTGGTCAATCAGGTGGACTGGTTGCCTTATGGGACCCCAGGTGGGTTCACATGAGGGCTTTTTCATGTTTTGCAGGCATCCTACTTGCTGGTTGTGTTCATGGTTTCCTAGGACATATACATATTTTCAACATTTACACACCTTACAAATAACGTCACTTTTTCTAGGAAGGTTTGGTTGCATCCTAGATATTAGATCTACATTCTCTCATTTTGGCGGGGGATATGAATTGCACAATAGGAGTTGATGAGATATGGGGGGGCTCAAAAATATATGATTCTATGTCTAATATGTTTAAAGATATTATGTTGAACCACAACTATGTTGATATATGTCCTCCCAAGCTCGACCCTACTTGGGATAATGGACGGTCGGGTAATGGCTATGTGGCGAAATGTCTGGATCATTTCCTTATACACGAAGAATTGTTGGACAGACTGGGCTATGCATAGTCCAGCATCTTGAGTAACTTTGTATCGGATCACAGACCCATATTACTTTTGTGGCGACGGGAGGATCTCCACTTCGGTGTTCCATTCAAATTTAATCGCATTTGGTTACAGGACCCTGATTTTGATGCTCTTGTGCGGGAGTGTTGGCAGAGGCCACAGGCGAGGGGTATTTCCCCTATGTTAAATATCGTAAACAGGCTCAGGAATTAAAGAATGTGGTCAAGAAATGGGAGCGAAAGAAAAAGGCCAAAACGAAGCATGAGATAAATGAAATTTCGGGGGCCCTGGATAATTTGAGGCAGCTGCTTATCCTCCCTAATCCCTCGACGTCCATCATGGTGGACATTCACACATTAGAGATGAAGTGAAGTCATATATTGAAGCTACGGGAGGCGACTTGGAGGCTGAAAAGAAGGGCTATTTGGATCCAAGAGGGGGATCGTAATACCAAATTTTTTCATCGTTTTTCCAATCACAGAAGGAACATTAACAGTATATGGGAGATCATGGATTCAAATGGAAATAAATGCCTCACTCATGATGAGATTTCGCAGGCGGCTATTTTACATTTTAAATCGGCCTACGGGAGGAGGGTGGTGGATAATGGGGAGGATCAAATATGGGGGGTGGAGGGATACCCATATATGTTTGATGATGATGCAAATGAGGCGTTGTTTAAAGAAGTTTCTGGAGAGGAAATTTTGGGGATCCTTAAATCTTTCAAGAAGGATAAATGTCCGGGTCCTGATGGATGGACTGTCGAACTATTCACACTTTTCTTCGAAATATTCCAGGGGGATATATTGGCCATGGCAAAGGAGTCCAGAGTATGAGGGTATATCCATCCGTATATAAATTCAAATTTCATTTCTCTCATTCTAAAAGGATCTTCCTCTGGGACCTTTTCGGATTTCAGGCCGATTTCTCTGTGTAATATTATTTATAAGATTATTTCTAAGGTTATTTCTAAAAGAATGAAGGCTATTTTATCCAAATATATATCACCTGAGCAATTTGGGTTTCTTCCAAATAGAAAAATCTAGGATGATGTTGCCATTGCCCATGAGTGCTTACATTCCATTCATATTAGAAAATTAAATGTTGTGGTTATGAAGGTTGATCTACAAAAATCATATGATGTCTTGATTGGGGTTACTTGAGAATGGTTCTTAACAAAATTGGTTTGTAGGCCAGGAATTTGGAGTGGATTATGGCTTTTATTTTAGTTGTGCGTTTTGGTGTTTTAATCAATGACATGCCTACCAATTTCTTCGTTGTAGGCAGGGGTCTCAAGCAGGGTTGTTCACTATCCCCATTACTTTTTATATTGGCTATGGATGGTCTTAGTGCACATATTAAACATGTTACGGAGACTGGAATTTTCGTTCCATTTGATATGGGCCGCAATATTAAGGTATCCCACAGTTTTTTTGTGGATGATGTATTGATTATGGGCATGATAAATAGGATGGCATGGAGACATTTATCACATATCTTTGATAGATTCGGGAGTGCCTCGGGTCTCTACATGAATCTATTGAAATCTATCATTCTATATGGAAATTGTGCCCAGGAGGATATTGAGCACATTAAGGATACATTTCATATCAATGCGGCATCATTGGAGGGTGGTCTAAAATACTTGGGATATATCATTAAGCCCAACAAATACAAAATTATAGACTGGATGTGGTTGGTGGATCGGTATTATAAGAGGATTTCGAGCTGGGAGAACAGATGTCTCTCACTGGGGGGCCACATTACACTTACTCAATCTGTGATTACACAGTTGTGTGTGTACTGGGCTCATTTATACTTTATTCTGGTTGCTATCATTAAAAACGGAATAGTATCGTGGCTCATTATCTTTAGACTAGGTGTATTACCAAACAAAAATATCATTTGTCAAAACTTGATAATATCACCACTCCAAAGTGTATGGGGGGCTGGGGTTTACTGGATTTGCAACGTTTTGGAAGCGCTCTGTTACAAAAGGCATTATGGCGAGGCATATTTAGCGGAGGCATATGGAGTAATATATTAAAACATAAATATTTAAAGGATATGGAATTTTCTTTATGGGTGCGTCAGGATCATATTGGCACTACATCGGGGTTGGCCATTTTGTGTAGCTTCATGAAAAACAGTCACTATTTTCTACATAATATATGTTGGGCTCTTGGTTTGGGACACCAGACTTTGATTGGTCACGATTACATTCTGGGTATTAGTAACACTATTACTATCTCAGAGGAGCTCGTACAACACCTTCACGAATCAGGTATATTCTTTTGGAATCAACTTATCTCTACATGGAATGGACAGTTCCCTATATGGCGCACTGCCAATGAGATGGGATTGGTGCACAATCTGGCAGAGGAGTGGGCTCAGATACAATTGGAGTTGCGGTGGGCGGGCATCGGCAAGGAACATGGTGCAGACATGATTACATTGCAGGGTAAGATGAAATCCAACTATGTTCTTGTGGCGGATATTTATCACACACTTTGTCTTCATGGGTCACTTAGTGTGGAGGTATGTGATTTTTACAAATTTTGGGAAACAAAAGTTCCCATTAAAATCATTGTTTTTGTATGGCTCGTTTGGAAAAACAAGAAGTTAACTTGGGAAAATCTTCAGAAGAGAAATTGGCATGGGCCAAGTATTTGTGTATTATGTAGGGTGTCGGAGGAAAATAATGAACACATATTTCTAAGATGTCCCACTTCTATAAATATCTAGGGCCAAATTGCTCTGCATATTGATTTCCCTCAATCAAGCTTCTCTGATATCTTAGAATTTTTGGGATTGTGGTGTAAACGAAATGATATATGGAGATCTATTCCTTTAATATATTTCTGGGAAATATGAAGGTGGCGCAACAAGATTTTATTTGAAATTTCAGGGGCATTCCTCAAGGGTTGTGGATCACATTACTGATTGGTATCATACAGCAAAAACCCACAAAAAGGATACCATGGCCATTCACAAAAAGATGTCGGAGCCAGGTGATATATATCCGGCTGCTTATTTTGATGGGGCAACACAAAGAGATGTTTGCGGTTGTGAGTTCTGGCTTAGGATTTCGTAGGAGCAATAGCACTGGGTTCATTGGCATGCTGGCAGAGGAACAAACATCATGAAGACTGAGATTATTGCTATATGGGGATTGTTTTATTTTGCTACTTTCTTGGATATTCCCAGTGTTGATATATTTGGCAACTCAAAGGCCATCATTGAACATATATTGGGAAATAGTAATATCACTCAATTTCATCTTTAGGGATGGCTCAATGGTATTGAGGTATTATGGGACTCTCATAGTGCATATTCAATCCAACATATCAATTAGGATTACAATCAAAGTGTTGATTTACTGTCAAAGAGGGGACTTATGGACACCATGGACGGGAGGCATATTGAGCTAAGATTGGGCAGCATTACTATGGATCTAGGGACACTTCCACTCCCTGGTTAGTGGATATTTTATTTTTCTATTGCCTTATGTGGATGAGGGTTTCATGGACTGTTTTATCTTTGGTTTCTTTTTTATTTTGGACACTACTAATATATAGGCCCACTGTAGTTAATGGCTGATGTTATATATATTGTGCTCTTTGATATGGGATCAATGATACTTTCCTATACTTATTTTCCTCTTTTATGATGATGTCATAGAGAAGTAAGGAACATTTTATGTGGACAAGATCTATACTGAGGTATACTCAGTCAATAGTTTTATTATATGAAGGAAAGGTCATGATGTATATGATATATGGACAGATGTACTGGTTTATACATATCAATATAAATACAGTTTCTTTTTCTTGGTGAGAAAAAAAAGAAGATAATGTCATTGTATTGGAAATTTGTTTCAAATCTGCTTTTAGAGGAAAGTTGAATTAACTTTCTTGAAAAATACTCATTGTCTAACCACTTAATTTCAACACTGAAAACAATCAGCATTCACTGAATTCATTTTAGGTTATACAATCTCTTTTAATCCCATGTAAGAGATTTTAATTCACTGAAAGAATTTATAGTAATTTAGTAATAATGCCGAGCATTAAACCATTTATAACATACATCCTAATAATTTAAATTGAATCGTAATAAATGGAAAAAAACATTGCATCGGACAATACTCTTGACTCTCACCTCCAAAACCACAGCATACTCAGCCGTTTTCCTAGTCTTCATCCAACTTACGGCTACCAAAAGCCCGTCGTTTCCATCCCCTCCACTATTTCCTTATGCTTACGAACAGGAGATGACAAATCAGATTTAGAGAATAGGTACAGTGATCACACCTCTTACTACCTGAAGGCATCCCCAAAATTGAAAGACATATAAAAAGACTCAGTAGAGATGCCAATGAAGTCTTCCCTTAACCACCTCAGAACCAGAGGTCATGGCAGAGGAGAAACCTAGACAAGGATCATCTCTGTGGGATTCGCCAGTCGAAAATGAACACGTTTTCTCTCGGGGGAATGGGTTAAGGGGGTTAAAATTTAAGCCTTTCCAGACATACTTCCTAATAATTTAAGCTGAGCTGTCTTAAGCGCACAAAACCGTTTTTATAATAGAGATTAATTATAAAAAATAATGTGAAAATTTTGACACAGTAAAGTTCTTGAGCCTTTATAACTAAAAAAAATTCTTCAATTAAAGAAATTTATCTGACAAGAACTTGGCTAATAAACCTGACCGATGGAGTGACAATCAAATCGTCGCATTGCATATAGACATCTAATTTCTATTACACGCATGCATGTTGAATTCTTACGTTTCTGAAACTAAGAAATAGTAGGGCATCTTTTTGCTTATGACCAGAAGATAGATGGTTCCCATAAGTGCAGAGGGTCTACAATATCTTCGTCTAAAACATGTGGGTCACCACTATATTCATAAGTGTCTTGACTCTCTTGTGGTGACGCGCTGTGGAAACTGGGATCCCAACCTCCTTGATCATATCCTGTAATGACACTTAAGAGATTAGCATGTTGCAGAGTAATGTTAGCCAGCTCTGCTTGAGTGGAAACCAATCGCGATTGCACTTCTTGCAACTTTTTCTGGAGATCATCGATTTCTCCTATACACCCATATACAGGATCTCTGTCTCTGGCTCTTGCCTCGTACACCAGGCTGCTTACTGCATCTCCTCTCTGCTCGGGTGGGAGATCCTGTAATTATCACAGATCACCATAAAGCCATTGGATTATGATCACTTATTTCAATTTCGAAGAATTGATGTTCTGCATCCTACCTATAATTAACGAAATAAAACAAACCTGTAGTAGTTTGACGACATGACCATATCCGAATAATCTGTGTACCAAGAGGAACTTATAGCGATCATTCTGCGGGAAATAAGGTGCGAGCACACATTTATCTGAGCATTTCTTTTTCTGAAATCTGCAAGCAGCGCAAGCACTCTCTGCCTTGCCAGCTTGGCCCGCCATCTGCAAAATCTGGTTAGTTCCCATCTTTCATTCTCTCTAAAAACATTTATACTTACGAAATGTGGTTGCCATGAGAAATTTCATGGAAGACAATTTAGTTCTACTTTAGTCCTGCTGCAGCCGCGTATCGGAAAATTGAATGGAAAAAACGTAGAAGATGAAGCAGAGATAGGAAAGCCAAAGGAATATTAAATGGGTCGTGGACGATAAGCCGTGTGGCGATCTAAAGCTATGGTTATCGCGTCCTCCCGTGTCCTCCGTACTTCTTCTTCAGTCAGCGCTCCGTGTATTGTAAACCGGATATTTTAAACTGGTTCATATTGTGGGTAGCGTGTTTTACTTATAATAATGAACTTGATGTTGATATTTGACCTAATTGTTTGCATTTTACTGTTAAACACGATGTAGTTTGACTTGATACAGTAAGGTGAATGGCCCATACACTTTGAGTTGATACAGGAGGACCCCAAATGATACAGAAAGACCGGTAACAGATAGATAATGATGGTCCATTCAAGCAACTTCAAGATATTTTCTTCATACACTTAAAGAGGACAATGTGAAATCCAATTGAATAGGAGGTTTGTTGGAAGTCAATGAAAGCGATGTAAATAGTATCTAATGCGTTCGTGTCAATTATTTTTAGTACTGGGATGGAAGGTTGTCTGTATGATTGTTATCTAAACAAATGTTAAATGTAGATGTAAGTTCGATATATTCCATGTATTCATAAATTAAAATAAACTGAGAGATATAGTATAATTTTTTAATTTATTGCCTGTATTAAAATGAATAACCTAAATAGTATAAATTTATTTTATAACAATAATTAAATTTAAAATTTAAATTCATAGCTTTGTTTTATATGGTTAAATTAATGTATGGAAATTAATTTTTTTATAATTTATTTAAATATTTATTATTATTTTAAAAATTAAAAAATAATAATTTAATTAAGCTTGAGAGAGAATTTTCAAAGGATTTCACTAAGGTCTAGATCTGTAAATTTTATGAGACAAATCACTCATTGGGTAGTTTATTTGTAACTTTATTTCCAGTGCTTCTAATATGAGTAGGAATGATCATCAGAATGGAAGGAATAAGCTATGTTGCTCATATGAGTAGGATTTTAAGTCTCCAACTGTTGGCCTAGGTGCCATGTAGGATCTTGCAAATCAATTTTCTACCTATCTTGCTTCCAAGATATTTGTTGGGATGGTGTTGAGGTTGACCAAATGAGAAGACATTGTGACATCGTGAAAGAGGTTGGATTCTGCTTCTTGATTTCTAACACCACCCTTTTTTTTCCTAAAGATTTTATCAAATTGAAATCCCTACAAGAATCAAGATGTCAGGGAGATGAAAAGAATAAGTTGCTTGATGGAGTTAAGAAAATGAGAATCTAGATGAAAAATATGGTTTGGTTGAGATGGACATACAAATAACAAGTTTAAAACCTAGATATTATATTTAGATACAGTTTAAGAAAAAAATAAATGTGAACAAAATATCTTAACCAGTTAGGGTGCCCACATAAAAACAAGGCAAAAAACATTTACCCTCACCTAAACTCTTGAAACCAAAAGTGTTGAGCGCAGCCCAACTTGGTCCAGTTTTGGTCAAAGACTCCGCATTTTGAGGAGCAGAGTGCGTGGATTCCTTGAATTTCTATTCACTGCGCAATGTCTAAGGGCTTAGGGATGAGTCAAATCCCCTCATTTTGTAATGGGTGTTGGGGTTTTAGTTCATTTTTTTTGTTGAGCCCATGGTATTTGGATGAGGTTTTTCTAGAAGTGAAATGTATTTAAGGACATGTAATTCTTTGTCGAGGATAGTGATTTTTTGATGATCTGATCATACTCTTTATCTTTAGTTTGTATTTTGGCCTTTAAGAAAAGGCTCCACAGTTGAGTGCGCGGAGACTTGGGAAGAGTCTGAAGCTGAGTGCGTAGACCGCCTGGAGCTAGGTGAAGAGGTCAAAGAAGTTGTATGTACTGAAACATCTATCTTAATAAAGAAGAAGAAGATTTGGAAAAGTCTTTTGTATCTGTATTCATAATATGTGTTCATATGTACTGATATGCATGATTTTTACTTATTTATGAAAAATAATATATGTTATATTGTTTTCTGGTATGTTTATGTAATAAGTGAAAATCTGTGAAGTAAAGCATTAGTGCAAAGTCTTTTATGTGTGCAAAGATGTGAATGAATATAAAACATAAGAAAACGCATGGGTTCCATAGTGCAGTATCCCTCTGACCGCAAAAACCTGGTTCTACAACCTCCCATAACCACTTCTACAAAATCCTATATTCTTGGATACTTATATTCCAACTTCTTTAAATTAATGGATTAACATTAGTATGAAAAAGCTAGTATTTAACTCGTGAGAAAAAAAAAAAAAAAATTGGAAGGGGAGAAGAAAGTATGAAGGGGAATGTGAAAAAGGAAGAAAATAGAGAACATAGAAAAAAAAAGGAATGTTCTCTATTTTCTCTCACTAATCTACATTTCTTTGACATTGTAAGCCTATTTTGGGGCCTAGTGTTATACAACCAACTCATAAAATAGAAGAAAAGATAGATCAACAACTTAGAAATTAGCCTCTTCGAGGGGGAAACCTACTTTACATTACATAAATGAAAAATTCTTGAATGATACAAATGATAAGACCTTCTTGGTATATATAGGAGTCTAAGGGATCACAATATAATCAGAGCCTACATAACATTAATAATGTAAAAGCACAACAATAACAATAGTGGGCTTCTATGGAGCACAACAATAACAATAGAGGGCTACACTAACATTAACAATAAGGGGAATTCAGTAGTATTATAGGGACCTAACATGCCCCACTCCTTCAAAAAAAGTGTTTTCCTCAACGCTTGAGTAGCTTTGGATGCATTTGTAGAAAATTCTCATCCTCTCATGTGGAATCTTCAGCGAGTAAATTCTTCCACTTAATGAGATACTCTAAAATTAATCAATTCCTTAGTTTTTGGGTTTTTCTTTTCGTAACTGCATCATGCTCAAATCAAGATCTGGCAACATTGCTTGAACTAGGATCTTATCATTGGCAACCTTCTTTAAGCATGAAACATGGAAAACTTGGTGTACTCGGGAAGATGTAGGCGGCTCCAATTTGTACCAATATTTTGCAACACCTTGTAAGGACCATACTACTTGGGTGATAATTTATTATCCTTCTTAGCTTTCTTGAGGGACATTTGTTTGTATGGTTGTAGTCGTAAAAATATTCAGTCGTCTACATCAAAACTTCTTTCACTGTGATGTTGATTACCTGTTGTTTCATTTGATTCTGTGTCAAAGTGAGGTTATCCTTTAAGAGTTGGAGAACTTGTTTTTGATGCTCAATGTGATCTTATATTGCTTAAACCTTAGAGTTTTCTCTTAAAGATGATAGGATGGATGGTGGATGATATCCATAAAGTGCCATAAATGGGGTCATTTTTGTTGCAGTATGGAAGAAAGTGTTTTTTGCTGTAGTATTTTCCATATCTCACAATTTGTGATAGTTATGGGAAAGTTCCTAAGTCTATAGAGTGTGAGGGTTTTAATAAATTCATTATTTGGCAAATAACTATAGGCACAAGGGAGGGGAGAAGTTGTGGGACTATGTAGCAAGGAAGGTGTTCATTTTATGTTATCCAAGCCATTAAAGGAAGCACATGAGATTGTGGAAAATTTGAAATCAACAAGAAGAAATCCCTACTAAAGCTTAACTAGAGAAATAGTGAAAGTTTATAATTCCTAAAAAACTAAGTACTATTGATTTTCACTCCCCAAATACCTTGTTCTAACTTGGTGATGGCCATTTATAGAAATATTTTTGGTATCTATGGCTATGGATCAATGGAAAGGAACTCATCCTCAACTAGTTTGTTGAACAATTTCTAATATAAGTATGTTAGTGGTATTATAGATTCTTTTAAATTTTTGTTTACATAATTCATGATATATCTCTTTCATTTAGCTATAAGAGTGTAATTGTTGGTAAGAAATAAAATTCTAAAGGTGTGAATGCTTTTGCATCATTGTATATTATCAAGAAATATTTCATGAGTTTAATTAATGAAATTTTGCAAGAAAAAAAAATTAAGAAAGAACTTAGTGGTTGAAAAAAAATTATATTTGGTTAACCTTTTAATGATTAGAATCCTAACAAAGAATTAGTTGGCATTTAATGAATCTCAATGTTGACAAAATGTTGAATATATTAATTTGATAGCTTGTATTTTGATGATAATATTATGGTGGAAGTGTATTAAAAATATGTCACATTCTACTTGGATAATTACCTAGGAATGATAGCCTCCTATAATTGTTCAAATAAATGATAACAATGTTGGGATATCTCAAGATATGACTTGTTCCAACTATTAATATACTGTAGAATGTTATACAATTTCTTTTAGCCTATATAATAAGACATAATTCCCTATTGTAAATTATGTTTATATTTTTTCCTTAATAGGTGGAATATTTCATATAGGTAAATACATATAGATTTGATCCATTTATAACTCAAATTATAAGTTCTAAGTAGATTCAATTTTCGATATATAAAAACTTTATCATTATATTGGTGCATCCTCCAAAAATATTAGATTTTTGGGTATCTTAAAAAATGTTTAGTGTTTATCAGACTTGTAGAGTCTCTACATGATCCCTTATAGTAATTGTTATATATCTATTGTATATGCTTTTTAAGCTTGTAATGACTTAAGATAATCTTAGAAAGAATGAATGATATCAAAATTGTATATTTCACGTGAATGTTGGCGTTCAGTCTAGTTTATGATTGTTGTTATATTATAAATTTGCATGGATGAGTTTTAATGCAAATACTTATTGGTATATTTTTAGAAATAATTATCTTTAAAAAAATAATTTATATAACTTTTATATTGTTATCAAAATCGAAATTTTAAATTGGAAAATCATATTTTTAATTAATATTATAATAATTAATTATAAATTCATATTAAAACTAATCATGGTAAAAAAAGATGAAAATTCAATACCTTATAACCTCAAATTCTACACTGGATAAGTGACATTAAAAAACAAAAGCCAAATCCTTGTAGGAATTTGAACTAAGGGAAGGGCATTATATAAGATTTGTTATTATGTAACCCCACTTTGTGGATCCCTCGCAATATTGTCATGCACATTTTGAATTAGTCACTTCACATATGTCGATGGGTTCTTTTCACCCCTCATAATTATAAATGATTTATCTAATTTTTTTTTTTTCAAACGGATGGCCGGCAAAAACAAATAAAGACACTATGATTAAAATAGTTGTTAGGGACTGCACATGATACACGATTCCCGCTATTATTGGAAAGACCGATTTGTCTTCTTGTTCGTGGATTTTTATTTGGTGTACGAAAACTCCTACCTTAGTTGGTTCGAAAATTAAGTATAGATAATAATGAAATTAAAATAGGAATGTAAGACAGGTAAGAATACCTGCAAACAATATGGTAAAGATATATTATGAATAAAAACAAATAATTGATTTACTACTAATATCTATGTTATATTCAAAGATTAAGACATTATGGAAGAATATCCATTTTTTTATTAATACGATGGAAGAGCTTCACATGGGAGAAGTTTGATGCAACAAAGTGGTCTTCAAAGGTATTTTCTGGATAGATCTTTTGGATGGGTATGTTGTCTTTTTATGTGTTCCAAATGTACGTTGGGTAAAAATATAGTGAAACTTTTAATACAGATTTTTTTTAATTTTTTGGGGTTTTATTTTGCAATATGGAGTAACGAGACTTCAAAAGATGTATTTAAAGGTAAATGCCAATGCTCTCTTTCGAATTGGATTCCACTATAATATTAAGGTATGGTAATCGGGGAAGATGGTTAAAAAAATAAAAATAAATTATTCTAATGAAGGTGAGGGTTTAAAAATGTTTATATGTATTTATTTTTGTATTTTATTGGTATAAAAACGTGAATTTTATATTTTTATATATATATATATATATATATATATTAATTTCAAAAATGGTTACATGGATATTAAAATATGTTGTGTAATATAATATAGAAAAAATTGAGAAAGTTTTATACCTAATAATTAATAATTGTTGATTAGACTCAACTCAATGAAATACAAATAAGGTTAAATGATGATAGAAATGGGTGGAAATAGAGGTTACAAATGGAATGGTGATGTTGGTGGGTAGAACTACTCAATGTGGTCAAATTTGTTTCCAAGTTTTTACCATTTTGTGCGGATCCTGGACCCAAAAATATTTTACCAAATGAGGTGTTGAAACTTTTTCGTGTAGAAGTTGTCTTTTCCACCCAATCTATGAAAGCTCATGCTACCCTTGCATGGTATTCTATATTTCTTCTATAAAATTGTATCTTGTAACAAATATTCTTGAGCTTCGAGTCTATTTCATCATCCAACATGGAAGGTTCATACATTCTTACCTTTCCCACATTCACTACTTAGTAAATGTGCATATGAAGGGTATGTTGACTCACTAGAAATTATCACCCACCTTCTTCAATACTTCAAAAAAAACATATGATATAATGTTAATCTTCTAACCAAGAGCTTGTAACTTTTCATTATTCTATTATAATAAAACTCTATCTCCCACTTTGAAATATTTGTCTATTCCATGTTAAACATGTTTTCCCTGCCTTCTCCTTGTTGTTCATTGACAATGCCCAAAGGAAAATGTGGAAAATACTCAAAGAAAATTTGAGAAGGAAAATTATTGGTAGAAGTATGGATTACTTTGTTATAAGAGGGTTGGAGGTAGGTTATATTTTCATCCTTGGTCTAAGACATGCTTGTGACTATATCTCCTCAAAAATTAAACCAATATCCTATTGACTACTTTTGTTTTGGTGAATTAAATGTAGATATTAATGTCCACTTTTTCCCAATGTATAATATAAAAATCACTAATAAATATTATAGAAGTGTGTAATATGATATTTTTTGGTATCCCAAAATACATAAATACATGTTCATCAACTATCACAAATTTTATCACAAATTGATAGTAAAATCTACCATTATATAATATGTTTATCAACTATCACAAATTGATAGTAAAGTCTTCTTAATCATAGCAAACCATAAACAAACTCCATTGAAATGTTTTCCATGCTTGAATGAATACAATGCAACAAAGCATACATCTCTTAATATACTAGTACAGTCAGAGCTCATATATTCTGGGCTAATATGTATTGTTTTGGCAATTGTCTTCCAAACAACAAAATGTCAATACAGCTTTAGAGATTTACGCGTCTTTCATAAATTGTGATCATTCACTTTTTAAAAAAAACTCCTGCAGCCTGAGATAAAAATTTGACGTTATAAGTTATAACTATTGAAACACAATGGTCACATTGCATAAATACATTACATGGATGCTTTGTGAAACTAGGGCATCATTTTGCTTATGACCAGAAGATAGATGGTTCCCATAAGTGCAGAGGGTCTACAATATCTTCGTCTAAAACATGTGGGTCACCACTATATTCATAAGTGTCTTGACTCTCTTGTGGTGACGCGCTGTGGAAACTGGGATCCCAGCCTCCTTGATCATATCCTGTAATGACACTTAAGAGATTAGCATGTTGCAGAGTAATGTTAGCCAGCTCTGCTTGAGTGGAATCCAATCGCGATTGCACTTCTTGTAGCTTTTTCTGGAGATCATCGATTTCGCCTATACACCCATATACAGGATCTCTGTCTCTGGCTCTTGCCTCGTACACCAGGCTGCTTACTGCATCACCTCTCTGCTCGGGTAGGAGATCCTGTAATTATCACAGATCACCATAAAGCCATTGGATTATGATCACTTATTTCAATTTCGAAGAATTGATGTTTTGCATCCTACCTATAATTAAGGAAATAAAACGAACCTGTAGTAATTTGAGGACATGGCCATATCCGAATAATCTGTGCACCAAGAGGAACTTATAGGGATCATTCTGCGGGAAATAAGGTGCGAGCACACATTTATCTGAACATTTCTTTTTCTGAAATCTGCAAGCAGCGCAAGCACTCTCTGCCTTGCCAACTAGTTGCGCCATCTGGTCAGCTCCCATCTTTCTTTCTCTCTGAAAGCAAGCATTTATATTTAGGAAATATGGTTGCGTGGTTACCTTAAATCGATTAATTAAAGTGATGAGAAATTTCATGGAAGACAATTTAGTTCCAACTGAGTCATGTCGCGGCCGCGTATGCCCGGGAGAATAATGATTGAAAGGAAAAGACGAAGAAAATGAAGCGGAGAGAGTAAAGCGAAAGCCAAAATATTTAATTGGTAGTGGACAATAGACCACGTGGTGACCTAAAGCTATGCTTATTGCTTCCTCCCGTATCTTCTGTACTTCTTTTTCAGTCATCGCTCTATGTATCCTGAACCGGATATTTTTATGAACCAATTTTCAGTCATCGCTCTATGTATCCTGAACCAGATATTTTTATTTTAATCTGGTTCATATTATAGTTGGTGTTTTTCCTAAATAAATAAACACGTGATGTTGATATTTGATCTAATTTTTTGCATCTTATCGTTAATATTGATATTGATGTAGTTTGACTTATACGATAACGTCAACGTCATTGCTGATACACTTTGAGTGGCCTAATTTTTTGCATTTTATTGTTAATCTTGATGGAGTTTGACTTGATACAGGAAGGCGGATTTCTGAGACGCTTGAGTTGATAAAGGATGACCCCTTGAAGTATAGAAAGACCAATAAGAAAGAGACAATGATGATGCATTAAGGCAACTCCACCATATTTTCTTTTCTTGATACGATTAAACAAGAGGTCCGTGTGAAAAACGTTTTTGTTGGAGGACACAGAAAGCGATGTAAATATTATGTACTCAGTTAATGTCCGTAATGTTGTTATGTATGCTAATATCTAATATTAAATTTATTTTACAAGCAGAAGGATTAAATTTTTTAAGATGTAAATTTTATTTTCTATTTAAAATTTGAGGAAATATTGTTTTTAAAGAAATGTTTTTTAAAGATAAATATAGAATCTAAATGTTTTAATTAATAATTAAAATTATTTATTTTATTTTATTTTTTATTTTTACTTTTTATGTATTTTGAATAAATCAAAATGTTTATATAATATAAATTACAACAGCATCACATAACATAATACCAACCTAGATTTATATTTTAGATTTATCCAAAGGAATTAAATCTCTCAACATGCAAACCTCTTTTTTAAGTGCAACACTTGTTTCAGGTTTGAATCTGGTGAAATTCAATCTCTCTCATCCCTTGATAGAGTCATAGTTAAAATGGATCTAAATTGGTTTAATTATTAATAATTAATTACTATAATTACTATTTTAATATATTAAAATTTGTATTTTATTTTTATGTAATTTGAAAAAGTCAAACTGTTATAATTAATAAATATAATTATTAATTTTATAATTTTATTATTATTATTATTATTATATATATATTTATGTAATTTTACCTAGTCAAAATGTTAGATAAGATAACCTAACATAACTTTACCAGCATACTTAATTAGTGCCTTTAGGTGTAATCAATTAAAATAAATTAAGATAAATAGTATTAGTCTATTTATTCTACATTTTGGAAGGTTTTCTAGCATATTTTTCTGTTTAATTTACCCAAGTAAGGATTTCTTAGAATCACAAGTTTTAGTTGTAAACTCTCTAGTGCCCCAAGGGTTTTTCAGGGTATTGAATCCATATATGCCATCATATATGCCATCAGAAACTCATTTTAAACAACAAAAATTAATATTTGGTTAAAAATAATATCGCAAGGATTTCCAACCAAAAACTCCTAAAATTAGTATGTTTAAACTATAACATTTTAATCCATTAACATTTATTTTAGATTTTTTCAGCGGAATCTAGTAAAACAATTTAAATAAACAATGTGATTTTTTATTACAATATCTTTCAAATTTTGATTAAAATTAACCAGAAAAAAACCATTCATCTTTAAATTAAACTACCCAAAATAAACTAAAAATATTATTTTTTATAATAATAATAAAAATTATATTTATAGCTCTGTTAGAATAGCACCCACTATTTTTGTTAGGCGTGGTGGGCAGGGCAATTGAAGATTTCTCAATTGAAATCCGGAGGGTTAGATTGATGTAGGAGAATTATATTTTTTTAATAATTTGTTTAAAAGATTATTATTCTACCGTTGGCAAATTAAACTTCATAGTCTAAAGTTCATATTATAAAATTTAAAATGTTTATTTTTTAAAATAATTTGTTTTATTTTTCTTATTTTCTATTGGTTATAGTCTTAGTGTGTTATTATTGTATTTGTCACTTTCTATTCAGCGCATTTAATGTTCAAGTTGATTTGTTTTGTCAACACATATAATGTTTTAGAATTATTATGATCTTTGTTTTCTCCCAAAAGACCCTAAAACGAAGTTCCCTTTAACTATAATTTCTAGTTATGTCCCTTAAATCCTTCAATCTAGGAGTTTGGTGACTTCATAAATGAAATTTTAGTTGGTCACTTCATTCTATTAGTTTAGGGTTTAATAGTGCAATAAAGATTTTTTTTTTTTTTTTTTTTTTTTTTTTTAAATAAAAATTAAACACTTAACATAGAATTATTATTACAAAAAAGTATTTCCATAAAAATCACAAATGAAATTATAACATTTAACAAAATATTTATTATATTAAAAAAATAATGAAAATAAATTATTTATTTATTAATTTTAGTTAATTAATTCATGAAAATATTTTGTTCATTATTATAATTACATCTTTGTCAATTATCTCCAATGAAAGTTTTGGTTTTTATTTTAATTTAATTAAACTAAGCTAGAGCATCTACAATGTTGCATTTATTCAAGTATAATAGTTGATTCATATCTATACCTTTGAAAGTTCAATAATTAAACTAAGTGGCAGGAACACTAGCTATGCAGCCTTGTTTATTTTTGTTGAACGTGGTGGGCAGGGCAATTGAAGTTCACAATTGAAATTCTGAGGGTTAAATTTATGTACGAGATTTATAAAAATAATTAATAATTTATCTAAAAGATTATTTAGAAAAATGGCTCTTTTGGATCAATCACAAGTATTTTTTGGATCAATTTTTCGAACCATCAACTCACATTCATCATCAAGATATAGATAGAGGACTTGATCTAACAAGAAAAATATAAATATAAATAATGTGGAGATGTTCCACAAAATTCCAACTGAAAAAATCAAATACCTTAGAAAGTAACTTTATTCAAACATAAAATAGTTAAAAAAAAATTAATTAGTTAATATTTTATTTAAACATATAAATACTTAAAAAATAAAAATAGAATGAAAAATAAATAAATTTTAGAAATAAACAACAAGAAAGAATATATATATATATATATCTATATATATATATATATATATATATATATATATATATAACTCTACACCCCTAAGTAAAAATAAAAATAAAAACTTTCTAACGTGAAACAAGTATAATTACTTGAATGGTATGATATACAATTACTTAAATGATATGTTGTCATGCTTAACTTTTCCACAATGTGAATATTTCAACTTGGTATCATTCGTAACCTTATGTTCATGATGATTGTCACTTTCCGACCACTAGGTTCAAAACTTTGGAATTATATGGATTAATGTGACTAACTTAACCCTTAGTCGAGGCAATTTAAAATATAAGGGATCACACATGGGTTGACTTCTATCATCACTAATTAAGCGAACTATACCACCCTAAGTGATATTTGCAAGTAACAAGTTTTGTTTTTATTATTTCAATGTTGAATTACAAACATGTTTTTATACTCCCAACAATGATGATATCAATCGAACAATAGATGGGAACCTTGCTCCTTTTGATTAATGTTGAATGATGCACTCTCATGTTTACAAGTGGTTGCGTAAAGAACTTTCCCGAAGCTTACAACTGGCTATCACATACCTTGGGATTCGATGATACCAAATCAACGGCCCTACGTAATTAGGGCTAGATCTATGGCCAAAAATGAATGGGGGTACGTTAGGGTAAATGACCTCCTCCTCTAGTGTTGCAGCGGTTCATCCTGGAAATCACACTGTCACTGGAACCTGCTCTGCAACTTCTAGATGGGTGATATTGATGGTTCTCAACTCATGCAGTGATCCAGGTGGATGTTGGTGGCCACCCACCTATCCCACTTGGACCCCCACAACTATCTATTTCAGTTTTTCATTTTCCTTAATTGTAGCACAATTTACTATTTTTAGTCGTTTTTCGGGTCCTAAACTTTCGGAGCCGTTTTGAGGCCCTAAACGACATTTTTTGGGAAAACCAGGAGCAACATGGGTCATATATTGATGTTGCTCTTCCCACATTTATAGTATTCGGATAGATCTTTCTAACGAGCTATTGTACGCGTCAAACGAACATCGGATGCCAAAGTTACGACTCCAGGAAGTTGATGTACCAATTTACCCAAACGGGGCCCACAGTTTGGTGTTTCATCTTCTAGGGTTAGGTTTTTTGATGTTAGGGTTTTCCATTGTTTCTTAACAATAAATAGGCCTTCGAGCCTCATTATAACACAGTTCAAAGGCATGTAGCCGCCACATCTCTTCTCAGAGATAAGCTACCATCGCCCTAGCTGGTTTATTTGCATTTTTGTTTGTAAGCATATTTTAGTATTTTACATTAATGAAATGAAGTATTATTTCTGCTACATCTCTATGTTTATGGTTATCTCTGTAATTTTTTGCATTCCTATTTAAATCTGGATCATGCAGGCTCTCTCTAATAACAGGTAAGCTTCATGTTGTGAAACATTCACCGAGTTTTCCTAATGAATTTGCTCGACTAGTAATTCGATCTTGGTGATGTTCGATAGGTAAAAGTATAGATGGTGCCGGCTTCTCAAAGGTCTTTCGGTACTTCCAAAAAGGACCACTCCTTGTTACCAGGACCTAATCAGGGCTAGCAAGGTAACTTCATTTTCTTCTTCAGTACCACTATTTCCATTTTATTTGGTAGCTTCTAGATTTGTTTCTAACTAAAAAGGTTCTCAATTTCAGAGGCATGGCCGACAAAATAATCTAAGTTCATCCCAGGTAATCTTCATTTCCTGCTTATACTATTTTCATATTGGATTTGTGTTATATGAACAGTTATTTGACTTATTTGAGATTATTTGTGTTGGACAGGTAAGGTTTATGAGTTCTATAGCATATTTTTATGCTACGGCTAGTTTCCCTGCCAGTTCCAGACCCTCTGCTTACACCTCCCTTAGTGAGGAAGCTAATGGTTTTGTATTTAAAGTTCACCAAATAGCAATTCCTTCCTAGCCAATCCATTCTGATTAACACATCATAATATCCCAATGGAAACATATTTAAGTTCACCTTAATTTTTTGTCCTACTATTTCAACAAGGCAATTTTCCACCTTAGTAGTCACTCTTCTTTTAGCCCCAGTAGCCAGTTGTAATAACTAGGAGTTTTCAAATTTGGCAATTTGCAAATGACACAAATCAACTAATTTTGGACTGATATAACTCAGGCTTGCACCTAGGTCTATTAAAATAGAAACAAAATGATTAGTTATTTTACCTTCAAATTCTACCATCGCATGTTGATATTCAACCTGGTGATCTTCCAAAGTAGCATTGATCCTTGGTATATTTATTGTTATCTCCCCAACTTTAGATGATTCTTAAATATGAGCAGTCGGTTTTGTTCTAGCACGATGAGGATGATTTTTCTAATAATGGGGCTCCCCATAGCCCCAACACTACAAAGGAGGTTTTTGCGACTGGTTAGGCTTAGGTTTGCTTGACACCTCATCTTGCTTGTTTTCACCTTGCGGTCTGTATTTTTGCTAATTTTTCCCCTGAGGTCCATTCTGTTGTTTTCGGTAAGTACTCTTAGCACCAGCAGCTTTTGCATTCTTAGTACTCTAGAAATTTTTCTGCCCCTTTTTGTTTGGCCAACTTCAACCACCTTCCCCTTTCTGCTTCATTTGTTGATAGCATATTCAAAATTTTCGAATAACTTCATCCATCGACTTAGGATTACCAAATTCTTACCTTTTCTTCATGAAAGTTGGAAAGCTACAAATAATATGTTGCACCGTAGCTTTTTCTTCATGAATATAAGGAATATATTTTAGTAGGGAGGTAAAATTAGCTACAAATTCATCCATGGACTGTTGTCCTAATTTTAAATCATGGAATTCTTTTACCTTTTCATCATAAAACCATTCTATTAAATATTTGTCCTTAAAATGCTTCTGAAATTTGTCCCATGTCACTTCTTATTCATAAATTCTTTTAACATTTTTAATTTCTTCCCACCATAAGGTGGATTTAACTTGCATTTGATAAATTTCCAACCTGTCCTTTAAATTGTCATCATATTCATAAATTTGGACGTATTTTTTCATATTGATTAACCAAGCTTCAACATCTTTCTCCACTTCTCCATAAAACATCAGGGGTTTGATTTTCTTGAACTCTCCTTGCAATTCAACCAATTGCCTCTTGGTCCCCTTTTTATCAGAAGCATTTTCATACTCGTCCTCATTGTAAATTTGGCCTCCCTCAAATTCTAGGTTGTCCTCTCTTTGTCGATGCTTCTCAACTCTATTTCCATCATTAGGACTGGGATTTGGATTTCTTTGATTTTTTTTATTATTATCTAAAATGATCTTCATAATTCTCTCATGTTACAACCTCAGAATCTCATTATCAACTCTTAAATTCATCATCTCAACTCATAGTTATTGAACTGTTTCCAACAACATTACATTTGTGTTGTGGGTTTCTTCTCCCAAATGAAACCACATTTCTGTGTTGGTTTTTGTATAAGGTATAGGTCCAAATCCTACTAATTGTATCCCAGGTGGAGTGATTCCAGCTCCTCTCCTCTTGTTGCTTCTATTGTCTGTGCATCATTAATACCTTTTGTTATTTCACAGATTCCCAAAAAGGCCACATTGTTTCAACCACAGTGCTCTGATATCGCTTGTCACATACACTACACTCACTCTACACCCCTAGATAAAAATAAATAAATTAATTAAAATATATATATATATATATACATACATACATACATACATACATACATACATACATACATACATACATATATATATATATATATATATATATATATATATATATATATATATATATATACCATGAAACAAGGACAATTACTTAAATGGTATTATGTACCATTACTTAAACGATATGATATCATGCTTAATTTTCCCACAAATATTTAAACTCGGTATCATTCTTAACCTTATGCTCATGATGATTGTCACTTTCTAACCATCAGGTTGAGAACTTTGGAATTATATCGATTAATGTGACTAACTTAACCCTCATTCGAGGAAGTTTAAACTATAAGGGGTCACGCATGGTTTGACTTCTATCATCACCAATTAAGTGAATTATCCCACCCTAGGTGATATTTTCAAGTAACATGTTTTGTTTTTATTTTTTCAATATTAAATTACAAACATGGTTTTATACTCCCAACAATGATGTTATGGGTCGAACCATAGATTGGAACCTTACTCCTTTTCATTAATGTTGAAAGATGCACTCTCACATTTACAAGTGGCTATATAAACAACTTTCCCAAAGCCTACAACTAGTTATCACTTACCTTGAGATTTGACGATACCAAATCAATGACCCTACACAATTAGGGCTAGATCTACAACCATAAATGAATAGGGATACATTAGGGTAACAAACCTCCTCCTCTAGTGTTGCAGTGGTTCATTCTATCAATCACCCTGTCGTTGGAATCCGTTAAATTACAAATTCTTGAGGGAGGATACTATTGGTTCTCAACTCATGCAAGCTCTCTCTGAGTTTTCCCTATGAATTTTCTCGACCAATAATTGGATCTTGGTGATGTTCGACATATAAGAGTATCGATGGTGTTGGATTCTTAGAGTTCTTCTTCGAGTACTTCCAAAAAGGACCACTCCCTGTTACCGAGACCTACTCACAACTAGCAAGGTAACTTTGTTTTCTTCTTCACTACCAACCTTTCCATTTTATTTGGCAGTCGCTAGATTTGTTGCTAACTGAAAAGGTTCTCAATTTTAGAGGCATGGTTGGAAAAATAATCTAAGTTCATCCCAAGTAATCTTCATTTCCTACTTATATTATTTGGATATTGGAGTTTTTTATGTGAAACTTTATTTGACTTATTCAAGGTGATTTTCATTGGATAGGTAAGGTTTATGAGTTCTATAGCATATTTTATGCTATGGCTAGTTACCCTATCAGTTGTGGACTCTTTGCTTACAAAATCTTCTATTTTTCCGGGTTTCACGAAACTCTATTACTCCGGTTTAAGTTATGTCTTTATTATTTGATATTCCTATATTTATATTTGGAAAATGTAATCTAGGGTTTAACTGCTAGGGTTCCTTCCAGAGGGAAGTTATGATACTAGGATAGTATAGTATGTGAAAATTCCTAGATCTACCAATCTCAAGAATCCTACTGCAACCAACTGAATCTACTTCACCTAGATTGTAAATTACATTACTAGCTTATTTCAAATTTCTTCTTGAAACATTGGAGTAAATTACTGAAGTAGCCTACACCAATTAAAAATGATTTTGAAACATAGAAACTAAGCAAGGAAGATACAAATGCATAGGACACAGTTATTTTTGGACAATAGTCCCTAGAAAAATCCAATTCGGTAAACTGGTGCAGCAGCTCTGAGGGTTTATTGTTATTAAGCAGTAGAAAATTCTGAATACATCACTGAATACCTCACAGGGTTATTCAGTTACAAAGAGAAATATTGATAGAAGCTTTGTGATTTTTACCTCACACAATCATTAAGAAAAAGTCTCACTTGTTCCGGTTGCTAGATGAGGTGCCCATGGCAGGCCCTGCGCTAGCTTAGTGTTGCCTCTACGTTGTCCTAGCATCAACCCTTCCAGGCACTATGTCACCCAACTGGGGAATTGATCAGTAGCCCAAAGTCACTGCTCTTAGCCTCCCGGTCTCACACCTCAACTTCTGACTACTGAAACTAACCCTCTACTCTGACTTTTGACTCTCTCTCTCTCCCCCTTTGTGCTACTTCTGCGTGGCCCTTCTAGCCCTGCGTCAGCCTCTACGTCAAGGCTTTTGGATCACTCATTTCCTCTCTCTGATAATGTATCTCTGGCTGAGAATCTCTCTCTCTGTGGAAGTTTTTATCCCTGCCCCTCAACTACAAGATATCTCCTTAATCAATTTTTCCTCCTGAAAACTTCTCACTTTAGAAAATTGATTTTCTCAATCTCTCTATGTGTTTTCCAAATGACTCTCAAGCGCCTTCTTATATCTTGTTTTACAACCAAAATCCTAGATTAAATCTTAATCAAAGGCTCAGATCGTTTTGGCTTGATCTGTGGATTTTTCTAGAATTTTCACCCCTGATTATATTAATACTCATTAATATCTTTATTTTCGTAAGTTTAGATTTAGGAACCCCATTAAAAATATTAATTATTTTAATAAAATCACTTATGGGTGGAATTTCCAAAAAATCTTTCTGGGTTCTTTGGAATACATGTGCCCAAGCCTCCCTGCAAAATTTCAAGCTTAGAGCACATCTGATGCTACGCCAAATCAACATAGTACTGATTAGGTTATTGATTAGGGACTTCGAACTTGTATCAGAGAGATTACACCCTATAAATTTTCTCTATTTTCTCTTGGATAATATGAGGCATTGACCTCAATATTAATGGGAACCCTTGTAATTTATTCATATATTGAATTTGTATGTGTGATCACACGATCCCTCTCTATCCTATACATTGTTTTACTACAGAACAACATAAAGTTTTTCTTTTTGTTTACTGTTGTTAATGTATCAAAGATATGATTAGTTTTTGCACTACATGATCTTAATATATGGTTAATTCTTATATTATGCACATTTGATTCTGAGTTTTGTTATAGACATTTTTGGGCACTGCAACCCCAATCATAAATGTCCATAAACCAAGGGCTCTTAAGTACCTAAAAGTGTTGTTCCAACCCCTAAAAGAACAAGGTCAACTGATTACATCATCTCCCAACAGTTCTCCATGAAAAACTACTCAGAACTGGTCAAAACTGGACCATCTCACCTGCTCCATGGTCAAAGTGCGCTGCATCCCACCTAAATGCAAACGGGAGGTGCGATGCATACTGAAAACCCCTTCTATGGGGTGCGATGGGCAAGAGTGGACAAATGGCAGGGTCAATCTACAAGGTGGAGGATCATGGAATCTTCCAGAAACTTCTCCTGTGACACTTGCCTCTCTACATTCGACCAGGGATGAGTAAGAGATCATCAATCTCCAAGTGGAATCAAGAACTATCAGAGAGAGGACACTAATCAAATCTCAAAAGCTGACTCACCCCACTTGCAAACATCTATATATGGATCCCTCATCCCAGAGATCCAGAGGCTGGAATTTTGTATCTTGTAAGGAAGTGCTGCTGGTTTCTTGGTGCAACATCATAGTGTTGGGTGATCTAAGCTTTTCATGAGGTGAAGAAGGGCTTTCTTGCTGAGAGGATGACGTTGGGTCAGAACAATTGGTTGTAATCCTCTTTGCTATTCTTGATTATTAATAAAGCTATTCAATTTTTCCTCCACATTCTTGTATGATTGATGATATATGCATTTGTGTGGTCAATATATATCTGGTCCTATATTGTTTATGATAGTAGATCTCTGTTCTTGGATAGTGTTATGCTGCTTTGATTTCACAGGTGCTATTTGAAGCTAGGTAGACGAGGAAGCGAGTGGCAAAGATCTATCAGAAGGGAGAAGAATCAAGCAAGGAACCAAGCGCAAGACAGAGGTTGGTCTCCTTTATTCCCCTCTTATCTACTTCTCATAAAGGAAAACGAAAGTGGTTTTAGTTTGTTTGTTTCTAAGGTAGCTACCAGCCTTAGTGGGACTAGCAGTTTTGCATAGACACTAGATTTCCCGATAACAAAATGGTGACTCCGCTGGGGAGCGAATAGATTGTTTGTTTGTCTATATTTGTTTTCTTTATAAACTTACAAAGGGAGCCTGAAGTCAAGCCAGCTAGCCTTTGAACTACATTTGCTATGCAAGTGCAAAGTAGATCAATGCTGCTTCAGTCTATCTCCGGGTTTTGTTTATAAACTGAACAATCGATTTACAAGCTCTCTAGTTGCCCTTGTGGTGGCTCTAGTAACCTCCTTAGATCTACCCCTGTGATTTATTTACTGATTACCACTTGCTCGACCTAAATTCCTGAACTGTGCTGCAAACTGTGATCAAGAACTGGATCAAAAGTCTCGCACTGTACCATCGCACCCTCTCTTCAAGGATATCAATATGCATCGCACTTCCCATGTGCTGTAGGTGGGATGCATACTGGAATCCCTGTGTAATAGGTGCACTGATCAGTAAGGGCTAATTTTGCCTCCAGACTTTTGTTTTTTCACTCTTTTCAACTCTATTCAGGAGTTTTGATGTCTGTAGTCAGTATACCTCTATTGGAAACCCCCTTCCTTGCCATTATTCCACCTCCATTGTGCAAAGAACTGTAAATGCTTTTATGTATTATGAGCCATTTTCAGTTCTCTTTTACAAAGAAGTAGCGTAATTGAACTATCGTTTCTTGATCTGGAAGTGTTGCAAGTGTCGTTTTCAGTCATAGAAGAGAATCCGATTGTTCTTGATAGCCAATTACACTTTTACTCTTGTATTTGATTTGGATTAGTAGTTTTTCAAGTGTCGAAAGCAAGTTTTCAATTCTAAATAACAAAGTGTCGTCATTGTCTTCATTTTTGTTTTGAAAAGAAGCTTGTTAGTAATGTCGCTTTGAAAAATAATTCAGATTTGCGCTTAGCTTTCTTTTTATCATTCACACATTAAGAAGGTTGAAAAACAAATACATGCATGTGCATTTGCATTTAGACTGTTTGTTGGTTTGATTTAGGACAGTGCATATAGTGTGTGCTCTCTGCTCTATGTTGAAAGAATATCGTCTCTCTTTCCTTAGTAGCTAGGATCTTCATTGCAAAAAGAAGATTAAACGATTGTTTATCATCTTAGATTGCATTTTAGGAATTGTATATCTACATCACGCGGTGAACCTGAAAGGCAAATTTCTTAAGCAATATCAACTGTAAAATAAATTTAATGAATCTAAAAACGCTTTGGAACCTAACGCACAACATTTAGAAGTCTAGGCTAGAGACGTATTCCGGCATTGTAAAGCCTGGTAACTGTTGTTTTCATTGCTAGTTGGGTGATTCCTCCACTTTGAGACGATAAGTCCTAGTACGGACTTGTGCTCCCACGTTCGAGTATATATTGGGAGACCACAATAGGCTTTATCCTTTATCCATAGGAAGCTGTGTATGCCGCCCTATCGATTGCAATGCACTGAACACAGCATTCGGGAAGATTGATTGCCGTACCGTAAAAAGTATTCTACAGTTTTGCGATTGGTTTGGTAATCCCTCTGTCTAGATTTCCAAAGTAGTCTCTTTTGTTCCTTTTCAGACTCCTTAAAGGAAAAAGTCCATCTGAGCACTTGTCACTTCAAGCTCATTAAAAATCAAAGGCGACTAGAGTCATCTTTTGTTTTTTCTCGACTCTTAAAAATTGAAAAAACAAGTTGTGTCAAAGCGTCTAAAATTAATTTAATTCAGAAACATATTTCCCCTTGATTTTTAGTTGATCGAGTAATCCGCAATCGTGGAAGAAAGTCAATTGAAACCCCGTCGTTCGCGAAGGCTTACGAGTCAACCGTCTTTGTCTCCAGAATCAAAACTCTTACGAATGAAGCGAACTCGTTTAACTGGTTCCAAATCCCCTGGTAAAGTTAGAACAAGTGTTCCAACACCATCGGAGACTCCGGTTACTCCAAACATTTCTGGTATCCCTGCCTTTACAGAAGAAGTTCCGCAGCCACCAAAGGACAGTAGAGTTGATCCTAGTGTGAAGGTAAACACTTGTATTATTGAACCAACTCCATCTACAGCTGATTCGGAAGGTGTTATTCCCCAAACATCTGTCACTGCAGATTCTATACCTTCATCGGCACCAGAAATATTTTACGGACCTGACGGTATACCTCTTCCACATGGTATGATTGCTATAGAAGAGATTGTGGAGGATCCTCCATCTAGTACTCCATCACAATTTGGAGTCGAGATCACCCTATATCCTTCTTCATCAGAAATTAGTCTACCGTTATCGGAAGCTCCTGTAGAATCGCTAGGAAATCTTTTGGATAGACTAGAAATGTCTGAACAACCGTCAACATCTAGGACTGTGTCATCCAAAACAGCAATGGCGGAACTTCCTGATGTTACTCCAACAATGTTCGTCGGCATACCATCTGTCCCAACTAGCTCTCAATCGCTAGATGGGGCCCACTCAGGGGCTATTTCGACAGTATGGTCCGTTCCCGTTTTTTCATCCGGAATAATATCCGGGAACTCTTATGTTGAGTCTCAGCAAATTGATCCTTTACGGTGTCAATTTGGGCAGTCCAGTCCTCAAGGACAAACCATTCCTTTGAGTACCGGATTACCGCCGTATGGGGGGAGATATACCCTTTCATTATCTCCTCCGGGAGGACAACCATACGAGAGTTCACAACAAAATTCAGGTTATGCTGGAATTACATCTAGTGGTTGGGTGCCAATACTGCCCCAACAACCAAGAGTTGTATACTCGATGCAACAATGTTTACCTATGTCAAATATACCAACTACGCCGGCTATTGTGACGGTGTCGCAAGTACAAGCGTTGCCTGTTGTATGCCAACCTCAAGTTTCCCAGGTTGTAATGCAACAGCCTCTTGTCCCTGCGACTCAACCACAATCTCCAAATAATGGAATGACACAGGCCCAAACGGGTACAATTACCCCTCATCTTGGTCAAACAGCCAATATTGGACAACAGCACATGGCTTCACAACCATGGCTAGTGCAATATCAACAACCGCAATTCCAACAAGTTTACCAAGGATCTGAGCAACAAATATTTGCAAATAATGGGCAGCTGTATATTCAAAACGGTCAAAATCAACCATTCTACAATGGTTATGCCCATCAACCTTATCAAAGTTACCAACATCAAATGTATTATGCTAGTATGCAAAGACCAACTGCCCAGGCAATTCCATCTTATCCTGGATATGCTTCGCCAAACCTGAATCAACAGTTACCCTTCGTGGCGAATTTAGAGTTACCGGATCTAAATCGGCTAACGAACGATCCAATTGCTTATGCCCCTTGGTGGCCAGCGATTCCGCATAAACTTCCGTCAGATATTCCTAAATTTAATGGGAATCCGGGTGAAGATCCATCAAATCATGTGATGAAATTTCATCTGTGGTGTTCATCAAACACCCTAAACGATGATTTGATTAGGCTTCGCCTTTTTCATAGAACGTTGACTGGTCCGGCAGCAAAATGGTATATCGAATTACCTAGAGCTTCGTTTGATAACTTCATTACCCTAGCCACAACCTTTTTAACCCATTTTCAGTTACCCATAAGGTATGAAACGGGAACAGAACTTCTTACCAATTTCAAACAAACAACGGCCACTCACATATCCGATCATATTCATGAGTGGCGACGTCGTCATAGAATGGTAAAAACGTATGTTCCTGATCAGCTTTTAGCTTAATGGTTTATTAAGTCATTGTTACCCTCCATTATAGAAGATGTGGCAAAGGGGGGAGTCGTCACTGAAGAGCAAGTTATTGCTCATGCGCAATATTTAGACTTGATTTATACTCAGTCTGGCATGCTCTACGATAAAATCCTTGACGCTCCCAGACCGGAATTTTCCGTTCCTCCTCCTCCTAAATCAAACAATGACTCTCATGCTGGCGATGGCGTGATTGGTACGACAAACACGAAATCAAAAAAGGCTACATCTAAAAAGGCCCATAAGATTTCTAGTCCAAATGCAAAAGAAGAATTTCTCACCTCAGAAGTAAATGCCGTCTCAACTGACAAAGGCAAAGAAACCAAGCAACCAGGAGGCAAGAAGAAAAACACAGGGAAGAAGAAGAAACAGGAGGAATCATCACCTGAAAAATCTTCTACAAACCCTTCTAGAGATAAGAAACCAAATCTTCCATGTCTTATATGTGATGAGGATCATTGGACAAGAGAGTGTCCATATAAAGCTGAGCTTAGAAAATTCTTCAAGAATTCGAAAACCTCGGCGGTATTAACTGATCCGTTTCCAAATCCAGGAACAAACCTGCTTGCCAGTGATAATGCTTCCCCGTCCCAAGTGTTGATGTTGTCAGTTTCAAAACAGAAAAATGATGCTTTGATAACGACAAGGAATAAAGATTACGGGAATCCACAGCTGTCGAACAACAAGGATAAAGATAAACCTAGTAGTTCGACAACAACTTCGACAGATGTTGCGCCACCCATCAATCCAGAGCTGAAAATAAAACCGCCAAAGGGAGTAGTACACAAGTTAACATTTAATCCACGTGCCAGAGTAGCACAACATTATAATATAGTGGAAGATCTGGCCCAATCGCCATCCGCTATGTCAACACTTGAGGTACTGCAAAATTGCCCCTCCCAAAAGCAGGATTTATTATCAACAATAGGTGGGATTGACCCAAAGGATTCTAATCTTGTGTCCTTTAATCACAAAGTATATGATCCTCAGTTACCAGCTCAACTAGCTTTCCTCATTCAAGTGAAAGCCCTCAACAAAACTGTTCATCAAACAATTATTGATGAGGGGGCATCTACATGTATTATGTCGATGAGTTGCTGGAAAACTTTAGGATCTCCAACCTTGTCACGATATTCAACGACATTAAAAGCGTTCGATGGATGAACATATACCCCATATGGGATTTTAAGTAACTTGCAAGTTGAACTGGGGGGGGGGGGGAAACGGTAGAAATAGATGTTGAAGTAATCGATGGAAACCTCGATTAAAACATACTACTGGGAAGGCCCTGGATATATTCTATGGTTGCTGTTGTGTCGACCTACTTTAGGAAGATTGCATTTCCCTTTCAGGGAGGAATTAGAATCGTCGACCAACAAACATTTCTCCCCAATAGTTCCCAAGTTATGGGAAGCATTCTAATGATCCATGGAAGCCCCCATTCGCTTCAAAATATCGGAGTAGGCCTACTAAAAGACCCTATATTAATGGGGACTTTTGCCCTCCTGCCTCCAATCGATCTGGCGGAAGTGGCAATGGTAGGAACCCGCAATATGATATCTTCTATTCAAAAGATCTCAGAAAATGATATTAACATGGATCATCTTTAGGTATTGCCTCCAATCCCAATAGAAATATTGTAGCAATAAATGTTTTTGGCATGGGAGGCAGACCCGAATCAACGCTCATCAAGCATTTGGATAGATAGGTCTAAGGAATATGGCACCCCTTCAGATCCTTGGTCGTAAGTGCATTACACCGACGAAACGCTCTTTTTCGCGAATTCAGATATGTCTTTGCTTGGTCATATGATGAAATGCCAAGCATTGACTCGAGTATAGTTGAACACGAAATAAAGATCTATCCAGATGTCAAACCAGTACGACAACGGCTACGACAGGTGCACCCCAAGAAAGCCGATGCCATCAAGGCAGAAGTTGAAAAAATTCTCCATGCTGGGTTTATTTACCCGGTTCCTCTAACCAATTGGGTATCGAACATTGTTCCTGTAATGAAAAAACAAGGAACGATTAGAGTGTGCGTCGATTATAGGGATGTAAATCAAGCTTGTCCAAAAGACAACTACCTTACACCCTTTATTGTCCAGATAATTGATGAATGCACCGGATGTGAAATCTTTTCATTTATGGATGGATTCTCCAGGTATAATCAAATAAATATCCGCCCACAGGACCAGCCAAAGACTGCATTTATTTATCCGTGGGGCACATTTGCATATCTCAAGTTACCCTTTGGTTTAAAGAACGCAGGGGCAACATTTCAGAGGGCAATGAGTTATGCCTTCCATGACATCAAAAACATCGTTCAACCATATCTCGACGATCTTCTGGCTCATTCGCGAAAGCGGACCGATCATCCGCAGCATTTAAGAGCAATATTTCTACGTTGCCGACACTACAAGATACGACTCAATCCACACAAATGTGTGTTCTGTGTCAGTTCTGGTCATTTACTTGGCTTTGTAGTCTCAAAGGACGGGATTCGTCTCGACCCATGTAAGGTTCAAAAAATCATAAATTTTCCTCCACCTTCAAATTTGCTTCAGATTCAGAAACTCCAAGGGAAAGCAAACTTTCTGAGGAGGTTCATTCCAAATTACGCCGAACTTGCTAAAGGTTATACGCGTATATTGAAAAAAGAAGTACCCTTCATCTGGGATTAGGTCGCGCAAGCTTCCTTTGATGCTTTAAAGGAATCCCTAATGAAAGCATCATTAATGTATGCTCTTGATTATCAAAAAGACGTTAACCTGTATCTCGCTGCAACATATACAACCATCGCAATAGTTTTAGTACAAGAAGACAATGGAATTGAAGATCCTATATATTATTTGAGTAGAAACTTAAATGATACAGAAAGAAAATATTCCTATGTTGAAAAGCTGGCTCTCGCAGCTGTTGAAGCGATACAGAGATTTCGACACTATGTCCTCTTTCGAAAAACTACCATTTTATCAGATTGCAACCCCATGACTTATATATTGTCGCGACAGTTGCTGGGGGGAAAATATTCAAAATGGATAGCAATTCTTCAAGATTTTGATCTGGAATTTGTAAAATCCAAATCGAAGAAATCCCTGGTATTCGCAGAATTTCTATGCAATCTCCCATCGTCGTCCAACGATGAAACATCAGAAGAAACCATCGTGGATGAATCTTTGTTTCTGATATCTTCAAGCAATCCGTGGTATGGAGATATAATCATCTATCTCCAAACCCAAAAATATAGGTCTAATACCTCTCGCTCGGAACAAAAATGTATTCGATACCAATCAAAAGACTACATGATCGTCGGTGATACACTTTACCGTCGTGGTGTCGATACAATTATGAGGAGGTGCCTCACCCCTGAGGAGGCCGAAAAAGTCCTGAATGATTTCCATTCAGGTGCATGTGGGGGGCATTAATCTGGTTACACTACAGCGCAAAAAAAATTTACGAGCAGGATACTTCTGGCCAACAATGTTCAAAGATTGCATAACCATAGTCAGAAGTTGCCATGCATGTCAAATTTTCGATAGCAAAACCAGAAGACCACCCGCACCCCTGCAGCCAATAGTTGATGTTGGGCCATTCGCCAAATGGAGCATAGATTTTATGACATGTAACTCCACCTCGACTGGGGGGCATGGGTATATCATAGTCGTGGTAGACTATTTTACCAAATGGGCCGAGGTGATGCCTACATTAAACAACACTGGTGAAATAGATGCCCTTTCCTTTTTCAATCATGTAGTCGCTAGATTTGGCATTCCACAGGCCATAGTTACAGATCATGGATCACATTTTCGCAATCACATCATGGTTGAATTGGCTGCCAAATTGGGGTTGTCCCACGACAGCTCTACTCCATATTACCCGCAAGCCAATAGACAAGTTGAAGCAATCAACAAATCCTAAAGCGGATGCTGCAAAGGATGATTGGAGTCCACAAAAGGAGTTGGCACCTGATCCTGTATGCAGCCTTGTGGGCATACCGAACATCGGTAAGGAATGCAACCAGGTTTACACCCTTTCAATTGGTGTATGGCCTAGAAGCAATCTTACCAGTTCAGTGTGAGATCTCGTCCCTCAAACTCGCAGTCGACCTTCTCCCCGGGACTTCAGAAGAGGAGGCTCGTTTCTTGGAACTAATCCAATTGGATGAAACCTGGCGTGATGCGCTTTGGCTAACAGAGCCCATAAGAAACGAGTCAAGACGCAGTTCAACAAAAATGTCAAACCCCGTGTCTTATCATAAGGTAACTTGGTCTTACTTTACGACCAAGAATTCGATAAACTGGGAGCAGGAAAATTCAAGTCTTTGTGGATGGGCCCCTATATTGTTAAACATGTATTAGAAAAAGGGGCCTACGAGTTAGTGGATTATGACAGGATTCCACTGGCGTAACCCCGTAACGGGTTGTACCTTAAGCGTTACTACGCATGATTCAGTGTAGTAACCCCTATGCTTTTGTTACATTTTTGCTTTCGCTAGGGTAATTTTTTGGTCAAGTAATCCACTTTTTACATTTTTCGCAGATTTCGAACCTATTGGACTCTTTTTTTGGATATGCCGACGGAGCGAGTCATAGTTCGTGGAACCTATCTTTTGCAGCCTGGGCTATTTTCGATCCAAGTGGCGAGTTAGTAAGTTTCAGATGGGTATGTATTGGTCGGTCAACAAATAATATCGTTGAATATAGCGCGTTGATAGAACTCCTCTCTGATGCCATCACACATGGCATACGCTGACTTGTCGTCAGGCTAGACCCACAACTCGTCATACTACAACTCACTGGTATCTACTTCGTCCGAAATCCAGCTATTTATCGCATGTTCCTAAGGGTCAAGATTTTGGAAAGGCAATTTGATTTTATTCAATATCAGCATATTTCCATAAACTTGAACACATTAACAGATTCATTGGCAAATTATGTGTTAGATAGACATTTGCAACATTTATAAAAAGAAGCATTTCATCAGTATTTGCATCAGGATCATGTAACTTAACTAAAATAAAGTTCCGAAAATCAAAAATATATATATAGCTGTTTATGGTTTACACATAATGTTCTGTAACCAAGACAAAAATTGGTCAGATGACCCAAAACTCAAAATGATAGGGGGCACCCTAGTCTAATGATGTTGGTGATAACAAGTCACCACCTGTGCAATCATGCGTAAAAGCCTAGTCCATCGACTCAGCACGCCAGTAGTATGTCGCTGCAACCTCAAAGGCAGCTCATCAGTCCTCACATCCGGAATACCAAGAGTGAGGCCTTTGACCTGATCCTGTAATGTTGAAAGAGTCTCGGCCACATCAAGGTCGCGAAGGATAGCCCTTCCCACAGCCTCTCCTGCTGGAGCGGCAACTGGCACTCTCAGGCGTACTACTGGCCGAACTGATCCAACATCTGCATGAGCACATGAGTTTTGATTAGTCTTGATAGAAGAAAGCACAAGAACATTATAAAAGAAACGATAAACAGAGATATGGTCAGAGAATTTACCGATGACACCCCACTGCTCGCCAGCTGGCAGTACCAAATCCGGATCACCCCAGAAATCCATACCAGCATATGGATACTCGGAAAAAACCATCTCCTGATGGTTGAACCACTAGAAGAAGGTATCAGAAAAGGAAACCTGGGACTGACCAGCATGTCTGGCCATAAGGTCGACCCATCTCTGCATCCGTGGCTTAGTCGGTGGAGGTAAACCAAGTGAAACATACTGCGGCTGCATCAGCGGGATCTTTTCCAAGGCAAAAGCGGTCAAAATAGAACCATATCCAAAGTTCTTCAATCTTCCGTTTTTCACCTTGTTCAGTTGTTCTTTCATCACAGAGAGTACTGCATCACACCAGTTGAACACCTTTGGTTCAAGGCATTGTTGTTGGGAAAAGTATCTACTCAGAACACCCCTATCCCACTCTAAGGTGTGACAGTGCCTTAGCAACAAACAAGGAAAACTACTTTCGTATTCTTCTTTATGAAATGTAAACGAAGAGGAATAGGATGAACTAACCTGTGTCTTGCGCTAGTCCGTTGATCCAATCGCTCTCCTCTTTGACAGCTTCCAGCTACCTGCTCCCTTACTTGCCCAGCTTCACCAAGTTCCTGCAAGATCACAAAAGAGGAAAACTACACAAAGACATAGATTTACATTCATAACTAGCTTAGGATTAGATTTAAGCTAAACATGCAAATATAACAAAACATCATTGATACACAAGCATGTAGGAGAAACTCAAATAGTTTTATTGATATAACAAGAAGATCCAGGAGGAGATACAACCAAGTGAGTCCCGATCCAGCATCTACCTCCCAGCAAAGGAATCCCTTCTTCACCTCCAACAAAGCCTAAATCACCCAATTCCCTGATCTCAATCTCAAAACCAACAACAATTCTCTGCAAAGTACAAAATTCCAGCCTCTGGATATCTGGGATGAGGGATCCATATATAGATGTAAGCAGAGAGGATGAGTCAGCTTATGATTTGACTTGTGGCTTCTCTCTGTCAGTTCTTGCTTCCACTTGGAGACTGAGAGCCTATTACTCATCCTTGGTCGAACTCAGTGAGGCAAGTGTCATTGAGGAAGATTCTGGAAGCTTCCATTGTTTGTCCACCTTGCGGAATGACACTGCCATTTGGCATTTCCCGCTCAGTGCACCCTGGTAGTGCATTTAGGTGCGTTGCAACGCACCTAGCTAGTGTACTGGGGTGCTATGCAATGCAGGTAGCTAGTGGAGCAGCTGAAATGATCCTGATTTGACTGATTTTGAGTAGTTTCTGGTGGAGAACTTCTGGGAGAAGCTGTAATTTATTGACCTTGTTCCTTTAGGGGCAGGAACAACACTTTTAGGGACTTTGGATCCCTTGGTTTATGGACATTTCATTCTTAGAGATGTAAGGCACAAAAATGTCTATAACAGTTGCCCCCTAAAGTATGAGGTCGTTTATCAAGTGAAATGCTTTATTAGGAGGATCCAAAGTTATTTCAATGCTGGGAGGAGACCTGTAATAAGATACAATACAATACATTATTTTCATACTGTTTTCATGATCTAGCTGAGGCGGGCATTCCCATGCTCAGCTTTATAAATTCATTTTTATGTACACAGGACAGACAATCGTCTGATGGTAGACTGATGATTCTGATGAAGTCATCATCCTTTTGGTAGGATGATCATCTGTGCTACAATGCTGTACATGTCAATGTTTTTATTTTTCCTGAATATATATCACAGCCCGGATGGATGAGACTAGATCCGGGGTCTTCAATCTCGTCCGATCTTCACTCGAAGTACAAGTCGATCCATGTGAGAAATGTTTTGAAGTCGAACATGGAAAGACATCGCTTGATTACCAGTCAATGATGTAAACTATTAACAAGTGCGAGAGGAATCACCGATAAGGATGATGACCCTCAAGGTACTGCAGTACAATTCACGTGGTGTGAATAAAGGACTTGGCGTCGAACACCACGCAAAATATTTCGGTCGAAGGTCATTGATGTATACCTGTCGCCGGAAGTGAGAAACTTGCCATTGAGGCATGCAAGCTTCAAAGTACTGAATGGGGTGTTCCTAGATCAACTTCTTGGATAATGAGCTGATGTCGACAAGAAGCGATCCGTCAAAGGAGGGCCTTAATGAATCCCACATCAATGACACGGAACGGAGCAAATGATTTTGATGGAGGTGAAAACGATCTGATGGTATATGGTTCAGGATGGTGGTCATGAAAGAATGAAGTATAATGTATGGTAGTGGATGGGACACGGGTGACTTCTCTGGATGACTTCTCTTGAACATGTCGGCGACACTTATGTGATGGATTGGTAGCATTTACCCCAAATGTGGATGGTATGGCGAGACCATGGTGATGTGACCGGTGAATGAAACAAGCCAACCCGACTCAGGCACAGAGTGGAAGTGTCATGTTCAAGAGCGACTTGCTACCAATAAAGATTCTTTGAGTTTCTTCCCAATTTTTCCCCAGTCATTGCTGACCAGTACCTCTTTATTTTTTCAAGCTTGAGGAGGATAACATATGCTTGTTCTATAATTTGCCCTTCAGGCAAACCCATCGCTATGTTTTAACGAGCCTAGCGATAGTGAAACTCGTTCTTGTCTAAAGACAAGTTTGTCGCTATTAATGTTTTTAACGAGTTTAACGACAAAGATAACTCGGTCCTTTTCATTTTTAGAGAGTCTGAAAAGGTACGTAAAGTTAACTCCGGAATTCCTTTTTCGTCATCTAATCCCTTAAGTCCGAAAAAGTATAAAATAATACAGAAGGGATGAATTTTCGATAGTTTTAACGAGCCGAACAAAACAAGCACTCGATCTTTTTGTGCAATAATCCCTCAGGTCCAAAAAGATTAAAATCTAGAGGAGGGATAGCACTTCCGGTCGCTTTAACGAGCTGGAAGGCCAAAACTCGGCAATCTTTTCATATTTTACGAGTCAGATTAAAAGAGCTTAAAGAAGACTCGTCTTTTGAGGAACGAGTGATAAAATGGGTAGCAGTTGATTCCAGGTAAGGGTTGGAATTTTCCAATCACGACAGTATCACAAGGATGGCTAGTGAAATCACTCTTCGCAGCTGTTCCTCAAAATGGGTAAACAATCAAATGGAGGTGAATGATCGGCCAATGGAAAAGTGGAGGTGACGGTGCAAACACGACCAAGGCTTTAATGGCTGATAATGTTACATTCACGGTGGTTATTTACCGGAGGATAGTTCATTTTTTAACGAGCTTAAACGCGGATTGAAACACTTGCTCGGTCTTATGTTTATTTTTTAACGAGCATGAACTATGTGCTAAAACTGCTCGATAATCCAGTCATATGATAAGAATGTCTCATATAAAACGACAACATTTAGATTTTTGCCCCACATCCTTTCTTTATGCAAGTTAGGAAACGACTAATCCTACGAGTTTAAAGGGTTAGCCTACGGGTTTAAAGGGAGGACCTAAAAATTTAAAAAATAAATAGCCGCCCCTTGCTTGCACTCCAAAAGGTTTGCATGCCCCCAGGTATAAAATACGATTTCAAGGTTACCCCTCAATTTGCAGACAAAACATTTGTTCTATCAGGAAAGGCCTACCTCTTTCAGGTTACCAAAGATTGTCTCATTCGCGTTACAAATGAAACACTTCCTCGGCGATGTCTACCGAAATAAACAAAGGTGAGCAGAGATGAGCGCCACTCACATAACTTTGACAAGAGAATCTTTTTCTAGAATAACCCCTCTTCCACTGACGGATGAGGTATAGACTAGTCATATTCTCCCGCGGAAACCTACCCTATACCCGAAGTTTTCCTGCCGAAGCAGACCAGGACGCATGCCCCCTGGGTTCCAGTCATATCCCTCCGAATTACTCGCGCTGATCGGGAGGACGGACCGTGGGTTGAGACATTTCTTGCGTGAAGAGACCATTTAGGGATGGTATATGACTATTTGCGATGCGTGATCCGGGAAATGAAAGCTGGTCCACGAGCTTGACCACTCTTCCTTCGTGCGGAAAACACATTACTCTAAAGAGGAGACGATGGCTCCCATGCAATAAATATAGTCTCGTCCAAGGAGTAGGTTATAATCCAAGGGTCCTTGAACAACCATTACATTCATTTGAACTGTCTTCCCTTTCAATGTTATGGGCACATTGGGGAGGATCCCAAAAGGTCGACTGGTTCCTTTATCAAAGCCTGTCAGATTTCTCATCTCAGGCAAGAGCGATGGCGAACCAAGTGCTTTCCAAGCAATAGAGGAAAGGATACTCACAGAAGCCCCCTCATCTATGATGGTACCAGCCATGACCATTCTATATATTTGGACGATAATTCTGAATGGTATGCTTGCTGGTAAATGGGGTCTGCCTAGTTGATTCCAGTTGAAGGAGACAACTAGGTTGCTTGGAGGTGGGACCGAGTAGACGGCCGGGTACGGCTCTGACGAACTTCCTTCCTGCGGTAAAGGAATGGGTAGGTTGCCCCCGTGTTCGTCGGAGTCTGTGTTGATGAAGAGAATTTGGACGGTGTCATCCTTGCTCTCTCCAGTGATTGTGTCATTCGAAGATAAAACCTCTGAAGGCAAGACTGGGTCAACTGCCACCTCGACCTTTTGACTTTCGTCGGGTATGGATTTAGCTGGTTCATCTTCAATGACAGGCGCTTCAGCTGACCACTTGAGCGGGCCAGCTGAATTCTTAACTAACAAAGGACTCGGCAAGAGTTTTTTATATCCAGGAGGAAGTCGTAACGGTGAAACCGGACGATCATCCAAAACTCTTTTAGCTTCATCTAAGAAGGGACAACGGTGGATGGCGTGATCGCCTTCGCACAGTTTACAGGGAGATCTAGCTCTCCCTTTTTGTCCTAGGACTTCACTTTCGCTAGTTGACGGTGTGCTTTCAACATGGTCATCAGAGGTTGACGACACCGGATTGTGCAAACGGGGAGACCAGTCCCTTAGTATCCGAGGGATGCAAGGACAATCTCTGTGAAAGTAGTCTCCCTTGCAAATGACACATGGCGATTTAGGCCTGGTCAGTGCAGTGTGTGGATTTTCGTTAGACGACACTCGTTTGCCCCCATTCGCTTTTGGCTCCTTCTTCTTCTTCTCTTTCTTCTTCTTTTCCTTCTTCTCCTTAGGAACTTGACTTTTGGCTTTGCTAGCCCCATCAAGCGAAGAGGAAGGAGGAGAGGAAGAATTAGAGGAAGTAGAAGGTTGGTGGGTAACTCTGGACTGGTCTAACTGTTGATTCAATTGTTCAGGAATAGTGGTGTTCTGAACGACATTGGTCGAGAAGAGCCAAACTGGCAAGCCAATTGTCAGTCCTGGAAGCGACAATGTGGCCATATGGGGTGCACCAACATCTCCCCAAGAGGAGAAGGGACTAGGATTTCCACCAAGGGAAATTCCTTGGTTGGTAGACTCCATTTTATCAACCTAAGATCAACGTAGGAAAAGGGCATAAATATTCTGTTTAAAATAAATTTTACGATGCTTGGACACAACTTGTTTTTTCAATTTTAAAGAGTCGAGAAAAAACAAAAGATGACTCTAGTCTCCTTCGATTTTTAATGAGCCTGAAGTGACAAGTGCTCAGATGGACCTTTTCCGTTAAGGAGCCTGAAAAGGAACGAAAGGGACTGCTCTGGAGATCTAGGTAGAGGGTGTGCCAAACTAATCACAAAACTGCAGATACTTTTTACGGTATGGCAGTCAATCTTCCCGAATGTTGTGTTCGGTGCATTGCGATCAGTAGGGCGGCCGACACGGCTTCCTATGGATAAAAGGTTTTAAGCCTATAGGGGTCTCCCAATATATACTCGACGGTACGTGGGAGCACAATCCGTACTGGCACTTATCGTCTCACAGTGGAGGAATCACCCAACCATCAGTGAGGACAACAGTTACCAGGTTTTACGACGCCGGAACACGTCTCTAGCCTAGACCTCTATGTTGTGCGTTAAGTTCCAAAGCGTTGTTAGATTCATTCAATTTATTTTAAGTTGATCTTTCTTAGAAGTTTGCCTTTTTGGATCACCATGAGATGTAGATGTAATTCCTAAATGCAATCTAAAGATGATAAGCAAGCTTTTATCCCTTTTCAACAATGAAAATCCTAGCTACAAGGGGAAAAGAAAGACACAATCTTTTCTCAAAGAGAAAAGAGCACACTATAAATGCACTTTTCCTAAATCAAACCATACAAACTATCAATATGCAAATGCACATATGCATGTATTTGTTTTCACTTTCTTAATATTGATGCCTAAAAAGAAAGTTGATGTACAATCCGAATTTGCTTTCAAGTGAAAAACACAAACAAGCTTCTTTTCGAAATCAAAAAGGTAGAGAAGATTACGACACTCTATGATTTTGAAATAAACACTTGTTTCGACACTAGAAAGTGACAAATTCAAACCAAAAGTAAAAGTAAAAGGTTTAATCAACTGTCAACTGTAAACAAACTTTCTCCTAAGATCAGAATCGACACTTACGACAGATCTAAATCTAAGGACGACAGTATGACTATTTTACTTTTCAATGGAAAACTGTAAATGATGTAACAAACACACAAAGAACATCTACAGTATTTTTGTACAAAGGAGGCAGAATTAAGGCAAAGAAAAGGGGTTTTCAGAAAGGTACACACACTGATAACAGGCTGCAAAAATCAGAGACAAAACTGGACAAAATGAAGCAAAGAACCTCAGCTGCACAGGGCAAAGGCTGATCAGCGCACTTGTTGCACAGAGAAACTGAATTGCAGTGCAGGTAGCCCTCTCAGGACCTGCGTTGAAATGTAGAACCTCTTCACAGAGCCTGCGCTGGGGCAGAAACGAGACTTCTATCCGGGTTCTGGGTCACGGTTTGCAGTTTAATCTATGGATTTTGGCCGAGTAAAAGAAATCAGTAAGGTACAATCAGAGGGATGATTTAAAGGAGGACTAAGAGCTATCACAAAGGGCAATTAGAGCATTTGTGGATCAGCTGTTCAAATCATAAACAAATCCAGTGAGTGGATTGAAGCAGCAGCTACTTTGCATTTGATAATGGCAAATGCAGTTCGATTGCTACTTCCGTGTTTATGAAACAAACAACAAGAGAAGAACAAACAAACTAACTAGACACGGTCCCCAACGGAGTCGCCATTTTGTTGTTTGGAAAAGTATCTACTCAGAACGCCCCTATCCCACTCTAAGGTGTGACAGTGCCTTAGCAACAATCAAGGAAAACTACTTTCGTATTCTTCTTTATGAAATGTAAACGAAGAGGAATAGGATGAACTAACCTGTGTCTTGCGCTAGTCCGTTGATCCAATCACTCTCCTCTTTGACAGCTTCCAGCTACCTGCTCCCTTACTTGCCCAGCTTCACCAAGTTCCTGCAAGATCACAGAAGAGGAAAACTACACAAAGACATAGATTTACATTCATAACTAGCTTAGGATCAGATTTAAGGTAAACATGCAAATATAACAAAACATCATTGATACACAAGCATGTAGGAGAAACTCAAATAGTTTTATTGATATAACAAGAAGATCCAGGAGGAGATACAACCAAGTAAGTCCCGATCCAGCATCTACCTCCCAGCAAAGGAATCCCTTCTTCACCTCCAACAAAGCATAAATCACCCAATGCCCTGATCTCAATCTCAAAACCAACAGCAATTCTCTGCAAAGTACAAAATTCCAGCCTCTGGATCTCTGGGATGAGGGATCCATATATAGATGTAAGCAGAGAGGATGAGTCAGCTTATGATTTGACTTGTGGCTTCTCTCTGTTAGTTCTTGCTTCCACTTGGAGACTGAGAGCCTCTTACTCATCCTTGGTCGAACTCAGTGAGGCAAGTGTCATTGAGGAAGATTCTGGAAGCTTCCATTGTTTGTCCACCTCGCGGAATGACACTGCCATTTGGCATTTCCCGCTCAGCGCACCCTGGTAGTGCATTTAGGTGCGTTGCAACGCACCTAGCTAGTGTACTGGGGTGCTATGCAACGCAGGTAGCTAGTGGAGCAGCTGAAATGATCCTGATTTGACTGATTCTGAGTAGTTTCTGGTGGAGAACTTCTGGGAGAAGCTGTAATTTGTTGACCTTGTTCCTTTAGGGGCAGGAACAACACTTTTAGGGACTTTGGATCCCTTGGTTTATGGACATTTCATGCTTAGAGCTGTAAGGTACAAAAATGTCTATAACAGGCATTCTAAGGCATACTGCATATAAGACCTGTTGGCCACATGAAGAGCCACACTACCAGCTAGTCTAGCAAAAGTGAACAGAATGGGCCTCAAGGACCTGTCAGTGACATCTCAAATATTGATCTTGCCATCCTTACTCAGCTAAGATCCCTCTCTGCAATACCTACGAATGTAATCTCTCATGGATTCACCCCCACGGGCCGAACCTATAATGAGATAGGGGCACCCCGCCTCTATAAGCCGGTCAAAAAATAGATGTCCATGACAGTCAAGGGGATGGACTTGCCCCTAATCTGGAACACCTGGGTGGTAGGATCCCATGCATCGAGAAAATATTGCAACAAGTTGATTTGCTGCCTCATGCTAGAGATGCGGAAAAACTTGAACATGCCACAGTTCCGCAGTGCATTTACCGTAACTGGATCATGTAAAGAAAGCATGTCCTCTTCTTCATGCTCATGTTCTCACCATGTAACAAGCATTTTGCTGCAATGAATCTCTGAAAACAAACAAGAGGAGAGTCAGGATTCTGATTTGGTGAAAAACAGGCAAAAATTTCCATGAAAAACTGTGCACAAATTTCCCTCCTTGCGGCCATCGCACCCCCAGCAGTGTTCTGGGTGGGATGCATGCTAACTGGAAAATGGCCAAGCTAGCATGCATCGCACCTTTCGATATAGAAGAGGTGCGATGGAGCCAGGGCGAGCTTTTCAAACCCCAGAGGCTCAGAAAAACCAGAAAACATGCTCAGAATTCAAAAAGGAAAGAATGAAACTGAAGAGCTCAGGTTTAGCTCCTACCTGGCCTAGACAATGCCAAGAATCGTCCACAGAATCTCTCGGAATCAGCTGGTGAAAATCAAGGGGGAAAACACCTCCAAAGCTCCAACAAACCAAAGTTCAAATGAAATGGTAAAATGAGAGGTAAAAACCACTTTTAAATTACTTTTCACGTAATTCAAGTAAAATATTAGTGTTTTGACTCATTTTTCAAACATATATTGTTCGTTTCTAACTAGTTTTATGAAGCAATTGAGCAGGCAGTACAACCTTTGAAGGAACAAAAGTCGTCAATGGTAAAATCAAGATAATCAATGACCATTATATCGAGCAGTTTTAATGCGGAATTCAAGCTCGTTAAAAAATAAACATAAGCAATGAGAAAGCGTTCCCCCAGAGTTTAAGCTCATTAAAAAATGAACCAATTTCCGGTAAATAGCCATCGTGAATGTATTATCATCATCCTTTGAAGCCTTGGTCATGTTCTCATCATCACCTCCGCTCTATTTTGGCCGATCATTCACCTCCATTTGATTGTTTACCCATTTTGAGGAACAGCTACGAAGAGTGATCCTATTAGCCATCCTTGTGACACTGCCGTGATTGGAAAATTCCAAACGTTACTTGGAATTAGCTGCTACCCAAATTTATCACTCGTTCCTCAAAAAACGAGTCTCCTTTAAGCTCTTTTCAACTGACTCGTAAAATATGAAAAGATTGCCGAGTAATTGGCCTCTCCAGCTCGTTAAAGTGACCGGAAGTGCTATCCCTCCTTTAGATTTTAATCTTTTTGGACTTGAGGGATTATTACACAAAAATATCGAGCGCTTGTTTTTTTCGGCTCGTTAAAATTACCGAAAATTCATCCCTTTTGTATTGTTTTATACTTTTTTGGACTTAAGGGATTATATGACGAAAAAGCATTGTTGGAGTTTTCTTTACGTCACTTTTTAGACTCTCTAAAATTGAAAAGGATCGAGTTATCTTTGTCGTTAAACTCGTTAAAACCGAATAGCGACAAACTTGTCCATACAGACAAGAACGAGTTTCACTATCGCTAGGCTCATTAAAACATAGCGATGGGTTTGCTCGAAGGGCAAATTATAGAAAAAGCATATGTTATCCTCCTCAAGCTTGACAAAAATAAAGAGGTACTGGTCAGCAATGACTAGGGAAAAATTGGGAAGAAAACTTGAAGAAACTTTGTTGGTAGCAAGTCGCTCTTGAACATGACACTTTCACTCTGCATCCGAGTCGGGTTGGGTTGTTCCGTTCACCGGTCATATCACCATTGGTCCACCACACCATCCACATTTGGGGTTAACGCTACCAATCCATCATGTCAGTGTCACCGATATGTTCAAAAGAAGTCGCTCAAAGAATTCACCTGTGTCTCATCCACTGCAATACTTTTACGCTCCATTCTTTCATGATCGCCACCCTAAACCTTATATCATCAGATCGTTTTCACCTCCATTAAAATCATTTTCTCTGTTCCGTGTCATTGATGTGGGATTCACTAAGGCCCTCCTATGACAAATCACTTCTTGTCGACATCAGCTCATTATCCAGGAAGTCGATCTAGGAACAACCCTTTCAGTACTTTGAAGCTTGCATGCCTCAATGGCAAGTTTCTCACTTTCGGCGATAGGTTTACATCAATGGTCTTCAACCAAAAGATTTTGCGTGGTGTTCGACGCCAAGTCCCTTATTCACACCACGTGAATTGTACTATAGTACCTTGAGGGTCATCATCATTATCGGTGATTCCTCTCGTGCCTGTTAACAATTTACATCATTGGCTGGTAATCAGGCGATGTCTTTCCATGTTCGACTCCAGAACATCTATCACATGGATCGACTTGTACTTTGGGTGAAGATCGAACGAGATTGAAGACCCTGGATCTAGTTTCATCCATCCGGGCTGCGATATATATTCAGGAAAATAAATACATCAAATGTACATCATTACTGCACAGATAATCATCCAATCTAAGGGATGATGGCTCTACCAAAATCATCAATCTGCACACAGACGATTTTCTGTCTTATGTACATGAAAATGAATTTATAAAGCTAAGCATGGGAATTCCCACCTCAGCTAGATCATGAAAATATTATGAAGATAATATATTGTATTGTATCTTATTACAGGTCACCTTCCAGCTCGAAAAAACTTCGGATCCTCATGATAAAGCATTTCACCCGACATCAAAAAAGATTAACGACCTCATGCTTTAGGGGGCAACTGTTATAGACATTTTTCGGCACTGCAACCCCAATCATAAATGTCCATAAACCAAGGGCTCTTAAGTCCCTAAAAGTGTTGTTCCAACCCCTAAAAGAACGAGGTCAGCTGATTACATCATCTCCCAGAAGTTCTCCATGAAAAACTACTTAGAACTGGTCAAAATTGGACCATCTCACCTGCTCCATGGTCAAAGTACGTTGCATCCCACCTAAATGCACATGGGAGGTGCGATGAATACTGAAAACCCCTTCTATGGGGTGCGATGGGCGAGAGTGGACAAATGGTAGGGTCAATCTGCAAGGTGGAGGATCATGGAATCTTCCAAAAACTTCTCCTGTGACACTTGCCTCTCTGCATTCGACCAGGGATGAGTAAAAGATAATCAATCTCCAAGTGGAATCAAGAACTATCAGAGAGAGGACACTAATCAAATCTCAAAATCTGACTCACCCCCCTTGTAAAAATCTATATATGGATCCCTCATCCCAGAGATCCAAAGGTTGGAATTTTGTATCTTGTAAGGAAGTGTTGCTGGTTTCTTGGTGCAACATCATAGTGTTGGGTGATCTAAGATTTTCATGAGGTGAAGAAGGGCTTTCTTGCTGAGAGGATGACGCTGGGTCAGAACAATTGGTTGTAATCCTCTTTGCTATTCTTGATTATTAATAAAGCTATTCAAGTTTTCCTCAACATTCTTGTATGATCGATGATATATGCATTTGTGTGGTCAATATATATCTGGTCCTATATTGTTTATGATAGTAGATCTTTGTTCTTGGATAGTGTTATGCTGCTTTGATTCCACAGGTGCTCTTTGAAGCTAGGTAGACGAGGAAGCGAGTGGCAAAGATCTATCAAAAGGGAGAGGAATCAAGCAAGGAACCAAGCGCAAGACAGAGGTTGGTCTCCTTTATTCCCCTCTTATCTACTTCTCATAAAGGAAAATGAAAGTGGTTTTAGTTTGTTTGTTTCTAAGGTAGCTACCAGCCTTAGTGGGACTAGCAGTTCTGCATAGACACTAGATTTCCCGATAACAAGTTTTTTAATCAATTCGTTATTTTTTAGCTTACACACACACATATGTTTTTCTGTATAATAAGGTTATTGCAAAAGGGTTTTTCTCATATTTCCTTTTGTTCTCCACTACATCTGTAAATATTCACTAGTATCCAGTAGAAAGGTGGGACCTAGTCACCTAGTGCCTTCCCACTACCCATAGGATACTTATGTAATAACCCTTACGAGACTCTAGACAACTCCTTAACAGACTTTGGTTTGTAGTTTGGAGTTTAACCAATTTTTGAATTCTATTTTTCCCCTATTCTCTGTTATCACAAAATTCTTTTCTTTCAAAAATTAGTGGCCCTTTCCCCATATTAATTGCTACTATTACATAGTTTCTCTTCAGATTCTAGAACCTATGGCTGATGTTTCCTACCTAAAGACCAGGGCTATATTTTCACTCCTCAGTCAGAAAAGAAAATGCAGATTTTATTGTTCTATACAGATAAACCCTTCTTAACAAGGTCATACTATACACAATCATAAATATAGTCTCGTTTTCCCAAATTTAGAAAGGAAATTATGTTCTTTATTCACAGTAAACAAAAAATAAAGAAATTAATCTTTTAGGAAAAAAAATTGTAACAACAAACAAAATCTCATAATCTCCAAAAAGATTTAATGCACTTATCTACAATAGTCTGTACTCTCAGGAAAACTCAATTAGGAAAATACCACTCCTTCCTACCAACAAGATAGTTATTGTGTACAATTCTCCCCTCGAGCTTCTCAACTTCCAGGACAGAGAGTTCAACAATGACCTATTAAGGTCATTTCATAGACATCAAGACCCAATCCAACCTAGAACTTACAGACTCCTATATGTTCCTAGAGCTTTCCATTGGCTCAAGTCCAACTCAAGAAATACTCCTCGACAGTGTCTTGCCGCACCTTCCCAGCGTCTTGTTTAGGTTCCTTCTTCTCTCTCAAGGTGTCTTTAGCTCTTTCCTTCCTTCCTCTTGCCAACCCCCTTGTTTTCCCACTGAGATATTTTTATCTCTAGGGAATGAGAGAAGATAATTGTCTCTAACTGTATGGAAGTTAAAAATTCATTTAGGGTATTTTCCATTAATTTCTAAGACTCGTCACAATTTTCTATTAATAAAAAACAAAAATAAAAATAAGCCTCTTAAACACTTTAGAGTTCACTACACTTTCCTCTAAGATTTCAGTTACCAGAGTCTCATACGGTAAAATTAAATAACTCTAAATAATAAATGTTTATAGTAACTAGGGGTGTTACACCTCCCCCCTTGTGCGAAACATCGTCCTTGATATTCATTCATTCCCTTGGAATATTCCAAGATATGCATGTCGCATAAAGATTTCATCCTCCTGAGTGACCTCTTCTAGGCTAAATTTCCTCCACTGCACTTTAACCTGGGTGATAGCTCACCTCTATAACATTGTTTTACTATGATCAAGAATACGAAGAGGTTCTACCAGGAACTCTTTGCCTAGTTCAACCTGTTTCACAATTAGAAAATTGCCATTAGATTTTATTTAATCATTGAATCAATTCATAAATATATTCATAAAACTTTTCACATTACATGTTATGTGTAAATATTGCCAATTTATGATATGTCTAGTGTGGTGAAGTAAAATTATAAGTGCGGACACAAACAATTCCTTTAGCCCGATAGTGAGTCTAGCCACAACCAAGATGTTCTATGTAAGATTTACTTAGGTTAGAACCAATTAATAGGGCCTACCTCTTTGTATGCTTATCCCATTTGGTGATGACCTTGCTTGCTCCGGCTATTTCCCGTTTCCTTCTTCTAACACCTGAAACAAGTAAACAACAGAAAACAACAACGATGATAATGGACAAATTGTAATTCAACCTACTTAACAAGTCAAGAAGAATTAAACCATAAACATGTGAGATGACACATTATGTAGGAAATCAATCGATAGTTTCATATATATTAAATTAAGAAGAGATTACAACCATTGTCTTGACGTTGTTGTTCTCCTCTGACAAAACCAAGTTCCCACACACTTCCGTTAGCATTCCATGATGGCCTAAACAATGATAGTTTTAAGGCTCTTCCCTTTAGGCTTTACACTAAACCAGATTCACACTTCTCCCTCACACACAACTAGAGAGCTAAAACTATGAATAACTTGTTGTTTACTCCAAACTTAATTAGCACTAGCACACCAACATTAACACTAGCTTGTTCTTGGAAAAAATGGAGGTTTATATAGCATGAATGGATGGGAGATGGTTCCTCTTCTCATGGGACAATGTCTTACCTCTTGAGGTATTTCCATCCTTATAGGGGAGGGGAGCCCAAACTGACATCCTCGACTCCATCCGGCTCAACCATTTACCAGACTTCCGTTACGAAGCTTCTAGAGCTGGAAGCTTCAACTCCTTATTTAAAAACTTTCCAAAAGAGGATCGGTGTGACTAAAAAAAATCTCAGTCGCTCTGGTCGGCACGAGGGAGAGTTTTAATCCCTACATATTGGTGCGAGGAGGACAAGGGTCGTTACCGCAGGTCTTGTAAACTAGGAAAAACATAATATTTTTGGGAAATGATGCAAAAGGGAATTGTTTTGCTCATGAAGAGGGACACAATGGGAGTTTCTTCATGAAGGGAAAGCATGTAGGGTTCACTGTAGAGGTCCTCCAGGATCATGGAATGGGGAGTACAGGGACAGTGACAAAATGTTGTGTAACAGATGCCCCCTAAAGCGTGAAGGCCGAACTAGAGTGAGGGATGAAATGCTTTATGAATCAGTGCGGGGAACCGGAGTCTGTCGTCGGAAAACCTGCAAGCAAGTACAAATACATATACATAACTGAAAACTCTATCAAATGATACATGAATCGTGGTATGGACACAGCCATCCAGAGAATGATCATGTAAATGGATCCAGGCATGGGCGCAACCATCCGATAAAGAGGATCATAATGAAACCAAGGTATGGTCGCAACCATCCAATAATGAGAAGGATCACATATGATAACTCATGGTATGGTCGTAGCCATCCATCTAAGAGAGACATGTATATCAACATAATCATGTCACACCGTCTTGCAACCTAGACTTTTGTAATCTGAGCCCAGGGTCTTGCACTCCAACACGACCCAATCAAAGTACAAATTCTAACATGTGAAGAGATGTGTTGACGTCGAACATGCTAGAAACTCGCTTGATTACCAGCCGAGGATGTAAACTATTAACAAACGCGAGAGAAACCACCAATAATAACAATGGTCCTCAAGGTACTATCAGCATAATTCATGGAATGTGAATAGAGGAACTAAAGTCGAACACCCGCGAAATCACTTGATCGAAAGCCAATGATGTGAACCTGTCATCGAGTGCGAGGAACTTTCCATTAGGGCATGCAAGCTCTAATATACTGGAATGGAGTCTCTTGGTCAACTTCCCAGATAATGAGCTAAAGTCAACAAGAAGCGACCATGTCAAAGGAGGGCCATGATGTATCCCACATCAACGACACGAGACAAAGGGATGCAAAATAATTTTGGGTGATACAGAGAATTAGGGGTAAGTGTAACTGCAGAAGGACAACTCTTGAACATATCAGTGACACGACTCGGAGTTTGGCAACTTTTGGATCCATAGGATCGGTGGTCATGATGACGCAGCAGAGATCAAATGGATGGAAAAATGAATGGCCCAACCCAGGAAGGTCAATGATGAAGTGAGGATATCCCAACCAAACACGAAGTAGAAAGTTTCATGTTCAAGAGTGATCTGCTGACACAATTGAATGGATTTCCAAATTTTCCCCCACCATTTCTGGCAAGTACCCCAATTATTTTTTAATCGCGATCTTGGAGGGGATAGCATATGCTTGCATTGTAAGTTCATCCTTCGGACGAATCTGACCTAATAAGTTTAACAAGCCCTAGGAAGGATAAGCTCATGTTCGTCATAGTGACGAATTCGATGTCGTTTAATATTTTAACGAGTCTGGCAAAGGTGTAACTTGGTATCCTTTTCATGTTTAGAGAGTTTGAAAAAGACACGGAAAAGAAAGCTCCACATAGTCCCTTTTCATACATTTGTGTCTCTCGAGCCCAAAAAGGTAGAAAACGATACTTGAGAGAACCACTTGACCATTTCAGTCAAGGAGTATCTTTTTCGTAAATAGTGCATCTGTTAACAATTTTGAAATGACAAGGGCTCGGCTATATTTTCGTGTTTAAAGAGTTAGAAAATAGCTTGAAAGCGGACCCCCCCATTTTTATTCTCTTTTACGAGTCAAAAAAGGGAAAAACACTCAACGATCTTTTCATTTTTTATGAGTCAGAAAAAAGCTTAAAAGTGACTCGTCTTGGAGGAACGAGTGCTATAAAGAGTAGCAACTGGTTCCGGCAATGGAAGAACTGCTCAAAACACATAATGGTCAAGAGGCTGGCTAATAAAACCACTCATTGTTGTGGTTTCTGAGGGAAGGAAAAAACAACCAAGTGAAAGCATATGATTGGCCAAAGAGATGGTGGTGATGGAATAAAACAACCAAGGCTCATCTATCAGAAATCAGCTGATTAAAACAACAATCACGAGATGTAAATCAGGTGTGGGTTCATTTTTACACAAGCTTGAACCATGGAGAACTCTGCTTGGATTTTGTTTCATGTTTACACAAGCTTGAAACTAAAAACTATGTTTGCTATAAGTTTGCATGCCCCCTGCATAATGACTCAATTGAGGTACATGCCCCCCAAGCTTCATTTAAGTCAACTAGGTGGATGGAATGAAGGTTCACTTTCGAGATCCAGGAAAGAATCTACTGGGATTTTATGAGATCTTAATCAAAGACTTGATTTGTAAATGGGAGGTGCTTCATTTTTTAATGAGGTTTACACAGTAAAAGAACTATCCTCATCCCTTTGTTTCATTTGCTAATGAGCTTGACACAAGACAAGGAACTATGCTCGTGAATCCTTGTTTCATTTTTTAAGGAGCTTCACACAAGACAAGGAACTATGCTCACATCCTTTGTTTCATTTTTTAACGAGGTTGACACAAGACCAAGAACTATCCTCACAACATATGTTCATGACCCATAAGAGAACATGGCTCCCAAGAGGTCTTCACTAGATGGAATAACCACGCTCTGGGAGGAATACATGTCATTTGGTACCATAGACAGATTGGGTTCCAATGCCCCCAGTACATAATGTACAATACCATCTATGTGATCATCAGCAGATGTGGAGATGAAATCGGTAGCCACATAATTGACCTATGGCGGGAAAGGTACTACTTGAAAACAAGAGCTGATAGGGGATGATGGTTGTAAAGGAGGCACCTGGTGACCAATGAACGACAGTTGATTAATAGTCACAATTCTCCCTTCGTGCGGAAAACAAATCACATGGAAAAGTGAAGAAACAAGAGCTCCCATGACATAAAAATAGTCACGTCCAAGGAGAAGATTGAAATCTAAGGGACCTTGGACTACCATCATGTCTATATAGACGGTCTTTCCTCCCAAAGTAATAGGGAACTTCGAAAGGTCCCCCAGGGGTTGACTGGTTCCTTTGTTGAAAGCCAACAGATTCTAAGTGATAGGCACAAGTTGTGGGGAGCCCAAATCTTTCCAAGCAATGGAATACATGATGCTAACAGACACCCCTTCATCTAATATAGTGCCATATACTACCATATTTTAGGCTTGTACTATGATCTGGAAAGGCACATAAGATGGGAGGCGAAAGCAGCCAATGGACCCCGATCGAAAGAGATGAAAGAACTACTTGGTGGGGGTATCATATGATTTCCCCCATGATGTACAGGAATAGGAGAAGGACTCTCCTAAACAACCGGGACGGGAGGGTAACTCTTTGATTCATGAGAATCTGAGGAGACAAGAAGAACATTAGCAGTATGATCACCACTCTCTTCCGGAATAGAGTGAGCAATTGGTGGCGGAACCAAGTCGACACTCTTTTCGACCAATGGTTGGTCAAGAATAGACAAAAGATAGTCTCGCTCATGAAGAGCAGGACGGGCAAGAGATGAATCCAAGTCAATCTCTTTACCAACTAGGAGAGGGTTAGAAGAAAGCCTCTGATAACCAACAGGAAGTTAGGGTTGAGGAGCTGTAAGGTTTTCCAAAACTTTGGAAGCTTTATCCATAAGAGGACAAAGGTGAAGAAGATGCTTTCCTTAACATAACCTATAAGTGAATTTAATCTTACCATCATTAGCCGAAGGTGAAACATCGACATGATCTCCAGAGGTCGATGGGGATGGTCAATCCAGATTTTGAGACCATGCCTCTAAGACTCTGTGAATGCCTGGACAGTCTTGAAGGAGATGGTCACTCTTACACAGCCTGCAAGGGAATTTTAACTTTCGTGAAGGATCAAAAGGTTTGTCGACAGGGGGTGCATTTGGAGTAATAGCTGCACAGTTGGCCTCTCACTTATTTGACTTCTTCTTCATCATCTTCTTCGTCTTCTTCTTCTTCTTCTTAGCTTCCCAGTTATTGGATTTCAAAACTTTCACCAAGCGAAGTATAAGAGGAGGGTGAAGATATGGGGGAAGAAGGCAAGGGTTGAACCTTAAAATCATCGTGATGTGATTTGAATGAAGGAGATGGTGGGGCAGGAGTTGGGACATTCAAGATCACCGAGGTCGAAAATAACCAGACAGGTAAACCAATGGTTAACCCAGGTAGGGACAACATTGCCATATAAGGAGCACTAGCATTTCCAAAAGAATGAAAAGGACCAGGATTTCCATCCAAGGGGAACCCTTGACTGGTAGATTCTGGGAATGTTGCCATTGGAATCGACTTTTAAAGAAACACTAAGGAAGATAACTTTAACTAGGAATATTTTGTGGGTAGTTAATTTTAAGACACTGAAACAAAACTTTGTCTTTCCATATTTTAAGAGTCAAGAAAAGGACGAAAGGTGACTCTAGTCTCTTTCAGATTTAACAAGCCTGAAAGGAAAAGTGCTCGGTGATCTTTTAAATTTAAAGAGCCAAAAATACCAAATCACTACTCCGGATAATCTAGGCAAAAGGATTACTAGGTAACCATGAACTACAGAATACCTCCCGGCGAACCGAGAAGTACGGGCAAGCAATCTCCCTGAATGTTGTGTTTGGTGTATCATGTTTACAAGGCAGCAGACTTGGCTTCCTATGGATAAAGGATTGTAGACCTAGTGGGGTCTCCCTTCGTATACATGATTGTATGGGGAGCACAAGTCCGTACTAGTGTTGTCTAATGTTGAAGCGAACGACAGCTGCTAAGTTTAAAGACATCAGAACATGTCTCTAGCCTAGACCACTAAATGTGAGCATTAAGTTTCAATTCTTCCTTAAGTTAATTCAATAAATTTTAACAGTTGATCTTGAATTAAGTTTCAATTACAAGGCCCTACCACTGTCATTTGGAAAAACTCCTACATGTATCTATATGAGAAAAGGGAGCTTTTTCTTCGATGAAAGCTATCACTAATTGAGAGATAGAGAGCACACAACCAATGCAACAATCAAAGAATGAAAGCTTTCACTAATGCATGTCCTAAATGCACTTAATCTTCCCTTAGCAACAAAAGAAGTTTCATTTCATTTCTCATGCCTATGCTGATGCAATTCTAACTTCTTAACAACGCTACTAATGCAATATTTTCACTTAAGTAAACTAGAATGATGTTCTCCCTTTCATAAAACGTAAAATGAATCTTTCACATAAAGCACTTTAAATGAAAATTTCACAGTTCCAAACAAACAAGCATCAATCAAATCCAAAGCATGATAAATGAAACTAAAAGCAACTTCTTCCCTAAATCGAGCAAACCAAACACATAAATGCTTCAATCGACAAACCAAGCAATGTAATCTATGCTTGGAAAGAGAAAAGAGAAACTCGAAATAAGAGAACAAACGAGACACTTTCACTCATTCAGTTGAAAATGAAGCAAACAAAGAATCGTAGTCACTTTTGGGCGGAAGAAGAGAATCTGAGGGTCAAGACACACTAGCATTGTGGGAGAAATTCTAATTTTTTTTCTTAACTCAGAGACCAGAGCAACTGCCTAACTAACAACTAGCATCGATAAGCACAACTGGTACGACTGACCAATACTACAAGTAGCATTGATGGCCTGATCGGCGTGACTGCCTAACTGACAACTAGCACTGATAGAGGGATTCAAAGAAAAAATAGAAAATAACTTCACACAAGGCCAGACTTAACACATCAAAGGGTGGGCTAAACCAAGAAATCACACAAACCAAGCTAAATGAAGCTCTCTGGTCAGGGAGAAAACAACCTAAACAAGCTAAAAGGCAGAAATCAAGAGAGCAAGACACACTGGTCGAGATCTCGGGTGAACCCTAATCTTCACCTATAGGCATCGGCGTGACTGCCTAAATGACAAAAAGTGCCAGAAAGGGGTTGGAACGACTGTTTCTTAGCATATCGCGTTGATCGGCATGACTATCAGCAAATTAAGTGCACTGAGCGAGGATGCAAAGAAAAAAAATAAAAAATTTCAAAAGTTGGGACCAGACTTGCTACTATGAATTTCAAACCCAGAGAAGTAAGCAAAGGAAAGCAAATAGAACTAAAGGGAAATGGCGAAACTAGAAAATTTCACACAAAACCATGAAATTCAAAGTAAACAAATAGAAGGATTGGTCCCCAGCGGAGTCGCCAATTTGTGGTGAACTAAAATTATAAGTGCAGACACAAATAATTCCTCTAGCCTAATAGCGGGTCTAGCCACAACTAAGACATTCTATGGAAGATTTCCTTAGGTTAGAACCAATTAAGAGGGCCTACCTCTTAGTACGCTTATCATTTTTGGTGATGACCTTGCTTGCTTGCTCGAGCTATTTCTCGTTTGCTTCTTCAAACACCTAAAACAAGTAAACAACAGCAAACAAAAACCGTGATAATGGACAAATTGTAATTCAACCTACTTAACAAGTCAAGAAGAATTAAGCCATAAACATGTGTGATGACACATTATGTAGGAAATCAATCGATAGTTTCATATATATTAAATCAAGAAGAGATTACAATCATTGTCTTGATGTTTTTGTTCTCCTCCGACAAAACAAGGTTCCCACACACTTCCGTTAGCATTCCATGATGGCCTCAACAATGATAGTTTGAATGCTCTTCCCTTTAGGCTTTACACTAAACCAAATTCACACTTCTCCCTCACACACAACTAGAGAGCTACAACTATGAATAGCTTATTGTTTACTCCAAACTTAATTAGCACTAGCACACCAACATTAACACTAGCTTTTGCTTGGGAAAAATGGAGGTTTATATAGCATGAATGGATGTGATATGGCTCCTCTTCTCATGGGAGAAGGTCTTATCTCTTGAGGTAGTTCCATCCTTATAGGGGAAAGGAGCCCAAACTAACATCCTCGACTCCATCCAGCTCAACCATTTACCAGACTTCCATTACGAAGCTTCTAGAGCTGGAAGCTTCGGCTCCTTATTTAAAAACTTTCCAAAAGAGGATCGGCGTGACTGAAACAAAGCTCAGTCACTCTGGTCAGCACTAGGGACAGTGTTAATCCCTGCATATCGGTGCGAGGAGGACAAGGGTCATTAGCGTCGGTCTTGTAAACTAGGAAAAATAGAAGATTTTTGGGAAATGATGCAAAAGGGAATTGTTCTGCTCATGAAGAGGGACACAATGGGAGTTTCTTCATGAAGGGAAAGCATGTAGGGTTCATTGTAGAGGTCCTATAGGATCATGGAACGGGGAGTATAGGGACAGTGACAAAATGATGTGTAACACTAGGATCATATATATATATATATTTCTTTAATAATGAAACATGAAACACATTGTGGATTCATATATGACTTAGTAGTGCAAGTTGGTATGCTATAGGTCCCACTCTTTCCAAAATTTGGAAGGGTCCACAATACAAGGTGCTAATTTTGCACAACCACCCCACCTTAAAGTACTTTCGTTCAAATTGCACATATACATGGTCACCCACATGGAATTCTTTGTAAGTCCTATTCTTGTCCACATAGGCTTTCTGTCTATCCTGAGCAGCTTTTAAATTTTGTTGAACCTTTTTCATTGTGTGTTCCATTTCTACCATCATGTCGGGCCCTAGTATTAATTTATCCTTAGGACTACTCCAATTAGTAGGTGCTCTACACCTTTTCCCATAAAATGACTCATTTTTATTGATTCATGGTAGTTGTTATTATATGCAAACTCAACTAAGTGAAGGTATTACTCCCATTTGATTGGATGTTTCATTACATACTTCCTTAACATATCTTCAAGTACCTGATTCACCCATTCAATATGCCCGTCTTTTTGCGGGTGATATGTAGTACTGAACCAGATCTGAGCACCCAATCTAGTAAAAATCGTCTTCCAAAATGCAAATGTGAAATTCACATCCCTATCAGAAATTATCACCCTCGGTATACCATGTAACTAAAATATTTCTTTCATGAATATATCTGCAATTTGAACAGTTTGGTATGTGGATTTGACAGGGATGAAATGGGATGCTTTTCTCAATTTATCCACCACTACCATGATGGAATTATTTTTCTTCTTGGATCTGGGTAAGCCGGTTATAAAATCTAATGTAATTATATCCCATTTCCATTCAGGAATAGGTAATGGGTGAAGCAAACCAATAGGATGTTGGTGCTCAGCCTTGACTTGCTGGCACTCCAAGAATTTGGCTAAATATTCAGCAATATCCTTCCTCATACCATGGTAAAATTAGTCCTCTTTCATTGTAGAAAATAATTTTTGATAATCGGGATGGGCAGTGTAAGGGTTTTGGTGAAATTCATCCAACATAAGTTGATTAATCGTTAGTTGTTTAGGAACATATATTCTCCCTCTAAAGGTCAACAACTTGTCATTGTTGATACCATATTTAGATTTTTTTTTCCATAATTCTATGTTATTTTGTTTGCTGCCATAAAAAGTTATATTCGAGATCCTTTATAGAAACTTCTTTGATCTATTCAGAAAAATCGATTTCCACTTGACTATAGGAGATTTCATACACATGGTGCAATTTCCTACTTAACACATTAGCCACACGATTCTCTTTTCCTTTAATATGCTTTATGTCAAAATTCAAATTCTCTTACAAAAGCAGTCCACCTAACATGGCATGCATTTAAATTAGGTTTCTTAAAGACACTGGTTAGACTACTATGATCAGTCATTACAAGGAACCTTTTTCCTAATAAATAAGGTTGTCATACTTTTAGAGCATGAACCATCACAGTTTAATCCAAATCGTAAGCAGAATATATTTGCGCGTGATCCTTCAACTTACATGATTCATAAGCTATTACTCTGCCTTCTTTCATCAAAAATCCTCCAACACCTTCTTGACATGCGTCTGTGCAAACAATAAGTTATTTTTCTGGATATGCAACTTTTAGCACTGGGGTCGTAGTCAGTAAATGTTTCAATTGTTCAAAAATGTGTTGGCACTCTACTATCCATTTGAAGGCTCTTCCCGTTTTATACAAAGAATTTATAGGGTGAGAAATCATAGAAAACCCTTCTATAAAACAAAGATAATACCCAGTTAAACCCATAAAAGATCGAATATCTGCTACATTTTTGGGGACATGCCATTCCATGATGGTTTTAATTTTCTCAAGATCTACAGCTATGCCCTCTGATGAAATGATGTGTCCCAAGTATTGGATTTTATCTTTGTAGAAATCACATTTGTTGTACTTAGTATAAAGTTGGTTTTCTCATAGGGTTTGCAACACTATATGTAGATGTTCCTTATCTTCTTCTAAATTCCATAAATAAATTAGAATATCATCAATAAAAATCAAAACGAATTTGTCTAAGTAAGGATGAAAAATACCATTCATCAAACTCATAAATGTTGTTGGGCCATTAGTGAGACCAAATGGAAAAACGACAAATTCATAATGACCATAGCAGGTTTTGAATGTTTTATTACAAATATATTATTCCTTTATCCTTATCAAGTGATAACCTGATCACAAATCAATTTTATAAAAGTCAGTAGCACATTTAACTTGATAAAATAAGTTGTCAATTCTTGGTAATGTGTACTTTTTATAGTTAATTTATTTAGTTTCCTGTAATCAATACATAGTTGTAAAGTGCCATCCTTCTTTCTCATGAACAACAATGGGGCTCCCCGGGTGACACACTTGGGTGAATGTACCCTTTGTCAAGTAACTCTTGCAACTGCATTTTAAGTTATGTTCATTCAGGTATGCTCATATAGTAAGGATATTTTGATACTAGGGTTTCTCCTGGGATTATTTCTATTGTAAATTCAATATCTCTTTTAGGAGGAAGCCCTAGAATCTCTTCTAGGAATACATCCAAAAATTCTTGAATAACAGGTATATTTTCCAAGGCAGTTATCTTGTCCTTAGAATTGGTATAGCCCACCTTCACAACATATGTATTACAACCCTTTCATATGCACTTGCTCAATTGGTTAGTTGTGGTAGTTCGAAATTTAATGGCCCTTTTAATCCCTTGAATTTCCTGTCTAACACCTTCCTCAGTGAGGAAGCTAATGGTTTTTTCTTTACATTTTGCGAAAGACAAATGCCTTTCTATCTAATCCATTTCAATTAACACATCATAAGATCCCAATGGAAACATATTTAAATTCACCTTAATTTATTGTCTTGTTATTTTAACAGGAAAATTTTCCACCTTATCAGTGAATCTTCTTTTAGCCTCAATAGCCAGTTGTACTAACCAAGGGTTTTTAAATTTGATAATTTGAAAACGACACAACTCAACTAATTTTGGGTTGATATAACTCAGGCTTGCACCTGGGTCTATTAAAATAGAAACATAATGATCAACTATTTTACTTTCAAATTCTACCATCACATGTTGATATTTATCTTGGTGATCTTCCAAAGTAGCATTGATCCTTGGTATCTTTCTTATTATCTCCCCAACTATGGAGGCTTCTTGAATATGAGCAGTCGGTATTGTTCTAGCATGATGAGGACAACTTTTGTAATAATGGGGCTCCCCGTAGCCCAAACACAGTGTTATAGACATTTTTGTGCCTTACAGCATTGAGCATGAAATTCCATAATCCAAGGGATCCAAAGTCCCTAAAAGAGTTGTTCCTACCCCTAAAAGAACAAGGTCAACAAATGACAGCTTCTCCCAGAAGTTCTCCACCAGAAACTGCCCAAAACTAGTCAAATCAGGATCAATTCAGAGGCTCCACTAGCTGCCTGCGTTGAAATGCAGAGGCTACATTGGCTAGGTGTGTTGCAACGCAGGTGGAAGCACTACCCGGGTGTGCTGAGCGGGAAATGAAAAATGGCAAGCTCATTCAACGAGGTGGAAAGACCATGGAAGCTTCCAGAATCTTCTCCAATGACACTTGCCTCAATGAATTCGACTAGTGATGAGTAAGAGGCTCTCAACCTCCAAGTGGAAGCAAGAACTGACAGAGAGAAGCCACAAGTCAAAACGTAAGATGACTCATCCTCTCTGCTTACATCTATATATGGATCTCTCACACAGAGGTTCAGGAGGCTGGAATTTTGTACTTTGCAGAGAATTGTTGTTGGTTTGAGATTGAGATTAGCACATTGGGTGATTTATGCTTTGTTGGAGGAGAGGAAGGGATTCCTTTGCTGGGAGGTAGATGCTGGATCGGAACTCACTTGGTTGTATATCCTCTTGGAATTTCTTATTCTATCAATAAACCATTTGAGTTTCTCCTACATGCTGTGTACCAATGATGTTTTGTTATGCTTACATGTTTAGCTTAATCTGATCTTGAGCTTTTTATGAATGTATATCTATATCTTCGTGTCGTTTCTCTCTCTTGTGATCTTGCAGGAATTCGGTGAAGCTGGGCCGGTGAAGGAGCAAGGAGCTGAGAGCCACTGAAGAGAGGATTGATTGGATCAACAAACTAGCGGAAGACACAGGTTAGTTACATCCTTTCTCCTCATTTACATTTCATAAAGAAGAAATACTCAATTAGTTTTCCTTGTTTGTTGCTAAGGCACTATCACACCTTAGAGTGGGATAGGGGCATGCCGAATGGATACTTTTCCCAACAACAAATTGGCGACTCCACTGGGGATCGTATCTTGTTAGTTTATTTGTGTTTCTATTGTTGTTCTTCTCATAAACTCAGGAGTGCCGAATCGAAATGCATTTGCCATTTTCAAATGCAAAGTAGAGATCTGCCACTCTAGTCCACTCACTGGGCCTGTTTTTATGATCTGAACAGCTGATCCACAAGTTCTCTAACAGCCCTTTGTGATAGATATTAGTCCTTTAAATCATCCTCCTAATTGTACCTAATTGATAGCTTTTATCCGGCCAAAAACTGTAGATTAAACTGCAAACCGTGACCCAGAACCCAGAAACAATTCTCGTTTCTGCTTCAGCGCAGACTCTGTGAAGAGGTTCTGCATTTCAACACAGGTCCCGTGAAGAATACCTGCACTGAAGTTTAGTTTCTCTGTGCTGAGGGTGCGTTGATCAGCCTTTGCCTTGTGCAGCTGTGGTTCCCTGCTTCCTTTTGCTCAGTTTTATCTCTGTTTTTTGCAGCCTGTTATCAGTCAGTGTACCTATCTGAAACCCCTTTTCTTTGCCTCAATTCCGCCTCAGTTGTATAAAGAAATTGTATTTGTTCTTTGTGTATTTGTTACATCATTTGCAGTTTCCCATTACCAAAGTAAACTAGTCATACTGTCGCCCTTAGATCTAGACCTGTCGTAAGTGTCGTTTTGATCTTAGGAGTGAGTTTGTTTGCTGTTCACAGTTGATTAAGCTTTTACTTTTGTCATTTGGTTTGAATTTATGCATTTCTAGTGTCGAAACAAGTGTTTACTTCAAAATCATAAAGTGTCGTAATTGTCTTTTTGATTTCGAAAAAGGAGCTTGTTTATGTTTTCACTTGAAATCGAATTCAAATTTGTACAACAGCTTTCTTTTTAGGCATCAATATTAAGAAAGCGAAAACAAATACATGCATTTGTGCATTTGCATATTGATAGTTTGTATGGTTTGATTTAGGGAAAAGTGCATTACTGTGTGCTCTATGCTCTTTGAGAAAAGATGGTGTCTTTCTTTTCCCCTTGTAGCTAGGATTTTCATTGTTGAAAAGATATAAAAGCTTGCTTATCATCTTTAGACTGCATTTAGGAATTGTATCATACATCTCGTGGTGATCCAAAAAGGCAAACTTCTAAGAAAGATCAACCTAAAATAAATTGAATGAACTTAACAATGCTTTGTAACTTAACGCACAACATAGAGGTCTAGGCTAGAGACGTGTTCCGGCGTCGTAAAACCTGGTGACTATCGATCTCGCTGATGGTTGGGTGATTCCTCCTGAGAGACGATAAGCGCCAGTACGGATTGTGCTCCCACGTACCGTCGAGTATATATTGGGAGACCCCTATAGGCATAAAACCTTTATCCTTAGGAAGCCGTGTCGGCCGCCCTACTGATCGCAATGCACTGAACACAGCATTCGGGAAGATTGACCGCCCGTACCTTAAAAAGTATTCTGCGGTTTTGCGAAAAGTTTGGCACACCCTCTACCTAGAACTCCAGAGCAGTTCCTTTTGGCCTTTTTCAGACTCTATAACAGAAAAATTCCATCCGAGCATTTGTCACTTCGGGCTCGTTAAAACATCGAAGGCGACTAGAGTCATCTTTTTCTTTTTCTCGACTCTTTAAAACTGAAAAAGCAAGTTGTGTCTAAAGCGTCTAAAATTCATTTAATTCGGAAACATTTTTCCCCTTTTTGTATTTTGGTTGATCGAGTAATCCGCAATCATGGAAGAAAGTCAATTGAAACCCCATCGTTCGCAGAGGCTTACGAGTCAACCGTCTTTGTCTCCGGAATCGAAAACAGTACGGACAAAGCGGACTCGTTTAACCGGTTCGAAATCTCCTATCAAAGTTAGAACAAGTGTTCCAACAACATCTGAGATTCCGGTTACTCCAAACTTTTCTGGAAACCCTGCCTCTACAGAAGAAGTTCATCAGCCACAGAGGGACAGTGATACTGATCCTAGTCTGAGAGCAAACACTTGTGTTACTGAACCAGTTCCATCTGTAACCGGTTCAGAGAGTCTTGTTCCTCAAACATCTGTCGCTGTTGATTCAACCCCTTCTTCAGCACCAGAAATATTTTACAGACCTGACGGTCTTCCCCTTCCACCTGGTTTGATTGCGATAGAGGAAATTGTAGAAGATCCGCAAGCAAATACCCCAACACATTTTGGAGTCGGGGTCACTCTATTTCCTTCGACATCAGAAGTTAGTCTACCACCAGTGGAAGTTCCTGTAGAATCGCTATGTGATCTTTTGGATAGACTCAAAATGTCTGAACAACCGTCAACATCTAGGACTGTGTCGACTGACACAACGACAGCAGAACTCCCTGCCGTCACTCCGACAATGTTTGTCGGCATACCATCTGTCCCGACTAGCTCACAACCGCTAGAAGGAGTCCATCCAGGGGCTATTTCGACAGTATGGTCCGTTCCTGTTTGTTCCTCCGGAATAATATCCGGTAACTCTTATGTTGAGACTCGCCAAATTGATCCATTTGGAGGTCAATTTGGGCAATCCAGTCCCCAAGGGTAGACAATTCCCTTGAGTTCCGGATTGCCACCGTATGGGGGGCAGTATGCCCTTTCATTAACCCCTCCGGGAGGATATCCATACGGGAGTTCACAACAGTATTCAGGTTATACTGGAATTACGTCAAGTGGTTGGGTACCTATACTACCCCAACAACCAAGGGTTGTGTATTCGATGCAACAATGTGTACCTATGTCGAACATCCCGACAACACCAGCTATTGTAACAGTGTCACAAGTTCAAACGCTGCCTGTTGTATGTCAACCTCAGATTTCTCAGGTTGTAATGCAACAGCCCCTTGACCCTGTGACTCAACCACAATCGCCAACTGGTGGGACGACACAGGTCCAAACGGGTACAATTACCCCACACCTTGGTCCAACGGTTAGTATAGTGCAACAGAACATGGCTTCGCAACCGTGGCTGGTGCAATATCAACAACCACAATTCCAACAAGTATACCAAGGTTCTGAGCAGCAGATCTTTGCGAACAGTGGACAACCGTACATTCAAAACGGTCAAAATCAACCACTTTACGGTGGTCATGTCCACCAACCGTATCAGTCATACCAGCATCAATTACATTATGCTGGTATGCAAAGGCCGACTGCCCAGGCAATTCCATCGTATCCTGGGTATGCTTCACCTAACCTGAATCAACAGTTACCATTCGTGGCAACTTTAGAGTTACCCGATTTACACCGGTTAACAAACGATCCAATTTCTTACGCCCCTTGGTGGCCAGCGATTCCTCACAAACTTCCTTCAGATATTCCTAAATTTAATGGAAATCCAGGTGAGGACCCATTGAATCACGTGATGACATTTCATCTATGGTGTTCATCAAACACCCTAAACGATGATTCGATAAGGCTTCGCCTTTTTCAGAGGACATTAACGGGTCCAGCGGCAAAATGGTATATTGAATTTCCTAGAGCCTCGTTCGACAATTTCAACACCTTAGCCACGACTTTCTTAACCCATTTTCAATTACCGATAAGGTATGAAACGGGAACGGAAATCTTAACCAACTTTAAACAGACAACGACCACTCACATATCTGATCATATACATGAGTGGCGACGTCGTCGTAGGATGGTAAAAACATACGTTCCCGACCAGCTATTAGCCGAATGGTTTATCAAGTCATTACTTCTTGCTATAACAGAAGATGTGGCGAAGGGGGGAGTCGTAATGGAAGAGCAAGTTATCGCTCATGCGCAATATCTAGACTTGGTTTATACTCAGTCTGGCACGCTCTACGACAAAATACCTGACGCCCCTAGACCGGAATTCTCAATTCCTCCTCCTCCTAAATCAAACAATGACTCTCATGTCGGAGATGGTGTGATTGGCACTACAAACGCGAAATCGACAAAGGCTTTGTCCAAGAAAGCCCGTAAGATTTCAGATCAAAATGCAAAATACGAAATTCTTGCTTTGGAAGTAAATGTCGTATCAACAGATAGGGGCAAAGAAACCAAACAACCAGGAAGCAAGAAGAAACAAAACAAAGAGAAGAAGAAGAAGCAGGATAAGTCATCTCCTGAAAAAACTTCTTCAAACCCTCCTGGAAATAGGAAACCAAAAAATCCATGCTATATATGTGATGGGGATCACTGGACCGCAGATTGTCCACACAGAGCTGAGCTTAAGAAATTCTTTAAAAGTTCGAAAACCTCAGCCGTGTTAACTGATCCGTTCCCAAATCCAGGAACAAATCTGGTTGATAGTGGAAATGCTTCCCCGTCTCAAGTGCTAATGTTGTCGGTTTCAAAACAGCAAAATCATGCTTTGATTTCGACAAGGAACAAAGATTACGGGAATCCGCAGCTGTCGAACGACAAGGATAAAGATCAACCAAGTAGTTCGACAACAACTTCGACAGAAGTTGTACCACCCATCATTCCTCAATTAACAATAAAACCGCCAAAGGGAGTAGTACACAAGTCGACGTTTAATCCCCGCGCTAGAGTGGCGCAACATTATAACATAGTGGAAGATTTGGCCCAATCGGCATCCGCTATGTCGACTCTTGAGGTACCGCAAAATTGCCTCTCCCAAGAGCAAGCTTTATTATCAGCAATAGGTGGGATTGACCCAATGGATTCCAATCTTGTGGCCTTTGATCATAAAGGATATGACCCTCAGTTACCAGCTCAACTAGCTTTCCTTATTCAAGTGAAAGCTTTCAACAAAACTGTTCATCGAACAATTATTGATGAGGGGGCATCTACATGTATTATGTCGATGAGTTGCTGGAAAACTTTAGGATCTCCAACCTTGTCGCGATCTTCGACGACGTTAAAAGCATTCGACGGAAGGACATATACCCCATATGGTATCCTAAATAACTTGAAAGTTGAACTAGGAGGAAAAACAATAGAAATAGATGTTGAAGTCATAGACGGGAATCTTGATTACAACATCCTACTAGGAAGACCATGGATATATGCCATGGCAGCTGTTGTTTCGACCTATTTCAGAAAGATTGCATTTCCCTCTCAAGGAGGGATTACAATTGTCGACCAGAAAAACTTCCTCCCCAATGGTTCTCAAGTTACCGGAAGCATTCCAATGATCCATAGAAGCAATCATTCGCTCCAAAATATCGGAGTAGGTCTCCTAAAAGACCCTGCCTTAATGGGTACTTTTTCCCTACCGCCTCCGAGTAATCTGGTGGAAGTGGCCACAGTGGAATATGAAACCTTCTATATCTGATGGATTTGGACTCCGAGGACGGTTCTTATCTCGTGCCAACCTCGTTAAAAAATGAAACAAGGAGTCATGAGGATAGTTCTTTTACTGTGTCAACCTCATTAAAAAATGAAACAATCCCCTTTTCAAATCTCAAAGGTAAACCTTCATTCCAACCACCGAGTTGAATGCAATGAAGCTTGGGGGGCATGCACCTCGTTTTGCGTTATTATGCAGGGGGCATACAAACTTATCATCGAGCAGTTTTAGCACATAGTTCATGCTCGTTAAAAAATAAACATAATATCGAGCAAGTGTTTCAACCCGCGTTTAAGCTCGTTAAAAAATGAACTATCCTCCGGTAAATAACAACCGTGAATGTAACATTATCAGCCATTAAAGCCTTGGTCGTGTTTGCACCGTCACCTCCACTTTTCCATTGGCCGATCATTCACCTCCATTTGATTGTTTACCCATTTTGAGGAACAGCTGCGAAGAGTGATTTCACTAGCCATCCTTGTGACACTGCCGTGATTGGAAAATTCCAACCCTTACCTGGAATCAGTTGCTACCCGTTTTATCACTCGTTCCTCAAAAGACGAGTCTTCTTTAAGCTCTTTTCATCTGACTCGTAAAATATGAAAAGATTGCCGAGTTTTGGCCTTCCAGCTCGTTAAAGCGACCAGAAGTGCTATCCCTCCTCTAGATTTTAATCTTTTTGGACCTGAGGGATTATTGCACAAAAAGATCGAGCGCTTGTTTTGTTCGGGTCATTAAAACTATCGAAAATTCATCCCTTCTGTATTGTTTTATACTTTTTCGGACTTAAGGGATTAGATGACGAAAAAGGACTTTTGGAGTTAACTTTACGTACCTTTTCAGACTCTCTAAAAATGAAAAGGACCGAGTTATCTTTGTCATTAGACTCGTTAAAAAACATTAATAGCGACAAACTTGTCTTTAGACGAGAACAAGTTTCACTATCGCTAGGCTCGTTAAAACATAGCGATGGGTTTGCCCGAAGGGAAAATTATAGAACAAGCATATGTTATCCTCCTCAAGCTTGACAAAAATAAAGAGGTACTGGTCAGCAATGACTGGGGAAAAATTGGGAAGAAACTCAAAGAACTTTATTGGTAGCAAGTCGCTCTTGAACATGACACTTCCGCTCCGTGCCTGAGTCGGGTTGGGTTGTTTCATTCACCGGTCACATCGCCATGGTCTCGCCATACCATCCATCTTTGGGGTAAATGCTACCAATCCATCACATAAGTGTCGCCGATATGTTCAAGAGAAGTCATCCAGAGAAGTCAACCGTGTCCCATCCACTACCATACATTATCCTTCATTCTTTCATGACCGCCACCCTGAACCATATATCATCAGATCGTTTTCACCTCCATCAAAATCATTTGCTCTGTTCCGTGTCACTGCTGTGGGATACATTAAGGCCCTCCTTTGACAGATCGCTTCTTGTCGACATCAGCTCATTATCCAGGAAGTTGATCTAGGAACACCCCCTTCAGTACTTTGAAGCTTGCATGCCTCAATGGCAAGTTTCTCACTTCCGGCGACAGGTATACATCAATGACCTTTGACCGAAAGATTTTGCGTGGTGTTCGACGCCAAGTCCTTTATTCACACCACGTGAATTGTACTGCAGTACCTTGAGGGTCATTATCATTATCGGTGATTCCTCTCGTGCTTGTTAACGGTTTACATCATTGACTGGTAATCAAGCGAGGTCTTTCCATGTTTGACTTCAGAACATTTCTCACATGGATCGACTTGTACTTAGAGTGAAGATCTGACGAGATTGAAGACCCCGGATCTAGTTTCATCCATCCGGGCTGCGATATATATTCAGGAAAAATAAAGACATTGACATGTACAGCATTGCAGCACAGATAATCATCCTACCAAAAGGATGATGATTTCATCAAAATCATCAGTCTACCATCAGACGATTGTCTGTCCTATGTACAGAAAAATGAATTTATAAAGCTGAGCATGGGAATGCCCGCCTCAGCTAGATCATGAAAACAGTATGAAAAATAATGTATTGTATTGTATCTTATTACAGGTCTCCTCCCAGCATTGAAAGAACTTCGGATCCTCCTAATAAAGCATTTCACCCGATAAACGGCCTCATACTTTAGGGGGCAACTGTTATAGACATTTTTGTGCCTTACAGCATTGAGCATGAAATGTCCATAATCCAAGGGATCCAAAGTCCCTAAAAGAGTTGTTCCTACCCCTAAAAGAACAAGGTCAACAAATGACAGCTTCTCCCAGAAGTTCTCCACCAGAAACTGCCCAAAACTAGTCAAATCAGGATCAATTCAGAGGCTCCACTAGCTGCCTGCGTTGAAATGCAGAGGCTACACTGGCTAGGTGCGTTGCAACGCAGGTGGAAGCACTACCAGGGTGCACTGAGCGGGAAATGACAAATGGAAAGCTCATTCAACGAGGTGGAAAGACCATGGAAGCTTCCAAAATCTTCTCCAATGACACTTGCCTCAATGAATTCGACTAGTGATGAGTAAGAGGCTCTCAACCTCCAAGTGGAAGCAAGAACTGACAGAGAGAAGCCACAAGTAAAAACGTAAGCTGACTCATCCTCTCTGCTTACATCTATATATGGATCTCTCACCCAGAGGTTCAGGAGGCTGGAATTTTGTACTTTGCAGAGAATTGCTGTTGGTTTGAGATTGAGATTAGCACATTGGGTGATTTATGCTTTGTTGGAGGAGAGGAAGGGATTCCTTTGCTGGGAGGTAGATGCTGGATCGGAAATCACTTGGTTGTATCTCCTCTTGGACTTTCTTATTCTATCAATAAACTATTTGAGTTTCTCCTACATGCTGTGTACCAATGATGTTTTGTTATGCTTACATGTTTAGCTTAATCTGATCTTGAGCTTTTTATGAATGTATATCTATATCTTCGTGTAGTTTCTCTCTCTTGTGATCTTGCAGGAATTCGGTGAAGCTGGGCTGGTGAAGGAGCAAGGAGCTGAGAGCCACTGAAGAGAGGATTGATTGGATCAACAAACTAGCGGAAGACACAGGTTAGTTACATCCTTTCTCCTCATTTACATTTCATAAAGAAGAAATACTCAATTAGTTTTCCTTGTTTGTTGCTAAGGCACTATCACACCTTAGAGTGGGATAGGGGCATTCGGAATGGATACTTTTCCCAACAACACACAGCAAAGGAGGTTTTTGAAATTGGTTAGGATCTAGTTTTCTTGACACCTCAACTTGCTTGTTTTCACCTTGTGGTCAATATTTTTATTGATTTTTACCCTGAGGTTCATTATGTTGTTTTCGATAAGAACTCTTAGCACCAGCAGATTTTGCATTCTTAGTACTCTGGAAATTTTTATGCCCTTTTTTGTTTGGCCAACTTCTTCCACCTTCCCCTTTCTACTTCATTTGTTGATAGAAGATTTGGATTTTACGAATGGCTTCGCCCATAGACTTAGGATTATCAAATTCTAGCCTTCCTTCATGAAAGTTTCAAAGCTACTAACAAAACATTGCACTGTAGCTTTCTCTTCACGAATGTAAGGAACATATCTTAGTAGGAAGGTAAAATTAGCTACAAATTCATCCATGGACAGTTGTCCTAACTTCAAATCATGGAATTATTTTCCCTTTTCATCATAAAACCATTCTATTGAATATTTATTCTTGAAATTATTTTGAAATTTTTCCCAATGTACTTCTTGTTCATCAATTCCTCGAACAGTTTTAATTTCTTCCCACCATAAGTTGGCTTTACCTTGAAGTTGATAAATTTCCAACTTGGCCTTTAGATTGTCATCATATTCATAAATCTAGAAGTATTTGTTCATATTGATTAACCAAGCTTCAACAACTTCCTCCACTTCTCCATCAAATGTCAAGGGTTTTATTTTCTTGAACTCTCCTTGCAATTCAACATTTTTCCTCTTAGTCCCCTTTCCACCAGAAGCATTTTCAGACTCTTCCTCATTGTCAATTCGGCCTCCTTCAAATTTTGGGTTGTCCTCTCTCTGTCGATGCATCTCAACTCTATTTCCATCATTAGGACTGGGATTTAGATTTCTTTAATTTTATTTGTCTAAGAGATTTTTGATAATCCTCTCATGTTCCAACCTCAATCTCTCATTATCGTCTCTTAAATTTGTCATTTCAACTCGTAGCTGTTGAACTATTTCCAATAACATTGCATTTTTGTTGTGGGTTTCTTCTCCCAACTGAACCCACATTTCTGGGTTGGTTTATGTATAAGGTACAAGTCCAAATCCTACTAATGGTCTCCCAAGTGGAGTGATTCTAGCTCCTCTCCTCATGCTGCTTTTGCTTCCTCTATGCATCATTAATACCTTTTTGTTATTTCACAGTTTCCCAAACAAGCCATAGTGTTTCAACCATGGCGCTCTGATACCACTTGTCACATACACTACACTTTACACCCCTAGATCATAAAAAAAAAACTTTCTATAGTGAAACAAGTACAATTACTTAAATGGTATGATGTACAATTACTTAAATGGTATGATATCATGCTTAATTTTCCCAATTATATATTTCAACTTGGCATCATTCCTAACCTTATGTTCTTGATGTCTGTCACTTTCAAACCACCAGGTTGATAACTTTGGAATTATATGGATTAATGTGACTAACTTAACCCTCGGTTGAATTAGTTTAAAATATAAGGGTTCACACATGGGTTGACTATTATCATCACTAATTAAGTGAACTGTCTCACCCTAGGTGATATTTGAAAGTAACAGGTTTTGTTTTTATTACTTCAATGTTGAACTACAAACATGGTTTTATACTCCCAACAATGATGTTATGGGTTGAACCATAGATTGGAACCTTACTCCTTTTGATTATTGAACGATTCACTCTCACGTTTACAAGTGGCTATGTAAAGAACTTTCTCAAAGCCTACATCTTCCTATCACTTACCTTGGGACTCAATGATACCAAATCAACAACCCTATCAATTAGTGTTAGATCTGCATCCACAAATGAATGTGGGTTTGTTAGGGTAACTGAGCTCCTCCTCCAGCATTGCGGCGATTCATTCTGGAAATAACCATGTCACTGAAATCCACTCTGAAACTTATGGAGGGGTGATATTGATGGTTCTCAACTCATGCAGGCTCTCTCTGATAACATGTAAGCTTCATGTTGTGAAAACTTCACCGATTTTTCCTTGTGAATTTTCTCAACAAGTAATTGGATCTTGGTGATGTTAGACAAGTAAGAGTATAGATGGTGTCGAGTTCTCAAAATTCTCCTGCGGGTACTTCCAAAAAGGACCAATCCCTATTATCGGTACCTACTGAGGGATAGCAAGGTAACTTTGTTTTCTTCTTCACTACTAGTCTTTCCATTTTATTTGGAAGCCACTAGATTTATTTCTAACTAAAAAGGTTTTCAATTTCATAGGCATGGCCAACAAAATAATCTAAGTATCTTCATCCTAGGTAATTTTCATTTCCCTCTTATACTATTTGCATATTGGAGTTTTTTTATATGAACAATAATTTTACTTATTCGAGGTCATTTCTATTGGACAGGCAAGATTTACAAGTTCTATAGCATCTTTGTATGCTACGACTAGTTCCCTTGCCAGTTCTAGACCCTCTACTTACACAATCTTATGTTCATCCAGATTTCACGGAACTCTATACTCTGGTTTAAGTTATGTATTTATTGTTCCATATTCCCCTATTAACATTCTGACAATGTAATCTATGGTTTAACCGTTAGGGTTTTTTCCAAAGAGAAGTTACGATACTAGGATAGTAGAGTACTGATTGGGTTATTGATTACAGACTTCGAACTGGTATTGGGGAGATTACGCCCTATAAATTTGCTCTATTTTCTTTTGGAGAATGTGAGAAATTCACCTCAATATTGATGGGAACCCTTGTAATTTATCCATACACTGAATTCGTATGCATGACCACATGGTCCCTCTTTGTCCTATATTGTTTTATTACATAACGACATAAATATTTTCTTTTATTTTAACCATTGTTAATGTATTAAAGATATGATCATTTTCTATAATGCATGATCATAATATATGGTTAGTTCTTATGTTATGCAAGTTTGGTTTTGGGTTCTTTAATCAATGTGTTTTTTTCGGCTTACATACACACAAATGTCTTTTTTTGTGCAGTAAGGTTATTGCAAAATGGTTTTTCTCATATTTATTTTTGTTCTCCACTGGCCCCCTTCCCCGTATTAATTTATACTATTACATAGTTCATATTCAAATTCTAGAACCTATGGCTATTGTTTCCTACCTAAAGGCCAAGGTTATCCTTTTACTCCTCAGTCAAACAAGAAAATACATATTTTATTTTTTGCACAAACAAACCCTTCCTAACAATATCATATTATACGCAATCATAAAGATAGTCTCATTTTTCGCATATTTAGAAAGGAAATTATTCATAGTAAAAAAAAATAAAGAAATTAATGTTTTAAGAATTTTTTTTAACAACAAACAAAATCTCATTATCCCTGAAAAATATTTAATGCACTTATCTATAATAGTTTGGATTGTCAAGAAAACTCAATTAGGAAAATACCACTCCTCACTGCCAATGAGAACGACTATTACATCCAGTTCTCCCCTCGAGTTTCTCAACTTCTAGGACAATTAGTTCAACAGTGACCTATTAAGGTTAGTTCAGAGGCATCAAGACCAAGTCCAGCCTAAGACTTACAAATGCACATTAGTGGAAATTTCAGCCTTAAAGTGGCCCCATAAGGAAAATCAATAAAATAATAAAATATGAGTTATGAATTTTAGAGGAAAAAGAAGAAAACTATTTTTTTATCGTATTTTTGGTTTATCTCCTTATAGGTTTACTCAAATTTCAATTGTAGACATTCATTGGATGTAGAATTAAATTCTACATCCAATGAGTACCCATTATGCATACTTCTGAGAAGACCCACATTGATAAAAAATTAAGATACATTAAGAAAGCATGTGAAACACACTTTCTTAATGTATCTTCAATTTTTATCAATATGGGTCTTCTCATATGTATCCATAATGGGTACTCATTGGATGTGAAATTTAATTCTACATCCAACAAGTGTCTACATTGAAATTTAAGTAAACCTATAAGGAGATGAGCCAAATATACAATTAAAAAATATAGTTTTCTCCTTTTCCCTCCAAAATATTTACATGTATCTCTTTTTAAATTTAGAGGATTTTGATTGGTTTACATATTATGACCTGGAAATTACATGAAAAATTTATGGTCACTTTTAGGTCGAAATTTCTTCTAATGTGTCTATTCTTGGAGTTTTCCACTAGCTCAGGTCTATCTCAAGAAATAATCTTTTCCAATGTCATTCCACACCTTCCCAGTGTCCTGTTTAGGTCCCTTCTTCTTTCTCAAGTTGTCTTTAGCTCGTTACTTCCTCCTCCTTGCCAACCCCCTTGTTTTCCCATTGATATGTTTTTATCTCCAGGGTATGAGAGAAGATAATTGTCTCTAACTGTGTGGAAGTTGAAAAATCGTTTAAGGTTTTTTCTATTAGTTTCCAAGACTCATCACAATTTTCTATTAATAAAAATAAAAAATTAAACACTTTAGAGTTCACTAGGATTTCCTCTAATCCTTTAATTACCAAAGTCTCATATAGTAATAGTAAATGACAATAAATAATGAATGTTTACAATAAATGAGGGTGTTACATATATATTAATAATTTATTTAAACGTATAGATACTTAAAAAGTAAAAATAGAAAGGAAAATAAATTAATAAATTAATTTTAGAAATGAATCATAAGAAAGAAAAATATATAAAAGAATAAATATAAATAATTTTATATATAAACCTATAAACTTAAAAATAATAAATTATATTATTAGAACTTAATATTAAAATAAATTGTAAATAAAATTATTTTCATAAATGTATAATAATATATAAATAAGGTGTATATGATATTTAATATAGAGTAGTTTTTAAATGCGACTTTTTGTAAAGTTTTTTCGTTTATTTTTTTTATCTAATTTGTCTAAAATCCAGAAAACCAGTTTAAACGACACAAATCAAGATTTGGTCACAATTTTTTTCGCCCTCATAAATCTGCCAAAAACTCCAAAAAGTCGCACTTAAAGACTACTCCTTTAACATATATTAAATTATGAGGGTATATAATATTTATATTAATATGGGGTTTTTGTTAGATAAAAATACTATAAAATATACATATTATTGTTTTAATTTATATTTTTTTTGCATAGATTTAATTTTTGGGTATTGGTACTGTCTGTTAGGTCCCTATAATACTATTGATTCCCCTATTACTATTATCGTTGTATCCCTTATTGTTATTGTTGTGCCCCTATTGTCCCCATATTATTATTATTATTATTGTGCCCCATAGAATCCCACTATTGTGAAAGGATTCGGGGGCGGCGAGTTTGCAGATCAGATCTATAAGTTTTGGTGCAAGATCTGTAAAATCTAATTGCAGATCTAGATTTTATGTGAAAAAATACCCAATTTCAAAAACAAAACGGTCGAATCGGAGTCCGGATGACGGAGATATCGCTGATTTAAAAATCAGTGGGGTTGCAGACAATTTTTCAGGGCAGCGAGTTTGCGGCGCAGATCTAGACATCTTGGTGCAAGATCTACAAAATCTAATTGTAGATCTGAATTGTTTGAGAAACATTACCCAATTTCAAAAAACAAATCAGTCGAATCGGAGTCCGGATGAGGGAGATATCGCTGATTTAAAATCAGCTCTTTTTTGCAGAAATTTTGGTGACGGCGGGAGAGTTGCAGTACAGATTTGAAATTTCATTGCCTGGATCAAAATTTCTATCACATGGGCAGATGCAGAATGGTTGTTCCATTTCCAAAAATAGGTCATAATAGGGATTCTGAGCAATATTGACTAAACTGTGACAATTTCAAATTTTCGCCAAGTAAGTGAATTTTTTTCAAAGCTCTCTTCATGGCTTCTAGCAAGGTTCTATTATTTACAGGAAAAGATAATGGTCCTACTATTGAAGAATACATACAAAAACACAAGTTATTATGGAAAAATCTTTGGAGAACTTTTGTAGTGTGTAATTTTAAAGACGAGGGAGCCACATGGTGGGGATTACTTAACCAAAAGAAGTGTTCCAACCTATCCGATGAAGAATTTGAAAAATTACTTTTAAACAGATGGTCTCATGCCAGAAAACAAGATAAGGAGAAACATGTGGGGCTATTTCCTACTGGTATATCCTTATTGCAGGTTCATGGATTGATTCAGAAAGAGAAGATTATTGTTTCTATAAATCCTAGTTGCAAGCATAATTTTATCAATGTTAATTTGGTAAAAAAATTACAAGTTCCAGACAAACACATTGAAAACACACAAGTGGATGAAGAGGATGTTCAATTGTATAAGGATTTGAAGATTTCTATGGATAAGTATGTGTTGCATGGTGATTTTTATGCTTCAGATATGGATAACAAGGATGTTGTTTTGGGATATCCTTGGATGGAATCAGTGGGTACTATCAATATTAATGTACAGAAGAAATTCCTGAAGCTCTGGTATAAAAAGAAGAAAATTACATTACAGGATATTTCCATTAATAAACAGGTAGAGTGCAAGGAGGCTGAAGCAGAAGATGTTCCAGGGTCTGACATATTAGATGATGATCCAGTGATGATAGAGAATCAAACACAAACAGAGGCGGAAGCAGAAAAGGTTACAGGTGCTGATACATCAGAGGAGGGCTCAGTGGTTGAAGTCATATTGGAAAAGAAGACACCACAACAGGCACCACAGCAGGGTGAATTAAAGAAAAAGACACCGTGGGTTAAAACTTCAACATATTATCACCCACATCACCCCGCAAGAAAACAACCAACAAGATGGCAACCAATTAGCCACAAGGACAACAACCCCCGTATGACGGATAGCGAGGAGCGAAGATCCACCTACTACACATCAACACAGAAGAGCTGCCATGGTCAACTTCCATCTCAAACGAGCGAGGCACCAGCGAGATCGAGGGTTCACCTTTCTCTTGGATGGCTAGATGCACGTGCATGGTACCAGTGGACTACTCTTTTGAGTAGATCTTATTATTTGTGTTCTTCCCATGTTTCGGGGACGAAACATGCTAAGGGGGGTGGAATGTTATATACCTAAGGGGGATAATATGGGGTACCAAGGGAGGTACCCAAGGTAATAATGTAATAATCGGATGGGCCATAGTAATAAATAAGGTGGTTAACCCATATCATGTAAGGGACCACAAGTAGTTAATAATAATGTAATGGGCCCATGGTATTAGTTGATGGTATGAGGGAACCATGGTAATGACCCATGGTATTGTATGTATGAGGCCTATATAGAGGCTAGAGACTCCATGTGAAGGGAGAGTGAAGAATTATTGTATGAACAGGCATATGGCTTGTGGAGTGTTCTCCTTCCTTAAGGAGTGAATGTATGGTGTTGCCCTACCTTAAGGGTTTGATCAATAAAGAAACATTTCTATCTATTTCTATCTTATGTGTTTTTTTGTGCAGTAAGGTTATTGCAAAATGGTTTTTCTCATATTTCTTTTTGTTCTCCGCTGGCCCCCTTCCCCGTATTAATTTATACTATTACATAGTTCATATTCAAATTCTAGAACCTATGGCTATTGTTTCCTACCTAAAGGCCAAGGTTATCCTTTTACTCCTCAGTCAAACAAGAAAATACATATTTTATTTTTTGCACAGACAAACCCTTCCTAACAATATCATATTATACGCAATCATAAAGATAGTCTCATTTTTCGCATATTTAGAAAGGAAATTATTCATAGTAAAAAAAAATAAAGAAATTAATGTTTTAAGAATTTTTTTTAACAACAAACAAAATCTCATTATCCCTGAAAAATATTTAATGCACTTATCTATAATAGTTTGGATTGTTAAGAAAACTCAATTAGGAAAATACCACTCCTCACTGCCAATGAGAACGACTATTACATCCAGTTCTCCCCCCGAGTTTCTCAACTTCTAGGACAATTAGTTCAACAGTGACCTATTAAGGTTAGTTCAGAGGCATCAAGACCAAGTCCAGCCTAAGACTTACAAATGCACATTAGTGGAAATTTCAGCCTTAAAGTGGCCCCATAAGGAAAATCAATAAAATAATAAAATATGAGTTATGAATTTTAGAGGAAAAAGAAGAAAACTACTTTTTTATCGTATTTTTGGTTTATCTCCTTATAGGTTTACTCAAATTTCAATTGTAGACATTCATTGGATGTAAAATTAAATTCCACATCCAATGAGTACCCATTATGCATACTTCTGAGAAGACCCACATTGATAAAAAATTAAGATACATTAAGAAAGCATGTGAAACACACTTTCTTAATGTATCTTCAATTTTTATCAATATGGGTCTTCTCATATGTATCCATAATGGGTACTCATTGGATGTGAAATTTAATTCTACATCCAACAAGTGTCTACATTGAAATTTAAGTAAACCTATAAGGAGATGAGCCAAATATACAATTAAAAAATATAGTTTTCTCCTTTTCCCTCCAAAATATTTACATGTATCTCTTTTTAAATTTAGAGGATTTTGATTGGTTTACATATTATGACCTGGAAATTACATGAAAAATTTATGGTCACTTTTAGGCTGAAATTTCTTCTAATGTGTCTATTCTTGAAGTTTTCCACTAGCTCAGGTCTATCTCAAGAAATAATCTTTTCCAATGTCCTTCCACACCTTCCCAGTGTCCTGTTTAGGTCCCTTCTTCTTTCTCAAGCTGTCTTTAGCTCGTTACTTCCTCCTTCTTGCCAACCCCCTTGTTTTCCCATTGATATGTTTTTATCTCCAGGGTATGAGAGAAGATAATTGTCTCTAACTGTGTGGAAGTTGAAAAATCGTTTAAGGTTTTTTCTGTTAGTTTCCAAGACTCATCACAATTTTCTATTAATAAAAATAAAAAATTAAACACTTCAGAGTTCACTAGGATTTCCTCTAATCCTTTAATTACCAAAGTCTCATATAGTAATAGTAAATGACAATAAATAATGAATGTTTACCATAAATGAGGGTGTTACATATATATTAATAATTTATTTAAACGTATAGATACTTAAAAAGTAAAAATAGAAAGGAAAATAAATTAATAAATTAATTTTAGAAATGAATCATAAGAAAGAAAAATATATAAAAGAATAAATATAAATAATTTTATATATAAACCTATAAACTTAAAAATAATAAATTATATTATTAGAACTTAATATTAAAGTAAATTGTAAATAAAATTATTTTCATAAATGTATAATAATATATAAATAAGGTGTATATGATATTTAATATAGAGTAGTTTTTAAATGCGACTTTTTGTAAAGTTATTTCGTTTATTTTTTTTATCTAATTTGTCTAAAACCCAGAAAACCAGTTTAAACGACACAAATCAAGATTTGGTCACAATTTTTTTCGCCCTTATAAATCTGCCAAAAACTCCAAAAAGTCGCACTTAAAGACTACTCCTTTAACATATATTAAATTATGAGGGTATATAATATATATAATATTTATATTAATATGGGGTTTTTGTTAGATAAAAATACTATAAAATATACATATTATTGTTTTAATTTATATTTTTTTGCATAGATTTAATTTTTGGGTTTTGGTATTGTCTGTTAGGTCCCTATAATACTATTGATTCCCCTATTACTATTGTCGTTGTATCCCTTATTGTTATTGTTGTGCCCCTATTGTCCCCATATTATTATTATTATTGTGCCCCATAGAATCCCACTATTGTGCAAGGATTCGGGGGCGGCGAGTTTGCAGATCAGATCTGTAAGTTTTGGTGCAAGATATGTAAAATCTAATTGCAGATCTAGATTCTATGTGAAAAAATACCCGATTTCAAAAAAAAATCGGTCAAATCGGAGTCCGGATGACGGAGATATCGCTGATTTAAAAATCAGTGGGGTTGCAGACAATTTTTCAGGGCAGCGAGTTTGCGGCGCAGATCTAGACGTCCTGGTGCAATATCTACAAAATTTAATTGTAGATCTGAATTGTTTGAGAAACATTACCCAATTTCAAAAAAAAAATCAGTCGAATCGGAGTCCGGATGAGGGAGATATCGCTGATTTAAAATCAGCTCTTTTTTGCAGAAATTTTGGTGACGGCGGGAGAGTTGCAGTACAGATTTGAAATTTCATTGCCTGGATCAAAATTTCTATCACATGGGCAGATGCAGAATGGTTGTTCCATTTCCAAAAATAGGTCATAATAGGGATTCTGAGCAATATTGACTAAACTGTGACAATTTCAAATTTTCACCAAGTAAGTGAATTTTTTTCAAAACTCTCTTCATGGCTTCTAGCAAGGTTCTATTATTTACAGGGAAAGATAATGGTCCTACTATTGAAGAATACATACAAAAACACAAGTTATTATGGAAAAATCTTTGGAGAACTTTTGTAGTGTGTAATTTTAAAGACGAGGCAGCCACATGGTGGGGATTACTTAACCAAAAGAAGTGTTCCAACCTGTCCAATGAAGAATTTGAAAAATTACTTTTAAACAGATGGTCTCATGCCAGAAAACAAGATAAGGAGAAACATGTGGGGCTATTTCCTACTGGTACATCCTTATTGCAGGTTCATGGATTGATTCAGAAAGAGAAGATCATTGTTTCTATAAATCCTAGTTGCAAGCATAATTTTATCAATGTTAATTTGGTAAAAAAATTGCAAGTTCCAGACAAACACATTGAAAACACACAAGTGGATGATGAGGATGTTCAATTGTATAAGGATTTGAAGATTTTTATGGATAAGTATGTTTTGCATGGTGATTTTTATGCTTCAGATATGGATAACAAGGATGTTGTTTTGGGATACCCTTGGATGGAATCAGTGGGTACTATCAATATTAATGTACAGAAGAAATTCCTGAAGCTCTGGTATAAAAAGAAGAAAATTACATTACAGGATATTTCCATTAATAAACAGGTAGAGTGCAAGGAGGCTGAAGCAGAAGATGTTCCAGGGTCTGACATATTAGATGATGATCCAGTGATGATAGACAATCAAACACAAACAGAGGCGGAAGCAGAAAAGGTTACAGGTGCTGATACATCAGAGGAGGGCTCAGTGGTTGAAGTCATATTGGAAAAGAAGACACCACAACAGGCACCACAGCAGGGTGAATTAAAGAAAAAGGCACCGTGGGTTAAAACTTCAACATATTATCACCCACATCACCCCACAAAAAAACAACCAACAATATGGCAACCAATTAGCCACAAGGACAACAACCCCCGTATGACGAATAGCGAGGAGCGAATATCCACCTACTACACATCAACACAGAAGAGCTGCCATGGTCAACTTCCATCTCAAACGAGCGAGGCACCAGCGAGATCGAGGGTTCACCTTTCTCTTGGATGGCTAGATGCACGTGCATGGTACCAGTGGACTACTCTTTTGAGTAGATCTTATTATTTGTGTTCTTCCCATGTTTCGGGGACGAAACATGCTAAGGGGGGTGGAATGTTATATACCTAAGGGGGATAATATGGGGTACCAAGGGAGGTACCCAAGATAATAATGTAATAATGGGATGGGCCATAGTAATAAATAAGGTGGTTAATCCATATCATGTAAGGGACCAGAAGTAGTTAATAATAATGTAATGGGCCCATGGTATTAGTTGATGGTATGAGGGAACCATGGTAATGACCCATGGTATTGTATGTATGAGGCCTATATAGAGGCTAGAGACTCCATGTGAAGAGAGAGTGAAGAATTATTGTATGAACAGGCATATGGCTTGTGGAGTGTTCTCCTTCCTTAAGGAGTGAATGTATGGTGTTACCCTACCTTAAGGGTTTGATCAATAAAGAAACATTTCTATCTATTTCTATCTTATTGTTTCTGGGTTTATTTCCATTATCATATATTTCTGGGTTAGATCTATAACATATTTTGTGCCTTTATATTATTATTGTTAGGTCGGCTTTGGTTATGTTGTGACCCCTTAAACTTTTATATATAGAAACGAGGTTTTTCATTTGAATAGTCTAAGAATTGTTCATTTTTGTAATGTAAAGGAGTTCGCCCCCTCGAAGAGGCTTATTTCTAAGGTGTTATCCGATTGACAGGGTATTATCGCAAGTTTGTTAAGAATTATGGGAGAATAGAAGCACCTCTGACAACATTATTGAAGAAAGATGCATTTTCATGGACTCCGGAAGCAACGAAGGCCTTTGAACATCTTAAAGAGGCAATGTGCCAAGCACCAGTCTTAGCTACACTAGAATTCACAAAAACCTTTATTGTGGAATGTGATGCCTCAGGAAATGGAATTGGTGTTGTTTTAATGCAAGAAGAAAGACCCATTGCTTTCGAAAGTCGTCCAATCAAAGGAAAGTATTTACACAAAGTTATTTATTAGAAGGAAATGTTGGCAATACTACATGCATTTAAGAAATGGCGACCCTACCTAATGGGAAGACACTTCAAGGTAAAAAAAAATCATGATAGTCTTAAATACTTTTTATAACAAAGATTGTCTTCAAAAGAGCAGGAAAAATGGGTCACAAAGATATTGGGTTATGACTTTGAAATCATCTACAAAAAAGGGAAGCAAAATGTTGTGGCAGATGCACTCTCAAGAAAGGATGAGGATGTGGAAGCATTTCTTTGCGCCATTTCTATTATCCAACCAGAATGGATAAATGAAGCAAGGGATGAATGGAAGAATGACGAGGAAGTGTGGGCACTCATTCAAAAGATACAACAAGATCCCAGTACATCTGATACATTTAGCTGGAAAAATGATTCGTTATGGTACAAGAATCGGTTATACCTATGTAAGAATTCCCAACTCAAACAAAAGATTATTAGGGAATTGCACACCTCTCCCTTAGGAGAACCTACCACAGGGTTAAGAAGGATTTTTTTGGGGATGGCCTTAAATCAGATATTCAAAGTTTGTGGCGAAATGTTTGGTTTGCCAAAAAAATAAAGTTGAAACAATTAAGACACTAGGACTATTACAATCTTTATCCATTCCAAGCCAACGTTGGGAGGAGGTTTCAATGGATTTTATCACAGGTTTACCAAGTCCGAAGGAAAGAGCGTTATCATGGTGGTAGTTGATAGACTTACCAAGTATGCACACTTTTGTGCATTATCTCATCCATTTAAAACGAGTACAGTTTCTACTGCGTTTATGGAAACAATTCAAAAGCTACATGGAAACCCAAAGATTATTGTAAGCGATAGAGATCCCATTTTCACTAGAAATTTTTGGACAAAATTATTTTCTTGTCTTGGTACTCAGTTAGCTCATAGCTCATCTTATCATCCTAAATCTTATGGGAAAACTAAGATAGTAAACAAATGTTTGGAATGATATCTTTGTTTCTTTGTAGATAAACAAACACAATGGGTCAAATGGTTGCCTCTGGCTAAATGGTGGTATAACACTTCCTTCCATACTGCAACAAAAATGACCCCATTTATGGCACTTTATGGATATCATCCACCATCCATCACATCATATTTAAGAGAAAATTCTAAGGTTCAAGTAGTGGAAGATCACATCGAGCATCAGCGACAAGTTCTCCAACTCTTAAAGGATAACCTCACCTTGGTGTGGAATAGAATGAAACAGCAGGCAGATCAAAATCGTAGCGAAAGAAGTTTTGATGTAGGTGATTGGGTATTCCTACGACTACAACCATATAAACAAATGTCCCTCAAGAAAGCTAAGAAGGATAGTAAATTATCACCAAAGTATTATGGTTTGTACAAGGTGTTGCAAAAGATAGGTACTATGGCATACAAAGTGGAGCTTCCTGCAGCTTCCCGAGCGCACCTAGTTTTCCATGTTTCATGCTTAAAAAAGGTTATAGGTGACAAGCTTCCAGTTCAAACAATATTGCCAGAACTTAATGAGGAATGAAAAATCATATTGGAACCTGAAGCTGTCAAAGAAACAAGAACTCGACAGCTACAAAATCGATCAATTCCAGAGTATCTCATCAAGTGGAAGAACTTACCCGTTCAAGATTCCACATGGGAGGATGAGAATTTTATACAGAAGCATCCAGAACTACTCAAGCGTTGAGGACAACACTTTTTTGAAGGAGAGGGGCATGTTAGGTCCCTATAATACTAGTGATTACCCCATTACTATTGTCATTGTATCCCTTATTGTTATTGTTGTGCCCCAATTGTCCCCATATTGTTATTATTGTGCCCCATAGAATCCCACTAGTGTTATTTTTGTGCATTTATATAATTATTTTTAGGTTGGTTTTGGTTATATTGTGACCCCTTAGACTCCTATATATAGAAAGGAGGTTTTTTCATTTGAATCATCTAAGAATTGTTCATTTATGTAATGTAGAGGAGGTTGCCCCTTGAAGAGGCTTATTTCTAAGGCATTGATCTATCTTTTCTATATTTTTGTGAGTTGGTTTCATAACACTATCTAGGGAACAAAGTTAGTCTCTCTCACCCGAAAGGTAAGAAATAGGCTCTTAGTATAGACTCAAATAAAAGCGCAACAAAATTATTTTATCAATATGTCAATTTACTAGACATGAACCTAGGTAAGGAGGATAACAACTATTCCATCCAACCACTCAAACTAAATTCTCTATATGCAAAATTAAAAATGTATTTGTTTATTTATTTATTAAATTTTTTTGGAAAAATCAAAATATATTATCTCATATGTTTCGAGGAGAACTAGTGTCTTTTCGATCTGCTAGTTCCACTAGGATTGGTAGCTACCCTAGAAACAAACGATCAAAGCAATTTGCAATTTCCTTTATGTATGATAGATAAGAGAGAAGCAAAGGGGCCAACCTGGATCTTTAAAAAACTTTTTGAAAAACTTTTTTAATAACACTGTGGATCTTTTATATAAATATTTTAATAAATAATAAAAAAATTATATTATAAATAAATAAATAAATTTAATAATTATTTTTCCAATTGATTTATATATGGAAAGCCAAAGCCAAAATGGAATCATATTTATGATTTTTTTTAAACTTTCATTCACACGCTAATAATACCAAAGAATTACATTCTAGGCTTTTTTCTAAAGTAAAAATCCCAATATCTTTTAAACATCTTGTTACCATTATCCTAAATGTTATGTTCGCTTTAAATAAAAATAAATAAAATATTATTTTTAAATCATCACATATTTTCATGGGCTAATTCACTTTTATATCACAAAACAATTTCTCAGAATGAAACGAATGCTTTCCTCAATCTCTTTGTTTTCTCTTATGGTAAGATTTGGTAGAGCTTTACTCAACCTCTTTGTTTGGCTTTATGGTATGATTTGGTAGTGTGTTTTTTCTCTTATGGTAAGATTTGATAGAGCTTTACTCAACCTCTTTGTTTGGCTTTATAGTAAGATTTGGTAGTGTGTTTTGGATTTATTAGATTTAAATGTAATAACTTCTTTGTTGGGCTTTATAGTAAGATTTGGCAGTTTGTTTGGATTTATTAGATTTAAATTTAATAGTGATTTTTAGGGAGGATATATGTTTGTTGGTGTATTTAATTTTCATTATTTTATTGATATATATTACTTTATTTAAATATTAAATTAAAGTTGATTTTAAATAATATTAAATAAATTTAAATAAATATTTTTTTTTTTTATTTATTTTAATACATGTTTTAAAATTTTATTAAAGACCACGAATGTGATATTTAAGTTTAAAAATCTACTTAAGTTTGTTTTATTGAAAGCCTAAATGGAAATCTTTTACAAAATTAAAAAGGAAAATGAGATTTTATAAAATATAACATCATATAAATTGTATAAGCAATGGGAACTATGAGGGTGTGTGTGGATGTGCATTCTTTGTAAAATTTTATATCGATGAATATTCAAATACTATGAAAGTTTTTATTTCTAGTGGAGAACATATTAATCAACGGTTGATAATTTGATGCATAGATGGTATGTGGTCTTTTGTGAAACAACATATAATAATAAGTGACAGTTATATAATTTTTGAGAGTATATGAAAAGTGTGGTTAGGAAAGTATGATGAATATTTTCAACTCTTATTACTTTAAGGTTTGCTTTTAGGATGTGATAACGTTGACTTAATGTAAGGGTTATAGATCAAAATTTCTTAATCTCAATCTCATGACCTCATAAGCATTCACTTAAGATAAAAAATTTGTTGAACCTTGTTTGCTTTCAAAAACATGAGAACCTTTGCTAAAATCAACATAGAAAAATGTTGTGTCATTGCACGTTTCTTAAGGGTATTCACAATCCAAGACCATTATCTAGTGGTGAGGCAAGAGCATCACTAGCAATAGATCATATTCTTCATCTTGTGGTGGAGAAAAACACCATCTAGCGATGGAAGGAAAAAATCATCTAGCTATAATAATGCCTTTTATTCACATCCATGCACTTTTTGGAATCATATTTTCCAATGGTTTTTAACCTCATGTTCCCCCCGATGGATTCTTAGGAAAAGTAGGTACATTTATATGTACAACTTTTTTGGGCTCCATATATAGTTAAGTTATTTTGTTCACTTTATGTTTTCTTAGACTATATCTAAAGATAATATCTAGGTTTTTAACTTGTGATTTAAGTTCTATCTCTCCCAACCCACAATTTTCATGTGGACACCTAAATTATATATGCAAGTGCTACATTATAAACATCTAACATCTTTGTTAAAAGCACCCAAGTAACCATTGAGTTCATTTTTGAATTATGACTGTAATTTAATTTATTACTGTCTTTCAAATATTCTCAAAAGCTAAATTATAATCATGCAACTTGTAATGATTTATATGAAAGTTGGAAACCATGTCATAGGAACAAGAGTCAATGTTACAATTATCACAAAGCACAATGGTCATCATTTTTGTTGCATCACTGAATAGTGTTCTGTAAACTATCATGGATATTCCACTGGATAGTTCATCATAACATATATGATAGAATTATACTTAAAAATCCGTAAGCTACAATATGAGGCTTTATTTCTCTTTAAATTTATGGATATGTAAATTATTGTTATTTTGTATGCATGTAAATTATAATTATGCATAAAATAGAGAAAATTGAAATAAAAACTCATAAACCACAATTGACACAAGATATATCCTCGGAAACCCTTTCAAGAGAAAAACCTACTAGAAGAGGAGGTCGCTCTGCTCTCTTTCTCTAAATATAAAATGGTTGTGAGTACAAAAAAGTATGGTTTGTGGCCCGTGGGATACTATAGTGCATAAATCATCTATGTGTTCTCTCTCCTTATCCCTCTCAGTTAGTCTACTTGTATATGGAACAATATGCACTTGAAAAGGATGGAACCCCTTTTGCTCCTAGTGGCTCGATTATAACATAGTTTGATAGCATACTAGTGGTTAGGTTTGACTCCCTCAACTCCTATCCAGAGTTATAATATGGACACTTCTAGAGTCTTATTCATCATGATCATGTGGCTAGGCCCTTTTCTTTGAGTATTAGGGGCTAATGTGGCACCCTCTCAAATTATGGTGGTGAAAATAGGAAGGTCAACCTCCTAGTTGGCATACATGTTTCATATGGACTCTGATTGAGATTATTATTTCATCATTAGAAAGGTATATTTATGTAGAATATGTTAAAAAAAGGTGTTGCACTAAAGAAGAAAAGTTTTACCCCCAAAAAACATTGTTTTATGCCTCAAAATGCCCCCAAAAGTTTTCAAACCTCAATCTACCAAACTAGGTTTCGCCGGTCAAAAATGGTCTTGTGCGCTGATTCCTCCATTTTTTCTGTAGTGCTCGCTCTAGTTGATTGACAGTGATATGATACTAACATTTATTTAGCCCTAAGACCCACACATTATTCTTTGAGGCCCTCAGGTTGAGGATCTGGGCATGTGACGCTATTATTAGTGATTGAGATATTCATGGTTGTGATGTTTATGTATGCTTTCCATTGATATTATGATAGCATGAATGGTTATGTATCTTATCTATTGGTATTATGATGATTGTAACATTAAATGGTTAAGTTTTGTCTCTATTGAATTTATGATGATGATGGCAGTAAAGGATATGTATTTTCTTTATTAAAAGCATGATGATGATAAATTTTATGGATAGGTATATTTATATTGATGTTACGATGTTGATAGCTTAATGGATATGTATGTTTTCATTGATGTTTTTGATGATGATAGCCATGATGGATGTTTCCCCTATGTTACCTACTTTCATTAGTTCGCGCTTACGATGAAAAATGATGTGAATGACTAGGTGTTGTTAATGATGCTATTATGACAATGACTAACACTGAGAAACCTTATTACTGATCAGTATTGAGTATGGTAGGAAACCATCAGAGGCACTCGCATATGAAGAGTTGATGACACCTGGTTTGATGAAAATTTATATTATTTTATCTTTGAAATTCTAAGTCGATTTTGAAACCTGCTATATATGTTTATCTATATTCTGATGATATGTTAATGGTTGTAGGCACAGATTAGTTGCTTGACCGAATGACTCACATATGGGTGACGGGGTTGTACAAGTGGATGGAACTACATGGGAGGGGTGGGACAGTGTCCTTGATCTCACCCACTAGCACTCCCGCCATGAATTGGGCTGGAAGGGTTGAAACATCTTCGCCTTGAAGATCATGATGTCATGAGGGCAGGTCCCAAAGTTGGATCACTCATGAGGATTTTACCAGGGGCGTGCATCAAGTCAGATTCCTTGATCCCTGACACCATTAGTCTCACTATAGTAGGCAACATAACAGATGATATTGTTCTATGTCGTTGCACCTATACTTTCCCCTCGTAGTCACTGAATGCTTGAAGGGCAAGTGGTGTGGCACCCTTGGCATCACAAATAAACTATTAGGCGTGGCACCCTTGGAACTTCAAGGGAAGTTCTTGAAGGGCACGAAAAAACTTGGCACCCTTGGAATCATTAAAAATAAATTAAATAATAAATATAATCAAGGAATGAAAACTAGGTAAATTTACATTAAGGGTAAATGATGTTAGAAACCGAGGTAATTAAATCAAAAATAAAACTTGGGTTAAGAGGATCATAATAAGAAATAAAATAGATTACCTTAAAAAAAACTCTACCCTTCCCATGTTGGAAAATATTAGGTAGATTATGTAGTTTAATTAGGTAAAAGGGGAAAGAGGGACATAATTGTAAGGATAAAGATTAATCCTAAACTATTTAGACCTAATTAAGAGAAGAGGAAGGTGAATTAAAATAAGAATAATAAATTAAATTTAGAGAAATGTAGAGAACCTCCATAAGAATATCCATCTAAGAGATAACTTGAATTAAATTAGGGAGTAGATAGGGGATCAAATCTTGACTCATTAATTGACTTTAGTAATGAACACAAATTAAGGAATAAAAGGGGGATAAAGAGGCAACTAGGAGAAGAAATAGGAATCTTGTTGAGGTGAGGAAAATATTAGTTTTAAATTAAAATTTAAGTGAATAATTTTGGGAGACCCTTAATGAGAGAGTGACACATGGGTGGGTGAATAATCAAGCTATTGAATTAAAAAAAATAATTAATTAGGCATGACATGCCAAGTGTCACCTATGAGGACTCCTATAAAAGAAGGGGCAAGCCATGGGAGAAGGGACTTTTTGGGAACCTTATTGTTGGATGGATGAGACGATGTCAAAGCAGTGATTACAAAACTATAGTGAGTTTGGTGAGGTAGAAGATTTTAGAGAGGGGACTCTTGAGCCAAGGAGTGCTCTCCTCTACCAGCTAGTACATTCCTCCATTGTACAACCCAATTGTAGCTTGGGGGTCCGCGGGGAAGAAGAGTACCCAAGGAGTAGGATGGGAGGTTAACCGATGGGTCATTGCATTAGATCAAGTATGTCGTCATTCACTCTCGGAGGTGACTAGCAACAAGGGAATACAAGTAATAGCAAGTAAGTGGAGTCTCGTCTTCTAGTGAATGTTACATATGTGTTGCAATATTATTTTGTATGATTGCTTTATGGTCTTAGTTAAATGTACGTAAATTTTATGATATGTTTCCTGAAATGAATTTCAAGAATGTGTTAGACAGAGCTAAATAAATTTGAATTCCCAATGTGTTTCTTTTTTGGTTGTATTTTGCTGTGATTTAATATATATATATATATATATATATATATATATATATATATATATATATATATATATATATATATAGTATGGATGTGGTCCTTACACTTGGTATCAGAGCCAAGTTGAACCCTTGAGACCTATGAGCCCATGCATGTATGACTTGTTTGTTAGAAATCAATTCCCCTTCCAGACCCTCAGAGAGATAATAGATCATTCCGTACCCAAATCTCTAAATCTGGGTGTCAACTCCCAGGAAGAGTCATGATAAGTGGACCATGTTTTAGTATGTGGTGGTCATATTTTGGATCTGATGATCGTAGCTACCTCTATAGTGGCATAGGGATATCTCACGCTATTTAGAAAAAAAAATGATATTTCTCCAATAAAATATCGACCTCACAGCACTGTTGTTCCTCACAATGTCTAGCCTAGATTGCCTCCGAAAGGGACCAGTAGTCGTTACCCGCAATGCATTAAAGTCGATGCTTTTTGTAGTACCATTCTATCTGTTTCTACTAATTGATATCTACTGGAAGTATGAGACCAATCCCAGTTGTGAAGGGCATCTATGTAGTCCGAGCGAGCATATGCACCATTAGAAATCCATCATGAAGAGTCAACGTAACTTCATGCTTATTGCCTCAACTCTCCTGCTCTATTGGCTTCTGTTTTGCGTCACAGGCATGGTCTTGCAAATTGAACACATGAACGAACAAATCGTGTAGGAACCAAAGCCTTCTCAAACACCTGGTCTAAAATAACCTCTGCTTCCTGCATCTTGCCGTTGCTGCAAAGTCCATCAATTAGAGCATTGTAAGAGACAATATCTGGTGCAAGGCCCTTTTGTGTCATTTTGTCCCAAAGAATCCTAGCATCTTGAATGTTTCCTTCCCTACAATGTGCATCCATTAAAATATTGTAACTAAATACATTTCTGACACAGTCAGCTTCTTCCATTTCAAAAAATATCTCCTCAGCAAGCTTCACCTTGTTATCCCTACAGAGTCCCAGCATCAGCATGTTGAAAGTCTTAACATTTGGAATAATTTTACTCTCAAGCATTTCTCTGTACAACTCCAAGCATGCACATGACCCACTACACACTGCCACGGAATGAAGCAGCATGTTACAAGTGTCCAATGAAGGCAAAAATGCATGGCGCTTAAGACGCTGAAAAACTCCGATCGCCTGATCAGTCCTTCTTGCCTTCGAATAAGCCTTGATCAGTATATCAAACACAGCAGGGGAGGAATCTCAAACTCTATAAGTCTTGGCAAGAACTTTAAATGCTTGAGAATCTGCATTGTAAGATTTTCTTTCTTCAACCAAAACCTTCTGCATAAGGGATTGTGCAAGACCATGCAATCTTGCTTTTGCAATGATATGAATGACTGTGCAGCAAGTTTCTATTGTGTGCCGGAAATGGGATTGCTTTCCTGCCCATTCAAAAAAAAAAACGATTCAACATATTGTCTTGTATTTTGTTTATTTTGATCCTCAGATGTCGCTTCTTTGCATCTCTGCCCCTGTTATGTTATAGAAGAAAATCAACTCTGACATGAGAGGTTCACCCAAATCTGAAATGAGTTTTCACTTTATATGTAAACTCATCTTACAAATCGTAATATCTACTTCCCACAATTCTCTGGCATTCGAGTTTTCCGTTTTCCTTTTTCCTTACTGTTTCTTGTGGGGCAGGGGAAATTGCAATCAATTAAAAATTGCTAATAGTTTTGTGACCAAACTTTGAAATGCCATGTATATTTGGTTTCAAGAAAGTTTTGGCCGATTCAGTTTTGGAATTCATCTTGTTATCATCTTGTCATTTTATTTTTACGAATATCAATCCTATAACAATACCATGTTTACAAATTTATATCACCATACCTGTTGTGATGACCCAGGAGCACTATTTGCCATGTAGTTTTCATGTCTTCAATACTTCATTGCTGGAATTTGGCTTGACATCCTAATTAATAATTTCATACTTATGCATTTCTGAATTGACCATGACGTACTACCTAAATTTAGCTTTCTTTTGGTGTTATTTTTAAGACTTTATCATTAGGTTCGAACACTTGTTTTAGAGGTATATTGGTCAGACAAAGGTTTTCATTTCTTTTATTTCGAAATGACTTAATGTTGTTTTTAATTTCTGTTATTAACATGCTCATGACATACGCTAATGAATTCCAAAAGGGTATTTCGAATATAGGTCCCAGGTGGGCCTCTCTTCTAAATGTTAGCACCATGTTTTTACTGCATATGAGGTGATTCTCGCCTCATAAAAGGGTTTGAACAGCTTGGTGGGTATGGAACATTTTTCTCTACCAATTAACGAAATCTCTCTCCGATACCAATGTCCTGTTGACAACTCGCTTCACCAACTTCAGCTGCTACCAAGGCCTGGACCCTGGTCAATCCTTGGTACAAGCCCAGGATTTAAACCCCTTCAGTATACAGACTTTAAACCCCTAAACTTTCTGAAACAGTTGATTAAGACTCACTATTTGAAGCTTTAAGTAAATATATTTTGGTCAAGCTTTCTTGAATCGCGTGCCTTCTAATTTTTATTCCAGAATCTAAATTATAAAATATTCGATTTTAGAGCTGTGACCTTCCATGCCACATGAGGAGTGTTTATTTTGATTCTACCCATATTTTCTTCATTTATGCTCCTTTTAATTACACATGCATGATAAAATATTAATTCATTTATACTATCACTTACATTTTATTGATATTTCGAACTTCACAGCGTGTTCCACCTGCCTTCCACATGAATATCTCACATACAAAATCAATTATTTTTTACCGAGTCAATTGTTTGTGATTGGAATTGTGGGATTTGTTTTTTCTTTTCTTTTCTTTTCCTTTTTTTTTGTTTCCTGATCCATGTTTAGCCTTGATCTATTTCTCAGTAATTTTGTAGCAATGAGTTGTTTTCCTGTATCTTTCTTCACTTTGGAGTTAGTTCTCAAAAGTGATAACGTCTCGTTCACCTTTTATCGTTAAATTTTTATGCCATTCCTCTGTAAATGAACTCTATTTTGCACCTAAATGAACTCTATTTTGCACCTACGTTATAGGTGCAATTTTTCCAATCATTTTTTTTAAATGTTTGATTGAGGTGTTTTTAGAAATGTGCTTTGTTAATCATATCTTAGAAAAGTTGTTATATGATTTTTTTGATTTTATAAATGTGAGTGATGTGATTTGTTTTTTTTTCCAGTCGAAGAAAAGAACATTTATAAGCTTAAATAATTATTAAATCATATTTTAAATGTAGTTTGGAATCATTTTAGCTATTTTCTACTATGGACTATACAGTGTGTATTGATTCATAGATTTAAGTTACCATAGTTAAACATATTGTTATTCTCTACAATTTAGGTGAAAGCATAAAATTGGTGAAATATATAACCACGCAAGAGCTTATTTTAAGGGTCTCACACATTGCTCGAGTGAGTTTTGATACTCAAGCAATACCAATATATATTATCAATATCATATATTAGCTTGAAAAGAGACTTTTCTTTTCAATCTTGAAATAGGATTGGAATTTCATTCTCAACTGTTAAAAATAAAAGGGGGGGGAACTGAATATTATGCGTTCATTTAAGTCAAATAAGTCTATAAATGCATTCTTAAGTATGTTTTAGTAAGTGAACCTTTATTTTTTTTTTTTAATTTTAAAATTAAACTACCAGTTTAACATGGAAGCTAAGTGTTAAAATTAAAAGTTAGAATTTATGGAGGTTGGTACTCTTTTGATTAAAATTTATAGGAATGTCAAGAACTTATAAATGCATAAATTGTCCCCTTGGAAGTATGTAATAATAACAATAAATTATAGAACCACTCACGTTGGTTATGATTTTTATTTGATTGGTTTTTATCTTATAAGGAAAAATCGTATTAAATTGTGGCAGGTGAACCATGGTTAGAAGAGGTACAAGAAGGAGTGGGGCAACTAAAGGGCACAACATGGTGCCACCACAATAGCCAACTCCTACCACCCCACCTAATGAGGGGGAAAACATCTCAACACAAGAACAGATACCAGCTGGAGAAGTGTTGAACTTAATGAGATCATTCCAACACATGTCTGAGGCATTAATAAACCGTTTGGAACGGGAGCATGGAGGACTTGTCATACAAAACGAAGCACCCCAAAACACCACAAGAAATGATGTACGTCGAGATTTGGAAAAGGTAAAATTTCTAGAGTTTTGGGGGTCCACAGATGGTCAATCTGCAGAGGAATGGTTGGAAAACATGGCTATGTGTTTTACCCTAAGAGATTACACCTCAAACATGAAGGCTAAGATGGGTATATTTCAGCTAAAGGGAAACACAGTACTTTGGTGGAAGACATTATTAACCCAATTGGGGATGGATATATCAGAATTAACTTGGGAGATACTTGAAGAAAAATTTAGAGAATGTTACATGTCAGAGGATTTCCTTGAGAGACAACTAAATGAATTCAATGCATTAAAGGAATGGAGTCGCTCACTACCAGAGTATGAGGCACATTTCATGGAATTACTCCGTTATGCCCCTCACTTAAACACAGACAAGGTCAAGGTGAACAAATCTGTGTATGGATTAAATGTTAACATTTGGACCAAGGTTAGAATCTTAATGCCTCGCACCTTGCACGAGGCAGTTCAGCAGGCAATCATTGTAGAGGAGGAGATCATGAGTAGGGAACATAGCAAGTCAATAAGGTCCACAGGATCAGGAGTACCAAGTGGAAACAATATGGAACGTAGAAATTTGCAAGGGGGTCCTGCGTTCAATCATCAAAGGTGGTTAGGAAGAAATCAAAGAACACCATATAGGCATCCAGCTCAGCATCCGCACATGGTACCGCAACAAACTCGTCAAACACAACCGCACCAGCCTATGTGATAGCACCAAATCACACCACTTCAACACCGATCTTCTTTCTAGCAGAGTTCCTGACCAACTCCCAGTTCAGTTGGTAGTAGAAGCCAGGCCCCTAGGAGGAGGCGTTGGACTTGTGGAGATCCTCACTACGAGAGGGATTGCCCTCAAAAGACAGGTAATACCAACTCAACTAAGAATGCAACTATAGTGGGGGATCTGGGGAAGGCTCATCGCATCCATGTAGCGGTGAATAATCGCCAGGTCGAACACCAATCCACCGTGTTGAAAACCTCGGGTAATATTGATGGTATGAGTTTTGTCATCTTAATAGATCCAGGGGCTACTGATTCATTTATTTCTCTAAATGCATTATCAATGATTAAACTAAAGCAGCTCCATAGTATGAATTTAGACATGTAGAAATGTCATGTGGTATGAAAAGAAATGTAGGAAAGATGGTAAAGGATTGTGAGGTGGACCTGGGTGTATGTAAGACCAAGGTATCCTTGTACTCTACAATTCTAGGAGTTTATGACATAGTTATAGGAATGGATTGGTTGGAGCGACATGAGGCACTCCTAGACTGCAAAGACAAGATTCTACATTTCACCGACGATGACAGCCAAAGAAAATCATTAAGGGGAAAGAATCGAGGGATGTCCTTGAGGTTCATCTCCTCCATGCAACTAATGAAATTTAGGCGAAAGGGATGTCAAATGTTCTTAGTGGTAGCTCTAAATGATAAGGGTGACTCTGAAGACCTTGATAAACACCCATTCCTTGTTGATATAAGGATGTATTTCCTGAAGAACTACCCGAGATACCCCCAAAAACGGAAATTGATTTCACCATCAACCTTAAACCAGGCACTGAGCCTATTGCAAAGGCACCCTATCATATGTCGGCTCTAGAGCTAAAGGAATTGCATATCCAATTAAAGGAATTATTGGACTTCAGGTTCGTACAACCTGGCATATCTCCATGGGGAGCCCCTGTGATTTTTGTTAAGAAAAAGGATGGGTCTTGGCGACTGTGCATTGATTACACCAGTTGAATAAAGTGACGATAAAGAATCAATACCCTTTGCCAAGGATAGATGACTTATTTTATCAAATGAGGGGGGCGACTGTGTTTTCAAAGATAGATCTGAGGTCGGGATATCATCAGTTGAGAATCAAAGAAGAAGATATTTCGAAGACAAACTTTAAAACAAGATTTGGGAATTATGAATTTGAAGTTTTACCCTTTGGACTGACAAATGCCCCAGGTGTTTTCATGAGTTTGATGAATGGAATATTTCAGGATTACTTAGACAAGTTTGTACAAGTCTTTATTGATGACATTTTGATCTACTCAAAGACCCCAGAAGAGCATGACGAACACTTGAGGATAGTTCTACAATGTCTTAGAGAAAACCAATTATACGGGAAGTTGTCAAAGTGTTCCTTTTACCAAACCAAGATTCATTATCTTGGACACATTATCTCTGGGGAGGGTATCGCAGTAGACCCAGTAAAGATTGAGGCCATCATGGAATGGCCAACACCAACCAATGTTCATGAAATACGAAGTTTCATGGGCATGGTAGGGTACTATCGTAGATTTATCGAAGGGTTTTCAAAAATAGCAAACCCCATTACCGAGCTCCAAAGAAAGAACAAGAAATTCATTTGGACTGAAAAATGTGAAGAGGCATTCCAAAGGTTAAAGGTGTTATTAACGATAGCACCAATTTTGAAGGTGTCGGATATGGAACAAGAATTTTTCGTTTGCATTGATGCCTCCAAGGAAGGGTTGGGTTGTGTGTTGATGAAAGAAAGAAGAGTAATAGCCTATGCATCAAGGAAAATCAGAACCCACAAAGAAAACTATGCAACCCATGATCTATAAGTGGCAGCAATTGTTTATGCACTAAAGATTTGGAGACACTACCTTCTAGGAAGGAAGTTTGATCTTAGGACTGACCATTGTGGGCTACAACACATATTCACTCAAGATCACTTAAATGCAAGGCAAAGATGATGGTCTGAGCTAATTAGTGAATATGATTTTGATAGCACTTACATCAAATGAACGGTAAATAGGGTGGCTAATGCTTTAAGTAGGAGGCCACGGATATTTTCAGTGATTCCCTTAAAGACAAATTTGAGGGAGAAACTTCTTGAATTACAAATTAAAGACACCTGGTATCAGGTGGTTAGCAAAAGTTTATGGGAGGATGAAATGAGGGTCCCAAAATATGAAGAATACTCCCTTGATAATGATGGGCTACTATGATTTCGGGGAAGGATATATGTACCACCAAATGAAGATATACGCCAATTAATCTTAAATGAAGCACATCGTGCAGTATACATGGCACACCTTGGTGTTAAGAAGATGAGTGTGGACCTGAAACCACTCTTCTTTTGGAAAGGGATGAAGAAGGACATCGTGAACTTGGTAGTAAGATGCTTAGAGTGTCAGCAAGTAAAAGCTGAACACAGGCATCCAACAGGTTTATTGCAGCCCCATGAGATACCAAAATCTAAATGGGAAGCTATATCAATGGACTTCATTGTGGGACTACCAATGACATCAAGAAGACATGAATCCATATTTGTAGTGGTGGACACATTGACTAAGATTGCCCATTTCATACCTGTTAAGACTACATATAAGGCACCAGAAATAGCTAGAGTTTTTATTAATGGGATTATGAGATTGCCTGGAGTTCCTAGGAAGATCATATCTGATAGGGGAGTAGTGTTTACAGGAAGATTTTGGACTAGTTTCCAAGAAGCTTTAGGAACCTAGTTGAACTTCAGCATTGCTTATCACCCGGAGACAGATGGGCAAATAGAGAGGACAAATCAAATCCTTGAAGACAGGTTTCGGATGTATGTGATGGACCAACAAAAGAGATGGGAGGAGTTTTTACCACTTGTGGAATTTGCTTACAATAATAGTTATCAGAGTTCCATCAAGATGGCGCCATTTGAGTTCTTATATGGAAGACCTTGCAGAACACCTCTCAGTTGGGACCGACTAGAGGACCGAGTATTAATAGGACCAAAAGTGGTGCAAGAGATGGAAGAACAAATGACTATGATTAGGAGGAGGCTAAAAGAAGCACAAGATCAACAAAAGAGCTATGTTGATGCTCATCGGGTTGACCGAAGTTATGAAGTAGGGGATACGGTGTTCCTGAGAGTAAGGCCCCAAAAAAGCTCTATAAAATTTTGAAAGGGAGAAAAATTGTCTCCACGGTTTGTGGGACCTTTTGAAATCTTAGAAAGGAAGGGGTTGGTGGCATATAGGCTTGCCTTACCTCCATCTTTAGCACGCATGCATAATGTGTTTCATGTTTTTGTTTTACATCATTATATTTCAGATCCTTCGCATGTTATTGACTTTGGTCACTTGTAGGTTTCGGACGAGGGAACAGTGATGACCAAACCAGTTTGCACGCTGGACCAGCTAACTTTGCAGTTTAGACGATGGTTGGTGGACTAGGTCAAGGTCCAGTGGGATAATTATAGTCCCAGTTAGCTACGTGGGAGGACGCCGAGGAGATGCGTCACCATTTTCCTTACCTATTCCAAGGACTTCGAGACGAAGTCTATTATTAAGAGGGGGTGTATGTAGTGCCCCCTCTAGTTGACTGACAATGATATGACACTAACATTTATTTAGCCCTATGGCCCACACATTATTCTTTGAGGACCTCAAGTTAAGGATCCGGACACATGACGCTATTATTATTGATTGAGATATTCATGGTTGTGATGTTTATGTATGCTTTCCATTGATATTATGATAGCATGAATGGTTACGTATCTTATCTATCGGTATTATGATGATTGTAACATTAAATGGTTAAGTTTGGTCTCTATTGAATTTATGATGATGATGGCAATAAAAGGATATGTATGCTCTCTATTAAAATCATTATGATGATAAATTTGATGGATAGGTATATTTCTATTGATGTTACAATGTTGATAGCTTAATGGATATGTATGTTTCCATTGATGTTTTCGATGATGATAGCCATGATGGATGTGTCCCCTATGTTACCTACTTTCATTAGTTCGCACTTACAATGAACAATGATGTGAATGACTAGGTGTTGTTAATGATGATATTATGACAATGACTAACATTGAGAAACCATGTTACTGATGAGTATTGAGTATGGCAGCAAACCATCAGAAGCACTCGCATATGATGAGTTGATGACACTTGGTTTGATGAAAATTTATATTATTTTATCTTTGAAATTCTAAGTCAATTTTGAAACCTGCTATATATGTTAATCTATATTCTAATGATATGTTAATGGTTACAGGCACAGATTAGTTGCTTGACCGAATGACTCACATATGGGTGATGGGGTTGTACAAGTGGATGGAACTACATGGGAGGGGTGGGATAGTGCCTCTGATCTCACCCACTAGCACTCCTACCGTGACTTGGGCTGGAAGAGTTGAAACATCTTCGCCTTGAAGATCATGATGTCATGAGGGCAGGTCCCAGAGTTGGGTCGCTCATGAGGATTTTACCAGAAGGCATGCATCAAGGCGGATTCCTTGATCCCCGACACCATTAGTCTCACTATAGCAGGCAACATAAGAGATGATAGTGGTCTATGTCGTTGCACCTATACTTTCCCCTCGTAGTCACTGAATTCTTGAAGGGCAAGTGGTGTGGCACCCTTGCAACTTCAAGGGAATTTCTTGAAGGGCACGACCAACTTGGCACCCTTGGCATCACAAATAAACTATTAGGCATGGCACCCTTGGAACTTCAAGGGAAGTTCTTGAAGGGCATGACCAAACATGGCACCCTTGGAATCATTAAAAATAAATTAAATAATAAATATAATCAAGGAATGAAAACTAGGTAAATTTACATCAAGGGTAAATGATGTTAGAAACCGAGGTAAAAAAATCAAAAATAAAACTTGGGTTAAGACGATCATAATAAGAAATAAAATAGATTACCTTAAAAAAAAATCTACCCTTCCCATGTTGGAAAATATTAGGTAGATTATGTAGTTTAATTAGGTAAAAGGGGAAAGAGGGACATAATTGTAAGGATAAAGATTAATCCTAAACTAATTAATCCTAATTAAGAGAAGAGGAAGGTGAATTAAAATAAGAATAATAAATTAAATTTAGAAAAATGTAGAGAACCTCCATAAGAATATCCATCTAAGAGATAACTTGAGTTAAATTAGGGAGTAGATAGGGGATCAAATCTTGACTCATTAATTGACTTTAGTAACGAGCACAAATTAAGGAATAAAAAGGGGGATAAAGAGGCAACTAGGAGAAGAAATAGGAATATTGTTGAGGTGAGGAAAATATTAGTTTTAAATTAAAATTTAAGTAAATAATTTTGGGAGACCCTTGATGAGATAGTGACACATGGGTGGGTGAATAATCAAGCTATTGAATTAAAAAAATTAATTAATTATGCATGACATGCCAAGTGTCACCTATGAGGACTCCTATAAAAGAAGGGGCAAGCCATGGGAGAAGGGAATTTTTGGGAACCCTATTTTTGGATGGATGAGACAATGTCAGAGCAGTCATTACGAAACTATAGTGAGTTTGGTGAGGTAGAGGATTTTAGAGAGGGGACTCTTGAGCCAAGGAGTGCTCTCCTCTACCAGCTAGTGCATTCCTCCATTGTACAACCCCATTACAACTCGAGGGTCCGCGGGGAAGAAGAGTACCCAAGGAGTAGGCTGGGAGGTTAACTGGTGGGTCATCACATTCGGATCAAGTACGTCGTCATTCACTCTCGGAGGTGACTGGCAACAAGGGAATACAAGTAACAGCAAAGCAAGTGGAGTCTCGTCTTCTGGTGAATGGTACATATGTGTTGCAATATTATTTTGTATGATTGCTTTATGGTCTTAGTTAAATGTATGTAAATTTTATGATATGTTTCCTGAAATGAATTTCAGGAATGTGTTAGATAGTGCTGAATAAATTTGAATTCCCAATGTGTTTCTCTTCTGGTTGTATTTTGCTGTGATATATATATATATATAGATAGATAGATAGATAGATAGATAGATAGTATGAATGTGGTCCTTACATTTTCCACTCTAAAATACTCAAGATGGATGGAAAATAATAAAATGATCTGATTTGGATGACACCTCCCCATTTTGGGAGACTTTTGGTCCATAAAAGCTTCTATTGAATTAGGTGAGGAAATTTTTCCTCCACCTTCTCTCAGGTGTACCATTTAGCCTTGCATAATTTTTTTCCTTTTAACCCAATATGAGAAAGGTCATGATGACCTATCTTGTATTTCTTGACCTTTTTTACAAAATTGTATCTTCTATCAACTTTGACCGAGCATTTGATGTCAAATTCTCCACAGAAGATATGACCTATTACCCTTCTTGATCTAGCATGGAAAGCTCATAGAAATTAAAATTCTCTACATTCACAACTGAGTAAATGTGCATGTATGGGAGTAGACTAATTATATAGGTGTTATCTCCAACCTTTTCCAGTATCTCAAAGGGACCATATTGCAAAGCCTTGATTTTCTTACCAAGACCTTATAACCTATCCTTGTTCAACTGTAACGTGTTGATCATTCCTAGCCTTATATATTTATTATGACTTCTACAATGTCTCTTATACCTATATATGGATCTTCCTGATCTTCTCAAAGAAAACTCCAGCCATCAAGGCATCCTCTATAAGACCCTCTCTTACTCCTCCTTGTTGGCCATATGCAATATCCAAAGGTGAAGGTGGTGGATATCAAAAACAAGTTTTAAATTGGGACATTCCAATAGAAGTGTGAACTACTATGTTATAAGAGTGTTGTATATATACTAGATTTTCATCCCAAGTCTTTGGATACTTCTGATTGTAACCCCTCAAAAGTTGAACCAATTTTTTTTACTACTTCTATCTACCCATCTATCTTTGGATGGAATTTTGTAGACGTATTCAACTTTGTTTCCATATTCTCCCAAAATGTAGTCCAAATTCACTAATAAATATCATGTCCCTATCTGAAGAAATGTTCCTTGGTATCACAAAATGCACCCATACCTATCCAAAGAACAAGTTCTTTACTTCTTTCCCACTAATGGCCTTTCTACAGAGCATCAGAAAACACATATTGTTCAACCTATCAACTACCATGAATAGGTAGTCATATCCTTTCCTGGTTGTTGGTAAACCTCCCACAAATTCTATGGAAATTCTTTCCCAAGAAAAATAAGGTACATGTAAGGGGTGATATAGACCATGTTTCTTATTACTAGACTTGTCAATACAACAACACATGCATCCTCTTAGGAACCTAGCTACCTATTATCGCATCTTGGGCCAATACACATACCTATGCAAGTTGGCCATTGTCTTCCCTACACCAAAGTGCCTTGAAACTTTAGAGGTGTGAGCCTCTCAAATCAGTTGTATTCACTCATATTTAGGAAAACATAACTTATCCAACCTACAGAATAACCCATTCTAGAGATGTTATTCAATAGTGTTGTCGTTATTGTGCACATGAATTTGACTCTACAAATGCTGAAACAGCTCCTTGAAGTCCTCATCCTCTAAATATGCCTCTTTCTTTACATCATGGGTGCTCCATGTGCATTAGAGTTCCCAAAGATGTGATATTTGAAATAGGTGGTCGTGAAATCATGGCATCCAACTTGTTTGTGCTTCACTTATTATAATTTATCACTAAATTAAATTGTTGTAGAAACCCCATCCACTTGTAATTCTTGGTCTATTGTAGCTTACTCTAGGTATGTAGGTACTGTAGTGGCTAGTGATTTATGTGGATTATTGTCTCCTTTCCCATCGGATAGTGCTTCCACTTCTTCACAACTTACACCAAGACATAGAGCTCCTTATTTTAGGTAGGGTAGTTAATAATTGTCCCATTAAATACTTCATAATAGTAGCATATAGGATTTCCTCCCTGTATCAAGAACAATCCCATAGCATAACCACACACATCTTTCTCCACTTTGAATGGCTACTGCAAGTTTGGTATTTCTAGAACTAGTGCTTGACTATTCTTCTTCTTTAGCTCCTCAAAGGCCCTTTGCTAACCCTTTCCCCACTGGAAACTCTTCCCACTTGTTGTTATGTCATGGAGTGGTGTTGCTATCACTAAAAATGATGCTATGAATTTTCCTAGGTACTATGCTAACCCTAACGAAAATCCTAGCCTAAAAAAAATTAGTAAGCACTGACAATTTGATGATGGCCTCCATCTTGGAAAGACCTATTTTTAGCTCTCCTCCATCTATCACATACCCTAAATACACCAAATATTGTTATGCAAACTCACATTTCTTGAGATTTTCTAGCAACTAGTGCTTCTTTAATGTCTCCTACCCTGTGTCAAATGTGAGATGTACTCTTCCCATGTAGCATTATATAACAATATATCATCCAAATAGCCAATAAAAAATGAACCTATAAAATGGCATAGTATATCATTCATTAACCTCATAAATGTAGTTGGTGCATTGCATAGGCCCAATGGCATGACTAGCCACTCATACAAACCTTACCTAGTTTTGAAGGTGGTCTTCCAGTTATCTTATTCTCTAACTCAAACCTAGTGATATCTAGAATTTAAGTCCAACTTGGTGAAATATTTCACTTGTTACAATTGATCCAACAAATCATTTATCCTAGGGTTCATGTTCTTAAGAGTTTTTTTTTTCAATGCCCTATAATATATACACATTCATCAAATCCCTTCCTTCTTTGGCACAATGATGATGGGTGACCCACATGGTGATGTACTTGGTCAAATGAAACCTCATTCTAGTAACCACTACAATTGTTTCTTCACCTCACTTGCTTCTATAACATACTGCCTATAGCCCAATGCTTGGCAATGGGAAGTCTGTAATAGCTATATATTGTGCTCCACTTCCCTCTTGGGTGGTAACCTTTTAGGCTCCCAAAACACATCCCCATATGCTTATATAAACTATTTTAGTTGTTTATGTTTCTTAGTAGACCGATTCAGGGATGCCTTCACTCTTACTAACTCTTGTACAGATTGATTCTCTCTTAAAAACAATAGAACAAACTTCTTTCTAAAACTGTTCAATTTCTTAGTTTTGTTGGCACTTACTAGAAAAAAAATTGACTTGCCTTTGTGTGTGTTGATAATGAACAATTTTCCATCCTTGACAAGTTGGTATTAGTTAATTTTCTGCATGAATATTGCATCTTACATGTACATGTAGGGACTTCCTAACACCACTTCGCATACACAAAGGGGCACCACATCTATTTCTACTTCATCAATACAATAAGTACTGATAGCAAACCTAATTTTGCATTGTTTTATTACCTTTACTTTTCATCCTTATTTACCCATCCCAATGGATATGGGCTTGGATGATCATGAACTTCCAAACCCAATTTGTTGACCATCTCTACTACAATGATATTTTCCTGTGATACTAAGTCAAACAAAGCATCAATACTTTTCTTATTGACCTATATGTTTATGTGGAAGAGTTTGGTATTTCTTTCTCTTATTGTGTTTAAAGGATACCTTAATTCACCTCCTTTTCCATTGAGATACAAATGATATTCTCATCCACATCTAAGTTGTTTTCAATATGGTTACTAAAATCAATGTCCATGAGATTCTTCTTCTTATTATTTTTATTTATGATCTTTGGGTTAGGCTCTAGATGCAACTTCTAGTACTTCTCCTTTGTATGATCATCAATGTTGCAATGATTGCAATGGTTGTTGGGATATTTTCACTAGTGTGTTGTGGTTGTCATTTTTTTTCTATATTTTCCCCATTTAACTTTCTTCCCCTCCTTAGAAGCATCTTGTTTCTCCTTCTTTTTCGATTCACTTGATTTACCTTTCTTCTAGCCTATGTTCTCTAGGTATTGTGCCCATACACAAGCATCATCCACTGATCTAGTACTGAACAACATCACTTTATTTCACATATGGTTTTGTAGACCCCCTAGATACTTGAGGAGTACATTTAGGTTGTTTGGGGAGATACCCAACATTATGGCCATACTTTCAAATTATGTGGTGTACTCTTGTACATTTTTCTCTTGCTTCAGCCTCAAGTAGTGCCACAAGATCCGTTGGTCCTCTACATACCTGATAATGTAAAATTGTGACTTTATGAGAGTTTTAAATTCCTCCCACTTGATCATTGGAGCATATACCTCTAACCTCAAGGTCTTCGTGTGGCTTTCCCACCATATTAGGGCATAGCCCTCTTATGTCAGCAGTGCAAATCAAATATTTTGTTCTTCTTCTATATGGTGAATGCTAAAATAAAATTATAAATGTTGCAACTCATGATTTAGATTTAGACTATTGATCTCACCTTGACACAGCTTGATATTGACATTCAATTCCATTTTCAAAAAGGAATGTGAATGATTCACGACACTTGAATTGGGTTGATCTCTTTTAGGTCCTTTCTTCAGAGAGTTATTTGTTTCTTCTTGATCCTCTTATCTCTCCTCTGACTTTTCCTCTACGTTAGAACCCCCATCTTCTTTGAATATCATGAGCTTATTTCTAATGGTGGACATGAGGAGATTCACATTATAACTTATATCGACAACTTATTCTTCCAACCATGAAAACCTCTCCTCTACAAGATCATGAGGTTCACTAATTCATCAGTCATGACTTGGGTTTTCTGACTTTTGGTTTTTCCAATCTCGGTTCCCTGCAAATATCCACAATGTACCCAAAAAAACATGCTCTGATGCCAATATGATCCATAAACTATTGTGGATGTTCCACTGGAAATTTTATCACAACAATTCTCGATAAACCTATGCTTAAAACCCTAAAATCTACACTATGAGGGTTTATTTCTTTTTAGATTCTGGATATGTAAATTATTGTTTATTGCATATGCATGTAAATTATAATTATGCATAAAATAGACAACATTCTGAATAAAAAATAACAAACAACAATTGACACAAGATATATCTTGGGAAACACTTTCGAGATAAAACTTAGCTGGAAGGTGAGACTGTTGTGCTCTCTTTCTTTAAATAGAAAATTGTTGTGAGTGCAAAGAAGTATTGTTTGTGAACCATGGGCTATTACAATGCATAAATACTCTTTTTGTGCTCTCTCTCTATCCCTCTCGGCTACTCTACTCACCTATGGAACAAGATACACTCAAAAGTAATGGAACTTGTTTTCCCCCTAACGGCCCAGTTATAACATAGCTCGGTAACCTACTAATGGTTAGGTTTAACTCCCTCAGCTCTTATCCAAATTTAAAATATGGACTATTCTAGAGTCTTCTTCATCATGATCACATGTCTAGCCCATTTTCCTTGAGTAATGGGGGCTAACATCGCATCCTTTCAAATTATTGTGGTGAAAACAGGAAGGTCCACTTTCGAGTGGCATAACTTTTGCATATGGACTTTGTTGGGTCCCTATAATACTAGTGATTACCCTATTACTATTGTAGTTATACCCCTTATTAATATTTTTGTGCCCCTATTGCCCCCATATTGTTATTACTGTGCCCCATAGAATCCCTCTATTGTTATTTTTGTGGCTTTATATTATTATTGTTAGGTCGACTGGATTATATTGTGACTCCTTAGACTCCTATATATAGAAAGGAGGTTTTGTCATTTGAATGATCCAAGAATTGTTCATTTATGTAATGTAAAGGAGGTTGCCCCATCGAAGAGGCTGAATTCTAAGGCGTTGATCTATCTTTTCTATCTTTTCTTGAGCTGGTTTCATAACATTTGGTATCGGAGCTTTGGATTCTAGGGTTTCGCTGCTCCAAATAGGCCATCGTGGCATTTTCGCTATAACTTTTTTATGTGACGTTTCAGAAGTCGCAAAAAAAAAACCCATTTGAGAAGAAATCGCGCTGAACCTTGGGTCCAAATTTCAGAACTTTTGCGGAGATATGATCTGAGGAAGTTGGTCTTTTTGCAGACTCCTGAATTACATTCAAAACAGGTGACCTGGGGAAAATCGTCATAACTTTCTCTCTGGGGATCGGATTGAAATTTCGTAAGAAGGTACAGAAAGAGGATGGACTGTAGTTTCTTTTATGCATTGTTCAGATCCAAAGGTCGAAACAGTGACTCGTGGCACGTCGTACAAGTTCGCTCTACTGAACTAGTCTATAATCAAGTCATTGTGGGAGATTTCGCATAACTCTTCCTTGGAGAATCCAATTTGGGTCAGACTTGTGGAATTGGAAAGAGGACATAGAGGGCTACTGCAGGTCACAAATTCAGAACTAGATGATTGAAAAGTACAGAGATACATCAGAGGCAATATCAAGCTCCTACAAAGTGAAAAAAGGTGTGTAGATTTTCTTAAATTTTTGCTTAAGCTTGGTTTGAAAATTTATTTTGAAGGAATTCAAAGGGCATAATAGAGCATTATTATCGGTAATTGATGCCCCGAGGAAAGAAAATGCAAACACCTAGTAAGGAACCTGAAATCTCTAGCATGACTCATGAAGAAGAAGAAGAAATGTTATATGATATATCAAAATTACAAGAACAAGTGCAACGAGTGTCACTTGCACAAAAAGCAACAGAATCTAAAATGGATGGTTTAAGGAAAGATGTAGAAGCTAAGATGGATGGTTTAAAGAAAGGTGTAGAAGCTAAGATGGATGGCATGGAAGCTAAGGTGAATGGCATGGACGCTAAAATTGATGGCATGGATGATAAGATGAAAGAATTGAAGATAAATATGAATAAGTTGCTACAAGAAATGGTCACTAAAGGTGAAAGGGTACTAAAGGAAACTCATGATGAGAACAAAAGAAATGTTAATCATGATTCCATAGACTCTAATGTTGGATCAAAGACTCACCATGTTCCAAAAATCGATATGAGGAAGTTTGATGGCAAGGATCCCGCCACATGGATATTACAGATGGAGCAATTCTTCGATCTCAATAATGTGAAAAACACACAAAAGGTACGTATGGAAACTTTATTTTTGGAACCAAATCAGTTTGTATGGTATCAATGGCTTTGCTCTCGTAAACAATTTATCACTTGGGCAATTTTTACAGAAGAATTGATAGCACATTCAACACTTTTTTTAGCCAACTGATAAGTCTCTAACAAAAGGGTTCAATAATGGAGCACATTGAGGAGTTCCAAAAATTGAACATAAGGGTAAAAGATATTCCAGAGGAGCATAGGATTGATGTGTTCATAGGGTCTTTAAAGGATAATATCCAACATGATGTTCGCCTTTGGGAACCTGATTCATTAGAGAAGGCATTCAGGTTAGCAAGAAAAATGGAAAGCAAAATTATGGCAACCAGGAAGCATACCACTCACAACTATAAAGACGGAAGTGTTGTTGCCCCTAGTCTTCCACAACCTATAAGGTTGACACCACAACAATTGGAAGAAAAAAGAGCAAAAGGGCTTTGTTACAGTTGTGATAGCAAGTACACTAAAGGTCATAAGTGTGCTGAGAAGAAATTATTCTACATAGATTGTGAAGAGGAAGAAGAAAAGGAGCAAGAAAGTTCAAAAGAAGAGGATATACTCCAGGAACAAAGCCGAGATGAAAAAAAAAAAAAATCCGACCATATCTTGTAATGCATTGGCAGGAATTACCACTCCTCAAACCATCAAAATACAAGGACAAATCAAGAAGAAAAAGGTAATAGTGTTGATTGATTTAGAAGCACCCACAATTTTATTCATTGTAAGGTAGCAAAAGAATTGAATTGCTTCCTATATCCAGCACCAGAGTGTCAAGTGATGATTGCAAATGGAGGAACAATAAATTGCTCTGGAAAGTGCCATAATATCAAGCTATCCATGGGAGAATATGTATTGACTAGCCCAATGCTTTCCATTCCAATGGGAGGTGCTGATGTTGTACTAGGAGTCCAATGGCTACAATCCTTGGGTACAATAGCTTTTAATTTTCAAGAACTTTTCATCAAATTTTCTACGGAAGGAAAGGAAGTTGAATTAAGGGGTATTGCAGGGAAACCATGAAAGATAATCAACTCTAATGGTATGACAAAGCTTCTAAAAAAGGAGCAAAGAGGTGTAATTGCACAATTATGTTCACTAGATGTTTCCACATCGGAATCATCTATTTCTCCAGATTTCCAAAAAGTCCTGGACAATCATTCCAAGGTATTTGAGACTCCTAAAGTTCTCCCACCTATGCGTGATCATGATCATGCTATTCATCTGATTCCAGGAAGTGTTCCTCCAAACATCAGGCCGTACAGTTATCCCTATGTCCAAAAGAGTGAAATTGAACGTATGGTTGTAGAAATTCTAGAGGCTGGTATAATTCAACCGAGTCAAAGTTCTTTCTCTGCTCCAGTAGTATTGGTGCACAGGAAGGATGGATCATGGCGCATGTGTCCAGATTATAGGGAGCTCAACAAGCTCACTATTAAAGATGAGTTCCCCATTCCTGTCATTGATGAATTACTGGATGAATTGCATGGATCAATTTACTTCACCAAGTTGGATCTTCGTTCAGGATATCATCAAATCAGAATGAAGACTGAAGACATTCCGAAAACAGCATTTAGAACTCATGAGGGTCATTATGAATTTTTGGTCATGCCTTTTGGCCTTACCAATGCACCTTCAACATTTCAAGGTTTGATGAATTCAATTTTCAAACCATTCCTTAGAAAATTTGTGTTAGTATTTTTTGATGATATACTAATATACATCAAGTCTTGGAAGGATCATGTTAAACATGTTGACAGGGTGCTACAACTATTGGAGGAGAAACAATTATATGCAAAAAGATCCAAATGTTTCTTTGGAGTCCAGGAGGTGGAATATCTGGGTCATATTGTATCTCATGAAGGAGTTAAGGTAGACCCTAGCAAAATTAAAGCCATTAAGGAATGGAAAATCCCCACATCCATAAGGCATCTGCGAGGATTTCTCGGGTTGACAGGGTATTATCGCAAGTTTGTTAAGAATTATGGGAGAATAGCAGCACCTCTAACAACATTATTGAAGAAAGATGCATTTCATGGACTCCAGAAGCAACAAAGGCCTTTGAACTTCTTAAAGAGGCAATGTGCCAAGCACCAGTCTTAGCTACACCGGATTTCACAAAAACCTTTATTGTGGAATGTGATGCTTTAGGAAATGGAATTGGTGATGTTCTAATGCAAGATGAAAGACCCATTGCTTTTGAAAGTCCTCCAATCAAGGGAAAGTTTTTAAGCAAAGCTATTTATGAGAAGGAAATGTTGGCAATACTCCATGCACTTAAGAAATGGCGACCCTACCTAATGGGAAGACACTTCAAGTTAAAAACGGATCATGATAGCCTTAAATACTTTTTAGAACAAAGATTATCCTCTGAAGAGCAACAAAAGTGGGTCACAAAGATGTTGGGTTATGACTTTGAAATCATCTACAAAAAAGGGAAGCAAAATGTGGTGGCAGATGCACTCTCAAGAAAGGATGAGGATGTGGAAGCATTGTTGTGCGCCATTTCTATTATCCAACCAGATTAGATAAACGAAGCAAGGGAGGAATGGAAGAATGACGAAGAAGTGTGGGCACTTATTCGAAAGTTACAACAAGATTCCAGTACGTCTGATACATTTAGCTAGCAAAATAATTCATTATGGTACAAAGATCGCTTATACCTCTGTAAGAATTCCCAGCTAAAACAAAAGATTCTTATGGAATTGCACACTTCCCCCTTAGGAGGGCACTCAGGATTTTTAAAAACTTACCACATGGTTAAGAAGGAATTTTTTTGGGATGGCCTTAAATCAGATATTCAAAAGTTTGTGGTGGAATTTTTGGTTTGCCAACAAAATAAAGTTGAAACAATTAAGACACCAGGTCTATTACAACCTTTATCCATTCCAAGCCAACGTTGGGAGGAGGTTTCAATGGATTTTATCACAGGTTTACACAAGTCTGAGGGAAAGAGTGTCATCATGGTGGTAGTTGACAGACTTACAAAGTATGCACACTTTTGTGCATTATCACATCCATTTAAAGCCAGTACAGTTTCTATTGCACTTATGGAAACAATTCAAAAGCTACATGGAAACCCAAAGATTATTGTAAGTGACAGAGATCCCATTTTCACTGGAAATTTTTGGACAGAATTATTTTCTTGTCTTGGTACTCAGTTAGCTCATAGCTCATCTTATCATCCTCAATCTGATGGGAAAACTGAGATAGTAAACAAATGTTTGGAAGGATATCTTCGTTGCTTTGTATCTGATAAATAGACACAATGGGTCAAATGGTTGCCTCTAGCTGAATGGTGGTATAACACTTCCTTCCATACAGCAACAAAAATGACCCCATTTATGGCACTTTATGGGTATCAACCACCATCCATCACATCATATTTAAGAGAAAATTCTAAGGTTCAGGCAGTGGAACATCACATCGAACATCAACAACAAGTCCTCCAACTCTTAAAGGATAACCTCGTGTTGGCACAGAATAGAATGAAACAACAGGCAGATCAACATCGCAGTGAAAGAAGTTTTGATGTAGGGGATTGGGTATTCCTACGGCTACAACCATATAAGCAAATGTCCCTCAAGCAAGCTAAGAAGGATAATAAATTATCACCAAAGTATTATGGTCCGTACAAGGTGTTGCAAAAGATTGGTACTATGGCATACAAATTGGAGCTTCCTGCAGCTTCTCGATTGCACCCAGTTTTCCATGTTTCATGTTTAAAGAAGGTTATAGGCGACAAGCTCCCAGTTCAAACAATATTGCCAGAACTTGACGGGGAAGGAAAAATTATATTGGAACCGGAAGCAGTCACAGAAACAAGAACTCGACAGCTACGAAATCGATCAATTTCAGAGTATCTTATCAAGTGGAAGAACTTATCCGCTGAAGATTCCACATGGGAGGATGAGAATTTTATGCAGAAGTATCCAGAACTACTCAAGCGTTGAGGACAACACTTTTTTGAAGGAGAGGGGCATGTTGGGTCCCTATAATACTAGTGATTACCCTATTAATATTGTAGGTATACCCCTTATTAATATTGTTGTGCCCCTATTGCCCCCATATTGTTATTATTGTGCCCCATAGAATCCCTCTATTGTTATTTTTGTGGCTTTATATTATTATTGTTAGGTCGGTGGATTATATTGTGACTCCTTAGACTCCTATATATAGAAAGGAGGTTTTGTCATTTGAATGATCCAAGAATTGTTCATTTATGTAATGTAAAGGAGGTTGCCCCCTCGAAGAGGCTGAATTCTAAGGCGTTGATCTATCTTTTCTATCTTTTCTTGAGCTGGTTTCATAACAGACTTCGATTGATGTGAATTTTAGTCATTGGAAGGCCTCTATGTGTAGAATATGAAAAAAGGTTGCATACTAAAACAACAAATATTTACCCTAAAAATGAATTGTCCAATACCTCAAAATGCTCTTGGAAGGCTTAAGACCCCAATCTACCAAAACTAGGTCCCGCCAATAAAAATGGTCCCTTGAGCTAATTCCTCCACGTTTTCCACTCTACAAGCATTGAGATGGATGAAAATAAATATAATGATATAATCTGAATTAAATCCTCTATAATGTTTTGAAATGGTTTATACGTGATTTATTTATTTGTTCTAACTTTTTTGTTTATACATATGTATTTTTTTTAACTTTTTATCTGTATGGTCCTTGTATATCTTAAGCATGATGATATTTATCTATGAGAATTATGGTTTAGGAGGTGGGTTATTTTGGCCTTATTTTACATTTAATTATTTTATATTTCAACATTCTTCCATATTTTATGTATCTCATTTGGCATACTTATATCACATACCAATGATTGAGGTAGGTGGGTTAAGTTGCTCTTTTCCTTCTTTATTGAGCATAGTTTGAGTCTCAGTTTTAGATGGGGGTGATTTTATCGCACTATATCATATTGAATTTTGGTTGGAACCTTAAGCTTCCTCTCATAAAAATTTTGATGTAGGAATTATCAATGTAGAGGATATGGTCAATGGCATGCCTTTCTCATTAAAGGTCTTCATGAAAAACTTTTGTATGTTCTCTTGGATTAGGGTTCATGAGAAAGTATCACAAAGAGTAGCTTTAGAAATTTCGGATGTGTTGTTGTGCAGAGAATTGCACCATTAATATATAAATGGTGAGAATTTTTCCTTTTCTTCTTGCATAATATCCATAGTACTAAACATACTAGATTCATTTAGTCTAGGCATACCAATATGGTGATAAATTGTTCTACTAATGGGCATGGAAAATTTTAGGGGCTAATATTTGCCCAGTGGGCTAATTTCTCATTATTTTTCCACAAAAAATATTTGCCAATTTCTAATTTTTATAAAAGATGATTTGCCCAAATTTTAGAATATAAAATTATTTTACCTTAAAAATCGCCAACATTATATAGAGACTATATATAAAATCATTATAAATTTGAATAATTTTACAAATATATCAATAAACATTTTATAGTTTGCATATTAGGGATTAGTGAGATTCACCAATGTTTTTAAACTTCAAGAAAATTTTCCATCCTTAAAATTTTCCTTGCTAATTGGTAGGGGTCATAGACCAAACCTTAAGGGAGAATATCAATCCATTAAAGGTGATGAATTATTAGGGAATATGGTATATATTAATTGATAAGTATTATTATCCATGAACTCAAAACAAGCCATAGAGAAATATTCCAAATGGTGTTAAGGATCTTCTTCTAAAAAACCCCTTTTAAGACCCATGATTATTGTAACTAACTATGTCATTATCACTTGTAGTGACATTTAAATTTCATCATGGTGAAATGCCAATCTACATTATTTAAAAATGATGCATACATAACTATTTTATTTAACAACTAAAAATGTTGAGCAGCAATTTATGAATCTGAACATCATTATATTATCATACAATGAGTGGGTACTAGTGAGGGGGTTATAGGAAATTAACCATGCCTTCTATCTCTATAAAAATCTTACCTAGTGACATATGCCAAAGTCTGGATTCAAAATTTATTACCTTGTTTTCCCATTATCCCATAATTCATTGAATGAAGTAATGGGTAATTGAAGAAACCACTTCCCACATTTATGGAAGTGGATTCATCGTTGTGGAGTACTCTTAGAATTCATTAGGTAGCGTGGGAAAGTACCCATCTCAAAATTCAAGGGTTGACCCATTGGTGTGGGAGAATGAAGAAAAACATGTGGATTAGACATCTGCAAGTTCATTCAACAATGCCCAGGGAGATCAAAGACACACATGCACCTAGAGTGGTGATTTTGTGAGTAGAGAGCTACCATTTTCGAGTGGAACTTTTTTTGGACTATTTTGAGTGTCTATAAAGACTTTTCGGTGCCCAAATTACTGAGAAACCAATTATAGTGTAGATTAATGCTTGATTCCTCTTTTTGATAATTACTTGTGAATGTTAGCTATCTTCGTATTACTTATATGTCTTATTCATAAATTAAATATACAAATGTACATAAATATCACAATGAGATAAGAGACAACAAAATTAGGTTTCTAGCCAAGCCAAAACCCACAAGGGGAAAACCAAACAATCCTTCTCTTATAGAATTAGATCAAAATGAGATATCCAAGACCAAGACCAAGACCAAATATACCATAAATATTCCAAGTCAGACCCTCCTTTAGGTCCCCTCCAATAGTCAAAGTCAATGTTGGTCAAACTTCTTCAAATTTGGTCAAAATCAGATATTATTGACCTTGCAATAGAGGTCGAATTTTGGCCCTGTAATAACCTCATAATTTTATCCCTTTTCCATGGAAATTTCTCACATGTGTGAATTGTAGTAAGGTAAAAAATTTGGTTTCTTCTTCACCTTTGACTCCCTTCTCTCTCCTTTGAATTCATTCTTTCTTCTTCTTGTCTTAGGTTGAGAAAATGATACATGATGTCATAATTGATGATATCTCCAAGAGGTCGAACTTGTCTCTTATATATAGTTGTCTAGGAGGGTCGAATAGGTGCCACTAGTCAGACTTGTCCAAGGAGGGCCAACTTAAAAATCTTGTGGGCTTATGATTCAAAAATAAAATTTGATTTCTTTTTCTTTCAAATGTCCAAATGGGACACTTGACTCAAATAAATATTATTTTTACTCATAATAATAAAAAATTTACTCTTTTAACTCTAAGCATGAAGAACATTCTTTAACAAAATATAAATAAATATAATAAATACATCAATGATAATTTTATATTATGAAGACTAGATCTACTTACAATTTCAACACTCCCTCTTAACTAGGGAGGTATTCATAATGAATCAACAAGATAAAATCGAGTTGAAATAATCATATAAGAAAGGATCTGGATTGATAAACATCAATGATGACAGCATCATCGTAACCAACATTGTCAGAATACCAAAGCCTTGAAAAGTAAGCTCCATCTCTCCACTAGATCATAGCACAATTTTGGGAAGAATATAATTAGACACCACCACATATCAAGGCACATACCCCACCTAGGTTCACCAAATTATGTCTTCACATGACCATTTCCTAATCCCAAATAAATTTTTGTCCACTGGACTATTCTTTACCAAGTCCATGTATTTGACTTAGGGTGTTAATCCTAATCAACCACAATACATGGCTCAAGAATGTTAATCCAAGATGCTTATCCAATCCACCATTCACCCTATGCATGTTCATGTACTAGACTTATGGTGGTTAGTCCTAGCCATAGTACATGACAGATGGAGAACAAGGTGTCCAGCCTCACTCCCTATGAATCTAGAGGAGATATCCACAAGCCCAAGATTGTCTCAAAAATACTCATTGTTTCCCTTAGGAAGGGACTTCATCAAAATATCATCTATTTGTTTGTCAGTGGAGATATAATGTAGCTTCATGGATCCATCATGCACCATACTTTGAACATAGTGGTATTTAATCATAATGTGCTTCGATCTCACATGAAATACCAGGTTCTCTGATAACTTTATGCATCTTTGATTATCATAAAATATTACATTTAAAACTAATACTCCTTCAAAAAAATAGACAAGCAATGTACGGAGCCAAACTGCTTCACGACAAACTTCACTAGTTGCCATATATTTAGCTTAAGCAGTACTTAGTGCAATTGAATTTTATTTTCTACTCATCCAAGAAACCATAGAAGATCCCAAACAAAAACAAACACCAATAGTACTCTTCCCGTCATCGGTACTTCCTACCCAATTAGAATCAGTGTAACCTAATAGTTGAATCTAATTTCCTACAACATATCTCAAATAATGATGTACGGTTTCATGAAGATATCTCAATATGTGCATTGATGTTATCCAATGATCATGTATGGGTTCTATCTGAAACTGACTTAGTATTTACTACATAACATATGTCTAGTTAGGTGTTCACTAAGTACATAAGAGAACCAATCAGTTGTCGATATGATGATGGATCAATAAGGTTTGATTTTGAACTTCTCAACTTTTCCAAAATGGTGATCATTGGTGTTTGCATTGGTTTACAATCCATTTCCCAATTCTTTGTAGAATCTTGATCAAATATTTTTCTTGACCAGGAAATATCTCACTAGGTTCTTTCCAAACTTCAAGTCCCAAGTAATAGTGCATTATTACATATCTTTCATGTCAAACTCAACTGCTAGATCCTTCTTGCATTGACGAATAATATGCTCCACACTTGTTAGTAATAAGTCATCCACATATATCAAAATGATTATTGGTTCATTCTTTACTACTTTGATGTAGATATTTGTATCTGCAACACCTCTGGCAAAGCCATACCTTATTAGATAAGCATCCATATTGGCATACCATTCTCTAGGGGTTTTTTTTAATCCATATAGCGCCTTCTTCAATTTGCAAACATAGGATTCCTTATCATGAGCTTCAAATCCTTGAGGTTATTCAATGTAAACTTCTTCATCAATTATATGATTAAGAAAAGTGGTCTTTATGTCCATTTGGTGTGTATTCCATCTCATAGAAGTTGTAACAGAAACAAGAGTTCTAATAGTTGTGTATTTGGTTGTAGGAGAAAAAAATTCATCATAATCAATTCCCTCTTGTTGAGAGAATCCTCTAGCCACAAATCTAGCCTTATATTTTTTGATGCTCCCATTAGCTACATACTTACTTTTATAAACCTACTTGGAGGTCACAACAAATTTATCCTTCAGTTTAGGAACAATTTCCCAAACATCATTCTTCAATATTTATTGACATTCTTCCTACATTTCATTCTTCCATACGTATTGTTTAGTAGCCTTTCATAAGTAGAAGGTTTTGATTCAATGAGTTTGATCATATATGTTACATAAGCAAAGTACCTTTTGGGTTTTTTTCTTTCCTTAAAGGTTCCTTTTGGAGATACATGTCCTTCAATGCCTTACAATGTTGTTCTAAGCCAAGTAGGTCTCTTTCAAGTTATTAGAATGTTGACAAGTTTTTCTCATTCACTTGGTTCTTTTGGTTCTTCATTATGATCAACTATAGGTTCTGGAGAGTCCTCAGACTATCTTCATTAGGAAAGACAATTCATTCTTCTTCATCAAATTCAATGAGGATATCTTTGGACTTCTTGTATGCAATACTTTCATCAAATGGGACATCTTTGCTTACTTCAATATGATATTGTTCTTTGATGTATATTCTATATGATTTGGATGAGTTACTGTAGCCAATGAATACTCATTTCATACCTGTAGGATCCAACTTCTTTCTTTTATACTTGGGAATATTGACGTAGATTATACATCCAAAGATTCTAAGATGATAAACATTAGGACTTTTCTAGTAAAAGCTTCTTCTAGAGTTATGTTGCCAAGAATTCTATGAGGGCTTCTATTTTGAATGTAGATTGCGGTCATAGAGCCTTCTCCCCATAAGAATTTGGGAATAACTTGATCATGTAACAAGCTCTTACACATTCTTCGATAGATCAGTTCTTCCTTTCAGTTACACCATTATGTTGGGGATTATAGGGAACTATAAACTTCCTCATAATCCCTACTACTTTGCAAAAGCCCATAATTTCTTTAGATGTATATTCACCTCCATTATTAGATATCAAGGTCTTGATATTCATTTCTATCATATTCTAAATTTTGGATTTGAACTCTTGGAATTCATTTAATACTTCATATTTAGACATCAAGAAGTATATCCAAGTATTTCTGGAATAATCATTAATAAATTTTACAGAGTATTGATGAAAACCAAGGAGTTTTTCAGACATAGGGCCACAAACATTAGATTGAATTAGGTCCAATATTTCTTTGGATATTTAGTCACTACTAGGAAATGGCTTCTTCACATTTTTTCCAAGAGCACACCCTTTACAAACTCCTTCATGTTCTTGTTTCAATTGAGCCATACCTGTAGCAATTTTACTCAAGGATGGAAATATCTTGTAATGGACATGGTAATATCTTCTATGCCACCATTCACATGGATTCATGTCAATGTGTACTAAAGCTTGAGGATGAGGAGTTAGAAGGCTATACAACCTTCCCTCAAAAATCCCAAAAATTCTATCATTATCTATACTAGATCCCTTAGCCCAAAAAACCACCAGTGACATCAATAAATGCTATCATGTCTCCTTTATCTTCTAAATAAAATAGAAAGTAAATTGTTTTTCAAACCCGGAACATAGAGAATTTTGTTGAGATGAATGTTCCCACCATATTCTAGATTGATTGAGGTAGATCCAATGCCTTTTACTGGATAGTTATTTTTGTCTCCAAGTTCAACTTTGTGAGAAGAGCTTCCTTTTGATAGAGTGTTGATATGTCCACGTTCACCTGTCATATGCTTTGAATCTCCACTATCAATTACCCATGTGTTTTCATCTTCAATTGAAACTGTACGAGAAGAGTAGAGATTCCCATCCTTGACTTCCTTAGATAGTTTAGAAACAAAGTTGTCGATGCATACCTTGATGGATTCAAAGAGAATTCTTAGAGCCTTGAGACCTTCCTTCATGTACTTGGCCATTGAAAGAGAGGGGGAGAGAGAGAGAGAGAGAGAGCTACTAGAAATATGTCTTCAATCAAGAGTGACAACAAAAAGTGATATTTCAAGCTCCCTTCCTTCACCTTATCTCTAATACCATGTTGAGAAACCAAGTATAGTGGAGATTAATTCTTGACTCCCCTTTTTGATAATTATTTGTGAATGTTAGCTATCTTCTTATTACTTGATATTTATTATTCGCCAATCAATTATATGAATCTACATAAATATCACAATGAGACAAGAGACACCAAAATTAGGTTACTAGCTAGGGAAAAATCTACAAAGGGAAAACCCAACAATCCTTCTCTTATAGGATTAGATCAAACTGAGATATCCAAGACCAAGGCCAAATATGCCACAAATATTCCAAGTCAGACCCTCCTCCAAGTCCCCTCCAATATTCAAAGTTAATGCAGGTCAACCTTCTTCAAATATGGTCAAAATCAGATATTTTTGGCCCTGCAATAGAGGTTGAATTTTGGCCCTACAATCACATTAGAATTTTGATCCTTTTCCATAGAAATTGATCACATGTCTGAGTTGTGGTAGGGTAGAAATTTTAGTTTCTTCTTCTCCTTTGAATTCCTTCTCTCTCCTTTGACTTTGATCTTTCTTCTTCTTGTCTTAAGTGTAGAAAATGATAGATGATGTGATGATGAATGATATCTCCAAGAGGTCAAACTTGTCTTTTATATATAGTTTTCCAAGAGGATCAAATAGGTTCCACTAGGTCAACATGTCCAAGGAGGGCCAACTAGAACATCGTATGGGCTTATGAATCAAAAATAAAATTTGATTTATTTTTCTTTCAAATGTCCAAATGGGACATGACTCAAATAAATATCATTTTGAATCATAATAAATTATTTTTTTGTACTATTTTGACTCTAAGCATGAAGAACATGCTTTAAAAATATATAAATAAATATAATAATTACATCAATGATAGTTTTATATTATGAAGACCGACTCTAGTTACAATTTCAACACAAATGTGCCCAGAAATGTGCTAATTGCATGTTGGAACATTGCTAGAGTGTTGTGGGTGCTCTAAAAATGGATTTGGAACTTATCTGAATAGTGGGGATCATGAATTGATGCATATTGGGCTAGTAGGATAGGAAATGGGAAAGGAAATTGTTGAGGCACTATAGGGTAGTGAAGGTGTTTTTGTATTGTTAGGTTGGATAGCTAAGAGGCATTTTAGATTTGTGGAGATCCAAGGCTCAGCTGTTAGAAGATTTATATGAGGTATTTTTGTGAAGGAGAGTTTCCCTCACCCATCTCAAATTTCTAAGGGTTTATATTTTACCCATGTGGTATCGTAGCTTCGATAGGGGATTGTAAACTATAGAGAACGTCGGTGCAACTAGGCCTATAGTTTGGTTGAAAAGGCTCCTTCCCCACTCAATCACAAGCTTGAAATTTAGATATATGTTGCCTCTAATTCCTATGATTATTTTCATTTCTTTCTTAATTTTATGGATAAAATTAGAATGAAAAATGTACATCTTCTATTCTATGGGATTTAGAATGTGGCACATGATTTAAACTATCATACAAATCAAGTATGGTGATATAAATTTGGTTATGTCTATTACCTTATAAATTCATAGTTTTCATATTTACAGTGTTAAGATTTGGGTTTGGAAAAATCTAAATGATTGAGCTTGTGTGAGGAGTAAGCATCGCTTTCTATAAATCTTAATAAAACCCATATAATTTCATGTGAATAGCTATAGTTTAAATATCTTAATGCATGACCCAAATATATATTATATAAAAGGGATAGAACAATTAATGGAGTCATGGTGAGTTTGGAAGAGAATTTGGTTATTACCAAGGGAGCGAAAAGTTGGAATGTTTATTTCCTTGTAGAGAAAACATTTTTTCATATATATATATATATATATATATATATATATATATATATATATATATATATATATATATATATATATATATATATATATATATATATATATATATATATATATATATATATATATATATATATATATATATATATATCTATATATATGTTTTATTTAATATAAGTCAGAGTGTATAGTAGTCCAAGTTTACAAGAGATACATTATGTTTCTAGCTGAAAATAACACAAAAATAGAAAAAGAATATATTAATCCACTTCAAGGTGGAAACCTCCTTTACATCACATAAATGAACAATTCTTGGATGATTCAAATGACAAGACCTCCTTGGTATATATAGGAGTCTAAGGGGTCAAAATATAATTAGGGCCTACACAGCAATAATATTGTAAGTGCACAACAATAAAAATATGGGGTTACACTAGTATTATAGGAACCTAACATGCCCCTGTCCTTCCAAAACGTGTTGTCCTCAACACTTCAGCAGCTTTGGATTCCTCTGAGAAAAATACTCATCCTCCCATGTGGAGTCTTCAACAGGTGAGTTCTTCCACTTAATGAGATACTCTGAAATTGATTTGTTTCGTAGTTGTCAGATTCTTCTTTCTGTGATTGCTTCAAGCTCCAATGTGATTTTTCCTTCCTTTTCAATCTCTGGAAATATAGTTTGAACTGGAAGCTTGTCACCTATAACCTTCTTTAAGCATGAAACATGGAAAATTGGGTGTACTCACAAGGATACGGGTAGCTCCAATTTGTATGATATAGTACAAATCTTTTGCAACACCTTGTAAGGGCCATAGTACTTCTTAACTTGCTTGAGGGACATTTGTTTGTATAGTTATAGTTGTAAAATACCCAATCTCCCACATCAAAACTTTTTTGACTTCGACGTTGATTTTCTTGTTGTTTCATTTGATTTTGCGCCAAAGTCAGGTTATCCTTTAAGAGTTGGAGAACTTGTTGTTGATGCTCGATGTGATCTTCCACTGCTTTTGCCTCTTAAAGATGATATGATGGGAAGTGGATGATATCCATTAAGCGCCCTAAATGGGGTCATTTTTGTTGTGGTATGGAAGGAATTGTTATACCAACATTTTGCTAGTGGTAACCACTTGATCCATTGTGTTTTCTTATAATATAGAAAGAACTGAAGATATCCTTCCAAACATTTGTTCAATATCTCAATTTTCCCATTAGACTGGGGATGATAAGATGAGCTATGAGCTAATTGAGAACCAAGATAAGAAAATAATTATGTCCAAAAATTTCCAGTGAAAGTGAGATCTCTATCACTTACAACAATCTTTGGGTTTCCATGTAGCTTTTGAACTATTTCCATAAATGTAGCAGTGATTTTACCAGCTTTGAAAGGAGTAGATAGTGAAAAAATGTGTGCATACTTGGTAATTCTATCAACTACCACCATGATGACACTATTTCCTTCACACTTGGGTAAACCTATGATAAAATCCATTGACACATCTTCCCAATGCTGGCTTGGAAGGACTAATAGTTGTTAAATACTTGGTGTATTAACTATCTCAACTTTATTTTGTTGGAAAAGCAAACATTTTTCCACAAACTTTTGAATATCAAATTTAATTCCATCCCAAAAAAAATATTTCTTAACCTTGTGGTAAGTTTTTAAAAATCCTAAGTTCCATCCTATAGGAGAGGTGTGCAATTCCAAAAGAACCTTTTGTTTAATTTGGGATTTCCTACATAGCTATAAGCAATCTTTGTACCATAAAGAATCATTTTTCAAAATAAATGAATCGGATGCACTAGGATATTGCTACAATTTTTTAAAGAGTGTTCATACCTCTTCATCATTCTTCCATTCATCCCTTGCTTCAATTATCCAATCATGATTGATAATAGAAATGGAACATAGCATTGCTTCCATATCTCTCATCCCTTCTCGAGAGTGAATCTATAAAAACATTTTTATTCCCTTTTTTGTATATGATTTCAAAGTCATGAACCAACATCTTTGTGACCCATTTTTTCTACTCTTCTAGAGATAATATTTGTTCCAAGAAGTATTTAGGACTATCATGATTTTTTTTTACGTGTCTTCCCATTAGGTAAGGGCATAATTTCTTCATTGCACATAGTATTGCCAACATCTCCTTCTCATAGATAGGTTTCTATAAATACTTTCCCTTAATTGGAAAACTTTCAAAAGCAATGGGTCTTCTGTAATAGCTCCGGTGAAAATTCAATGTAATAAAAGTTAATAAAAGGAAAAATAATAACCACGATTATGGGAAACTTATTCCAAGTTAAATGTTGGGAAACACATCATAGTGTGGATGTTCATTTGGTTTATTATGGCTAAGGAAATTGGCAAAGGCAATGGAAAAGGCTTTGGAAAGGAAAAATGGAATTTTTTGCAATTTATTTATGAAAATAATGGAAATTAGGAGAAAAGGAAGGTGAAAGGTCATAGGTTGCATGTGAGGAGGAAAATGAAGGAAAATAATGGTAAAATGAAGAAAATAGAGGCCACATTAATAAAAAGGCTTCTGAGGATCAGTTGGTACCCTTTGTCAGTTCAGTTTTTAAGTTCTCTCTCTCTTACTCTTGGACACTCGGAGTTTTCTTGGAGCACTTATGCATTGGATCTAGAAAGGTAAATAAGGAAAAGAGAAAGTAAATATCAAGCAAGGAAGAGCAGGATCAAGCAGCTACATCGGGCTTACTTGCAAGTATCGATTTGCATGTGTGATTTCCTTGCTAGATTTGGTATGCATGGTTATGCATGTGTGTTCTTCGTTATTTTGTTGTCACTAGCATGGGTTTTTCTAGGTGTGAAAATTTTCTTTAGCTTTTCCTTGCCATTTCCAGATAGCCATGGTGATATGGGGTTCTCATGTCCTGGTTGAGTTGGATTTCCTATGGATTCGAGTTGAGTGAGGTGGATCTCTGAATGAAAGAACGCATGGCCTAGTGATCCCTGAGCCAGAATGTGGTTTGAGGTAAAGACACTAGCCTAGTTGTTGGAAAATACTGAGAAGGTGAGGTGAATCAGTATTCCTTAGCAAGTAGCACTTTTAAATCTTTTCATAGCAATAGTTAATCTTCAATTATTATTAATTTTTATGTAGTAATAACAGTGAACAAAAGAACATAGTAGGCACAAAAATTTTAGGTGGAAAACCCCCTCCGAGTCAAAAACCATTGAACCCTTTTCTAATAATTTTTTTAATCTTCAGCCTGAAATGAAATGAAAGCAAAAACTTCCTAGAATTCTAAAAAAACATTCATCTCCAACTCCCACTTGAACGATGCCCCAATGCCCTGGTTTCTTCAGTAATCAACTGAATGGATGCCCCAACACCCTAAACCAACCTACCACCCTAAAGTGTTCACAGGCTCCAACCTGTAGGCGACTTCATGCACCAGCCTAGCACCTCCATGCTACCCTATAATGACTGAAATGAGACAAGAGTGTGGATTCCTGTACCAGTGACAATGATCCACGATACAATATGATTTAAAGTGATTTTGACCAAACACCCAATCACACTATGTCCTGCAACCCAACCATGACATCATCCCAACAAAGACTCCTATACCTCCCAATAATGGCTTTTCGACTCTAGGTAGATTGACTCTTTTACAATAATGACTCTTCCAATGACGACACTTTTACAAATGACTCTTTTATAAATTTACAATGATGACTCTTGGCCTTGACACTTCTTCACAATATACGGATGATTGTCATGTCTTCAATGGATGTCCCGCTGCAATGCTTCCTTGGACTTGATACTTCTGCTCTTGAATTCTTGCTTGAAGTTGTACTTGAATCTTCTTCTACCTACATGCAAAATTTTCCTAGTGAAACCAATCCCAAAACAAAACAAAATACCCTTCAACTTACCTCTGCCTGCAAAACACATGTAAGTGCATAATAATGAATAAATACAAATTAAAATTACAATGTGTACCTGAAGTGTGCTTGTCACTTTTTTTGTTGACTTGTTGCAGCAGTAGACAAAGACTCCCACTCTTGATATAGGCATGTACTCTATGCAAGACTATATCCAAAACTAACCTAAAGATATATATAATAAAAATTGATGACATACCCTAGACTTGTGATGGACCAAGTTCTAAGTGCAACAACAGAGACCATTCCTTAAACTATGACCAGAAAAGTAACATGAACTTACAACATCATATATATTTAGAAAATTGTTGTAGCTTCAAGAATATGTAGCATAAAATGTGTAGTATCAAGAATAGGACATCCGAAAAATTAATTGTGACATATAGAGACATAGAGGTATAACCGAGACAATGTATATACTTACATTGTCCTGCAAAAACATATGTCAGAGATGATACTCAAAATTCAAATGTAAACACTAATCATACATACCTTGTTGTAGGAGACTTACCCTTGACTGTTGATATGTGGTCCTTACTGCAGTGATCCTTGAATGCATGCTTTTTCTTGCCTTCTAGGAGCTCGATATTGAATCTGTTGTATCTATGTAATTTCAGATCTCCAAGGTCTGACATTTTGGTTTGTGGTAGCCCTATGAGTCCTCTTTGCAACCCCACATGTCTAATCAAGATTGGATTCTTCAATAAAGAGTTATTCCAATCTCCCACGATGACTTGATTATAGCCTAGTTCAGTAGAGAGAACTTGTACGAAGTTCCACGTGTCACTATTGCAACCTTCGGCACTGAAAATTCTACTCAACAAACTAAAGTCCATCCTCTTTCTGTGACTATTTACAAAATTTGAATCCAATGCTCAGAGAGAAAGTTATGACGACTTTCCCAACGTCACATGTTTAACATGGAATTCAGGAGCATGCAAAAACCCTAACTTCCTCAGATCATATGACTGAAAATATAGCAAACCAAGATCTGCAATTCGGTCACGAGGTGCATAAAGATTTTGGCTCAAATGGGTTTTAATTTCAACTTCGTAAGCTTCACACAGACAAAGTTATAGTGAAAATTCCATGATGACCTATTTGAAGCCACAAAATCCCTACAAGAGGAGGATATGAGGGTCATTATTTATATGAGTGTCTTGATTTGAGAAGGTCCTCAACAATTGAACATTAGATGGATTTTAGGAGAAAAAAATGATTATTAATTATTGACTATTCAATGACCACAACCAATTATGAGTGCCATGCCACAACCCCATAGCGTTTTAGCCCACTAACGAGGGTTACTAACTTCAAACGCAAATAACTCTCAAACCGTGAAGAACTGGGAGGCATACCATATATCAATGAAAACATCTCAACGAATAGAATACATCGAGAAGATATTTGATGCAAAAATAATATGAGTTTTCAAGTCAAAATGTCCTTGCAAGATCGGGGTGGCCCTTGGTGTTGCTTGGGTTGACATCAATGACAACCACTGATCAACAATCTCCCCCTTTCACATTGATGGCAACACAAGCACTCCCCCTGAGATCATGACACCTCTTCCTACTACCTTATCTCCCCCTGTGTCATCAATGGAAAAGTGTAACTCCCCCTAACAAACAGTCATCCTGCGGACCTGTACACACCTCCACTCCCCCTTTCTACTCGAGTAGATAAGAGAAAGAGCCTAATGAAAACTTTGGAGAATCCCAAGCTTTTGGCGAAGATACTCAAATGCTTCAAGAGGTAATGGTTTGGTAAATATGTCAGCAATTTGTTTCTTTGTGCCAACATATTAAAGCTTGATATTCCTTTCAACGACCTTCTCTCTAATGAAATGATATTTAATAATAATGTGCTTCGTTTTGGAATGCATCACAGGATTCTTGGGGACACTGTTGTTGCTCGTATTATCGAAAAAGATGGGAATATTCTCATCAAACTTGACTTGAATATCTTGCAAAGTTTGCTTCATCTAGAGAACTTGTGTACAACAAGATGATGTCGCGGTATATTCTGCTTCTGCTGTGGATAACGAGATTGAAGACTACTTTTTACTTAACCATGAAACAAGACAACCACCCATATAGAATGTTGCTCCACTGGTACTCTTACGATCATCAACACTTCCTACCCAATCTACATATGTATTAGCTTGGATAACCAAATCATTTCCTTTGGGATACTGTAGACCATATTCCTTTGTGCCCTTAATATATCGAAGAATTCTTTTGATGGCAATAATATGAGATTCTTATGGTGCTTCTTGGAATCTTGCTACTTTTCCAACTGCCTGCATCACATCAGGCCGGGAGGCTGTCACATATAGGAGACTACTAATCATGGATCTATACAACCTTTGGTCCACATCCTTTGATGAATCTAGACAAATATAAAGATCATGATCTTAAAGAAGAAATATTTAGAATGAATCAAAAAGAAGATGAGAGCCTTAAGGATATAATATAGAGGTTCATGTATAATGTTAAGAGGGAAAAATTACATCATTTAGGATTTGACACACCAAAAACCCTCTTACTTAGAACAATCACGGATGAGAGGATTGATCTCTCTGATCTCAGGAGTAGAGGTGATGTATACCAATTATAATTTGAAGAAATTTGTGGAACATGCAACCACATATCAAAAGGAAGGGCAAGCATAAGTAAATCAACATCAAGATTGGTAAGTCAAGCTAAACTTGGAAATTTTTTTGATGACATTAAAACGGAAATTCTTAGCAATCTAATCAAACAAGTAGAAATGTTAAGAATGCAAGATAAGGAAAAAGAAGATGTTGATATTTTTGTTGTCCATGCATAATCACATGCTATTAAATATTGTCCATCATTACTAAGGTTGAAGAAAGTTTACCAAGAGGACAATTGTTATCACCAAAAAATGATCACCTAGCCATTTCTAACTAGGTGGATCGAAATACACCATGTAGTATTAATTTTACCATAGTAAAATCACTTTCACTTTGGAAAATAATTTAGTAAACCACTTTTATTAAATCATTTTTGGATTTAAATCAAAAAACACATGAGAATAATTAGATAAATCATTATTTATTTAGTTTTATTTATGAATAATTATTAACTCACTATTTAAATAGTTATTCCTTGTCACATTTGACTAAATTCCATAGGAATAATTAAATAAATCACTATTTATTTATTATTCCTTATTTCCATTATTGGAATAATTGTTAAATCACTATTTAATAATTATTTCAATTTCGTGTCATTCTTAATCCTCGCGAACTAATTAGTAAATCATTTTATTTGTTAACTATTTCTAAATAAAAATATTTAACTATTTTAAATATATTTTCCCTCTCCAATAAATATAATAAAGTATTCCAAGTGGTTCGATCTTGATTTGGTCAATATTATTTCATTGTTCTCCATTTTCGAGATTAACTCAATAATTTGTTATAAATATGAAGGATTTCCATTCATTCTTCACCATGATCATTATCATCATCACCATTATCATCTCTTTTCTTTTGAGCTCCCATTTGAGTTCTCCACATTATGTTTGGGTTTTCCACATGTTGAGAGAGAATATTGTTTACTGAAGCATCAAGGACATCAAAGGGCCCATCCCACGGAGGGGTATTTGCAGACTCTTTTGTAGATCTCCTTCACCAAGTTTTTTTAATAAGAATTTATTCAATTAAAGTCTTTCCATTTGGGTTCTTGCATTGGATATATTTATTGTTGTTTGTTGGTGTGGATCGTCTATATTTTTGTTGCAAATTTTTCCATTTGTATTGTAGAGCTAAATCATAAGAAGCCATCAAATTGTTGTTAGGGTCACTTGTCACCTAGTGAATTAAGTGAAGTGGTTATTGTACACCTTCCAAGAAATTTCTCACTAACAAACGGCGACTCCACTGGGTCTTTAGTTACATTTGTTATCAACAAATGGTGACTCCACTGGTGTAATAATGATTTTCTTGGGTGACTAAAGTTTCAGAAAATTCCAGGGTTTTCTACAACTATTTTTTTCCTCTCAATTTTTATTTATAGTATTATTTGCTTTGTTGTCAACTTTTTGGATTTTGGTGGTTTTCTAGTTCTTTCTGCAAGTCATGGGTACCATCTGAGTAGGAGATGGTGAAATTTGTGCAAAATTTGTCGATTGAGAGTCTAGGGAGAAAAAAACACTTTTCAGCCCCTGATCTGCATTCTAGAGCGCATTATTGAGCCCAGAAACTATGTTTTCCACTGTTCTAGGACAGTACCTCCATTTTTGTATTTTTCCATAAATTTTTCAAAATTACCAAGAGTGTTGTCTGCAAACTGGGTTGGGTACTTCACCTCTATTTTTAGTCTCCCCTAGGCCTAGATACACTTAATTTTTCTCTTTGAGGAAGGAAAAATCCCCCTAGGGTTTAGAGTACACCTCCACATTGTTAGGAAGAGATTTGTTGAGTGAGGAGTCTAGGGTTTCAGCATTTTCAGCCATTGATTTTCAGAGTCTGATCCATTACTTTTCAGCACTTTTGGATAGGTTTATTTTACCTTTTCTCCCTTTAGAGTTTGGTTTTCCTTTTCCCCTTTAGGATCCCCTTGATAATCCTAAGTTTGAGAGCTTCACTCCTATCCTTTGCAACATTTTTCACCTCTAATTTTTGTTGTTTTTCTGCGCCATTTACAGTGGATTAGTGCCTCTAGATCTCAGTCCCTTGACATTAGATCATTTATGCCTTTTTATGTGTCTTTGAGTAGCTTTTCTCCCTCTCTTTCTTAGTTTCTTTGTAATCCTTGTGGGTGGGGTTTGTGTTCTTGATTAGTTGTTTATTTTCTATCATTTTCATATTTATTCATCGTATATCAGCGTTTTATTTTCAGTATCACATGGCATCAAAAAACATGCTCAATTAAGTCATCCACTTGACACATTATTTTCACACACTCTCACCCTAAGTGAACGTGAGCTTGGTTAACACCACAAATCCAAGACTTGAAACATTACACCTTAATAAATCAATACACATAGATTAAGCCAACTTGGGCACCAGGGCAAAACAATCTTTGTAGTGTAGGTGTAGGATTGGTGGGATAGGCTTCCAATAACACCCATCGATCCCTTTCATTGAGACATAGAAGTTGACATATTAGGGAGCTTAAAATCCTTCACCATCCCACAGTCTAAAGGCAGAGTGCGTCGCCCTGATTCAGAGGGGGTTAGGCTAGGTCATCGTGCGATTAGTTCTCCTCGGGGCTACCTAACCAATGGAAGGGAATTTCATGCGTTGGCTACCCACCAAGAAGCTTAAGACTCAACCACCCCCATGGGGACGAAGGTAACCATAGTGACCAATATTAGGAAAACGCCCTATAGGATTGGTTGTGGGAAGCAGTTGGTTCTCTACCCTACCTTTCTCTGGACAGCTCTACTTGCAGGGATCATATTCTGTCAAGTAGGAAGTTCTTTGGAAGGCCATCTAAAACTATAGATCTAGGATTGTTTGAGGATTTAGATCAGCTATAGGCTAGAGGTATTTTTCTTTCATTGGACGTGTTTTCTTGTATTGGAGTAAGATCATTAATATAGTTAGTTTAACTTGGCACCACTGCACTAGGTGTTTGCTTGTTGTTTGTTGATCTTATATTCGTAACTCTCACCCTTTAGTTATTAGATCATTATTGTCTTGACATCATTGCACCCCCCAAGGATTTGTCACAGAGAGTTTGTGGTCTTAACCACCAGTTCCCATTAGTACATATTACTCTTCCCTATCATGTTATAGTTCATCCTCCCAATCCTTCATCGACTCATCATTTTGATTATGATTATACTGATTCATCCAGGTCCCCCTTTGATTACGCATCTTCTCAAGCTTGTATCGCCACCATGTCAGGCACCAGCATGAGTGCGAGAAACCAGGGTGGTAACCAGGTACCAACTAGGGTAACCCCACCAGCGGAATCCCCATCGGTTTGGTCACTCTTACTCCTTTTCTTCCTTTTATGGTTGGTTTGAGTCTCTCTGATTTCAACCAACTTATCAACGATCCTCTTCTCCATGATCCCACTTGAATATCTATGCCTACTAAACTCCCTTTATACATCCCATAGTTTGAAGGTAATCCTATAGAAGATCCCACTAATCATGTTCACTCATTCCACATGTGGTGTTCATCAAATTCCATTACTGAGGACTCCATTCATCTTCATCTGTTCCAACGCACGCTTACTGGAGTGGCCGCTAAGTGGTATGTCAATTAAACCAGAGCCACTCATTCCATTTTTGCAACTCTTGCCAAAGCTTTTCTTTCCTATTTCTAGTTACCTCTCCGTTATGACACCGGTACCGAACTTTTGACTCATTTCCGTCAAAATTATGCCACTCGCCTATTCGACCATTTTCAGGAATGGCATGGAAAGAGGAGCATGTATAGAGCTCCTGAATTCAAAGACCGCATCTATATGGATTTTTTGCTTAAATCTCTTTTGTCCCTCATTGTTAAATATGTCATGTCACACTTCCCCTAACCTGAGGAATATCACTCCCAGTAGCCTTAAAATTTGATATCATCTACACCCAGTCAGGTTATGTCTACATTGTCATCCTCGATCTTCCTTAGCCTGGTGTTGCTAATGCACCAAGGGCATCTCATGTCGTGGATGGCATAGTTGAAACCATTTCACACCCTCAACCATATGCTCCACCTCCTATGAGTTATGGTCCACCTCAAGGAGGGACCAGTTCCTCTTACAATTATCCCTCCCCCAATCCTCCACAAGGCAACTCTTATCCAGGTCCCAGCACCATATTCATATCCCCATCCACAACAACAGATGTCTAGGCCAGTTGTCGCACCACGTGTTTACCCCAATTTCACCCCATCTCCTTACTATCAGTATGCACCACCGAGTGCTCCAACCCCTCTGGCACCAACCCCCCATGCCTGCTCCCCCTCTGCCACAACAGCCACCTCCTCCACAAGGTCAAGTGTATGCTCAGCAGAGTGGACCCAATCCCCCTAACCCCAAGAAAGGAACAAGGGGAAAGGTAATCAGAACCAACGATCTCAAGGTAATCAAGGCAACCAAGTTCCTCCACCCAATGCCCCTCAAGGTCCTCATCCTAATCACGCAACCCAACAATAAGGCATTCAGCCCAAGCAAAATAAGGGTCTTCGCATGAACAAACCTTGTGCTTGTTGCAGCATATATGGTCATTATACTCATGAGTTTCCCCTTTTACCTCAAATGTGTCAAGTATGGGAAGCTCAAGCAGCTTCTTCTTGAGGATCACAACCCACTGCTCCCCCTCCACCTCCTACTTCATCTCAACCAGTAGTGATTACCAATCCTTTCCCTCACCAAGGATACATAGCTACCCAAACTACACAAGGTCAGGCAACTCAACCAGCTCCACCATCTGGTCACCATGATTATCAAATTCTTATGATGAATTCTGATGAGGTTAATACCGAGCAAGTCAACCTTCAAACTCGATCACGCCAATACGACAAGCCATCTGCTAAGTCAGCGACTGAGTCCCAACCCCAAGTTTCCACCGAGCCTCTATTGTCATCCAATGGTACCTTACATATCCCTCAGCCTAAGGTCAAGGTTATTCCCAAGATCCCCAAAGTTCCATTACATTGAAATTTTGCTTCTGCTAAAGTCGCCCATACCTATAGCATAGTAGATGACTTGGCACAGTCTCCTGCTGCCATGTCAACACTGGAAGTCCTCCAAACGTGCCCATCCCAACAGAAATCTCTACTATCTTCTTTGGGTGTCATGGATCCCCAATACGATCATATGATTGTATTTCATGTTGACAAGTCAGAAAATCCTCCCTTGCCTTCATATGTTGCATTTCCAATACCAGTCTCCATTAGAAACACCATTATTAAACGATGTATCATAGACGAAGGTGCCTCCACCTATGAGATGGCTACCAGTGTTTGGAATCAACTTGGTTCTCCTGGCCTATCCCCGTCCACCATCACACTTTTTGCATGGAATGATCATCCTTAATAGCCCCTTGGCTTGTTTCGCAACTTCCCAATCATGGTTGTCAGCAAGACTGTCTCTATTGACATTGAAGTCATTGATGCTCCCTTAGAATCTAACATCATGTTGGGTCGTAGTTATACCTATGTTATGTCAGTTGTCGCATCTGTGTTTCACCATAAGATGTGCTTTCCCCACAATGGAAATATCATCACCATTGATCAATTGACATACTATGATCCCAAAGCCCAGATTTCACCTCAGTCTAACATTTCTTTTGTGGTTGACAATAAGATTGTCTCATCCCTCACCAATGTCTCTCTAGGAGTTTTTAGAGACTCCACTTTGCTTGGTGCTTATTATGGTCCGCCACTTACTCCTTCTGAGCCTAGCTCATCTAGTTTTTGCATGCTCCAAGCATCATAGGCCACCCATAAATGGTCCGGTATGCCTTCACAACAGACAGCACCTTCGCAACCTGTTGTTCCTAACTCAACCTAGTATTTCGATACTACTCCTCAAGGACCTTTTCCTTTTGTTAGTATCTCTCCTAGTCCATTTCCACCCAGAACCATTCCCCAAGGTCTTAACCATCTTAGAGTAGTTCCTCCAAGCCATTATCCTTCTGGTCATATACCATTCTTATTCCCCCTCCCCCCCCCACCTAGGTTTTATTCTACACGTGTTATCGCTACATTGAGTTTTCCCAACATTACCTTGGGGATCCTAGTCTAGTACATCGATCCTCCCGCAAACACTCCATCCAATCAAATTAAACCTTACACTACTTTGACCCCAATCCAACTTGTTCCTCCTACCCCTGTCTTTGCTTCAGTGCCACAACAACCTCAACAAAATCCTACTCCTATTGCAAAAACATCTAGCGAGGGGGACAAAACCCATAAAAAGGGAACCAAAGATGAGCCACCCCCAGCAATTCCAACTCCTTCTAAGATACCAAACCTTAGTCCTCCATGTGATTTGTGTGATGTTTTCAGTCATGCCACCAATAATTATCCTGAACGCCCTCATGTTAAAGATGTGGTATCTGATACCTTCCGCAATTCTAACATTTCGGAGGTCCATGTCACCTTACCTGAATCAACTAAGAAGAAAAGATCATTATGCACAAATCACCCATGTGTTTTGTGTGATAATTATGGCCATTATTCTCATCACTTTCCACATCTCGAGTTTTTTCATGATACACTTCAAGTGCTTCAAGAATTAGAGGTCGCTCATAGTGATTCCACCCCTCCTCTACCTGTGAATTACGGTCCCACTCCTATATCAGAATAGGAGGTCTCTCCAACACCCATTGTGATCCCTCTCCCTGATGTCAAGATGACAAATAGTACCAAGACCATTCTCTGTATGTCGTCATCCATGAGATCGATGCATTGGAACTCCCCTAATGTCTCCTATTGTGATTATGTTGAAACTTCTTCGACAAACACCCCAGTCTCAACATCGGTAGATATTCCATCTACTTGTCATATGTCTTCCAACCTTGACTATGCATATGTGAACCTTGTTTCTCATGAATATGCTTCAGGTAGCTCCTCCCCATCATGTGGTCCCTCTTCCTCCAATCAGCCCATCTTCCATTGTGATGAAGACATCATGGAAGCCATGACCACCCCTGATTACCCTTGGGATGATATGCACCATTGTGTGTACTTCCTTCCACCGTAAACCCATGACCAATACGTTCTGGAGTCAAAAGATTTCATTCATGCTGAATTCAATTGGTTTAGAAATTCCATTCCTACACCATATGATTTTGAAGAAGGAAATATGGCCAACATTTCTCCTACCATCAAAATTAACATTTCTAATAAACTGGGGATTGAATAAAATATTATCTTAGGGGCACAATGCACCCTAGAATAAATTGATGCTTACACCAAGTTATTTAAGGAATTTCGTGATGTTTTCACCTGGTCTTATTCTAAAATTCCTGGAATTGATCCCACCATTTTTAAACATCACATTGACACTTGGCCCGATTCCATACCCATCTTCCAAAAGCAAAGGCCTATCCATCCTTCCAAACGTAAAGTTATTAAAGCTAAAATCGATAAGATCAAGCATGCTGGTTTCATCTATCCCATTGAATACACCACATGGGTGTCCAATATTGTTCCCATTCTCAGGAAACAAGGCACCATCCATGCCTACACAAACTTCCATGATCTGAAAAAATCCTGTCCCAAAGACAACTTTCCCACACCTTTCATAGACCGAGTCATTGATGAGTGTGGGACATGAGGTACTATCCTTTATGGATGGATTCTTGTTGGACATCTAATCTTCTAAGGGTTGGTGTGGAAGCTGAATAGCCAAAGGGAGTCCAAGGGACAACTTGGAATATGAAACCAAGGGTCAATCCTATGTATTATAAATGTATATCGTTTCAATAATAGATAAACTCTCATGCTTATCATTCATACTATGTTGTTGCCATTTATGTGTTTAACATGGTATCAGAGTTGCAGGCAAATTTCTGCCCTGCTCAAATTTGAGCCACTAATTGTGGCCTATCTGCGCATGTCAATTCTGCATTCCTGTTGGTAGAACTACCATTATTGTGTGCATGCCTATTTCATGATGCACACTGTCCGGCTGACCTCTCACAGCTAGATTTGTGTTGGGTTCTCTATCCATTGTCTCAAATAGAAAAAATGCACCTGCCCTAGGACCAACGCTATGTAGTCTAACCTCTTGCGTGAGAATCGATACTCGATTCTACCTTAAAGAGCGATTGGTCTAATATCTTCACACTGACCTGTAAATAGATGTTTTATATGCCTACTGTATCTACAAAGGTTTATATGACTTTGCGTGGAATCTCCTCAGCACTATCCTCGGGCCCTGCAACCAGGAAATTCTCAAGAAACTGTATTCCTGGGCGATCATCAATGCCTCCCAGTGTTAGTAAATAAATACGTTCAATATTAAGAGTTGTGGTTTCACCATTTTCCCATATAACCTCAAAAGCGCAATCACTATTTTCTTCATTTCTATTTTCTCCATTTCTTTGGGGACTCGGGCTAACACGTTGGTATGATACACATATTCACATTTCCTCTTCCCAAAGATGAGTGACATTTGCTCCAAATAATATTACTGGGTTCTTTGATCCGAAAAGGGATTTCATAAACTTATTCTCATCTAATGCATTGTTGACTCCACCTAGCTTGGCATTCACCTTCAATCCAACCTTCCGGTAGTATATACTTGCATGAGGAGCTTCATGATCAGGATCTTTACGAGTACCTCTGGTTTTCATTGTGTTTGTTTCAAAATTCAAGTGCTCCATTACACAACATTGTGTTATCCATCCCCTCTCCTTCTCATGTATATGCTTCACTGCATCGTATAGAGGTCCTCGAAGATTTTTGTGGAAGATACAAAAGACGAAGCGAATTTTGGCTAGCCTATTCGGTTGTTTCTAATGTCTCTGGACCATTGTTTTGAGAGATGTTTCCAATTTATCAGGGGATTGGCAATCAGAGGTATGGATACACAAATCATAGTCCTTCCCTTGGCCATCGTGATTCCCAAAACAATTGATTGACATTTTGGAGCAAGTTATGATTATCTCACGGATCATTCTCTTCACATAGTCGTGTGCACTATCCCCGAATACAACAACATCACTTTGATACGTTGTGGAGACGAATTCTTTGTCATCAAACCCAACCAGAATACAAGGGCTGAATAGATCTTTACCTAGGTTGAATTATTCCAAGTAAAAGGAGAGAGTCTGTGTTGCATTTCTCAATTATTAATGCCCAAAGATTTGGTGACAAGGAGGGAGTGTTTCTACACTAATTCGAGAGGTTGATTTGATGTATGTGCTAAAAATAAATTGGAAGCTAGTTCATAGGGATCAAAGTTATGTCCAAAGGGGACTGAGTGGGGTTTTCTTTCTCACAGAGTTGAGCCAACAGTATATATATATATATATATATATATATATATATATCACCATCAGACCAGGCCTGATTTCTTCCTTAGACTAAGTTGTTTCTGAGCAAAAGATCGAAGAGGATGTGTTTATTTATGAGCAGAAGAAGTTTTGTAGCAATGTGGCAGTGAAGGATGAAGACTCATTCTTTTGTGCACCCAATTATCACTTGCGTTCTCCTACAGTTCCAGATTTGTGTGTGCCTCTTGGATCTCTTTTTGTATGCATGTAGCCACCTATACATCACAGACCGAATTGATTTCTTATGCCTGTAGCAGTTTTGTTTTTAGAGAAAGATGAGTTGTTCTCATCTCTGTAGCAGGCTAGCAGCCTATCACTACAGATCTACATTTTCCTATTCCTGTAGTAGCTCATTCTTGGAAGGGGACAAACTGATGTGATTCTTGTAGCAGCTTATTTGGAGTGCCAAGTTTGGTTCAAACAGTCCCATATCAACCCATTCAATCTTTGTCCATTGGGATAAATTACCAGGTGTATTCTCTGCATTAGTATTGTAAAAGTTTGGCGTTGCTCTTTGTGCTAGTTTGGAACATTGAAGGTTGCAAACTGAGTTTTATTTATTTTAGATTATTGTTGATGAATTGAGTTGACATATTAAATTTTAAAAATGACTCAAATTGACAATTTATTAGAGATATTAAGAACCCTAATTATGTCATCTACTGAAAGCATAATCAACATTAGCAAGGAAACTCTTTTTGACATTCAAACTTGCTTGCAACATACACAAGAGAAGATTGATTTTTAGCAACTTGAATCTCAGCTTCAGCAAGATGAGTTACAACAGCATAAGCATCCTGACATCCATCAGTAGCTAGCAAATGGTCAAATCAGTAATATTGAGACAAACTCCCATCAGCAGCGAATCAATAATGTTGATCTAGTACCCAATGAAGGAGCAGAAGTTCAGTTTGCACTTCCCAAGTCCATCATCAGACATTGGGAAGAGCTTGTCAACAACAAGCACATAACAGGTCTTGGATATGATAAGGAGGTTTCCTTTCATATTCCAGACTACTCAAAGCCCATTCAGTTTCAAAGTGTTGGATTCCTTCATGACAATTCACCTTCAGTTGTTCTAGATTCTGCTCCTCTTCCACAGCAACAATAACAGATTGTGAAATGCCAACACTGTGACCGAGTTGGCCATCTGAAAGATCATTGTTTTGATCTTCATCCATGTAAGCATTATCATAAAACCATTCATTCTTCAAATATATGCTTCAAAAACAAGCCTCTTGCAAGAACAAAGATTCATCTTGGATGGATCACTTCTTGGCAAAGGGCTTCAACAACCAAGAAGATATTTTAGTCATATGTCAGAACTTGTTCTAGAGTATTGAACAATCTTGCAGTTGTGTTTTCTCCATCATCTCACGTTGTATCTAACATGGGGGGAAATGATGGTCATCTACAAGCTTCAAAGCCGCATCAAGCAAGCCTGAGCCACAACCTACCATACTAGATTCAGAGTTGTAGCCAGAGACAAAGATGCCCTTGAGCACGCCTTCAGTTGGTGATGCCTCTTCAAAGAATTGGTGACACTTCCTCTAGCAGAAGACTTCAGCTTCTTTCCAGTTTTGGAATAGTTCTAGGAATCGCATTAAGCATTCCATAGTTGTTGGTCATCCTTAAACCATCACAGGTTGAGACCTTCCTTTTCAAGTTGAGGTTCTCCCTTTTATGTGGGGTGATACCTCCCTTTCATGGTTGAAGGTTTCCCTCTTCAAAACATCAGGAGCACTTCCTCTAGCAGAATACCTCAGCTTCTTTCCAGATATGGAACAGTTCTAGGAACTGCACTAAGCATTCCAGTGTTAGTGGTCATCCTTAAACCTCCCCTCTTATACCAACATTTCAAAGATCATATTTAGCCTAGTGTTACCATGCATTTTTTTCATGTTTTGTATTACAACTCTCTTCTTGGACTCTTACGTAACCCTTCAGATTAAGGGGGGGAATGTTGGACACCTAATCCTCTAAGGGTTGGTGTGGAAGCTAAACAGCCAAAGGGAGTCCAAGAGACCACTTGGAATATGAAATCAAGGGTCATTCCTATGTATTATAAATGTATATCATGTTAATAATAAATAAACTCTCATGCTTATCATTCATACTCTGTTGCTGCCATGTATGTGTTTAACAATTCTTTGGATATAACCAGATATGTATTTGTTATGTCGACTAGCTCAAAACCGCTTTCACTATTCTGTGGGGAACTTTTGCTTACAAGGTCATGCCTTTCAGTTTAAAGAATGATGGGGCCACTTTTCAGTGTGCCATGTCCTATTTTTTCCATGACTTGTCTCATATTATCTTTTCATATCTAGACGATCTCACAACTCATTCCAAACTTTAGTTGCAACACCTTCATGATTTGCGTATTGTGTTCCTTCGATGTCGCAAGTATAACATTCGCCTCAACCCGTTTAAGTGTGTCTTTGTGTTCCCGTCGATCGAATTTTGGGCATCATTGTGTCCAAAGATGGTATCACTCTTGACCCACTGAAAGTTCAAGCCATTCTTGAACTTCCTTCCCCCCATACACTTCTCCAGTTACAAAGCCTCCAAGGCAAAGCTAACTTTCTTAGTTAGTTTGTTCCTAATTATGCCACCATGGCCCATGGATTCCTTAGACTCCTTCAATCTAACATTCCATTTGTTTAGGATGACCAAGATCAATAGTCTTTCGATGCCCTAAAAGGTGCTCTCACTTATGCTCCCTTGATTAGTCCACCTAACTTTGAGAGGGATTTCATCTTGTACATATCCACGTCCACCTATTCGGTCATCAGGGTCCTCATACAAGAGGATTCTGTAGGAAATGAGCATGGCATATACTATGTCAGTAAGAACCTTAATGGTCCCCCTGTTTCTTATTCCCATGAAGAAAAGTTGGCACTAGCTGTCGTGTTCTCTATTCAAAAGTTTCATCATTATATCCTTATGCGAACCACCAAAGTTGTGACCAATTCCAATCCCATGGATTTCTTATTGAGTCGATGGATAATTAGCAGTAAGTACACCCATTGGATCATTATCCTTCAATAATTAGATCTCAAATTTGTCACACCCAAGAGTAAGAAACGTTTATCCCTTACTAAACTCATTTCTAAATTTCCCACCGGTGCGCCTGATCCGTTGGTAAACGGCGATCTTCCATATGAACATTTTTCGCCATTAACTCATATGATATTTGGTATCGCGACATCCTTACCTATCTACAAACCCAGAAATTCACCCCCCACCTCACTCGAGAATGATCGACGACATATTTGACTTCAATCCCCTTGCTGTCTCCTCATCGGTGATGATATTTATCATCGTGGTGTCAACATTGTCCTTCATCGTTGTCTCACCCATGCTAAAGTTGAGAAAGTGCTCAATACCTTCCATGATGGTATTTGTGGTGGTCACCTCTCTGGAATGGGAACTGCCCATAAAATCATGCAAGTCAAGTACTTTTGGCCTTCTCTCTTTAGAAATTTTATTAAGGTAGTCAAAAATTGTCCCAATTGCCAGTTATTTTCCCCTAAGGCGCGAGCTCCACATGCTCCCCTCCATTCCGTCATTACAGCTGGCCCTTTCTATAAATGGGCTATTGACTTCATGGAGTTTCGACCCCATCTGCTAATAACCACAAGTATATTATTGTGGTCATCAAATATTTTACCAAATGGGCTGAAGTCATGCCAACTTTTAATAACATCATGGCTACTGCAACCCTCTTCTTCTTTAACCATGTTATCGCTCAATTTGGGGTTCCAAAACAATTGGTCTCTGACCATGGCTGACACTTTGGAGATGAGATATGGCGTGAGCAATCATCTATGTTGGGCTTCAAACACCAATATTCGTCGTCTTATTACCCCCAAGGAAATGGCCAAGTTGAAGCTATCAACAAGATTCTTAAGACTATGCTTCAGCAAACAGTGAATAAACACAAGACCAACTAGCATTTAATCTGTTTCCCTGCTTTGTGGGCCTATAGAAATTATGTCAAGACTGCTACCGAGTTCACTCCTTTCCACCTTCTTTTTGGAGAGGATGCAGTCTTACAAATTGAGTGTGAAATACCCTCCCTCCACCTTGTCATCGAACTCCTCCTGGACACCAAACGTTTAGAACAACGACTTATCATGCTTGAACGTGCCAATGAAGACCATCGTGTTGCATTGCAAACCATTGAAGAAACCAAACAGTGCACCAAATCTCAGTATGACCGCAAGGTCGACCCTCGTACCTTCCATGACAGCGACCTTGTTCTTATGTATAACCAAGCTCATGATGTCCTGGGGCGTGGGAAGTTTGAACCATTATGGCTAGGACTGTTATAGACATTTTTGGGCACTGCAACCCCAATCATAAATGTCCATAAACTAAGGGCTCCTAAGTCCCTAAAGGTGTTGTTCCAACCCCTAAAAGAACAAGGTCAACTGATTACATCATCTCCCAGAAGTTCTCCATGAAAAACTACTCAGAACTGGTCAAAACTGGATCATTTCACTTACTCCATGGCCAGGGTGTGATGCATCTCACCTTGTACACACGGGAAGTGCATTGCATTTCAAAAAGCCCTTCTATGGGGTGCGATGGATGAGAAAAGACAAGTGGCGGAGACAGTTTGCGAGGTGGATAATCATGGAATCTTCCAGAAACTTCTCTTGTGACACTTGCCTCTCAGAATCGCCCAAGGATGAGTAAGAGATCAATGAGATCTCCAAGTGGAATCAAGAACTATCAGAGAGAAGACACTAATCAAAAACCCAGAGCTGACTCACACCTCTGCAAATATCTATATATAGATCTCTCATCCCAGAGATTCGGGAGGTTGGAGGCTGGAATTTTGCATCTTGTAAGGAATTGTTGTTGGTTTCTTGAGGCAACATCATAGTGTTGGGTGATCTAAGCTTTGCATGAGGTGAAGAAGGGCTTACCTGCTGAGAGGGTGATGCTGGGTCAGAACAACTGGTTGTAACTCTCTTGGCTCTTTCTTGATTATCAATAAAGTTATTCAAGTTTTCCTCCACACTCTTGCGTTATTTATGTTTTGTGCATTTGTATGGTCAATTTACATCTAATCCTAGATTGTTTATGATAATAGATCCATGTTCTTGTATACTGTTATGCTGCTTTGATTCTACAGGTACTCTGTGAAGCTGGGTAGACAAGAAAGCAAGTAGCAAAGGACTATCAGAAGAGAGAGGAATCGAACAAGGAACCAAGCGCAAGACAGAGGTTGGTCTCCTTTATGCTTCCCTCATCTATCTTTCATAAAGGAAAACGAAAGTAGTTTTACTTTGTTTGTTTCTAAGGTAGCTACCGGCCTTAGTGGGATTAGCAGTTCTGCATAGACACTTTTCCCTGTAACAAGGACCTTCTATCATACGTAATTTTTTGGGCAGGGGGGCATCCCTGTTAGAGGGTCCAGAAGGATAAATCTTTCCTAATCCTCGAAATGCACTCTACCTCAAGAAATTTTACCCATAGCATTTCCCACTGAAATGAGTGTATCTCTTTATTTCTTCTTGCATTTAGGAAGTTTACATCCCCCACCTTCTTACACATTGTCTTCTTGTGTCTTTCATATGGATCCATCATCCACACCTTATATCAATTTTGTTGTTGGTGCGATTCACTCCACCAGGAATCTAGTCTCGCAGCTTGTGCCATTTTCACCCCCTTGCATTTGTTAGTCCACTCCAGTGGCGTTTTCATTGGATCTACCACCAATAACCAGGCCAAATATGATGTTGTGATAGGTTTGTTAGTCGATTCCCTTGATCGTCGCATCCTTCACCTTCATGTTTGTCTTGATTCCTTGCTACTTTTCATGCAATTGAATGACGTTTATCGTGTGCATAATCCTGTCCTATTTAGAAAATATCTACGAGTTAAGATTTTGGCATGTGAATTTGAATCCATTTCATTCAATCATGTTCCTAGAGCCCAGAATCACTATGTAGATACCATTGCAAATAACATTCTAAATTGGCATTTATCACATGTAAGAAGACATCCATAAAAAAATGGTGAACCACAATCGTCACAAAAAGATGCATAATCATAAATATGTATCGTAATATAGTGTTTTGAGTCCACTACTCTAAATACATCCGACATTCTCATTCGCATGTTATCATAAAACAAAAATGGGGACCCACATGTCCCTATAACTAATCACTATCCTCTGGAGGATCCCAAGCCAACGGCTCCATCCCCCAGCCCATAGATCTTGTACTGCCTGACCAACCATAGCAATGCACCGTGTGATTCCTCGCCACTCTGAGGCAAGACCAGTGCACTCATTTGTATACCAATCTTCTAGCTCATGCCACCCGCACTTTATCATCCCGGTTAGTAACAAGTTGAATCTGCGTCAAATATCCTCTAGTAGAACATCACCACCTAGTCTCTATTGTGATGTAGCCCCACCTTGATCTACAGCCCCAAGTGCTACAACTCTTCTTGTGTATTCTTCCAGCCTCACCGGTGTTATATCTATATATGATAAAGTTTAGAAATCAGTACCACATACATATATTTCTTAAACTATAAATGCATCAAATGTATAGCAAATTTCACTTACCATCTGGACCCCATGCTCGTCCCAGCAAAAGTGGTAAGTCAGGATCCCCCTGATAGTTCATGCCACTATATGGATAGCTGTCTATGTACAGTGACATATAGTCCCAATGAGAAAAAAAATCAAGTCATAACACTCGTCTGACTCCCCCTCCTCCACCTCGTCTCAATTGTTGCCCCCAGCAGCGCATCCTAGGTTCCTGTCAGCCCCCATCATGGGTCTGTACATGAGGTCGAATAGTGGGGATCTTCTCAAAGAAGAGTGAGCATAACATTGTCCCAGATTAATAGTTATCATTAGTCCTTCATCTACATAGTGTCAATTGTCATTTCAACAATGATAGCATCATTTGGCCCCCCCCCCCATAATACCTCTCTCCCAGAACACTCTCCGTCAGCATCATCTACCCTCTAGTGATATGGTGGAATGCATGACTACCCAAGATCTTCAACACCGTTGCGGCTATAGCTCGTGCCTCAAGCCTCTCCAGGTCGATGATCTATATGGTTGTGCCCTTTGCATGACTCCCTGGTACACAGCGATGATCAACAAACTCACCTATATGACTCCCACAAGGTAACACTAGATGCATCTCCCCTACCACCCCTAAGGGGGTAATCTTGTCAGAAAATATATGTCTTGGATCGTGATATCGATATTGTGCCCTTATACTACAAAGGCCTCATGATCTAGGTCCCGGTAACTCACAATCCTCTACAGCAAAGGCTCACCATCCATGATCATAGGGTTCTCTAAGAACTTCAGCACACCATAACATGCCAACGCCCCTGTCACTGCTTGATTCCCCTTAATATCAGCACGAAGGAACTTAAAATCTCATTCTCACCATGATAGCTTTAGCTCTTCCATACCTGCAAAATCCCATTATGTTTTGTCAGTCCAGAGTCAAAGGCATGCATGTCTCATATTTAGCTTCAGCTCACAACAGACCACTAATCATGCCCAGAACACAGTTTTTGCCCTCAAAACTGTGTTGGACACACTTGTGAGCCCAGTTCCTGCGCTCCAGAGAGTAGAACGGGCCTCCAAAAGTGTGTTGTGACCATGAGCATGAACAAGGGTCCCCCTTAGTGAACGAAATCCCTAATCTAAAAGTCTGATCCACCAAAAATGATAAGTAAGGTTAGGCCACCTACCTCCAACTTGAAGATCCTGATTCCGACGGTCAGTTTTTCTGCTACAATCTACACAAGATTTAGGACCTTCTCCTCCTCTCCAAATTTTCCACAGGTCACTATGGAAATGAATTGGATTTAGGGGCAAAACACCATTTTATAGGAAAAACCCTAGTTTTCTCATCGCCCATTGCAACCAAACCGTAGCTTTGTTTGTCGAACTGTAAGCACCATTGGAAATCTCTTACCAATTTCTATAATGGGTCTCTCGTTGTTTTTGATAATTTGACACTTCCCTAGGAAGCCATTTTTCCATGAAGTTTCACTTTGTTGCCTTTTAGAACCGAATTTCTTCATTTGAACCACCTGTCCTATGGTACCACTTTACATTTGCACTAGTTGACTCACATGTTGATTTTCATCATGAGTAACCATATTTTACTCATGTTTTTATGGTCCCCTTTGGGCCTCCCCCATGTGGCAGCATCATCGAGTCACCCTTGTTTAGAGAATCCGAGATGACTCACCCTTGTATCTATGGAGTTTATTCTAAGTCCCTTTGAGTCCAGTTATAGTGTTCCATACATCATTGTGTCGCATCCCTGCCATTTTCCATATTTGGCCTCCAGCTCTATTGCTCAGTCTTTTCCAAACCCTTCTTTGAGTCATTGACCATCCCGTCTGGAATCTATTCAGTCGTTGTCAAGTCAATCATCCTTATTATGCTCTGAAAATGGAAGTCTTCAGTCAACCACCCATCTTGTTTCCATCCATCACCATCCCTGGTATCAGTCCATCAGTGACTCTGCTATGTTCCCTTGTTCCTTTGTTAAGGATTCCTTGTTGCCTTAACTCTGGGCCTCTTCTATCGACCTCAGCACTTTTATTCCAGAAGAGTGGTCTAGAGGGCAGTGTACCTTAGTTCCAGCTTCCATATTTGTTTGGTGCCTTGAATCAAGCAAAGGGACTCATCATTTCCCTTTGACTTGGTTGTTTCTCACGTGCTCGACACAAACTCCTTATCCCACGATTGAGATTTGTACACTTGACGATTCGGTGATCCAGGTGATTGTCCTAGTGATTCTCGGGTGTATATGAGATGTTTCAAACATCATGAGGGGGTGGCCCTTATGGTATCCCCCCACAGGCGCAGATGACCACAGACGTTGGTCCAGCCTCATATGCAGTTCTGCGGATGTGATGGGTTCGGTTTCCACCTCTTGCAGCACCCATAGCATACATGTCTCCTTCAAATGATCCATTCAGATATTGAGATCCCTTTCATGTTTAGCAGGGCTTCTTTTGTTGCGATTTCCCCCTAACCATGTTAGCTTGAGGGTAATTATGTCTCATGTACTCAAATGTTATTGTATTTATTCCTAGCCTATGTTTCTCCAGGCGCATTATGCATATGGGATCCATTGTATTATTGTATCACCCATTGATGTCAGTATATCATGTATCATGTACTTTGTAGCTCAGTCCCACATTGTTGGGCTCATCATTATTATTTGTATGCAATAATATCCGCAGGTATGGCTATGCCTCCCTCGCCTCATTTGAGATCATGTACTCCCACATAAAAGGAGACTTCTATCAGTTTAGTAGGTCTTGCCCCCTCCATTATTTATCTGTGTTTGCATTTCTTCAGATCGTTCTCTCTCTCTTTGAATCCCCTTTAGAGTCACTTGTCACCTAGTGACTTAAGTGAAGTGTTTTTGGTACACCTTCCAAGAAATTTCAGTCTAACAACAATGGAGCGAGTCAATCACCTTATGTAGCTCCAAGAGGACCATGGCAGCCTAGTCAACCTAGTATGATGTAAGAACCTAATTCAGAATTTCAAGGTTATGCACATCCATATCAAAGTAATTGGAACACACCCTTTCCTTGGCAACCTTGGTTATCTCAACCCCAAAACCAATCTTGTAAACGAGGTTGACAAGGACCTTATGGGAGAAATCCACAATATCCTCAATATTTTCCTCAATATCCTTCATACCCAACTCCATGTTATCCCTAACATCCACCTCCACCAAAACCACAACCCCAACCACATCCAACTTAAAGATCCACTCCCACTCAACTACATCTACCTCCATTTCCAAACCCAAACAAGGAAGTAGCTCAGCCCACTTACAATGTTGAGGTACAACACTTCCTAACATCTCCTCTTAATCTAAATGGTATTCATCTTAGCTCAAGAAGAGTATTGCAAAAAAGAGATTATCTTGATGTCATTGGAGGACAACATTCAGAAAAAGAAGATTCAAATGAGAAGACCAAAGAATAATGGGTTGCACTTTATGAAGAGCAGACATCAGAATCAAAGATTGAGAAATTTCTCTCATGTTTACCATTAAATCCTCCATGTGTTCAAGAGAAAAGTAAAAAGTTTTGAATGTCATGATAAGATGGGACACAGAAAGAGATCCAAATGTGCAAATAGACCAGGGACATCACAACCATATTGAATTATGGTTCCAGACAATCATTAAGTTGCAGCAACACACTCTTCTTCAACAATTCCTCTTCACATCTCAACCAAAGCATATGGTCTCTCATATTCAGGTACATGTCAAAGCATATCTTCTGAGCCTACACATGATTTTACCTGTCATCTTGATGTGCACATGGATCCATTGGAATTAATCCTATACTTGAAAGAAATTTTATTTTTCAAGTAGAGTAGGATAGAAAAAAAAATTAAAAACGAAAAATAAGAGGAAAAAAATAAAATCACAGGTGAAAACCTCCTTTGATGTGTCTATGATTGGCTCATTGATTGAAAACCTCCATTAGGAGGTCAATTGGTTGGAAAAAATATATATATATAAAAGAAATAAGATCCTAGGTGAAAACCTCTTATGAGGAGCCTAGGCAGACCTACTAGTTGAAAACCTCATTGAGGCAACTAGTAGGCCTAAGAAAAAAAAATGAAAAAAAAAGAATAAAATAAAAAGGAAAAAGGATTAAAAAAAAAATTGTTTCTCTAGTTGCATATAAGTACTTGCTTGTAGGTACTCCTCCACCTGCATAAGGAAAAGAAATAGGTCATCACCACCAAAAGAGAAAAATAAAGAAATGAGAAATGAGGCAAGAAAAAAGTCAAAAACAATCAACCTTAGGCTTCTTGCCTTTTGTGAAAACTACTCAAGAAGGACCAAGGACATGTCAATCCATCACCTTCAACCATTTCCATGACATTTCCCATCATTCCCAACTCTTTCTCATAGATTTTCCTCATTGTCCTAAAATGCTACAGGAGGGCTCTCTTTTGCTAAAGGAGGCCAAAATACACAGAGAAAATAATAATAATAATAATAATAAATCAATTAAAAATAAATAATATAATATAATATAATATAAAAATAAAATACAAAAATTTATCATATCTTGAAAATAGTGAATAGTTGTTTCATGGGAAGATGCATATGGATGATGGTAACATGCTCAAATTTCAGGAAATTCTAGTGCACCCTTTTCGAGAAATTGACCTCCATCACCTATAGCCATTTTTTACTTTTCTAGAGGTCCGTGCATCCGTTGGCCAAGATTTTTTATGGGGAGGTGCACAAGGATGATAGAAACATGCTAAAAAAATTGCAGGTCAATCCATTCTAGTGTTTGAGAGATATGGATAAAACAATTCTGCTACAAGAGGTTGTCTTGAAATGCTACAAGAGCAACCAAAATCGCTACAGGAGGGACCAGAATTGCTACTAGAGTCTGATAAGCATAGATATATGGGTTAGGTATTTTTTTTTCCATGGGGGAATGAAGAAATAAGTCCACCACACCTCCATCATCTATCCTCCACACCATTTATTCATTCCTCCATCCAAAAATTCATATTTGTCCATGAAAAATCCCCATTTTCACCCCTTCTTTCATTACTTTCACCACAACCAAGTTTTTTTTATCATTGTCCATAGACTGATCATGAATTATCAGTGTTTTTGGAAGCATTATCTAAAATATATTTTTTTCATAGGAGGGTTTTTGTGACTGCTACAGGAAGAAAAACATTCCTATAGCAATTTACAATTACCCTACAATACCACAATTGAGCGTGTCAGAATGAAGAACCAATCATCATAAAGACATTGGAGAGTCATTTCCTCAATTTACGTAGTTAGAGGACCTCTGTAAAGTTGCTACAAGATCACTGCTCATCTCTAACAATAGCTTTTCATCCATGGTGGCACCTATATTTTGATCACAACAATGAAAATGTTCCATCCATTGGAAAACAATTGATGAAAGTGAAATTTTGTACCTCAGAGGGAATTCCAACAATCACATCAACCTTCTAGTCACTACATCTAGGTTCCAACAGTCACATCAAGAATAGTTCCAGCAATATATCAGGCTCCAACAATCATATCAGTGTTCTAATAGTCACATCAGCAGCTCCAGCATCACCTGCAAAAACACACCCAAGGTAAGGCTCACGTATGCAATCTCTAAAACTTTCCTATGAAATTATTTTAGCTTGAAAAATGTTTCAATTGTATGAAGGAAAAGGTTTCTTTTATATCCAAAATGAGTAGCCGAGAAACCTTGGCCTTATCTAGCAAATAACTTCACATTTCCACCAACACACCCACATGTGTGAGAGAAGAACAAGACAAAATTGAAGAGGACTTGAGAAAGTGAGTTGAAATCATTTAGTATTGATGTGGACAAGGAGTGTGAAGGGGTAAGTGAGGCCCAACTTAGTTAAATCAAATACCTTTGAGTTTATTTTGCATGCAATATATATATATAAATATATATATATATATATATATATATATATATATATATATATATATAGATATTTGAAAAAAAATAAAACTAATGAAAAAATCCATATAAAAATAAAAATAAAAGAATAAAAAGGTGGGCCCACAACCTCTTGGCATGTAAGGAATAGTTGTTATAGGATTTGGGTTGGTTTCTATAGGAGAAAATAGAGTTGCTACAAGAGGAACAAAACTGCTACGGGAGGAGGGATCAATTGCACTATGAAAATGAGAGAAGAGTTGCGAGTGCTATGCAAAATATTAGCCAACCCTAGGGTTTGAAAACCTGCACAAACCCTGACATTACAGGAGGAGCAGCTGAAACAACAGATAGCCGACAGTAGGAAAAGACATGCAAGCTGCAGCCAGGGGGGAGAGATCCCCTCCAATCGAAATGTAACAGCTAGAGATTCAAGTGGGACAACCAACAAATAGCCAAGTTCTCAAGAAGCAGCATGCACCAATAATGGCCCTGTCCTGGGAGTGAGATGGCAAGCAAGAAGTAGAGGGCAGTGCCTGCCATGCACAACAGAGAAACCTAGATTCGTAATACCTCTTAACAAACTGGAAAGATACTGCAACTACATGAAGGACCACACGATGATATGAAAATTCATTGGTGTCTAACCAACAGAGAAGGACCAATCAAATGGATCCAGCAGAAATGGTAACCAAAAGGGCATGTAGAACTCAAGCTGGGAGCTGGAGGTTTTTTCACAGTAATCTTCTCAAACCTGCAAGATAAGGAAAGAGTTTTTGAAAACGGTCCATATTTTCATTATAATTTAGGATTGTTCATGAGATATTGGAAAGAATGCTACAACCATGATAAAGAGAAATTCTTGGCAACCCCTGTCTAGATATGACTCTTTGGTCTTCCAATGGATTTCTAGGATTTGAAAATACTAGAAGGAATCAAAAATCCAATAGGAATATTTGTCAAATTCATAGAAACCACAAGGAGGGGCCAATATACCTCATATGCTAGAATCTGCATGTATATGAATATTTAAAAGCCCATCCCTTAATCAATAGAACTAGAGTATCATGAAGAAATCTTGCAATAGACCTTGGACTATGAGAATATCTCGTTTCGATGCCAACAGTGCAATGAATATGGATACCTATTCAAAGAATGTCCATTGAACCAAGAAGAACAGTCGCATCTAAAAGAAAATCAAAAGAAACCCCCACAAGAGGCGAATGAGGGGTTCCAAGAGGTCAAGCACAAAAGGAGGACCCTAAAAGGACATCAAAACCCAGGAAACAAAACCAAAAGCAATAGACCAGTAAAAATAGATATGAGATATTGCAAGAAGAAGAAGAAATAGAAAATGAGCCAGAAATAATGGATTATCTGGAAAAATAAAAAGTAAGCAGCCCGAGCAAATCAAAAACAACCCCAAAGAGGAAAGACCAAATAGATCTAAAAGAAAAACAAGAGCAGGAAGGAATCGATCTCACCATAATGGAAGTAGATACAGTTAGGGGGGAGGAGTTAAGTATGGAAGAGGAAGTTCTGGAAAAACTATTAAATGAATGGAGGCATTTGGATGAAAGATTCATCCCAGAGGACCAAAAGAAACTGTACAAGGAAACCTTTCAACAATATAAGACTAACCAATGGTAGAGACAAGTAGGGATAGTAAAGAAACTGGGCATGCAACAAGAAAATTCACAGGAACAACAAAACAAAAGTAAAGGAGGGAAGAAAAGAGGGAGGAGAAATCTACAGGAGTCAATCCAAATAATGGGAGAGATGTTGGTAAACACTGGAAGAGTAGTACCACTATCAGCGGCATTCCAACAACTTAATAAAGTTGCCTAATGATAGTATTATCATGGAACAATAGGGGCCTAAACAACCGAGGAAAATAGAGATACCTACAGGATCAGTTGAGAAAGGAAAAGCCTTAAATATTTCTCCCCCAAGAAACAAAGATAACATGAGAAAAAATAGAGGAGATCCTGTGGAAAATTAAACCAAGATATGAAGTAGTAGCATTGGATGCGAAAGGAAGTGCAGGGGGCATCGCCATCCTATGGAACCCGGTAGAGGTAAAATCAGACTACTGGATAGGAATGCAGAGAATCCTTATAGGTCGCTTCCAAAATATAGGAACTAAAGAATGGATCATAATCTCAGCACTATATGGGCCGCATAATCCTACAGAGAAGGAAAACTTTATACAAAGCATAAGGACATTAAGCCAAATGCATGACAAAAAACTTTGGTTGATAGCAGGGGATTTCAATTTGAACCTCTCTAGAGGAAAAAAAAAGAGGGATAAGAAGCATGGAAAATTTTAGGGGCGAATGTTCGTCCTTTGGCGAAATTAAGGGGTTTTAAATTTTTAGTGGGTGAATATTTTGTATCATAGTACATTTTTACAAATCACCTCAAATAGCCCACCTTATTTTAAGGGAGAGGGTAAAAGATGTAAATTTAGCCCTTGAAATTAGGAGTTACAACCTTCCATTCGCCCTAATTTTCAAGAATAGGTTTTATTTAAGTGAACCCTATGGGCCAAATACCATATTTATAAAAGAGGTATGGTAAATTAATAAAAATATAAATAAATGAGAGGTATGGTAAATAAATAAAACATTTTTTTATTTACTCCATAAGTCAACTTATATACATGCAAGGGTGTAAACAAATAAATATATAAGTAAAGTGGAGGTATGGTAAATAAATAAAACCTCTTTTTATACTTACTCATAAGGTATGTTAAATAAATAAAAATATAAATAAACTATATGTATGGCGAATAAATAAAACCTCTTTTTATATTTAGTCCATAACCCTCGTTCTATTTATGAAGGCTCAAAAAAGAGGTTTTATTTAAGTGAATCCTATGGGCCAAATACCATATTTGTAAAAGAGGTATGGTAAATTAATAAAAATATAAATAAATGAGAGGTATGGTAAACAAATAAAACATTTTTTTATATTTACTCCATAAGTCACCTTATATTTAAGGACACTCAAAAAATGCATTATATTTAGGTGAAACCTATGGGAAAAATACTATGGGACAAATACCATGGGTTATTATTAATATCATGCAAAAAAACATTATTAACCCTAATATTGGTATTAATAAAAATAAAAATAGCACATGGTATTGACCCATGGTATTCATCTGGAATGTAGCCTATTTAAATGGGGGAATTAAACCAACGTAGATCCATCTTTACTCTGGATCTACTAACCCCCAAGAGGTATCAAATATTGTGATATGCAAACTAGCATAGAGTGAAAAAATATTTGATCCCTCTCGGGGCTGGGTGGATGAAGAGTAAAAATGGATGTTGTAATTTAATGTATCTTAAACATTTTAGCTTGGTTAAAATAAAAAATAAAATAAAAATCAACTATTAATTTTATTAATTTTTATAAATTACTAATAGTAATTTTTAAGCTCTAGGTTTATGATAACCCATGGTATTGACCCATGGTAATACCATGGTATTCATGTGAGCATAGACTATTTAAAGGGGAAATTCTATCATCTTAGATCCATCTTAATTCTAGGTCTACCAAGTGCTCAGAGGGATAAATAGATTTCATCCCCCTAAGAGTGGTAGATGTGGAGTTAAGATGGATATAGGTTGGTTTTTATGATAATGAAGATATTAAATAGACTTAGGAAATTATATTGTAAAAACATCTTAAGGTGAAGAGTTAAATCATAGACATTGGACAAGTATATTTGTATACTTCTTTTTTAAACTGAAATAAATCCAGGGCTAAAAGGAATGGATTGATTGCACTAGTCATCCTTCTATAACTTTCCAACATAGGCTGGAGTAAACAGATTGTAATTTGGGTAATTTTTCTAACTCCTAACAGGAACATACTTGTGTATTGGCAGGGTGGTTATGAGGTCCCTAAAAGTGACGAATTTGAATTTTTCTTGGTTTTATATATATTATTAGGTTTTTTCTCATGCTTTCTGTGAATGACACGGGTGAATTTTATCTTGCACCCACTAGGTTATCGATATGTAATTTCAATAATTTTGATTTCAAAAGATATTTTAAAGAAATGCAATGATTTCATTTGTGTATTCAATAAACACAATATTCTAATGGAATTCTGCATTTGTGGTTTACCTATACAGATTCCATGGAGAAGTATTAGTGGTGTGACATCAATTGTCCTCAAGCAGAGGCTTTAGTTGTCCTCAAGCAGAGGCTTTAGTTTTACTCTTTTCTAGAAGAAAATACTTTCTTCCAACATTTTTGAGTTCCATGAAAAATTTGAAAGTCCTAATAGTATTCAATTATGGGTTCAAGAGAGACATGGTATTCAATTATGGGTTAAAGAGATCCACACTGAATGATCTATCGACCTTATCTTCACTTATTTTAAGACTATTCACTTGGAGAGGCTGCATGTGCCCCCACTTCAAGAGCATAGTAAAGTCATGTAGAACTTAGAGAAGCTATCTTTAAGCTTTTAGTGAAGATTGGAAAAATGTTTGGGTCCAATAACACCCAGTCGAGCATTAAGCTTCCAATAATGCTAGATTTTAACCTGGAGCACTTTTGTGTTTTGGAGGAGATGTCCCCTCATGTTTGTGACACATCTTCAGTTGTGAATTGGACTATTACTAACTTTCATTTCCTTAGAAAGTTACCTGATGACTTGGGGAACCTCAACTCTTTAAGAATGTTAGGGAAGGAAAGAAAGTACATTATGCTAAGTTCTCTTATGCTTTTCAAGTTTTTCTTGGATATCTACAACGTTTCAGGTAGGAAATTACATTCTGTTAAGGAAAATTTGTCTTGATAGAAAGGCCCAATTTCAAATTCTAATGCTTTCAAAAACTTCTATAAGGAAAGCATATTTTTCAATTTAAGTATCATGATCCCATATTCCAACTTATTTTTCAGTAACCCATTAAGCTTTGTAGCTTTGAATAAATCCATGTCTTTTGATAAGATCCTCTTCCAAATTAGAACGCAGTTTCCTTTTGGCAATAACCACATACAATGTCTTGATTTTGTTATTGAGAAAATAGAGGTTGTGAAACAAGCATGTTCCATACAAGGACTTGATTCATTGATTATGTATCAATTATGGCTCTTGATGTAACAATGTCTTGATTTTGTTGCTTGAAAATAGAGGTTATGCTTTACTATTTCACAGAATTTCTTACAATCTTTCCATAAGTATTGATTTTTAATCTCAGTCACTGAGGGATGACAGTAATGAAAAAGGTAATATTCCATGGTTTGAAGTTCCCCTCTTACTAAATATTTAAATATATCACCACAATTTAACTGTTAGTTAAAGGAATTGTATTTGATTTGTAAACAATTCATTACTTGATTTATAGATTTTGATTTTTTCCCTTTTTTATTTTTTTCTCAAATTTGGTATGAGATATCTTGCAAGATTTGTGTTCCCTAGTTTCCCCACCATAGCTACGAGGTTCAGATGCTATCACTAAATATTCTCGGAACGTTACAACTTTCCCAGTAAGTGTGCTTTGAAACATTATTGTTGCTTTTCCATGGTGTTAATGCAAATAATCACTACAACTAGTGCCATTATTTAGATTAAGTGCCGAAATCTAGGTGGTCTTGTAATGATGGAGTGATTGTTTTCTAGCTACTAAGGCCATATGCATTTTTATCTCTTATGTTGTCCTGAGATATTCAAATTTAGAATAAGAATTGAGGTCTCGTTTCCACTGTAGATTGCAGTCAGTTTCTTGAACATAATATATAGTAGATTAACTTTTACTAATAAACTATTGATGTGATCCCTCGTAGGAAAGGAAATTCAAAGTGACTTTGATTTCACATTGATTTGTCAAAACATCCACACAGGAAAGGAGATTCAAAGTGACACTGATTTCACACTAATTTGTCAAAATGGAGGCAAGAGAAAAGGAAACTTTGTATTCAACAATGCTCTTAATTTCATATGTACATGCACAGACATATTAGTAGAAAATATTGAAGGGTTGCCTAAGTAATATTTTCCATTCCACTACATTCTTTACAGCTTGTAAATAAATAACTCGGAACAATCCATTACACTACTTGTTATTCTTTATTAATCAGTGGTTAAGATTTTGATATTGAACTGGCTAAGATTTTTCTTCCTTCTGTGAAATTGTGTGTTCTATAATACTTCTTTTCCATTCACTATGTATAGCATATAAAGTGTGTCTAATGGAGTAGGAAGATTGGAAAGTCTTCTGATCCTTGAAATATGTTACAAGGCAGAAACCCAATGGGGTAGGGTAGGTGCATCCCCACAAAGGGGTCACAAATATGAAAGTTGGTATTGGCTAGTGCCTTGAGCTAGAAAATTTCCTTTACCCTTGTATTAACAGTGAATCTGGAGAGGATTCTAATATTATCTTTATAAGGTTTATATCAATTAAGATTGATGAATAAAATTCATGAGACATGAGCTAGGATTTCCTTGCAAGGTGGTTGTTGATTATTGGAAGCTATGATGGCCATTATGTCAGGCCAAGTGGTCACACTCCCTTGATCGTGAGCACGATTGTGATCAAGATGGAAGACTTCATAGTCTAGATTGATTGTTTAGCAGTGATAGTTAGTGGGCTCATTCACAAAAGCTTCTATTTCACTAATCCTTTTTATAGAGTTGTCAGATTCAATTTCCAAAGGTTTTAATTCCACTATAGAGTTGAGTTTTGATAGAGTTGTGATTCACAGTGTTAAGTATAGCAGCTATGACACTTGAACGAAGACAAGCATAGTAGAGGTATCAGACTCTGTTATAAGCTTACCTGCATATTGTAAGGGACTTGGTTGGCTTTTTTATAATTTTATAAACAAGTTCCATGTTATGGAAATGTGAAAAAAAAACAGTGATATTGCCACCATGTATCTCTTGTCATATATGGTTTTATACTTTTTCAAAAAATTCTCTAAGAGTTCACAATGCTAAGATTCACTAGGACTTTACAAAGTTTTATTATTTACTGAAAGACTCGCCAAGATCTTACAAGATTTTATAATTGAGTAAAATATTCGCCATGCCTGGTGAGAGATTCGCCAAAAAATTATGTATACATATTATATTATTGATAAAATCGCCTTCCCTTTTTCCTATATACCATGGAGATTTGCCCATTTATTATACATATAAATTTGGGGGGGTTCTTAAAATTTTCCTTGATAAGAAGAGAAGAACCTGAAATGGAACAATTTAGGGATATGCAAGAGGAGGTATCAAGTGATTAAATATATTAGAATTAGGTATCTTAGTATAATAATTAAAATAAAATAATATGACATTCTATTATATAAAAAACCCCCCCTTTTTACGTATATGATTAAATAAATTATAAATGAGTTAAATTGAATAATTTATTAACCTAAGAAAAATATATTATTATGATAAAATTGAATAACTAATATATTACAAGTAGTTATTTATTCTATTACCTTTGACTTATTAATATTTTAATATTATTTTTAATCTAGCCATTTTAGATAGCCGTTGATGGTCAACCTAGTCAACCTAGCCGTTTGGATGATCTGCTCTCCCTATATAATTGGCAGCCATGTTCTGACTCCTCAACTTGTCCTGACGATGAACCACACTAGTTGGTTCGAAACGCGTCAACAAAGGTTTTCTACATGTGATTTACGCCGAAAATCTTCTTAATAAATGTTATGGATCACAGAAGCTTCAATTCAACAGAGGATGAAATCGTCAAATTGCATCACGGTTAGATAGATTCTTGGCAACTGAAAACTTAATAAGCAGAGATGTATATTATGAAGCATCAATCCTGCCATGTATGGGATCTGGCCACTAGCCAATTAGACTGGAATTAGACTTGAAACAAGGGAAGACTAAGAGACCATTCCAGTTTGAAGAATTATGGCTGCGCGATCCGATCTTCTTAGAAAAATGAAGGAATGGTGGAGATTAAGCAAGGAACAAGGGAGAAATAAAATTCATACATTCCAGCTACGCCTTAAAGAAATCAAAGGTAAAATAAAAAAAATGGAATAAGAAAGAATTTGGTAATATTCAACAAGACCAGGAAATGTTACAGGCAAGGATGAAAAGGGTGCAATAACAGATAATAACAAATGGCCATTCAAAATCCCTAGCGATGGAAGAAGGACAACTGATGAATAGTCTGGAGGAAAAGAAGTAGCGGGAAGAGATTCTGTGGAAACAAAAATCGAGAGTTCAGTGGCTATGGGAGGGAGAAAGGAATACTAGATTCTTCCAGAAAGCGATGATACAACATTGCGAGTATAACAGGATATTTTTATTATTAGACCAGGAAGGAAATCGCCTAATACAAAATGAAGAGATGGAGAAATTATTGGTCCATCATTTCCAAAATATAATGACAGAACCAAATCCAGATAGGACAGAAGATATAAACAAGATAACGAGCCATATCCCTCAGCTGGTTAGCAGGGACCAGAACCTAGCACTAATGAGGGCAATAACCATGGACAAGGTGGAAGTGGTAATCAAAGGATTAGCAAAGAATAAAGCACCGGGACCAGACGGTTTCATAGCAGAATTTTTTTAGGAAACATGGCCGATTCTAGGAGAAGATATCCTAGAAGTAGTGGAGGAGTCCAGATGAACTAAAAGGATACACCCGACCCTAAACTCAACCTTCCTAGCTCTTACTCCAAAATCTGACCACTCTAAAGAGCCCCGGGGGTTTATACCTATAGCTTTATGAAATGTAATATACAAAAATTTGTCAACAACAATCGTCAATCGCCTCAAAACGATCCTCCCAGGTCTTATCTCCCATCTTATCTCCCAAGAGCATATTGGTTTTATTAAAGGAAGGAAAATTGTGGATGGGATAGTAACTGCTAAAGAGGAAATCCACTCCCTTAAGAATCTCAAAGCCAAAGGAATAATGATAAAATTGGACCTATCAAAAGCATACGATTGGTTAAGCTCAACCTATCTCCAAGCAATCCTGAAAGCCTTTGGCTTTGATCCCCGGTGGATAAATTAGATCTATTCTATGATATTGACCCATGTGTTCTCAATTCTCCTTAATGGAGTGCCGACACAGGAATTCAATGCAACAAGGGGGCTAAGACAAGGAGACCTGATATCCCCTTTCTTGTTTATATTAGCAGCTGAAGGGCTAGGAAGATATGTTAAAGCAAAGGAGTGACCAGGACAATTCAAAGGTCTGCATATGTGGGGAAATGACTTGCCATTAACTCATCAACAGTTTATTGACGACATCATGATGTTCTGTCAAGAAACACTCAAGGAAGCCAAGGCCCTATTAGACATCTTGCAAGACTTCATGAATGCCTCAGGAACATAGATCGACAAACAGAAGTCTGATATCTTCTTCTTCAACACAACATCCCAATCCCTAGCATTCCTGGCAAGAACAATGGGCTTTCTCACAGGAACCTTCCCATCGAAATACCTGGGGATTCCCCTAAGTCTACACCTGATTAGAGTGGAAAATTGGAAGGTACTCTTGGTAAAGATTCAAGGACGGCTACAGAATTGGACATTCGAGACTTTAAACATGGCAAGTAGAGTCATACTGCTAAAGGCAGTGCTATAATAAATACCAATCTACCAGCTCTCAAGCCTAGCAGTACCTAAAACAGTATGTAATTAAATGATCAATATCTTCAAGAAATTTCAGTGGCAAGGGCCACAAACAGCAAAAAATGGGCACTACTATCTTGTAACTATCTAATTAAACCAAACAAAGCGGGGGGTTGGGCCTCCGAGATCCATATACTCTAAACTGGGTAATGGGGGCTAAGTTATGGTGGAGATGGATACAGGGAGGAACAGATCTATGAAAAAAATAATGGGATAGAAAATATGGGATGCCTAGATCGACAGAAGGACGATTAAGAATCTGGGAAAATATAAAGGGGTCGGTTATATGGAACCTTGTAATAGAAAACAAGGAATTGATAAGAAACCATAGCTTCTGGGAAATTAGGGGAGGAGACAAAGCTAGGTTCTGGAAGGAGGCTTGGTAGCAGAGAGAAAAATTATTCATTAGGCCAGATATAGCGAAAATATTCCTAAATAAAAACAACCCAACAAATTAGACAGTGAAAAACTTTTGGGAAACGGAGACAGGAGTACAATGGAGAAAATGGAAGAGAAGACAACATTGGCCAGAAGCACCAGACTATATATAGTGGGAAACCTATGATAAGGAGATGGATTCCAGAAGAATAGCGATTGCGGAAGGACCAGACATTATAAGGTGGGGATACAGAATAAAAGGGATGTTCACCATCCAAGAAGGATATCATCTGCAAGCAGAACACCAACAACAGCAAGGGTTACCCATATGGGAACGCATATGGAAGGAAAAATTGTGGCCGAAAATAGCTTTCTTCCTATGGGTGGTCCACCATGGCCAAGCACTAACATGGGATAAACTACAAGTAAGGGGGATGTAGGCTCCATCGGTTTGTTGCACATGTGAAGGACAAACGGAAACGATGTAACACCTGCTAAATGTTTGCAGTTACAGGAAAGTCCTATGGAAGAATCATGAAAAACTATTCAGCCACAAAAATAGGGATCATTCAAGCACAAAAACAACAATGGAGAAATGATGAAAGAAAATATACCAGAGCCCCATCTTGAACCGAGCCTGGAATATCTCCCTAGGATTCCTGCTATGCGCGGTGTGGAAGGAAAGGAATCAGAGAATTTTTAAAGGGGAAAAAAGAACAGCGATGGATTTATGGGAAACGATAGTTTAGAACATTAGAGAGAAGATTCTAGCAGAGAAATGGTACCAGATTATTGGGAAACCATGCCACAGGAACATCGAATAATAGAAAGGTTAAACATGAGTCCATGAATTCTGATGCCCAACTCCTGGAAACGGAAACCTACTCCCTGAGAATCCTCAGTCCACTTTGTGTTCCCCCAAAAGGATTTCATAAAAATAAATTTCAATGGTACAGCCAAAGGAAATCCAGGTGCAACAGGCTCAAGAGGAGTGTTCAAATACCACTGGGGTAACACCATCCGGATGTTTTCAATGGATTGTGGAATAGCAAGCAACAATGAAGCGGAACCCTATGCACTTAAATAATGGTTAGAAATAGCTCGAAGAGAAAATTTCCAGAAAATAAAAGTGGAAGGAGGCTCGACACTGGTTACAGACAATGAAAAATCTTCAACAAGGAATCCAAAGGGAGAAGATAAGCCAAAGTTGGAGAACGGCAAGACTAGTACAGGAAATAGGAAACCTGATACAAGGGATAGGTTACATCATCCCGACACATGTCCAAAGATTGGGGAATGTGGCAGTAGACTGCCTAGCAAACTGGGGATGTGGAAAACTCATAAGCAACTTAGATATATTGGGCAAAGAAATAAATCAAACAGAAGGAATGAATAGTATCATGGAAATTTTGAGAAAAGACAGGGAAAAGGGACAGAATCCCCGATCAAGGTGTAGAGGGAAATGGATTCCAGAAGAAAGGAGGACAGGACAGATGGAAGGAGGGCAGGATAGTCGGCGAAGGGAAATGGAAAATAGAAGATAGCAAAGGTATCTGGAAATGGTAAGGCGATGATAGAGGACAATAAATGGAAGGTAAGTGGGCACCTTGACCAAGGACCACACATGAAGGAAGGGGAGGCGAATACCAAAGCACGGAAAGTGGAGGGTACTTCGGTAATGAGGACAGGTAGGTGGGAGAGCGATTTGGGAAAAAAGGTGGCAAGGCAGAAGGGTAATTGCATGCAGGAAGCTGAGGAAGAACAAGCAGATAGAGTTGGTGAACGCTGAGAGAAGGGGTGTGACGACCTGCAACCAGAATTCGTATGCAACACCTAGTATGTAATTACAGTCCCCCCTGTGTCGACAGGGTAACAAGCCATGAAAATTGAGAAGAATTTGGAATATAAGGAGAGAAGTATTGAATATTCTAGGAAAATGTTGGCTCTTTGTTATAGAAAGAGTATATGTTCTTTCATTCGAGAGAAATAATGAAAAATCCCGAGTTTTCAAGGATAATTGCATGTTAACCTAGTATGGGCTTGACTTGATAGCTTTCCTGGAAGGGTGGGAGGGAAAAAACGAAACCCATAAGGGGTCTAGCTGGTCCTGGGGTAGAACAAGACTAGTAGAGGCTGAAAGTAGCAATAATTTTCGTGTTTCCCTCTGAAAAATATTGTGGATGATGTCATGGTATAAAGGGATGGGTCTCCTGTATGGGTGGGAGGGGAAAAAAGGGTACCACAAGAGACCTTGGAGGAAAACATAACCTAGGGAAAACATAAGACTTCCTGCCGAACCGCCATAGAATTGAGCAAAAGAAAGGCCTAGAGGCTTCTGCGAGATGGCGGGGAAGCTGCTACTCCCTAGACCGAGGAGGGGGGAAATCTAGGCATCAGAATTGGAAAAAAAGCCAAGGGAGGATAGCATGCAGTAGGGTGGGAAACTCGCAGCATGGGGATAGAAATATAGAACAGAGGGATAGGAAAGGGCCTACTCCATATCAAAAGGGTAGTGAAAGGAAGGAGAAAGATCAACCTAGGAAGTCAATGGGTAGGGTTGGTAGTCTAGGAAGGCTACTGCACAAAAAGGCAAAGAGGGGGTCTGTCCTAGTGGCAGAATGGCTGAAAAATCTCAGCTCCCCTGAAGACGATAAGAAAACCTCTAGCCCGCTAGACCATGAGCATGGAGGGGGTTACCTGGGAAGCTCCTGGGGAACGGGAATCAAGGGGGGCATAAAATTGAGGAACGAGACTGTAACGGATTGGCTACAAACCGACAGTGATGGGAAGAATGCAAAAAAAATTGGAAGCGATAAGGCCAAAACACAGACCAAAAAGAAAAGAAAGAACATTATGGATAAAATTATTCTTGATTTTGACGTTTGATTACTGGTTCACGTTATAGGTAGTATAAAATCCAGTGTTCATCAAGCCCCGACGCTCCGGAATTTGAATCAGGAAAGGTTGCAAGAGTGCAGGGACTGTAAGAACAGAAAGAAGAAAAAGATGGTAATAGAAGGCAGACAACAAGGACGAAAAGGGAGAAAACAACCGAGGAAAAGGGGAAGAAAAATTGGACAAGAAAGTATACAAAATTTAATAAATGCCTACTATGTAGGAACCCCGGCAAACGTAAAAGTAGTAATAGCTAAATGGGAAGGGGATTTAAATGCCAATATAGAAAATGAAGAAATCCCAATAGCATATTGGGAGCCAATAATTCAGGATCCAGGCCATACTCGAGGTCACCAAACATTGTTTAGGCATACCATCCAATAATATTGGGTAATGAAAAACCTTTTGGCTAAAGAAATGATAACTTACAAGGATAGAGAAGAACCAGAAGTGGAAAGACAAGCAGAACCAAGCCTAAAATATCTCCAAAAGTAAATCTAGTCAGATCAAATGCATCAATATCATAACAATCTCTGCTTGAAGAGAATGGAAAAGAAGATCCAAACATTGTTGCAGAGTGAAGCACCCGGGTCAAGTGCGAAAGACCCAGCTCCAGTAGAATCATCAAATGATTGAAGCAGAAATCCAGTTAGTTAAATTTTGTTATTATGTCGAATAGCATTTACTTTTTAAGTATGAAGAATATAGTAGATAAAGAAACAAATGTAGCCTGGATGATAAGAATTAAACTGTTTAAATTTTGGACAGTTTTTGATGCAAATCGGTGGCCAACAGGCCTAGTTTCTTGCGGGTAGGTTGAGGCCACCAGAAGTATTTTGAAAGACATATTTTACTATCTGTTTATGGAAAATTAATAGAAAAGGAAGTACAACCAAACTTACACAAAAAAAACTACTATAGGAGGAACATAATTGCTACAGGAAGAACAAAGTTGCTACATGAAGGAACAATTTTCCATAGGAAGCTATCGGCTTGCTACAGGAAGACAAATTCTGTGTAGAATAACCACAAGAGCCTTGGAGGGCAAGGAAATATTCAAAGGAAATGGAAATCGTGCAAAGAGAGATGCTATAACAAAAAAAATGAATTACTATAGGATGAAGCAAGAGTGCTACAAGAAGGGACAACAACAACTCAAGAGGAGGGATAAGGTCCATAAGAACTTCAAAAGTCCACTCCACTGCCTGCATTGGATATTTTTAAAAATTTATTACAAAAATAAGTAGAACTCACCAGTGGATGCAAATTGTGAAATCCAAAGAAGTAGAGGATGTGGGTCTCATGGAGGAAAAAGTCAAAAAAATGAGAAATGAATTGAATGATTTAAGGCTATGAGAGTATGTCATGAAAGAGAAACTATAGTTAGAAAACAATAGGCTAAGGGAGAAGAAACAGGAAAAAGGAGGTGCAACTTGCCACCATGGCAAGTTTTTCCATGGAATCCATCCAATGCAGGAAACCATCCAAATTATATTACAATGAGATAAGGAAGAGAATTGCATGAAGAATAATAGGGGAAGAAGATGGATAGGTTTCTCAAAGGATGAGAAACAATTTCAGTAGGGGGGTATGATGGGCATCCAAATTGGACATAAATTAAGGCCCATATAACTTATATTAGACCCTTGAAGGCTATATTAAACCTCTTCCTCTACACTTAATTGGTGGGCTCCAGTATTGTAGAAATAATGCTACAACTCCTGGAGCTTCCTATCTCTAATTTTATCAACCCGGTAGTTCGTACAAACTTGGAAGCGACGGTGTTGTATGCACAAGTACTAGCTCTTGTCGCAGCTGTCACTTGGTCAGCTGGCACAAGTCCGCTAGGGCTCAAGCCAACTTCTATATGCTCTCAGAAGAAGCTTTCTAAATGATGGACGAAGGCTATCTCGAAGGAAATTAATCTACTTTGTAAAAATGAACTGAAAGCCAACCAAAACATGGAAACCCTAGTAAACCCTAATCTGACTAGTTTAACCTCTATGATGCAATAGTGAGAGTGCAAATGTCTAAGAATGATGCCATTACTGCTAGTGATGTGAAATGCATGAACTCAAACTACTTCCATTGAAAAGAACATTGTTTTTGTATTTTTGCTTAAGTGGATGGAGTGATTACGGTTTTGTTTCTTATTATGGTTTGGCTGTGCAGAGGTGGTGCGAAGGGAGAGAAAGCTTGGGAAAGGTCAGGAGGGCTAGGAGAGGTCCCAAGGGATCCCTAGCATCAGTCCACAGAAGTCCACAACGTTCAGGTGCTCGGCAACCGAGTTTGCAGGCTCCTACAGGATGTCTGCAGGGGATCCTACAGGAAACTAAGGAATTCTACAGGAAGTCTGCTAGCTTCTACAGGATGTTCTACCGTGGGAGTTTTGGGTGATGGTTAGGTGATGGAGCGGTATGGGTGGATATGTAAGATGGAGATGGAGCTTGTGATGGCTCAGGAGTAGAGAAATAAGATGGAGAAAGAGTGCACGAAGTGGTTGGTGGATAGAAGGATGGGAGCAACGAAAGGTCAAGGAAATGGAGCTACGTGGACAATGGAAGAGTTGGGAGGTAAACGAACTGAACAGAGGTCGAGGAGGTGGCTTTAGGCGTGGGTAAGAAGAAGAAGAAGGAAATGGAATGATACTGAGCAGTGTAAATAAAACAAATTGCTTATGTCTTGCACCAAAAATGAGGATCCATTAACCTGTGCTACCTGTGCTATTTAACCAATGAACAGCAATGTAAATCGTGAAGAGAAGTCGTGCATGGAGTTAGAATGAAGAAGTATGGCTCTAGAGCAAAATGCATGGAAAGATCTACGATTGCAATGACTGTGTGGCAGCTTGCATGAAAGCATAAGACTGCGTTTTTGGTGGTTGGTACAGCCCACACCCCCAATCTCTAGACAGAGATGGCAGCTGGTGCACTATCAACCTTTTTTGAGCTCTAATGAATTACAATCCTCCTACTCTAATCTACGCAACTAAAAGCACTTTAACTGTAAATGAATCCTACTCAATCACATACAAGAAACCAAATCAGCAGACTGTAAATTCTAAATGCATATCAAAACAGAGGAAATAAAGTGCTGCAAGGAAACAAGTAACAATACAACGAAGAGGAGGTCTATTGCTCTCAGGTTGGGCCCTAACCTGAGAGCTATAGCTCCCTTAAAAGCTCAGAATTAGATCAAAATCTGCTTGCCTTTATTCATAATCAAAATTCTGATGTCATGCCAAAACTGGCTTACAAAAACAAACACCGAGCTGTAGCTCGTGCTCAGAAAGTACAATAATAGTTCAAAGGTTCAAAAAGCTTCTATCAAAGGCTACGGCCTTCATATTTATACATAATGAAGATCAAGCTGGCTTCCTCCATTCGTGGAGCTTGGTTGTCCAACTGAAAGTCAAACTGCTGTAAACTGCTGATCCTGTAGAACATGTTGGCTGCCTTTAAGCTTGGTGGGGAGAGCTGTTGGAGCTCGGAGTTAAGATGAAAATCATGAGGGAGGTTATTTAAGGCTGTAGACAGCCTCCCTATAAACTTGCAATGCCACCTTTGCTGTCTCCTTGTCTCCTTCTGCGTGGTCTTTTGCTCTCTTTAATGCCAAAAACCTGAAATCATCATGTATTAGCCACATAGATATAATGCCTGCCCTTCTTCCTACAAATAACACAAATATACTAAGAAATGAATGCATAAGTGATAAAAGATGAATGTTTGATCAAGGTAAGTAGGCCAAATGAGCCCAAATTGTACCAAAAATTGGGGCTCATCATCACCCCCCAGCTAAAATATTTGCTCATCCTTGAGCAACTTTGCTCCAGCTCCTTGTCCTCGGCCGAGAACTAGGGCCAGGCACATGCTCTTCCTTTCCTGTTCTTGGTGGCCCTGCCTCTTCTGCCCCTGGCGGTGACGAGGGTGGCGCTTCTTCCCTCTTTCCTGTTTCCTTGAGCCGTGCTTCGGAAGCCGGTTGGCCTATCCTTCGTGTCCAGGAAGTTATTTTTGGGCTTCCCCTCTCGGGGGTGGCCGATGTTTTAGAGGGGGATCTTTCACTGGGTGAAGTAGGGACACCCCCTGAAATGGTTTGGCTGCTGGGTGGAGGCTGCGGCTTGCCCGTCTTTATTCTCTTACTTCTCCTAGCTTCAAAAGGTAGAGGGATCTCCCTCTCTCTCTTCTCCTTTGGCTTTGGAGGTGTACTGAGGGCGGCCAGCGCAGCTGCTGCCTCCTTTTCGAGAATGCCAGCCTTGTCTTTCTTGCGTTTTGCTTTCTCAGGGCTCCCTGTAGAGGGCCCCTTCCTTTCTGATTTCGGGCTTCCTGTAGAAGACCCTGCTTTACCCACTTTCGGGCCTTCGGTAGAAGACCCTTTCTGTACCAATATTGGGCTTCCTGTAGAAGACCCTGCTCTAGCCAATTTCGGCCTGCCTGTAGAAGCCCCTGTTTTGGTAATTTTCGGGCTTCCTATAGAAGCCTGTTTCTGCTTTCCTGTAGACACAGGTGTCACCACCTTTGCTTGCTTTGCTGCATGGGTTTTGCTTTTTGGTTTGGTCGCAGGTGCTGATGAGGTGCTTGGGCTGATGTGGACCTTCTCAGCTTTGTCCATTCTGCTTTTCAACCTCTTTTCTCTTGCTGACAAGATGGGTGTGTCACCTTTTTCTTTGTCATCCTTTTTCTCATGCTTCTTCTTTTGTTCTTTCTTCTGCACTGTGGTCGGGGTCTTCTGGCCTATTTCCTTCTTTCCCTCAGCCACTGATTCTTTTTCCTCCCTGCTGGAGGAAACCGTTTCTTCAATCAACATCCTTATGTCTCCATCTCTTGTCAAATTCCTGAATGATTCCCATGAGAGGGGAACCTTATATGAATGGAGCGCATCCTCCACAAGAAGTTTGATCAACCCAAGGTGGGCTACCTGATCTGGTATGCCTTCTTTTAGCTTTGTGGCACACTCAATTAGAGACTGTAGCAGGAAATAAGGGATGCTCAGTTTCTGTTCTACAGGAAGATCAATTTGGTGCCTCAATTCAGTGAGCAACCGAAAGTGATACGCGTACACGATGCTAAAATGGCCTTCACAGGTTATGTACTTCATGATTTGCAGGCTAACTTCATTCCATGGTGGCAGCAAACTGGTTCTACGCACCCCATTTTTGTCCTCCGAGAATTCCTCCTCAGGTGGAAGGAATTCTTTCTTGGCCTGCTGGCCCAACTTCCTTTCTTCCTTATCCCATGGCAAACCCATTGGCAGTTCAGTGATTCGACTGATATATTGTGGGGTGAGCTTGAGGCTTAGGCCTCTGAAGTTCACTGTGGCCAGTGTCTTGGATTTCGGCCTCAGAGCCTGCAAAAATTCTTCTGCCACTTCATCGTCGTAACCCTGCAATTTGTCACAAAAAGATATCCATTGAACCCGTGTGAAGAGCTCCACCACCTCCTGGTTTTCCCTTAACTTGGTTGAATCAGTGGGTTCTCGTCTAATAAACCCACCCGGCATGATAAAACAGTTTCCTTAACCAGAGGTGGTGATTGTGGAAGAAATTTGGTCTACTGAGACAGAGCGTAGAATGTCATGCACATAATCCGCAAACTTATCCCTGAGAAACTTAACACGGTTTAATTACCCTGACATCCTGTAGAATGACAGTATAGGCACAGCAGACAACAATTTCACCATTTTTCTATGACCAGACTGTGGACGAAAATTCTGCCACCTTTAATAACCAGTGTATGAAGAGTTCAGGGTTACCTTTTTAATTTGCCACCTTTTTACGTGAGGCACCCGCCTTCCTGTAGAAACTGTGTTCCTGTAGGATGACAGCGTTCCTGTAGAATGCAGCGCGCGATTTTCGGGAAAGACTGCAGTCGGTCTGCGCCTTGGGTGTGCTTCACAATTGTTCTGATAGCCAAAGGCTCGGCGTATCGAACTGCAGAAAGATCAGGATAGCCGCTCGAGTTCAAAACGGTGGTTGATAAATGCATGAGTGCAATCTAGCCGATTAGATTTTGAATTCGGCGGAATCCGTGGCGCGGGGGTGAGCTGTCCCCGCCGGACCGTTGGGTGACATCATCCCATCATTCAACTGCGCGTTCACTTGCTGCCGCATCAATTCCCGCAGATCTGCCGCCGCCTCTTCTGTTAAACTCGTTTTTTCCCGACGGGATTGCTCTCACGTGCGTGCTGCCCATTCTTTTTGTCATGGCCGCCACCCAAACATCCAACTAGACCATTAACTGGCCGACGTGGCCGGCCAAATGGCCATACGGCTGCTCAACCCATTCACCTTTACACTTTGCAATCAAATCAAAGTAAAATTCATGCAATCTGAGGGAAGGAAAGGTCGAGACACTTACCTGCGCGGCTGCACACGATGTTTCGGTTTTGTGGACGCTGATGAGTGGATTTACCTGCTACTAGCGAACTTACACAGGCCCGGATGTCCATGTTTACAGGCTACCGACGATGGATTGGATGCTTTGGTTGCATGCGCCCGCGTTTCATTGCATATGGCCGGCGCTGTGAATGGTATCCACTCTAGCGGGCTTAACTGTTACAGGACTCCCGCGGGATGTCTTGTAACAGTTCTTCCTCCTTGGGTGCATGCTGCACGATGAAGGATCTGGCCTCACGATCACGCTCCCGGGCCTTTTGGATGACTGGAATGAATATGGTGTGAGATCTCCAACGTTTTTTCATTTAAAATTTGCCTTTTCTTGAGAACTCATCGATCTACTTTGCTGGTGCAGGTAGCTTTGTTGCATGTCGACAAGGATGGTGGAACAAGATAACAGCAATGTGCAAGGGTGACAACAGTGGCTTGCATGCGTCCAAACCGATCCTTAGCCGTTAGATCTCCTCATGAAATGAATTCTCGGCCGTTCTGAGCTTCTACAGGAAGTTTCCTGTAGAAATACAGAGCTTCCTGTAGAAAGGTTGCGTTTCCTGTAGAGAGTCTGCACCTTCCTGTAGAAAATCTGCATCTTTGTAGAAAATCTGTGTCTTCCTGTAGAAGACTCAAGCTGTAATAAAATTTCACATACCTTGGAGAAAATGAGTATTCTTGGAGGAGGTGCTGGTGAGGTGTCCTGACTGCATGATAAGGACCCTTGGCTTTGAGTTGAGAGGCTTCCTCTCCTCCATAGAACACCTGCAATCTACATGCAATTTCACATGATAAACTTGTTGCCTTTGTTTTTCTTGTTGTTTTTTCTCTTTTTTTTGAAAGATAACAGGGGCGCCTCATTGAGGTTTTCACCCTTGCCATCTGCCTTAAGCACCTCAAAGAGGTTTTCACTCAAGGATCTTTTCCAATCTCTCTTTTTTTTTTTTTTTTTTTGAAAGACAATAGGGGCGCCTCAAATGAGGTTTTCACCCCTACCACCTGCCTTGGGTGCCTCAGAGAGGTTTTCACCCAAGGATCTTTATTATTTATTTATTTTTATTTTTTTTTTATTTTTTATTTTAGATTCTTCAGGGTATGCCCAAAGGAGAGGCAGAACCCTTCTCTATGACTAACACTGATTTCTCCATAGTTTTGATGAACTCTTGTCTTGAGAGAGGCTTCCTGTAGACCTTCAATCTATGCCCATTGACAAGCATGGGGATGGCTTCCTCATCAATGGTCCGGATAAGCACAGATCCATTGTCATGACATTTTTCCACTGTATATGGTCCTAGCCATCTGGTTCTCAGTTTTCCCTTGAAATCTTTGTATCTGGAGTCATACAACAAAGCCCAATCTCCGGGCTGAAATTGCTTGTCATGGAGATGTTGGTCATGCCACACCTTTCTCTGAAGTTGAACCACTTCTGAGTGAAGGAAGGCCTGCATTAGGTGCTCATCCAGGCCATTCAGCTGCAATAACCTTTCTTGTTGTGCATGGCTGAGATCTAGATCTAGCTGAGCTGCCATCCTCAAAGTGTTGTATTCAAACTCGATGGACAGCAAAGCTTTCTTCCCATAGACCAGCTCATAAGGTGTGAAGCCGGTGGTGGTCTTCCAAGTGGTGTTGTAAGCCCATGTGGCTTCAACCAGGTGATCTACCCAGTCCTTTCTGCTGCTGCTCACCACTTTAGTCAAGATCCCTTCTAATGCTCTATTGGTGACTTCCACCTGCCCATTTGCTTGAGGGTGATAGGGGGTGGAAGTCCTATGCTTGATCTTGTGATGAGCTAGTAGATCTTCAACCAGGTTGGAGGTGAACTGGCTCCCTTGATCGGTGACCAGCTCTCTTGGATAGCCAAACTTATAGAAGATGTTTTCTCTTAGGAACTCGGCCACCTTTTCTTTTGTTGTTGCTTTGATTGCCTTGGTCTCTGCCCACTTTGTCAGGTAGTCAGTGCACACAATGATGTAAGACCTTTGCCTCGAAGGAGGGTTGATTGGGCCCACAAAGTCCATACCCCACTTCTCAAATGGCTCAAGAGTCACCTGAGGTTGGAGAGGCATCTCATCCCTTTGGGTCGGTTTCCCCATTCTTTGGCATTGGTCACACTGGCTGACATATCTTCTGACATCTTGATGAAGTGTGGGCCAATAGTAGCCTGCCTGCAGGATCTTGAAGGCAGTTCTCTTTGCTGCAAAATGTCCTCCACAAGGCCCATCATGACAGGTGAGGAGGATATCAAATACTTCCTCCTCCCTTACACAACGCCTTAAGATCTGATCGGGGCCAAGCTTGAACAGATTGCCCCCGATCCAAGTAAATGAGGCACTTTTTCTGATGATTCTGCTCTTCTCTCTTGAAGATAGGTGTGGAGGGAACTGTGCTGAAACAAGGTAGTTTGCTATATCAGCAAACCATGGAGAGAGTGTTGAGATAGCAAACAGATGTTCATCAGGCATCTGGTCATCCACCGTTCCATCCTCATCTGCAGACAAATCCAATCTAGATAAAAAGTCAGCAACAACATTTTCTTTACCTGGTTTGTCAACAATGGTCAAATCAAACTGCTGCAACAAAAGTAACCATCTAATAATACGAGCATTCACATCTAGTTTATTCATTAAATATCTAATTGCAGCATGGTCTGTATGTACAAAGGTTTGATAGCCAGTGATATAGTGTCAGAACTTGTTCAGTGCATGGAACACAGCCAAGAATTCTTTCTCGGTTACAGTGTAATTCAGCTCAGCTTTGGACAAGTTTTTGCTAACAAAGTAAATGGCATATGGAATTTTTTGCTCAACTTGTCCTAAAGCTGCACCTATGGCTTTGTTCGAGGCATCAGTGTGGATGTGGAAAGGTAGGGCCCAATTTGGACCTCTCAGGATTGGGGCTGACACCAACTTGTCCTTCAATTCATTCAAAGCCCTCTGACAATCGTCAGTCCATTTAAACTCCACATCTTTTGCCAACAGGCCAAACAATGGCGAGGCTAGCTTGCTGAAGTCTTTAATGAATCTCCGGTAATATCTTGCTAATCCCAAGAAACTCTGAACATCCCTTACCTTTTGAGGAGGTGGAACCTTCTTGATGAGAGCAATTTTGTTAGAATCCACCTGTAACCCCTGGCAAGAAATGGTATGGCCTAACACGGTCCCTTCAGTCATCAGGAATTCACATTTTTCAGGACTAAGGGACAAGTTCATCTCAATGCATTTGGTTAGGAATTTTCCCAGATTGGACAATGCTTCCTAGAAGTTGGCCCCATAAGGAGTAAAGTCATCCATATAGATTTCCACTGCATCATGGACCAGCTCCGAGAAGATGCTTAAGACAGCTCTCTGGAAGGTAGCAGGAGCATTGCATAGCCCAAAGGGAAGAACTCGGTAGGCAAAGGTACCCCAAGGGCAAGTGAAGGTGGTCTTATCTTGGTCTTCCGGGCTGATTTGAATCTGGTTGTACCCGCTAAACCCATCCAGGAAAGAGAAGAACTTCTTTCCTGTCAGTCCATCCAACACTTGATCTATGAAAGGTAGAGGGAAATGGTCTTTCTTGGTAGCTTTGTTCAGTTCTCGGTAGTCCACACAGATTCTCCACTTCCCATTCTTCTTGGGAACCAACACCAGAGGGGACACCCATTCACTATCTGAGATGGGGTAAATGAATCCGGCATCCAACAGTTTTTGCAGTTCTTCCTTGACAATGTCCTTAAGGGCTGGATTCATTCTCCTCTAAGGTTGCCTAACCGGTTTACAACCCTCTTTGATGTATATGTGATGGGTACAGACCGAGGGATGGACTCCTTTCATCTCCTTATAGCTCCAAGCAAAAGCATCTAGGTGACTGGCCAACAGGTTACACAGCTCCTTTTCTTGGGAAGAAGATAGGGAGGAGCTGATCTTTAACGTTCTCTCAGGGCCGAACTCCACATTCTTGACTCTGGGAGTGACAGGGTTGGTCGTACAAAGATCCGCTAGGGTGCTGGCTTGGGCATCCTCCACCAATTTCTTTAAGGATAGTGCACTGGAAAGTGGATTCTGGATCAAGGTCTCGATCAAGTCATCCTCGGTTGGGGGGTCTCTTCTAGTGGTATCTAAGGTGCACAGAGGTGCTGAGTACACCTCATCTTCCTCTCCTTCCTCTAACCAGAGTGGTAAGTCATGCTCTAAGGAGGGTTGGGCAGGAGGGTATAGGACTAGCTGCTTGGACATAGGACCATTTTTTATGGTCATATTTCCTGCTCGGCAACTTATGTAAGCATCTGCAGTGGCTAACCAAGGCCTTCCCAAAATGAGAGGATATCCAGTAAGCTTTGCCTTGGGTTGCAGAACCAAGAAATCTGCAGGGTATTCCCAAGAGTCGATAGAGACCAAGACATCCTCCACAATCCCTTCGGGAGTCACCGTGGAGCGATCTGCTAATTGCAGTACTGTCGAGGTCTTCCTCAAGGATCCCTGAAGATTGAGTTTGAGCATGGTATCCCTGGTCATCACATTAATGGCAGCCCCCAGATCAATCAAGGTGTGTGGTATGATGGTGCCATTGATGTGGACATCTACTACAGGACTTCCAGGATCTAGGTACTTTGGGCAGATGACTTGTCCTAACATAAGGTCAGACAGTTGTCCTATGACATTGATGGTTGAAGCATCTTTCTTCCGCCTGCCTGGGTGTTTGAAACACTTTTCCTTAACCAGTTTGTTGTATATTGGCACATCCTTGATGGCTTGGAGAAGTGGTATTTTTACACACAACTGCTTGAGCTCACCCAGAAGCTCATCCTCCTCTGGGTTGGGTTGTGTGGTGGCTGTTAGTCTCTCAGGAAAGGGTGGAATAGCCTTTGGTTCACTTTCCTGTTTATCTTCCTCATCCTCTGGGGGAGGAGGTTGGCGATCTGGAAGAGTCTTGCCAGATCAAAGATTGATCTCCTGGATCTCCACAGCATAGGTAGGGCATGATGTTTCCCCAACGTATACCTGCTGGGCCTGTCTATTGTTGGGGTTCGGCTTCGGTTGAGCAGGTATTTGGGGTTGCCTTGGAGGAGCAGGAGGTAATGGCTGAGGTTGAACTGGTGGTGGAGGAAAAATGGCAGGAGGAGTGTTGTATTGGGGTCTCCACCCCAACTGAGGTGCATTCCACTGAGGCTGTGGCTGGGCATGTGAATGATATGAATGAGAAGTAGGTTGAGTAGGGTACTGAGGTGGATAAGACCATGGAGGAGGCATAGACCAGGAAGGATGAGCAGGGGGACCCCAGGAAGGCATAGGAGTCGATTGGTTGGGGTTGTAATAAGCTTGAGGTGCCCCTTGCATCCCCTGCTAGTAAGTTCTAGGTCCTTGTGGCCTCCTTTGGTTGAGGTAATAGAGAGGTTCAGTGGGAGCTTCTGTCCCTTGGTACATGGCTTTAAATCCAGGTAAGGTTGGACATTGGTTTGTGGGATGGTCCTCCTCACAAACGAAACACACTTCAACCGAATGCAATGGGCATTCGTTCTTAGGGTGTCTCCTTGTGCACCTAGGGCAGAAGACAGCCAAGGCTCTCTCAGCTTCTTCTTTCTTCTGCTGGATCCTGAATGTGTCCAGCTGCATGGCAATGGTCTATCTCACCTCACTCTTAAGATCTTCTAATTGATTTGCAAGCTCATGTTTGGAGAAAGGGACACTAGTTGAGAGGAGGTTTCCTCTACCTCGTTTCCGAGCTGCCCTGGAGTGGTTTCTAAGCACAGTCTTGATGTCCTCATAAGGCAGTTGGTAAATGTCCCCCCCAGCTAACATGTGAAGGGTATCTAAGAGGTCTTCAGGGACTCCTCGGAGCAGGACCAACTTGAGGGATTCAGGGTCAAGTGTGCACCTGGCCCGCTTATAGCTAAGTTGGAACCTCTCCTCATAATCCTCTAAGGACTCATCATTCCCCATGGTCATCTGAAAGATTTCTCCCTTGGTTTCCTTAGACCTACAGTAATCCCTGTACTTGGCATTGAAAGCTTGCTGCATCTGAGCCCAAGTGGTGATACTATTCCCAGGTAAGCCCATGAACCAACGTAATGCTGCATCCTTAAGAGTGGAAGGGAAGAGTTTCAGCTTTTGCTCATCTTCAGTATAGTCATAGGTTCTACAAAGGACAGCAAACTCAAACAAGAAGGTATCAGGATCTTCAGTAGTCAGTCCATGGAAGTGAGGTAAGGCGGATGGGCTAATGTTCTTCATTTTCATCTCTCCATTGGTCTCTCGGATGGGGAAGGCACCTTCTATTCTCTCATCTTCTCTTCTATTGTCAGCCATAGCTTCAGATGGAGTGGTCTCTAATTCTTCTTCTGCTATAGGATCTTCGTATATCTCAGGAGGTTCACCTATAGGTTCTTCTGGATCACTGTCACCGAAGAAGAGAGAAGGGTGACTCAGTGATGTGGTGGGGGTTTTGGGTAGGAATTTGCCTGATTTATCTCGGTTTCTACGAGGCATGAAATGCAAAAGACTTTTTTTTTTTTTATTGCGTTTGCTTTTTTCTGTGGTACCTGCAAAACTGAAACAGATTGATCTACAACTAACTATAAAGATGCAGAGTTAAACTGAAAGCAGGAAAGAACTAATCTACTTTGCTCAAATGAAATTGCAGGAATGGAAATGCTAGTCGACGCTTGCAGAATTGAAACACTAATCTATGAAAGCAGGAAATGCTAGTCTATGAAAGCAGGAAATGCTAATCTATGAAAGCAGGAAAGGCTAATCTATGAAAGCAGGAAATGCTAATCTATGCTACTTTTGCAGAATGGAAATGAAATAAACTACTTAGCAGAAGGCAAGAGTAAGAAAATAGAAGAAAAGCAACAATCACTAATACTCTGACGCTTCCCCGGCAACGGCGCCAAAAAGATGGTGGGCTCCAGTATTGTAGCAATAATGCTACAACTCCTAGAGCTTCCTATCTCTAATTTTATCAACCCGGTAGTTCGTACAAACTTGGAAGCGACGGTGCTGTATGCACAAGTACTAGCTCTTGTCGCAGCTGTCACTTGGTCAGCTGGCACAAGTCCGCTAGGGCTCAAGCCAACTTCTATATGCTCTCAGAAGAAGCTTTCTAAATGATGGACGAAGGCTATCTCGAAGGAAATTAATCTACTTTGCAAAAATGAACTGAAAGCCAACCAAAACATGGAAACCCTAGTAAACCCTAATCTAACTAATTTAACCTCTATGATGCAATAGTGAGAGTGCAAATGTCTAAGAATGATGCCATTACTGCTAGTGATGTGAAATGCATGAACTCAAACTACTTCCATTGAAAAGAACATTGTTTTTGTATTTTTGCTTAAGTGGATGGAGTGATTACGGTTTTGTTTCTTATTAGGGTTTGGATGTGCAGAGGTGGTGCGAAGGGAGAGAAAGCTTGGGAAAGGTCAGGAGGGCTAGGAGAGGTCCCAAGGGATCCCTAGCATCAGTCCACAGAAGTCCACAACGTTCCGGTGCTCGGAAACTGAGTTTGCAGGCTCCTACAGGATGTCTGCAGGGGATCCTACAGGAAACTAAGGAATTCTACAGGAAGTCTGCTAGCTTCTACAGGATGTTCTACCGTGGGAGTTTTGGGTGATGGTGAGGTGATGGAGCGGTATGGGTGGATATGTAAGATGGAGATGGAGCTTGTGATGGCTCAGGAGCAGAGAAATAAGATGGAGAAAGAGTGCACGAAGTGGTTGGTGGATAGAAGGATGGGAGCAACGAAAGGTCAAGGAAATGGAGCTACGTGGGCAATGGAAGAGTTGGGAGGTAAATGAACTGAACAGAGGTCGAGGAGGTGGCTTTAGGCGTGGGTAAGAAGAAGAAGAAGGAAATGGAATGATATTGAGCAGTGTAAATAAAACAAATTGCTTATGTCTTGCACCAAAAACGAGAATCCATTAACCTGTGCTACCTGTGTTATTTAACCAATGAACAGCAATGTAAATCGTGAAGAGAAGTCGTGCATGGAGTTAGAATGAAGAAGTATGGCTCTAGAGAAAAATGCATGGAAAGATCTACGATTGCAATGACTGTGTGGCAGCTTGCATGAAAGCATAAGACTGCGTTTTTGGTGGTTGGTACAGCCCACACCCCCAATCTCTAGACAGAGATGGCAGCTGGTGCACTATCAACCTTTTTTGAGCTCTAATGAATTACAATCCTCCTACTCTAATCTACGCAACTGAAAGCACTTTAACTGTAAATAAATCCTACTCAATCACATACAAGAAACCAAATCAGCAGACTGTAAATTCTAAATGCATATCAAAACAGAGGAAATAAAGTGCTGCAAGGAAACAAGTAACAATACAACGAAGAGGAGGTCTATTGCTCTCAGGTTGGGCCCTAACCTGAGAGCTATAGCTCCCTTAAAAGCTCAGAATTAGATCAAAATCTGCTTGCCTTTATTCATAATCAAAATTCTGATGTCATGCCAAAACTGGCTTACAAAAACAAACACCGAGCTGTAGCTCGTGCTCAGAAAGTACAATAATAGTTCAAAGGTTCAAAAAGCTTCTATCAAAGGCTACGGCCTTCATATTTATACACAATGAAGATCAAGCTGGCTTCCTCCATTCGTGGAGCTTGGCTGTCCAACTGAAAGTCAAACTGCTGTAAACTGCTGATCCTGTAGAACATGTTGGCTGCCTTTAAGCTCGGTGGGGAGAGCTGTTGGAGCTCGGAGTTAAGGTGAAAATCACGAGGGAGGTTATTTAAGGCTGTAGACAACCTCCCTATAAACTTGCAATGCCACCTTTGTTGTCTCCTTGTCTCCTTCTGCGTGGTCTTTTGCTCTCTTTAATGCCAAAAACCTGAAATCATCATGTATTAGCCACATAGATATAATGCCTGCCCTTCTTCCTACAAATAACACAAATATACTAAGAAATGAATGCATAAGTGATAAAAGATGAATGTTTGAGCAAGGTAAGTAGGCCAAATGAGCCCAAATTGTACCAAAAATTGGGGCTCATCATTAATAATGTTTTTTTGCTTTAATATGTCCTTAGGAAGGTTTAGAGATGATTTTATATTATGTGCCTAATATTATTTATTTTTGAAGAATATTGTGAGAATATTGTGCGGATTATGAAGATTTGGAGGAGGAGATAATTTAGGGACTTTCTCCCTACTACAGAAGGATCAATATTGGATAAAAAATCAACAAGATATCATGAAATTATTGCACAAATTCTAAAGCTTCGGTGATTGAGAAAATCTGGGCGTATGTTCTCTGTCATTTAATGCAAATTCCTAGTGTTGGGAACCAGATCCACTATTTGAGGGATTTTGGAGGGGAAAGCTTCCTCCTTTCAAGGATAATTATTTCTCACCATTTTGTATAAGTACCAATTCGAATTTTCCTCTAGTGGGTGGGGGGTATTTCTTAGTCTTCTTGTGGAGAAAACTTGTATTTTTGCAGCTCCACTTTCATTTCTAGCAGGGATGTACTTAGATTGTTTCAAATAATGAAGTTTGGTGCCATTTTTAGCTTCTAAAGATTTGTATCCTTCATAGGACTCTTATTATCCTTGGGGTAGGCCATCCCATGAGCCTAAAATCCTTTTTTACAATTTGTCTTTGTTCTCTCCACTTCTTATTCACATGCATCTCTTATTCTTGTTTTTCTTAATTCTATGTTTAGTATTGATGCTTCTTTTATTGTAGGATTCGATTAAATTATTGAAGTGAGTTTTTTTTCAGGTTATTTACAGAGTCATGAGCATGATGCATCCATAGAATATATTTTAAAATTCATATTCATCATTGAGCTACTTGGATCTAGAATTTCTAGAAGTCCCTTGTAGAAAAAAGTAGTAATTTTCTGCTCTTTTCTAGAACATGTTAATGAGCTTCAATTAATTTTATTCCACTTGGATTAGGTCATAAAAACATTCAAGTTAATAAAAAAAACTACCCCAATTCATTTTCACTTGATTAAGTTATGCATTTGATAGGTTAACTAGCTCACTATTTCTTGCATTTCTAGGTTTTAGAGTAGTAACTTTTTTCTATATTTTAGCATGTCTTAATAGGGGTATTTTGGAGTGATTCCAATTGAAATGGAGTCCTAAGACATACTAATTAATAAATAAAATTGTCCCATATCATTTTAATTTGATTTACTTGGCCATTCAATGAATTATATCCTCTTGTAGAAATTATATTTCGCCCTTAGCAATTTTATTTCGATGTAGCAACCTCCTATAGCATGTGTAAACTTGACCAAATTTGCTAGAAAAGCTTGGTTTTTGTCTCTTAGGAATGAATCATAACCCCGAGGTTCTAAATCCATGATTGAGGAAGAATAAACACTAATTAGGATGTGCATTTTTACAAAGTAGATTAGGCTTATTTATTTGAATTCATGCTCTTAGGATTTCAATAAAAAATTGTTGTTCTTGCCTAGGATTAATTTCTTTTCATGGTAAAATTTCAATTTCTACAATTAGTTTAGGCTTTGATTTCATGAAATTCACTCAATTACACCAGATCAAAAAAAAAGTACACATTGTATGTTGCACATATAGTGCTGACACCTCTTAAGTTTGTTCAAACTTGGGTTGATAATTTAAGTTGGTAGCCTTGGGAGTTGCAGCATTCTTGTTGCAATACTAGGGCTCATCAGTGATAAAGTCTGATTCTATTGATGATTTTTTAGGTGGTTTAGCCTTGGGAAGCCCTGGTTGGTTCTTTTGGTTTGATTCCCACATTCATGCTTGGAATATGGCACAGGGGTGATTGGCTGAAGAGAGACTTGGATCAGTCAATCTACGGTCGGGTGGAACGTGGTAGTCCCATACCGAGTTGGCTTTTCATTCATTAATAAGAGTTTTTTTCCTTGGTATTTTATGAGAAAATGTACTAGATTATATGTGGCATTCATGGTTGTTGTATCCTCATTATTTTTGTTGTTTATATGTTGGTTATGAATATGTTTTATGAGAGTGAAAATATATGGTTGTCATGAAGTTTTGATTTGTGAATGAATGAGAAATGAATATATGACCTAATAGATGATAATGCAACTAATGTGATTAGGCACCAATGCTTCTTAGTGATTATCAGATAAGTATGATACCCCTATGCTCAGATATTTTGTTTAAACTTGTAGAATGCATAGTTGAGATATGTTTGACGAAATTTCTCTCATGGCTAGTAGGGGTCAAGTTAAGTCTGTGTTTAAGAATTTGCATTGGAATCATTGTTTTTGTGTTTCTTTTCATTTTTTTTAATTCCATGAAGTTTAGGGCGGTGACTGGTTCCTAGCCCTAGAATTCGGCCTTAAATCTCACAGTAATTGGCATAGCATTGGCAAAAAAAGGCTACAGTCGCACTCAGGTAGGATCATGAGAGTGACTAGGACCCTTAGTCACTTGGAGGGCTTGGAAAGGGAGCACCTTGGGCTATAGGTCCATGAACTACTGAGTTTCCTCAGGGGTTGGTCACTTAGAAAGGTGGGGCAGCTCCTGGAGGTTTTGTTGGATGTGTGGATGGCCAGTTTTGTTTCGTTTTTTCGGTTCCACTTCCTTGAGGTGACCTGGGATGTTGAATCAAATCATAGTAGCCTCTCATCATATGTTTATCGTGGTTGGTTGGTTACTTGGGTACATGTGGGAGGACGGCGTTACAGAGTGGTACCAAAGCATGGTTCACCCTTTGGACTAGATGGGCAGTGTCTTGGTCATGCCTTCATGTCGGTTTCATATGTGTTCTCATGTTTGTCGTCTATGTATTGGTTGTGTATGCATGGTGTTGGTTATGGTTGCAATGGTGTTTCCATGTGAAAATTTAGTGGTGTTGCTATTGGATGTGTTTATCATGAGTTTATGTCAGTTATGCACTGGATATTCATGTCATTGTTTGTATGGAAGGTGTATGTGTGTGTGTCATACATGTATGTGTGTGTGTCATTTGTGTTATGCATACATTGATATGAGTGTAGTTGTCATGCATGAGGACATAATGTGTGGTTAATATGGTCATGCATTGATGACTGGACTATGGTTAGGATGATATCTACATGTTGTTATGGTTATGTTTATATATGTATTGTGCTAATCCGGTCGGTCCTCCAGATGAGATATCCTCCCGAGGTTATGTTAAGGTATGTTGGTTTTTTTATGATTTGTTTTAGCTGACATAGTGTGCCTTGCAGGAAGAGATCAATATGACTAGCAAGATGGTAGACTACAAAGATTCTCCCTATGAATCAGATGAGCAGCATGATGTTGGGAACTCTTCTAACTTAGCAGACACATTGAGGAGTTTGAAGGAAGAAATAAGGAGTTGTAAAGTAGATGATGACAAATTCATGTAGACACAAGAGAAACAAGAAGAATTCAATGCAGTAATCCTTCAAAGTTTGTAAGACTTGTAGAAACAGGGACCACTCCGGATCAGCCATGGACAAGTGAATGGGACTAATGGGGCAAGCATATGGCAGTAGGTCTTACGGTAGTCACAGGTTAGATAGAGATGACATGATCAAAGATGGTAGATTCTTGGATACTCCATATAGGAGAGGTGATGAACACAGGTATTGTTCTAGTTCTGGTTCTGATAGGCACTGTGATTGTCATATTGATCACCCTTACAGGAGGAGTGATAGGGGATACTTTCCGGATGAGTTTAAGTAAAGCGAAGCCACCAAATTTCAATGGATATTTGAAGAATCCTGAGTATGCAGAGGCTTGGTTACTTGGTATGAATAATTTCTTTGAATCGCATGATTATATAGAGAATATGAAGGCTAGAATAGCTATCTTCAGCTTGAAAGGTAAAGAAGACATCTGGTGGGAAGATGTAAAATGGTTCAGAGACATCAGGACGAAGGAGTTGAGTTGGCATGAATTCAAGAGACTCTTCAAAAACAAGTACTTATCAGAAAGGTACTACGACAGCAAAGCCAAGAAATTCTATGAGCTCAAAATTGGATCGATGATAGTTGAGGAGTATACGACCAAGTTATTGGAATTATTGAGGTATGTAACGTATCTTAAAGATGAAAAGGCTAAAGTTCAAAGATTTTTCAGTGGATTTCCATTATCATTTAGAGATCGGATTGAGTATGATGAGCCTCGATCACTCGGGGAAGTTATTCATAAACTATGAACAGTCAAAGTGTAAGACATAATCTTAGCAAGGATGGAAAGGGAAAGATAAAAGTAAAGGTAAATGGCAGTCGAAAAGAACAAGGGCTTAGAATGCAAAATAGAATGAGAATGTTGCACTGCATAAGAAGTTCAATGTAGCTAGACAGGGACATGTGTCATACTGGTACAATAAAGGTGATCGTACAGGACGGTTGGAGTGTTGGACATGTTGTAAGGATCATCTTAAGAGGAATTATCCGCAAAATCAGGGTGGTAGGCCTCATATATATACTGCAAAGGAGGTGCAAATTGTTTAGTATGTTGGGTAGAGAATTCCTCATATCAATGCATTACTGGATAACAGGCAAGCATATCGTCAGGCATCTATCATTGAGATGTATAGTAAGCTTTGTGATTAAGTTTCTATTTTGATTGACCCTGGATAAAATTATAGTTATGTTAACCCTGACTTGGTGGATAAGTATGGTTTGAATAAAGTGCATGCAGAATCTTGGTTAGTGCAGTTGGATACAGGTCCCAAGAAGAGAGTTCATCATTGGGTAAGAGCTTCTGCATTTTAACTAAATGGTATGTCTATAGAAACACATCTGAATGTATTACCGTTAGGGTCATATAGTATGATTTTGGGTATGGACTGGCTATATCTTCATACGACCAAAGTGGATTTTTATGACAAATCCATTGAGTGCTTGGATGAAAATGGGGAGCAGAGAATCTTGCAGTGTAAGAAGAAAGAAACATCATTTAGGATGGTGACAGTTATGCAGGCAAAACATAGTCGTAGAAAAGGGTGTGTGTTATTTGCAGTACATATTTCTAGTGATAAAGGTAGGGAGGATGAGGATGTGGAGATATTGAAAAGATACCCAATATTGCAGCAGTTTCAGGATGTGTTTCCAGCAAAGTTTTTAGATTTTTTACCTCACAGGGAAGTAGACTTTTCTATTGAGTTGGTACCAAGGGTAGCACCAGCATCAAAGGAACTATACAAAATGAGAACTCCAGAGCTAGTAGATTTATAGTTTCAGTTGAAGGAAATGCTTCACAAGGGATACATTAGGCCACGTGTATCACCTTGGGGTGCACTGGTATTGATTTTGAAGAAGAAATATGGTACTCTCAAGTTATGCATTGATTATAGACAGTTGGACAAGGTAACCATCAAGAAAAAATACATGTTGTCGAGGATTGATGACTTACTTAATCAGCTAAAGGGAGAAGCGATCTTCTCAAAGATTGATTTGATATCAAGATATCATCAGGTACGCATCAAGGAAGAGGACATTTACAAGATAGCTTTCCAAACCACGTATGGGAATTATGAGTTTGATGTAATTCGATTTGGTTTAACTAATGCCTTGGCTACCTTTATGTGCTTGATGAACCGTGTGGTGCATCCTTATCTGGAAAAGTTTGTTTTTGTATACATTGATGACATTTTGATATATTCTAAGAATGAGGAAGAGTGTGTCGATCATTTAGAAACAGTTTTGATACTGTTGAGAGAGAATAAGTCTCATTAAATGCAATTTCTTTCATACAGAGGTGCATTACAGGAAGGCATAGTAGTAGATCCATAAAAGATAAAGAGATATCATGGAGTGGGCATCTCCTAGAAATATGGATGAGGTAAGATCATTCATGGGGCTAGCAGGGTATTTTAGGAGGTTGATAAGGAACTTCTCTTGGATTTCATATCCTATTATGTCATTGCAGAGGAAAGGTAAGAAATTTGAATGGACAGAGGAATGTACAACAAGTTTCGAGCAGTTAAAGTAGTTGTTGACAAACGCTCTAGTGTTAAAGATTGTAGACCCGGACAAAGAGTTTGTAGTGTGTACAGATGCTTGGAAGATAGAACTTGGTGGAGTCCTTATGCAGGAGGGACAGGTAGTTTGTTATGAATCATGGACATTGAATGAGCACGAGAAGAACTACCCGACACATGATCTTGAGTTGGCAGCAATCATTCATGCGTTGAAGATGTGGAGGCATTATCTTCTTGGTAGGAGGTTTGTATTGATGAGTGATCACAGTGGGTTGAGATACTTGTTTGACCAGCCGAATTTGAATGTCAAGCAAGCTAGATGGTTGGCCATGATCAGTGAGTTTGACTTTGAAATCAAGTATATCAAGGGTAAAGAGAATGGGGTTTTAGATGCTCTTAGTAGGCGGATATAGGTAAATCACATTGTAGCTATTATTTCTTATGGGAAAGACTTACAGGATCGGATTTTACAAACAGGTAAACAGATTGACAGGTAGATAGATCTTATGCACAGGTTACAACAAAGTATAGGTACAGGTAGTGGTATAGGTATAGGTACATGTGCACAGGATTTGGACTATCATCTCTCAGCAAATGGCTTGATCAGATTTAGGGACAGGATATATGTGCTAAACAACAGTGAGCTAAAAAATATTATCTTGAGGGAGTTTCATGCGAAACCATATTCAAGTCACCCAAGCTACCAAAATACATTGACAACAATAAAGAATTTTTATTATTGGCTGAATCTAAAGAAGGATGTAGCAAATTTTGTGGCTAGATGTTTGGACTGTCAGTAGGTAAAGGCAAAGTTTAGGCATCCAAGTGGACTACTATAGCCAATTGCGATTTTAGAATGGAAATGGGAGGTCATTTCCATGGATTTCGTCATAGGTTTGTTAAGGACATCTAGATAGCATGATTCCATCATGGTTATGGTGGACATGTTGACTAAGGTAGAACACTTCATTCCAGTGAAGACTACGTATTCATCTAGTGATATGGCATAGGAGTTCATTAGAGATGTAGTCATATTGCATGGTGTTCTGAAGAAGATTGTGTCAGATAGGGATTGTTAAAATTGGAAAATAAGCCCAAACTCCATGTGGGTCTTCTTATTTATGGCAGCTGATATTTTTCATGGATTCCTCTTGTCGAGAGGTGTAGGATTGATCTAAAGATCACCCGATTCTGACATGTATTCATGGAGATATGAATTTATTTGTGTTATGTGACAATTCGTCAAGGTCGGCCAGCAACCAAATTTCCCCCATCTATCCTCAAGGTTTTACTATAAAAAGAGGTGGCTTACAAGTCATTTGGACACACCTCTTGTGATTTCTTCCTCTCCACTTGTCTTTGGGTTTTGGTGGAAGGAGAAGTCACCAAGAGTATACGCTACCCTAGAGGGAGTGCCCTAGGCTCTACATTGCGCTAATGTAAAATTCCTAACACAGTCAATGAGGTAACCTTAACAGCTTCATGGAGGAGTCTAAGAAAGGAAGCCTCTATACGCTGCCAAAGGATGCTCCAAAAGAGCCCTAGCTACACACACAGCTATGTCAAGGAGGGCAGTGAAGAGTAAGCCCTCATAAAATAGGCTTACACTCAGCTGAAGGATAAGCCTAAATGCCCTAGCCGCTGGTCACAATTTTTTGTTACAAGAGACCCTCAAATCGCAGTAAAAGAGAGCCTTAATTTGATGTATGAACAGCTCCTAATGTCCATTGTCATAATGGATATTCTATCCATTGTTTTGAGATCTATACGTTGGCCTAATGATAGGGAATACACAGTCACCCTAACATTGTCCTTGAGTGCCCTAAACAGTGTGACCATAGTCAAAGAGGATGCACATACTGCCTTCTATATGCTACTTATACGCTGCCCTAAGCCGCAGGAAGGAGGCCTAGAAGAGGCCCTAATCTCAAGCCTAAAGAAGCCTTAATTCGTTGTCACAAATATAGCTAACATTGCAAAGGAAGACAAGTAGTAGCAATGTTAATTACAATTTTTCTAAGGCATAGGTACATTGGGGGAAGTTGTCTCTATATTAGAAGTCTGAGGGTATCACTACCATTTAGGAACTTGGTAGCTAGCTGCTTTGCTATGTTGTAAGCCATAGCAAGCAGCTAAGGTTGTTCCATGATAGTATTGAGTGGTGCAGCATAGTGATGATGAATGGTGTAGCATAATGTAGCATGAAAGTGGTGCAGCATAGCGATGATGAATGGTGAAGCATAGTGCAGCGTGACAGTGGTGCAGCATAGTGATGATGAATGGCGCAACATAGTGTAGCATGAATGGTGCAGCATAGTGATGATGATGTGCAGCATGATGGGTGTAGCACAGTGATGATTGGATGCAGTATGATGAGTGCAGCATAGTGTAATGAAGTGCAGCACAGTGATGGGTGCAGCACAATGATGGGTACAACATGGTGATGGAATCATTTGTGTTCAGATCTGCTACCTCATGTGTCCTCTTCCTAGAGAAGATCTCTGCCCTTATTTTGACAAGTCAAAATGTTGACTTCTAATGTATATGTACTATCTCTCTCTCTGCTGAACTATTGAAGAACATAAGAAGAATTGATCAAGGGTTTCCCCACATTGGAGTTTGTCCCTGGTTGGCGCCACATCTTGTGTCCTCTTATCTTTGCTTGTTTTCTGTGATTTATGTTTATGTTCTATTTTCACTTACTATCATGCTAAATGTGATTGCTAATCTGGAATTGATATTGAGCTAATACGGAAAATTGAAGTAAATTTTCTCTCAGCATAGAACATACCTAAAATTAACATGGAATCATAGGTGAGGTGAAGACAAAGCCCAAGCAAGAGTGAAAGAGAAATCACTGAAGACAGTTGGACAAGGTCAAAAGACTCAATGGGTTCCTCATCCCACTTCAAATTCACCACGGGTGAAGTCAAATCAAAAAAAAATTATCAGAGTGGCACAGTGGAAGCATCTGGTGGCCTACCTATAGGTCACTTCAATGGGAACTTCGAATCTGAGAATGGAAGGAAAGGCAGATACCTTGCTTGCAATAAGTTTGGTCATTATGCGAAGGAGTGTCTGAATAGAAGGGACACATCACTTGATGATGATAACAATCATTCCAAGGGCATCCTCAATGATCAGAGGAATGTCAGGTACAATGGCAAAGGAAAAAGCAATGCAGGTCATCAAAGAAATGGTCGACTCTTCAAGAAAGCAAGGATCTCCAGGTATGAAGAATCTAATGTTGTTTCAGATATAAGAAAAAGGAGAATTAACTTATATTGGTCCCCTCCACTACTTCTCCTCTGGACTCTTTGGGAATCTAGCTTATTGATAGTAGTGCTTCAAGGCACTTCATCAGACTCAAGGAAGCTCTCTTTAATTTGATAGAGAAGGAAACAATTTTGGATATTATTCTTGGAGACGATGCCACCTATCACAGAAAGGGTGTAGGGAATGTTACCCCTTAATTGAATGAGGATAACACGATTCATTTACAAAAAAATCTTTATGTACCTGATCTCAAGAAGAACCTGGTGTCCATTTTGGCAATGGAATTTAGGGATTTCAAGGTGGCATTCATCGATGGAAAAGTACGTGTTTGAAAAAAAAAAAAAAAAGAGGAATTTTCAAGATGCTTTTACTCATGGGTTCAGGGTTGGTAATTTGTATCAAGTTGTGGGAAGTGCATTGGGGACTATGTCATGTGACACATCTCTTATATGGCATTGGAGGTCTACCCATCTTCATTATGGGGCCCTACCCGATGTGAGACAGATGGTGATAGGGATGCTTGAAATCAAGGAAGAGCATGAAGGTACATGTCCAAGATGTACCGAAGGAAACATTACAAGGGGACCATTCCCCTCATGTAATAGCAAGACCTTAGATGTGGAACAACTTGAGGGGTTTGAGATTCATGATCGGGAATCTCATGTATTCAAGTGAAGGGAAGCTCTCTATGATTTAAAGCAAGCACCCCGAGCTTGGTATGGGAGGATTAACAACTATCTGATGAAGTTGAGATTCACCAAAGCCGATCTAGACCATTACTTTAAGGTTGTGGATGACAGACCTCTCATACTAGTACCTTATGTGGACAATCTCTTTCTGGCTGGTACAGACCCTCTCATTTACAAAAGAAAGAGGGAGTTGGGTTCCAGATTTGGAATGGTGAACTGCAAGCTCGTGACTACCTCGATGAAACCTAACTTTAAGAATTTTTGGTAGTGATGTCGGACCTGATTTGGGAAATGCCTCTGAGTTTCATAAACTCATACTAGCATTGATGTTCTTGGTGAACTCCTATTTGGATATATGTTTTGCAGTTAGCATGTTGATCTCATATATGGTTGAGCCTCACTAGATTTGTGCCAAGAATGATCTGAGATATCTTTAGGGAACAATCTCTCATGGATTGAGATACACTGCCAGAAATGTGAAGCTGCAGGAGTATTTTGATGTTGATTAGGCAGGCAGTGTGGAGGATCGCAAGAGCACTTCTAGGTGTTGATTCTCTTTGGGTTCTGCTTTGATATCCTGGATGAGCAGGAAGCAGAAGTGGGTGGCTTTGAGCACCGTTGAGGCCGAATTCATAGTTACGAGTATGACCTCGTGTGAAGTTGCCTGGTTGAGGAAGCTCTTCAATGAGCTGTTTGCATACGTGTTGGATACCATCATGATCTTTTGTGACAACCAAAGGGAGATTAGATTGTTAAGGAATCTCGTGTTCTGTGACCGCTCCAAGAATATAGACATCAGGTACCACATTATCTGGGATATGGGACAATAGGGAACAAGAAGGCTCCATCACTTTGGGATTGATGTGCAGGTCGCCGATATTCTGTCGAAGCCCCTGGGAAAGGTAAATTCTTGACTTTTCAAGAATGACTAGGAGTCGTGGAGAGAATCTCTCCTAAGGGTCCTGTATGATATGGACATTAAGCTCTGGGAGCTCCAACGGGCTTGGGGGTACATCTTGGAGCAATGAGAAACCATAACATAGTTTAATGAATGCAGCACAGTGATGGGTGCAGCACAGTGATGGAATCATCTATGTTCAGATCTGCTACCTCATGTGTCATCTTCCTAGAGAAGATCTCTGCTCTTATTTTGACAAGTCAAAATGTTGACTTATGATGTATATGTACTTTCTCTCTCTCTGTTGAACTATTGAAGAACATAAGAAGAATTGATTAATGGTTTCCCCACACTGGGGTTTGCCCCTTGTTGGTGCCACATCCTCTTGTCTTGGCTTGTTTTCTATGATTTATGTTTATGTTCTATCTACATTTTACTATCATACTAAATGTGATTGCTAATATGGAATTGATAATGAGCTAATATGGAAAATTGAAGTAAATTTTCTCTCAGCAGAAAACACACTTAAAATTAACAGGGATACAAAGTTCACTTCCAAGTTTTGGAAGGAGTTGTTTGCAGGTTTAGGTATAGATTTTCCCTTCAGCACAACTTATCATCCTCAGACAGATGGAGAGATGGAGAGGGTCAACCACATGTTGGAGGACATGTTTAGGATGTATGTGATGCATCAGTAGAGGATATGGGAGGAGTACCTTTTGTTGGTTGAGTTCTCTTACAATAATGCTTACCAGGAGTCTTTAAGGATGAGTCTATTTGAGGCACTCAGTGGGAGGAGTTGCAATACTCCCATCAGGTAAAGTGATCGAGTGAACAGGTTGTTGATTGGACCTGATATGTTAGCAGAAATGGAATAGAAAATGCCAGTGATCAAAATAATCTAACGGCAGCACAAGACAGAAAAAAAATCTATGCAGTTCGGAACAGGTTGTTTAAGGAGTTTTAGGTTGGAGAACAAGTGTACTTGCGCATCAAGCCAAAGAATACCTCCCTGCGAATTGGATCATGTGCCAAGATGGCACCTTGGTTTTTTGGGCCTTTTCTGATCCTTGAAAGGATTGGACTAGTAGCCTATCGATTTGCACTACCTCCGACAAGGAAATTACATGATGTTTTCTATGTTTTGTTGTTTAAAAAGTATGTTAAAGATGTTGATCATGTGATTGACATGTTTGTATTGCAGGTGGATCCAGATGGAGAATTCCAACCAAAAACACAGTGTATATTGCAAAGAAAGGTGCTCGCGCTCCGGAACTAAGAAATCGAGCAAGTTAAAGTGTAGTGGAAGCACTTTGGGCCCGATGAATCTACATGGGAGTTGGTGGATCAGATGTGGGCTATGCTTCCTTCTTTATTCATTGGTTGAGCAAATGTCCTTGATATATGTTTTGGTATATTTTTTGGTTATATGTGTTGGTGATATTTTGGTTTATGTACATATGTATATGGATGTAAATACCTCCATGAGATATGTTATAAAGCTCCAATAAGTGGTATGGGTGTCCTATCATTATGGGTGTCATGTTGTTATGTTTTCATGTTGGTTTGTTTCTCAGTAGGTTGATCATTGTAAATATTGCAACAAGTTAAGTCATAAAGCTCCATGGGCAAGTTGTTTTTCTTCCAGCGATATTTTTGGTTATAATTTTTGTTGAATATCAAGGTCGGTGTTCCTCCAACAAGAGAGTTTTATAACATCACTCGTGAAAATTCCATGTAACAAAATTTAATAAAGGAAAAATAATAACTATGGTTATGGGACATTTATTCCAAGCTGAATGTTGGGGAAAAAATTCTAGTGTGGGTGTTCATTTGGTTTATTATGGCTAAGGAAATTGGCAAAGGCAATGGAAAAGGCTTTGGAAAGGAAAAAAGACATTTTTGGCATTTATTTATGAAAATAATGGAAATTAGGAGAGAATGAAGGTGAAAGGTCATAGGTTGCATGTGAAGAGGAAAATGAAAGAAAATAATGGAAAAATGAAGGAAATAGAGGCCACATTAATAAAAAGACTTCTGAGGATCAGTTGGTACCTTTTGTCGATTAATTTTTGAAGCTCTCTCTGTATTCTCTCTCTCACTCACTCTTGGACACTTAGAGTTTTCTTGGAGCACTTCAGCATTGGATCAAGAAAGGAAAATAAGGTAAAGAGGAAGCAAAGATCAAACAAGGAAGAATAGGGTCAAGCAGCAACAACGGGTTTACTTGCAAGTATCGATTTACATGTGTGATTTCCTTGATAGATTTGGAATGCATGATTATGCATGTGTGTTCTTGGTTCTCTTGTTGTCATTAGCATGGGTTTTGCTAGGTGTGACAGTGTTCTTCAACCTTACCTTTCCTTTTCCGGATAGCCATGGTGAGATGGGGTTCTCTTTTTTTGGTTGAGCTGGATTATCGGATGGATTTGAAGTTGAGTTAGGTGGATATCTGAATGAAAGAACACATGGCCTAGTGGTCCCTGAACTAGACTATGGGTTACAGTAAATCCACTGACCTAGTGACCCCTGAACCAAACTATAGGTTGTGGTAAATCCAGGTATTGTGTGCCTCAATGGGCCTAGGAATCTTCAATTGGTAAATGGAAATATATATGGTAAATTCTAGAGGTGGTTTCCCTTGATGAGACGTAGGAATCCTTATCGATGAATGAAGGGATATACGATAAAGCCTAGACGATGGTGTCTCGATTATGGCATATTGACCCCTGGATTGGACTGTGGGTTGCAATAAATCTTAAAGACTAGGAGACGGGAAAATTCCTCACATTGTAGCTGGTGAAATTTGATGGCATCCATGCTTTTTTATGGCCTATTGATCTAGTGAGGATTGAGGTAAAGCTTGATTCTATTGATGAGGGTGAGGTTGTTTAGCCTCGGGAAGCCCTGGTTGGTTCTTTTGGTTTTAGTCTCACATTCATGCTTGGAATATGGCACCGAGGTGATTGGTTGAAGAGAGACTTGGCTCAGCCAATATACGATCGGGTGGAATGTGGTAGTCCCATACCGAGTTGGATTTTGCATTCATTAATAAGAGCTTTTTTCCTTGGTATTTTATGAGCAAATGTACTACATTATATGTGGCATCTATGGTTGTTGTATCCTCATTATTTTTGTTGTTTATATGTTGGTTATGAATATGTTTTATGATAGTGAAATTGTATGGTTGTCATCATATTTTGATTTTTGAATGAATGAGAAATGAAAATATGACCTAATAGATGATAATGTAGCTAATTTGATAAGCCACCAATGCTTCTTAGCGATTCTCGAATAAGTATGAAACCCCTATGCTCGGATCTATTGTTTAAACCTATAGAATGCATAGTTGTAATATTCTTAACGAAATTCTTGTCATGGCTACTAGGGATCCAGTCAATTCCTTGTTTAAGAATTTGCATTGGCATCATTGTCTCTATGTTTCTTTTCATTTCTGTGAATTCCATTATGTTTTGGGTAGCGACTAGGTCCTAGCCATGGAATTCAGCCTTAAATCTCAGAGTCGCTAGTATAGCACTAGCAGAAAAAGGCTACAATTGCACTCAAATAGGCTCATGGGAGCGACAAGGACCCTTAGTCGCTTGGAGGGCTTGGCAAGGGAGCGACTGGGGCTCTAGGTCCTTGAACTATTGAGTTTCCTCAGGGGTTGGTCACCAAAAAAGGTGGGGTAGCTCCTAGAGGTTCTGTTGGATGTGTGGATGGTCAGTTTGGTTGTGTTTTTCGGTTCCACTTCCTTAAGCGGACCTAGGAAGTTGAATCAGATCATAGTATCATCTCGTCACATGTTTACCCCGGTTGGCCGGTTACTTGGGTAGATGTGGGAGGAGGGTGTTACATTGGAGGAGGGTCTTCCTTCTTGCATTAAAACAACACCAATGTCGTTTCCTAAGGCATCACATTCCACAATAAAGGTTTTTGTGAAGTCTTATGTAGCTAATACCAAAGTTTGGCACAATGTCTCTTTAAGATGTTCAAAGACCTTAGTTGCTTCTGGAGTCCGAAAAAATGCATCTTTCTTTAGTAATGTTGTTAGAGGTGCCGTTATCTTCCCAAAATTCTTAACAAATTTGTGATAATACCTTGTCAACTCAAGAAATCCTCAAATATGCCTTAAGGTTTTGGGGATTTTTTATTCCTTGATGGATTTAATTTTGTTAGGGTCTACCTTAACACCCTCATGGGATACAATATGAACCAAATATTTCACTGTTTTTACTCCAAAGAAACATTTGGAGGATTTTGCATATAATTATTTCTCCTCCAATAGTTTGGTACCCTGTCAACATGTTGAATATGATCTTTCCAAGACTTTCTATAGATTAGGATATCATCAAAAAATATTAACGCAAATTTTCTAAGGAAGAGTTTGAAAGTGGAATTCATCAAACCTTGAAATGTAGAAGGTGTGTTAGTAAGGCCAAAAGGTATGACCAAAAATTCATAATGAACTTCATGAGTTCTAAATGTTGTTTTTGGAATTTCTTCTATCTTCATTCTAATTTGATGATATCCTGAATGAAGATCCAACTTTGTGAAGTAAATTGATCGATTTAGTTCATCCAACAATTCATCAATGATAATAATGGGAAACTTATCTTTAATAGTGAGCTTGTTGAGCTCTCTATAATCCATAAACATATGCTTGATCCATCCTTCTTGTGCATCAATACTACTGGAGAAGAGAAATAACTTTGGATAGGTCTAATTATACTTGCCTCTAACATTTCTACAATCATACATTCAATTTCACTCTTCTGGGTATAAGGATATTTGTAAGGTCTAATGTTTGGACGAACACTTCTAGGAATCAAGTGAATAGAATGATCATGATCGTGAATAGTCAGATGCGTTTGGTAGTCTCAAATACCTTGTAATGATTGTCAAGGACTCTTTGGAGATCTGGATAAATAGATGACTTAGACATTTGAATATCTAGTGAACATAAATGTCCAATTCACCCCCATTGTTCCTTCTTCAAAGTCTATTTCATTCCATTAGAGTTGATTATCTTCCTAGGTTTCCATGCAATACCCCTTATTTCAATTTCAGTTCCTTTCGAGAAAATTTTCAAAAAATGTTCTTGAAAGATAAAATTTATTGTCCCTAAAGATTGTAACCATTGGACTCCTTATACAATGTCCACACCACCCATTAGAATGGAAAGCATTGGATTGTTCAAAACAAATTCTCCCATGGTTAGATTGATATTATGGCCCTTCCCTGATAAATGAATAGTTCCTCCATTTGCAACCATCACTTTCTAGGTTTTAACCCTGTATAGAAATTACCTGCATACGAATTCTAAAAACAGAAGAAAAACAATGGCGAAAGCATAAAACATAAAATAGATATACAGAGAGATTTTCCCCTAGATCCCAAAATCAGGACTACCAGATTGAATTTTCATTATATTTCGTTCAATGTTACAACACACATATATATACATGTCAAAGCATTCATAAACCCAAATCAATTAACCTTGGATTATAACATAGTTGTAGTTTCATTGACCAATATACAAGATACCATGGGCAGAAAAACATCATGCCCAAAACTATGTGCAAAACCCATGCACAAAAAACATAGGTAGGTCCACCCACCTAATATAGGGTCCAAAATTCTGCTTTATATATCCTTCTATCTTGAGAGTTTGAGGAGTGGTAATTCCTTCCAATGTATTACAAGATATGGTTGGACTCATTTCTTTTTTCCATCCCCTAGGGTTGGTTCGTGGTGTATATCTTCTTCTTTTGATGTTTCTTGTTCCTTTTCTTCCTCCTCTTCATAATTTATGTAAAATAATTTCTTCTCATCACACTTATGACCTTTAGTGTATTTATTATCATAAATGTAACAAAGCCCTTTTGCTCTTTTTTCCTCCAATTGTTGTGGTGTCAACCTTATAGGTTGTGGGAATCTAGGAGCAACAACACATCCATATTTATAGTTGTGAGTGGTAGACCTCCTTCTCTCCATAATTTTGCTTTCAACTTTTCTTGCCACCTTGAATGCATTCTCCAATGACTTAGGTTCCCAAAGATGAACCTCATGTTGGATGTTATCCTTTAAAGTCCCTATGAAAACATCAATCAGATGCTCCTTTCATATATCAGTTACCTTGATATTCAATCTCTAGAAGTCCTCAATGTGCTCCCCAATTAAACCCTTTTGTTTGAGATTTATCATTTTGCTAAAGAAGGTATTTCTCTTTGTATTCTCATGTTGTGCTATCAATTCCTCCGTAAAAATTGTTCAAATGGCTAGTTCTTTATGATAACAAACCAATCGATACCATACAAATTGTGTAGGGAACCAGGATAATACTAAGAGGAGGGGTGAACTAGTATTGTAGGAATTTTAAAACTTTCTTTCACTTGCAATGATACTAGGACACCAAAAAATACTTTAAAAATTAATTCTGAGCATGTCAAGAATCAGCATTACTAGCACAACTAATACACATAGATTATTAAAATTATTTCTTCAATATCTTCACAAGGCAAGCTACAACTTGCTTTTACAAACTTCTCTCGCTACAAGCTGTAGGAATTTTAGAAATTTTGAGGTATAAAATGGACCTCCTAGGAAATATTATAAAATAATAGTGGAAATAATAAAATAAGATTAGATTACATCATCAAATTTTAGAGGGAAAAATGAAAAAACTATTTTTTCAACTCATATTTTCAACTTAGCTCCCTACTATTTTACTCAAAGTTCAAGCGAGAGTACTCGTTAGATGCAGAATTTAATTCCTCATATAAGGAGTACCCATGTTGAATACTTTCAATGGACACTTCTACATGAAAAATGAGAAATACATGAAAAAATGTGATTGCAAACATGTTCTTCATGTATTTCTTATTTTTCGTGTAGCAGGGTCTGTGAAAAGTATGCAATATGGGTACTCCTTGGATGAGCAATTAAATTATGCATCCAATGAGTGTTCCCACTCGGAATTTGAGTAAAATGGTAGGGAGAAAATTTGAAGAAAAAAAAGTTGAAAAAGAAGGTTTTTATTTTTAATCTGTTTACTTTTTTACTCCAAAAATGGTGAATCATCCCCCATGGTTGACATCATCATCTTGAATTTTATTGGTTCTTATAAAGTTGATTTTGGCTGTACATTTTTTTAGGCCCATTTTTTACCTCAAAATTTATCTAATGAAGCTTCTACTCCTTGATTGATCAGCTACAAACCCTAAGTTTATCATGTATTACTGAAAGGATCTTCAGCGCCTTAGTATTTACCAACAACTACAAGAAGAAGCTACAACCTGTTATCTGCAAGCTACTACTTGCATGACCTTAATGATTCATCTTTCATACAATTTTCATACTCAAATCATGAAGCCATCCCATTTTACAAACAAATCAATTTGTCACTTCACCAAAACCACAATAACCTCCTTCAACAATCTTTGACTGCTGGTCAAATCATCAAACACACTAGCAGCATCAATCCATCTCACCAACTTGCTCACACAATTGCTCTTTTGCACATATGATTCTTCTTATAAAGAATTTTTTGAGTGATATTTTTGGTTAATGAACTTTAGTTAACTCCTACTCTTTACTTGCATTAATCTTTTATTTTTTCCTTTGCCTTGCTTCTATCAAGTCATATGAATCTGCTCACCAAGTCTTCATACTCTCCTTACTGTTTTTGCCTGAAAAAACTAAGATTAACTGCTTAATTTTTGCAATTATGTAATTATACCAGGATTTGTATGGGACTTTCTAATTTTGGCAAATCTCCAAATTTAGCATTTTGCTAAAATTGCCTCTAAAATTGTCCATGCCACTGAATTCTTTGTCAACTCATTCACTCTTACTTTAGCTCAGCTCTACACTTTATTTTATTTTGGCATAAATGCCAAAAAGTCGACTTGTTCATTTTAAAGCCTAAAGGATTTTAAATACAATGTTGTCATATATATATAGATATAGATATATCATAAACTTTCCCTGCCCCTTTTGCTCCTTGTTAGCCCCAACGCATTTTATTTATAGAGAAACAACATATAAGTCTTTTATTAACCCTTGGTTCTTTTTAACAGCTACAGACCCATTCAAGATTAAGGTGTTAAGCCATTTTTAATGTGCACGTGACACTTTTTTGTGTAATTAGCCCGAAGGACCATGGTGTTTAACACACGAAAATGCCACAAAAACCACAATCTAGGCGTGTCCTCTATTACTTGACGGAACTATTAAATGTCAAAAATATCTTTGTCTCTTGGGCCCATTATCCCAACCATGTTACCAAGCATTCCTTTGTTTTTCTCTAGGATAAAGCATCGAGGATGTTGTTTGACCATGCATCCACCCTGTGCCTTTATTCTCATTTGTCGTTAGCTCCTGAATATACACCATTATGTCCCGGTGCTTTGTCAACCCGAAAATCCTCTGCTACACTCAGTTAAAAACTTTTGGGGTCCAAGGACCATGATGAGGTGTCCTGGTGGGTCCTATTGGGGCATACAAGAACCAATAAATGAATAGATCGAGATGACCTGTCAATGCCACATGTTCTCGACACCTAGTTAGCCTGGAGCCTCTGCCTGTGAATCACTCAAAACCTTTTGGGCAATCCCTTCTGAGTTGTTATCATGTTGATGTCACTAATGCCACATTGTGCCATCTAAGTGGTGATATGTGTCACTCATATTTAACCCACTAGGGCACCCATCAACACCAAATCCTCCTACCATAGGTCCTTCATACCAACGTCAAATTGATGTCATCTCAGGCTAGAAAAATGTTGCCACACATCCTGCCAGAGAGGAGAGAGAAAGGGGTTTGGGCCTTTGTATTTTGCGACCTTTTCCTTTGTTAAAATTTAAACACAAAAACCACTGGATTCAAGATTTTTACACTTTCGACTATCACATTTGTTGGTTTTCCTTTCTATCGGGCCTATTGCTACTCTACTTCACCATGATATCTTGGAACTTAATCATCCTGGGCTTCACTTTGTGCATTTCTTTAATTTCTCTTGGGAAAGCCTTCAGGGGTTGAGCTATATAGTGGGCCTCCCCTTTTAAAATTTTGCCACTCAAATATCGTTTCCACCTATGTGGACTTCCACCTCTACCTGACTTTTTGTCATCCCCGGTGCTCCCTCTTTGCACTGCTCAAGGTTCTTACAGGAAACCTTCTATCGGGCTTAGCTATATAGCGGGTCTGCCGCTTGGCCAAAAAACTTTTTATTTTGTTGTGTTGTTTGCTCCACATCTGCCCAATCCTCCTTTATCTACTTCACTAAAAGGCTCTGCCACTTTTTGGAACACCACCAAACTAAACTAGCTCCAAAGGTTCTTTCACCAAATTAGCTCTCCAACTTTGACTTTTGGGGTCCCTACCTTTGATTGGCTATAACTTACAATCCAAGAGGCCATTTTGGAACTTCTACATACCATTGGAAATCTATTTTAGATCTCTTTCAATATAAGTGGGTTCCAACAATGACAACTTTCTTCTAACATTATCCTCCCTTGGCATTGATGGAAACACCTTGATCAAATAGAATCAACACCATAAAGAAATAATACCAAAGTGTGCTCCTTATTTTTCCTTCTCCTTTATCTCCCCCTCCTTTGGATGTTGCTCCCCTTGAAATTCACTTCTCTTCTGTTGTAGTATTGTTGTGGGATACTTCTCCTTTCTATAGAAAGCTTCTCTTATTTGATCATCAATACATCTCCCCTTTTTTTTAAGTTCTTCTTCTTTTGTTTTATCATTAACGCTTCTCCTCCTTTGTCATTAATGGAAAATACACTAATGGACTCCCCCTGCAACCTTGCTCCCCCTATCAACTATATTCCCTTGTATTGTGGATCCTATGAACTTGGAAATTGCAACTTGATATGCCAAATATTTGTTGGACACCTTTCTTCCTCTTTAAGGAAGATCTAGTGGAGGGAGGCAAGAGGAACTACTCCCAATATCTACCTTAAATTCTTGAACTAATCTCTTGGGAGAGGTTTGGTGAAGATATATGTGACCTGCTCCTTTCTAGGTACATATTCCAACTTGAAAAAATTATTTGTAGCATGCTCTCTCAAGAAATGGAACTTGATTGGAATATGCTTTGTCTTGGAGTGGAAAACATGATTCTTTGACATGTTTGTGGCACTTGTATTGTCACAAATAATAGGAATAAGTTGATCATAGAAGACCTGTACATATTTCAAATTTTGCTTAATCCATAAGAGATAAGTGCAATAAGAATTTGCTACTATATATCCTGCTTCAGTAGTATAGAGAGAGAGATTGAATCCTTCTTCTTGCCCAACCATGAAACTAGACATTCTCCAAGAAAGAAAGCATCACCATTGTGTTAATTTGGAAGCTCAGGGACAAATTCCTTCCATTGGACTACCTTCCTCATCAAGAAAGACCCCTTCAAGACCTTGGAAGAATACAATTTGGTCAAGGAAAAATATAATTTTAAGGTGAAACCCACAAGTGAACAAAAGTTTGGGTCAGCCTAAAGGACAAATTGGGTCTCCTCCACAACATATAAATACACATCATGTCACATCACTTTTGAGAATCATCAACACATCACATCTTCTCTCTCTTCATTTGATTGGTTCATACAAGTCTGAAATAAGGAGGTATGCACTCACATGTGTGAAGGGAAGGAGGACAAATATGTTTTTTGCGTTGAATTTCTAATTGGGATAGTTTGACCAGCCATTGACCAGATTTGACTTGATGTTTTGACCTAGTTTGACTTGGAAAATTTTGATTTTGGAAGGATGAATTCATTTGTGAAGGCTCTAAATTTTGCTGGGTAGTTTGACTTGGGTTAACTGCATACTTTTGACTAAAGTTGACCACAAAAAATATGAAGTTTGAATGAAGGATTTCTCTCTCCTTTGACCAAGTTTTTGTGGATTGTTTTAACTGATCTTTGACCAGCAAGGAAGGTACAATACTTTGACTGTTAAATGAACTAATTTGGAGAGGGTTTGATTGTTGAACATTGGCTAGTTAGGGCATCTTTGACTATTCTTGACTTCGACCAAAAATTGCAGACTTTGACATTAGATAAAAATTGACTTTTTCTCATCTATCATTAGATATTGGTTAGTATATTTGGATAGTCAAAGTTATTTAACTTTGACTCATTGTTGATGAACTAGAACATTGTATCTCTCTGTTGACACCTGATGAAAATTTAATAGAATAATAATTTTGAAATGGTTTTCCCCCTTGTGGGGTTTTTCCCTAATCTTTGACCAAATCTATGTCGCTTGTTATTTGTCTTGGTTTTCTTCTATTGCACATTTGAATTATTGTTCTATCTATAATTACTTACTATCACTGGAAAATTGAATTTATTGGAAAAGTGATTGCTAAGTGAAGAAAAATTGTTGTAAGTGATTGTGTTAAGCATAGAACACTAGAAAATTAACATGGTATGAGAGTTGAGGTGAAGACAAGCCCAAGGAGACAAGAGAAAAGAAATCATGTTTGGAAGAAGTTAAAGGAGCCTATTTGACTTGGTCAAGATGTCTACCTCATACTTCAAGGATTCAGAGAAGTTGAATGACTCATCAAACTTTGTCACTTGGAATATCAAGTTGGAAGTGACCTTGGATGAAGATGGATTTTTGGAATATGTGGAAGGAAAGGTACCTAATCTTGCTAAAAATTCTTCCATTGTTGTCAAGGACAAGTACAAGAAAGGTGATATCAAAGAAAAGAAAATTATTATATATTCTTTTAAATATCATTTTCTTACTTGCATTGAAAAGTTGAAGAAGTCCAAGGATATATGTGATAAGTTAGTTGGGATGTATGAGATTAATAATCTGAGTCACATTATTTCCTTGAAGAATAAACTCAAGGACATGAAAATGAAAAAGGGGAAGACTATCCAAACATATTTCATGATGAAAACCCAACTAGGGGATCAATCGTGGACTGTTAAAGAACCTATATCTGATATAAAGTTGGTGCTTATTGCTCTTCAGGGCCTTCCTCCTATTTAGGAAACCTTCATCACTACTATAAGAAAAAATAACAATTTCCTGACATTTGATGAGTTGGTTGGAAATTGGACTCAAGAAGAAACAAGGATGATATCAGAGGAAGGATTCAAAATCATTAAGAAGGGGAGCCCTCTGCATTTGTTGCTCAAGATAAGAAAAGGAAAGGAAGAGTAAGACCATATAATTCAAGAAAGCCATATCCATAATTCAAGGACTCCAATAAAAGATTCAAAACAGAATTATCAAAATTTGAATGCTACAACTTCCACACGTAAGGTCATTATGCTTGAGACTATCCAGAAAATAGATATGCTCCAAGGTCCAACTACAACAGCAATTGTGGCTTCAACAATAATAAGTTTGATAATAGAAGAAGAAGAGATGCTCATGATTATCGTGAAGAAGGATATCGTTCTCAAAAGATATCAAGAAACTCAATATGAAAATAATGTTTTTATTACTCAATATAAATATATTCTTATTTCTATTCTTTTTGGTTCCACTCCTCTGGATTCATGTGATAGTTACTTGGTAGATAGTTGGGCCTCTAGACATTTCTCTGTGTATCATGAAGTCCTTTCAAATTTGGTTGAGATGGAGACTAATTTAAATATCATTCTGGGGGAAAATATACTTATCCTATGAATGGTTTTGGTTCTGTCACATTTCATTTGGATTATGGGGAAACCATTCTTCTTCATGATGTTATGTATGTACTGGGATTAAATAAGAACCTTGTATCTATATCTACCTTGGAATACAAAGTGATGTGAGTTTCCTTCATAAGAGGAAAGGTCCTCACCTGGACTATGGAATCCTGCATGAGAGATGCATTCACCTTAGCATCTAGAATTGAAGGACTCTATAGAGTCAATGGAAGATTGTTGTGAGAAATGGTACATGATAGAAATCATCAAAGTGAGCTATAGAACAGAAGGTTTGCACATATACATTATAAATCCCTACCTAAAGCAAGGAGAATGGTTTCTAGAATGCCTAAAGTTCAAAATAATCATGATGGGCTATGTCTAAGATGTGCCAATAGAAAGAAATCAAGGGTACCATTTCCTTCTAGCAAAAGCAAGACCAGTGATATCATACAACTCATACATTATGATTTATGTGGACCCATGCTGGTAAAATCTCTTGGTGGCTATCTATATTACATAATATTTGTGGATGACTTCTCCCAAAAGACTTGGATATTCTACTTGAAGCACAAGGATGAAACATTTGATATGTTCTAGGATCCCAAGGCATTGATAGAGAATCGAATATGGAAAAGGATCAAGATCTTTAGGTATGATAATGTTAGATAATTCACTTAAAATGAGTTCTTTGAATTTTTCAAGAAGGTTGGAATCAAGAAGGAAAACATTGTACCTTATAATCCCATGCAGAATGGTGTGGAAAAAGAAAGCATAGGACCATCAAAGCTGCCCAAGCCATGTTGTATGCTCAAAAGTTACCAAACTTCCTTTAGGGAGAAGACACTAATATAGTGGTCTATGTTCAAAATAGGATTCCTCATCAAGTCCTAGGTGATAAGACTCCCAAAAAATTATTCACATGTGTGAAGCCTAATGTTAGACATCTTAGGATCTTTGGCTGCCCCGTGTACTTTGATGTGTCGAAGGACAAGAGGAACAAGTTGTAAGAAATTAGAAATAAAGGTATGTTTGTTGAGTATTGTGATAGTTCTAAAGTTTCTAAAATATATGTGCCCGGTCAAAGGAATATCAAGTTTAGTAGGGATGTGACTTTCGATGAAGATGATTCCCTTGGAAAAGCAAGGGACATTCCCCCACTTCCTTTGGTTGAAAAGAAGGACCAATGACATGGACCTACTAGAAGTTCCTTCTATACTTGAAGTTGAGAACGATATTGTTGACGATCCCATGGAACCTATGGACCCTTTGAATCCTCCTCCAACTAATCGTCCTACCAGGAAGAGGCCAATTTGGCTTCGTGATGCTTTACTGGATGTTGAAAGACATGTTGTTTATAGAGGAAACTTCCGAGAAAGTAAGAATTCATGTCGATACCATGGATATAGTGTGGCTATGAGCTCCATCATACAGGCTAAACCACACACCTTTGAAGAAGCAGTGAAAGCAAAATTTTGTAAAGATGTTATGGCCAAAGAATATGAATCTATTATGGAGAATGATGTGTGGGAAGTTGTTTTGAGACCCAAAGGGAAGACCGTTGTGACTTATAAATGGTTGTACAAGATCAAACATCGATTTGGTGGGAGTATTGAGAAATATAAAGCGAGGTTTGTGGCTAGAGGTTTCTCTCAAAAAGAGGGAGAAGAATATGATGACATATTTGCACATGTTGCATGCTATACCACTATTATATCTATTGTTTCCCTTACAGATAGCTAGGTATGGACACTTCACCAGATGGATGTGAAGGCTACATTTCTTCATGGAATACTACAGGGAGAAGTATATGTTGAGAAACCACAAGGATTTTAAGTACATGATAGGAAGACTCACGTTTGCATACTAAAGAAGGCACTTTATGGATTGAAGCAAGCACCCAGAGGTTAGTATGTATGCATTGATAGCTTTCTAGTGAAGCTTGGAGTTACAAGAAGCAATGTCGACCTGAACCTTTACTTCAAAGTGGTCCAAGGTATGCCCCTTATTTTGGTTTTGTATGATGATGACTTATTTTTTACAGGTAATGAACCTTTGATGCTCAAGTGCAAGAGGGATTGGCCTTAGAGTATGAAATGAAAAACCTTGGATTTATGCATTATTTTCTAAGCTTATAAGTGTGGAAAATGTCTAGTGGGATTTTCCTTTCTCAAGGAAAATATGAGGTGAAACTGTTGGAGATACTTGGAATAGTTGAATGAAATTCAATGGCACACTGATGGAGATGAATGTCAAGAACTTATGTGGGCAGGACCTGACTTGGTGAATCCCTTTTATTATTGATAGTTGATTGGGGCACTGATGTTCCCTGTGAACACTCGTACGGACATATGTTTTGTAGTTAACACATTAAATCAATTCATGATAGAACCTCTTCATGCACACTGGGTTGTTGCCAAGCATGTGTTGAGATATTTGCATGGGACAATTAATCTTGTTCTAAGATATACTACCAGAGATGTGAGACTTCATGGGTACACAAATTCTAACTAGATTGGAAATGTTATTGATAGGAAGAGCACATCAAGGTTCTTCTTTAATTTGGGTTTTGAAATGATATATGTGATGAGCAAGAAATAGAAGTTTCTTTTCATTAACTCCACTAAGGAATAGTATATTGTTGCCAGCATAGTTGAGGAAGATATTTGGAGAGATGTTTGAGCAGGTACTAAATACGACAGTGATACATTACGACCACAAGAGTGGGATCCGATTGGAAATGAATATCATGTTTCTTGACAAGTCTAAGCATATTGAGATCAGGTATCACTATATACAAGACATGTTGCAGAGAGGAGTCGTGAGACTCCATCATACTTTGTCTGGCGAGAAAATAGTAGACATACTTACCAAGGCTTTACCAAAATGGAATTTATTGGTCTTTAGAGATAATCTTGGATTGATGGATGTGACCCTCTTGGGTAAGGGTCCCGACTGATTAAGGACACCGATTTATGCTTTGCCCCCTATCTGAGCTCCCAGGGAGAGGAGTTGAGTTGGAGAGCTCTTATGGTTGAGGGAACTTTGGACAATAGGATAGTTGTGATACTTACCTTATGGTAAGTAGTATCCTACCTATTATCTAACAATATGATAGTTATGATCCTTACCTCTCATGGTATGTAGTATCCTGCCTATTGTCACTTCTAGAACTTGACAGAGTATACCCTAGTTGGCATCCTACCCATAAGATGGGCTTGTTGGGATTATGACCCATCTGGCCAATGGGTGAGGAGACTTGGGAAAGTTGTAATCCTTACCATTTATAGTAAGTAGTATCCTGCCCAAGTGAAGGGATCAAGGTGTTCTACCACTGAATCTTGAGGGTCAACTTAGGAAGTTCCATGGGAAATAGGATAGTTGTGATCCTTACCTCACAGTAAGTAGTATCCTACATATTGTCCTCGGATATAGGGTGGTAGGTTGAGCTCCCATATGATGATGATTCTTCTTCTTTATATTCAAGAGTGTTTAGAAGATGAGAATATATTACCAAAGCCGAGTTATGACTTGATTCAGTGATGACAATGACGAGACATTTCATATGAGATTCACGAGTCAATCATAAATTTTTCCCTATTTGAGAGGGAGTATTAACTTGGTAGCTCAGAGACAAATTCCATCCATTGGACAACCTTCCTCATCAATAAATACCCCTTCTATCACTTAGAAGAATCTAATTTGGTCAAGGAAAAATATAATTTTTAAGGTGAAACCCACAAGTGCACAAAATTTCAGGTCAGCCTAAAGGACAAATTGGGTCTACTCCACCAAATATAAATACACATCATGTCACATTACTTTGGATCATCATCAACATATCACATATTCTCTCTATTCATTTGATTGGTTCTTACAAGTTTGAAATAAGGAGGTCTAAGCTCGTACATGCGAAGGGAAGGAGAACAAATCTATTTTCTACATTGAATTTCTTATTGGGATAGTTTAACCAGCCATTGACCATTTTTGACTTGATGTTTTAACCTAGTTTGACTTGAAAACTTCAATTTCGGAAGGCCGAATTCATTGGTGAAGGAGCCAAATTTTTCTGGGTAGTTTCACTTGGGTTGGATGCAGACTTTTGACTAAATTTGACCACAAAAAATCTGAGGTTTGACCACACGCTCTCTCTCTCTCTCTTTTGACCAAGTTTTTGTGGACTATTTTGACTAATCTTTGACTAGAAAGGAAGGTTGAATAGTTTGACTATTAACGATCTAATTTGGAGAGGGTTTGACTATAGAATGTTGACTAGTTAGGGCATATTTAACTATTTTTTTACTATTGTTTACTTTGACCAAAAATTGCAGACTTGGACATTCCATCATATTTGACTTTTGGGATCATCTATCATTGGCCCATTGGTTAGTATATTTGGATAGTCAAATTTGTTGACCTTTGACTCATTGTTGATGAATTGGAACATTTTATCTCTCTACTAAACATTTGATGAAAATACAATAGAAGAATAATTTTGAAAGGATTTTCCCCTTTGTGGGGTTTTTTCCTAGTCTTTGACCAAATCTTGTGTCTCTTATTATTGCTCTTGGTTGTCTTTTATTGTGCATTTAAATTACTATTATACCTACAATTGCTTATTGTCATTGGAAGATTGAATTTATTGGAAAAGTGATTGCTAATTGAAGAAGAATTGTTGTAAGTGATTGTGCTAAGCACAGAGCACTGTAAAATTAACACACTAGTGATCCTTCGATCAGCGATGTCACCTTCCCAATTAGCAATAATATAAATAGTTAGTGAAACATATTTACCTCTTGGGTACCAAAGTCTGTATTTCATCATGGATTTGATATATTTGAGAATCCTCCTGGCTACTAGAAGATGTATCTGTCTGGGGGCTACCTGAAATCTTCCAACAATACCAACTACATGCATAATATCTAGTCTTGAGGTTTTCAAATATAGGAGGATTCCAATAATAGACCTATATAAAGTTTGGTCCACTTCTAGTGATTCACCAATCTTGCAAAGACTGCAACCTGTAATCATTGGTGTGCTCACCAAAGAAAACTCCATCGTACCAAATTTATTCAATACTTCCTTGAGGTACTTTCTTTGTGAAATAAAAATTCCTTAGAAGTCTTTGTTATATGTAAACCAAGGAAATAAGAGAGCTCTCCAAGCATAGACATATCAAACTCGGCCTTCATATAAACTGCAAATTTGCATATTAGTGAATTTGAATCACTGGAAACTATAATATCATCAACATAAACAACCACCATTATTAATTTTCCTTCATTATATCTAACATATAAATCACTATCAGTTGTGCCTCTTCTAAAACCACACTTGAGCAAGTAACTTTCTAACTTGGAATACCAAGCTTGTGGGGCTTGCTTGAGACCATACAAGGCCTTCTTCATCTTGCAAACATAATCAGTATGAAAGGACTAGAGGGCTCTTCATTGTCTTCATCTAAAAATGGCTCTTTGACCTTATCATCATTGTTGACGGCATCAGTGGAGCTAGTATTTACTAGTTTATTGATTTTAGCTTCAACATATTCATCCACTTTAACATCAATTTAATAAACATACTCTTTGTATCCTTATTAAAGAGTCTATAGCCCTTTCTATTATGAGAATATCCAAGAAAAATACCTTCATTAACTCTAGCTTCAAACTTACCGAGTTTGTCATCATTCCTCTTGCTACAGCACTTGCTTCCAAATACTCTAAGATGCTTGATTGTTGCAGGTATTCCATACCAAAGCTCATAGGGTGTCTTGTCACTATTTGGTCTAAAGTGAGATTTGTTGAAAATCACTATTATTGTGTGAATATATTTAGCCCAAAATATTTATTGAACATTTCTTTCTCCCATCATGGTTCTAGCTAACTGCTGCACTATTGGCCCTCTCTGCTACACCATTATGCTATGGAGTTTCTGCTATGGTAAAATTCATATTGATGCCATGCTTCTTACAAAAATTATCAAAATATTTTGAAGTAAACTCACCTCCATTATCAAACCTTATTCTCTTGATCTTACAATCTGTCTCATTCTCAGCCATGGCTTTAAAGTCCTTAAACTTCTCAAGAGCTTCTGATTTTTCTCTAGGAAATGCAACAGATGCCATTTTGTTGAAATCATCAATGATAAGCATAAAGTATAATTTACCTGAGGGTGAAAATGTCCTTTATGGTCCACACATGTCCATATGTAGCTAAAGGGGCTTGGTTGATGAGCTCTCCTTGGACTTGAAAGGTACTTGAACTTGCTTTCCCAACTAATAAGACATGCAAATAGGACTCTCAGGCTTTGATAACTTTGGCATATCTTTGACAGTATTCATCTTGCTTAATCTAACTATCTGATCAAAATTCAAATGTCCAAGTCTCATATGCCACAACTAGCTCATTAATATTTGACAAGAAACACCTCTATATCTTCTCTTTTAGGACATAGAAATTGTTATTTGTTTTGACAACTTTAGCCACTACTTCTCTAGTGCTTGCAGACTTGATTTAAAAATTCTTAACCTTAAAAATAAAATCATAGCCATGGTCACACATATAAGACACACTAAGTATATTATGCTTCATCCCATCAACAAATAACACATTTTTTGATTTACCTCTAACATTGGACAAACTAACAACTCCTTTTCCCAAAAAGCTTACCAGGTGCATTATTACCAAAATTCACATTACCTTTCTCAATTGGTTTCCATGTCAAAAACTTACTTTTGTCTCCTGACATGTGAGTAGAACAACCATTGTCAACATACCAATTACTTCCTTCATTCTACGAATATAAAACAATATTACATTGCTCTGAATTATCCTTTTATTTCCAGACCTTATGCTCATGGCTTGTTTTCTCCATAATTGGTTCAAGCCTCTTATTCTTAAGTCTTTAATCAACTTCTCTATGCCCAAAATGTTGACAATTAAATAATTGGATCATATTATTTGTTGTACCTAGGTCTACTCTTTCTCTATCTAAGTTGTTGATATTTTTTTCTTCTTGATCTGAGTTGAGTGTAGGATAAATTCACTCTACAATTCACTGTTTTATGTCCTTAATTTGTGCATGTGAAGAAATAGCCTAGAAATATGTATGCATACCTAGGAGAAAATTGACTTCTAATACTTTGTTGGGATACCCTCTTTGTATTTGGATTTTCCTCTCCACTGTAGCTCTTTTGTTGAACGAAATTCCTCTTCTTATGGCATTGTTGCTTGTTTGTCTCTAACTTATTATTGGGCTATGTGCTACTTTTGTCTCCTTATACCTATGTTGATCATTCTTTTCCTACTACATTTTCACCATTTATGGATGCTTGTACATAAGTAATTGATTTCATACCTTTTAATTATGTTGTTGAGCTTGATTTTGCCTCATATCTAATACTAGTTCTATTAGTGGAGACTCTTTGTGCTTCCAAAAGTTCATTTAGATTTTTAGTCCCCTTTCCAAACTTTTGATTAAAGCTCAATTGGGTCTTTGTCTTTTCCAACTCTTTTCTCATCAAAAAAAAAAATCTCTTTCAAGCCTTTCACATGCTTGATTTTTCTCACTGGGCTACTAGTTTAAATTCTCTTGTCTTCTTACATTCTTCAATTTGTAGCAGCAGAGGTTCAGCAACTTTAACTTTGTCTTTAATGATAAACTCTTTCTATGTTTTATTTATCTTTCTCATCCTTTCAAACTCTTCAAGTGCACTAACAATCTCTCCTTCTAAATCCACCTTGAACTCTTCACCATTAGAATTAATGGCTTCAAATTCCATATTGTCTATAGCCATAAGCATGAATTATTTTGTACTTTCATCATATTTGTCCTTGTCAAAGGATTGGTTTCCTTCACTTTCAGATGAGCTAGATTCTTGGGTGTAGAAGCTCTTCCTTTTATTATTCTTTCTCTCCTTTTGTATTTATTGAATTTCCCTTTAGGATCATAATCCTTTTTCTTCTCTTTAAGACACTTGGAAGCATAGAGACCAACTTTTCCACAATTAAAGAACTTAAACGATAGCGTACCTCTATATGTTCCTGAGCCTCTCTTAAGATTCCTCACAAAATTGGATTCTTCTTCATTTGATTCACAACATGAATCATCATGCTCTTCCTTGGGCTTCTTATTTTCTTTGAAGGCTAACCCCTATGATATAGGCTTGTCATTTTAAATTCTCATCTCATAGGTAGTAAGGGTGCCAAGTAGTTGATCTAAAGTGAGAGAGTTCAAATTGTTCATTTCTTCAATAGTTGATACCTTTGGATTAAATTTCTCCGAGAGAGCTATTAACACCTTTTGAACTACTACATGTTCTTCTAATTTCTCGTTAATGCCTTGTATAATGTTCACAACTTCATCAACTCTCAGGAAGTACTTTGCAATGTCTTCATCATCTTGCATCTTTAAAGACTCAAATTTCATTCTAAAAACTTGAAGTTTAGATTTCTTTACCTTGCTATATCCTTCATAACAATTGCTCATCTAATAGCCTTTGCAGTTATCCAGTCCATAACCTTAAAACATTTTGATTCAGGAAGGCCAGAAAACAAGGAATTCATGTCTTTAGCATTGCATGTGAACTCCATATTCTAATCTTTAGTAATCACTATTGGAGTATTTTGATATTCTTCTTCCACAACATCCCATACATCAGCTCCAATCAATTTAATATATGTCTTCATCCTCACTTTCCAAAGCACATAATTTTTTCCATTGAACATGGGTTCTCTGATGGTAAATCCTCCTTCCTGATTTTATATGGCCCTCAATCTTTCTTCCAATTACTAAATTGATCTGAAGTAACCTGGTTTTCTCTAATACCAATTTTTAGAAATCAAGACATTACTGAGAAGGGGAGCGAATCAGTATTGTAGGAATTTTAAAACTTTCTTCACTTGCAATGATATTAGTACACCATGAAATACTTGAGCAATTAATTTAGATGAGCATGGAAAGAATCAATATTACTATCACAAATATTACACATAGATTCTTCAAATTATTTCTTCAATATCTTCACAAGGCAAGCTACAACTTGCTATTACAAATTTCTCTAGCTACAACTGGCAAGGAGCTTCTACTCCCTGATTTATCGGCTACAAACCCTAAGTTCATCGGCTACTACTGAAAGGAGCTTCAACCCCTAAGTATTTACTAACAACTACTAGAAGGAGCTACAACCCTTGATCTGCAAGCTACTACTTGCATGACCTCAATGATTCATCTTTCATATAATTTTCATACTCAAATCATGAAGCCATTCCCTTTTACAAACAAATCAATTTGTCACTTCACTAAAACCACCATAAAACCTCCTTCCACAATATTTAACTACTGGTCAAATCAGCAAACACACTAGCAGCATCAATCCATCTCACCAACTCACTTGCTCACACAATTTCTTCTTTGTACACATGATTCTACTTATAAATAATTTTTGGAGTGATATTTCTGGTTAATGAACTTTAGTTAACTCCTTATCTTTACTTGCATGAATATTTTATTTTTTCCTTTGTCTTGATTATGTCAAGTCATATATATCTTCTTGTGTAGTATTCATACTCTCCTTACATGGATCTGCTTGAAAAATTGAGCTTAATTGCTCAATTTTTGTAATTTTGAAATTTTATCAAGATTTAAATGGGACTTTTTAATTTTGGAGAATCTCCAAATTTAGCATTTTTCTAAAATTTCCTCAAAAACTCATTCAGGGTTGCTTTAGCTCTAGCTCTGCACTATTTTATTTTTTCATAAATGCAAAAAAGTTGCCTCGTTCATCCAAAAGATTGAATCATTTTAAATAAAATGTTTCCATATATGTGTGTGTGTGTGTGTGTCACAAACATTGTGGGCCCTTTTCGCTTCATTCTAGCCCCAAATCACTTTATTCATAAAACAACATCATATAATTCTTATATTAGCCCTTGGTTCTTTTAGCAGCTGCCAACCCATTCATGCTTAAGGCACTAAGCCCTTTTTAACATGCACATGGTTCTTTTCATTGTAATTAACCTAAAGGCCCATGGTTTTTAACACATGAAAATGCCACAAAAACCACAACCTGGGCATGCCCTCCGTTACTTGATGGAACTGTTTAACATCGATAATATCGCTATCTCCCATGCCCATTATCATTTCCATAATACCTAGTATGCCTTTTCTTTCCTCCAAGATAAAGCCTTCGGGATGATGTGCCACTGTGGGTTCGCCCTGCGCCTTTATTTTTGTTGGTGGTCAGCTCCCAACTGTACGTCTTCATGTCCCAGTACTCTATCATCTCAACGATCCTCTACTGCACTCAATTAAAACTTATTGGGTCTAAGGATCTGGATGAGGTGATTCAATGGGTTCGCCTATTGCATATAAGAATCAATCAAAAAATAGGTCAAGTTGAAATGTCAATGCCACATGTGCTCGACACCTAGTAAACTCGGAGCCTCTACCTGTGCACTGCTCAAAACCTTCTAGCTGACATCAGTTGACATCACAAACGCCATGTGGTTCCATCTGAGTGGTGGCACATGTTGCTTAGATTTGGACCACTAGAGCACCTAAAATCATAGAATCTACTCGCCATGTGTCCTTCATATTGACATCATGTTGATATCATCTCAAGCTAACAAAATGTTGCCCTTTATGTTTGGAAACCATTTCCTTTGTTCAAATTTAAACACAAAAACCACTATATTAAATATTTTTACACTGTCAATTGCAACGCCTACCCATCTACCTTTCTATTGGGTTTGTTGTTGCACTGCTTCACTATGCTAACTCGACGCTTAATCATCCTAGGCTTCCCTATGTGCATTGATTTAAGTTCTTCCAGGAAATCCTTCATAGGTTGAGCTATATAGTGGTCCTCCCTGTTGCGCAAGAAATGATTTATGTGGACAGAAATGATCCCCTTATTCCTATGGGAGGATCTAGCAACTACATAAGACAATTGCATGCAATCTTTCCTAATTCATACTAGAAAATACAAAAGAGGATAGATCTCCTACCTCTCTCTTATGCTAACACTCTTGTTGTCAACCTTGACTCTTTGGCTTCCAAGCTCACGATCTCCTCTTGCTAGTGTAGATGAGTGCCTGCAAGAAATATCAAGTGGAGACAACAAAACTATACAAAGCGTAACATTTTCTAATGAAAATTACGTAATAGATCAAGCAGCATCACAATAAATGGACAACAATTGACACATTTATGGAAAGAAAACACATCTTGTATTATTAATAGATGAAAAGGGAGCATCACAACCAATAAAGCCTTGATGTTGGAAGCCTCCCTCAAGTGAGATTCCAAGTCCAAACCTTAGTCTTTAAACACTTCTCTCATTTGCAAATAGGCATCAATCGGGCATAATTTCGCAGTAGGATGGCAACCAACCAACCAACAACCAACCAACACCCCACCATTAGTGGATGGTGAGAAATTCATTTATAAGGAAGGAGAGGGAGTTGAGGATCCATGAAAAGAGGGAGGAATTCCACATCTCAAGGGAGAGATCCATGGAAGTAGAATCTACGACCAGGAATGGGATGTTTCGTTCCAATCTTCATCTACCTAAAACCACATCGAAATTCTCGAGCCTTCTAGTAAGAGAAACTTCTCCTCCCTTTTGGAAAAGACTGCCTGAAGAGGACTAGCATGGATTTTCCTGATAATAGTATCGTTGGGCTTGCAAAATAAGGTTTTTGACAATCTCTTCAGAATTCTTTCAAGGAAAGTTTTCTTCCTTTTATTCAAGGATGTTCTAAACATGTTTCATGGTGAATACATTGTTTGCGATAGCTTTCATCACTTAGGACACCTGTGGCATCGATGACACAAAGTGCGATACTTCAAGATACGAGACTGGGAGTGCAACAAAATAATGTATAACAGATTCCCCCTAAAGCATGAATTCAAAATGGAAAGTGATGGTTGAAGTGCTTTACAAGAAAAGGCAAGGACTTAGAGAACCACCGTCAGAAGACCTACAAATCACACATAATACAATATATCCGGCATCTTTTATGTAAGTATGCTTAAAGTGTAAGCATCTAACAATACATGGATCCACGGCATGGACGTAGCCATCCATATAGAAAGGATCATGTTTACAATCATGAATACTTAACAAATCCACGCAGCTTGGATTTATCAAATGAAACCTAGGGTCTTCATCTTTGTCTTAATCGAACCAAAGTACGAATCTCACCATGTGAATAAATGGGTTGTAGTTGAACATGGTATAAACAACCTAATTACCAGCCAATGATGTAAATTGTTAACAGGCACGAAAGAAACCACCAATGATGATGATGGCTCTCAAGGTACAACAGCACAATCCACAACTGTGAACAGTGAAGATGAAGTTGAACACTTGCATAATCATTCGATCGAAGGCCAGTGATGTGAACCTATCGTCGAATCTAAAGAACCTACCATTGAGGCATGCAAGCTCCAAGGTATTGAAAGGGAGTTTCTAGACCATCTTCCTAGATAACGTGTTGGAGTCGATAAGAAGTGATCTGTCGAAGGAGGGCCATAATGTTTCCCATATTATCGACACGAAACATAGGATTTTGCAGAGTTGGCAAGAGTGATTGAGGATTAGTGTAGAAAAAGTCAAACAAGGTATAAGTGTTTGAATTTGCAGGTGGGACTTCTCTTGAATATATCGGCGAGACAACTTCGAAACTTGGCAGCATTTGACTCAAAATAGGATCAAAGGTCATGATGACAATAGGATATAATCAGATGAGAGGAAAATGGATTCCCAAAACCTAGTAAGGCAAGTGATGAAGTGAGGATAACCTAAACCCGACACGAGATACAGATAAGTGTCATGTTAAAGAGCGACATGCTGCCTTTTATACAAAATATAGGATATATGTTTCCTTCCATTTTCCCCCACTATTTCTAGGAAGTACCTCTTTATTTTTAATTTCAAGCTTGAATAGGATTCCATATGCTTGTCGTATAAGTTCATCCTTCGAATGAATCCATCATAGTATTTTTAACAAGCCCTAGGAAGGAGTAGCTCGGTCTCGTCATGGTGACAATTCCTTCATCATTTTAGTTTTATGATTCCAATGGAGGGATAACTCAACATATTTTTCTTGTTTAAAGAGTTTGAAAAAGAGGTGAAAGAAAACTCCAAATGCCCCTTTTCGTAGATAGTCTCTTGAGTCCGAAAAGGTAGAAAACAATACTCAAGAAAACCTCTTAGCCATGTTTAACTTAGGTGTTCCTTTTTCGTAGCTAGTCTATCTCAGTTCGGAAAAGGGTTAAACTTATACTAAGTAGACTTCTTTTCATTTAATTTAACGAGTTAGAAAAGACAAGTGCTTGGCAATCTTTTCATATTTTGGGAGTATGAAAAGAGTTGAAAGAGGACTCCACCTAGAGGAACAAGTGGTATAAAAATATAGCAACTAGTTTCGGTCATGATGGAACTGCTCAAAACATGTAAAGGTCAAGAGGTTGGCTAATAAGACCACTCATTGCAGCGATTCCCTAGGAAAGGGTAAAACAACCAAGTGAAATTACATGATCGGCCAAAGAGATGGTGGCGATGGAATGAAAAACGAAGGCTCATCTGGAAATAACAAGCTGATAGAAATGGAAATCACAAGAGGTAAAGTGGGAATGGTTTCATTTTTACATAAGCTTGAAACATGGGAAACTATGCTTGAGGATACTTGAATATGGTTTCATTTTTTCACACGCTTGAAACATGAGAAAAAACTATGCTTGGATTTGGTTTCATTTTTACACAAGCTTGAAACGGAGACAAACTATGCTTGAGATTGGTTTCATTTTTACACAAGCTTGAAACAATCAAAAACCATGCTTGAGATAATATTGCATGCCCCCAACATAATGACTCAATTCGAGGTACATGCCCACCAAGCTTCATTTAATTCACCTAAGTAGACTACTAGTTATTAACAAATGGATGGAATGAAGGTTCATTTATGAGATCAAGTGAAAGACTCGACTGGGAATTTACAAGATATAATCAAAGACTCGAATTGGATGGGGATTTTTTTCATTTTTTAACAAGCTTAACATAGGAAAAGAACCATGCTCCTCACACCGTGTTTCATTTTTTAACGAGCTTGACAGAAGTAAAGGAACTCTGCTCCGGGAACCTTGATTCTTTTTTTAAGGAGCTTGACATAAGTAAAGGAACTCTGCTCTAGGAACCTTGATTCATTTTTTAAGGTGCTTGACATAAGACAAAGAACTCTACTCTGAGAACCTTGATTCATTTTTTAAGGAGCTTGACACAAGAAAAGGAACTGTGCTCCAACACCTTGTTTCATTTTTTAAGGAGCTTGACACAAGACAAAGAACCTTACTCCAGGAACCTTGATTCATTTTTTAAGGAGCTTGACACAAGACAAAGAACTCTGCTCCAAGAAACTTCATTCATTTTTTAAGGAGCTTGACACAAGAAAAGGAACTGTGCTCCAACACTTTGTTTCATATTTTAAGGAGCTTGACACAAGACAAAGAACTCTGATTAGGGAACCTTGATTCATTTTTTTAAGGAGATTGATGAAACATGAAGAACTCTGCTCCAAGAACCTTGATTCATTTTTTAAGGAGATTGTCACAAGAAAAGGAACTATGCTCCAACAACTTGTTTCGTTTTTTAAGGATCTTGACACAAGACAAAAAAATCTGCTCCAAGAACCTTGGTTCATTTTTTAAGGAGCTTGACACAAAACAAAGAACTCTTCTCTGAGAACCTTGATTCCTTTTTTAAGGTACTTGACACAACAAAAGGAACTATGCTCCAACACATTGTTTCATTTTTTAAGGAGCTTGACACAAGACAAAAACGACAGAAATGATCCCTCTAGTCCTATGGGAGGATCTAGCAAGTACATATGACAACTGCATGCAATCTTTCCTAATTCATACTAGAAAATAAAAAAGAGGTTATATCTCCTACCTCTCTCTTATGCTAACACTCTTGTTGTCGACCTTGACTCTTTAGCTTCCAAGCTCACGATCTCCTCTTCGCTAGTATAGATGAGTGCCTGCAAGAAAGACCAAGTGGAGACAACAAAACTATACAAACAATAACATTTTTTAATACAAATTATGTAACATATCAAGGAGCATCGCAATAAATGGACAAAAATTGACACATTTATGGAAAGAAAACACATATTGTATTATTAATAGATGAAAAATGGAGTATTACAACCAATGAAGCCTTCATGTTGGAAGTCTCCTTCAAGTGATATTCCAAGTGCAAGCCTTAGCCTTCAAACACTTCTCTCCTTTGCAAATGGGTAGTAATTGGGCATAATTCAGCAGTAGGATGGAAATCAACCAACCAACAGCGAACCAAACAGCCCACCATTAGTGGATGTTGGGCTATTCATTTATAAGGAAGGACAGGGAGTTAAGGACCCATGAAAAGAGGGAGAAGTTCCACATCTCAAGGGAGATATCCATGGAAGTAGGATCTAGGACAAGTAATGGGAGGTCTCGTTCCAATCTTCATCTACCTGAAACCACATCATCTTTCTCGAGCCTTCTAGTAAGAAAAACTTCTCCTCCATTTTGGGAAAAATTACCTCAAGAGGACTAGCATGGATTTTCCTGATAAAGTAGCGCTAGCAGCACTAAACATGTGTAATGCCAGAGGTTACCAGCACAAATTTGCCTGATAAAAGTAGCGTTGGGCTTGCAAAACAAGGTTTTTGACAAGCTCTTCAAAATCATTTCAAGGCAAGTTTTCTTCCTTTTCTTTAGGGATGTTCTAAACATGTTTCATGGTGAATACATTGTTTGTAACAGCTTCCATCACTTATGACACTTGTGGCATCAACGACACAAAGTGCGACACTTTAGGATATGAGACTTGGAGTGTGACAAAATACTGTATAACACTCCCCTTTTAAAATTTCATTAGTCAAATGTCGTTTTCACCTATTGGGGCTCCCACCTCTACCCAAATTTGTGTCATCCAAGGTGCTCCCTCTTTGCGTTGTTCAAGGTTCTTTCGGTCAACCTTACGCCAAGTTGAGTTGTATAGTGGGTCTTTCCTTGGGCCAATAAAAATGATTCTGCCATTGTGTTGTCTACTCCATGTCTATTTGGTCCTCCTTTAGCTACTATGTTAAAAGGATCTGCTACTTTTGGGAACAACGCCAAACTAAACTAGCTCCAAAGGGTCATTCACCAACTTACAATCCAAGAAGTGATTTTGGAACGTCTATATACCACTGGAAATATATTTCAGATATCTTTCCATATAAGTGGGTTCTGACTGCATTTGAGGTGTTCTGCTTGATTGAAAATGGTCAAAAATCTTGCACCTTTACCATATTTTCCTATAACATACTTTGCAATCATCTCAACATTTTCCTTCAACCTCGTCACCTTTTCCATCAATGACAACATATTTCTAACAAATTGATTGGGTTCTAAATATAAAGATGCAATGCATATCTTTTATGTGTGTTTCACATTGTGTAGATCAAAGAACTACTCCATTTGTAGCATCCATGTCACTTAACCCTCACTGTCAAACTTCCTCATATCGATCTTTGGAATGTGGTTTGTATTCAACCCACTGTTGGAGTCTCTAAAATCACAATTCATATTCCTTTTGTCTTCATCCTTATTTTCATATAATACCTTGTCACCACTAGGAATCCTTTCTTGTAGCAACTTTTTCAAACCTTCCTTCCATGTCTTGTTTTAAACCATCCAATTCATTTTTGGTTTCTCTTTGTGAAAGTGAAATTTGTTTCACTTGGTCCTGTAATTTTGATATATCATGTTGCATTTATTCCTCTTCTTCATGCATCATAGTAGAGCTTTCTATTGGCTTATTTGGTGTATCCATTTTTTTTGTTGCAAGACATATTGGAACCAAATTATGATATCTATGCTTCACTATCCCCTTTGAATCACTTCAAACTAATTTTTCAAACAAAATTTATGCAAATTTAAAAAATACACACCTTTTTACTTGCTTTTTGGATCTTGATTTTGAAACTATTGTATATTTGTAATTTTAGCCTCCCAATGTTTGAAACTTCGTCATGAGGTAGCTTTCTATATCTTCTTTCCAAACCCACAAGTTAGATCGAAATTGGATTGTTCAAGAGAAAGTTACATGAAATCTGCCACGATGACCTGATTATGAACTGGTTCAATATAGCGTGTCGAATTTCCACGACCTTGGGTCTAGGCTAAAGTCTTAAAATCATTGATGCTACCAAACCAAGAATCTCAACCATAAACAAATTTGCACAACACAAATATAAAGCAGTAAATAACATATGCACAAATATACACACTTTTTAACAAAATTGTACAATATTGTACAATCACCAATCTTCATTATATTAAACCAAATCTAAATAATACAACAGTTTATGGTATACAAGATACAATGACAAACTTCATTGCAACTTCGATGTTATATCTTGTCTTGTCGGTCCTTCGCTTGCGTACTGCTCACTAGCTGCCCCGTAGTCCTTCAAAGAACAACACATCGAGACTCTAGGAGGGCTACCACCTAATTGCTACAAGACACTTCTATAGCGTGTACATGGGTTGTTCCAATCTTCTCTCTAGGTAGGCCTAATTCCTGAGCTCCAAATTGCCAGGCTAGCAATCACCTTTGTCCATCAAGGTGTTGCTCTTTAGCACCAAACTTCACCCAATCTTCAGCTCCTCTTCATCACTTCAAGATAGCTCATCCAGGGCTACTTTGGGTAGCTAAAAAACTTCCCTCCACCAGATCAATGGCACCCAATACTTCGCTATTGATTATACTCCTAGTAAATACTCTTTTCTACCACAGAAGACCCTCCACATGGCATCAACAAGCTACAATGATAACTGATCCAAAATTGATCCTCATCTAGGATCCAACACCTACAAACATTCACCACAATATATACCTTTGTCCACTGTTTGAAGTTTGCTCCTCTGCTGCAAACTAGGGCATCATGACAATCCCTTTTCCAACCCTTAAACCTGCCCAGATTTTCCCCTAAGGACTGTGGTTGTCCTTTAGTGAAAGGGTCTCCCTTCACGCTGCAATCATTGGGCAGTTTCTAGCCCTAAACATGAACTATCCTCCTTGTTATGACAGCGGTTGCCTTACAGCCCTTCAAACTGCCTGTGGTAGCCTCTTTTGAGGGTTGTCCCACCACAACAAACCCTCAAACAACTCCCCCTTCCTGCGGCCCTCCAACAAGGCATTGTGGCATTACTTCAGCAATCTCAGTGCTCCTGAAATGCCTCCAAAACAGGCTTGCGAGGAGCCTCCTCAACTTGGCCTAGCCTCCAACACTCTCGACCTCCACTACAGCAACTTTGGTCCTCAAACAACCCTGAAACAAACCTCAAATCAACATGTTGTTATGCCTCCTTCTTGTTGCGGCTAGGGCACAGAAGTATCCTTTCTCCAACGAGCTTCTTGTGAGGTAAGTGTTGCACAAGATGGATGCTCTCAACACATCACATCACCCTCTATTTATAGCCAAAAGAGGAGCTCCAACGAATAGATGAAGAGACACATCTATTGGACTAATTTACTGCAAGCCTACATGACTTGAAATCCAATAATTACTTATCAAATTCAAAAATTCATTTCTCCACTTCTACAACTCATAATTCGATGATTCTCAAAGTGTTGGATTCTCCTTTCCGCCCTCTATCGTCTCATGTCATCACATGTAGAAATGTGCTCCCAGAATTTCCCCAAACGCGATTGGGTGAAAAACCTCATGCTTGGGTTCCAAGCCCACAAGTGACCCTTGTGGCGCTTCTCCCTCCAAACCATGAACCCTAGGGCTTGGAGTACCTTACAAGCTACAAAAATCAACATAACAAACTTATACACACTACCATGTGTCACTTTTTTTACCTTCAGTTCCGAAACTTGTCCCTACGAAAATAAATTTTGTGCACTTCAATCACCTTTTATGGAATTCAAAAAGAATCAATGAAGAGAAATTTATGATGCTTTTCTGTAGGTCACTTGTTTGAGACTTAATTCTAAAGCATGTAAAAACCCTAAATTCCTAGGACCATATCTTCAAAAATATAGCTAAAAAAGATCTAAAAGTTTTACACAAAGTTCAAGAAGATTTCTACTCCACGTGGTAAAATTTAAAATTTTTGAAGCCTCACAGAAAAAAGTTATAGAGAAAATTCCAATATGACTTATTTGAAGAAGCAAAACCCTATATCCAAAGCTCTGATACCCATAATGTTATGTTTCCAACTGAAAATATTTCAAAAATAGAAAAGAATATAGATCAACGACTAGATATTAATCCACTTCGATGGGGCAACCTCCTTCACATCACATAAATGAATAATTATTGGATAATTCAAATGACAATACATCCTTGGTATATATAAGACTCTAAGGGGTCAAAATATAATTAGGGCCTACATAACAATAATAATGTAAGGGCACAACAATAACAATATGAGGGCTACACTAGTATTATAGGGACCTAACAAGATATATATAAATATATATATGAATTCAGAGTTTATAGTAGTCCAAGTTTACAAGAGCTTGTTAGAGTGTTTTGATGTCTAGAAGTTAAGAAATTAATTGCGTAATCCTCCTACCTAAATTTATGTAGAGAAGAGCATAAATTTTGGTAGCAGGTAGCCTATGATAACTTTGTATTTTGACTTTGTTACTCTTTCCCATCTCTATGTTAATAAATCCATAAATTTGGGTCAACAGTAACTCTTGTTAAGTGTTTGGCTCCCATTTTGTCACGTTTTTCAATGCCTCATTTGACCTTTTAACCTTCATAACCCACACTTATAATTGCATATTTCCCATATTATCATATATTTTGACCCCTTTGAACCCAAAGTCCCTTGACATGCTTTTCAAGGTAAATTTTGCTTATTTTTACTAGTTCCTAAGTATATAATGAATTAAATGAATTTTAAGTTGATTTGTTGATGATGAATTGCTTACCTAGTTCCTGTACCAGTGTCTCATTTCTGAAACCTGATCATGTTTAGCATATTTTCATCCTTCAAGAAGAAATTGGATCACATGGGTTTTGAAGGCTAAGGTGTCAAAATAATTCTATGTTGTTCAATTTGCACCCAGGTCACACATGTGAGCATCCAACTCTAAAATAATGTTACACGTCAAGGTTTCTAGATAGTCAACTTCAAGGACAATTTTCGAGTCAACGAGGATGAATATAAAAATTCTGGAACGTGGGTTTTGTTTGCAGTATGGAAATTGAGTAAAAAATGGGTTATTTTCAAAAATTCAACATGTTTTGAGATATATGTTTACTTCTTCAATGTCATTCTACCCAAAATGCACAATTTTCCCCATATTCAGAGCACTACCCAAATTTGAGGAAAACACCAAATCATTTGTCATAACAACAAGAGGAACGGATCTTAATCACCTTGAATTATAGAAATGATTTTTTGTATCTTATTTGTAATTTAGGGAGAAATTGATTCAATTTATCATGGGTGTTGTCATTTGCTAATTTGTTTCTATCTCACAGTTAAACAACTCTAAGATTGGGGTGGTTGGTTTTGATCCACCCCAATGTTCCTCTTCTACAAAATATGTCACAAGGTTCGTCAAACTTTAACCTTGAGGTTTGAATTTTGGCAAACCTTAATAAAAATTTGATGTTCGGCGAACCTCATCAAACCTCATAGCCCTTGAGCAAGTCCATAAAGAAAAACTCATAAAACATGTCACAACTCAAGCGTGTAATCTATCATTGCAATTTGCATGTTCGTGGGATCATTTTTTACGTTTATTGATGTTGATATGTTAGTATTTTATCCTATATTTCATTTTAAACTTTATATATATATAGAAAATGTATATAGACGAACCTAATGGTGAACCTCATTTGAATCCCATCAAAAAATTCGAATTTGAACCGAACCTAATCAATGTAAAACCCGAACCATGTGACATAGTCTACAAATACTTAGACACAAAATAAATAATGAAGCTACGAAGTTGACGATTCATTCTATAATTTGTTGGGGATAGGTAGAAGATTATCATCTTAGAGATTCATTGTGGTAGCAAGCTTATGCATTACCCCTTTTGGAAACAATGTTAATCTTTCCATCAATGAATGTTGTTTGTCCTAGAGTTTTTGTGCATCTCTTCAGAGTCTTGTTAGATTAGATTGTAGTTTTTTTAATTTGTAGGTATATTGGTTTGATGAGTCTAGAATTTCCTTTTAGATTTATTTACTCATCTTTAGTGCCTTTACAATGGTTTATGTACTTGCCTTTACTTTCTATCCTTTTCTTTATGTTCTTCCTCTTCATTTTGATAGTCTAATTCATGTTAGCTTATTTTAGATTGAATACATTTACATTCCTTTATGTTTCAATGCCTTTATTTTATTATTAGTGTGAGTTTATCCACGTTGAATCCTTTCTTATATGCATGTTATTTAGTTGTTAATTTCCAGTAATCAAATTTAGAGGTTAGCATGATTTCTCATTAGTTTCCAACATTATATTAAGATAGATTAGGGATTTAATCCTACATTTATTATTCTTACATCTCTAAGTTTATGATCCTAGTTCAATAATTTAGTGTTGGAAATATAATAATATAAGTTTCCAAACATTTTTGGCACCATTTCCTGAGAGGTGCTAAAAGGATTAAAGCTTAAATAGGTATTTTTCCTTTAAATTACACAACTTGGAGGATGAGAAATGATAAGATGCAAAGACACCCTCATAACTAAAAAGGGTTCTAGCCTAACATGGCCACTTTATTGGGTTTCTCCAAAGCCTTTATTGTTCCTTTCATGCAAGTTTGGTTTGCTTTAATTCTGCAATTAATTTTAATTCCTTGGTTTATTTTTAATTAGTTTTAATTTTACAATTAGTATTAATCAATTTTAGGTGTTGTAAAAATTCCCCTCATAAATAAATCCATGTGCTACATAGGAATAAATAACCAGCAACATGAATTTAGGATTGATCAAGAGTTTGAAGAATGTTACTCCAAGAAATTTCTCATATTATAGCAACAACTACAAAAATATTTGCCTCTCAGGAAGAGTAAATATTAGTAGCGGTCAAGAGCATATTTACCTCTCCATAAGTGATAGCAAAACAAAATATCCATGAGTCACCCCCACAAGAATATTTAAATTACTTCTTTGATCACCCTTGCCAATTTTTCGAGGAGACCAAAGAATCATGAGCCGAATTTGATGGAGAGCGATCATTAGAATGTGAGATCAAGGAGTTCCTAACATGCCTATCACTAGATCCATCATGCATTCAAGAATCCAATTTTCCAATAACATAAGATATATATGGCATGACAAAAGAGGACATATAAAGAAGACCAGATGAGCAAGAGAGCCAATAACATCATGATTATATTGAACATTAGTTCTAGACAATAATAAGCCAAAGTAGCACTCGCTTATTCAACACTTCTTGACACCACACCATCTGAAGCAGTTAGCCTCTAATGATTTTGTATCCATTGAAGCCTACTTTTCAAACTTGAGTATGAGTATATTTTTTATCTTGTTACGCACATGGATTCAATGGAGTACCCAAGGAGTAAGATTGGGTGTCAATTGGTGATTCAACAATGTTCTTTCAGGATGCAAAAAATTCCACATGTGCATGAGGACTACATCAAGGGAGCAAAATAAATCAATGGATCTTAGATCGAGTTCAATTTCCTTGGTGCATGGTATTATTGGTTTTAGAAGAAATTCTCCTATATTATTATGATTGTTTGTAAGAAATAAACGATGTATAGTTGTGAATTCCTTACTTGTGAATATATGTATCTTGATCTATTTGTATATTTATTTATGATTTGGAGTCATTATTCAAGGATGATTTAATGTAAAAATAAAAATGTCTCATTGCTTATTATGTTTGTAAATTAGGGACTTGGAATGCATAGCTTATTTTTTATGATAAAAAGATATGTGTATGGCATCATGTGTATGAATAATTTATGTCTTATTCATCATGTGTTTTAACTTTTTTGTTTTTTCAAATATAAATAATAATTGAGTACCTAGGACAGGTTTCTACAGACTCTTTCTTGAATGTACATGTCTCGTGATATAAGGCACCTTGCTCCATTTCAAAATATGTGAGTATATTTTCATACCCATTTGGGAGTTTCACAAGTGGTCCAAATTTCATGATATGATGCATTGTTCTTAGGCATCCTTTTGGAAAATTCAGGTCACATGAAAGAATGCACATGACAAGTGTTGAAATTATTAGATTCAAAATCAGAGAGCATATTTGGATACACATTTGGAATTTTACAAGTGGTCCAAATTGCAAGGGATGATGCCATGTTCTTGTGCCTCCTTTTGGAAAATACTTATCAGACAAAATAAGGCACTTCATGACTGGTGAAATGCCTTGTTTCAAAATCTATGAGCATTTTCAAATACCCATTTGGGAGTTTCACAAATGGTCTAAATTGCACAAGATGACGCATTGTGCCTACATCTTGTGTCTATTCTTTTATGTGTTGCTGCTTTTGGTAATTGCTTGATGAACAAAAGAAATAGGATATAAAAATATGTAATAATATGAGACATCACAAGTAGTTATCAAGCTCAAGAAAAAATTTACTACCTTTTTTATTTTATAACATGGTATCAGAGCTTTGGTGAAGAAAGAAGAAAAAGGCAGATCCAGTTATAGGTACTATCTCAAGGAAGGAGCCTATTATATCCAAGGAATATGTCTAACTCCATCAAGGGTGAGAACAAACTTGAAGGAGAATCTAACTTTGAGTCCTGGAAGAAGAGGATTGACCTAATCCTCGAGAAGAACAAGGTGTTGGATTTGGTAAAAGGAAATGTAAAGAAGCCAGTGATGCCGACAAAGCAAAATTTAGGGTTTAGAATTGGTGGCAATGACTCTAATGGTAGAAGGGATAAAAGACAATCTTGTCCCATTCATATCTAACATCGATCATGCTCAGGAGATGTATGAAGCCTTGCCGAAGTTGTTCACTATTGAGAACATTGGTCAAGTAGCAAGTTTGAAGAATGAGTTGAGGACTATGAAGATGACTAAAGAAGACACTGTGGAAACCTTCTTTGTGAAGATATCTAGACTCGAGGATTATCTCTTAGCTCATCGATGAGATTGTTCCAGACAAAGAACTAGTGATTAATGCTCTATTATGATTTCCACCCTCTTGGGGTGCTTTTGCTACAGGTCTCAACAATTGGAAGGAATCTCCCACCCTTGAAGAATTATGGATCGCCTATAGTCGAAGAATTAAGGATCTCAATGTTTCCCAACCCTGAAGGAGTATCAAATGCTTATGTTGCTCATCATTAAGGAAATATATCAAAGGGATCAAGGAAGAAAGTCAACATGTCCAAGATAGAGTGCTATAAGTGTCATAAGAATGTCACTACAAAAGTAACTTTCTTGAGAATCCAAATAATAAGAAGAGAGGAAAAGATCAAGACAACCTTGTCGTAGAAGGAGACTCAAAGAAAGTAAATTCCAAAGAAACTGACATTAGGCACTTACACTATTAAGTATTTTTCTTGTAGCTTGACATATATTGTTTTACATGTTTTAGAATTTATAGGTTTTTAACATATTTTGGAAAAGACATTTTTGTATTGTTTTAAGCTTGTAGGTTTACCTCAATCTTTGGAGGGAGCCCCCAACAACTCTCAAAGATAAGTATTTCATGTCTTTTTAGTTTTGGGTTCATGTACTCATTTAGTTGTGATTATATTAAATACTAATCACCTTTCTCTCTTTGTTGTCTTGACTAGGGAAAACATCTGCAAGAAGGAGGACCTCTCAAGACAAGGTTAGTCGAGAAACAAAGGTATGCTTTGAATACATATATTGAAAGGATTATTCATTTGATGATCTATTACTAACATTGTTATGACTAGTTTTATTGAATCTTGGTGATTCTTGTTTGGGTGATTCATCTCTTGATAAATATACCCACCCCACTTATATTCTCGATTGACTGCGTAGAACCCTAGACAAGTTCTGGAAAACCCTAAACCGAAGGGCATGCTAATGTGAATGTCTAAAATCCTAAGTTTTATTGATGAGGTCATGTTTGGGGTTTTGGTATGATTGGGAAATCCTAACTTGTCAGGGTTGAGTGCTAAGGTATAAAATCCTGGAACCTTTGAATTCTAGGTAATATAATGTTTGTTATGTTTCTACATTGGAAATGTAGCTCATTAGTGTTTGGTGGAATGTGTGAGAAAGACCCTTATATTGTCTTAGGAATTATTTCTTTTGTATGTGTTTGTCTAATCAAACCCTAGAGTAATCAAGATGGTTATGCATCTAACTCTTGTTGATATTTGTAAAGGTGGGTTTGACTAACACATGATATGAAATGTATTTGCATGATGATGAAATCTAGGCATATATAGATATGTAATTTTGGTTGAAACTCTAACTTGGTTTAGGTCAGATATATTAATGTTGTTGGACATATGATACGCTTATGAATGATTATGAATTTCTAGATACATGTGTTGACCTAGTTAATGGTGGTCATGAGTTTTAGGATTTAGTGAAAGTCCTTGTTTGATATTCTAGGATGATGATATATGAAAATCTAGGGTGTTATAGATAAACCCTAGTGAAGTTAAACTATTTAGTATGTGTGATATAACAATCTAAAATCTATTTAAATGATTATTGGAAAATGAAAATCTAGGGTTTGCATTGAAAACCTAGTAGTAAAATTGTCTGATGTGAAATGTAACAATCTGAGATCTGTGTATTTAATGATTGTTGAGATTGTGGAATTCTAGGGTTTTGGAGTCAAAACTAAATCTTTGAAATATGATGGTTTGAGATCTGTGTAAGATTGTTGAAATTATGAAAATGGAATTCTATGGTTTTGGAGTTGAACATTAGTTGACATAGAAATCCCAAGATGAATGTTGACTATATGATAATTTGAGATTTGTGAGGGATTGTTGAAATTTGAATTTTTGGTTGAGTTTGGTGATTGCTCGGAAATCTAGGGTTTGTGAATTAACCCTAGTAGTAGTTGTTCATGTTAGTGATTGTTTGATGGTTGATTGAAAATCTAGAGGAACTAACCCTAGTGGAAGCTATTCAGATTAATGACTAAGTTGTGATTAACTTTGACTAGTTCTTTTGTATGAAATCTAGGGATGGTATGAAAATCTAGGATTTGTATGAATCCCTAGTGAGAATTCTAACATATGTATTTTGAAATATTGTTAGATACTTTACAGATCTATATGTATTTTGAATTGTTTTTAGGGTTTGCTACACGTTGTAGTAAGGTATTTCATTCCTTTGGAAGACACATTGAAACCATAGATTGAATGAATGTTGTTATGAAGTAGTCTAGGGTGTATAACAAAGTCCCTTGCATGATGTTGAAAAGTATATGTCTCTTGTTTGTAATTGACTTTGGGTATATGATATATATAAAAATGAAATGCTTCTGTGATTCTGATATAGCTAACATCATGCTTCTTTAGGTTTGTTTGTACTTTCTATTTAAGTTGTGCAGGTGCATAATCTTCAACTTTATGAATATGCTCGTTGATGTGATAAGCATGATGAGAATGATGATAACTCTGATGAAATGGTTGGAAGCCACGAAAGATTCTCTGATGTCGAAAAGGAAGAAGTTGATTCCCAGAGGAAGCATGAATAGAAGAGATCTCCCTAACATTAAGAGAGAGTCCAAGTAAAGAGGTGCTTCCTGGTTGAGAGGGTGGGCATAGCTTGGTATTAATTGAAGAATGAATTTTGGAGGATATGTTGTTGCATTAGAAGTAGGAATGAAAACATATGATTGAGGAATATTTTGTCAAATATTTGGTTGATAGTCCTACTATGGAAATTTGAGAAACAATATCAAGTTGTCTGAAAGACCGCGGAGGTTTGTATTTGATTATGTACATATAAATATATATTATTGACTAGGGTTGTGTTTGTACAGGTGAATCTCGAAGGTTTTTTATAGCATGTTGGTTACCAATAAGGTTTTTTTGAGAGATTGGTCGTTCTTGATCTATTGTATCAAGGGGTGTTGAGGCTTTCTGAGTGACGCATTGCCTCGGAGGACATCTAGCCAGCACATTGTGTTGATGTGTAGAAGTTGGAAAGGTGGTGTTAATCAAAGAGCTCTGCTTTGGATACACACTTGGATTTTTGGGTTGATGGTTAGCAAGTAAGCCTGGGGGTACCTAAAGGGGCTGAAAGCTTGAGTCCATATTAGTCCCACTTGGATAGATTTCCTTTCTCAGGAACCCAATCCTTGGCATTGCGGTGCCTAAACTATTGAGTGATTATTTGGATAGATTTCCCTGGTTAGGAATCTAGTCCATGACATTGTGGTGCCTAAAGTTCTTCATGGTTCATATAGTTTGATATCTTCCATTTTATATGTACATTATGAATACCTCCCTAGTTAAGAGGGAGTGCTGGAAAATGTAACTATGTTCATTCTTCAATAATGTACTTGATTCATTATGTAATGTACTTTTTAAAAGAATAAAGAAAATATTTTTATTATTATTGTTATGACTTATTAAAGCATGGGTTTCCTGCTTGTGTCACCATGCTTTAGGTAAAAATCCCCATTGAGTTATTCTAGGATTTATTTTTAGTCTATAGAGTTATTTTACATTTAAAGAGACCCTTCTTGGGCTTTTGAATCGTGTAAAAAGGTTAAGTATTGAGTCAAATATGAATTATGCTCCCTCCACACCATGTTGGCCTAAAGGAAGATCAAGTCATCCTAAGGACCTATTCGACCCCAAAAGAATATTATAAAAGGAAGGTCATCGAATTCATTTGGAGCATCATTCTCTCATTAAGTTTGAATTCTCTTGTTGATGCGCAGAAGTGTGAAGTTCTCTTGTAGTTGGGAAAAGGTATGAAGTCTATTGCCGGGAAGCCGAAGTGAATGTGAGTTTGGGGAAGTCTAAGGAGAAAGGAAAAATCGAATTTTCGGTGCCTCTCTCTCTGAGTTTCATGTTTTGAATTGGGAGAATGAAGTCTCCTAAGTTGCGTTGTTGCCGAAAGCTACTAGTTGTCATAAGTTGCCACCCTAGTCGAAGTTATTGAAAAGAGGTCGAAATTTTGGGAGGCTGACTTGGTGTGGAGGGAAGGTCTTGTCTTGTTCTGGGTGAAGAGTCTCAAAGAATAATATTCAAAGGAAGAATTACCTTGATTGGGTCTTCCCCTCTAGGGGGGTTTTTCCCTGGCATGTACCTACATCTTGTCTATTATTTTATGTGCTCCTAGTTTTGGTAATTGCTTGATGAGCAAAAGAATGAAGATATAAAGAATCGTAATAATAAGAAACATCACAAGTAATTATCAAGATCAATAAATCTTTACTACCTTTCTGATTGTCTAACATGCACATCACAAGAATAAAGGAACCTTCAAGTAGTCCAAAGGGACAAGAAAGAAAATAGAGCTATCCAAGAATGAATGCTACAATTGTCACAAGACGGGTCAGTATAGAAGTGATTGTCCTGATAATCCAAGAAATAAAAATAGAAACAGGGATTGAGCAAATACTTCTGAAGAAGGATCTCCAATGATCCGAGTTGACTCAACTCCCGGATTTAACCAATATCTTTTGCTTTCGTGATGTGATTAGAACTAAAATTAAAATAGCATAAAGGAACATAAATGCATGATCTAAAGAAGAAGGAACATGACAAGAATTAGCAACATAAAACACAAGAAGTTGATAACGGTGTTTGTCCAGGAGGGACTATGTCTTCGGGCCCAGTGTCAAGATGGTGTAGGTCGCTGCATTAAGTGCTGGAAAGAGTGATGATGTACATGCATGTGTTTTCTCTATCATACAAGGAATATGCCCTCACGCAGGAGTTGCTATAATAGATGTTCCATTGCAGGAACTCTCATTCAAAAAAGGACTCCTATCAGTATGACATAATTTCACATATGACAATAATGAGCATCCCACCAATCATGGCATCAAAGGGATCTCAATTCAGACATACATGACTACAACATGAGTATCCCGTCAACATGACGAAAAAGGGATCTCAATAACAACATGACAAGAAGTACATCTCACAGATGATTCCGCGTCACATCAAGCAGGAATCATGAAACAAGTAAGAAAACAAGATCCCACATCAAACATCAAATAGGGATCTATGCAACGCAATGCATCTCATAGAAAAATGAAGTACATGAACACACTACATATACCTCACATCTTGGGGCCATCTGAAGAAAAGGATGTCAAACTGCTGAAGCTGGCCGTACCATCAATCTCGCGACGTCAAATCTCATGGAATGACTGCTCGCACGTTGAATGCTGACACCTGCACTCCACTTTGAAAAGTGGCTGAAAAATGAAATGATCAAATGGAAAATCTGAATGCACCATCAGATTTGTGGCATTGAATAGGGTAAAATCGACTGTCAAATTTATGAATTCTGAGAAAGTGGAAATCTGGGGCTACAAGAATCTTTTAGATTCCCCCTAGATTCCTCGAAGATTCCCTCCTCCGAGGTACCTAAAGATCTGTTGTTCAGATTAAAGTTTTTACTGCGCCATCAGGCTTGTGTAGCTAAGAGGTGTAAGATCGACATAAAATTTGTCCAATTTGGACACTGGAAAAATTTCTCCCTCCTAGAAATTTAGCTCAATCACGGTTCCACCTGCTCTTTTCCCAGGTTCATGGTTCCCCCTACAATAAAAATTAATTAAAAAAAAGCCACGTCTCGAGTTCTGTGTCACGTTCTCCCCTCCCCGAGTGCACTACGGAAATGGTTTTATATAAGATTTTGTGGCGGATATTACAATGAAAAGGTCGTTGGTCTGTTGGTTAAGCGTGAAGGTGACGAGGCGGGAAGTCAGGGGTTACAACCCCGCCCCTCCAAATATATGCATAGTTCATTTAATTTTTTTGGTGCGTTGTATTAACTTAACAACAGTTAATATTTAATTTTGGGTGCGTTGTAATGAAGGGTGGACCCGATGCATTAAATGGTGGAGTGGTTTGGATTGTATGCAATTTGTTGTAATGTTGGTTGGGTTGGCATAATTCCATATGGGGCCGGCGGAGCCGCTAGCCATGGGTTCAACTCCCACCGGTTCCACATTAAACATATCATATGGTTGTTATTATATGGAGAGGTGTGTGGTGGTGGGGGTGGTGACCCGCCACCTCCTTTATATTTTTTTTTGTTTTTATATGTAACAATGTGATTTTGAAAATTCTCGAACATTAACTGAAGGAGTCAATTTAAGTAGGCCACAAATTCGCCCGGAACCTGGCCTAGGTTGGATGAAACCCAGTGGCTGAATTTTTTCCAAATCGCTGCCTCCTTAAGCCTGCCTAGTGACCTAAGTCAACCCTGAACTTTGATTGCTCCTAACTTTTGCATACAGACACGGTTTGACGAACCGTTCACACCACCATGATCACGACGACGAGATCTTCAACATGAACCTAGTTTTATCACAATCCAAACACTTTGATTTTTGACCCTTCCTGAGTCCTCTTGGACTTATGCATGTGTCTGGAGCCACCTGGATCAATCCTTCCCACTGAGGAGCTTTTGGTCCTCCAAAAGCATGAAAAATAATCTGCAACTTCTCTGTACCTTGTCTTCATCACAAGAATCCTGAAAGATCTCGCTTCCATCTCCTTCACCTTTGTTCTTCAGAGCCTTAAGTGATGAGTCGACACCTGCAACCTCTACAACCTGTAGTACATTGTTTTTGCAAATTACATGCTTGAATTTCATGACCAACTAATGACCCAAGCATCCCATACTTGCCATGAGTTTATAACACATACTCGATGGTCAAGTTACATCAAAATGGAAACAATACCCCAGCTACTAAAAACAAGGCCAACATATCATCGTTGCTTCAACAAGTGATGGAAAACAAATCATCACTACAACACATGATTTAAAAAAATAAGGCCAAACACTATTGTTTCTTTGACAAGAGATGGAAACACAACATCGCTTTCACAGTTTATCATGCAACTCAAAATAAGACTAGACATCATTGTTGCTTAACAGGTGATGGAAAACACGTCATCACTTTTACATTTTAAAATGCAAAAAATGATTTACAAAATCATGACCATGACAAGCTAACATTTTTAGAAACCATTTTTCACTTATCAAGGTGAATGGGTTGCCTCCTTGTGGCGCATTCATTGGTCGAACAATTGTTTCATCTGGTTCATGCACCAATGCTTTGTCTTTAAGGCATTGCTCTGGATGGAGCCTCCAACATGTGGCTCGTTGATGGCCACCTCTGTCGCAATGACTGCAATAGGTATTCTTCCTCCACATCTGCTTAACATGTTTCCTTACCTTCTATTGAGAGGATCTTTCATGCCTCCTCCTTGTGGGTGCTGATATTCTTTTCCAACACTTAGAAAATGTATGGTTATGTAATCCACAAAAGGTACATGTTTTTCGAAGCCATGTTTTACATTCATCATTAACAACATGATTATAATCGAAATGAACATTCGAATATCGAAATTAGTTATACCTTTCCTTGCCATCTCTGGTGTCATTATGGTGATAAGAGCTTGACTCAGCTCTCTCCTTGCAATGGCCACTGCTAGGGGATGATGATGATGTGTTCCCATCATTATCTTTCCTCAACAATTTCGATGATGCCTCGAAAGAATCTGACACCTTTGAGCATTCTCCTTCGGTGTATCTCATCCTTGTAAGGATCCTCATGTTTGTCCCTGTAATTGGTATCTCCACATCTCCAATAAAAATCATACTATGTGAAGACGAAACTGAAAGGAAATCAACATCTTTTACCTCCACTGTCGAGTTGGAAAGAATTGATGAGGGTTCCTCATCATCTGTTGTTGGTGGTTCATTGTATGTCTCGACGGATTCCCCAACTTCTTTCCTGACATACACAAGTCCTACTTGACAGGGTAATTCTTCTACTTTGATGGGGTTGACAATGCCTTAGCCATTAATGCCCAAGCCTTTTCCTTCATACCCCATTCTCTTTGATAGTTTGGAGCCAATTCCTATGGTATGATTTTCAAAAATAGCGAAATCATCATCAGGAAACATACATGAATTCGAAGAATTACTTTTTACCTCACATGGGTCACGCTGTATCTTTTCCAAGGCCTCATCCTTAGCTTGAAGCTATCGTAGCAAACTTTGTTTTTCCTCTTTCTCTTCATGTAGAAGCATCTTCAATTCAACGTCTCTGTTTGATATTCTGGTTGTTGTGCTTTAGTTATTCCAAGGCCTCTTCCATGGCTCACAACTGAAGCTGCAATCGCTCCTTTTCCTCTGCCTCTTTTTGTAGAGCTTCATACATTATTTCCAACCCTTGGTAAATTTTGAGCATGGTCTCGTACATCGCTTTTTCGTCCTCTGTCATTGCACATTCCATTATTCACGCTTGCAATTCACATCCATGCAAAGAGCGCTTTGATACCAAACTTGATCCGAGTTGACTCAACTCCCGGATTTAACCAAGATCTTTTTCTTTTGTGATCTAATTAAAATTGAAATTAAAATAGCATAAAGGAACATAAATGCATGTTGTAAAGAAGAAGGAACATGACAAGAATTAGCAACATAAAACACAAGACGTTGATAACGGAGTTCGTCCAGGAGGGACTACGTCTTTGGGCCCGGTGTCAAGATGGTGTAGGCCACTGCATTAAGTGTTGGAAAGAGTGATGATGTACATGCATGTGTTTTCTCTATCATACAAGGAATATGCCCTCACGCAGGAGTGGCTCCAAGAGATGTTCCGCTGCAGGAACTCTCATTCAAAAAAGGACTCCTATCAGTATGACATAATTTCACATATGACAATAATGAGCATCCCGCCAATCATGGCATCAAAGGGATCTCAATTCAGACATACATGACTACAACATGAGTATCCCGTCAACATGACAACAAAGGGATCTCAATAACAACATGACAAGAAGTACATCTCACAGATGATTCCGCGTCACATCAAGCAGGAATCATGAAACAAGTAAGAAAACAAGATCCCACATCAAACATCAAATAGGGATCTATGCAGCACAATGCATCTCATAGCAAAAAGAAGTACATGAACACACTGCATATACCTCACATCCTAGGGCCATCTAAAGAAAAGGATGTCAAACTACTGAAGCTGGCCGTACCATCGATCTGGTGGCATCGAATCTCATGGAATGATTGCTCGCACGTTGAAAGCTGACACCTGCACCCCACTTTGAAAAGTGGCTGAAAAATGAAATAATCAAATGGAAAATTTGAATTCACCAGCATATTTGTGGTGTCGAATAAGGTAAAATCGACTGTCAAATTTCTGAATTCTGAGAAAGTGAAAATCTGGTGCTACAAGAATTTTTTAGATTCCCCCTAGATTCCTCAAAGATTCCTCCAGATTCCTCAAAGATTCCCTCCTCTTGGTCATCTGAAGATCTATTGTTCAAATCAAAATTTTGACTGCACCATCAAGTTCGTGTCGCTGAGAGGTGTAAGATTGACATAAAAGTTGTCCAATTTGGACACTGGCAAAATTTCTCCCTCCTAAAAATTTGGCTCAATCATGGCTCCGCCTACTCTTTTCCCAAGTTCATTGTTCCGCCTAAAATAAAAATTAATAAAAAAAAAATGTGTCTTGGGTTTTGTGCCACGTTCTGCCCTCCTCGGGTGCACTGCAGAAATGGGTTTATATAAGATTTTGTGGCAGATATTACATTGAAAAGGTCGTTGGCCTGTTGGTTAAGCGCGGAGGTGACGAGGTGGGAAGTCGGGGGTTCCAACCTCGCCCCTCCAAATATATGAATAGTTCGTTTGATTTTTTCGACGTGTTGTATTAACTTAACAACGGTTAATATTTAATTTTGGGTGCGCTGTAATGAAGGGTGGACCCGATGCATTAAATGGCGGAGTGGTTTGGGTTAATGCAATTTGTTGTAATGTTGGTTGGGTTGGCATAATGCCATATGGGGCCACCACTTAGGCGGGGCCAACGTAGCCATTTTCCATGGGTTCAACTCCCATCGGTTCCGCATTAAACATATCGTATGGTTGTTATTATATGGAGAGGTGTGCGGTGGTTGGGGTGGTGGCCCGCCACCTCCTTTATATTTTTTTTTTGTTTTTATATGTAATAATGTGATTTTGAAAATTCTCAAACATTGACCAAAGGAGTCAATATAAGTAGGCCACAAATTCGCCCAGAATATGGCCTAGGTTGGCCGAAATCCGATGGCCAGATTCTGTCCAAATTGTTGCCTCCTTAAGCCTGCCCAGTCACCCAAGTCAACCCTGAACTTTGATTGCTCCTAACTTTCGCATATGGACTTGGTTTGACGAACCATTCAAACCACCATGATCACAACGACAAGATCTTCAACATGAGCCTAGTTCAAGCACAATCCAAAAACTTTGATTTTTGACCCTTCCTAAGTCCTCTTAGACTTTTGCATGTGTCTGGAGCCACTTGGATCATCCAAAGAAGAACAAGACCAAAGAATCGGAAATAAGGGACTTACACTACTAAGTGCTCTACAATAAATTTTTGAATTAGTTTCCTTTATGTTTTTATTTCTAGTACTTGTAGGCTTAACATGCTTTGGAAAAACATTTTTGAATTTTTTTGATAAAGTTATAGGTATCCCTCAAGATTGGATTGAGAGGGATTCGTCACCATTTTTCAAAGATAAGTATATTATTCCTTGTATTACCTTTTATATTAGTTTCCTTCTCTTATCTAGATGACTTTGTATTAGGTGCTAGTAACATTTATTTTCATATTTTTCTTGTTTAGGAAAGGCTTGTTAAATGCTCAAGGGATATGGAGAAGACCTCACAAGACAAAGCATGATAGAAGTTCTATTTGAATTGATGTCATATAAGGTTTGTCTAGAAAACAAATCAAAGGTATGTTCTCTTCGTGATAAAGGTATATTCCTTCATTCTAATAAATCTGCTTTACATTACTAATAAGTGTTATGTCTAGGACCTTTGAATCATAAAGATTCTTATTTGGGTGATTAATCATTAGATTGAATCTACCCTCATTAAAATCATCATGTTTGTGGAACCCTAAAAGGTTCTTTTTAAAACCCTAACCTAAGGTTATGTTAATGCCAATATGAAAACCCTAGTCTACTTAGGGTTACTAATGAAATCTAGATAATATTATTCTTTTGATGTTTGGTGTTTGGATGGTAATGTCATGTTTGGATTTTTAGTATTGTTATGGAAACCCTTGTCCTTTAGGGTTGGATGGTAATATGTTCCTATACCTTCAGGCATTGGTAAATTAGGTTTTATAAGAAAAACCCCTATAATAGCTAGAGTAAGCTCCTAAGAATGAAACCCTAGGTGTATGTTTGTCCATCTAATCAAAACCCTAGCCTAATCAAGATTTCTATATGCCTAACTTTAAATGTATTAATATTTGTGTTTTGGGTTACCTTATAGATATTATTGTGATATTTTTATGCGTGATTATGGAATCCTAGATATGTATATGTGCTAGCCTACTCGTTGATGCTCATAGTTCTAGGGTTTGTAACTAAGCCCTAGTATAAGTTTGATATTCTAGGATATGGTGATATTGTTTCCATTATGATGACAAAATATGGGGTTTACATCAAACCTTAGTAAAATTTGATCATATTATATTGTGTTGTGATCGGTTTTATTTCTTGACATCTAAGGCTTAGTATCTCAAATATGGAATCTAGGATTTGCATTAAATCCCAGTAGAAGTCTAACATATGAATTCTAAAGTTGTTGGATGCATTATAAAATTGCACTTGTTTGAATTTCTTCTAGGGTTTGCAATATGTCATAAAAGAGTTTGTCATATCCCTTTATTCAATATTGAGGCCCTAGATATAATAAGATTGATATCTTGATTGAGTTACCGATGTAATCGAGGGGTTATAACCAGACACAAGCAAAAAGTTGAAGTTCAAAAGTATGTGTCTCTTATTGATTATGAACCTAACTAAGTTTAGGTATTTGATATCTAAAGTCTAATGATTCCATATAGTTAATATATATATACATATATATATATATATATATATATATATATATATATATATATATATGTATTTGGTTGTACTTGTTGTTTAAGTTGTGCAGGTACATAATCTTCAAGATGTTGAAGATATTCGTTAATTTGATTGATAAGCATGATGAAGGAAGTTATATGAATGACAATGATCGAGATGAATCATATAAGAATAAATATTCTTCGACGTCATAGAAAGTAGGTGATCTCCCTAAGTTAAGTGGGAGCCTGGATGGAAGAAACCTCCCAAGTTGAGAGGGAGGACATATTATAGTCATGATGGATACCTTGAAGAAGAAATTGGAGAATATATATTGGGGTGTTGCTAAAAGAAGGAAAGCATGATCTGATTGTAGAATATGTTGTTGCATGTGAAGTAGGAAAGGAAGTTGTATGGTTGAGGAAAATTTTGTCAAGATTCATATGGGAAGCCTCTAAGTCCTACTTTGATAAATTGTGAAGCATCATCAAGATGTTGTAAGACCTCGGAGGTTTGTGTTTACTTATGTATTTGAAATTTTGTTACTAATTGGCGTTGTGATTTTCATGTAAATCTCTCAAAGTTTTGGAACAATGCTTGATAGTACCAATATGTTGGATTGAGAGAGATTTGATGTTTTGAGGCATTGTGTGTAATATAAAATTCTTGGCAGGACATATGGTTGTCCTATGTGTTGATGTCTAGTTCCCGAAGTAGGGAGGGTGGTGTTGGTCATATAGCTATGACCTTGCATTACGCAATTAGTTACCTGGGTTGATGGTTAGCAAGTAAGCATGATGGTACCTAGAGTGGCTGAAAGATTTAGTCCATCTTAGTCCCACTTGGATAGATTTCCCTGGTCAAGGTTCTAGTTTGTGGCACCGTGTGTGCCTAAACTCTTCATGGTTCATGTGTTTTTATATCTTCCACGTACTTGTATATATGTGTGTAATTATGAATACCTCCCTAGTTCAGAGGGAGTGTGTTGAAGAATGTAACTAGGTTTGGTCTTCATACTTGTATTTGAGTCATAATTAATTGTATTTATCAAAAGAAAGAAAAAGAAATTTTTATTATTATCATTATGACTTATTAAAGCATGGGTTTCATGCTTGGGTCATCATGTTATAGGTCAAAGTCCCCATTGAGGATTTACAGGTTTTGTCTTGAGTCATTAGATTCATTGTCCATTTTATGAGACCCTTCTTGGGCTTTGAATCAAGTAAAAAGAATTTTTATCAAGTCAAATAAGCCATTTGTCACCTCCACACCAAGTCGGCCCTCAATTGATCAAGCCAGCCTACATCAAGGTAATTTGACCCACAGAAGAGTCTATAAATAAGGGAAGTTTGATTCATTCAAACGATAACTCACACAAGTTCGATATATAAGCCAAGGAAGCAGAAAAGTGTGAAGTTGCAAGAAGAAGAAGAAGAAGAATTTTAGAGAAGGGAAAACTCAAAGTTTTGGGATATTTATCTCTCACATGTGTGGTCACTGGGCTATTGCAGTCAGTCGAAATTTTTGTTGATGCTACTAGGTCAAATTTTATGTTGATGTTGTTGGGCATTGGAGAAGGTATGTTATTTTCATTTACTTTGTTATATTTTCTTCAAAACTCACAACCTTTTCACATCATGAGCTAGGCATATGACACAAAAATATGATAGGATCTAGAAGATTTATATGTAATATGAAATAGCTAATAATTACCTTTTTCTATGCAGAAAACAGAAGACCGTCATCCCAAAAGAAAGAACGAGACCAAGTTAACTGTTGTCCCTTCGGTAGGGAACCGCATTCAAACAAGGCGATCCAAATTGGAGCGTAACAGCCAGAAAAAGGAAAAGGAAATCTCCAATCGGCGCAACAGAACAGAAGGATAACTGCAAATTAACAGCTTGGCGAATCCCTCAGGATCCTTCGATCCTGAGGGATCACTATCTTAACAATTCTCTGTATTGTTGGTATCGTCGTTCGGCTATTATAAGAAGGGGCAGCACTGCTAGCCCGAGGGGGACTGATTGTCATTTTATGTAACTTTTATTTGTATTTGAAACTTTGATCATCGATTCTCATTGAAGATTGATCCACTGTAACTCTGTTTTGACGTTTTAATATAAATCTGGTTGCCGTTCTATCTTTGATTCTGGAGTAATTTCAAGCGGTGTGTCCCTGGAGGCTAAGGGCCCGGCCCTGGAGGATCACTCGCTCCTGTATCATATTTCTGATTCATGTGTGGTTTGATTTCTTTCATTTACTCTATTCAGTAATTTGATGTGCTTTACTGTTTTACATATCAGCTCTGTTATATATGTACTTGGTTAAATACTATTGTTATCTGTAACAGGAATGCTATGTTAATGTTCTAACATTGTATCACATTGTTGTTCCTTTTGACAATTGATATAACACTATTGTTCCTTACAGATTTTCGTTCAATTATAGTTCAACTGCGTTGTATGCTCCTAAATCGATACTACCGTATGATTTATTCTTAAATTGTGATTGTTGTTCATTCGGAATTTTTGTTTCGTTACAACTGTTGTTCTATTATAATTGTTGTTACTTTATAATTGTGATTCATGCGTATTGTATCGAAGCTCAGATTACTGTTTTCTTTGATGTTAAGTGTGTTGCATGTTTAACTTGAGTTGTTGTTCCATACTTTATTTCTAACAGTCTGTTGTTCCATTTTTGTTTGCTATTCAATTCGAAAGTTATTACTTAATTTGTGTAGATTATAATTCTTGCTGCATTCATTTCCGTAGATTAAGGGTTTGATGTTCAATCCGGTTAAATAGAAATAGTTGTTGTTCTATTTCCTGTCAATTTAATATTATCATTGCTTTGGTGTGTAGAAGGTCTGAGACTATAGTGGACATCGACATATGCTGTCTCGTTCCCAGTTTGACGATCCTTCCTTTGAGTGCCTTTTTTATTGTATCAGTTTACAAAGGGAAGAGTTACTGTTATTGTACCCTCGACTGATGAATTCTCTGAATGCATGATTTGAATTCTAGGTTTCTTTTTGCAAATAAGTTTAATTCCAAGCATCTATTTACTCTTGTATTAAAGAGCACTATACTACTAGCATTACTCTGAAAAACGACCCCCTCAAACTGAGTACACTCTTTGAAATAAAAAATTGTTCCTGGATTGATAATTAATGTAGGGTAAAAAGAGGTAAAAAGATAGTGGCACTGTTGCCAGGGAAGAGTGTAGCCATTTGTTTTTTTTCCAGAGTGATGTAAGAACTTGCTAGGAGATAACTGGGTTTTAAAAACGACAGGTAAGAACCTACGTACAGAGCATGTAATAGCCCTGCTCCCTTGCCCGCTTTCCTGCAGATTTGTTGTTTTTTTCTTTGGGTAGAATTTAGCATTTGATTTGTGTGCATGACTAAGCAGAAAAAGCCTGAAAAGAATCATAAACCTCTACCCAAGCCTGATAAAGCTAAGGGGCTGGTGACCCTTGGCCGATCGACCTTTATAGACGAAATCCTTAAGAAAGCAGAGTCTCAGCCTTTAGTAGGATCTAGAAATGTTGCTTCTAGACAACCTACTAGTTCCCTTCAGGTCACAGGATCACCATCTGTAGCCTTTGTTGAGGTGCATAGTCACATCAAAGAGCAATATTTTCAAGAAATTGAAAATTCTAGCCCAAAATCATTGCAAGAAGGGAAACTTAGCAACCTTTGTGAAGAAAGAGGAGAAACAAGAGAAACTGAAGAACCAAGATCTCCTCTTGGGACAATTCAGCCACTAAGTAGCCCAGATAAGGGAAGTGCTGCAAAAATCGTTTATAACGAAGTTGAAGAACCTAAAGAACCAGAATCTCCCCAGACATTAGGCACTCTCATCGTCCCAGATAAAGGAAGTGTTGTTAAGGCCATTCCTGTTAAAGTCATTCCTTCTCAGCCTAGGAATACCCTCCTAGATATCCCAAAAGGTTATTGGCATATATTTGACCAAATGGCCTAGAACCAGCCAAACACCCAAACCTCTACACTACAATACCCCATTGTGGATACTGCAACTAATGCACCTATGAAAGCAATCCCTCTCCAGCATATCCCTACATTCCATGGACTTACATCAGAAGATCCAGATGCATTCCTATTTAAATTTGATGTGTTGTGTAGGGGATATGACTATACCACCGATCCCCAAAAAAAATTGTTCCCCTCTACATTAAAAGGGGTTGCTTTAAGATGGTTTATGGGATTGGGTGGTGGTGTTATAAATAACTGGGATCAAATGAAGGAATCTTTTCTAAAAAAGTACCAGGATTATTGCAGGTGTAGAGAGTTAAAAGATGAAATATTTCAGATTGTAGCTAGACCAAATGAAACATTAGAAGAATATGTTGAATGTTTTCAGTATAATCTTCAAAGATCTCCTTATGCATCATTACCCTTACCTAATAATGTATTAAAAACAGCATTAATTAGAGGAATGAAGGAACAATGGTTTGAAACACTAAATATTATGGGAAAAGGAGATATTTATCAGGAAAATTTTGCTGACATTATTGATTTATGTATCAGGAGCTCGAGAGGTAGCACAAGACTCAAACCAACGGAACATGACAGGCTTACAAGAGACAACAAGATCTCTGCAGAGGGAGTAACTCGCGTAGAAATTGGAAATTTATTAGAAAATTTTAAAACTGACATATTGGGGACACTGACAACACAACTTGATATTATGCAGGGCAAACAAAAGCAAGCAGAGGCAAAACAAAATTTGGCAATCTTCTGTCCCAGATGCAAAAAGAAACACAGCCACAAGGAGTGTCCATTAGATGCAGTCCAAGTTTGCGCCATTTGTACAAAAGACCATTCTACAAAGAGTTGTCCCTCACTTCCTGGATTGAAGGCAGTATATAAGTAAGCTGAAGAAGAGCCAGAACCAGTGTACCTATTCAATCAGCACCGTCAATGCCAGCAGTGACAGTCAAGTATGTTCCCAGACCCAGCTTCTTCTTTTCAGCCTCCACAATATCATGCTCAACAATATAATACAATGTGGCAAAATCAACCTCCATTCTCAAATTGGTCACAACGACCATTTCCTTCATCATCACCATGGCCAAATCAAGCAAGCCAACCCAATTGGCCAAATTTTCCCTCTACCCCACCATATTGGCAAAACAATGTATATCCCACACAATGGTCCCCTCCTACTTCACAGAGTCAAGTCTGGCAGACAAACTGGCAAAGACCGATGAATCAGCTAGTAGGAACCATTTCGCTCCCTCAACCTACACTGCTAGCATTACAACAAAACCCCTAGCCTAATTTAAGACCGCAACTCCCAGCCCAACCCAACCCTAATCTGAATAACAGATCATTCCAATCTATTCAAATAATTGAAACACCAGAGATAGGAACCGATCTAAGGGAGTATAATGATATCCAATTAAGATCTGGGCACATCATTGAAACAGAGGAAGATAAAATCGTTCAAGTTGAAAATCAGTTACCTATAGAACAACCACTACAAGAAGAGGATGTGATCAGACAAAAAACTCATAATCAAGTAATCACATCTTCCCCTCCATTCCCAGAGCGATTAACTATACCTCGATCTCTACAACATCCTGATTTTGACATTCTGGGAGAACTTAAAAATCTGTACATAAAAATTCCACTCCTCCAAGCTATCCAAGACATCCCGATATATGCGAAAACCATTAAAGAGCTATGTATAAAAAAGCCAAGGAGGAGAATAACAAATAACCCAACAATCCAAGTAGTTGGTACTCTATCTGATCTATTATCAGGAAAAGAAACACCCGTTAAATATGAAGACCCAGGAAATCCAATAGTAACAATACAAATCAATGGACAAACCTTCTCAAATTCCTTAGTTGATCTAGGAGCTGCAATCAATATCTTAACAACTACCACTTGTCAAAAACTGGGCATTACATCAATAGAACCGACTTCTACTTTATTAGAACTGGCTGACCGATCCGTGGTTAGGCCAGAGGGCACATTACATGATGTCATGGTATCTGTTGATTCCTGGGAGTATCCTGCCAACTTTCTGATAATAAACCCCAAAAACCAACTTGATGGACATCCATTGATTTTAGGCAGACCTTGACTTGCAACCGCTGACGCTTATATTAGCTGTTGACAAGGTAGTATGACCATAACTAGAGGAGCCAATATCAAAAATCTAGCTTTATATCCTCCAGCCCAGCCAAGTGTTACAATAATGAAAACTAACAAGCATCTTGTATCATACCTCACCGAAAACATTAGATCCACATTAACCATAAAAGATACCCTCGATTTCAAAGACCAAACAGAGGATGATGTCATTAACAACTTTCTTAGCCAGACTAAATCTAGATCCCACATACAATGTCATGTTATAGAAGCAGCATTTCATAATGAATTAGAAGAAGATCCTCTTAAAGATACTCATGACCAAGCAATACCTACTACCTATGTCTCAAATAGCAAAATTGTAGAAATAGAGCCAGGAAAGACTTTAAACATAAATGCCACCCTGACTTCTAAACAAGAATACAAGCTAATCCAACTACTAAGGAAATACAAAGAAGCATTTGCATGGGGCTACCCTGACATGAAAGGAATTGATCCTCAATTATGTACACACCACATTTATATAGAGAAGGATGCAAGACCAGTTCGCCAACCACAAAGGAGACTTAACCCTCATCTAAAAGACATTGTAAAAGCCGAACTTCAAAAACTTTTAGATGTGAACTTCCTCTACCCTATCTCCGATAGTAAATGGGTCTCTCCACTTGTTGTGGTGCCAAAGAAGAATGGAAAGTGGAGGATTTGTGTGGATTATAGAGAGCTAAATAAATCAACACAAAAAGACCACTTTTCCCTTCCATTCATTGACCAAGTATTAGACACCTTGGCAGGAAATAAATTCTTTTCAATGGATAGATTGCCCCTAACGACCAAGACAAAACCACTTTTACTTGTCCTTGGGGAACATTTGTCTATAGAGTTTTACCTTTTGGCCTATGCAATGCCCCTGCCACATTTCAAAGGGATATCCTCAGCATCTTTTCAGATTTAATAAATGAAGCGCTTGAAGTATACATGGATGATTTTACACCATACGGGGATGATTTCGACCCAGCATTGGACACATTAGAAAAAGTGCTACAGTGATGCATTGCCACCATGCTCTGTCTGAGCCATGAAAAATGTTATATGATGATGACTGAAGGACTTATTCTAGGCCATTATATTTCAGCAGCTGGAATACAAGTAGATCCGGCCAAAATTCAAATAATTTTGTTAGTACCTACTCCTACCACTCAAATAGAGGTACGCAGTTTTCTTGGATTCTCTAGTTATTATAGAAGATTTATAAAACATTTTTCTCATATTGTTGCACCTTTATATGCACTGACAGGGAATGTTGACTTTGTTTGGACAGAAAAATGCGACCAAGCTTTCGAGAATCTAAAAAAACTCATGTCAACAGCCCCAGTACTCTGAGGACCAAATTGGGACCTGCCATTTCAAATTTCATCAGATGCTTCAGACACAACTATTGGAGCAGTCCTTGGGCAGGAAGAAGATAAAAAACCATATGCAATTTATTATATTAGCAAAAATTTGTTGCCTACTAAATTGAACTATACTGTGACTGAAAAGGAATTTTTAGCTGTAATACATGCCATCAATAAATTTAGGCATTATATCACTGGATATCCTATCATTTTATATACAGATCACTCTGCCATAAAATATTTAGCAAATAAACCAATCACAAATGGTAGAGTAACCAGATGGCTGATTTTATTGCAGGAATTCGATATCACAATAAAGGACCAACCGGGAAAAGAAAATCCTGTAGCTGATTTTCTCTCGCGAATGCCAAAACCAGTGGATGCAACAGCGGTCGAGGATCAATTCCCAGATGAACATTTGTTCGCTATCACTGTTAAAACACCTTGGTACGCTGATGTTGCAAATTATTTAGCAGTAGGCAAATTACCAAAACATCTGACCCCCAATGAATGAAAGCAGATTGTTCAGCGTAGTACTCTATTTTCTTGGATTGGGGGCTACCTGTTTCATATAGGGGCAGATATGCACATTAGAAGATGTGTTCGTGAAGACGAAATTTTTGACATTTTGAAAGCTTGTCATGACGGACCATGTGGCAAACATTTCAATGATCGAAGAACTGGACACAAGGTCCTGCAAACAGGGTATTATTGGCCCACGATTTTCAAAGATGCAAAAAAGTTCGTTCAAGCTTGTGACCACTGCCAAAGAGCATGACACCCTGGATAGGCTAATGAAATGTCCATGAACCCACAGCTAGTTATTGAACCATTTGAACGATGGGCGCTTAATTTGGTTGGTCCAATCAACCCATCGTCAAATCAGAAAACATACATTCTGGTAGCAACAGAATATGTCACCAAATGGGTTGAAGCAGAGGCATTACCGAGAGCTACAGAGGATTCTGTCATTTAGTTCATGTTCCACATATTTGTGCGATATGGCCTCCCAAGAGATATAATTACAGATGGTGGACCACAGTTTGCTAGTAACAAGATTGTTGCAACACTGAAAAATTATCATATACAGCATAAAATTACTACTCCATACCACTCATAGGCAAATGGTCAAGTAGAAAGCACAAAAAAAATAATAGAAGCAATAGTGACAAAAACCATTGCATCACACAAACGCGATTGGGCTGCAAGACTGCCAGAAGCATTGTGGGCATACAGAAAAACATGGAGAAGTACTACTGGTTATTCACCATATCAGCTAGTCTTTGGAAAGGAACCCATCTTTCCGATAGAATTTGAAATACAGACATTACAAACAGCACAAGAGGTTGGTCTAGATTTAGACGAGGCTCAGACTAATAGATTACAGCAGATCAATGAGCTAGATGAAATCAGGCTCTCTGCCCTTCAACATACTGCGTTAATACAACAACAACGAGCCAAATGGCATGACGCCCTCATTAAAAAGAAAGTCTTCTGCGAAGGAGATTGGGCACTCCTATATGACTCTAGGTTCCAGGATTTCCCCGGGAAACTTCAGACTCGCTGGCTGGGACCATACGAAATCCAGAAGGTACATGATAATGGCACCATTACTCTAACCACCATTGATGGATCCGAACATACCTTTAAGGTAAATGGCCACCGAGTTTGATTATACCGCAAACCACTTACTCGGGAATCCTTCTACCAATAACTCCGCAAAGACTCTGACATGCAGATTCTGGTTGAGGAAGAGAACTCTTCCTCCCCTTTGGTTAAGTAATTCGACTAATTTTACACACTGTACATAATTCCTTTTTTGTATATATTTTCTTGCAGTTGTATAACATTTGCACTTTGTTGTTCCTGTCAAAAGGAACAACACTTTCACCACTTTGTTGTTCCTTTCAAAAGGAACAGCATTTTTCACCATTTTGCTGTTCCTTTTTCAAGGAACGGCACTTCTGCACTTTGTTGTTCCTTTCGCAAGGAACAGCATTTTCACCATTTTGTTGTTCCTTTTTTTAAAAGGAACAGCACATTTGCACTACTGCTATTCCTTTTAAAAGGAACAGCATTTCCACCGTTTTGCTATTCCTCTTCGGAAGGAACAACACTTGCATTTTTTTGTTGTTCCTTTTCTCAAAGGAACAACATTTTCGTTTTTTGTTGTTCCTTTTAAAAGGAACAGCATTTCTGTCGTTTTGATGTTCCTTTTTTGGAAGGAACCGCACTTGCATTTTTTTTGTTGTTCCTTTTTCCGAAGGAACAGCATTTCCGTCTCTGTTGTTCCTTTTCCCGAAGGAACGACACATTTTTGTTTCTGCTGTTCCTTTTTCCAAAGGAACGGCACATTCTTGTTTCTACTGTTCCTTTTTCTGAAGGAACAGCGTTTTCATCTCTGTTGTTCCTTTTCCTGAAGGAACGGCACATTCTTGTTTCTGTTGTTCCTTTTTCCGAAGGAACAACATTTTCGTCTCTGTTGTTCCTTTCCCCGAAGGAACAGCACATTTTTGTTCTGTTGTTCCTTTTTCCGAAGGAACAGCATTCTTATTTTCTATTGTTCCTTTTCCCGAAGGAACAACACTTTTGTTCTGAACGGAGTGTTTTGTTTTCTGCTGTTCCTTTTTGCGGAGGAACAACACTTGCGATTTCCGTTGTTCCTTTTTCGAAAAATACAAAATTTTTGCATTGTTTCGCTTGCACTTGTTTTCTTTGTTGATATTCTTCTTAGTGCACAACAGTTAAGAGTTTTTCTTCTTTTTTGCTTGTGATTTTGTACATAGCGCTTTTTTTTTTCCTTTTCCTTTTCCTTTTTTTTGTGTGTGTGTTCTATCATTCGGATCACGTCTAAAACACAACTATACACTTATGCAATGAATATGAGAACTAAAAGATATTGAAATCACCAAATTACATAAAAAGTCGCTATCTTTACAAGAATTTGCTCTGAATTGATAAGAAAAAAGAGGAAAGGACACAACTATTGATTATCTTGTTGTCACTGTTCTACTAATACTGATATGGTTGGTTATCTTTATCATGATGGTTCCTACTAAAATCTCATAATCCTCTTTGATCACTATTACGAATAAGAATGAAGGGCATATTTTTCTATTGAGATGTTAAGACTTCTTCCACCATTCCTACTCTTAAGGAGTGTTGAACCACCCTTTGTGTATAAATAGAGAAAGTCCTCTATAAAAAGAAAAATGTTTATATAGTTTGCTAACATGGGTTTTCAATGAAGGATAGGGGGTCTCATTGGGAGCTAGCATACCATGATCATAAGGAAGAAAGTGAAGTGGCATTCCCACTATGGCCACCAAACCAGGGATATGATCTAAGAGGCACATTAGCAAAATAAAAAAGTCCTTAGAACAGGAGGTCTTATCACGAGCCGGCCTGCCCACCTTTCACTCCTTCCCAGTGAATGGCATTATGATCTATCTGGTTACCAAGCTAGCATAATGGCCTCCATTCTGACATTCCACAGCACTTTCCTAAGCATACACAAAGGATCATGGTTCCATGGGTGAAATAAACAACTCTGTCAAGGTTATGGACACTTGTGGGCAACAGAGCTCTGTTGATGGTATTGAGGTCACATTCTTTATACACCAATAGCACTTATGAATCCCTTCTTCTACCTTTGTAATGGGTCAAAAAAAGATTATGAACATAATTCTTTTGAACCACTAATACATGAAATCTATTATAATCAATCATGATGGAAAAAGTTGATCGTGACTGCATTGAACTTTTTGTGCACGTCAGCTGTCCTATCCTCCCAATCTCGCATCATATCATGGTATTCTCTTATTTATTAAGCGATTCTATGATATACCTCGATTTTGGTAATCCCCTTGTTCTTGTAAACATGGCATCTCGGTATACGTTGTTCCTTTCCGACTTTGTATTATGGCAGTCCAGCACGTTGCTCCCTCATTTGATGGCCGAGGACGGCCTATCACATTACAGGGGGGAGCAGGTGACCTCATAATTCACTGGCATACGTGTCAGTTTTTCATTTGGAGAACTTTTACTTGGGAATAGCAAGGCCTAACGGTATATCGTTTTCCAACTTGCATGGCTTGCTGTTTCAAAATTATTTCCGTGTTATGCTCTGCAACAATTAGCAATAATTTGAACTCTAAACAAGCTTGTTGTTCCGTCATTTTCTCTGTGGTTGCTAACAGCTTGAACAGCCTATTGTTCCATTATAGTCTCTGTGTTTTTACAATTTGCTAAGCATGGGAGAAAAATCAATTCGTAGAGAACCACAAGTGTTGACAATCTCTGATGCCGCACGGGAAATTCTAACAAGGGCAAGATTGATATCTTATCTCGATCGTCTGCAATAATCCATGAGACCGTGGCAATTGAATTTTTGCAAAACCTACAAGAATATCACTCCATGGTAAGGGGGAGACAGATAGCAGTCATCGACGACATAATTGCAGAAGTTTCAGGACTATCAACCACTAGATCTGTGTGGACTCTGAAGAAAGTAAGGCTGCGAGACACCATCAAAATCTTCCAAGATGAAGGTCAAAACCTGACTCGAAGTGGAAAAGGAGTTCTACCAGAAACCTTGGGAGAATGTGGGTAGAATTGGCAAGAGTCATCCAGAGCTACATCACCTGTGAAGGCAGGAAAGACGTGGTAAGACCACGACACCTTAAACTTTTAGCCGTATTGAAACAGAAATGCTCTGTGAATTTTCCTGCATTTTTAAATTCTCTACTACATGACGTTGCCTGAAGCATGAAAAAATCACGACACGTAGAATTGGTAGTAAGTCACCATGGGCTGATATGACTAATAGTTAGCCATAGTCTTGCTCAGCAACAGAACAGCTGGGAAGATCTAATTTTTGCAATAGACGAGGAACTGGCTTTACCAGCCCCCAAACGAAAGCACACTGTAAGCACGTCAAATAGACCTTTGAAACGGAAATTCGTCAGATTGGCATGGATCAGAGGGAGGCTGGAAAATTCCCAAGGGAACACCAGTCAACCAGTGGAAATAGTTGATTCAGGGGATGAGCAACCCCCACAATTGGAAGGAGAAGAGAATGAAAGAGAATTGAATGATGAGGGAGAAACAGAGGAAGAGACCGAACAATCTGGTCAGGCTGAGGAAGAAACAGAGCAATGTGAGGAGAGCCCGTTGCAAAATCCGTTGCGAGAGGATGAATTGGCCCAGATTTTGGCCAACATGGGAGAATATACTCAACCTCTCAGCCCACTAAATCTCCACACAGAGGAAGAGCCACAAGAGCACTCTGTTCATGATAAGAGTGCATCTGAAGAGTTATGCGACGAAGAAGAAGAAGAAAATCACTCCAGCCATGATGAAAGTGCATCTGGAGAGGAAAATGATGAAGATGAAGAAGAGGAACAATTTGTTCCAAGTTAGAATACACCAGAAGAAGTCTATGAAGAAGAGAGGGGGGAAGAAGAGGTTACCCAGGACATTGCAGAGCAAGCTAAGGTTTCTACCCCCAAACAACCCGATCAGCAGAATAATGAGGAAGTACCCAAGAGAAAAATCAAGAAATTGGTCAAGAAGAAAGTCCAGGCCCGAGTGCAAAAACAGCCGTTCCTTCCGATAAAACGAAAGAAGTCAAAAAATTACGGAAAGAACAGCAAAGACTGCTTAATGTAATTGCGTAACTTCGACAACAAATCAGGATTCTAAAAATGGGGAAGAGAGCACAGAGGACTTCGGTGGTAAGACATGCAACCACCCCAACGAAACCTCTCAAGAAAAATATCAGGAGGACTCAAATCTAGCCTGCTGTTCAAAGCCAAAAGGAACAGCATTCGGCTGTTGCCCATGTTGAAGTACAAACAAATGACATAACGACCTGTGACAAAGAAATTCAAATAGAGGCACAGTCGTCTGAGGAAATTCGAACCATAATTACGGGATGACGCAATAAGAAGATTCAGGTGAACCTCCCACTTACAACTACTATGTGGGATAGTGATCCGAGGACAGTAACCCTATGAGAGGGTTTGATGCAAGCCCAGCAAGCAGTAGAAAAACTTACAAAAAAAACTGCCTCTTGCGAAAAGTATGAAGAATTACAACAGCAGCTAAGGAATGTCAATTTATCCGAAAGTCAGGCTTTTGAAGGATGGCGAAGGGAAGAAGAAAGGGTCGCAAAGGTAACTCCTTGGCTAGATGTAGTTATCAAACAAATGGATACCTTATGCTCTTTATACACTGATGTCCTAGCATGTAGAGCGCCTGCTAAGAATTATGCCTTGGTTTTAATGGAACGATATTTGCAATTGAAAATTAATGCTGTTAAAGCAGGAGCCCCATAGAAATAAATACTATTGACGATTTCATAAATTGTTGTAAGCACTATGGGGTAAAGGTTCAGAGATTATTATGCGAGTTCTATTTGCACAACCTTGTGTTAGACCAAGAAACAGAGCAAAACCCCGGCCCTTTCGTTGGGGATATCCAATTGCAGGCATTCATTTCGTTTGGAGTTAATCAAATAAAATGGCTTAAGGCCTATAATGCCTTCCAAACACAAGAAAACGGATTAGACTTATGGGTAAGAGGTGAGCCTAGAGATCCACTGCAGTTATGGAATAAACATAGGAACCTCATGAGGACTTCGGGCGTGATTGAAACATTAGGACCCATTCATACGACAATCAATCAGCAAGGGATAGAATACTTCTTTACCATCAAAGACCTTGCCATTGTAGCTGCTAAATTTCGATATCAAACTTCTAATCCAAATATCCAACTTAGGGAACCATTTAATTATGAGAACTTTAAGTTAGCTGTTGATCGCTTGAGCCTCTATGGTGATCTTATTTTGAGGGAAGGGCCATCCTGGTTAGGTTATAGATTCCGCAGTCCGGTTATCTGGCACCCTGCACCTGGATACCAAGCCTTGTATGAAATGCCTGAGGGTCAGACAGGGCATATTTTTGAACACCTAGCTAGGCATCATGGCTGTAGACCACCTCATGAGATCCCGTCTCCGGCCTACTCTCTCACCGCCTTGCATGTCAACTACAATGTTTTCATGAGGGCATGAAAAAGGGTAAGCAGGGGGGTGTGTTGGGCACTGGAGAAGGTATGTTATTTTCATTTACTTTGTTATCTTTTCTTCAAAACTCGCAACCTTTTCACATCATGAGCTAGGCATATGACACAAGAATATGATAGAATCTAGAAGATTTATATGTAATATGAAATAGCTAATAATTACCTTTTTCTATGCAGAAAAAGGAGAAAACGGAAGACCGTCATCCCAAAAGAAAGAACGAGACCAAGTTAACTGTTGTCCCTTCGGTAGGGAACCACGTTCAAACAAGGCGATCCAAATTGGAGCGTAACAGCCAAAAAAAGGAAAAGGAAATTTCCAATCGACGCAACAAAACAGAAGGATAACTGCAAATTAACAGCTTGGCGATGTTATCACTCAGGTTGTTCCCTTTGACTCCCAAGGGAATACGGCCGAGGTAACCACTAACCAATCTTTTAGCTACAGGTCCTAGCCTACCTACAACCAGAGAGGGCTATCTCTTTATGATTTAACTTTGTTTTGGTGTAATTTTAGGCTAGTTATAATGTGCACGATTTTGTTTTGAGTTTGGTTGGATGATGGTTTCAAATAGATCTGATATGCAGCTCTCAGAATAGCTTAAACCATTGGGCAATGGAGTTAATGACTGTGTACTGCTGAAAGTGCTTGTTGGGAAAGAGGTAGTACTACAGAGCCAGATAGGCATCTATGAAACAAATCTTCAAATCTAGGAATTGATGGCATGGAATCAGGGAATGAAAAGCAATCAAGGATCTTTCACTATGCTGATAGAGGGAAAGGTGAGAATATTATCTAGGAGCAGTTAAGAATTCCTAAATAGCATTCATAATGAGATAATCAGTGCAAATATGATCAATTAAGAATTCATATTCATGACCAATTCTACAGAAAACATAATTAGAAACAGAGATTGAGCAAAGGGTGTATTTAAACAAGTCCTGAGCTATTCTTTTTCTCTGTTGCTGAGATCATGAAACATATATGTGAATTTAGCAAACATAGAAAAGACAAAACATGGTTTAGAAAAACTTATTGTTTCATTAAACAACACAGGAATCCTGTAGTAGCACGCAGCTCATCACATTCACATCCAGACAGTGCAGAAATCATAAACTCCATCAGCTCTTTGTATTAGGAAATCTGAAAGTTACAGTGCAGCTCTTAGAGCGAAAATCATCAACCAACCCCAAATACGTTCTATGGGGAGGTATATATACAAAAATATGATACAAAATATCTAGATGATGAGTCTTCATGTAATAAATTACATCACCAACTCTTCCAAGGAAGTAAATGAAGAATTAAATACTGTAGTTAATATTGGCTTGCTAGCTGTCTATTATGTCAGAGAATTTTTGACTTTCTGGGCTGAATGAGTCGGCTGCCTGCCGCGCATTTATTCTGCATGTGCTTTTCTAGTGTTGTTATGCTGCCTATTGTTGTCTTGGTCTTCATGGTCTTCATCTTTGGTGCTGGGCTACTTTACTTTTAATGAGCTATAATTGACATTCCAATTCTGCTTTATGCTGCTTTGCTGGACCGTGCCATCTGTATATGCTGAACTGTAGTTTATAAAAAAGAATTAATACCCAAAATCACCTGAGCAACGTCCCCATCATTCCTCTCCACCAATCTTCTGTAGGTAGCTGATGCCTTTGAATTTTTATCACTGTTTCATCAGCTTCTGTGTATCTGTAAAAGTTTGGCTGGTCTTCAAAGAGATGATTTATCTCATGTGCAATATAGAATAGATTTTCTAATTTATCAAAGACAGCCTGTCCAGTTGGAGGCCGTGTATCTTCTGAAGTGCTTGAGGAAGCTGTGATTTGATTGGCAGCATAATTGTTCACTCTGTTGGCATAATGCTCATGTGACAACAGTCTTCCAGCACTGGTTACTAGGCTAGGTAGCCCTCTGCTCTGTAATGTTGCGATCTTTATTCTGAAGTCATCCACCTCTGCTTGCATCTCTTGGCATTTTCTCTCCAATGTCTGCACAAAATTCCTAAGGGTTAACACCCTTTTTATTAGCAAAATAGTTTCAGTCTTGTTCCTGATTCCCATTTCGGCCAACTGTCCTTTGGTGCGAGTATTCAAAAATTGGATCATTCTGTTAGCTTGCTCGGGCATGTTTCCTAGAGATGTTCTAGCCTTTTGGTTTTCAAACTGAGCCAAGCTTATTAAATCCATTTGCTCATGAATAGTTTCAATGGATTGCCATTGGTCTGTAATGGATTGGCCAATCTTGGCCCACAAAATTTTCTTGATATCTGCTAGAGTCCTATCAAAAGTGAGCTCTTTCTCCAGCTCCTTTATTCTTCTTTCTAAGGCTTTGACTTCCCTTGTCTTCTCAGCCACTTCTTGTTTTGATTTATCATACTTCTCCTCAATCTTGGCCAGCTTTTCCTTGGTTTCTTTCAATTCTGCCATTTGCAATTCTAAGGCTTCTATTCCTTTCATCATGTTGTCCATTCTCAAGTTGGTCCCTTGTTCTGTAGGTGCTGAAGTAGTTGCTGAAATTGGTGCTGAGCTCGAGGCACCTGCTTCTGATATTGTACCAATGGGAGGGACTGTTGTGGTGGCCGTGGGAGGAGCAGCTGTGAGAATCTGAGCTGTTTGAATTGGCTGAGAGGCCAACTCTCCCTGTCTTCCCTATAATGATGCCTCCAAGGCACTTTCTGTCTCTACCAACCTTTTATGTAAGGTTGTAAGCAAAGCTACTACATCCTGTTCCTCTTTTTGTTGTGCCACCTCTGTAGCTTGAGGATGCAATGTGGGTGACAGCTTGATTTGTCTTCTTAGGGCAGCTATGTCTTCATCCTTCTTCTTTATCAAAGCTTGCACACCCTTGGGATCAGTGGGATCATGTCCCAACTCTATGATGATCTCCTCCAAGGACTTGATTCTATTGTCCTTGGCCTGTGATGAAGCTTTCTCTAACTCTAGTTGGGCAGCAGTATTGTGCAAAGAGTTTTGCAATCTGTGGGCTAACAATGTCTTATCTGCTAGAGTAGAATATACCATCTCCCCAGTCTGCTTGTGCAATTCAATCTGGTCCATCAGATGGATATCCTTGGCAAACACTTCTAGATTGATTCTAATGTAATCAGCAGCTAATTGGGGTTGCTGAGTTGTAGGTCTGAAGTGACCGAGGGTCATTCTTCCTTCCTAGATGTCATAGGCTGCCATTAGCCTTTGCTGATTGGTAGGGGCCATCCTTATTAGCTGGTTGTACAGCTGTAGTCTCACTGGCTCATTCCTAGCTTTGATATCAGTGAATGCTTTTTTAATATCAGAGGCATGTCTGCCCTGTTGCCTTGTGGATGTTACTTCCACCCCCTGTTGCCTCTCCTGCTCCTACTGAAAGGAGTTGGCTGATGTCTCCATGCTTGGGGGAATTTGTTGTTCTGTGGGCCCCTCTGGCATTTCTTCCTCCAAAAAAAGGATTTAACCTTTGCCTCTTTTCTCCTTGCTGCTCTGCGGATGTCCCTGGGGGGGTCTCTTCCTGTCTATCCCTCTTCTTTGCCCTTTCCTCATTTAGAGGTGTCTGTAGCACAGGAATTTCAGTCACTTTTGTTTGAGTTACAGGGTCTTGCCCTTGACTCTGTCCATCTATAGAAGTAGGCCGATCTGCCATCGTTTCTTGCTGTTCCAAATTTTTCACTTGCTCTTCTGAATGTTGCACTGCTTTTCCTTTATCTGTTGCTGCAGGTGGGGCACTTACTTGGGTAGTTTGCTGGGGAGCTGTGGCAGAAGAGGTGCCTTCTCCAAGATGCCGAGGGGCTGTGAAAAACACCTGTCCAAAAGATTCCAAGTCAACTGCTTTTTCAAGATCTTTGATTGATTTTTCTGCTATTTCTTCCTCAGAAAATTCTTCAACTAGAGTGCCCTTTACCCATTCTTGTTGGTTAGCAAATTGCTCAATTTGAGGGATAGTGCAGTGTTCATATGCTGCGAGCCTGTATTTGATTCTTCTAAGGCTTATGAAGTGATTGGGGTCATATGGTGCCCAATAAAAGCTTGTTTTTAGTAACAGAAAATTTTTCAACATTTTGTCTGCCTCCACCCAGGCTTCTTCTCTCTTATTGAAAATGAATGGGCCCAATTGATGTCTGATTTTCAGCTGTGCCTTTTTGCTTTTGCCATAGAAATGGATCAGATCTGCATTACCAAATTTTCGGAAGTATTCCAAGGAAAATAGTCTCATTGGGACATATTTGGGCAGTCTGTAAGGGGCCAATTCACAGCCATAAACCCTGATTACTGTGTGGTTTTGGTAAAAATACCAGTCACCAATGTTGTAGCTTTTGGAAAGTTGCAGGATCTTTTGCATCTCATCAGTAAGTCTGGGAGGAGGATTTGTTGATAATAAGCAGGTAGCTGGATAGACAAAAAGGTCAATGAACTCACAATATGTATATGGAGAGTAATAAACATGGTGGCAGACTGGTGACCAGAATATTACAGACCTTCGCTCCCCCTTGGCATCTAATTTTCTGAGGAAAACAGGGAAACTATCAGGCTGATAGTACATCAGCAAGTGATATATATAGGAGGTATGTTTGAACACCCTTTCTCTCTCCAGGTTCATGAATTGCTCATGAATCTTATCAGCAATAAAGGTGGCATAATCATATTGGACAGCAGGGGGCTGTCCTGGAGCAAACATAGACAACATTACTAAAACTGTCTCATCCACATACTCACTGGTATTGAATCCCAAGATGCAGGATATGATATCTACCAACATTCTTCCTGTTTCATTAAACCATACATGCAGATAAGGAGGAGGCTGCTGGAATTGGCAATCTGGTTGCATGAACAACTGGGCAATTCTTGCGATCTTTGAGCTGGGCAGCTTGGCACCTTGGTCCAACAAAAGTTTCATGGAGAGAGGAACCAGAGGCTTTGTTGGCTCAAAATTGAGCATCCTGTTTATGGCTTGAGGGGTGATGTGAAACAAAACAGTCCCAGATGGAGCCAAAACTGCCCTTTGAGTGGGCTCATAATTCTCACAGCATTGATGGATAAGGTCAGGGAATACATTAACTTGTGGGAGATAATAAATTGGCAGATTGGACTCCCAGATACCAAGGATATCAGCATTGCTCCTGTATTTCTTTCTTAACTCACAAAAGGTTTCAATATGATATTTGTTGGTGAGTTCCACTGTTTCCTTCATTTGGTAATCTCTGTCAGCAAGGGCCAGCCATTCCAGGTTCCTATGTGGTGCATTCAAGGGAGCAATATTTAATGCTGTGGGAGTGGCCATTTTGAGGTTTATATGTGCTTATCCTTGGAAACAGGATTAGTGTAACAACAGGCTGATGAAAGAGCTTTTGAGGATTTGCAAAAGAGCTATACAATGGGTCCAAATGAGGCAAGGACCTTCAAGGTCTGAGGCTATTATAAAGAGGTCACTTTGCAAAGTTTTTGAAAAACTTCTCTTTTCTTTGATGAATTCACAGGGATTAAAAGGACTATGGGCAAACTGCAGAGGGAAATGGGGATAGTTCTCAGCCTAATTACTGAAGTTTTTACAGTGGAATGTGGTAAAAAGGGGACAATGCTGGGCTGTATGGAGTTTTGCCGGCAACCTGAGCTTAAAAACCTTTTTTTAAGGCGAATTTGCAAGTTGTCGCGGGTTCGGAGGGTTCCTGATGAACAGAGGGTTACTGAGTAAATTCAGGCTGCATTTAGGTGCAGAAATGTGCTTGGTTTGGATAGTTGCAGAGTTTTTAAGCAAGAAAAATAGAGAAATTGGCGAAAACAGGGGTAAACAGGTAGAATTTTGGGCAAATACCTGGTTTTATAGAGCCGAGGGTGTCGAGCTGGTTCAATGGCGAGCAATTGAGTCGAAGTTGCAGGCGGCAGCGGCTGGGATAGTCAAATTTGCATTTGGGCGGACAAACGACGTAAAATGGCATGCACTGGTGCTTCCAACTTGTCCAATAAAAATGAACAAAACGGTCAAAACACATGTTTTTATGAAAATTTGGCATATTTGGCGCTTTTGGTGCTTTTCTGCGATGACGTCAGCATGACGTCATCGACGGGTCCCGGGTATGGCAGGGTGACGTGGCAGTTGACTGGGCCGACGACGTGGCACAGGACACGGTGGCAAGGTGGGGACGCACGGGGATGAGGTGGCAATGACACGGGGCAACAGCGGGTCGACGCAAAAGTGACGTGAGCGGCGACGTGGCGCTGACGTCAGGGGCGGAGAGACAGAAGGCGGTTTGTGGTTTTATCGGACCGCCTTTGGTACGGAGGCGGTAAGTGTCAGAGGGGCTCCGATACAATCACATGGAGACACGCGTCTTTTGTACGGCGGAGAAACCGCTATGCTATCGGAAGCTAACTGTCGAACGTCGGGGTGGCTCCGAAATCGGCGAGAGCCGTTGGATCTGGAAGAGCGGATCGGAGGGTTGACGGGATACAGAGCTGCGAGTACAATACGGCGCGGGGACCCGCCTATGTATTAACTATTATAAAATATACCGCGGGGGGAAACTTAGGTTATGTGGGTTTTTATATGGGTTTGTAAGTGGGCGCCGGTGGTTATTAATTTGATCGAATATCAAATTAATCCCAAATAAAATGTATGCGCGGAAGATATTGCTATAAGGTTTATGTGTGAGAGGGGGGGGGTTTAATTTGACCGAATTTTAAATTAACCCCAGGTTTAGACTCGGAAGGGCTAATAGTAGTCCCAAATGGACTATTATTTCCCAAGACTTATGTTATATGGCTATAGTGCCAAGGGGTGGGAATATTTATTATTTTTGGGTTTTTAATATGCTTTTTAGTAGAAATAGGGACAGGGAAGTAGTTTTTAGGGAGCTATATAATAGAATTAGGGGTTAATATGAGTTTATGGATTGAAACTGAATGGATGAATGCTAAGTCCATAGTATGAAAACTTAGACATAGGAAGATGAAAGGAGTATAGAGTGATTTTTACACAAGAAATGTGGCTTCTTTTCATTGAAGAAAGTCAAAGCTTGACTTAGTATTTTTACAAAAATGAAGTGAAAACAGGACTTGTTGGGCAGATCCCAAGGTCCTTCAGGGGATGTTAGTGAGTGATTTATGGGGGAAAGAGGGGAATTAGACATGCTTCCATAGTTCTGCCACCAAACAACTGCTTTGATATTCCTTTCATTGATGAGATAAGCTCTGATTGATAATGTACCAGGTGATCCAAACCTTGCCTCTGCAACCTCCAACTACTTACCCAGCCTAATACACCTAACATTTTTTCTTCCTTTTGCATGGGTGCACTTAGACTTGCAGACCCTGATTATTCTCTTTTCTTTTGACTGCCCTCCTATCTAAATCTACCCTTATCTCTTCCAAGGGCCCAGATTAAGCAGTTGGGCTCCTTAATTTCTCTACTTAGCTAGTGATCTGCCAAGCTTGAGCTGTTTGGACAGATATTCATTCTCTAGTCTAGAACAAGCAATTTAAAATATGGCATGGTCCAGATTGAACTGTTGGGCCATCCATCAAGCTAGCAATGGCAATTTGGCTAGCCACTTTCATGGTCTTTCTTTGGGGTTCATTTTTATCATTTTTTCTGACCAACTGATTTTTCTTGCCCTTTGATTTTTCTTTTAGGGCATACCCTCTTTACATTTTTTAACTTTCTCTAATTCTTTTACAAAATATGGAACCTTTGCAGCATGAAAAGATGAACATATTTGGCATTTCCTAGGTCAATCATGAAAAATGAAACCTATTGATATAGGAACCTAACAGGTGAATCCCTCAAGATCCTTTGATCCTGAGGGATCGCTATCTTAACAATTCTCTGTATTGTTGGTATCGTCATTCAGCTGTGATAAGAAGGGGCAGCACTGTTAGCCCGAGGGGGACTAATTGTCATTTTTATGTAACTTTTATTGGTATTTGAAACTTTGATCATCGATTCTCGTTGAAGATTGATCCACTGTAACTTTGTTTTGACGTTTTAATATAAATCTGGTTGCCATTCTATCTTTGATTCTGGAGTAATTTCAAGCGGTGTGTCCCTAGAGGCTAAGGGCCCGACCTGGAGGATCACTCGCTCCTGTATCATATTTCTGATTCATGTGTGGTTTGATTTCTTTCATTTACTATATTCAGTAATCTGATGTGCTTTACTGTTTTACATATCAGCTCTGTTATATATGTACTTGGTTAAATATTATTGTTATCTGTAACAGGAATTCTATGTTAATGTTCTACATTGTATCGCATTGTTGTTCCTTTTGACAATTGATATAACACTGTTGTTCCTTACAAATTGCCATTCAATTATAGTTCAACTGTGCTATATGTTCCTAAATCGGTACTACCGTATGATTTATTCTTAAATTGTGACTGTTATTCATTTGAAATCGTTGTTTTGTTACAATTGTTGTTTCGTTATAATTATTGTTACTTTATAACTGTGATTCATGCGTATTGTATCGAAGCTCATATTACTATTCTCTTTGATGTTAAGTGTGTTGCGTGTTTAACTTGAGTTGTTGTTCCATACTTTATTTCTAACAGTCTGCTATTCCATTTCTATTTGCTGTTCAATTCGAAAGCTATTACTTAATTTCTGTATATTATAATTCTTGTTGCATTCATTTCCGTAGATTAAGGGTTTGATGTTCAATCCGGTTAAATAGAGATAGTTGTTGTTCTATTTCCTGTCAATTGAAGATTATCATTGCTTTGTTGGATAGAAGGTCTGAGACTGTAGTGAACATCGACATACGCTGTCTAGTTCCCAGTTTGATGATCCTTCCTTTGAGTGCCTTTTTTATTGTATCAGTTTACAAAGGGAAGAGTTACTGTTACTGTAACCTTGACCGATGAATTCTCTGAATGCATGATTTGAATTCTAGGTTTCTTTTTGCAAATAAGTTTCATTCCAAGTATCCATTTACTCTTGTATTAAAGAGCACTATACTACTAGCATTACTCTGACAAATGACCGCCTCAAACTGAGTACACTCTTTGAAATAACAAATCGTTCTTGGATTGACAATTAATGTAGGGTAAATAGAGGTAAAAAAAACCCCTTTTACTGCTCGACAGATGCTACTAGGTCGAAGATTTGTTGTTGCATATAGATTGAAGTTGTTGCTGGAAGGTTGTCATATGCAAAAGAAGGGAAGGGCTGACTTGGTGATTGGAGGAAGTTTGTGTCTAGTTCAAGGAGTCTAGGATCATCTCGTGAAACTATTGAAGGAAGAGTTTTTGACCGAGTCTTCCCCTAGATAGGGGTTTTTCTCTGGTTTCCCGCCTACATTTGGTGTCTTTGATCTTTGTGTTATGGTTTTGGTAATTGCTTGATGAACTAAGTTAAAATAAGAACACAATAAAGTTAATAAGAAAATAAGAATATCACAAGTAATTATCAACATAAAAGAAAATATTTCTACCTTTCTGATTTTCCGACAGTCTGAAAAGTTAATAATACACTAAATGATAAAAGAATATTGATTCACCCCCCTCTCAATGTTTACAACAATTGGTTTTAGAGTGTGTCCTTAAACAATCAATTTAACCATTGAAGGGAGATGATGGAGTACACTAGGAACGAAGTTCTTCTATTGAATGGGAAAAACTATGCACTATGGAGTGGAAGGGTGCAGAGATATATACATGCATAGGGATATGATATTTGGAGCATCATCGAAGATGGTTACATTGCACCAGCCTCTTCTCCAAGAGATGAAGTAGGTAAGAAACATGTCAACAATGTTGTTAAAGCTAAGAATGCCATTTTGAGTGGACTCTCATAATCTTTCAATGTTAATGTGTTGGGTTGTAAAACTAGTACGGATCTTTGGGGCAAGATTCAGAACATATTTGGAGGACACATGAAGGTCAAAGAGGCAAAACTTCAAATTTTCAAAGAACAATTTGAGCAACTAAAGATGAGATAAGACGAGAACATTGCAGTTTCTCCTTCGAGTAGATGAAGTAACAAATGCTCTGGAAGGATTCAGAGAGCCATTCGATAAAAAGGTTATTATTCAAAAGGCCTTAAGAACTCTTCCAGCAAGATTTAATCCTAAGTTTCATATTCAAGAAGATAGATCAAACTTAGACAAAGTCAATATGGATGAACTACCTGGGATTCTTACAGCTTATGAAATGAGGACTGAATAGGAAGATGCATCTACAAGAGAAGCCATATTCAAGGCATCAAAGAAGACAAGTAAAAATAAGTAGGAATCAAAACAGAAGCCCATTCAAAGCTACAACAAGTACTCAGATGAATAAATACCCAATTTCATGGAGAAACTCAAAACGGGAACAGTCAAGTACATAGGTAAGCTCCCATTAAAATGTTTTAATTATGGAATAATTGGTCATTTTGTTGTAAAATGTCCCTATGCAAAATTCCCTAATAGTGATGAAGAAGAGGCTCCCAAGAAGAAGAAAAGTCAGAGAGGGAATAGGAAAAAAGGAAAAAAGAAGATGTCCAAGAAAAGTTTCTACTCAAAAGAAGACAATTCCTCACCTAGCGAAGAAAGTGACGGCAGGTACTATTTATGGCATTTGAAAATCAAGAAATTGTATATCTCTCTAAAAATGAAAAGGATGTGGAAGGATGAGCTGATTTAGAGAAGGAATTGATTTGTGCCCTTGAAGAACTAAATGTAAAAAGGAAGAACATCAAGAAGTTGCAAAAGGAACTAGATAAGCTGAAGAAACACTCTGATGATCTCAAGGAAATGGTTGAAGAATTTGAAAATATAATCATAAATTTGAAAGTTCAATTAGAAGAAGCACATAAGATTGAAGAAATGTTCAACAAGGCACTGCAAGAGAGTACCAAAACATGGGAAAGTTTGGAAGCTGAGATAGTTTCACTCTGAAAGGAAACGTAGAAGAAGGATTTCTTGTAGAACTTCATGAACGACTCTAAAGTGTTGGAGGAACTCATCAGTAGTCAAAGGCCATGTGGTGACAAGTTAGGACTAGGATATAAGACAACCTTTGTTAAAGTTTCAATCTCCATGATAGGAATGATGATGAACAAAAAATATATGTTGATTTTATTAAAGAACCAATAAATCAGCCAAATTACTGAGGATCAAAGGATGCCCAGGCAACAACCAGCTAGAGATAATTCCCAATAGGATGATTTCTGGAGATTTGTACCACCTAGAAGACCTTCTTCTCTTACGTACCAAACCATTTTTCTTGGTGTGTGTTACTCCTGCAACAATTTCAAGTATAAAGTTGTGAATTACAATGCTTATGCTATAAACATAAGGAGTTATGAACATTGCCCAAATAGTAGTTACATCAAGAGGCCTCGTGAATATTATAACTAGAATTACAACATCTTTGGTTTATTGAGCAATGAAATAGAATGCTACAAGTGCAATAACTTTGGACATATAGAAAAATATTGCAGGTTGATTGCTCCTTCAAAGGAGACAAAGAAGGATTTCAATGCTCCTCCAAAAATATGGAAAAGGAAAGCATAAACATGCAGTCTTATTCTTACAGCCCATTGTAGGAAAAATGAATGGTTGATTAATAGTGGTTGTTCAAAACATATGATAGGGGAAAAAGACAGATGTATAACCTTGTGAAAGGACAAATATGGAATCTCATTCGGAAATTATGGCTCATCTAAAATTCTTGGGAAGGGCAAAGTAAGCTTGGAGGAAAAGATGCCAAGGAAAAAAATGTTTTGCTCATTGAAAATATGGATCACAATCTATGAAGTGTAAGTCAAATGTGTAACAAGGGCCACACGGTTTTGTTCAAATCCAAGAAATGCAAGATAAGGAAAGAAAAATCAGGAAAATTGGTGGCTACAACATCAAGGGCTCCAAATAACATATACTATCACGATGAGATTGGAAAAGAGAAGTGTTGCTTGGGAAAGGAAGATGAAAATAGGCTTTAGCATAGAATAATGGGTCATGTTCACTTTGACAATCTTGTCAAGGTCAGTAAAAAAGAAGAAGTCAGAGAAATACTTGAAATTAGAAAACCAACAAACACCATGTGCAAACGTTGCTGACATGGAAAATAGACAAGGGTTGAATTTAAAACTAAGGATCATTCTACCTCAAAGCCATTGTAACTTGTACACATTGACTTATGTGGACCTATGAGAACTAAAGGATTAAAAGGTGAATTGTACTTCATATTGTTCATCGATGATTACACTCAAATGACAATAGTGAGTTGTCTAAAGAATAATTCATAAGATTTTGAACACTTCAGGATTTACAAGGAAATGGTTCAAAATGAAACCAACTTGAAGATAAAATGTTTAGATTAGAAAATGGAGGTGATTTCAAATCTAAAGAATTTCCACACTACTGTGAAGAACATGGAATAAAAAGGAAATTCTTGACAGTAAGGACACCCCAAAGAAATGGAGTCACTGAAAGAAATAATAGAACTATGGTAAAAATGGCTAAGACTATGTTGAGTGATTCAAAAAGAGCAATATCTTTTTGTTTCAAGAAGTATAGGTTGCAGTTCATATTCTAAATATAGGAATACTCAGAAGTAATAGTGACAAGACCGCATATGAGTTGTGGAAAGGGAGACCAGCCAACGTCAAGCATTTCAAAGTCTTTGGGAGAAAATGCTACATTAAGAGGGAATACACGAAGATCAATAAGTTATAATCTTGAGTGGATGAAGGTTTATTTCTTGGGTACTCTAGCAAAAGAAAAGAATACAAACTCTATAATTTGAGACTCAACAAAATAGTGGAGAGAATTAATGTATCGTTCAATGAAGGTCATGAGACCAAGACCAAAAATGATTTAGCAGAGTATGAAACAGAAGAGCCAAAGGTAGAAGAAAAGTCTTAGAAGAGGAACCAAATGTCGAATAGAGAGAGATTGATCAACATAACCCTTAACAACCCTTTAAATAACCTAAACAATGGTACCAGAAGAATCATTCATCATAATAGATTATTGGAGATATGGATGTAGGAATTGGAACTAGAAGAAGTCGGCAAACTCGCACGACAAAAGAAAAAAATCTTGCATTACTATCCAAAATTTACCCAAGCAACTTTGATGAAGCTAACAATGATGAACATTGGGTCAAGGCAATGGAAGAATAACTTGATCATATTCAGAAGAATGAAACTTGGGAATTGATTCCAAGACCAAGAGACAAAAATGTCATAGGTACAAAATGGGTCTTCAAGAGTAAGATGAATGAATATGGACAGGTAACAAGGAACAAAGCAAGATTGTTCTGTAAAGGATATGTGCATGTTGAAGGAATAGATTTCGAAGAGAAATTGTCTTCGGTGGCCATGATGGAATCTATAAGCATGTTCTTATCTTACTCCTGCTCAAGAAGGATTAAGGTATATAAAATGGATGTAAAATCAACCTTTATGAATGGAGAAATGGAAAAATAAGTATACATAGAGCATCCCGATGAATTTCTTCTTACAGATAAAAAGGACTATGTTTGCAGGTTGAAGTAAGCACTTTACGACCTCAAAAAAAACCCTAGAGCATGGTATGCCTGTCTGTACAGGTACTTGTAGAAACAAGGATTCAAGAGAGGAAATGACGATAGTAATCTATATATAAATATTGAACAAGACATCTTGACTCTCATTAAAGTGTATGTGGATGACTTCATCTTCGGTAGTGACAATGACAGGCTGAGTAAGAAATCTTCAAATGATATGCAGAACGAGTTTGAGATGTCCTTACTTGGAGAATTTAATTTCTTCTTGGGACTTCATATTTCTCAAGAAAAAGATGGTATATTCATCTCTCAAGCCAAATACATCAAAGAAATGTTGAGGAGACCTCAAATGGAGGATTGCAAACCAGTTAGCACTCCCATGGCGACATGCTGCAAGTTGAGAAAGGATGATGAATCCTATAGATTTGACCAAAGGTTATATAGATCGATGATTGGTAGCCTACTTTATGTGACAACTTCTAGCCAAATGTGATGCAAGAAGTTGGACAGGTTTCACAATTCCAAGCAGCACCAAAAGAATCCCATGTTCTTGTTATGAAAAGGATCTTCAAATACCTCAAGGGAATAGCTAATCTAGGACTATGGTACCCTAAAGGAAATGAATTGATTATAACATATTATACAAATTCAGATTGGACAGGTTGCATTAATGATTGCAAGAGTACTAATGGTGCAGCCTTCTACCTCGATGGTTGTCTCGTGTCATGGTTGAGAAAGAAGCATTCTTCAGTCTCCTTATCCACAGTAGAAGCAAAATATATAGCAGCAACAACATGTTGTACTTAGGTCCTCTTAATGAAACAAAATTTGCAATATCTCTAGGTAAAGTTCAATGATCACATTCGAATGTTTTGTGACAACACCAATGCCATACGAATCTCCAAAAATCATGGCATGCATTAAAAAACAAAACACATTCCTATCAAATATCATTTTGTTCAAGAACATGTTACATAAAATAATATCAAGGTTGAGTACATTAGGACAAAGGTACTAATATTTGATATATTCACCAAACCTCTACCTCGAGATATCTTTGAGTATCTTTGGCAGAAACTTAGGATTCTACCCAACTCACATTGATATGCATTCCATTCATCCTAGCAAATAGGAGGAGAAAGGCATGTTTTCAAGAGTAAGGATTAGGTATCTCATTAGGAGGAGTCACCATTTTCCATTGATGTCAAAGGGGGAGAGAAATATGGAAAGGAAGAATGGAGGTATGGATTCAAGGGGAGTAGTAGTCACAAGGGGGGCATGTGTGTTTCCATCAATGCTAAAAGGGGAGATTTTTTAATCATGGTTGTCATTGATGTCAACCCAAGAAGCAGCCATAAGAATCCCAACCTTCAAAGATAAAAATGTCAAGGAAAATCAAGATTCTTGGGCTCAAGATTAATTTCATTTAATTGTCCTCGTCATATTGATTCTATCGATATAGGGTATGTCTCATAATTCCTCACGATGAGGAGTTATGCATTTTTAAATATTGGAACCCCGTTCAATGGATATGCAACCCCAAAAGAGGTGTTACAAGTAAATTTTATATTATCCAAGGAAATTAAAATTAAAAAGGGCTTATCCTATTCAAAGTCAAAATAAAGAGGAAGATTTATTCAAGGATAAATTATAAAATTTAAGAATAATGTTGGGGGGGGGTTTGCTCCAAAAATAAATTTTAAATTCAAATTTAATCTCATTTTCCCTCTTATTATCAAGTCAGTTGGCCCCTCCTAGAAGCCTCCATGACTTATATAAATAAGGATCATTTTAGCCCTCCAAGGTACGCATCTAAAGCATGGATCTGGAGAAAAGATATCTTAATTATCTGCAACCCTTATGTAGTCCTAAAGATCAACGAAGGAGGTCAAGTCAGGAGTTTTGTCTTACTTTCTTGTTTTGTTTTGGATATGGTTAATACACATTTTTCTAAGGCCTACGCAACCCCTTTTTTGAAGGACAACGACATTATCTTGAGGTAGGTTTGTTTGTTGTGGGAATTTTTGACCTTCTGGGAAATATTTTTTCTTATTGGCACATCATGGAAATCATCCTTGACTCGTTTTCTTGAGAAACTAAAGGTCCATTCGCACAAGATCTGGAGCAAGGTTTGGAATATTTATTGTTACTTTTAGTCCTTGATATGAGAGCATATTTGGATACCCATTTCAGATTTTATAAATGGTTTTAATTGAAAGAGATTATGCAATGTTCTTGCGCCTGCTTTTGGAAAATAAATGTCATGCAAAATAAGGCACATCACGAGTAATGAATGCTCAAAATATGTGAGAATTTTTTAATACCCATTTGGTAGTCTCATAAGTGGTCCATATTGCACGAGATTATGCATAGTTCTTGGGCCTCTTTTTGGCAAATTCAGGTCACATGAAAGAATGCATATGACAAGAATCCAAATTTTTGAATTCAAAATATGAGAGCATAATCTGATACTCAATTGGGAGTTTTACAAGTGGTCCATATTGCAAGATATGATATGATGTTCTTGTGCATCCTTTTTTCAAATACGTGCCACAAGAAATAAGGAACCTCGTGTGTGGTGAGATGCTTTGCTTCAAAATCTACAAGAATGTTTGAATATCCATTTGGTAGTTTTATAAGTGGTCTAGATTGCATGAGATGACATGTTGTTCCTGAACCTCTTTTTGGAAAATTTGGTGCACATGAATGAATGCAAATGATAAGTGTTGAAATTCTTGGATTCAAAATCTAAGACCAAATTTAGATACCCATTTGGGAATTTTACATGTGGTCTAAATTGCAAGAGATGATATGATGTTCTCGTGCTCCTTTTAGCAAATATGTTTGATCCAAGTTGGATAATTAAATTGTGTCATCCATCTCAATGATTTCAGAGTGGAAATAAGTGGAGGAATTAGCTCACCTGAGCATTTTTTAGCAGCGGGACCCAATTTGGAAAAACAAGGTTTGAAACCTTCCAAGAGTGTTTTGAGGCATCAAATAATGTTTTTTGGGGGTAAAACTTTTATGCTTTAGTGCCATAATAACACAGAAACCTTTCCAACGACATAATAATTTTGTCAATCAGAGTTCATATGTGAAAGTTATTTCACTCAGAAGTTGACCTTCATATTTTCACCAACATAATTTGAGAGGATGCCATGTCAGCCCCCATAATTCATGGAAAAGTGGTTAGACGCGTTATTATGATGAAGAATACTTTAGAAGAGTCTATATGGTAACTCTGGTTAAGAGTTGAGGTAGTCAAACTTAACCACTAGTAGGCTGTCAGGTTGTGTTATAATTGGGCCACTAGGAGGAAAAGGGATTCCATTATTTTGATTGCATTTGTTCAATAGCTAAGCAATAATAATCGAGAGGGATAGGAGATACAACACACTAAGAGGATTTGTGCATTGTAGTAGCCCATAGGCCATAGGCCATGCTTCTTTGTACTCACAAACATTTTCTATTCAATGAAAGAGAATAGAGCAGCCTCACCTTCCGGCTGCGTTTCTTTCTTGAAAGGGTTTCCCAAGTCAAATCTTGTGTCAAATGTGTGTGTAAGATTTAATTTCACTATTCTCTATTTTTTGCATATTTTTAATTTTCATGCATACATTATTAACAATAATCTACAAATCTATAAATATGAAGAGAAATAAAATTGTAATAGTGTATATTTTGGTTTTTTAAGTATAATTTTATTAGATCTATTGTGACAAACTATCCAATGGAATATCCACAGCAGTTTACGGACCAACGTTTCATGTGAAATAAGGCACTTTATCAATGGTGAAATAGTTAGTTTCTAAATTTTTGAGTATGTTTGAATATCCATCTGGGAATTTCACAAGCAAATTGGATTACACGAGATGATGCAACATTCTTGGGCCTCCTTTTGGAAAATTTGGGTCACACAAAAAATGCGCATGACAAGAATTAAAATTCTTGTATTAAAAATATGAGAGCATATTTGGATACCCATTTTGGAGTTCAATAGGTGATACAAATTACAAGAGATGATATGATGTTCTTGTGCCTCCATTTAAAAAATATGTGTCACACAAAATAAGGCACCTCATGAGTAGCGAAATGCTTAGTTTCAAAATCTGTGAGCATATTTGAATAACCATTTTGGGATTTTCACAAGTGGTTCAAATTGCATGAGATTACACATCGTTCTTGGGCCTATTTTTGGAAATTTTGGGTCACACAAAATAATGCACATGGCGGGCATTGAAATTCTTGATTCAAAATCTGAGAGCATATTTGGATACCATTCGAGAGTTTTACAAGTGCTCTAGATTGCAAGATATGATGTGATGTTCTTGCAACTCCTTTTGGGAAATATGTGTCATGTGAAATAAGGCACCTCTTGAGTGGTGAAATGCTCTGTTTCAAAATTTGTGAGCATGTTTGAATAGTTATTTGGGAGTTTCACAAGCAATCCATATTGCACAAGATGACACATCATTCTTGGGCCTCTTTTCAGCAAATTCAGGTCACACGAAATAATGACATGACAAGTGTTGAAATTCTTGGATTGAAAATTTGAGAGCATATTTGGATACCCATTTGAAATTTTTACAAGTGGTCTGGATTGCAAGATATGATGCAATGTTCTTGTGCTTCCTTATGGAAAATATATGTCACGCGAAATAAGGTACCTCAAAAGTGGTGAAATGCTCTATTTCAAAATATATGAACATATTTGAATACCCATTTCGGATTTTCAAAAGTGGTTTGGATTGCATGACATGACACATTATTCTTGAACCTATTTTTTGTAAATTTGGTTCACATGAATGAATGTACATGACGAGTGTTAAAATTCTTGGATTCAAAATCTCAAAGCATATTTGGATACCTATTTGAGAGTTTTACAAGTGATCTAGATTGAAAGAGTTGGTGTGGTGTTCTTGCATGTCCTTTTGGAACATACAAGTCATGAGAAATAAGGCACCTCACGAGTCGTAAAATGCTCCATTTCAAAATCTATGAACATTTTGGAATACACGTTTAGGAGTTTCATAAGTGGTACAGATTGCATAATATGCAACATCATTCTTGGACCTATTCTTAGAAAATTCAGGTCACATGAAAGAATGCACAAGACAAGCATTAAAATAATGGGATTAAAAATATGAGAGCATATTGGAATACCCATTTGCTAGTTTTACAAGTGGTTCATATTGCAAGATATGATGTGATGATCTTGCACCTCCTTTTGGAGAATATGTGTTACATGAAATAAGGCACCTCATGAGTAGTGTAATTCTATGTTTTAAAATCTATGAGCATGTTTGAATAATCATTTGACAGTTTCACAAGTTGTCTAGATTGCATAACACAACGCATCATTCTTGGGCCTCTTTTTGAAAAATATAGATAACACGAAAGAATGCACATGATGAGCATAGAAATTCTTGTATTCAGAATATGAGATCATATTTTGATCCCATTTGGGTGTTTTACAAGTGGTTCGAATTCCAAGTTATGATATGATGTTCTTGCACCTTGTTCTAGCAAGTATGTGTCACATGAAATGAGGCACCTCATGTGTGGTGAAATGCTCTGATTCAAAATCTATGCAAATATTTGAATACCCATTTTGGAGTTTCACTAGTGGTTGAAATTGCATGAGATGACACATCATTCTTGAGACTCTTTTTGGAAAATTTTGGTCAATGAAAAGAATGCACATGACGAGCATTGAAATTCTTGGATTCAAAATCCAATACAATATTTGGATTTTTTAGTATGTTCATTGATGTTAATTATAGTCATTTATAGTATGCTTAGGGGGAGATTATTAAGGAGCATGTTGTGTATTCATGATGCTAGTAATGTCATTGTCACATAAGGTGTCTAGTGTCATTGATATTTGTGTGGTTGCAAATTGTTTGAGTTTAAGTCATGAATGTAGAATCATTGGATAGTTTATCTTTACAAGGATTTTTCCTAAAGTTTCCTTTATCAAAAGGCATGCAAATTGTTTAGTTAGATATCCTTCTCAAAGATATTTCCAAAAATATATGGCACCTAGCTTAACTCCCAAAGCTCGGTCACTAGGGGGGACAGAAGACAACAGTCAAGTATATATTGGATCATCTAGAGTGGAAGAAAAGCTCAGGAAGAAAAGAAAACATGGTCGACGAAGAGGTTCGCAGTGATCAACATGCTCAACCCAAATTCCTAGCACTTGGTCATAAGGAGCTTGGCATAAGTGCCTAGGTGCTTATCAAACCACCATGTCTAAACAAGGTGCATACAATAGAATGGGCACCGAGCAGTGGCTAGCACACATGGCATCTAGGTGGAACTAGGTGACAATGACATAGCATAGGCTATGACGTGGCTAAGATAATAACAAGGTAGCATGTGAGGGTGACATATGGTAGGTGGATTCAGCATCTTTGATAGGCCAAGTAGACATTTCGTGGGTAACATGTGGTAGTGCAATGGTAGCTACATGTCAATAGAAGACATGTTGTTGGTTTTGATTGGTTGTATGGAATTTCATGTATGAAACATGGCAAGTGATGTGGATGACGCATGGAAAGTGATGTGGATGACACATGGATGGTGATGTGGATAACATGTGGAACATGGCGATTGGTACACATATAAATTAGATGGAAAAGAGATAATGTGGAAATGATGTGGCAATGCCTTGGGATTCGATATTATGAGGAGGATGTTTGGAAGGGCTTCACAGTGTTAATATATTTTTCATTTTTTTTACCATTTTTCATGTAGGGGCCATTAGTTACTACCTACCACCCATCTGCATAGGAAAAATACATTGTGAACTCCATCCACTGCAAAAGTAATAAGTGACAGGCCAACTAATGGGAAAATCTTTGTTAAGTGCAGCATTGTCAAGCGATGACCTGGTCTATCGAACCGCTAGTATAGAAGAATCATGCACTAGTCTGCAAAAGATGAGTGGAAATGAGAAAAGTGGTTTTTATAGCCCTTGGTTGTAGGAGTTGACATATAAACGTTGAGGGGCCTATCATCTATTGGCCATTGGTGCAACAGTTATCTGAAGGAGGAGGGATTGGTAAGTGATGGGTTGATAAGCAGCTATGGAGTTTAGGTCTAGGTTCTGGATCGTGGACATATGAAGATAGATTCCAAAATAAAAGTAGTTATAGAACTCCCATGTCACTAACAAGTTGAGAAGTAATAGGCCATTGTTTTGTTGATACAATCAAAGGAGGATTTCCATGGGTAAATACCATAGATTTATAGCCATGGTAATTCAAGGGCCAAGTCTATAAAAGAAGAAGAGAACACAAGACGATGAGACGTCACGATGAGAAATTAATGAACAGGTAATAAACAGTGTTGGGGTCATAAGAGTTGGGTTGTGAGGTAGATGAATAATAGATTTGATGTCATTATGTGAGGTGTGACAGATGAAGAACCATGTGAGTGTAGTAATGTGGGCTTGTGCATATGAGAGAATAATTTGGTGAATAATAGCGATAGGTTGAGCAAAAGAATTGTATAAAAGAGAGAAGATCTAAATTGTTGGTCTAAGAATGTCTCTATTATATTTGAGCATCCAGCTAAGTGGGTGATGAAGAAATGAGAGTAGTGGAAGCATGAAGTTTAAAATGAAAAGAATGTGCTTGTGGGCCTGAGTTTGAAAATGGATGAAAGAGGTATCTACTAGGAAAAGTGGGTAGTTGCCTACACATCAAGGAGTGGGTGCTTCCTTCAGGTTGGTTCCTTTGAATTTCATGGGGTTCATGCCTCCTTCACGTGGGAACTTGTAAATTCAGGGAGTGGGTGTCTCCTTCTAGTTGGGGATAGTAAAGTTGATATAATAGTAGTTTGCAGCCTACAACAATATTTAGAAGTTTTGTGGATTTATCTCTTCATGGGTTTCCACATACATCTAGTGTTTCTATGTGTCTTTATGCGTTGTTCACATGATTGATTGTTGAATGAGTTGAAATATTGGATATTTTTTATAATTGTTATAATTGACCATTATATTGATTCATGCCCCCCTTCTTAACATAATCATATTTCCAACAAATGGTATCAAAGAAGGTTTCTTCAAGAACAATTTAACAGTTGGAAGTAATATCTTTCACGAATAATGGCCAACAAAAGGAAGAGTAATAAGAAGTCATCCTAGAACAAGACGAATCATATCAAATTATATCATTATACTAGCAATATTCCAGATGAAGAAGAAGTGGAATCGATCTCAAGAGGATCTATAAAGAACAATAATAATAAATAGGTTGAGGATAAGGAACACCCTTAAGAGATCTCATTGTTTCTCTAGACACAAATAGATCACAAGGGACTATGGTAAATCAAGAGGGATTGCACCTAGACAAAGGACCATTATTGAATGGAACACTATATGCTCAATGGAATGTAAGAATGAAGGTTTATTTAATGGCTCTTTGCCTTGAATGTATGGTTGTATGTAGTATATGGAAAGAAGAATGAATATAATACAAAAGCCATAGAGGCTACCCTATGTGGACTATCAATTTCAGACTTTAACAAGTAAAACATGGTGAGACCATAAAATAATTGTTAGATAAGCTACAATATATTTATAAGAAATATTGCACATGCACTCCATATGAAATCAAGATAGATAATTCATCTCAAAAGGAAGAAGATTCCTCTATCATGAACGCTAAAGCTATTAATCATCAAAAGAATAATTTGTATTTAGAGGATGATACTAAAGAAGAAGCTAAAGAAGATGTAGCTCAATCCATAAGTAAGATACTTTTCTTTTGTAATTGTAAAATAATTTGTCATATTTCTTTTAAATGTTCACATGATAGCTCAAAAAATGGTAAAGAGGAACTTGAAGTTGAGATAACATCCCATGCAGATTGTTGATTTTCCACTATTCTATGATATAAAAATTATTTTAGCCTAATATTTCCTTCAATTAACAATCAAATTTAATCTTCCAATGATAAGTAGTAATCGCAGATAGAACAGTAAATTCATAACAAGAGACACCAAATTTGGTAAAAGACCAGGAAAAACCCCCACAAGGGGGAAAACCCCTTCAAATTCTTCTTCGTATTAGATTGTCATAAAATGTTTAATGGAGAGATAAATTATTTAGTTCATCAACAAAAGAGTCAAATTCAATGTGTTGGCCAGCCAAGAGACTAACCAACCAATAACCAATAGATGAGCCTCAAATTCAAAATATGGTCAACAAGTAAAAGTCTGTAATCCTTCCAAAGTCAATAACAATCAAAGATGCCCTAACCAGTGTTGAAGTCAATGGTCAAATTGATCCAAAAGATCTTAGTCAACTTTCCAAAAATGCAGCCTTGAATGCTGGTCAAAATGAAGTGAAAACAACCCCAAAAAACTTAGTCAAACTTAATCAAAGGAAAGAGAAAGATCCATGATCAATCTGTAGTCAAATTCTATAGTCAACAGAAGTCAAACTACCTAGAAAATCTTGATCTTTGTTTGAAAGAATTTGGCCTCCAAAAATAGATCCAAAACTGAAGTCAAACCAATTCAAAGAATGCCCAAACACCAAAAATTCAACATTGGTCAAACTGCAGTCAAAGATAGATTTCTGCCCTCCTGAAGTTTTCTCTCTCCTACTCACATGTGTGAAAGAGGACCTGCAATTTTAGACTTGTACAAACCTCAAAGAGAAGAAGAAGATGTGTGAGATGTGATGTCAAAATGAGGTTGACTTGTCCTATATTTATATGCCTCTTTGGAGACCCAATTTGTCCTTTAGGTTGACCTAAACTTTTTTGCATATGTGGGTTTTCAAAATAAAAATATTTTTTTCATTGGAAAAATTAAATCTTTCCAAGGGAAAATAGGGTTTTCTCTGAATGAAAAAGGTTGTCCAAAGGAGGGAATTTGTCCCTGAGCTACCAAACTAACACTCCCTCTCAACTAGGGAGAAATTCCTGACCGCAACATATGTCCCATCTCAAACGTCTCATCATTATCAAGTCAAATGTTGTCTATGTTCATCTCTTCTTGTCTAATGAACACTCTCAAATCTAAAATAAGACGAATTTGACATCATACAGGAGCTCAAGTTACCACCCTCTATCCAAGGAAAATAGGTAGGATATGAATTACAATGGAAGGTAAGGATCACAAGTATCCTATCATCGGGACAATAGGCAGGATATTACTTACCATGAGGTAGGGTGATGCATGAGAATTCAACCAAAGAGAAAATCATTGTAATTAAGTAGACATAGGGGGTCATGTATTTTAAGGAAGTTGGATTCCTAAGTGATGAATTAATGTAATATCTAGGTTTTTGAGTGCATAGAATAGGAATTAATTAGATAATTTGAGATGTTTTGTAAATGCTCTCGAATAAATAAGAACATGAGTGGTTAATAAAGACGAAAGAGCTAAAAGTAAATTAGGACTCTTAAAACAGTTCCATGATTCGAGGAACGAGAGAGAGCTCTTAGGAATTAAATGGAGATTAGAAGTGGACATAAAGGATAGAGGACATCTAGGAGTCAGTTCAGTAGATTTAGGAATCGAACCAGAATTAGTTCAAAGAACCTTTCTGATATAAATGTAAGCTATGGGCAGAGCTCAAGGGAGGCCACTGATAGTTGAGGATCAAGCCTTTGCGAGACACAGAGTCTCAAATGTAATCATTTGTTTATACATATATATACAGAGGTTTATTCATGAATATGTCAGTGTGTGAAACGAGTATTTCATGAATGAAATACTTGTGAATTTGTAGGTTCTGTAACAAGGTTGTAGGTAGAATTTTGAAGGACTCGCAGAGGATCAGAATGATTCAGAGGAATCATAAAGGGATCTTTGAATCTAGTAGAAGATCAGTGTGGAGCTTTGGAGAAGTTGTGAAGCAAGAATTCACAAAGGAGTTAAGATCAGAGGAAGTTGAGCAGCGGAAGCAGAAGGCAGAGTTCTGAAGAACTATGCAAGGAGAGGAACGATTCAGAGGAATCGTAATGTATCATTGAATCCATTCGAAGGATCAAGTAAGCCCAAGAGGACAGTGATCAAAAGAGCATGCGGAGTTAAGCTCAGAAGAGAGTGCACAGTGGAAATAGTGAAGGACGGGAACCATTGAAGAAACCCGAAACCACAGAGAAAATTGAAGAAAATGGCAAAAAAACACAAGTAAAGAGATGGGCGAGAAGTGAAGTATGATTGCACATCAGTCGTTGGATCTTTAAGATCAACGGCTAGGATTAAGTCGCATCAGCGTAACGCTATCGCATCGCATCGCTTCAGTGGAGAGGAACCAGGCTTATTGAACTTCCGAACTATGATATTGCGATATAACCAGATCCGAAATTTTATAAAGACGGATTTATAATCCTATCGGATCCATGAGCCTGATCACATCGGAGCTTTTATGTATTAAAGCATCAGGCCTTGAAGTCCTCTGACTTGCAATATTGCAATAAAGTGATGCGCTGATAGCCGATAATCGGCGATCGGAGATCGGAGGTGTCGGAGAATCGAATGATCAGCGGAGCACTGCGGGGAGGTCTGAAGGAGCGGACCTAATGGAGTTATAGCGACGAGTGTATAATATTTTAGATCCAGCCAAGGGGTTGTAGCGGGGTTTTCCCATGTATTTCCTATATTGTGTTAAAGTGTTGCGCCCGAGTCTTTTAAGGCTTAAGCGTTATTTAAACGCTTCCAATAGTCGCATATCGGAGGCAGAAGGGATGATGAGGCATGTATGTGTTATGACCCACGGAGGAGCCGATACTCAATTGCGATAAAGGTAGAACCTCGAAAGACATGCAGATGCCGTATAAAGCAAAAAGGTATGTTTTGTGGCAATTTCCTTTGTAAAAGGTTTTATAACGATAATAGTGTCAATAGAAGGTTTTATGCGATCAATATATATTAACCAAGCATAAAGAAGGGAAAGGTTATATATATGCGGTTAAAGGGATAACGAAGGTTAGGAAGGAGGTTTAAAGTCCCGATAGGAGGTTTAAGCAGGGTGATTGAGTTCCGATATAAAGGAACTGATGAATAGGGCCTTAACCATTGATGGTTGTAGATTTGACTCCTTAGAGAGTTAAATTCTTGGAATAGATGTGTTTATGCATTTTACATGCATACTGTGGGTGCAAGAAGGGGTATCCCTGCGTCATTTGGTATCAGAGCAGAATTGGTATCAAAGCAGGTTTGTAATCAAAGTGGGGAAAGATTTCCTATGAAAAGGAGTTTGCACACAGAAGAAGGTAATGTGCATAAGTTAATTGATGAATGATAGGGGCTACAACAGAAGATTGTAGGGAAACTTTTGAAGTTCTTGGGAAAGTGTATCAATTCCAGCAGAGGCTTGGAGTAGACAGGAACAGAGGATTCCTTGAAGAAAAGTAAGAGCAAGATTGCTTAGTACAAGTCCTGAAGGAAAGAGGACTTGGAGACCAAGCAGAGGACAATCCATTCAAAGTGCATAAGAATGGGAGAACAAGATCATACATAGATCTTGGAGGTAAGATAGTGTGTTTTGTTTCAAATTGAAATCGAAGATTGTGGTTGCAGATGAAACATCTCAGCAAAGGACAGCAAGAGAAACTATGAGAGGAGAACCAGATTTGTTCTTGAAGACAGAGTAAGGAAAACAGTCTGAAGAAAAAGTGGCAGTGAACCTGAAAAATCCAACAAAATATTGGACAGAGAGAACAGCTGAAGTGTTCTCAAGAGAGAGTGAGAGATTGCAGAAGCCTAGAAGGAGCAAAGGTGTTGCTCAAGAAGAGGTTCTAGACAGAGGACCCGTGCTTACCAAAAGACTGAGTGAGGAGAGCTTAGTGAGGTAATATTGCAGCGAGGGGGACTAGCTATTGCAGAGGCTTGTTGCAAATGAGTGAGGAGCTCATGAAGAAAGAGGAGAAGAATATGGCTACTGATAGTCATAGCAGAGGTTCAGAGAGAAGCCACAACAGAGGATATGAGAAGAAGAATGCCAAAGGAGATGGCAATAGACTGAGTCAAGAGGAGATTGACAAGGAGTTCACTGAGATGAGAAAAGAACTTGATGTGTTAACAATGTTGCTAGAAGAAAACCAAAGACAATGTTGGGTATTAAGGAAGAAGCTAGTGGAATGGCATGAGATGCAGAGAAGGCTACAGCAAAAGCAAGTAAGGTGGCTGAGAGAAAAACTCAAGGAAGTTGAGTTGGAAATGGAAGAGTCCATTTGTGAACCAGAACAGGGAGAAATTCTAGGAGAAAGTGAAGATGAAGACTTGAAGACTGAAACTTCAAGTGAGGCCAAAGGGTCACATGATTTTAAATATGACAATTTGTGTATGATTGTGAGTAAAGAACAATTCGTTGATATTGTCATAAAGGAGGAAGAATACAAGCAAAATCTAAATTTTGTTCTGGAAAAAGATGAGATAGATAGGTCTCATATACAGTTGGGGAAAGATATCAAGCAACCAAGTGAAGGGCTTGAAGAGATTGAAGAGGAGACCACAGAAGAATTTCTGAGTCATAAAGAGAACTTAGAACAGCAACGAGATATGGTGGCTGAAACATCAAATGAGACCACAGGGTCTTATGTTTTTAAAACTGATAGTTTGTGTATGATGGCAGGTATTGCAGGAGAAAAGCAATCTTTTGAAGATATCTTCAGAGTAGATGAAGATTTAGAAGTAAAAGGTGACAAAGAAAACTTCTCAAAAGAAGAATAATTTGACTGCATACAGAAGAAAAAGTCTATGGATGAGTCTAAAGAAGTTGTCATAGAGATGAAGAATCAGGATCTTATTCTGATGAAGAATGAAGGAATACTGTCTCAGAAAGGTAATCAAATGAGTTTGATTAATGTTATTGATGAAAACCAAATACAGGAGAATGTTAATGCAGATGGTGAGACAAGGATAACTCTGGGAGAAGAGTTATAGAGGGACAGCAAGGCAAAATGTACTGAAGAAAAAGAGACTATGTTAGCTGAAAACATAGTAAAGGATCATAAATTCACCATGATGATAGACACGGTGGAAATAGTCGTGGAAACTGCTGAGACAGTCAGAAAAAGAGAAGGACATTTACTGAAAGATGTTAAGGAAGAAGAAGACAATGCAAAATACTTAGCAAAGGGAAAAACGACATCTGATGATTTATCAATAACAAAGGAAGGTATGGAAAATTGTGTGCAATTTCCAAAATCTACTCCAATTGAAATTATTGAGTTATATAGAAAATTAGATTTTCAAAGAAGGGAGTTGGAAACACGGAGAATAGATGTTCAAGAGAGATTGTTGAAAAAGGAAAACAAAAACATTGTCATGAATGAAAATCATAAGAAAAAGGAGATGGATATGAAAGTTTAGCGGATTGACACTGTAAAGGAAGGAGTTCACTATGGTGGACAAGAGAAGGAAGACATCATTAGAGCAGATGATGTGGAAGAGAGACTAGTTGACAGTCTCATGAGTTCTTTTGAGAATTCAACATAGCATAATGATGTGCTAATAGAGGAGAAGGAAACAGAGCAGCAAACTGAATTGTTGCCAAAGGAAGATAAGACACAGAAGCCTTATGTTTTTTATTTTAACAAGTGTTTTGTGAGTGCAGGTTTAGTTGCAGATGCTGGAGGAAATTTGGCACAGATGAGCAGCCAAATCAAAATGAAAGAAGAAGATTTTGTGGAAGAACTTAATCCATGGAACAGAGATGCTAAATTACTGGAGAGAATGCTGGAAAGTCATGATTCAGTGCAGACAAAAATAATCATGAAAGAGGGTAAGGATGAAAGGGAGGCAGTCAACATAGGAGTCACAGCAAACTTGAAGCAAGAGTAAGCAAAGCAAAAGTTGGAACAAGAGCAAAAGAAGAAGAAAAAGTAAACCAGTAGCTACAAAGTGAAAGTAACCAGCAGCAGTTTGAAGAATTAGTGGACAGTAGCAACAACTTGAAGCAAAGAGAAAGAGGAAGAAGTAAGTGGCAGAGTATGGACCAGCCCAAAGATGTGCTGGAAAAAGAAATTGAAGATTTGTGGCAGCTGATGATGAAACAGGCCATAGGGAGAAAGTTGATGACAACAGGAAGGATGATCAATCAAAGTATGAACCTGATTGACAAAGAGAAGAAGATGGAACAGAAGACAGCAGAAGTACAGCAACAGCAAAGGAACAAGACATTTGGACAGTTACAAAACAAAGTATGGGATCCAGGAAGACAAAGATTAGAAGACACATGATCAGGAGATCATGAATATTTTCTACTTTGGGAGTCTGATGCAGGAGCATTCAACCCAAGAGAAAATCATTGTAATTAAGTAGACATAGGGGTCATGTATTTTAAGGAAGTTGGATTCCTAAGTGATGAATTAATGTAATATTTAGGCTTTTGAGTGCATAGAATAGGAATTAATTAGATAATGTGAGATGTTTTGTAAATGCTCTCAAATAAATGAGAACATGAGTGGTTAATAAAGACAAAAGAGTTAAAAGTCAATTAGGACTCTTAAAAAAGTTCCATGATTCGAGGAACGAGAGAGAGCTCTTAGGAATTAAATGGAGATTAGAAGTGGACATAGAGGATATAGGACATCTAGGAGTTAGTTCAGTAGATTTAGGAATCGAACTAGAATTAGTTCAAAGAACCTTTCTGATATAAATGTAAGTTATGGGCACAGCTCAAGGGAGGCCTCTGATAATTGAGGATCAAGCCTGCGTGAGACACAGAGTCTCGAATGTAATCATTTGTTTATACATATATATACAGAGGTTTATTCCTGACTGTGTCAGTGTGTGAAACGAGTATTTCATGAATGAATTACTTGTGAATTCGTAGGTTCTGTAACAGGGTTGCAGGCAGAATTCTGAAGGACTCGCAGAGGAGTAGAATGATTCAAAGGAATCATAAAAGGATCTTTGAATCCAATATAAGATCAGTGTGGAGCTCTAGATAAGTTGTGAAGCGAGAATTCACAGAGGAGTTAAGATCAGAGGAAGTTGAGCAGCGGAAGCAGAAGGCAGAGTTCTGAAGAACTACGCAAGGAGAGGAACGATTCGGAGGAATCGTAATGGATCATTGAATCCATTCGAAGGATCAAGTAAGCCCAAGAGGACAGTGATCAAAAGAGCATGCGAGATTAAGCTCAGAAGAGAGTGCGCAGTGGAAATAGTGAAGGACGGGAACCATTGAAGAACCTGAAACCACAGAGAAAATTGAAGAAAATGGTGAAAAAAACACAAGTAAAGAGATGGGCGAGAAGTGAAGTATGGTTGCACAGCAGCCATTGGATCTTTAAGATCAACGGCTAGGATTAAGTCGCATCGGCGAAACACTATCGCATCGCATCGCTTCAGTGGAGAGGAACCGGGCTTATTGAACTGTTGAACTCCGATATTGCGATATAACCGGATCCAAAATTTTATAAAGATGGATTTATAATCCTATCGGATCCATGAGCCTAATCGCATCAGAGCTTTTATGTATTAAAGCATCGGGCCTTAAAGTCCTCCGACTTGTGATATTGCGATGAAGCGATGCGTTGATAGCCGATAATCGGCGATCGAAGATCGAAGGTGTCGGAGAATGGAATGATCGGCGAAGCACTGCAGGGAGGTCTGAAGGAACGGACCCGATGGAGTTATAGCAGCGAGTGTATAATATTTGAGATCCGGCCAAGAGGTCGTAGCGGGGTTTTCCCGTGTATTTCCTGTATTGTGTTAAAGTGTTGTGCCCAAGTCTTTTAAGGCTTAAGCGTTTTTTAAACGCTTCTGACAGTCGCATATCGGAAGCGAAAGGAATGATGAGGTATGTATGTGTTATGACCCGCAGAGGAGCCGATACCCAATTGCAATAAAGGTAGAACCTCGAAAGACGTGTAGAGGCTGTATAAAGCAAAAAGGTATGTTTTGTGGCAGTTCCTTTGTAAAAGGTTTTATAAGGAAAATAGTGCCGATAGAAGGTTTTATGCGATAAATATATATTAACCAAGCATAAAGAAGGGAAAGGTTATATATATGTGGTTAAAGGGATAACGAAGGTTAGGAAGGAGGTTTAAATTCTCGATAGGAGCTTTAAGCGGGGCGATTTAGTTTCGATATAAAGGAACTGATGAATAGGGCCTTAACCATTGATGGTTGTAGATTTGACTCCTTAGAGAGTTAAATTCCTGGGACATATGTGTTTATGAATTTTACATGCATACTCTGGGTGCAAGTGAGGGTATCCCTGCGTCATAGGGATCACAGTTATCCTATTGTCTGTTGATATTCTTAACTTGACCCTCAAGAGTCAGTGGTATAACACCTACATCCTCTCACTTGGGCAGGATATTGCTTATTGAGAGGTAAGGATCGCAGTTATCCCAAGTATGCTCACCCATTGGCCAGATGGGGAGAAACAATCCCAACAAGCCCATCTTGTGGGTAGGATTCCCACTGGGGTATACTATGTCAAGTCCGAAAGATGAAAATAGGAAGAATACTACTTATCGTGAGGTAAGGATCACAATTATCCTATTGTTTTTTCACCCTCAAAATTCAGTGGTAGAACGCCCACATCCTCTCACTTGGGCAGGATACTACTTACCAAGAGGTAAGGATCGCAGTTATCCCAAACATGCTCACCCATTGGCCAGATGGGGTGAAACAATAACAACAAGCCCGAATTGTAGGTAGGATGCCAACTGGAGTATATTATGTTAAGTCCCAAAGATGACAATAGGGAGGATACTACTTACCGTGAGGTAAGGATCATAGTTATCCTATTGCCAAACAATATGAAAGATATGACTTACCATGAGGTAAGGATCATAGCTATCCTATTTTCCAAAGTTCCCTCAACATTAGGAGCTCTCTGGCCTGATTCCTCTCCTTGTGAGCTCATACAAGGGGGAATATCATAGCACAGTGTCCTCGATCAAACAAGACCCTTACCCAGGAGGGTCACATCCATTAGTACAATTTTCTCTCTAAAGACCAAGAACTTCCTTTTCGACAAAGCCTTGGTGAGTATATCTATTATCTATGCATGAATCCTCTCTACACCATGTCTCGTATAAAGTGATACATGATCTCAATATGCTTAGAATTGTAATGAAACATTGGATTCTCTGTCAATCGGAGCCCACTCTTGTTGTCACAATATATCACTATCGTATCCAAGACCTTCTCAAACAACTCTCCAAAGAGCTTCCTCAACCTTACAACCTCATAGCTAGCCATGCTAGCAGCAATATACTTTGCCTCAACTATGCTCAAAGTTATGGACTTTTGCTTCCTGCTCATCCAAGATATCATGGCAGAACCCAAACTAAATCATCACCCTAATGTTCTCTTCATGTCGATAACGTTTCCAGCCCAATTATCATTGGTGTATCCATGAAGTCTCACATCTCCAGAAGAATATCTCAGACCTAGATTAATCATCCCATGCAAATATCTCAGTATGGGTTTTGGAAGCAACCTAGTGTGCATGAAGAGGCTTAGTCATGAATTGAATCAACATGTTAACTGCAAAACATATGTCCATATGAGTGTTCACAAGGAATATCAATGCCCCAATCAACAGTCGATACTAAGAGGGGTTCAGCAAGTCAGGTCCAGCAACATCTCCACATAAATTCTTAAATTTCATCTTCATTGGTGTGGCTAGAGACTTGCATTCTACCATTCCAAATCTTTCCAATAGTTTTACGACATATTTTCCTTGAGAAATAAAAAAATTCACTAGGTCTTTGAGACACTTTTATTACTGGGAAGTAATGCATCAAACCAATATCCTTCATTTCAACTCAGAGACCAACGCCCTCTTACACTCGAGCATCAAGGACTCACTACCTGTCAAGAATAGATCATCAACATATAAAACTAAAATCAAAGGCATACCTCAGACCACTTTGAAATAGAGGTTTGAATCATCATTGCTTCTTGAGAATCCAATCTTCACCAGGTAACTATTAATGCAACCATATTAGGCTCTAAGGGCTTTCTTTAACCCATAAAGTGCCTTCTTCAACCTAAAAACATGAGTCTTCCCTTCCTTCACTTCAAATCCCTAAGTTTTCTCAACATATACTTCTTCTTACAGTATGCCATGAAGAAATGTAGTCTTCATATCCATCTGGTGAAGGGTCCATCCTTAACTAGCAGCAAGGGCAACAATAGAATGCATAGTAGTGTATTAGGAAACTGGAGCAAAGATTTCATCATAATCCTCTCCCTCTTTCCAGGAGAAACCTCTAGCCACAAACCTCACTTTATATTCTTCAATACTCCTATCAACTCCATGTTTGATTTTGTATAGTGATTTTGAGGTCACGACGAACTTTCCTTTATATCTTTGTACAATATCCCATGCATCATTCTTCATAATAGACTCGTACTCTTCGGCCATGGCATCCTTCCAAACTTACTCTTTCACAACTTCTTCAAAAGTGGGAGGCTTAACCTATATGATGGAGCTCATAGCTACAATGTATCTCTGGTACCTACATGGATTCTTGCTTTCTCTAAAGGTTCCTTTGGCTGGAAAATGTCTCTCGGCAGCCTAAAATGCATCACGAAGCCAAAGGGGCCTCTTCCTGGTAGGGGGGTCACTTAGAAGGGGATCCAAGGGGCCCATAGGCTCCATGGGATCATCAACAATATACTTCTCAGATTCTGGCATAGAACGACCTTCTAGTAGGTCCATATCATCATATTTCTTCTCAATAGGAGGAGGCGAAGGAAGGTCCCTTTCTTTCCCAAGGGAAACATCTTCATCAATGGTTACATCCCTGATAAACTCAATTTTCGTTTGACCAGATATATATATTCTAAAGGCTTTATAATTTTCACAATTCCAACAAACATACATTTCTTTCTAGTGGCTTCCAACTTGCTCCTCTTGTCCATTGGCACATGAAAGTACACGGGGGAGCCAAATATCCTTAGATGGAAAATATTGGACTTCACAAATGTAAACACTTCTTTAGCAGTTTTGTTATCCAAGACAAGGAACCCTATTTTGAACATAGACCATTGTATTTATAGCTTCTCCTCAAAGGAACTTTGACGACTTTTGATTATGTAACATGGCTCAAGAAACTTCCATGATAGACCTATTCAATTTTCTTTTAGCCACACCATTATTCTCGGGATTATATGGTACAATAGTCACTTTCTTGATTCCAACATCCTTGCAAAAGTCAATGAATTCATTTAAGGTATATTCTCCACCATTGCCGAACCTAAAAACTTTGATTCTCTTCCCTATTTTATTCTCTATTAGTGCCTTGAAGTCCGTAAACATGTCAAATGCCTCATCCTTATGCTTTAAATAATATATCCATGTTTTCTCGAAGACTTCATCAATGCAGATAATATAATAGAGGTATCCACCAAGTAAGTGCACAAACATGGGTCCACATACGTCAGAGTGGATGAGTTGTAGAATATCATTATTCTTGTTTTTGCTAGAGGGGAATGGTCCCCTTGTCTTCTTTCCACTAGCACATCTAGGACATACACCATCATGACTATCTTGAACATCAAGCATCCCAAAAACCAACTTTCTTTAGGTAGGGCTTCATAATGTAGATGTGCCAACCTTCGTCGCCATAGCTCACTTTGATGATTGATATCGTGGAGCATAACTTGCAGTGGTCTCCCATTGACTCTATAGAGTCCTTCAACTCTAGATCCCAATGTGAAAGCATCCCTCATGCGAGATTCCCTAGGCCAAGTGAGGACCTTTCATATTATGAAGGCTACTCTCAATCCTTTGTCTTCCAAGGAAAATATAGATACCAAGTTATTTTTTAATCATGGAACATACATCACATTATGAAGAAAAACATATCCCCCAGAGTCCAAATGAAATTTAACAGAGTCGAAGCCCTTCATAGGAGGAGTAGATTTGTACCCAAGGCTAATTTTAGATTTGACTCCCTCTCAACTTGATTTGAGAGGACTTCTCGATATCCAGAGAAATGTCTAGAAACCCCACTATATCCCAACCAACTATCACAAGAATCCAAAGGAGAATAACTAGAAAGAGCATAAAAAAGAATATATTTAAATTGACTAGAAACTACATTATTTTCATACTTGTAGCTCCTTGACCTATTTTGAGGATGATAGCCTTCTTCACGATCATCAGGGACATCTCTCCTTCTTCTATCATCTTTTCTTCTTCTATCATCACTTCTTCTATCAACGCCTCTTATTTTATCATTAAACCTATTGTTGTCGAAGCCACGATTGGACGTTGGAGCATCTCCCTTTTCTGGGCATTCTTAGGCATGCTGACGATGCTTGTGGCAATTGTAACATTCAAATTTTGATAATTCTTTCTTGAATCTTATATCGAAATCCCTGGAATATAGAGAAATCCTTTTAGATGGTCTCCCTCTTCCTTTTCGCTTCTTGTCTTGGGTATAAAATGTAGAGGGTTCTCCTTATTCATGCTTTTGAATCCTCCCTCTCGAGATCATCTTGATTTCTTCCTAAGTGAAATTTCCAGCGACCTCATCAAATGTCGAGAACTTGTTATTGTTTCTTACAGTAGTAATGAAGATTTCCCAAATAAGGGGAATATCTTTAAGAGTGACCAAAACTGTCTCCCTATCATATATAGTCTCACCAGCAGTCTGCAATTGATCCCTCACATGGGATATCCTCATGACATAGGATTGCACTGATTATCCCTTGTTCATTTTCATGTCCTTGGACTTCTTCAATTTTCCAAAATAAGTAAGAAAATTATTTTTGAATGAATCAATAAGATTTTTCTTAGTTTTGAGCTCACTTTTCTTATATTTGGACTTGGCAACAATGGGAGCATTTTCCAGTGGCTCGAGTACTTTTCCTTCCACATATTCCAAAACATCGTTGTCATCCAGAATGACTTCCAACCTGATCTTCCAAGCCACAAAGTTAGATGAATCACCTAGATTCTCATATCCTTGAATAACGAGGTATACATATTGACCAAGTCAAATAGGCTCCTTTAGCTTCTTCCAAATATTTTTTCACTTGTCTCTTGTTTCCATGGGCTTGTCTTCACCTTAGCTCCGATACCATGTTGATTTTCCATTATTTTATTCTATAACAATCACTTTAGCCCAATATTTCCTTCAATTAGCAATCAAATTTAATATTCCAATGATAAATAGCACTTGTAGATAAAACAATAAATGCAATGTACAATATAAGATAATCAAGAGCAAGAACAAGAGACACCAAATTTGATCAAAAACAAGGAAAAAACCCCACAAGGGGGAAAACCCTTTCAAATTCTTCTTCTTATTAGATTGTCATAAAATGTTTAGAAGAGAGATACAATGATTCAATTCATCAACAAAAGATTCAAATTCAATATACTTTTACCATCCAAGAGATCAACCAACCCATAACCAATAAATGAGCCTCAAATTCAAATCTAGTCAACAAGTCAACGTCTCAATTCTGCCAAAATCAATAGTAGTAAAAGATGCCCTAACCAACCCTGAAATCGATGGTAAAACTCCTCCAAAAGAGCTCGGTCAACTACCCAAAAATGCAGCCTTGAATGCTAGCCAAAATGAATTCAAAACAATCCCAAACAACTCGGTCAAACTTGGTCAAGGAAGAGATAAATATCCATAGTCAAAGTTTGTAGTCAACAGAACTCAAACAGCCTAGAAAATATTGATCTTTGTGCCAAATAATTCGACCTCCAAAAACAGATCCAAAACTAAAGTCAAAGTATGCCCAAACACCAAAAATGTTGGTCAAACTATAGTCAAAGACAGATTTCGATCCTCTTGAAATTTTCTCTCCTACTCGCACGTGTGAAGGAAGACTTGCACTTTCCAACTTGTACTAACCTCTAAGAGAAGAAGAAGATGTGTGAGATTTGACATTTAAATGACGTTGACATCTTCTGTGTTTATATGCTTCCTTGGAGACCCAATTTGTTGTTTAGGCCAACCTGAACTTTTTTGCACATGTGGGTTTTCATAATAACAATGTACTTTTCCTTGACCAAATTATTTTTTTCCAAGGGAAAAGAGGGTCTTCTCTGGATGGGGAAGGTTGTCCAAAGGAGGGAATTTTCCATAAGTTGCCAAATTAACAAAGATGATTATCCATTTGAAAGGGATAATAGAACAGTACCTCTAATAGTGACTATGATAGTTCCCTTGATGCAATGAATAAACATAGAAGAAAGAACAAAAGGAAAAAGGATCCCAATGAGAATATATAATTTAGAAGAAAACTTATCTTTACTCCATAAGAGATTAAGAGGCTCACAGTAACAAATTAGAGAAGGAAGGAATTGCTACATGACTATGAGAATGAGGAACAAGATGTTGATAAATTAAGGAAACTAATTTTTATCTTGAAGACCGAGCTAGAAAAAGTCAAGAGAGTGAATGCAGTGACTAATCAGCTAAATGAATGAGAAGGTCATTGTCAACCAGAAGCTGAGATTGTTTCATTGTGAAATGACCTAGAATTAGGAAATGATCAACTAAATCAATATCTGAAGGTTGATAAGAGTACCAAGATCTTAGATGGTATTCTCAGCAATCAAAGATCTCCTCTCATCAATAGTAGTATGGACTATGAAGGAGAACAAAGCAATAAGAAATTTGAAGACATAAATAATTAGCTATGTTGACTAAGATAGAGGACCCAGTCAGCAGTGAAGGAAAGTTTTTAACACCCATTCAAATAGCCACAAAGACAAGGTAAAAAATCAACAATGTCAAGGAAGGGAAAAGGACAAAAATACAACTTAATAGCAAGAAATTTATAATAACAATTGGAACAGCGACAGAGATCGAGTGAAATATTAGTAGAGATACCATCACCCTTAAAGGAAAATCCATGAAAGGATCAAAATTTTATCTTCCCAAAGGAAAAATTATCCCAGGTATCAAAGTCTTTTCTATGGCTATTTTTTTCTTGCAATATTTTTGGACACAAGGCAATATATTGTATACATTATGCAAGAAATCAGAATATATTGAGTAAGAGTAGCAAGAGAGCATATAAAATCTCAAGGAATGGACATGTAAGCAACAATATATGTTAAAGTAAGAATGTTTTCATAAATTGCAATTCCTTTGCCTCTTTCTTAGATATTGTTGAATGTTACATGTTGGCTCCCTAAAGTCACACGTGGTTGTGATGTGATGCAGAGCCTAGCAACATCTAAATGGGATCTATTTTTTGTTTAACAGATGAGGGATTTAAATTCAGTTTTTGATGGTGATCGTCCTACTTCCGAGAATAAAATATGTGTTTGACATTCTCATGACATCGGTGTACTTTTCTTTATTGGCCAAACAATGAATGATGTAGAATGATATTACAACAAATAGGCAAAGCATGCATTAATTATTCTTCAAAACTATATATATGCTGTGAAATTCAGACTTGAAATATTAATCATAAAATACTCATATCCCACATTCAATTCACATGCATTTCATTTTCCCCATTAAGTGTCACAAGTAAAGAAATAACATGTTCAATTCGATCATAGCCATGATACTAAATCCAAGTGCACAACTAAATGTGGTGAGTGGTGAGGATGGTAGATGTGGCAGAGTAGTGGTGGCCCACAACTAAAGTGGGCAAGGACACACAGCAAAATTTTGCATCAGGTAGAGGTTGGAAATGTAGGGCTGCGAGGTTATGCGAGAGGCCCATGCTACTGACACATGGCATACTTTGCACAACCTCCAAGCGCTATCACGCACACATTTTGGTAGCGCAAAATAATTTCGATCGTCAGATGGATATCTATCATTGTTGTTGGATCTGGGAACTGCGCAGATTATGCTAGTTCCCTTCTTCCCTCCAACTCATCTTACTATGGCCCATCATGTCCTACATCGAGCACGTCTGTTGGCGCCTAATGCCTAGGTTGGAGGCATGATGTGGCTCCTGAGGAAAACGGCTATGTCCCTCTTTTGTGGCAGTTGTTGGCACTCAGAGGTAGGGTGAAGACCATGCTGAAGTTGATAATCCAGCTGATGACGCTCATCTCAAGATCTCTACTAGGTGTTCGATTTCGATGCCAACACTACATATATAACAATTTTGGGCATAAAGCAAAACATTGTAGAAGTAAGTTGTTTGATCCTTTAAAGCAAACCAAATAGAAAAAACTACCTTAGACATCATAAGAAAATGTTATTAACAGAAATCATAATATAAATACATGGAAATGGAAGAAATAAAAACAAGAGAAATGTGACTTAGTATTGTGTGCTCAAGGTATAGGTGATCAGTGGTGTATAGACAATGGATGCTCTCATCATATGACAAGAGATAAGGGCATATTTGTCTCTCTAAAGGAAGTCAAGCATGGCAGATTTATTCTTGGAAATGATACATCAACCAAAGTGATAGGAAAATGAAAAGCTAGCCTTGATAATAAAAGGAGTAATGTTGCCAATGTTGTACTTGTCAAAGATTTAAATCATAACATCATGAGTGTAAGTCAAATGGTTGATATGGGACATGAAGTCATATTCAACTCTAAATTATGTAGAATGAGGGAAGACTCTAGAAAATTAGTAGTAAAAGGAATCATGACTCCAAATAATGTATATGTATTGAAAGGAAGCAAAGACAATTATGAGAGATTGAAGGTGATATCTCCTCCACATTCTTAATAAAAGGGGCAACATCCAACTACAATCCATCACACCATGTCATATTCACAAGGTGCACTGCTAAAGACATATTGATAGGTCCACAATAATATCTGACAAGCACACATAAAAGGAAGCACATGTCTAGGGGGAGTCTACAGAAGTTAGTAAGATCGAGGGGAGTTGTAAGAAGAAAAGAAGGAGCATGCATTCAAGGGTATTTTCAGGATTCAATGGTACAAGACCAGAAGTCTTGGGATTGATATTAAAAGAGAATTTATAACATTTGCGCCACAGTACAACTTCATCAATTGGTCTCATACCTTTGTTACACAATTTGTAGCAAAGGACCTCACTTGGAGAAGAACGAATGGACATTATCTCAAAAGATGACAAAATGAAAGGGGAGAATTTGACTCTTGGAACAAATTTTGGTATATCTTGGTACAAGTAAACAACAATAGTAAGGTGGTATTGGACCATAATGTATAGACAGTTTGTTTATGCCTAGTGTTAATCTCATTTGGGAGAATGAGTAGATACATTCCTTCGCCATTGATGTCCAAAGGGGAGAATGAGTAGGCATTGAAGCAAGGGAGAATGAGTAGAGAACAAAATTTTAGAGTAAGGTTTGAGAGTGAGTAGATAGTTGAACTTCAAATTTATCAGAGTTAGTGAAAGATTCAGTCATCAGTGACTAGCAATGTCTAGTATGGTTGCCATCAATGATAAAGGGGTAGATTGTTGAGTATGTTGGCAGTTTGTTGTTGTCATTGATTTCAAGTATATTCATTGATGTCAAGCTTAAGAGGAGATTATTGACGAGCTTGTTGTGTATTCATGATGGCATTAATGTTAATGTTGCAAAAGGTGTCTAGTGTCATTGATTTTTGTTTGGTTGAGATTTTTTGCGTTGAATTCATGAATGTAGACTCATTGGATAATCTATATTTGCAAGGATTTTGTCTATGGTTTCCTTGATCAAAAATGCATGCAAAGTGTTTAGTTAGATAGCCCTCTCAAATATATTTCCAATGGTATATGGCACTTATCCTAACTCCCCATGAATGAATAGAAAAATTAGTTTATAATGTTAGAGTCAAAACAAGGTCTAAGTGGGTAACGGTTCCAATGTGAGCCCCACCTCATCATATCGGTGCCAAAACCAAATAGAAGACACAAACCTAGGAGGAACAGGCTCAGGCAAGAGGTTACTCAGAAAGACACTAGTCATAGTGCCCGATCACAAGGGGTTGAAATTTAGTGCTCAAGCGCTTAGTAGTATTCCATAGAGAGCTATGTGCACATAATGAATGCAACAACAAGTAGTGTAGTGGCAAGGTCATTGGTCAAAGCACCCACTGACCAGCAGGGCGATAGTCAACACTCAAGATTCTAGCAGACTGCCAAGAGTAGAATTTAAGCTTAGGATGAAAGGTGAACACAACCGATGAAGCAGTGGGCAGTGGTTGATAGGCTAAGCCCAAGGTACTAGCACTTGGTCACAAGGAGCTTGACATAAGCATATAGGTTCTTATCGAACTGTCCCTTCCAAACAAGTGCACACAATAGAATGGGTGGAAAGCAGTGGTCGGCAACATGGAATTTAGGTGGCACTAGGTGGTAGTGATGTAGCATAGGATATGATGTGGCAGCACATGAGGGTGACATGTGGCAAGTGGATTCAATTTTTTGATTGGCCAAGTAAACATTTGGTGTGTGACACATGGTCATACTCAGGGCAAGTACATCTCAGTAGAAGGCTTGCGGTAGGTTCTGATTGGTCATATATAATGACGTGGATGACACATGGTAGGTGATGTGGATGACGTGTAGCACATAGTGATTGGTACACGTGGAAATTAGGTGGCAGTGAGATGACATGACAATGATGTAGCAAAGGCTCGGGATTCATGCTAAGAGATTGTTTGGAAGGGCTTCATAGTGTTAATATATTTTGGCATTTTCCATAGTTTTTCATGTGTCAAACATCGAACACTACCCACCTCCCATCAGCACAAGAAAAATACATTGTGAATGAAATCCAGTGGAAAGTGGCAAGTAGCAGGCTAGCTGACATGAAAATATATGTTAAGTGTAGCACTGTCAAGGGGTGGCATTATCTATCAAACCGCCCCGATATAAGAATTATGAATTTTTTTATGAGCAATGAGCATTGAGCAGCAAAGTGTTCGTCACAATGCCCAGTCATAGGAGCTAGCATAGGGCCTATCAGCCATTGACACAACAAGCAACAAGCTAAAAGAGCAGTGAGTGGAAAGTGGTGGTCCGATAAGAACCTATGGAGTTTAGGTCTAGGTTTTGGCTCATGGACATATGATGATAGATGCAAAAATATAAGGAGATATAGAATCCCACGCCATTGATGAGTTGAGAAGTGACAGGGTGAAATTTTTTGATATAGTCAAAGGAGGATCTCCATGGGTAAATACCATTGATTTATACCCATGGTAATTGAATGGCCAAATGTCTAAAAGAAGAAGAGGATGACATAAGACAGTGAGATGTCCTGATGAGAAATCAACACGAGTAATAAAGAGTGTTGGGGACGTAAGAGCTGGGTTGTGAGGTAGATAAATAATAGATTTGAAATCCTTGTGTGACGTGCGCTAGAAAAAGAACAATGTGTGTGATTTCCATGAGTTTATTAATGTGGGCATGTGTGTATGAGAGAATAATTTTGTGAATAACAGTCAGAAGTCAAGCAGAAGAATTACAAAGATGAAAGAAAATATGAATTGTGGGTCTGAGCATGTTTGTGTTATGATTGAACATTTATCTAAGTGAGAGATGAAGAAATGAGAGTAGTGGAAGTATGAAGTTAAAAATGAAAATAATGTTCTTGTGGCTCTGAGTTTGAAAATGGATGAAAGAGGGATCTTCTATCCAAAGCAGTTTGGTTCTTGCACATTAGGGAATGGATGATTCCTTTAGGGTGGTGCCTATAAAGTTTAGGGAGTGGGTGCTTCCATCAAGTTGGTCCCTATAATATTCAGGGGGTTGGTGCCTCTTTCAAGCGGTTGTTTGTAAATTCAAGGGTGGGTATCTCCTTCTTGTTGGAGCCAGAAAGCTGACACAACAGAAGGTTGCAACCTACAAATATTCAGACATAAGTTTTTTGCTTTTCTCCCTTTATGGTTTTCCACGTACATTTGGTGTTTCTATGTGTTGTTTACTTGATTTATTGTTGAATGAGTTGTAATATTGTTAATAATTGTTAAGATTGGCCATTATATTGATTCAACACCCCCACCCGGTCAATATAATCATATTTCCAACAATAAGCATTTGAGGCTTTTACAAGTGAACTGGATTGAACGAGATGATGTGATGCTCTTGCACTTCCTTTTGGAAAATATGTGTCATAATGAATATGGCACCTCATGAGTGGTGAAATGCTTCGTTTAAAAGTATCTGAGCATATTTGAATACTAATTTGGGAGTTTCACAAGTGGTTTGGATTGCACAAGAAGATACTTTTTTCTTGGGCCTCTCTTTGGAAAATTCACATCACACTAAAGAATGAACATGAGGGGTGTTGAAATTATTCGATTCAAACTATAAGAGCGTATTTGGATACATATTTGGGAATTTTACAAGTGGTCCAAATTGCAAGGATGATGCAATGTTCTAGTTCCTCCTTTTGGAAAATGTGTCAACGGAAATAAGACACCTCATGAGTGGTGAAATGTTTCATTTCAAAATATGAGCATATTTGAATACACATTTCGGAGTTTCAAAAATGGTCCAAATTGCACACGTTGATGCATCGTTTTTGTGCCACTTTTAGGAAATTTTTGGCCGCATGAGCATTGAAATTCATGGATTCAAAATCTCACAGCATATTTGGATACCTATTTGGGATTCTTACTAGTGGTACAAAATGCAAGATATGATGTAATGTTCTTGTGCCTCATTTTAAAAAACGCATAGCACGCAAAATAAGGCACCTCATTAGTGCTTAAATAGTTTGTTTCAAAATCTATGAGCACATTTTAAAAACCCATTTGGAAGTTTCACAAATGGTTCAGATTACATAAGATGACGCATCATTCTTGGGCCTCTTTTTTGGAAAATTTGGGTTACATGAAAAAATGCACATGATGAGCATTGAAATTTTTTTATTCAAGTCTGAAAGAATATTTAGATACCCATTTGGGACGTTTTCAAGTGGTTTGAATTGCAAGAGATGATGTGATGTTCTTATGCCACCTATTGTCAAAGAGGTTTCACGAGAAATAAGGCACTTGATGAGTGGTGAAATGCTCTTATTCAAAATATCTGAGCATATTTGAATACCCATTTGTGAGTTTTACAAGTAGTTTGGATTGCACAAGATGACACATCATTCTTAGGCCTCTTTTTGGAAAACTCGGGTCATATGAAAGAATTCACATGATCTGCATTGAAATTATTGGATTCAAATTTTGGGAGCATATTTGGATGCTCATTTGGGAGTTTTGTAAGCAGTTTGAATTGCACAAGATGGTGCATCATTCTTGGGCCTCTTTTTAGAGAATTTAGATCACATGAAAGAATGCACATGACAAGCATTGAAACTCTTGGATTCAAAATCTAAGAGCATTTTTGGATACCCATTTGAGAGTTTTACAAGCGGTCTATGTTGAATTTGTGGCTATGATCAGTCTTAATAAGGTATATTTTGTCACTTGATGTATTTGTATTTATCATTGTAAAGAATACTTTAAATTCTAGAGTCAAAAGAAAATGTATTTTGAGTCAAAGTCCCACTGCAGCTTTTTAATGAAGAAAATTTAAATTTTTGAAATGTAACTTTTGGCTCCAAAAGTTCTAGAGTCGACCTCCCTCTGAGTCAAGTCATACCTAGCTAAAGAAACACCCATTCGGCCAAGACAAACTACAATAAAATGGCAGTTCAACCTCCTCCACTTGGGAATTTGTATTCTCTCACAAAAAAGACAAGTTTTGGGCAAGCAAGCGAAGGACAAGATGGATGAATAGAAGGATGAATTAAATCTCTCTTCTCTCTCTTGAAACTAACACATGTGGATAGAATCTTATCTCTCTAGTTCATAGTTTTTCTAGGCATTCTATTGCAGGGGGTTGAAATTCTGGACAACTACAGTGGTTGAAAATTTTTGGGTAACTAGGTAATTGCAGGAGGGCCGAAATTTTGGATCCGGACAAGAAGAGTGAATTGTTGGATCAAATAGGGAGGCTTTACTTAGAGGGGAAGACCAGGTTTGACCATATGTCTAGGTGTACCTTTGGTTAAACAAGAAAATTTTCTCAATTGAAAAGCTTTGTGGGTTTTTCCCCTTGGTGGGTTTTCCCATAGTAAATATTGTCTTCTTTTGTGCATTGTGATCTCTCCTATTCTATTGTTCTTTATGCTTGAATTTCTGATGTATAATTGCTTAATGATATACTGGAATAATTAAAAGAATATCTACATCAAAATTAATTATCATAATTTCAGAAATATTGTGCTAATCTCTATTGCATTTAGAATGTCGACATGTTATCAGAGCTTTGGTGAAGGAAGGAAGGAAAATTGAGATCACCCTTGCAAAAACCCTAGAGAGAATTTTATTGAAGTCCTTCTTGTAGATTGGAATATATTGATTCTTCTATGAAATATGAAAACAAGTTAGAGGGAGCATCAAACTTCAGCACTTGGAAACTTAGAATATATATTATTCTTGCCAACAAAAAAGTTTTGGACGTTGTGGCAGGAAAGGTTGTTGAACCAACTGATGCAGTAGGGAAATAATATTTCAAGGAGGATGACATCACTATTATGAGTCTTATAGTGGACTCCATTAGAGATCATATGATTCACTACATTGCAAAACATTATACTTCAAAGAAGATATATGATGCCCTAACAAATATTTACACTATCAAGAATGTTGGTCAATCCATGAGTTTGAATAATGAGCTTCGAATTACAAGAATGAATAATGACAACACATTGGCTTCATACTTTGTGAAGATTTCCCAAATAAGAGATCAAATTCAAGCAATTGGAGAATCTATTCCTGATCAAGAACTTATGACCACAACACTCAATGGTGTTCCTAGATCGTGGCATACTATTGTAGCAGGTATAAGTCACTCGAAGGAATCCCCTTCATTTGAACAACTATGGACATATTCTGCTCAAGAAGAATCAAGGTTGATAACAAGAGATCGTCAAGAAGAGGAAGCTCAAGTTTTAATAACTCATTTCAAGAACAAGGGAAAGAAGAATTTTGGTACTCAACAAAAGAAGTTAGGAAAGGGATTTTATTCCTTCTCTCAAAGGAAGAGAGATTTATCAAAGATTCAATGTTATGGTTGTCAAGAATTTGGACACTTCAAGAGATATTATCCTAAGATGGATAATAACAAGAAAATAAATGGAAAACAACATGCTTCTGTAGCATATGTTAAAGATGAGAACCTAGAGAAGCCCCATGATGACAAGGATTTCTTTTACTTTTATGCTCTAACAGGTTCCATTCTTGGTGATGATGACATGTGGTTGGTAGATAGTGGAGCATCAAGGCACGTGACTAGAGAACATGGAAATCTTTCTAGCATGATGAAAAGAGGTTGTCCCAAAGGGTTGAGCTTGGAGGCAAACATAGCTATGCAATTAAAGGAGTTGGAAAAGCATCCATAAAGATCGAATTTGGTAACAATGTGTATCTTAGCAATGTTCTTAATGTACCATGCTAGAAAAATAATCTTGTCTTTATTTCTTATTTGGAAGATAAAGGAGATACAGTAGCTTTTGTGGATGGATAAGTAATTGTTTGGCCTAAGGGACCTACTATATATGATGCTAGTGTTATTGGGGTTCGTGATGGAAGACTATATACACTTGTGAGTTAACCAACTCAAGCACTAGTACATGATGAGATCAATCCAATTGAGTTATGGCATAGAAGGTATGGACATCTTCGTTATAAAGTGTTGCCTGAATTAAGTCAAATAGTTTCAAGGGTTCTTGAATTGCAGATAAAGAATGATGGTGTATGTAAAGATTGTGCTCTTGGAAAGAACATTAAGAAACCAATTCCAAACAATTATAATAGATCTAAGGAAACTTTGGATTTTATTCATTTTGATGTATGTGGAGTAATGCCTATAAAATCACTTTGTAGTTTGTTGTACTTAGTGACATTTATTGATGACCTCTCCTATAAGGCATGGATATATATCTTACAGACTGAGGATGAAGTCTTTAAAAAATTCCAGGACTTAAAATCTAAAGTGTAAAACTTGGCAGGCAGGAAGATCAAGATCTTGAGATCTAACAATGGAGGAGAATACACCTCGAAGGAGCTTGCGTCTTTCTGTAAAAAAGATGGGATTAAGTAGTTGAATGTCCCCTATAATCCACAACGTAATGGTGTAGCAGAATGAAATAATAGATCCATTGAAGGATGTTTCAAGGCCATTATGCATGATTTTGACTTACCATTTTTCTTATGGGGTGAGGCATCATAGGCAGTTGTGTTCATTCAAAATAGAAGTCCTCATAAAGTTCTAGAAGGTATGACTCCTGAAGAAGCATTCTCTAGAAGGAAGACAGAGGTTGGCCATATGAGAATCTTGGTTGTCCTGTATTAATCCATGTTCCTATGGATAAGAGGAACAAGCTTGATCCTTCAATAAATGAAGGCATAATTATTGGTTATAAAAAATCACCAAAGACCTATAGAATATACATTCCATAGCAACGACGGATTGAGGTTAGTCGGGATGTCACCTTTAATGAAAAAGTGGCATATTGGAAGTCTAAGAATGTCTCCATGGATTCCTGGATGAAGTGAAGTAGGAGCTTTCGAAGGAAGAGCATCTGAGTTCTACAATGTCCTAGAAAGCCATAAGGACCTTGTGATCCAGTGGAACTAGTTGTTTTCCAAGAAATCAAGGAGATAATAGCATGGATCAAATCCACATTGGAAGAGGCAAAAGGACATGCAGCTCCTAATGGAACATCAAGAGAAGTTAAGAAACCCAATATTATTCCTAGCTATGTAGCTCTCATGACAAATCTGATCCATGCAAAACCTTCCACTTATGAATAAGCAATTAGCCAGTAAGTGTGAAAGGAGGCAATGAATGCAGAGTACCAATCTATTATGAAGAATGATGTTTGGGATATTGTGCTAAGGCCTAAAGGGAAGTTAGTGGTGACTTCCAATGGATATACAATATCAAACACGTTGCAGATGGTAGCATTGACAAATACAAGGCACGGTTCATGGCTAGAGAGTTCTCCTAGAAAGAGGGTGAAGGAAATTATGAGACTTTTGCTCCAATTGTCAAGTACACCTCCATTAGATCCACCATTTCTCTTGTTGCTTTGTTAGGATGGAAATTGCACTAGATGGATGCGAATATTTCTTTCCTCATTGGTGTGATTGAGGAATAGGTGTACATAGAGAAACCTCAAGGATTTGAGGTGCATGCAAAGGAATATCATGTTTGCAAGTTAAAGAATGCCTTGTATGGACTCAAGAAACCTCCAAGAGATCGGTATGCTAGCATTGATAGTTATTTGACAAGACTGGGATTTAATGAGAGTGATATTGATCCAAACCTTTATTTTAATGTTGTAAAGAATGCACCTATGATCTTATTGTTATATGTTGATGATTTGTTCCTAACAAGTTCCAAGCCTCTTATCATTCAATGCAAGAAGCAGTTGGATTCTGAGTTCAATATGAAGTATCTTGGGTTGATGCACTATTACTTGGGACTGGAAGTATGGCAAAAACATGGTGAAGTATTATTTTTTCAATGAAAGTATGTGATTGAGATCCTTCAGAATTTTGGTATGATGGACCGCAAATCCATGGAAACACCCATGGTGACTAGCTTGAAGAAGTTGAGAGGCTCTGACTCCAGTTTGGTAGAAGTCATCCACTGCTTGCTCAGTTTCCCTTGGTAAAAATTTTGCCTCCACCCACTTGGTCACATAAATAGTACATACCAAGATGTATGATTTCTGCTTTGATGGAGGATTAATTGGCCCCACAAAATCAAAGGCCTATTTCTCAAAAGGTTCTAACATTATTTGTGATCGTACTGGCTTCTCATCATACTGTGTTGGCTTTCCCATCCTCTGACACTTGTCGCAATTTCTAACATATTTCTTGGCATCCCTTAAAATGGTGGGCCAATAGTACCCCTGTCGCAGAATTTTATTCGCAATCCTTTTATCTGCAAATTTCCCCCCACGAGGATCATCATGGCAAGCCTTTAATACGTCGTAAATTTCATCTTCCCGAACATATTGCCTAATCACATGATCAAGCCAGGTTCGAAACAAGTACCCTTCAATCCAAGAGTGCTTGGCACTATCTCTTAAAGCATTTTTTCACTCTCTAGGCAACAGATGTTAGGGAAGTTTCCCTGCAGCCAGATAATTAGCAATATCTACAAACCAAGGTACTTTAGTAGATAAAGCGAACTAGTGTTCATCTAGAAAAATATCTTTTGTACAATCAGACTTGTCTTCATTATGAAGTCATGATAAAAATTAGCTGCAACATTTTCCTTTCCAACTTTTTCAATAATAGTAATGTCAAATTCTTGTAAAAGAAGCAACCATCTGGTCACTCTTCCATGAGTGATAGGTTTGTTCATGAGATATCAGATGGTCGAGTGATCAGTGTGTTAATCTAGTTGTCATTGATGTCAATATATTGAAGAAGGCAAGGAATTGGTGGCAATCAATAAAGGAACCAAATGATGAAGAATCCCAACACTCAAAGACACTCTGCCCTACCTCCATTTATGCACTAATGATGATCAGTCACATTAAATAATATTTTTCTCCATCACAGAGGAATAATATCATCATGAGGCCCAGACCATACTTTAGAGCATATTTTTAGCTTTCTAATGAGCTATCATATGCCTTGAAACTCCAAATATTTTAGGAGATATGAATTTTTAAAGATAAGGGTATAATTTTGGTCAATAAGCCGACCTGAAATTTTCAAACTCACGTCAGCTTAGCTAGGAGACACGTCCCTTCGTTTTTTATGCACAAACAAATATATATATAGAAGGAACTCTGCACTTTTGGAGGACAATATAATTCGGTGTGAAAAATATAAGAATATACAGTTCACATCTCGTGAACTAAGGACAGAGCTAGCCACCTTAAGAATTGATTGGTGGATTGAGATGGATTGTGGATTGATTGGATTATGGATATGACTACGGCTTAATATTTTGTGCTAGCCACCCTATGAACTAATTAGCGGATTTTCGTGACGATGGCTTAAAAACTGAAGTGTGGATAAGGGTCTAAGTTTAAACCTCTGCTGTGGTGCATCTACACTTGATAAGGGTGTGCGTTAACTCTCTGTTGTGGTGAATTTATACTCAGAGTTTGCACTTATACTTGATAACGGTCTACTTGACTATGGGTATGTCCAACTGCGGATTAAATCAATGAACTGTGCACTGTAAAAGGTTGTGAAGAAGTATTTAAGGGCTGCGGACAGAGTCATCATCTTAAAGCAGAACTATATACAGTTTAACGATGGACCATCTTATTCAGGCTCGGACTGTGGTGCAAAAACTCTGATCTTGACTGAGTCTTAATCACAGTGGATCAAATATCATAATTGTGCCTTCATTAACACAGTGACTCCGATTTTTTTCTCCAATATTGCTTGGACTGTGGAAAAGTGTTTCAAATTGAGACCTGGACACTCTTCTCAGACAACAGTAACAGTGGAGGATTCTCTATGATGCAGTGAAGTGCAATGACCAATTTGTATAGTGGCTTGGAGCTTGTAATGTAGCTGAGCTATGGTATTATGAACTGAGATTGCAGCAACAATGAAGTCTAGTGGTGGACAAGGTACAGTGAAAAGTAAGTGAAGTTAATCTCAAGTATTTTTGGAATAAGAACATTCAAGTAAGTACATTTTATATTCTCTATACAAAAAAAACAACAGGATTGGTGTCCTTGGAGTTGGTGCTCCTAAACTCAAGGTAGGTGCCTTGGATCAGATAGGGTCGAAGCCCTAGAGGTCGGAGCCTCATCAAAAACCAAGTTGGTGCTTGGGAACAATTATCACACATTGTATTTATTCTTTTATACTAAATAATTTTTTCTTATATGTTTCTCTGATTAAATTGTGAAAAATATAATTGGTAATAATAACAATTGAAAGAAAATATTGATTCAACCCCCTCTCAGTATTTCCAACAATTGGTATCAGAGCCAGCTTCTTCATAATCAGCCTAACAGCTGGAAGAAGGATTCTTAGTCAAAACGAAAAATTAGAAAATGTCAGGAAGGCTTCCCTTGTTCGATGGGACAAATTTTGGTTTTTGAAGAAAAGAATGTCCTACTACTTGATGTCCCTTCGACTAAAGTTTGGCATTCATTTTTTAATGGGTACACTCTCCTTCCACTCTTCCAACTGACCAAGATGAAAGGAAAGATTACATTGCAAATGCCAAAGCTTTAAATTCCATCACTAGTGGAATCACTGATTCTGAATTCACAAAAGTCATGAATTGTGACTCGGCCAAAGAAGTATGGGATAAGTTGGTTAGCTTATACGATGGGGACTCCAAAGTTAGAAGGCAAAGCTTCAAACTCATAGAAGGAAATTCGGAAGTCTGAAAATGGATGATGAAGAATATATTGCATCATACTTCCTCTGAGTAACTGAAGTAGTCAACTCTCTTAAAGGATTGGAAGAAAATATTAAAGAAAGCATTGTTGTTCAAAAGGTCTTAAGATCTCTCCCAGACATATTTGACTCCAAAGTAAGTGCTATAGAAGAAGTGAAGGACCTAGATACTCTCAAGATCGATGAACTTCATGGAATCCTCATTCCCTAAGAGATGAAAAAAGGAATCCCAAGTTCCATAGATGCAGCATTCAAGGCCTCAAAATCAAAAAAGGGGAAAGGATGGAATACCAGCAGTGATGACTCCGATATAGAATCTGAATTGGTGCAATTTGTACAAAGACTAAAGAAAGGATCCAAGCTAAAAGGTAAGTAACAGTAACAGGATTCAAATTGAGACCTGGACACTCTTCTCAGACAGCAGTAACAGTGGAGGATTCTCTATGATGCAGTGAAGTGCAATGACCAATATTTACAGTGGCTTGGAACTTGTAATGTAGTTGAGCTATGGTATTATGAATTGAGATTGCAGCAACAATGAAATCTAGTGGTGGACAAGGTACAGTGAAAAGTAAGTGAATATAATCTCAAGTATTTCTGGAATAAGAACATTCAAGTGAGTACATTTTATATTCTCTATACAAAAAAAACAACAAGATTGGTTTCCTTGGAGTTGGTGCTCCTAAACTCAAGGTAGGTGCCTTGGATCAGATTGGATCGAAGCCCTTGAGGTCAGAGCCTCATCAAAAACCAAGTTGGTGCTTGGGAACAATTATCACACATTGTATTTATTCTTTTATAATAAATAATTGTTTTTTATACGTTTCTCTGATTAAATTGTGAAGAATCTAACTGGTAATAATAACAATTGAAAGAAAATAATGATTCACACCCCTCTCAGTATTTCCAACAATTGGTATCAGATCCAGCTTCTTCATAATCAGCCTAACATTTGGAAGAAGGATTCTTAGTCGCAATGAAAAATCAGGAAATGTCAGGAAGGCTTCCCTTGTTCGATGGGACAAATTTTGCTTTTTGGAAGAAAAAAATGTCTTACTACTTGATGTCCCTTGGACCTGAAGTTTGGCATTCAATTTTGAATGGGTACACTGCTCCTTCCACTCTTCCAACTAACGAAGATGAAAGGAAAGCTTATATTGCAAATGCCAAAGCCTTAAATTCCATCACTAGTGGAATCAATGATTCTGAATTCACAAAAGTCATGAATTGTGACTCGGCCAAAGAAGTATGGGGTAAGTTGGTTAGCTTATACGATGGGGACTCCAAAGTTAAGAAGGCAAAGCTTCAAACTCATAGAAGGCAATTCGAAAGTCTGAAAATGGATGATGAAGAAGATATTGCATCATACTTCCTCCGAGTAGCTGAAGTAGTCAACTCTATTCAAGGAGTGGAAGAAAATATTGAAGAAAGCACTATTGCTCAAAAGGTCTTAAGATCTCTCCAAGACAAATTTGACTCCAAAGTAAGTCCTATAAAAGAAATGAAGGACCTAGATACTCTCAAGATGGATAAACTTCATGGAATCTTCATTGCCTATGAGATGAGAAAAGGAATCCCAAGTTCCAAAGATGTAGCATTCAAGGCCTCAAAATCAGAAAAAGGAAAAGGATGGAATACCAGCAGTGATGACTCTGATGTTGAATCCGAATTGGCGCAATTTTTACAAAGACTAAATAAAGGATCCAAGCTAAAAGGTAAGTAGCCTCTTATTTGTTTCATATGTGGAAGAATGGGTCATTATGCTGCAAAATGTCCTCATAAGTATGATAGTGATGATGAGGAGGATTTTAAAAGGATGGTATACAAAAAGAAAGGGTTTAATAAGAATATTTCCTACTCTAAGCAAGATGAGTCTGATGAAGATGAATTTGTAGTCATCAAAAATAAATCAATTAATAAATTTCCTTATCGCAAAGGAGGGAATGATGGATCAGATGAAGAAAATGACTATGCTGGAAGCCAAGAAGTATTATTCATGGAATTCACAAATGATGATGGTTACTAGAAGAAAATGTAGATGAATTGTTAATAAGTGTCATTTAAGAAAATGAGAAATTACGAAATAAAATCATTTCTCTCAAAGTAGAAAGGAGGAAGCAAAAAGAAGGGAAGACCTCTTGAAAAATCAGCTGAAAGAAAAGGAAAAAATATGTGAAAATCGTGAAACTGAAATAGTATCTCTAAGAAAGGAATTGGAGCAAGTCAAAAAGATTTAGGAAAGCTCTCAAACACTAGATAATATCCTTAATGCTCAAAAACCTAAAAATGACAAATCTGGGATTGGTTTTAAAGGAGAATCATCAAGTACTAAGAATAATGCAAGAAATTATGCCGACATACTTTCTAGCAATCCAAAAGAGGAAAAATCATCTCATCAAAGGCCCATCTCAAATCCAAAGAATGAAGAAAGAGCAACTCCAAGGAAGAATGTTGATTCAAATCATGGCTACCAAACTATCTTTTTTGGGCATTGTTATTATTGTAAAAAAATTGGTCATCAAGCTAAACATTGCATGGCTTGTAAGAATGAAGCACCAAGATTGAAAGATCAAACAAACAAACCATGTGGTCTTAAAGGGCAAGGACAAATCAAGACCTACAACTATTTTGATCCTTTGACCAAATTTGTTCCAATTTTCTCACTATGTAATGATAATGGACATAGTGAACAAAATTGTCCCCTCAAAAGAAGAGAAGCAAAAGATGAAAATCCCAATACGGATAAATGTGGCTTAGCTCTATGAGCTCACAGTAATAAAAATCACTGGTTTGTGGATAGTGGGTGCTCCTGACATATGACAGGTGACAAAAAGAAGTTTGTCTCAATGAACAAAAAGGAAGGAAATGTATCATTTGGAAGTGGATCTGCCAAAATCGTTGGAAAAGGAATCGTTACCCTTATTAATGGAAAAGGAAATGATCACAATGCTTTGTTGGTAGACGAGCTCAAACACAATCTCGAGTGTTAGCCAAATCTGTGATCAAGGACATAATGTTGTCTTTAGCACTAAAGGTTGCGAAATAAGGAACTCTTCCTCGAAAGAACTTGTGGCGAAAAGAGTTAGAACATCAGATAACGTCTACATTCTAAACAAAATTCAAGAAGATAAATGTTATCTAAGTCAAACAGATGAAATTTGGTTGTGGCACAAGCCACTGGGGCATACAAATTTTGATGACTCAATCAATATTAGCAAAACTAATGTGGTAAGGGACATTCCAAAGATGTTCAAACTAGATCAAGTTGTATGTGGCCCATGTCAACATGGCAAGCAAACTAGAACCAGCTACAAGACTAAGGAGTTCTCAACATCAAAACCTATGGAGATCATTCATGCAGATTTATCTGGGCCAACTAGAACTCCAACACTCCAAGGAGAAAGGTACTTTGCTTTATTTATTGATGACTATACTAGAATGATGTGGGTATATTTCATAAAATACAAATCTGAAGCATTTCAATGTTTTAAGAATCTTAAAGCTCTTGTAAGAAGGGAAAAGATTCTAAGATTAAATGTCTTAGAACAGATAGAGGGGGAGAATTCACATCAAAACAATTTGATGAATTCTATAAAGTACATGGAATCGAAAGAGAACTCTCTGCTGCTATAATACCCAAGCAAAGTCAGGTAATTGAAAGAAGAAACTGAACTATTCAAGAAATGGCAAGAACAATGTTACTAGCAGCTGACTTGCAGCCAAAATTTTGGAGGGAAGCAGTAGGGACAGTAGTTTATACCTTGAATCGAACTCAACTAAGACCAAATAATGAGAAAACTCCTTATGAATTATGGAAAGGAAGACTTGCTTCAGTAAAATACTTCAGGATTTTTGGAAGCAAATGCTTCATAAAGATCAATGATGACTCACCAGGAAAATTTGATTCTCGAGTTGACGAAGGAATATTTCTTGGATATTCTACTAGAAGCAAAGCTTACAAGTGCTACAATAATTGACTATGGAAAATAGTGGAAATCATTGATGTGAAGATTGATGAAGCCCTTCTAGAAAAGGAAATTGAAGATCATGAAGTTGACCCCCTCATTGAAGAAAGTGAAGAAGAACCTGAAAAAGAGGAAAAAGATCAAGAAAAACAAAAGGAAAAAGAACCATCTCAAACTCCTTCAAAAGTGAAATTCCTCCAAAAACATCACCCGGAAGAGCAGATTATTGGTAATGTAGATGAGGGGATACAAACCCGAAGAAGGATGACAAGTACACCAAGGAAAAATGATGTTGCTCTCCTATCTATGATAGAACTAGAAACTTTTACTCAAGCAAGTAAGGATCCTCATTGGGTAGAAGCCATGGAAGAAGAAATGTCTCAAATCGAGAAGAATGAGACATGGGAGCTGGTACCTCATCCAAAGGATAAAAATATAATTGGAACCAAGTGGGTGTTCAAAAAAAAAATGAATGAAGATGGACAAATCATTATAAATAAGGCAAGGCTTGTCTGTAAAGGTTATTCACAAATTAAAGGAATCGACTTCGAAGAAACCTTTGCACCGGTAGCTCGTATGGAAGCTATAAGGATATTCTTGGCATTTACTTGCTCAAAAGGATTCAAATTCTATCAAATGTAAGTAAAATAAACATTTCGGAATGGGGAACTCAAGGAAGAAGTCTACATGGAACAACCAGAAGAATTTGATCTAGCAAAAGGAAAAGATTTTGTATGTAAGTTGAAAAATGCATTATACGGGTTGAAACAAGCTCCTAGAGTGTGGTACACAATATTGGATCACAATCTACAACAACAAAGCTTCAAAAAGGGAGCGGCAGGAAGTAATCTCTACATGAAGATGGACAAGGATATATTACTAGTCAATCTTGTCTATGTTGATGATCTTATTTTTGCTAGCAATAATGATGAGATGAGACATGAGATGAGACATGAGTTTGCTAGAAATATGTCAAAAGAGTTCAAAATGTCGATGATTGGCGAGTTATCTTACTTCCTTGGACTACAAGTATCTCAAACCACAACAGGGATGTTCATATCTCAAGAAAAATATCTTAAATACATGCTTAAAAGATATGGGATGGAAGATTGTGCACCCATGAGCACACCTATGACCACAGATTGAAAATTAAGCAAAGATGATGACTCTTCTCCAGTGGATGCTACTCATTACGTGTCAATAATTAGTGCCCTTCTATACTTAACCCCTACTAGGCCAAATATTATGCATGCAGTAGGAATAGTGGCAAGATTTCAGTCAGCTCCTAAAAATCCCGTCGTGCAGTTGTGAAGAGAATTCTAAGATACTTACAAGGAACCCTTGAATTTGGTCTTTGGTACCCTAAGAGCTTAACTCTTACTATGACTGCATACACGGATGTTGATTAGGCCGGAAGTATCGATGATCAAAGAAGTATCAGTGGAAATGCATTCTTCATGGGAGATTGTCTAGTATCTTGCTCAGCAAAAAACAATCATCCATATCACTCTCTACAACTAAAGCCAAATATATAGATGTTGCAGATTGTTGTACTCAAATATTATGGATGAAGGAAGCTCTGAAGGACGTCAACATAGATACCGAACAACCAATTACCATCTATTGTGATAACACAAGCGCTATCAGTCTCAGTAAAAACACAGTGATGCACACAAATACCAAACATATACCAATCAACTATCATTTTCTCCGTGAACACGTGGCTGAACAAAACATCAAGTTGGAATATATCAATACAAAGGAGCAGATTGCAGATATTTTCACCAAACCCCTTCGTCGAGAATCATATGAACATCTTCGCCAAAAGATGGAGGTTATTGCTCTCGCATGACACTAAGTTGATTCTTAAGATGTCCATGACAAGGGGAGCAGTTCGACAGGGGGAGTCCTTGTGCACTCCTGTGCCATTGATGTCAAAGGGGGAGATAAGAAAAATATTACCATCCAATGACAAAGGGGGAGATTGTTAATCTAGTTGTCATTGATGTCAATATATTGAAGAAGGCAGGGACTTGGTGGCAATCAATAAAGGAACCAAACAATGAAGAAGCCCAACACTCAAAGGCACTCTGCCCTACCTCCATTTCTGCACTAATCATGATCAGTCACATTAAACAATATTTTTCTCCATCTTAGAGGAAGAATATCATCATGAGACCCATACCATATTTTAGATAATATTTTAGATTTCTAATGAGCTATCACATGCCCCGAAACTCCAAATATTTTAGGAGATGTGAATTTGTAAAGATAAGGGTATAATTTTGGTCAGTAAGCCGACCTGAACTTGTCAAACTCATGTCGGCTTAGCTAGGAGACATTTCCCTTCGTTTTTCATGCAAAAATGAGTATATATATAGAAGGAACTCCACTTTTTTGGAGGAGAGTATAATTCGGTGTTAAAAAGATAAGAATATATAGTTCACATCTCGTTAACTAAGGACAGAGCTAGCCACCTTAAGAACTGATTGTTGGACTGAGATAGATTGCAGATTGATTGGATTATGGATATGACTATGGCTTAAGGATATGTGTTGTGCTAGCCACCATATGAACTAATTTGTGGATTGTTGTGATTATAGCTTAAAAATTGAAGTGCAGATAAGGGTCTAAGTTTAAACCTCTATTGCGGTGCATCTACACTTGATAAGGGCCTGCGCTAACTCTCTGCTGCGGTGAATTTATAATCTAGGTTTGCACTTATACTTGATAAGGGTCTACTTGACTATGGATCTGTCTAACTACAGATTAAATCAATGAACTGTGCACTACAAAACGCTGTAGAAAAGTATTTAAGGACTGTGGACAGAGTCATCGTCTTAAAACAGAACTATATACAGTTTAATGGTGGACCATCTTATTCAGGCTCGGATTGTGGTGCAAAAACTCTGATCTTGATTGAGTCTTAATCACAATGGATCGAATATCATAATTGTGCCTCCATTAACACAGTGACTACGATTTTTTGGCTCCAGTATTGCTCGAATTGTAAAATTTCCTGTTTTCCCACCCCGGTTTTCAGTTTCACCTTATTTCTCCCATGTAGTTAAATGCCCATTCCCATAGACATACATTTAACAGACTGAAAAAATAAATATTGCTGAAAACACAAATTCTAGAAATTTTTCAGAGTGCTGGAAATTGCAGAAATAAAAAATCAGCAATTAAAACAGCCATTAAAACACATTTAAACTCAGTGATTTTTGGTCAACTTGACCCTGGAAAAACCCCCTACAACTCTTGGGGAAAACTAGTTTGAGAGCTCTTCTTTATTTCTGGAAAATGCCTTTTACAGAGAGAAAAATTTTCAGCAAAAATCAGCAAAACAGAAATTTTTCCAGCAAGCAAACTTATCTGTTTTTCAGCTAACAGACAATCTGGAAAATGGCTGTACGAGCTGTACGGACCGTACGGATGTACGGACTGTACGGACGTACGGATGTACTGACCGTACGGACTGTACGGACGGCCGTACGGACTTGTACGGACAGACCTCGAAATTCGTGCAGAAAATCGCCTCCTCGATATTCGTGCTGAAAATCAATTTTTTTACTGTTTTGCTCACTAAATCTGCCTTTTTCTGCTTGTTCTTTGAGCTGTACGGATTTGCTGAAGTGCTGCCTTGGTATGTGTGCCAAACCGCTGCCTCTTTCTCCTCCTTGTCCAGAAATCTCCTTTGCTCTCTTGCTCTCCTTCTCCCAATTTGCTCATGAAAGAATGAATGATCTTTTTCCTCCTTTTCCTCCCTTAACCCAACCCTAAATGACTTTTGGGTGATCCCTAAATCCAATGGCTGAAATAGATTTAGATCAATGGCTGAGATTAAATGCTCATTTAAATCTCACTTTCTATTTTTTAATTCACCCCACTTTAATAAAGACCCACTTAGTCATTTATTTCCAAAGTCACTTTTCCTTTCTAATTTTTCATTGACTTTATAAAGTCACTTTAAAATTAGACTTAGTAACTTTATCACTTAAAGTCACTTTCAAATTAGATTTAACTTTATAAAAAATTATAAAGTTACTTTAGGAGAAAAATTAAATTCTTTTGGACACTTTTCCCTAGGCCAAAGATCAAAGCCTTAGGGAACCACCTGTCCTCCGGTACCAAATTTCAACACTCCCTCTTACCGAGGAAGGTGTTCCTCACCACACCCATCTTGTCTCTGAAGTAGACATGCTTGCCCCGTGGTAAGGCTTTGGTAAGAATATCTGCAACCTGCTCATCAGTGGAAATATACTCAAGCTTCACAGCTCCCTTCTGAACATAGTCTCTGATGAAATGATATCTGATCCCGATATGCTTTGACCTGTCATGAAATACTGGATTCTCCGTGAATTTAATGCAACTCTGATTATCACAGTAAATCACTGAAGGTCTCAACAGCTGACCAAATAAGCCAAACAACATCTTGCGAAGCCAGATGGCCTCACAACTAGCTAGACTGGCTGCCATATACTCTGCTTCCGCTGAACTCAGTGCTACTGACTGCTGCTTCCGGCTGAACCATGACACTACTGCTGAACCCAACCCAAAACAACACCCTGAAGTGCTCTTCCTATCAGAAGCACAACCTGCCCAATCAGAATCAGTGTATCCTGCCAATCTCACTCCATCTCCCTGCCTGTAGTCCAGACCATAATCCACTGTCCCCTGCAAGTACCGCAAAATGTGTTTTGCAGCCACCCAGTGAACCTTCCTAGGCTCACACATAAACTGACTCATCGTGTTGACTGCAAAACAGATATCTGGTCTAGTGTTGACCAAATACATCAAGGAACCAATCAGCTGCCTGTACAATGTGGGATCCACCAACTCGGAATCCGAAGCATGAAGCTTCTTCCAGTTGGTGATCATCGGTGTCGACATGGGTCTACAATCCTCCATGTGGAATCTGCTAAGGATGTCCACAATATACTTCCCCTGCCCCAGGAAGAAATGCCCCTCCTCCTGCCACACCTCCAAACCCAAAAAGTAATGCATCAAGCCGATGTCCTTCATCTCAAACTCCGCCGCAAGATCTCTCTTGCAGTGCTCTATGAGTCTCTCTGCACCTGTAATGATCAAGTAATAAAGTAAAGGTTCGGATCTGCCTCACTCTTTGTGAAACCCATCCCCTGCAAGTATGCATCTATCTTGGAGTACCAAGCTCTGGGAGCTTGCTTCAGGCCATAAAGGGCCTTCTTCAATCTGCACACATGGGACTCCTTCCCATGCACCTCAAAGCCCTGTGGCTGCTCAATGTACACCTCCTCCTGTATGAAGCCATTGAGAAATGTGGTCTTCACATCCATCTGGTGGATCTTCCAACCCATCTCTGCTGCTATCGATATAACGGAGCGGATCGAAGTATATCGAGCCACGGGAGCGAAGGTCTCCTCATAATCAACTCCCTCTACCTGGGAGAACCCTCTAGCCACAAACCTCGCTTTGAATTTCTCAATGCTGCCATCTGCATCATGCTTTACCTTGTAAAGCCATCTGGAAGTAACCACGGATTTGCCCTCAGACCTCGGCACCACCTCCCAAACATCATTCTTCATGATAGAAGAATACTCCTCCTGCATGGCCTCTCTCCAGACCTGCTGGCTAGCTGCCTCCTCATAGCTAGAAGGCTCAGAGTCAAGGATGCTGGTAACCATCGCCATATAACTACAAAACCTCTCAGGTGGTCTACTCTCTCTGACCGGCCTCTTCGGCTCAGCAACAGATGTGGCATCTCTCAAGGTGTCCTGAAGCCACTTGAGCTTCCTCTTCCCTGAGCATGCTTCTCCCATAGGAGAATGAAACTCCTCCTCCTCATCACCATCAGTAGCCTGAACTCCTGACTGTCTGTCTGCTGTCCTCCTGCCTGCACCTGAACCTGTAGAAGCTGAGGTACCGTGTGAACTGTCCATCAGTGGACTCCCTAGTGAATTGCTCTGTGAACTGCTCTGCATGCTGCCCGGAGCACCACCCCTCTGGCTCGGCGAGCCACTGCTCACTGATGGACCTGACATCCTCATAGATGTACCTCCGGATCCTCCTAATCCCTGCCCACTGGATCCCTGCGACTGACTCAACTGCTGCTGAGGGTCTGGCTGATCCAGATACTCTAACTCCCGTGACCTCCTAAAGGCCCTGTCCTCCTCGAACTTCACATCCCGTCTGACAACAACTCTCCTCTGTGCAAGAATGTAAATCCGAAAGGCCTTTGAGGTCTCACTGTAGCCCACAAAGATACCCTTCTCTGCGATGGGCTCTAGTTTGGTCCTCTTCTCCTTGGGTATATAGGAGTATGTAATGCATCCAAAGATATGAAGATGACCAAGATCAGGCTTCTTCCCAGAGAAGGCCTCCTCCGGAGTCATGTGCCCCAAGGCACGATGCGGACTCCTGTTCTGCAAGTAAACAGCTATGTTGCAGGCCTCTGCCCACAAAAACAATGGCAACCCCTGATCATGTAACATGGCTTTAGCAGCCCCTATGATGGATCTGTTCTTCCTCTCTGCAACCCCGTTCTGCTGGGGGTTGTAAGGAACAGTGAACTCCCTCCTAATGCCTGCCTCCGCACAATAGTCAACAAACTCTCCAAGGGTGTACTCTCCTCCATTGTCCGACCTCAGGGACTTGATTTTCCGACCTGTCTGTGTCTCCACAAGAGCTCTGAACTCCTGAAACCGCTTGAAGACCTCACTCTTGGTCTTCAAGAAATAAATCCAGGTCCTCCTGGAGTGATCATCAATGAATAAAACATAGTACTCATATCCACTCAAGGAAACATGAGACATCTGACCGCTCACATCAGAATGAATCAAATCAAGTATCCCCGTCGCTCTGCTGTCACTGCTGGGAAAAGGGGATTTGGCAAACTTGCCCATCGCACAACCTCTGCAAGTATCATGGTGATCAGTACTGAAATCTGGCACACCTGTAGTGATCTCCCGCAATGTCCTCAAGGCTCCATGAGACATGTGCCCCATCCTGCGGTGCCAAATCTCACACAGCTCAGAACTGCTAGCTCTGCTGTCGGTACTACTGCTCAATGCCAAAAGGGGATGGAATGCAAACTTGTACACCTTTGCATGGCGTACACCTATCACTCTAGCTGAATCAGCTGGAGTGCCCCTGGGATACATCAACACCTGTCCTCCCCTAAACAGTACCTCATATCCTCTGTCCTCCAAGGCTGAGACGGATATGAGGTTCTTCCTCATCCCTGGCACATAAAGAACATCTGACACTTTCAAGGGAGGTCTGGACTCCCTCTGAAATGTCAGTGTACCCACCCCGACTGCTCTAACAGCTCTGTCATCACCGAGTACTACCTCAATATCAGTGCCACTCTCTGAAAGCTCTGAGAAGTACTCCCGGACTCCTGTCATGTGGCGTGAAGCCCCACTGTCCACATACCAGATACCTGTAGATGCTCCGCTAATCGAGGGAAAAGCATGCTCCCTCTGAACCTGTGTGGCAGGTGATCCTGCACTAGAGGACTCACATGTAGTGAACGCAAACTCCCGGTCAAAACGACCTGCAAAGTCCTCAATCTCAGCTGAAGCTGCCACATCCTGGTTCTTCCCCTTCTTCTTCTTCTTCTCCGGACACACAACTGCATAGTGTCCCATCTTCTGACAATTCCAACACTTCACTTTGGAATAGTCCTTCTGTGAGTTACCCTGTTTACCTTTACCTTTGCCTTTGCCTCCACCACCGCTTGTGGAAGCCTGCTTCTTCCCTTTGCCTTTCTTGCCTCCTGCCACCAGTGCTACGTCCTCATCCTGCTCAACTGGCTTGGCTGCCCCAAGCTGTCCTTTCCTGATCTCTGTCTGAATGTAATCATCCCAAAACCTCTCTCATGTGGGAAGGGTCTCACATGCACAAACCCCATCAGCAAAGTTCAACCATGAACGGGGGAGGCCATTCACTGCAATACGCACCAACTCAGTGTATGGAATGGCCTCTCCAATCGCTGCCAACTCATCTCTCACATTGGTAATCTTTGTGAGATATCCAGCTGCACTATCATTCCCCATCTTAATGTTCTTCAGCTTCTCCTTCAGGACCATCTTCCGGTTCTCATTGGTACTCTGGTAGAGATTGGACAATGCTGTCCACATCTCATGGGCATTGCTCTTTCCTCTCACATGAGGAATGCAATGGTCTTTGATTCCGTCTAGAATCAACCTCTTACCCTTGTTGTTCTTTGTATTATAAGCTGTCAACTGAGTTGCATCAGTAGGCACAACAACAGGGCGCTGTGCTGTATGCACCATGATATCCCAGACTTCTGCCTCCTCAAAGATACTCTGCATTCTCTCCTTCCAAACGCTGTAATTTGTATGCCCATCCAACCTATCCTCCACCCTCAATCCCAATGACATCTTGCTGTCCTAAAACTGAAAAATAGCACTGCTGTGGTAAAGATAAAACTGTTGTTTATGAAAAATCAGCTTGCTGGAATTTTCTGAGTGAAAAAATCAGCAGCTGTATTTTTTTCTTTTGCTGTCCCAAACTGCCCTTCAGCACTCAAGCTCTGATACCATGTAAAATTTTCTGTTTTCCCACCCCGGTTTTCAGTTTCACCTTATTTCTCCCATGTAGTTAAATGCCCATTCCCATAGCCATACATTTAACAGACTGAAAAAATAAATATTGCTGAAAACACAAATTCTGGAAATTTTTCAGAGTGCTGGAAATTGCAGAAATAAAAAATCAGCAATTAAAACAGCCATTAAAACACATTTAAACTCAGTGATTTTTTGTCAACTTGACCCTGGAAAAACCCCCTACAACTCTTGGGGAAAACCAGTTTGAGAGCTCTTCTTTATTTCTGGAAAATGCCTTTTACAGTGAGAAAATTTTTCAGCAAAAATCAGCAAAACAGAAATTTTTCCAGCAAGCAAACTTATCTGTTTTTCAGCTAACAGACAATCTGGAAAATGGCTGTACGAGCTGTACGGACCGTACGGCTGTACGAACTGTACGAACGTACGGATGTACTGACCGTACGTACGGACTGTACGGACGGCCGTACGGACTTGTACGGACAGACCTCGAAATTCGTGCAGAAAATCGTCTCCTCGATATTCGTGTTGAAAATCAATTTTTTACTGTTTTGCTCACTAAATTTGCCTTTTTCTGCTTGTTCTTTGAGCTGTACGGATTTGCTGAAGTGCTGCCTTGGTATGTGTGCCAAACTGCTGCCTCTTTCTCCTCCTTGTCCAGAAATCTCCTTTGCTCTCTTGCTCTCCTTCTCCCAATCTGCTCATGAAAGAATGAATGATCTTTTTCCTCCTTTTCCTCCCTTAACCCAACCCTAAATGACTTTTGGGTGATCCCTAAATCCAATGGCTGAAATAGATTTAGATCAATGGCTGAGATTAAATGCTCATTTAAATCTCACTTTCTATTTTTTAATTCACCCCACTTTAATAAAGACCCACTTAGTCATTTATTTCCAAAGTCACTTTTCCTTTCTAATTTTTCATTGACTTTATAAAGTCACTTTAAAATTAGACTTAGTAACTTTATCACTTAAAGTCACTTTCAAATTAGATTTAACTTTATAAAAAATTATAAAGTTACTTTAGGAGAAAAATTAAATTCTTTTGGACACTTTTCCCTAGGCCAAAGATCAAAGCCTTAGGGAACCACCTGTCCTCCGGTACCAAATTTCAACACGAATTGTGGAAAAGTGTTTCAAATTGAGACCTGGACACTCTTCTTGGATAGCAATAACAGTGGAGGATTCTCTATGATGAAGTGAAGTGCAATGACCAATTTGTACAGTGGCTTGGAGCTTGTAATGTAGCTAAGCTATGGTATTATGAACTGAGATTGCAGCAACACTGAAGTCTAGTCGTGGACAAGGTAGAGCGAAAAGTAAGTGAATATAATCTCAAGTATTTCTAGAATAAGTACATTTTATATTCTCTATACAAAAAAAACAACACGATTGGTGTCCTTGGAGTTGGTGCTCCTAAACTCAAGATAGGTGCTTTGGATCAGATAGGGTCGAAGCCCTAGAGGTGAGCCTCATCAAAAACCAAGTTGGTGATTGGGAATAATTATCACATATTGTATTTATTCTTTTATACAAAATATTTTTTCTTTAACGTTTCTCTGATTAAATTATGAAGAATCTAACTGGTAATAATAACAATTGAAGGAAAATATTGTTTCACCCCCCTCTCAGTATTTCCAACAATTGGTATCAGAGCCAGCTTCTTCATAATCAACCTAACAGCTGGAAGAAGGATTCTTAGTCACAATGAAAAATCAGGAAATGTCAGGAAGGCTTCCCTTGTTCGATGGGACAAATTTTGGTTTTTGGAAGAAAAGAATGTCCTACTACTTGATGTCCCTTGGAATTGAATTTTGGCATTCAGTTTTGAATGGGTACGCTTCTCCTTCCACTCTTCCAACTGACCAAGGCGAAAGCAAAGCCTACATTGCAAATGCCAAAGCCTATAATTCCATCACTAGTGGAATCATTGATTGTGAACTCACAAAAGTCATGAATTGTGACTCGGCCAAAGAAGTATGGGATAAGTTGGTTAGCTTATACGATAGGGACTCCAAAGTTAAGAAGGCAAAGCTTCAAACTCATAGAAGGCAATTTGAAAGTCTGAAAATGGATGATGAAGAAGATATTGCACCATACTTCCTTCGAGTAATTGAAGTATTCAACTCTCCTGAAGGATTGGAAGAAAAGATTGAAGAAAGTGTTATTGTTCAAAAGGTCTTAAGATCTCCCCCAGATAGATTTGACTCCAAAGTAAGTGTTATAGAAGAAATGAAGGACCTAGATACTCTCAAGATGGATGAACTTCATGGAATCCTCATTGCCTATGAGATGAGAAAAGGAATCCCAAGTTCCAAAGACGCAGCATTCAAGGCCTCAAAATCAAAAAAGGGGAAAAGATGGAATACCAACAGTGATGACTCTGATGTTGAATCTGAATTGGCACAATTTGTACGAAGACTAAAGAAAGGATCCAAGCTAAAAGGTAAGTAACAGTAACAGGATTCAAATTGAGACCTAGACACTCTTCTCGGACAGCAGTAACAGTGGAGGATTCTCTATGATGCAGTGACGTGCAATGACCTATTTGTACAGTGGCTTGGAGCTTGTAATATAGCTGAGTTATGGCATTATGAACTGAGATTTCGGAAACAGTGAAGTCTAGTGGTGGACAAGGTACAATGAAATGTGAAGATAATCTCAAGTATTTCTAGAATAAGAACATTCAAGTAAGTACATTTTATATTCTCTATACAAAAAAAGCAACAGGATTGGTGTCCTTGGAGTTGGTGCTCCTAAACTCAAGGTAGGTGCCTTAGATCAAATAGGGTCGAAGCCCTAGAGGTCAGAGTCTCATCAAAAACCAAGTTAGTGCTTGGGAACAACTATCACACATTGTATTTATTATTTTATACTAAATATTTTTTTCTTATATGTTTCTCTGATTAAATAGTGAAGAATATAACTGGTAATAATAACAATTGAAAGAAAATATTGATTCACTCCCCTCTCAGTATTTCCAATAGTGTGCACAAAGATAGGGTATCAAGTAATGTAGTGGCGAAATTTGTTGATGGCATGGATTACAACAAGAAATTATTGTTCGGTAACTATATAGTTTAACTCAGTTGGGGTTAGATTTTTACTGATGTGATAAATGGCATATGGCTTGTGTTCTTCTTTCTGTCCCAGTACAGCCCTAATGGCCATGTCTTAAGCATCAGTGTGGATGTGAAAGGGCAGAGGCCAATTAGGACCTCGCAAAATGGGAGTGATGGACATTTTTTGTTTAAGTGTATCAAAATCTTGTAGACATTGATCATTCTAAGAAAATCATGCAGCCTTTGTTAAAATATGAAAGAGGGGGGAATCTATCTTCGTGAAGTTTTCCATAAACCTACGATAGTATCCCACATAGCCCAAAAATCTGCGGACATCTCTCTATGTGCTAAGAGTAGCTAGCTTAAGAATGACTTTTATTTTGGGAGGTTCCACTCTAATCCCTTCAAAGGAAACATGATGTTCTAACACAATCCCCTGAATAAGGAACATCAAACACTTTACATCGATGCGAGCGAGATTTGTTTCTTGACAACGGATCAATACTTTCTCTAAATTGTTTAAGGCTTCTTCAAATCCGTCTCCATAGACAGTGAAGTCATCCAAACATTTTTTGTAACTCTTCCTTCATAATTTCCTTTAGAGTTAGGTTCATCCTTCTCTGAGGTTTCTTGACTAGTCAGGCATCCTCCTTCATATAGATATGATGAGTGAAGAGATTAGGAGAAATCCCTTTCATATCAATATAGTCCCAAGCAAAAGAACTATTATTTCTTTGAAGTAATTCTATCAGTTGCTTTTGTTGGGAGGACTCTAAGTGGTTATTAATGTTCATATTATTTCCAAGATATATTTTGACAGTCACGGTTTGATTCTCAATATCAGTACTTGGTGAGGCTATTGTATCCAATTGTTGTACTAACTCAACGAGTGAGCATGTCTCCTGAAAATGTTTCCCAAAGATTTGATCATATGGTGAGGGATGGTCATCATGAGGGTTAGTTAAAGTGGTACAGATCAAGTCATCTTCTATATCTTCCTTGAAAGTAGCAGCCTGCTCAAGGGTCAAGAGAGGTCTGGTGAGTTCTTCATCAGTATCCTCAAACCATAAAGGGTTCTCAAATTCTAATGAAGGTTTGGCAGGTGGATACAGTTTAAGCTTTTTCGTGGAGTTCACATGTGAAATATTCATATTCCCTAACCTACAGCTGATATAGGTATCTGATGTGGCCAACCATGGTCTCCGTAAAATCAATGGATGACCACCAAGGTTAGCTTTAGGCTAAATAATTATGAAATCATCCAGTTATTCCCACGAGTCTATAGAAATAATTATATCTTCCACCACTCCTTCTGCCTTGATAGTAGATGATCAACGATATCGAGAATGGTGGGAGTTGGTCTCAAGCATGATAAGTCAAGCTTTTCCATAGTCTCTTTGGTCATTACATTGATAGTTTCCCCTAGGTCAATTATAGTGTTTTCTATAGGGAGATTGTTAATATTAATCGTCACAACAAGACCTACAGGATCTCCATATTTTGTTGTAATTACATTTCCAAACATTAGGTCGGATAATTTCCCAATGACCTAGATTGTCTTAGGGTCCTTTTTCCTCTTCACCAACATAATCTCTTTGAGTAAGGACCAGGTTTTTGTTCAAGAGGTTGATAACCATCGCATCTTGAGTTTTAGAGGGAAGCAGTCCTAGTTCTAGGTAAGTATCCTCATCATCTTGTTCTTGAATGATAGGAGAACTCTGATTTTGGAGTACCTTCCCAGAATGTAAATGAATATTCTCACTATACATTAATGAAAAATTATAAGTTGGAAAGAAGGGTAGCTCGGCATTGTCGGTAGGCTGAGCTAGATTAATGTTTGGATTAGGCATTGGTTGGGTTGGCAACTGAGGTCTATGTTGAGTTTGATTAGGTTGATTCGAAGGTAGTTGAAGTTGTTGCAGATGGTTTTGAGGTTAAGCCTATGATGACATATTCCCATGAGAAGAAGGTCCTCTCCATCCTGTGACCCACCCTTGATTTTGCATTTGTGGGGGGCACTAACACCAAGGCATAGGAGGGTTCAACCAAAGGTTGGAGCAGGATATAAAGGTGGAGTTTGGGGTGTGTTTCCAAATGATTGAGGGGGCCAAGTTTTCATTTAGGCCACGAAACAAATTTGTTATGTTCCTTCACTGGACTCTTGAAACATAGCCTTAAGGTCAAGAAGAGAGGGGAATCGCTGAGTTGAATGCTTATGCTCGCAAATGTTGCATATTTCAATATTGTTCAATGGGCACTCTCAAAGAGGGTGCTTCTTGCGACATTTGGAGAAAAATATAGATATGGCTAAATCAGCCTCCTCCTTTTTCTTGGCTTGGAAGGTATATAATTGAGAGATTAGGGTACTAAGGATATTGTTTTAATTTTTCTAATAGATTCCCTAGCTTGGATTTAGTTAACTTTTTTCCATAGATTTATTAATCTTGGAAGTCATATCCCGAGAATTTAGATTATATTTGAAACTTCCTCTGGAATATCATGTACATAATTCATAGATCTTGTCATAAGACAACTGAGAAACACCACCTACACCCATGAGATTTAAGATTTCAATGCAATCTTCCAATATTCCCTTAAGAAAAATAATACGCAAGGTGTCAGGATCTAGGGAATTCTACTTTGTCCTTTAAAAGGTATATTTAAATTGTTCCACATAATCTTCCAAACTCTCATCATCGACTTGGGACATCCAAAAGATCTCCTCCTTAATATCTCAAACCTTACAATAGTCCTGATATTTTTTCAAGAGGATTTTCCTCATTTCATCCCAAGTTCAAATGGAGTTTCCCCTAAGCCCCATAAACCAATGGAGAGATGCATCTTTCAAGGTTGCAGGAAATAATTTCAATTTTTGTGCATTTGTGGAAAAGCCATAACTACGACAAAAAACGTCAACTCAAAAAGAAATGTATAAGGGTCTTCCTTAGAAAGGCCATGGAAATTCGGGAGAGTGGAGGGAGTAATACTCTTCATTTGAACCATTGCATCGAGATCCTGGATAGGAAACTCAAAAACGAAAGGGCCTTGTTTCCATGACCCATTTACTTCTTTGTCTCCCATCTTGTCCTCTCTTGAAGTTTCAGGAGTTTGAGTTTTATTGGACCCTTAAGATATTTCTATCTCCTCATTAAATGTGATTCCTTCCCCTATTGGTACTTCACCTTTCGGTGTTTTCCCCACCACGCTATTTTGAACAAATGTGGCATTTTCTGGGTTCCCTTCCTTTTTTTCCAGAGTGTTAGCAGACGTGGCTCCTACTGCACCACATTTTGGGATTTTTATGGACTTTTTACTTTTCTACCTATGGTGTTCTATCTATAACTAACATGTTTTAAATGCGAGGCATTCAAGATGTACATTACTGAAAGGGTCAACTAACTATCTCCCTTTGGTTACTTCTACTCCCAGTGTCATTTCCTATTTGACAGGAACCTCTAATACTTTTGAGTGCCTCCCCAACAACAGCACCAAAAAATGATGGTGTGAATACTTGTACTTTTATTTGAAATGGTAATGAGCATTCACATAATCATTTAATTATCAACCCAAGGTTTCTTAGACTTATGAGGACTACGTGTTGTATGCACAAGTAGCAAAGTTCCAACCAATTTTTTGTGCTCATGTAGAAAACCTACAAGCGATGGTGATCGGGTCAAGATATGTTTGGTTAATAAATTGGTTTAACCACAAGTTTCCTAAGTGTTGCAAATCAAATCAACACTTATTCTTAAGGAAAATACCCAAAGGTAAGCGGGATTCCTATCAGATTCTGATTTTGCAACACTTTCTGCAATTTCCCAGCAGTTATGTTGATTTCACAGCAGCAACTATCGGTTATGCAACAGTTGTGCAATCACCTCTACACATACCCAAAATAAAAGAACATGGCCCAAAGGAGAGCAAGAACAAAAATAACACGAAAAACAATTGTAGATAAGCACATAATGTAAATCACATCAACCAATCATAATTTGATAAACAACTAAACAGACACACACTCTATAAGAAATAAACTTGTAAATGGTTGAAAGGAAAATGTCCACAGGGCATTACCTCGAGTGGGTCAAACTTGAGGTTCATCTTGCACCCAATAACTAAACTCACAAAAGCAAGATCAGCAGATTAAGTATGCATCCACCGAAAATTATATTAATCGACGAAGATAAAACAGAGTATAGCAGCGTGATGATATTCTAAGTTTATACATACATATTTATAAGTAATAAGGGAATATAAGCCCCCCGCAAACTTGTCTGATTTCGGAGGATACATTATCCAAAACAACTTGCCTTATAATTCATAAATCCTAAATAAAACCAAACACAGTGGAAAATGGCTTGCAAAATTGATATTAATTTATGAGAATCACTATGTTTGGCCTCGAAAACACAACGGTTGTTGTGCATCAAGGCATCTTGACTGGTTCACAACTAATTACACACAGGCTCATGAAACAGATATCGCCCTTTTCAATTTCAGAGGGAATCTAGGAGGTGGATGAATGTTGAATGGGTTCGCAAGCAATTGCGAAGGAATAACACGTGAATGATAGTGTCCCTCGATCTAAATTCTAGAAAATGACTTGTCCACTTGTTCCACTTTTATACCTCTCCAACAAACTTCAAAATATGCCACCCGTTCCTTGCAAATCATATATGTCTGCATCGAAATATTTGTTTGTGTGCCTTAGACAAGCTTTATATTAGCACCTCATTTATTAAAACATAAACTATAATATAAAACTACTCTTAGACTATTCTTAGTTCTAATCTCAAATATAAATAAGAAGGCTAATAAACAGGTTGTACACCTTAGCTACACGTGCTAAACATTAGGATTTTGAGTGTGATTTCAAAAGGAAAAAGGGGAAAATTGGCCAAAATGGGGCGAATGATTTTGTAGAAAAAAATCCATTTTTGTAGCTCATCAAAGTTCATAATCTTCATCAAATAATTAGTTATGGTATTTTTCTTTTTCATCCATGTGGATCTAAGTTTAATCCCCATCAGCATACTTTGATTAATGTTCTCACTTTGATATACAATTACTAGGACATCAAACATCTTTTAAGCAAATAAAAAGTCAATATGAAGGATGCAAAAAGAATTTCACAAAGTTATCATAAATAAAAACAAGGAAATTTCTTGCTTCAAAGAACACATTCATAAATTAATAAGAATTATTAAAGATTAGAACAAGAAAAGTAAGATATCGAGAAAGAATTCAGGAAGAACATATCAGCAAAAGATGAAGGAACTTCTCAGTGCTTAAGTAGTGTTAACCAAAAGTTGCTAGAAGAAATTAGAATACAAAAAATTAGAAACTTGAGTATCAAAACATTATTTAAAACCAATGAATAGAAAGATGAAGAACTTTCACTTCTGAGAAATCATAGTCAAAACCTACTTCCACAAATTAAGAAGCTTAAGAATAATAAACAATCGTTCAAAAACAAACTACAACTTATCCAAAAAGAAGCATCAAATCCTTGTAAAAAATTCCAAGATGAGGAGAATGGAACAAATATAAATTCCATTAATATCACGACTCATAAAGATGAAAATCCAATTGAAGTAAGGACATGCTCAGATGTTGCAGTACAAACGATGGAAATTCCAAGTGAAGACCTGACGACCAATCAAGCAACATCAACGTGTAAAGATCATATACCAAAGATAAGTCAAGAAACAACTACAACCGTAATAAGGGAAGTCATGCTACAAAGAAACCCTATTGGTATCCCGATCACAAGAGTAGTTACCTTAATTAGTCAATGTATTAAGATTTCTCAGAAAGAAAACAATTGAATTATCTTTCGAATAATATTGATACCCATATCAGTCAGTCTCATAATAAATCTTGGAAATCCTATAACATAATGTTCTACAAAGGATAGAATGAAGATGGTCAGATCATTTTACAATTCGACAATTATACTAAGCACTTAGAAGTTTGTGCCATCTCATATCATCAACCATGACAACATCAAAATCATGCGAAGACATTACAAGCAAGACTAAAGATGTAAATCATTTTCATCAATATGCTTTGAGGTCAAAGAATTTCCAAAGAGGAAGGAAATGTTATAAACATAAATAATATATAAATAATTCATAATAATTCGTAATTTATAATTAATGAAGAGACACATGAAAAGACATGTCTCAATGAAAAGATGTGACTTCTTATGAAAGGGCGCTCTCAACTAGTATTTATAATGGGGCACTCATTTGTAATCATATCATTTATCTTACATTTTATATATATTTATTTTCCTAATAGATGTCTTTATTTTCCAAATATTTTTGATAATTAACTTGTGAGCCAAGTTTATTTGTCACAACGCTCCTCTTCATCAAGGGCCAACTTGTCTCGTGATGAGTATACCCATTTTTTACCTCTAGATGTTAAACACCTTTTCGAGCTGAGCGATGGACTCATTGTTCGACCAAAGTCATACCCTTCGCCATTGGATACATGCTCTTTAGATCCCTCTATAGCCAATTTAAAGTAGGCTCTCACAAGGTTTGGGTAGATTCTAATCACCATATTGATAGATTAGATAGGATACGCCAATTCTTTCACCTTTAAAAGGTTAAGATTAAAAAAAAAAATCTTGCATTGCCCCATTCACTACAAAAGAAAAGGGAAGCTCCATTTTCCTATTCATAGATTCCCAAACTCTTTCTAGTTTCTTCAGATTCCAAATTATAGATGTTTGGACCTTCAAATGCAGGAGACTTTTCGTCTTTGTTATCACTCTACCTAGTCACCTCCCAAACCAGCCTCCACTCAGTGTATCATTCCCTCCTTTACAATTCTTTGATCTACATAGGACACCAAGAGGAAAACACACAAAGGGTTTGGCCCCAATCATAGATCACTATGACCTCGAAGGGATTGCAACAATTCATAGTGGCCTCAAAAACTTAGCTAGTCAGTACCTCACATCAACAATCAACGGAGATCATCCCAAATCCAACGATGCAGCGCCTTCTATAGAAGACAGCACATCATCCACCTCTTCTTTTGTTTCTTCTTTTATGACACCCATTACCTTAATTTTCCTCAATTTGTCCTTAGATGCTAAAAGTTTCCTCAATTTGGCCTTAGATGCTAAAAGATTCAAATCTAGAGCCAATCGACTATGAGACACATTGCTCATTTTCCATTTCCATTTTTAAGCTCCTAGATCTACCTATAGTGTACATACTTCTCTCAGAGTGACCTCAATTGTGGAGTCTGGATTTTGTTTCCATGTACTTTAGATTAAATCCACACTCTTGCTTGTTGCACTCTATTTTTATAGGAGTCGCTTCAACAATCCCAGTTTGTATTGATATCATTGTATCTTCTAGTCCCTTTAACCTACTTTAGTGGTCACTTGTTGGACATTAATAATACTCGTATCTTATCTTATGTGCATTGTTTTCTCCTAATCCCACCACGAGGTGCTTGTTGTGCCAACCAAGATAAAGAATAATATTTGGATGTAAGGACAAATGTTAGGATATGGAGTGCAACATTCAAATTATCCCACCTTTTGACCACGTCTTTATAAATACAATCATACAATATTACATCTCATGGCTCAATAATGTCACTTAACCTAGCATGTTGTCCATCTACTCATACACCTCCCCATTCACCAATTAGTCTATGTTTTCCAAAAGAATCCTTTAAATGGGCTTGGTGACTTACCAAACATACCTAACCTATTGTCAAAATTGGCCATCAAGAATTTTTTCCTCCATCTCCTAAAATTCATGTTTATCAATGGATGCAGCCATGTCTTTCAAATCCTACCATGAATCACTTGAGATCATGCTAACAAGTGACTCTCTTACCTTCAAAGGCAGCATGAACTTGAGGTAATAGCTACCAAATATGACCTTTACAATCTTTAGTAGCTCCAACTTAGATTTATTGCGAAGAATGTGATGAGACATGCTATGATTGGTAAAAAATTTATCATTTTCTTGGCTCTCTTATACAGTAAACCAAACCATTTATAATCATGGACCTTCATCTTAACAATATCATGCATTAAGAGGTTCAATGTGTGAAATAAGCACTCTTACCTGTTGAAAATGCAACAAGGTGATGGAGCTTAGTGAAAAGAAGTCGTCTTCACTAAGTGGGCCCGCAAGCTATTTTTGGCGCAAAGTCTATTTTTAGACATATGGATCATGGTCTATGAGTTGCAGGATGCTATTTGTGGATGATTGGTCATGTTGGTAAAAATAGATGAACTTCTATTTTTAGACATATGGGCGGAGTCTATTTTTAGACTGTCGGGCTAAAAATAGGACAGTCGAATATTATTAGCTCTTAATAGTATTTGGACTATAAACATTATCTTATCCTCTTGCAGCACTTCAGTTCGAGCTACGGATGTGGCACATGCAACTGCCAGAAGGAAATACGCTTTTCCTATGGGTTAGTTGAGTTGTCGCATGATGGACTTCAGTTAGAACTCAAGTGATTGAGTTTGGTGGAGTTGATTGAGGAGTTGATGGAGTTGTGTTCAGTTTGACTTAGTTGAACTAGTTGTATTTAGTCTAACTGCCAAATACACTAGTGATGAGTGATGTGAATTAATTATTAATTAATTCACTAATTATTAACTCATAAATCAACTAAAGAATACATCAGTTAACTCAGTGCATGGACAGTTCAGTGGAGACAAGTGTTAGAGGTGGAGACTACTATAAGTTGTGACTATAGTTGTGCATGAGATTTGCACAATCATTGATGGAGATTGCCAATGAGGATTGTGTAGTACAAGCCAAGGGAAAACGAACTTGGATTTTTTCCTATTCTCACATTGGATTGCGCAGTAGAGGCAGGCAGGCAGACAACGGAGGAGATTTGAACCTGTGACTTGATTCAGATCTGAGCTAGTTTGTGTGTAGCAGGTGGAGATAGTACTGAGTACTTGTGAGGAGTATTGTACTATGTATTGTTACATGTTCTCTATCATTATAATATACAGATAGTTGGGGGTTTTCAGCTGTATGCTTTCACCAGTACATACTGTGTTGATATGTGTGATTGATGTTTCAATGTGCGCATGCGATTGTTTTTTATTCCGCAAATTGATGATCAACGTAGAGGAGCTTATGTATTATGCATGCATTCCGCAAATAGTGTATAATCAGGATAATCTTTGTGCATAAGTGTTATATTATTCAAAATTTCTACATGGTATCAGAACGAAGTTGATCATCAAATCTATTATTCAGAAAGTGGTCACATTTTATTTCTTCAGGCAGAGTCTGTAATCGGGCCAGGTAGCCTCTGGATTCATCCTTCTTTTGGAAGGTGAGATATCCGGTAAAAGCCCATACAGTCAATCTCTGTACGATAAATACTTTGTTCTCATGAATTTTAGATCAGAAGCTGTTGAGTTTTGAGCTAGTGGAATTCGAATTTGCAGCAGTGTTTTCTTGGTGTCAAAGTTGAAATGTCTTTCAACAGATTGTGATTGGAGTATGCCCTTGAAGGCAACTCGAATTATATTGCATGGAAAGACAGGATGGAGGCGGTGTTAGATGACAATGGGTTGAAGGATTTCATAGAGGTTGAGGCCCCAAAGCCTACTAATGCTGCTCACGTTGAGGCTTGGCAAAAGAAGACAGCAAAGTGTCAAAGGATTCTGTTGGAAAGCGTGAAGGATCACATTGTATGCAGCCTGCACGGAAAGGCTTCTCCATACTTGATGTGGAAAGCGTTGACAGATTTATTCCAAAGCAAGAGCGACCAGAGGAAGTTGGCGCTCAAGGATAAACTCAGAAACATTAAGTGTGAGAATGGAGACAATATGCCCAAGTATCTCACGAAGTTCACCCAATGTCGAGATGAGCTGGGAAGTGTGGGGGTGACTGTCGATGATGAGGACTTGGTGAGCTTGGCTCTCCTTGGTCTTCCAAAGAGTTGGCATTCCTATCAGGACTCTGTCAATGGTCGGGAGAAATTGCCAGGATGGGAGAGACTTTGGTCGGATCTTGTGCAAGAGGAGATCAGGCGGAATACCAAGGACGGATCTTCATCAAAGGCATTTGATGAAGAAAATTGTGCTTTGGCTGCCAAAGCAAAGAAGGGGAAGGAGAATGGTTCTCTTTCCGAATACAGTTCTTCCAATTATGGGAAGAAGGTTGACAAATCGAATGCTTTCGTTGTCATGAGGTGGGCCATTATGCTGCAAATTGTCCACGGAGGAAATCCAAGAAGGGATCCGGGGAAGGATCTGAAGGTGAGGCACTTGCTTCACAGTTTGAGTTGGATTTCACACTCTTTGCATGCATGGTTTCATCCATGGTGGGAAGTGGTTGGTTTCTTGATAGTGGAGCTTCTTTCCACATGACCGGTGACAAGAGTTTGTTCAGTACTTTGGAGGAGAAAGATCTCCAGATACTCATAGCGATGGGTAATGATGAGAAGTATAGTGTCTCAGGTGTAGGCACGGTTATTTTTCAGAGGGAGCATGGAGCTCGCCTTACCTTGACCGATGTCAAGTATGTACCAGGACTGAAGAGAAACTTGGTGTCGATCGCGATGCTGGAAGACAGAGGCTATGATGTAGTCTTCAGTAAGGGAAAGGTTTTCCTTGGACACATCATCACTAGACAGGTGAAGCAGATTGGTTCACGGGTCAAGAACCTGTATGCTCTTGAGGTTCAAGATGCATGCAAAGCCTTGAGCAGCGAGGCAACTGATGGAGACTTGGTGGTTGAGAGGGAGCGTATATTACCTCTCGACATGCGGAGCCAGAAGAAGTCTCAGACGATTGTGGAGGAGCCATGATTGGTGCAGCAGCTTCAGGAGGTTGTGGAGCAGCCACAACAAGGGAAGCTGAGAGGAGATCGAGTAGAGACATCTACTCATGCAGAGACCTCCAATAGGGGGAAACTTCGAGCCAGGTGGGCTGAGGGATCACATGCAGCCATACCTCCAGGTAGGAGGTGGGGCGATATAGAGTGATCGTCCCAAGGAGGAGGGGCAGGATCCTTGAGGTACCCAACCTCTTGGATGAGACCTTGCTATGGGAGCCCCGATGTGGAGTAGCAGGAACTGACTGATTGGATAGAGACAGATGTGGATGGAGCGGCAGAGAGAGCGACAGTGTAGGGAATCCCAGGACAGCGCATAGCTAGCAGGCTGCAGCAATGCGAGAGGCACAAGTGTTTTGCACAGTGCTAGGTGGCACAAAGAAGTGTGCAATGGTACGAGATGCATGGAGATGTTGCAGTAGCGCAAATGTCAGAAAGGGAGCACTTGTCAACAGCAGGTAGAGCTTCAGCATCAGAGTATGTTCCAAGCCCAACGGAGTGGTCAGTTGGGAGTGTTTTTGTTCCAAGTGTTGTTGGAGCAAGTGGACCGGGCAAATGTGTTGCATGCAGAACATTCCAGAGTTGCAGGATAGGGGTTGCAAATAATCCATATCTTGTTGAGAGGGAGTGTTGAAAATGCAACAAGATGATGGAGCTTAGTGAAAAGAAGTCGCCTTCACTAAGTGGGCGTGCAGGCTATTTTTGGCGCAAAGTCTATTTTTAGACATATGGATCATGGTCTATGAGTTGCAGGATGCTATTTGTGGATGATTGGTCATGTTGGTAAAAATAGATGGACTTCTATTTTTAGACATATGGGTGGAGTCTATTTTTAGACTGCCAGGCTAAAAATAGAACAGTCGAATATTATTAGCTCTTAATAATATTTGGACTATAAACATTATCTTATCCTCTTGCAGCACTTCAGTTCGAGCTACGGATGTGGCACATGCAACTGCTAGAAGTAAATACGCTTTTCCTATGGGTTAGTTGAGCTATTGCATGATGAACTTCAGTTAGAACTCAAGTGATTGAGTTTGGTGGAGTTGATTGAGGAGTTGATGGAGTTGTGTTCAGTTTGACTTAGTTGAACTAGTTGTATTTAGTCTAACTGCCAAATACACTAGTGATGAGTGATGTGAATTAATTATTAATTAATTCACTAATTATTAACTCATAAATCAACTAAAGAATACATCAGTTAACTCAGTGCATGGACAGTTCAGTGGAGACAAGTGTTAGAGGTGGAGACTACTATAAGTTGTGACTATAGCTGTGCATGAGATTTGCACAATCATTGATGGAGATTGCCAATGAGGATTGTGTAGTACAAGCCAAGGGAAAACGAACTTGGATTTTTTCCTATTCTCACATTGGATTGCGCAGTAGAGGCAGGCAGGCAGACAACGGAGGAGATTTGAACCTGTGACTTGATTCAGATCTGAGCTAGTTTGTGTGTAGCAGGTGGAGATAGTACTGAGTACTTGTGAGGAGTATTGTACTATGTATTGTTACATGTTCTCTATCATTATAATATACAGATAGTTGGGGGTTTTCAGCTGTATGCTTTCACCAGTACATACTGTGTTGATATGTGTGATTGATGTTTCAATGTGCGCATGCGATTGTTTTTTATTCCGCAAATTGATGATCAACGTAGAGGAGCTTATGTATTATGCATGCATTCCGCAAATAGTGTATAATCAGGATAATCTTTGTGCATAAGTGTTATATTATTCAAAATTTCTACATTACCAAATGTTAAAGTACCTATCCTCAATGAATGCTCTTGTAGCCTTATAATTAGCAATATTATCAATGATTTCTTGAATTACAATGTATGGACCAATCCTTAAATGGCTTTAATTGTTGAGTATGTTGTCATTGATGGCAAAGCGAGAGCAGGTGCAGGATGCCAAGCAGATGCAACAGGTGCAGGACAGTGTCATTGATGTCCTAAGGATACGATTGTCATGGATGAGTGGATGCAGAGGTTTTAGTGATGAAACCCTAATCCTTATGGTTTGACTTCCTTGGACGATGGATTTACCCCACACTTGTTGGATTTTTTTATCATACAAATCAATGATTTTCATGGACTAACACCTGATGATGAAAATTTAACGAATTTTGGTGGATTTGACAGCTAGACATGATTGATCACGAATCCCCGATTTCGTAGTGCATCCAGTGTAAATTCGGGGTTTTGCGCTACGAAAACACCTAACTATGAATCCTTGTTTTCGTAGCGCAAAGCCCTGAAATTACACTACATGCGCTAGGAAATCTGGGATTCGTGATCAATCATGTCTAGCTGTCAAATCCACCAAAATCTGTTAAATTTTCATCATCAGGTGTCAGTCCATGAACCTTACCTCTCACATGCAACCATTCATATCCATCATTAGATTCGTTAGGGGTCATTTGTCCGCAGTCATTTCAAATTTCAAAAAAAGGAAAGGGTTAGTTGATCCTGGTCATATCTGTGTTGATCTTGGTCATATTCATGCAAGAGACACTTGATGTTGTTCTTAAGTTCGAGTAAACAAGGCCAGGGTGAGCAGAGACCAGAATTCTTCTGCAGGTTTCAAGCGAGGCATTTCCTCAGTTAAGCAAGGCAGTTTTCTTCCAGGCTTTCTATCTACAGGGATTTCAAAGGAGAAATGTCGGAAGAAAGAAAGAATCACAGGTCAGGTCGATGTCTGAGAACTGAACCTGAAGGCTTAGATGCTCTCACAAAGGATAAAATAGTTGAAGAAGCCTTCAAAAAAGTAGGTTGTTGGAGGTTCTGTGAGAAACTACAGGGAGGACATAACCAAGTGACCAAGGAGTTTGCTCTAAATTTCACAGGTTTACATACAAAGATTGGAGTTTTAGAATTGCCAATTTCTCCTAAAGTCATATCTTTAGTCACAGAAATTCCTAGAGGTCAGGAAAAATGGTTTAAGAATTTCAAGTTTGAAATGGCACCTTGCAGGATATTCCTGAAGACAGAGTTTGTAGACACAGATTTAACTAAAGCAGTGCCAAGGGGTTATGTCAAAGATTCATATGCCAACCTACTCTCATGCATACAAAGGTACTTCACCTGTGAAGAAGGATACCACAAGGTGTATTCTTATCATTTCAAACTCCTATTGCATTTCACTAGTATAATATCTCTAGATCTACCTTTCTTTCTGTTTCGGAGTTTAGGCAAGATGTCTGATAAAATACAGTTGAAGAAAGAGGCATGTGAAACATCATTGTTCCATCATGTCTTAGTTAAATTAATTGTCTTGCATGAACTTTAGAAGGTACAAAAAGAGTGGTCTTTATTTCTCTTTACGTCTGGTTTTAGAGCTGAAACAGGACTTAGCCCTAGGGCTAAGGAAATATCATCGCTAGTGCTTAGTCACCATGCAAAAGAAAGGTCAAGCGGGTTTGTGAAACTGAAGGCCAGAAAGCAAGTTAAGGATCCAGTGACTAGAATACCATTGACTATTCAAGATACTCCTCAACATTCACAGAAGAAGAAAGTTCAAATTAAGGAAGCATCACAAGAGCAATTCATTGGTGAAACAGACCAGAGAAGGGTAACGAGAAGTCAAATAGCCAAAGAAAAGGGTAAAACAGTGGTCACTGATGAAAGCCCAATCTCAAAGGGCAATTTGAATGATCTTCTTCAGGCTATTGACATTGAAGAGTCCCCTCTGGTCCAAGCAAACTTCATTGAATTAGGTGAGGGCAAGTCAAAAAAGATGAAATCCTCTAAAAAGCTACAGTTTGATGATCAGGTTTCAGAATTTGTTTTTAAGCCTAGAAGGCCTGTGACTAGGTAGTCCAAAAGGTTACAGGAGGCAGAGCCGGAGGTAAGTGAGACAGGGGAGATATCAGGATTCCATGAAGAGCTCGTAGTTCCAGTAGTGCAACCATCACTCATGCACGAAGATGACAGAAACAGAGCAATCGATACTCAAGAAGAAGAAAATAACTATGAGGAAGTCAAGAAGAAATTGAAGCTTGCCAATCTTGAGATTGCCAAACTTAAGAAAAAGGTAAGGAAACATGCAATTGAAAAAGCCAATTTCAAAAGAATATAGGCCATGTGGGAAGATGGAAAAGTTTCTAAACCTTAAGTAGTTAGTAGAGATGCTCAATACTTCACCTGGACTATCCCTGCAATCAAGGAAGCAAGGAATGTCAGATGGATCAATGACAGACTAAGAACTAATATCAGGGTGATGAAAAGACAAATCGAAGACCTTGAAATTCAGTTGAGCAAGTCCGGAGGTCAGCCTCAGCACAAATGAACAAGAAAGTAAGTGATAAAAACCTAATAACAATTTTGGTTGAAACAAAGACATTACTTTTTAAAGATGTTTCATGGATGGGTGATTTCAAGTAGATGTGACAGATTTACATAATGAAACCACTGTGAAGAATCCTTAGAAGGAAAGTTTTTGGAAAAAACTGTGTAAATTGATTCACACAGCAATTTGGTAGCACAGTGCGCTACGACACTGTTGTAGGTGCAGTCTTGTTCTTTTTTGTCAATCTTCAAAGGAAAAAAGGGGCCATTTTTGGAGAAGGATGTTGTTGGGAGAATGTGAGGAGGTCATTTGAGAAGGTTTAAAGCCCAAGTAAAGGAAAAACTCAAGGAATGAAATATATATGCAAGAAAAAAGTTTTGCAATACAAAAACAACAGTTTATTTCATAGCACATCTAGATTGACTTTCTTCATGCAACTTCAAGGAGTTTAATTTTTGCACAAGTGTAAGTGCAAGGTTCTATGGCTAATTCAACATGTGTTATATGATTAAAGGGGCTAGTTTGGTCAGCAGGAGATTCGAGGAACACCATTGAAGACCAAGGCTACACTGTAGGGGACATTTTCCTAGTTTTCAGGACAAATGAAAGATAATTTATTGAAGGCCAGCAAGAGGGTTATGGACATCACCAAGGTCGAAGTTAAGGAGGAGCAGCTGTCAAGTATCGAATTTAATTCCTAGTTTAAGTTGTTACTATCATAATAAGGAGTTGTACTCCTAATTGTATTAGGACTCTAAGACTGTTAGATAACTGCTTCTTGTAATTAATAGTTTGTTTTATGAATGAATAGGTGTCAAGATAGGAAATTCGAATTCCCCTCATGTTGGATCAGGGAATCCAAGATTGTAATGATAACTCTATAAAGGACAAGAGGTGGAATGCCTCAGGGTTGGCAATTTTCAAAAGAAACAAGCATATTGTGTTATTGTAAGAGACTGTGTGTTTTTATGTTAATACAGAGATTTTGGCTTCACTACTCAGGATTCAGAGAGAGTTTTAATGTTTGATTTTCTCATGGCTTTATTTATCTACCTACTTGCAGTGGTATGAACACATGTTACTTAGAATTCATTAATAATGCTCTAACTTCCTTCATGTGTTTATGAAATGCGTTCCTTGCACTATGTCTCTGTTTTGCTGATATATTAAGACTCCTTATGCCCTGACTTCCATGTTAAGCTGATCTTGCTTTGATAATGAAACATATTCTGACTCCATTAGCCCAATAAATGTTTATTGATTGTGTTCAACCATTTACACTTTTTCACTTGTTTTTTCCATAGAGTTAGCCATCTAATCCTTAAATTAAAATCTTTAACCTAGTGAGAGAGTCCTCTCAAGTTGAGGAGGCTAAGCCTCAACCAAAAGTTTGGTTTGAAATAGTTACTCAAAGTCTTCCTGATTAGCAACCTATCAGGGGCTAATTTTGTGATAACATTTTGGTGCGTCTGCCGGGAGTCTGAAGATTATTCATTCCCGAAATCAAGAAGCTGAACTTTTGAAGGTAGCAGGAGCTCAGGAAGCTATTTGAGGCTGCATCTACCTTGGTGACTCCGCACATCAAATAACAAATTGGAAGGTGACTCCACTGCTAAGAAGATCAGTTCCCTAGATGAAGTTTCAGGATGAGTTCCATTGCAAGAAAAAATGCCAGGTGTGCTCATATGAATTGGTCTCATATCCCTAGTTTTCCAAATCCTATGCCAAGGGTTGATTGGTTAGATCTTTCAGTATTCATAAATGAAAAGAAAGACAATGCTGCTCTTCATTTGGTTAGGTTTCATCTGCATGTACATGGTCTTAAGGTTCAGTTCCCTGAAGACTGTCTTATGAGGATGTTTATGACCACTCTAGAAGGAGAAGCATGGTCTTGGTATAAAGGTTTAGCAGATGGTTTATTGTATTCTCTTGGTAACTTTCATGATGAATTCTATGAGATGTATAAAGAATGTCATCCTTCCTTATTGCTGGTCAAAGATTGCTGTAAACATTCTGTGAATCTTATTCAGTGTTTGGAGGATTGTTATGATGATGATGAATTTATGGATGAAGAAATTTTAGAGGCTCTTCATAACAATACATTTCAACAACTAGAAGAAAGGATAACATCCCATGACATGCAACATAAAAATCAGCAAGAGTATACCTATGAAAATCATATTACATCCTCCAAGATTGATGTAGAGATGCAGCAGACTTGTCAACCTTCGGATAATAATGAAGATGAAAATAATTGCAAACACCAAGAAGAAATACTAGAAGAAATTTTTTATAACCCTCAGGCAGATAAAATGGTTGATCATTTCTGTAATTCCTTGCAGCAAATTATTTCAAAGAATGATCATAATAGTGAGGAAAATTACATTGTCTATGGGAATCATGCAGAAAAGCTGTTGGATAAATTATCAAATAAATGTTGTGTGACTATAGATCAGTTGTTAGAAGTAACAGGATGTTATGAAGATCATCAAGTTGATCATGTATTCTAGGATCCTATAGCTAAATACATGGAAGATTTTTACTCTCCAGTGTTTCAAGGGACTCTTCAATGTCAATAGCCTGAAGAAGATCATTCAAATTGCCCTTCGAGACTGGGCTTTCCTCATTGACCATTGTTTTACCCTTTTCTTTGGCTATATGACTTCTAGTTACCCTTCTCTGGACTGTTTCACCAATGGACTGCTCTCGTGTTGCTTCCTTAATTTGAACTTTCTTCTTCTGTGAATGCTGAGGAGTATCAACTAACCCTTTCCTTTTTTTGAAATTTGAAATGACTGCGGACAAATGACCCCTAACAAATTTAATGATGGATATGAATGGTTGCATGTGAGAGGTAAGGTTCATGGACTGACACGTGATGATGAAAATTTAACGGATTCTGGCGGATTTGACAGCTAGACATGATTGATCATGAATCCCCGATTTTGTAGATCCAGTGTAAATTCAGGGTTTTGCACTACGAAAACGCCTAACTATGAATCCTCAATTTTGTAGCGCATGTAGTGTAATTTCAGGACTTTGTGCTACGAAAACGCCTAGACAGTTTCGTAGCGCGTTCAAAAGTTTGAAATGACCAGACACATGAAACTTTAAACATGATATCGGATCCATAAGGGGCCAGACAATGCTAATGGACTTTATTTGATGGTGGAAATGAGACTCTAACCCTATAAATTAGACCCTAAAACATAAAAAATGACTTGACCATGTCTAGAACTAGGCAAACTTTCCAAAGTTTAAAATAAAAACTTTAGGGTGATAACATAGGGCATCAAGGAACAATAGTAAAGAATATTGTTCTTTTGATCATTTACAACTCTCACTGTTTTTTATTCCGAAACTTAAATGCGTGAAGCAACAATCAAATACCTGTAGTAATTGTTTGAGACAGTGTGAATCCTGATTGCCATGCGATGATGTTACACTATGCAATAAATTGTTGAGCTGATGAGTTTTGCACTGTAGTTAAGACTATCTAAGATCATTAGAACCTGTGGTGTTTGATCTCATTTATTACAAGTGCCATGTTCCCTACATTTGTTCTTTGTAGTAATGTGAAACAATAGTTAGCAGTGACTCGAGATAGTTGCAATGGTTTGGATGGCAGTATCTTCTATAATAATGTAAATATGTATGTCTATATGATAATGTCCCCAACATGTCATTGTAATCTTGCTCTATATCCTTGATATATGACAATGCTCTTAACCGGGCAAAGATTTTTGACGTGACAATCCCTTTACGAGCTAAGCAAAGGATTTTTGTGTGAGTGAAGGGACCTGACAGTTGATGCATGAGTATTTTTGTGAAACAGAAGCTAGGGCTTGAACACTGTGATTATGCAGTATAGACAATAAGAGTTGTAGAAGTTCAGTGATTGTGTGACAACGACCAAACTATGATAGTAGACTTGGATATATAGTGAGCATGGTAAAAAACCTTTGTGTGACATAGAACTTGTTGACAATCATGTATGGTACATTAAGACAAGGAGACAGTATTGACATTGTAACAACCCTTCATTGATAATGATAATAATCTTGATGTGCAACAATGATATGATTGATAATGTAGTTTATTGGGAGGTGATGATACAGTGAGATCTAGGACATTTACATATGATGAGACCTTGAGGAAATTTGATGATAGCAATGATCCTGAAGATAATAGTGATGATAGTATTCTTGGGATAACAGTGACCTTAAGATATGCAGTAGTGATGGTACTTCGCTTGGCTTAAGTAGCAGCAGCAAATGAAAAATTAGCACTAAATTGTAGTAGTTCTTGCGGATGTGAGTGTTGCAGCAGTGTGAAGTGGATGAGGTAGAAGTGGATAGATAAGTGAGAAGTAGCAACAGAAGCAGTTGTGGTAGCAATAGTAGTGGTGATGGCAACAGTGATGGTAGTAGCAATAACAACAAAGAGTGGATAGCAGTAGCAGCAGTAGCAGTTGTGGTAGCAATAGCAATGGTGATGGCAACAGTGATGGTAGCAGCAATAACAACAAAGAGTGGATAGCAGTAGTAGCAGTTGTGGTAGCAGCAGCAATGGTGATGGTAGCAGTGATGGTAGTAGTAGCAGCGACATAAAGTGGATAGCAACAATAGAAATTGTGGTTGTAGTTGTGGACAAATTGCACTTGGGCCATTATCCCTGATACAGGAGCCCAATCATTCAAGGAGCATTTGCTTCCTTCCAACATTCTTGGTAAAACCCATTCGGGTGTCTTGCACTTCCTTCTAGATCGACTGGTAAACTTTGTATGTACATCATACATAACCAAAGGACTTGTTGAGTGACAAATATTTGGTGTACTAATCTTGTCATCTAATGTTTCAAGTTCTTATTAATGTTATGAATGTTAAATTGTTAAGTTATGGTATGTTCTATGCTTATAATAGTTTACTTCTTTTTCTTATTATATTCCACAGATTAGCAATCACATGTACATAAAATAAAGTGCAGATAGAACATTAAACGATCGACAGAAAACAAGCCAAGACAAGAGACACAAGATGTGGCAGCTAGCCAGGGACAAACTCCACAATGTGTGGGGAAACCCTTTGATCAAATCTTCTTTTATCTTCAATAATTCAGCAGAGAGAAATAGTACAATAAATCCGACTTATATCAGCAGTGGCAAACCCTAGATCAGCAGCATCAGCATTAGCAGCTTCATCATCAAAACTAGGGCAGACGATATCTCACAAACCGACCATCGAATCGGCTTGATTCCACCACCAAAAGTTGCGACTTCCATAGGAGGTTCAGATGAACCTACAACGCAGTTCAGATGAGGAGATCTTCTAGTCCACGCAGGTCAAACTTTACTTCTGCAGTTCCAGTTTCAGTTTCGGCAACTTCTGGCTTCAAACTAGGGCAGTCGATATCTTGCCAACCGTCTGTCGCATTGACTTGATTCCACCACCAAAAGTTGCGGCTTTCAGAGGAGGTTCAGATGAACCTACAGTGCAGTTCAAATGATGATATCTTCTAGTCCACGTAGGTCAATCTTTACTTCTGCAGTTGCAGCTTCAGTTTCAGCAGCTTCCGGCTTCACATGTGTGAGGGAGAGACCCTTTTCTGCGCAGTATAGAAGAGACTCTTTTCTGCGCAGTAGAGAGAGAGAGTGATGAGATGAGTGTGTCCAAATGAGGAAAAGTCCTCCTGTATTTATACACAATGTTGGTGTCTGAATAGATGCGATTGTTGGGCTTCTGAGGCTACATGAGTTGTAGGTCGGCTTGATAATAATTCCATAATCAAAATAAATTTTTATCTCCATGAATCCTTATCGGAATCGGATGATCTTTATATCAATCCTACACCTCTCGACGAGAGGAATCTAATAAAAATATTATCAGCCATGAATAAGATGACCCACATGAAGTTTTGCCCTAGTTTCCAATTTTGACACTCCCTCTCAACTAGGGAGAACTTCATCTATAATCTATCTATCGGTCGTTACTATTCATCCATCAAATGCACTGCCCTGTACAGCCTGACCCTTGCCCTGCTCTGCTCTATTCTGCCTGTTCTGCTTTGTCTTGTTCTGCCCTGTACTGATCTGTATCGCTCTGCTATGTTATGCGCTGCTCTGCTTTGTTCTGTTCTGCTCTGCTTTTGCCTGAATTATGAAGAAGAAGAAATGATCGAGGATATATCATAATGACTCAAAGTCAGTCTCAGAGTATGTACCACTGGTCCCAGACCAGTCTCAACCAACCCGAAGTCAGCGTCATAGTGAGTACAACTCCACTGGTCCCAGACCAGTATCATCCTCCACTGACTCAAATTCAGTCTCAGAGTGTGTACCACTGGTCCCAAACCAGTCTCAACCGACCCGAAGTCAACTTCATAGTAAGTACCACTCCTACCACTGGTCCTTGACCAGTGTCGCAGTCTCGGAGAGTGTACCACTGGTCCCAAACCAGTCTCAACCGGCCCGAAGTCAACGTCATAGTATGTACCACTCTCATTGGTCCCAGACCAGTACTGCACTGACACGAAGTCAGTCTCAGAGTATGTACCACTAGTCCCAGACCAGTCTCAACCCACCCGAAGTCAGTGTCGTAGTAAGGTACAACTCCTACCACTGGTCTCAGACCAGTATCAATGATCCCAGATCAATGGAGGTCATCCTAGCGTAGGGAGTACAGTAGATACAACAATGCGTCCATCGGTACTACTATGGTCCCTAACTTCATTTCCCTGCTCATTGATCAGATGAGAGGTACTTCCCATGAGTCCCAGACTGCATGGGTAGGATGCCTCGACAGGAGAACTAATCAATCCTGTCCTCACAGGAGAACACATCAATCTTGCTATAATCGCCATGGAGAACACATCAATCTAGGCTGCCATGGAGAACACATCAATCCAGGCCTCACAAGAGAACACATCAATCCTGCTACAATCGCCATGGAGAACACATCAATCCAGGCCTCACAAGAGAACACATCAATCCTGCTACAATCGCCATGGAGAACACATCAATCCAGGCCTCACAGGAGAACACATCAATCTTGTTACAATCGCCATGGAGAACACATTAATTCAGGCCTCACAAGAGAACTAATCATCCAGCTACACAGGAGAGTGAATCATCGTGTTCCACAAGAGAGTGAATCATCTTGTCCCACAAGAGAGCGAATCATCTTGTTCCAATGCGCTCTACCAGGGGAGGGTGAGTCACCCTGTGGTCGTATGTTGCTCCAGTAAGAACTGCAAGCCCTCAGAGCTCCAAGAGCTCAATGTATGCAACATGCAGGACCCTTGTACAAGGGTTTCTTGACAACTCCAAGTCGTTTGGGAAAATCACAGATTAGATCTTTCCTCGGGGCTTTGACGGTGTATCGACCTGTACATCATCTTAATGTGATGGAGCCTCCTTGATCATCGACTTACCATATCCCAGATGATGTCTATCTGTTGGAGCAATCGACGAATATGGGATTCCTCAATAATCGAATCCCACCTCTAGTTGTTACAGAGAATCACAGTGATATGTGTTCAAATAGCTCACTAAAGAGCTTCCCCAACCAGGCAGCTTCATATGAGATCATACTCATAGATATGTATCCGGTCTCAGCGGTGCTTATGGCAACCGACTTCTGCTTCCTGCTCATCCATTATATCGAAGCAGAATCCAAAGAGAAACAACACTAAAAGGTGCTCCAGTGATCCTCCACACTACCTGCCTAATCAGCATTCGAATAATCATGCAGTTTCATATTTCCGGCAGTGTATCTCAATCCATGAGAGATTGTGTCCTGAAGACATCTCAGAAGATTGTTGACACCAATCTAGTGAGGCTCAACCAAATATGAGCTCACAATGCTAACTGAAAAACATATGTTCAGACGGAGGTTCACTAAGAACATCAACGCGAATGAGTTTTTGAGACTCAAAGGCATTTCCCAACTCTGGTCCGACATCACTACCATATAACTTCTGAAAGTTAAGATCCTCGAGGTAGTCATAGGCTTGCAGTCCACCATACCAAATCTTTCCAGAATCTTCACCACATATTTTCCTTGAGATTGGAAAATTTCCCTTGGCTTCTGCCACACTTCAAGTCCTTGGTCCTTCATTTCAAATTCAGAAGCCAACTCCCTCTTACATTTTTGAATGAGATGGTGTGCAACTGTTAAAAAGAGGTCATCCACATACATCACTAGTATGAGAAGCTTGTCATCTTCAACCTTAAAGTAAAGGTTAGGATCGGCTTCACTCTTAGTGAATCCCAGCTTCATCAAGTAGCTATCGATCCTCTCATACCATGCTCGGGGCACTTGCTTCAGCCCATAGTGAGCCTTCTTCAACCTGCATACATGAGATTTTCGATCATAAATCTCAAATCCTTCGGGTTTCTCCACGTAGACCTCTTCTTTGATCGAACCGTGCAAGAATGCGGTCTTGACATCCATCTGATGTAGGTTCCATCCTTGTGAAACCGCAAGGGCTATGATCGAGCAAATGGTCGTATATCTGGCAACAAGTGCAAATATCACATCATAGTCTATACCTTCCTTCTGGGAGAAACCACGAGCAACAAAATGAGCCTTACACTATTCTGTACTTCCATCTACTGCAGCTTTATCTTGTAAATCCATTTTGAAGTAACGATTGTCTTGTCCTGGGGTCTGGGAACTACTTCCCAGACATCATTCTCCATAATGGTCATAGCATCCTTCCATACTTGATGCTTGATGGCATCTGAGAATGATGAAGGCTCATTTTGTGTGATTGTGCTCATATTGGTCAGGTATCCCTGATACCTGTTGGGTTTCTTACTTTCACGGAAGGTTCCTCAGGGTGCAGCATGTCTTTCAGCATCATCAAGTATCCCCCTAAGCCATGAAGGCCTCTTCTTGGAAGAGGAAGGCTCAGGTGGATAAATACGATCCATCGGTTCTTCCACATCAGGCATTATTACATCATCTACCAATAGAGACAGCGTCCACAATCGTACGGTGCCACACCATTATGCTCTGGAGTATGTGGTGTAGTAGCCTACCTCTTAATGCCAACCTCAGGTATGCCTGAGTGAACCAACTGTAATATATCGAAGGTCTTGCTTAGGCTTGAGGGGAATGGTCCCCTTTTGAGCTTTCCTTCGGCACATCCTGAACATACACCTTTTTCTACTCGGAATTCAAGCATCCCTGTTACCATATGTCTTACATCGGGTAGATCTTTGTAATGAAGGTGGGCAAACCTCCAATGCCAAAGTTTGGACTGAAGAGATGTGTCATAAGGCATGACACCTACCTTACTTTCATTGACCTGATATAATGAATCAACACGAAACCCAAGAGTAAAGGCATCTTTAACATTATTTTTCGATACATGTACCTTGCCATCGTTAAAGGTTACCTCGTAGCCTTTGTCTTCCATTGCCGAGATGGACACCAGGTTCTTTCAGAGGTCAGGTGCATTTAATACATCCTAGAATTTCTAGCCTTCTTGAATGGTTGTCCTCTTCCTGGATTTCCAGCATTCCTTTTACCTTTGCTATTGAATTTTCCATCCCTTCGATTACCATGAGAGGGATTTTGATCATCGTCACGGTGAGAGTCCTTTCTATCAGGGCATTCCCTTGCATAGTGACCTACTTTATTGCAAATGTAACATCGTCCTTTTCTTCCACCCTTAGATCCAGCCTTTCTTTTCGATTTAGACTCGTAATTATTTATTTTCTTAGCAGGAGGACCTTTAGGCAAGGGCATTTCTTGCTCTTCTACCCTTGTTTCTTCTAGAATGCATCTAGCCATTAAATCCTTGAAACCAGGAATTACATGATTGTTCAAAAGAGTAGTCCTGAACACGTACCACTCGAATGGTAATCCTCTAAGAGTCGTGAGTGTCATTTCCCTATCAGTAATAGTCTCCCCAATAGATAGGAAATCGTTCTTGATCTCGGTGATTCTTAAGAAGTATGCTTGCATACTCTCATCTTTACCCTTCTTGATTTCCCTCAACTTATTTCTAAGAGACAAAACTTAATTTGCATCATTAACTTTAAATAAACTCACCAGTCTATCGTAGATTTCCTTGGAGGTGTTCAGGTCAGAGATGTAGGCCACCAAGTGCTTGTCAATAGAGTCCCAGATGATCTTCTTCGTTTTGACTTCTCCGTTTTTCCATTTGTTCCAGGCAGCGGCGGATGCATTTGATGGAGGCTCAACAATATTGCCTCTTACATGATCCAGCACTCCTTGATCTTCTAGGATTAGATCGATAGACATCTTCCATCCGTGCTAGTCAACTTTCTCACGGAGCTTGTCTTCGGCAAAAAAGAGTGTTGAGGACCCCATAGTTCTTTTAAGATAGCCTTGCCAATCTTCTCTTCAGTGATTGCTCTTGCTCTTACTCAGGCTTTGTCTTCACCTCAGCTCTGATACCATGTTAAGTTATGGTATGTTCTATGCTTATAATAGTTTACTTCTTTTTCTTATTATATTCCACAGATTAGCAATCACATGTACATAAAGTAAAGTGTAGATAGAACATTAAACGATCGACAAAAAACAAGCCAAGACAAGAGACACAAGATGTGGCAGCTAGCCAAGGACAAACCCCACAATGTATGGGGAACCCTTTGATCAAATCTTCTTTTATCTTCAATAATTCAGCAGAGAGAAATAGTACAATAAATCTGATTTATATCAGCAGTAGAAAACTCTAGATCAACAGCATCAGCATTAGCAACTTCATCATCAAAACTAGGGCAGACGATATCTCACAAACCGATCATCGGATCGGCTTGATTCCACCACCAAAAGTTGCGGCTTCGGTAGGAGGTTCAGATGAACCTACAGCGCAATTCAGATGACGAGATCTTCTAGTCCACGCAGGTCAAAATTTACTTCTGCAGTTCCAGTTTCAGTTTCGGCAACTTCTGGCTTCAAACTAGGGCAGTCGATATCTTGCCAACCGTCTGTCGCATTGACTTGATTCCACCACCAAAAGTTGCGGCTCTCAGAGGAGGTTCAGATGAACCTACAGTGCAGTTCAGATGATGATATCTTCTAGTCCACGTAGGTCAATCTTTACTTCTGCAGTTGCAGCTTCAGTTTCAGCAGCTTCCGGCTTCACATGTGTGAGGGAGAGACCCTTTTCTGCGCAGTATAGAAGAGACTCTTTTCTGCGCAGTAGAGAGAGAGAGAGTGATGAGATGAGTGTGTCCAAATGAGGAAAAGTCCTCCTGTATTTATACACAACGTTGGTGTTTGAATAGATGCGATTGTTGGGCTTCTGAGCCTACATGAGTTGTAGGTCGGCTTGATAATAATTCCATAATCAAAATGAATTCATATCTACATGAATACTTATCGCAATCGGATGATCTTTATATCAATCCTACACCTCTCGACGAGAGGAATCTAATAAAATTATTATCAGCCATGAAGAAGATGACCCACATGAAGTTTTTCCCTAGTTGTCAATTTTAACATAAATGAACTAACCAATTGTGAAAAAGAATGAAATATCAATTCACCCCCCTCTAAGTATTTCCAACTATTGATATCAGAGCAAGTCCTTCTTTGAAGCTTAACTGCTTGAAGGCAGATCCATAGCATTCAGAGTTGAGTGGTGGAGATTGCAGTGAATATAAGATGGTTGTTGATTCGAAAGAAGATGTTAACTCCCTCAAAGACATGCTTCGAGCAGTGGAACTAGACAGAGGTAGGACCATGAGATTGTTTAATAGTCTTTATAGAGAACATAAAGACCTGAAGGCCAAGAAAACAAAGTATTATGATAGTTGGAGATTTGTGATAGTCGATATCAATTGGCTTGAACTTCAAATTAAAGAACTACAAACATCAGGAAAGGATCAGGAACTTGATGAAGCAAAGAAGGAAGTGGAGCATCTCAAAAGCATGTTGGAAGAGGCAAACAAGAGAGAAAGCACCCTGACAAGCCAGCTCAAGGAAAAGGAGAAGCCAAATAAATGGAACAAGCAGGATAAATAACTTGGCAAGCAAATCACCTCCTTGAAGAGGGAACTTGAAGAAGCCAAAAGGACTGAGGATGTCTTAAGAAGTCAGATGAAGCAGAAGGAAGAAGATGGCATAAACCATGAGCAGTAAATTGTCATCTTGACAGAAAAAGTTAAGATAAATCAAAATTTGAGGAGCTCATCAGTCTTGGATAACATTATCAATTTCCAAAGATCACCGCTTATCAAGACAGGTCTTAGATATGTTGGTGAGTCCTTACGCTGCAAGATTGAAGATGTCAAAGAAGAAGAAATGTCACATGATGAAGATGAAAAGAAGCCTCAACCCAAAAATGAAGAGAAGCCCAAAGTCAAGGTCTTGTACAAATCAACCAGCACTGAAAGATGGAATACAAATGCCTCAAGAAATAATATGATGCACTCAAGACACCAAATTATAATAGAGCACTCAGAAGTCAAGAGCAGCAAAGATATTCTCAAGGGAGAGACACTTTCAGCATATCTTCACCCTATAAACCCAGGTATACAGGCACATTTTATGGTTATTGTTATTCATGTTCCAACTATGGACACAGAGCTCGAGATTGCAGGGGATATAGCAGGAGTATTGATTGAGGGTTTTATCAAAGCTTTAGAGGCATATTTTCTGGAAGACAAGACAGAGTCCCATATGCCTATGACACAAAAGGTTACAATGCCTTTGCTCCATTATTGAGACCATTTGTAAAGTCTTAATTATGCCATAGTTATGGGCATTTTTTGCGATATTGTAGAAGTGGCTTGATGTGGACCCCACAGAACCAGGAAGGAAGGAGTTTCACCAAGCAAGGAGACAAGAACACCAGGGTCTAGCAGAGAAAACACGCTTCACGGCGAATTCTCACACAATTGGTAGATGCACTAAGACAGGGAGAGTTTGTAGGAGAGCATACTTCCAGGGGGAGCCTATGTTATTAGAAGAGATGATGCAGCAAGCGAGCATGGTGTCATGGGGAGCCACATCACTTGGAGATATCATCAAGAACGTGTCAACCACCCTTTGCAATTGATGTCAAAGGGGGAGAGAATCTTGGGAGAATCAAGGGAGAGAGAGAGATACATGATGCAACATGCCTTGTCAAACTAGGTGTGTTGACATCAATGACAAAGAGACAGGTTGTTGAGTATGTTATCGTTGATGTCAAAGCGGGAGCAGGTGCAAGATGTCAAGCAGATGCAGCAAAAGCAGGATGGTGTCATTGATGTCCCTGGCATATGGTTGTCATGGATGAGTGGATGTAGAGGGTGTATTCATGAAACCCTAAGCCCTAGGGTTTGAATTTCTTGGACGATAGATATACCCCACACTTGTTGGAGTTTTTAATGATGCATATCAGTGATTTTGACTCGGAGGCCATCGCCATTAGATTCTCCTCATCATGTTGATTCCATTGATATGTGGAGCATTCTGTGGGCCCTCGCAGTTTGAGAGAAATGCTCAATCAAAGTTGAAGACCAAATTTATGGCTCAAAACCCCAAAGGGGTTGCTGAGGTGGAGACATATGATTAGTTTATGATGTGGCAATTTAATGTTGGTTTAGCAATGGCATGTAAAGAAAGAAGAGGTCAAAAGTTTCATTCATTATTATTGAAATATTTGAGGGAAAAATCTAAAGAAAAGTCTTGCAATTTGACCATGGTCTAGATCCTTAATAAAAAAATTAAATTAAATGGTAGTCAAAAATTAGATGGGAGGTTATTTGAAATTTAAATATTCAAAAGGAAACAACCCTCCAAAACCCTAGTCAACCTTCATAATTTGGGCTCAAAATTTAAATTTAAAATGATGAATTTCCCTTGAAACTTGGAGTCATCCTACCTATTGAAAAGAGTTTTCAAGCCCTCTCAAACAATATAAGAAAGGCATCACTCTTTATCACTGGACATATGGATGGTTTGCACATAATTATGTTATGAAATTCTTCTCGACTCTAATGACATATAGAGTTATCTTCTTGGGAGATCAAACCTTTTTGTGTTGGGCTTTGGCTTATGGTTTTCTGTGGTCATGGGTTTCGTTGGTCTCTTTCTGTTCAGGGTTTCATTAGGTTCTTTTTGCAGGATATGGATTTGATTCTGACCATACTCATCACACCTAATTCAAGCATGCTCCTCTTAGCCTTCTACAAGAGGGAGCATTGCGGTCCTTTCCTCTGTGCAGATCTAAATGCAAACCCTAGGTACATGTGTTTGTGTGTGTGTGTGTGCACATGGCTTCTTCTAATAATCCACGAGTTTCTGAGATAAAAACAGAGTTTGTTTTGTTGTTCTGAGCATGACCTATGGACTCATCTAAACCTAAGTTGACGCATATATGATACTATGCTACAAGGCCAAGTCTAAAGCAAATGTTTATAGCATGAATTAAATGCTCGTCCCTGTGGTATAGCTCTTGCGAATATCTTAGCAGCGTAATGTCTATTTTGAAGTGAAGAAGGACGCGTGCCTCTTTAGGGCTTTAACTCTAAACATTTTAGTGCCCAACGAAGAAGTTAATCCTATAATATCACCATTGTGAACCTGAATCAACATCTATTAGGATTTTATCTCAGTGAATTTGATATTTGTGTGCTTGCAGTGTTTCTTGGAAACAATTTTAGAGAACAGAAGACTTGTTACTCATCTTCTCTATGACAGACCTAACTCAAGGTCAGTGAAAAGCTTTGGCCTTGTCTAGGGTTTGCTACACGTGAAAAACAAAGGTATAAAAGGTTGTTTAATCATTTGCAGCTTAGACTTATTGTATATTTCAGAAGTGTATCTTGGAAGGCCTTCCTCCAATACAGTGTATCAGATCCCTAAAATTTCAACCTAGGGCATCAAGGAACAGCAATAAGGATTATTGTCTTTTTGATCATTTGCAGCTCTCTCTGAGGTTTAAGATTCATAAATGTAAAGGCATGAAGCAGCAATCAAATACCTATAGCATTTGTTTGAGACAGTATGAACCCTAATTGTCATGTGATGATGTTACAGCGTGCAATAAATTGTTGAGTTGATGAGTTTTTCACTATAGTTGAGACTGTCTAAGTTCATTACACCCTGTGGTGCTTGATCTCGTTCATTACAAGTGCCTTGTTCTCTACACTTGTTCTTTGTAGCAGTGTGAAACAATAGTTAGCAGTGACTGGAGACGATTGCAATGGGTTGGATGGCAGTATCTTCTATAATATTGTAACTATGTATGTCTATATGACAATGTCCCTAACATGTCACTGTAATCTTGCTCCATATCCTTGATATATGACAATGCTCTTAACCTCGCAGAGATATTTGACATGATAATCCTTTTATGAGTTACGCAAAGGACTTTTGTGTGAGTGAAAGGGACCTAACCACTGATGAATGAGTCTTTTGTGAAACGAAAGATAGGGCATGCTAGGGTTTGCACACTGTGATTATTCAGTATAGACAGCAATAGTTGTAGAATTTTAGTGACTGTGTGACAATGACCAAACTGCAATGTGATGTATGATAGTGAACTTGGATATAGAGTGAGCTTGGCAGAAAACCTTTATGTGACATACAACTTGTTGACATTCATGTATGGTACAATAAGACAAGGAGACAATATTGACATTGTAACAACGCTTCATTGATAGTGATAATAATCCTGATGTGCACTAGTTATATGATTGATATGAATGTAGTTTATTGAGAGATAATGATACAGCGAGTTCTAAGACATTTACATATGATGTGACCTCGAGGAACCTTAATGATAGCAGTAATCCTGGAGATGATAGTGATGATGGTATTCTTGGCACAACAATGACCTTGAGATATGTAGTAGTGATGGTACTTTGCAAAGTTGGCTTAATTAGCAACAGCAAATGGAAGAGCAACACTAAGTTGCAGTAATTGTTGTGGATGTGAGTGTTGCAGCAGTGTGTAGTGGATGAGGTAGCAGTGGATAGAGAAGTGGGCAGTAGCAGCAGCGGAGAGTGGACAGTTGTAGTAGCAGTTGTGGAAGCACCAACAGTGGTGATGGCAGTAATGATGGTAGCAGCAACAACAACAAAGACTGGACAGCAGCAATAGCACTTGTGCTAGCAGTAGCAGTGGTTATGGCAGCGGTGATAGTAGCAGCGGCTGCTGCAGAAACTGGACAACAACAGTAGCAGTTGTGGTTAAAATTGTCGACAGAATGTACTTGGGCCATTACCCTGGTACAAGAACCCAATCACTCAGGAAGCATTTGCTTCTTTCCACCATGTTTGGTAAAACCCCTTGGGGAGTCTTGCAATTCCAATTCGAGTGGTAAAATTTGTATGTACATCATACATAATCAAAGGAATTTTTGAGCGACAAATCTTTGGTGCACTAATCTTGTGATGTGATGTTTCATGTTTTTATTAATGCTCTGAATGTTAAATGAACTAACCAATTGTGAAAAAGAATGAAATATTGATTCACCCCCCTCTTAGTATTTCCAACATTAATTAATGATTTTGCAATATTAATACGAGCCTTGTAATAATCTAAGTAGCCATGTGCTGAAAAGAAGACCATGCCACCAACAAACACCAAGAATATTTATCAACGACCTATTTTTAGCATTTGTCTAACCATCAGATACAATTTATACCTCATATCAATCCAATCATTTGTAAATTTTCCCATAGCACATAGATTTTGGATCTTTCCCTATCGAGTCCCATGGTTCTAGTTTTTTCATACTCGAGGCCTCTCTATCCTTTAGGGGCATCATTGATGGTTTGTACCATTTAATGTGATTAAGGTGAGTAAAAAACATTGAATGGTACACCACATGCATAGAGAAAGCTTAAAATTTTTACGTCCACATCATCCCTAAAAGCTTGGCCAAGGACATCAACTACCGAACATTCTTTCTATGGACTCTCATAATCAAACCTTGATTTTTGGATTTGTTTTATGTCGCCTCCTCTTCCTTCTTGTATTTGTTTTTATATTTGACTAACGCATACTCACATTAGGGGAATTTTTAGGTCTAAAATGGGCCTCCTAAAAAAATGTACAACCAAAATAAACTTTATAAGAACCAATAGGATTCAAGATGATGATGTCAACCATTGGGGATGATTCACCATTTTTGGAGTAAAAAAGTAAAAAGATTATAAAATTATAAAACTACTTTTTCAACTCGTATTTTCAACTTATCGCCCTAAGTTTTTACTCAAATTTCGAGCGGGAGTACTCGTTGGATGCAAAATTTAATTCCTCATCCAAGGAGTACCCATGTTGCATACTTTTGATGGATCATGCTACACAAAATATGAGAAATACATGAAAAATCGTGATTGTAATCACGTTTTCATATATTTCCCATTTTTCATGTAACAAGGTCCATTGAAAATACGCAACATGGGTACTCGTTAGATGAGAAATCAAATTCTGCATCCAACGGGTGTTTCTGCTCGAAATTTGAGTAAACCGATTAGGAGATAAGTTGAAAATGAGAGTTGAAAAAATAGTTTTTTCTTTTTTCCCTCTAAAATTTGATGATATAATCTAACCTTATTTTATTATTTCCACTATTATTTTATAATTTCCTTAGGAGGCCCATTTTAGACCTCAAATTTCCCCTAATGCATGTTTTGATTCTTATAATTGTATCTTCATCCCATGACATAATCCAACGAAGATGCTTTCTCACATGGGTATAGCAACCTATGTAATTTTATAACAATGGGAGCATATATATTTTGTGGTTCCACCCCCTTTTGCTCCCTTAAGCTTTGTCACACACTTCCGCAAGGATGCTAAGATCTCTTTGGGTTTTTGTCCATTAACAATATCATTTTCATTATCATCATCCCCTTCCATTTCTTCATCCCCTCAATGGTATGTCTTGTCTCCTTTTTGTTCTTCCTCATCCTCGATGGTATTTCAATGTCCTTCCAACAACACTATCACAATCAAGCATGCAATAAAAAGGATATATATCACATCACATACTCATCATGTTGAAAAATGTAATTAGTGACGGTCTTCATAATTGTATTTGAGTCATAATGTAATGTATTTGTTAAAAGTAAGAAAAATAAATTTTATTGACTTATTAAAGCATGGGTTTCATGCTTGGGTCAATGGTTAATAGGTTAAAGCCTCCATTGCGGGCTTCTAGGGTTTTTGTCAAGAGTTTGTGTCCTTGTCATCATGTAAAAGACCCTTCTTGGGCTTCATCTATCAAGAAATAAAATCGTTTTAATGTAAAATAGGTATTTTAGGTCTCCTCCACCAAGTCGGCCTCAAAGAAGGACAAGTCAACCTCATCAAGGGAATTCAACCTCATGGAAGCAGTATAAATAAAAGAAACTCAACCTCATTTGGAACACATACACTCGAGTTCAACCTGTAGTAGATGGAAGCGGTAAAAGGGGTGTGAAGTTCAAGAAAAGAGGAAAACCTAGCAAAGGAGAAGGAAGTCTTTGTCAAGTAATTTTAGTCGAAATTTCCCTATCTATTACCACACGTGCGAAGTTTTTGAGTTGTTGGAAGGGCTAAAATTGCAGTAATGAAGTTGGGTCGGAATTTTGAAGTAGCTGAGCCGAAATTCTGAAGTAGCTGGGCCGAAATTTTGTCTTTGATAGTGTATCGATGCAGTATTGTTGCAGTGGATCTTTGGAATCTTGAAGGACAGTTTGAGCGCTAACTTGGTGGAGCCAGAAGAGCCTTTTGTCATGTTTAAGGTCTTGGTCTATCTCAATTTGATTAGCGAAAGAGTTTGACTAGGTTTTCCCCTAGAGAGGGGTTTTAGCCTTGACTGAGTGCCTATATCTGGTGTCATTTAATCTTCATGTTTTAATTTGATAATTGTTTGATTAAAAGAAGATAAAAGCAGAACATAAAGAAAGTTAGTAAGAATACAAGAATATCACAAGTAATTATCAACATAAGAGAATATGTCTACCTTTCTGATTTCCTAACATGGTTTCAAAGCTAAGGTAAAGGATGAAAAAAAAAGGCAACTTGAAGGTTTATTGAAAGAAGGGTTAAGAAGGAAGGATCTAAGGAAAGGTTCATATAAGAAAAGAAAGGCCTACTATATATATAAAGAAAAGAAAACATTATAAAGTCTATGAAAACCTTAATGAAGACAAAAAATAAGCTAGAAGGAGCCTCCAACTATAGAGCATGGAATTAAAAGATCGATCTCATCCTTACTAAGCACAAAGTTTTGGGATTTTTTCAAGGAAAACATAGGAAACCTACAAATGATGTAAGAAAGGAAAATTAAAGGGAAATTGATATCTTGGCCATGAACCTTATAATAAATGTAGTAAAGGACAATCTAACTCCATACATATCCAATATATATTATGCACAAGAAATGTATGAAGCCCTCTCCAAGTTATTTACTATCAAGAGCATTGGTCAGATAACTAACCTCAATAATGAATTAAGAACAATAAAGATGACTAAAAATGACATTGTATCATCCTACTTCGTAAGGATATCTAGAATAAGAGATGAACTCCAAGCTATTGATGAAGTTGTACTAGAGAAAGAACTTGTGATTGTTGCTCTACTAGGTCTACCAAAATCTTGGAGCCCTTTTGCATTAGGAATTATTAGTTGGAAGGATACACCAATGTTTGAACAAATGTGAAATTCATGCAGTCAGGAAGAAGCTTGTATCTCATTAGTAAGTGACAAAAAAGAGAATGAAGAAAACAACACTTCAAATGCCTACTTTGCTCATCATAAAAAGAAGGGAGTATACAAGAAGTTCAAGGGACCAAAGAAAAAGATTGATCTATCAAAGTTTGAATGCCACAATTGTCATAAGATGGGACACTACAAAATTCAATGTCCTAAGAACCTAAGAAATAAGAAGAGAGAAAGAGAACATGAAATTGTTGTCAATGAAGCTCCACCCAAGAAAATCAACACTGAAGAATCTGAAGTCAAAGACTTATTTGCTAAAGCCCCTTAGGGATATTGTTCCTTGCATATCCTTTTAGTAATGTCTTCTTTTATGTTTTGATTTCTAGAGTTTGTAGATCTAACATATCTTGTTAAAACATTTTTTGGGTTGCTTAAGTTGTAGGTATCCCTCATAAAGACTAGATTAAGATAGAGCCTTCACCATTTTACCAAAATATAAGTATATTTTTCTTTGTTTTCATTTTTCATGTTTGGGTTCCTCCTCATATCAAGATTCATTTGTATTGTATACCAATAACATTTTCTTTATATTTTCATTGGTTAGGAAAGCTTGCATAATACACAAAGGTTATGGAGGAGACTTCAAAGGAAAGACTTGAATCATGAAAGAAGTTATGTTGCAAAGGAAACCCTTCAAGAATTGATGTCCTACAAGGTTTGTTAAAGAACAACTCAAGGTATGTCTTAGACTACACGTTTTGTTACAAGGTTCTCTCCATACAATAGGTATGATCATTCTCTTTTGAAATGTGGTTTACATTACTAACATCTTTATGTATAGGGTTTTGAATCATTAAGATTATGGTGATTACTCATTAGATTGAATCTACCCTCGTTATACTATCTCTATCTCTTGCCATTTGATCATTCTTATGAAACCCTAACCCTTAGGGTTCACTGTAAAACCATAGCCTCTTGATGTTAAGGGTATGTCAATGTTAATAATGAAACCCTAGTTTGCTTAGGTGTTGTTGATAAAGTTTATAAATCTTATTCTTTTTAAGTTTAGGGTTTTGATAATGTCATAGTAAAACCCTAATTCTTTGGGTTTGTTGTTATACAATGGAACCTTAAATTTTTAGGGTTTGGTGAATTACTGTTTATGAACAAAACCCTTGCAATAATTATAGTAAGATCCTAGGAAATAAATCGTAGGTGTATATTCTTATGTATAATTGAAACCCTACTATGGTCAAAATTGTCGTATATCTAACTTTGATGTATTGATGCTTGTATCTAGGGTTTACCTAATAGATATTAATATGAGATGCTAGTGCATGATAATGAAACCCTAGATATATATATGCAAGTATGTTATCTTGATTGATGATAAAATCTAGGGTTTGCAACAAACCCTAGTAGACTCTGACATGTAATTCTAAAAGCATGTTGTTGAAACCTTAGATGTATAGAATTATGATTGGATTGTTATTTGATTAAATTGTTGATATCTAAGGCTTTGTGTCTCGAAGATGGAGTCTACGGTTTATGACAAAACCCTAGCAAGAAGTTGAAACCTAGTATGTAAAAAAATGTGACCCTTGTTGATTATGAACCTAACTAGGTTTAGGTATTTGATGTCTAAAGCTTGAATGTTTTGATGCTTCCACTGTAATGACATAACTTTGATATAGTCAACTTCATGCTTATATATATTTGTATTTGGTTGTACTTGCTATTAAAGTATTACAGGTACATGATCTTCAAGATGTTGAAGATGTTCATAATGATGAGCATGATGAAGGAAGCTACAAGAATGATGGTAATCAAAGACAACCTTGATGCCATGAGAATGAAATGAAGCCTTGAAAAGTTGGAGTCTCTCCAATGCTATAAAAGAAGGACGTTGTTAAGTTGAGAGGGAGCATGGTTAGAAGCAAAGGTATATTTCCCCAGTTGAATAGGGGGCATATTATGACAATCATAGTAAATACCTTGAAGAAAGAATGAAACCGGAGATTGAATGAAAGTACTACAGATGGATTTGCAAACAAAAGACTTGAAAAGCACTGAGGTTGTATTTGGTGCTACTGAAGAATTGAAAGAAGAATAAAGCTTTCGACAAGTTGTATTTGGATAACTTGATGTTATAAATAGCATCAGAATGATTGAGGACCCCAAAGGTTTTTGTTTGTTTGTATATATATTTGAAGGTTTATTATTGATTAGGGTTGTGATTTTACGGGATCTCTCTGTAAAAAGGTTGAACGTTTGAAGCATGCTTGGATTGATCGATATATATCTGATTTAGTTGATAAGGAGAGATGAAGCATCTTGTGGTAACAAGATGCTTGAGAGGACATTTGGTCGGCGTATGTGTTGATGTCTAGATCTCGAAGTAGGGAGGGCAGTGTTGGTCTTGGAGCTCCAGCCTTGGATACGCACCTAGATCCCCAGGTTGGTGTTAGAGCTTAAGAGCTTTATGGTACCTAGAGTGGCTAAAATTTGAGCACACCTTACTCCCACCCAATTAGAGTACCCTGGTCAAGTATCTAATCTATAGCAATGTGTGTGTTGTGACTCTTCTTCATAGAGTATATCATTTTGAGATATTACATGTACCTCTGTATATATGTAATTATGAAAACCTCCCTAATTAAAAGGGAGTGTTGAAAAGCGAAACTAGTATATGTCTTCATAATTGTATTTGAGTCACAATCTAATGTGTTTTTTAAAAGAAAGAAAAAAGAAAAAAAATTGACTTATTAAAGCATGGGTTTCATGCTTGGGTCAATGGTTAATAGGTCAAAACCTCCATTGTAGGATTCTAGGGTTTGTGTCAAGAGTCCATGTCCTTGCCATCATGTAAAAGACCCTTCTTGGGCTTCATCTATCAAGAAAGAAATTTATTTTAATGTAAAATAGGTATTTTAGGTCTCCTCCACCAAGTCGGCCTCAAAGAAGGACAAGTCGGTCTCATCAAGGGAATTCGACCTCTTGGAAGCAATGTAAATAGAAACAACTCGACCTCATTTGGAACACATACACTCAAGTTCAATTTGCAGTAGTTGGAAGCAATAAAAGGGGTGTGAAATATAAGAAAGGAATAAAACCTAATGAAGGAGAAGTCTTTGTCAAGTAATAGAAGTCAAATTTTCTCTCTCTACTACCACACGTGCGAATTTTATGAGTTGTTGGAAGGGTCAAAATTGCAATACTAAAGATGGGTCGAAATTGTGTCTGATGCAATGTTGTTGCAATTGATCTTTGGACTCTGGAAGGGCAGTTTGAGGGCTGACTTGGTGGAGTGAGAAGAGTCTTTTGTCAAGCTAAGGTCTTAGTCTATCTCAATTTGATTAGTGGAAGAGTTTGATTGGGTTTTCCCCTAGAGAGGGGTTTTAGCCCTGGCTGAGTGCCTATATCTGGTGTCATTGATCTTCATGTTTTTATTTGATAATTCCTTGATGAAAAGAAGATAAAAGAACATATAGAAAGTTAATAAGAATATAATAGTAGGATGGAGAAGGAGAAATGTGAAAGGATAGGAGATGAGAACATTCACGTGTTCAACATGGTAAATATTTTAGTTTACAACACATGGAAAACTAAAATTAAAAACAGACAAGAGTGGGCTTTAGAACCTACCTCTTCAACTCTCCAATGGTGATTGAATATAACTATGGCATCCTTCAATATCCCTTCTAGGATCTCACAAATGGCATCCTTCAATCTCCCTTCCAAGATCTCATAAATGGCAGCCTTCAATCTCCCTTCTAGGATCTTACAAATTGTAGCCTGCAATCTCCTTTCCAATATCTCACAAATGGCAACATTCAATCTTCCGTCCAAGCTCTCACAAATTTGCTCCTCCACAACTAGTAAACAACCCACTCAAAACCCTACCAAAGATTAATAAAATGAGAAATAGATTGAGAACAAATGGAGTGAGTAAGTATTTTAATCCACCAAGGAACCCTAACAATGCCTAAAGCAAGATTATGGAACATTGTCTTAGTTCCCATAAGCAAAAAAGTTTCCTAAGTTCGCCTCATTGTGTAAGAGAACTAAGGGAGCAATTTGCAAGCTCTTGAAGCATTATACGCCTACATCCTAGGAGCACTCCCTAAAGGGAAGGTAGCACCTTTTTTCCCTAGGAGTGCACTCCCAAAAAATGCTTCCAAAAGAGAACGCTTAAGAAGCATGCTCCCCAAGGGGCTTCCTAAAGAGTCCTTTTGGAAGCACACTTTAAGAGCGAAGAGCTTTGAGGGGGTTCGCTCTCCTATAGCATAGGAATTAACCTCCCTCTGGAATTATACTTTAGTGTTTAAGGAATCATGGAGGCAAATGTGAAATAACACCATATTTCCATCTCTTTTCATCATGGTAGCTCAATCAACCAAACCCCTAGGTCTCATTCATGTTATTTATTAGAATGGAGGAATTTTTTTATGAATTAGGTACCATCTTCATTACACATACGAAATTAATGCCTTAAACCATCGCTCTTGCATGTATTATGTCAATTTTCTTCATTGGTATGCATTTATACTTATTGGATGCAATTTAAAACCCAAAAGGTTCGATGTTAAAAATTTGAAGCCATGACAACAAGTTCATAAACAACCCTCCCTTAACTACAAATGTTTTTTCCCAAGTTATTTGACATCCAAAATTGAAGTATGGCACTTGTGGTTCTATATGGCAAAAATTCACTAAAACCTCATGTTTAGCTTCTTGATAACTCCCAAAACTAGAATTTCATTCTTTGTTTTTGGTTTTTTGAGATTACAACAATGTTATCTTCTTCAAATCCAACATATGCATTCTAAGAGGAAATCTAATTCATTAAGGGTACAGTACACCCCCAAATTCAGCTTGAAAGCCTAATGAGACAGGAGAATAATCCTCCACATATGCCCTAGAATTGTTTCATGCAAGAAGGTACAAGTTGGGGGACAACATAAACTAGCATTATTGTCAAGGAGAGAACTGTCCTTGGGAAATTAATGACAAATTTGGTGACTCCCATATTTGTCTGATCATTGCATTTCAAATCCAATGGAAGATGGTACCCAAAATCTTGAAATCTTACAATATTGAGGAATTTGCAGTTGGTCGAAAAGTTATTGGCAACTCAACATTTTTGTGAAGGCGCTAGAATGAACCCACATCAACACATGTCTCTATCATATCTAACTTCTCAATCACACCATTTATCCAAGTTCGAAATCTAAACTAACTTATTATTTTGAATCATATTCTAGAAAATTCCAAGTTCAAAAGTCATGATGTCATTTCATAGTAAATCCTAGGTAAATGCTCTTATTTCAAATGCATCTCTATCGGAATTCAAACTCTTTTAATCCTCCTTAATATATGGTGTTGCACTTTCTTTCCCAATTATTCTATCCCTAAACATTGCTTATATTAAAAATTGTTATTCTATCTTTCCCTTAGTTGTGAATACATCCAAAATTGAACCTAGTTCTGTGAATCCATGGTTGGTAGCAAGGTGCTAACTCATAGACTTGCCTAAGACCCTTCATCACTTGTACATTGGGCATCTAAAACTCCTTTCTTAGTTCATTGGTGATGGGCCCATAATAGTTGGTATACATATCTCAACATCACGAGATATCCCTAACAATGTTGTCATCAAGTATGAAGACATTTTTGTGTGTCCTTTTGTGCATTCCTTCAAAGGGAATGCTAGATCTAGGTTCTGAAATTTGACCAAAAAAACACCATCTCTACTTCACAACGATTGGGTGATCTCTCTTTATGTCATTGGCGAGAAAAAAACAAAAAAAAACAAAAAAAAAAACATTTTCAAAAGTTAATGGATTTTAATTCTTTGAACAAAAATGAGTCTAAAAGTGTAACAATATTCAATGGTAGGTTTCATAAATCTTATTATGGAATTCCTAAGAATGTAGTGACCCTTACCATTTCCTAAAGCAAGGCAATCTCCATATATGGATTTTATGTTTGATAATGCATTAGAACTTGAAAGAAATATGATGGCTCACAACAAGTTGGCTACTTCTCATCCCCAATCCCCTAAAGAAAGTGAATGCAAACAAGAATCCATTTTGGCATTGCCTTCCTCCATTCTTGATGATTATCGCCTACAAAAAAGCATTCCAATGTTGCCAACATTTGAAAATAATGAAAAGGCAACGCCTAGTTTGCCATTAAAAATGCAAAATCATGTGTTTTGACTAAAACCCTACTTTTATTGATCTCACAATGGCTCAACCTCTTGGAGGAGGCTCACCTCCTCCTGCCCCCTTTTCTACTCCACCGGATATCTCTACCTTCAACACTTGTTTTTGTGCAATCGAGAACCACAAAGTCTTCTCACTCGAAATTTGTCAAGTGTTTGGATAAGAGCCCCAAAGTTGTTCATGCTTCAGAGTCTTGAACTATGGCCCTCTAACTCGCAGATGGCAGCCTCATAAGCCAATTCATAGGAATATAGCCCTCCCCTCACACCCTAGCAACATGGGTAGATAAGAATTGGAAAGCACTAATAAAAGGTAAAATTCTCTCTTTCTTTCTATGGAAAAGGATTTTATACTTTTCTTTTTCAGAAGAAAGAGGACAAGGACCTAAAAGCGACCCTTCATAGGAGCACAAGGATTATATCTGAACAAATGGACCCTAAACTTCAATCCAGAAAACGACATCCCCTCAGCAGTCCTAGTCAAGGTCAAACTTCTCCATCTTGCTCTACACTATTAGAATGAATATACCTTCAAAATCATTGGAAACACTCAAGAAATACATTGATAAAGCAGAGCCTAAAGATGAAATGTTTAGTTGTGCTCTAATATGTTTAAAAGTAATCTAGAGAAGGGGCTTCCTAAGGCTGTCCAACTCTAGATTGTTGGAGCTTCATTTAGCAAGTCTATTACAAACAAATCCCATTCAAATGAAAGTCTTGCCATGAATGTGGCCATTTCACAAGAGATTGCCCAAAAGCAACATTGGAAGAGACACAGACATAAGCGAGTGATCAATAGCAACAACCAAAAAATAGAAAGGCAAAACAAGACCCTCCACAAAACCTTCACACCCTAATTCCCCTGCTTCTCATGACCCATCCTCCTCCAAACAACCCAAAAACCCTTCCACCAACCCTGATGCCATACAAAAACCTCAGATCGAATTTCCTTTTGAGATCAACCCTATGGGATTTATATAGAATATTTTCAAGTGAGAAAGGGCATGATCCTTGAGAGAGCCGACATGAAGTCAACCTTGGACATTAGGAGGGAAATTATCATTTAAAAAAAAAAAAAAAAAAAAAATCAATTTTCTTCCAATATAATCAAATTCCTTTTTATTATTTGAATTACTTGTAGGCTAGGGAATTTCTCCCTAGCTGCCAAAAATTAATACTCCCTCTCAAACAGGGAGGAATTTCCATTAGCATCATAGGCCTCATGTAAGATATCATAGACGTATCATAACAAATGTCGACATAGTTGCGTCATCGAAAAGACCCATCTCATATCGTCTCGAAGACATATCCCATAAGTATATCAATAAGACATCTAACTCAGTGATCAGTTGAACAAGAAGAAGAATCACCATCGGGGAACTCAACTCAGTCATCATCATAAGAGAGCATCCAGCTTTAACCCTATACATATCTCGACCCAGCTCATCTCTATTCATCTCCATCTATTAAACAATCTTGAACCTAAAGAAGAAGAGTCTGGCATCATTAGGGAGCCCAACTCAACCCGCAACAACATCGGAGAGCTTAGCTCAATCCAGAACAACATCAAGGAGCCTTGCTCAACCTAGAACCACATTGGGGAGCCCAACTCAACCCAATACATCTTCCAATGAGGAGAAAAATGCTACAACACGGGAAACTCGTCATCGAGAAGCCAATGCTACTACCCAGAATCCACTGACAATGAGGAAGGTCATATGGGACGCTCTCACCTCATGTTTATGACAATGGGTAAGGTCTTATGGGACACTCTCACCCCAAGTCATCTCATATAGGGGAGCATCAGGCTACCACCCTATATCGAGCAATAGGTGAGATACTACTTACCAAGCAAGGATCACAACCTTCCCATTGTGCAATCAATGGGCGAGATACCACTTGTCATACATGGTAAGGGTCACAACCATCCGATTGCATGTTGATCTTCCCAACAATTACCTGTCATCATCTCTACTGAATATTCTCGAGTCTAAAGAAGAAGAAACATCACAATGGAGCCCTTTGCTTCCACCCTATATCCAAATACAATGGGTGAGATCAGACCTACCCCAATGCATAAGGATCACACTCTATCCCAAAGTCCTTAACAATAGGTGAGATCAACTTAACAGAGGTAAGGATCACACTCTACCCTATTGTCCTTGATCTTCCCATCTTGACCCGCGAGAGTCAGATGGTAGAACACTTGCATCCACCAGCGTGGACGAGATCCACCTACTGCAATGGGTAGGGATCACACTCTATCCCAAGTGCCTCATCCCATTGGCCAAATGGGGAGGTTGGTTATCCCACAGTGAGCAGGATGCTAATTGTGGCATACTCTAACTCGGGGGGATCCTAGATCTCACACACCTTATCGGTCAAAGGTCCCTCATCCCCAAGAGCCTGCACACTCAATTCCTCACTCTAGGAGCTCAACCAGGGAGGAAGATTAATGGTCAATGTCCTCGATCAGCCTAGACCCTTAGCCAAGAGGGTCACACCCATCAATCCAAGGAAAATCATAAACATATCAACTCATTGAAGAGGTCCAAGAGAAACAATTCTATGTTGTATTGTTCATATAGGACATCAAAAGTCAAAGCAAAAATATATATAACATAAAGAAAATAATACCATATTCATATTGTATCCCTCTCATGCAGGGAGGCAATAACCACAAGCCTAAGATTTTCTCATATAGGAGTATCATCTTAATTCATGAAGATGGCTTTGTCCCAATTATATACGATCAGACTCTGTAGCCTAGGGAATTTCTCCCTACCTACCAAAAATTAATATTTTAAAAGCTTCTAGGGGACTGGGGCAAGGATGTCCATTATTTTCTATTGTTTGTATTATTGTAGTTGATTCCCTTAGTAGAAAATTAGAATGTGAAAGTAGGATATGCAATCTCCTAGGGTTGAGAATTGTCCAAGGGGTAGAGGTATGCCACATCCAATTTGCTAATGATGTCCTTTTAATGGGAGGTGGCTCTACAATAATAGCAACAAGATTCAATGAAATTATGAACCAATTTTCCAAAGCCTCTGGAGGTCTAGTCAACAAAAAGGAAAGTCTCATCCTTACTTGGAATGCCAATAAAATGAGAAAAGTTGCCATACAAATAACTCTTTAAATCCCAGTGTAGGAGGAGGGGTCCTTCTTCAAATATCTAGGCATCCCTGTTAATCTAAATCCATTCCCTCACCCTTCTTGGCAATTAATTTTCAAAAAATTCAAATCAAAATCCAATAAATGGGGAGCTCATCTACTTAACCCAGCTAGAAGGCTTGTCCTTCTCAAAGTTGTTCTTTCTACTCTTCCAATCTTCCAATTCTCTATTGCTCCTTTAGCAATGACGAAAAACAAACTCTAAAAGATTTCACCTGGTAAATTGGAAAACATATAAAACTCCCTTAAGCCATGGTGACCTCAGTGTGAAGGACCCCTCCCTAAAGAATATAAAACTAGGAGGGAAATTACTATAGAGATTGATAACAGGATAACACAACTAGTGGCAGCAAGCTATATACTCGAAAATATCTACAAGGGGAAAGAGAGCAATGTTCGGACCAAGTACCTAACCCCAAATGGGGATCACGAATACGAAAACTTGTGGCTATAAAAATTCCATTTTTAGAAGACTCACTTGGGTCCCTGGAAAAGGAAAAAACATCAATTCGTAGAAAGACAACATTTTGGGAACGCTGCATTTGAAGAGCATTCCTTTTCATTGTCCCCTAATTCCTCAGTTCTCCTGGATATGCTCCCTATTTGACCTAACAATGTGGACTTGGGAGGGATTTTGGAGCAGCTAAAACTTATCCTTCATCCCATATCATTTCCTTAACATTTCCCCCTCCCTCCTTTCATCCCTTGTTAGTTTTTGCTACTATCTCCATTTAATTTGAAGACTCCAAAGGTTAGGGAAGTACCTCCTATTTTGTAGCACTGGGATAGGAATCTTTATTCTTTCCAAATGGTCCCCTCGCTCTTCAATCTAATCAACCATATGGGATTCAGATGGTCTCCCTAAATAAATATATTTTGTTGAACTCTCGCTCACAAAAAAATATTAACAACTGAAAATGTTTCCAAAAAGGGAATCAAAATTCCATCTAGATGTGCTCTCTATCATTCCAACAATGAAATTATAGTCCCCATGTTTTTAGAATGTCAATTTAGTATGGATGTTTGGGTTGATGTTTTACAAGGTCTCTTTCATAGAGTAAAGTGGCCTAAATCTCATAACCAGTTTTTTGAATCATGGCATAAAAACTACCCTGCCTCATTTAAAGGTAAAGCTTGCTTTAGAAGGATATGGTTGGCCCTTCCAAAATATGTCTGTTGGAAGATATGGTTGGCTAGAAATAAAGAAATTTCCCAAGGCATCTCTCCCAATGTGGAAATGGTGGTTGATAAAGCAAAAAATTTGTTGGTGGAACACTTAAGGACCAGGAACCCTAAAATAAGCAAACCTCGTGAGTTGAACTACTATGGGGGGAAAGTGGATTAGCAACTTCAACATCCAACAATATATTTATCTTCTTTTGAAAAGGAATCAAGAATGGCAATTGTCTCTCACAAAGGGAACCTTCCAGGAATGGACTTGCTCAAAGCACACTCACATCTTATGTTTTGATGGAGCCTTAAAGAAATGTTGAGAAATCTAGGTGCAACTAGATTATGTGATTTCTCTTATTTTGATAATTTCTTGTGATGTATTTTTGCTTATCTTGATTAGATTATTTTTCACCTTAATTATTATTGTGTTATTTTCATCAAACAGCTACCAAACCACAAAGAATAGTGAGACAAAAGGACACAAGGTATAGAGGATCATCCAGGGCCAAAACCTCTCTCCACTTGAGAGGAAAACCCACACGAATTCTTCTCTTCTTATAGAATCTTCAATTGACAAATTCCAAGACCTATGACCCTTGACCAAGACCCTCCAAGACCAAGTCAACTTCCTTCTTGATTTGCACAGCTTCCAACAAATTCTTCAGCAACTTCGATCCCCAACAACAATTTCTACAACTTCGACCTAGTAGATTCACAACTTTGACCCTGATGCGGCTTCACAGCTTCGACCTAGAAGCAGCTTCAACCTTGCAACTTCACAGCTTCGACCTTGCAGCGTCAGAATTTCATCTTGCCCAGAAACTGTATAAACCCTTACACAAGAGAGAGAGAAACACATAGAGGCTCAAAACTTCGATCTTGCTCTTTTTCTTCCTTTGTGTACTTTTTCTAGCGTTAATGTGTCCAAAAAAGGTTGAGTTCCTTCTTATTTATAGGCTTATGAGGGGTACGAATTGTTATCTTTAGGTTGGCTTGTCCCTTCATGTAGGCTGACTTGATCTTTGTGCCATGACAAGGTCTTGGAGGATCTTTTGACTTTTTTTTGACTCAAATAAATTTTCTTTACAATATGTAACATGCCCAAAATCGTCTTTCATATATGACAATGACTCAATTGACTTGTAGACTCAATGACAAGCCATAGAAGCACTCAATGGGTGCTTGACCTAAAAATAAATCTCCCTTGAGCATGAAACCCATGCCTCAAGAATAACAATAATATATTTATTTTTCTCTTTTCATTAAATACATAAAATCATGATTACATATGTCATTATGAAGACCGAATCTAGTTACATATTTCAACACTCCCTCTTAACTAGTGAGATATTCATAATCCATACAAGGTACTTGGACATTCTCAATCTAAAGAATTCTCATAAGAAGAGTTAGATTGGTAACCCATATGTTTAGCATTATATCATCTAGCATTATCACATAGCAAGGCCTTGACTAATAGCTCCATCTCTCCACAAAGTCAAAACACAATGTTCGCAAGACTAATGACTTATAGACACCATCATCATTGTCTCTCAAGGTACATACCCCACCCAAGTGTTCATAGAGTATGTCCTTTCAGGACTATTCTTATCTTGGATTCTCATTCCTCAAAAAATATCAATCCTCTACGACTACTCTTATCTTGGATGCCCTATCTCATCCTCAAAGAGTATCGGATGTCAGATGCTTACCCAATCCTTCATTCTTTCTTCCAAAGTGAAGACAAGAATGATGTGTCTATCTCTCCCTCTCAACAGGGGAGAATATACCCATTCCTATGAAGGAATGTGCCCATTCCTACAAAAGGAAGGTATCTATGCTTCCTCTTATCTAGGGACTTGTCCAATCTCCCTCTTAACCAGGGACTTGCTTCTAGAAGCTTTCTGCTCTAGGTGGAGATCATGGGTCTATCAGTTGCTTGTGGGGCTCCTTTTGATGATATGAAGTTCATCTTTAATATTATGGAGCTTTCATCTTTTGGGACTTCTTCGTAGGCCATCGGCCATCCATCACTTTCCTTCACGAGCCACATCAGTCATGCCATCCTTCTCTCTATCAGAAAGTGATCCTCTAGTCCCAATCTGGCTTTTTCCTCATACAACTACTTCTTTCAAGTCATGTTTCCTCCAGGATATTTCATCCAACCACATGAGTGTTAGTTGTATCTACTATCAACCCATCCAGATGTTGTTCAAAAATAAAAATAAAAATGAACATCAAATCAAAGTTACTGTTATGAATAAATATATAAGAAATAATGTAAAATAATGTAAATGATAATAATCATAAATAATGATTAGTTAATTAATAATTAGGTTGAAGAGGCATGTCTAAATGAGACATGACTCTCCATGAAGAGACACCTGCTTGGTATATAAGCAAGCCTCTTGCTCTCATTGTATCATCATTCTTACTTAGACATTTTAATATATAATATTTGTATCCTCATGGAGATCTTTATATTCCAAGTTTTTTGGAGTAATTAATTTGTAGAAGGAACCTTGTTCGTTTCATTTGGTATCAAAGCTTCGTCTGATCCGATCTTTGGCCTTCAACCTGTTGTCAACTATGTTTCCATCGTGATTATAGTGTTGCACTACCAGTTTTGGAGTTTCTCCAGCTTGTTGTTAGGCCTTTGGCCATTAAAAAAAAAAAAGGTTATATTAAAAAAAACATAAAAAACAAAAACTACTATAGCCGAATCGAAAAACAACAAAAAATAATAATAATAATTAATAATAATAATAATTATTATTATTATTATTATTATTATAAAATATATATATATATATATATATATATATATATATATATATATATAAATTTAAATAATACAGCTTGAGTGGGCCTAATGGTTAAAAGCATGTGTTTCCTCCTAAGAGGTCACGGGTTCAAAACTAGAGGGGGGTAGAGTATGTATGCCTTCGTAGACTTAGCAGTCAAATCGTTGCGTGGAGGTGGGTCCCTTGTCCCACAAACAAGGGGGTCTCATACACAAATTTGGTGTTTGGCTTGGCTGTGACCTTAAAAATGGATATAAGTATTATTATTATTATAAAGACTAAAAAGAAAAAAGAAATACGGTAGAAACAAAAAACAAAATGATTTTTATAAAAAGAAGATATAAATTAAAAAACCAAACAAAAAAATAAAAAACAAACCTTACCTGACCCACCAACGCTCATCGAGAGCCACCGCCACAAGCTTACAACGAGAAACCACACCGCCACCGCACCACTAACACCTATCCGCCTTCCATCATCGTTCCACCTCCAACAGCCAACATCGTCGCCGAAAACCTTCGACCAAGCCGCCATACCTTCAACCCCATTCTTCCATTCCCAGTCGCGCACACAAGCGTCGAGCCATATTTGTCACGTAACCGCCACTATGACTTGCTCACAACAGTCACAGAAGTCGTCACTACAACTCCGTCGTCAATTATCCATTCCATCCTCTTCGTTTTGCCTTGTTATTTTTCCATGCCCATTAGCTTTCCACTCTGTCATTACACCCATTCAATTTTTGTCTGTACGATTCGACCACAACATTTCGTCCCTCCATAAGACGTCGGTTCGTAGAGTTGTGCTGTTGGGTTTAATTAAAATTTTATAGAAATCGTAAATTAAAGTTCCAATAAGATCCTCCTTAACATTTTATATAAAGGTATTAAAGATAAAAGGCACAAGAATAAAATAAAATAAAATAAAATAAATATAAGATCAACTTTGGTTATTGATGAATTATTAAAGATATTAAAATTAAAAGACATACTAAGTTTCAAAAAAGGTTTTATTACATTTATAAAAGTTATAAAAATAAATAAATAAAAATACTTTTATAAAATTTCTAGGAAAAAAAAAAAATAAATAAATAAATATATATATATATATATATATATATATATATATATATATATATATATATATATATTAAAAAACTAAAGAACTGACAAAACAAAAAAAGATGTCATCCACAAAAAACAATCAATCGCAAGCGATGTAGAACAATTAATGACAATACTTCAACGACAACATGTTGATTTTAATGAGGAGAGGAAGAAAATGGAATCCCAATTGCAAGTTGAACGTCCATCATCACTCCCACAAAATGATGTAATCCAGTGTACAGAGAAAGTGCAATTGGAAGATCAAAAGAAAGGCAAAATAACCAAACTTCGGCAAAAAAAGAAAGCGTTACAACGGGAATATGAAGACTTTGTGGATATGCATTACAAAAAAGTAATGGAAAATGATGAAGAAATTTCTCACCTCAAGGACCATGTCGAAAAATTACTTGCACAAGTAAAGAAGACTAAGGTCACAAAGAAATAACTCAAGAAGCGCTCATCAGAACAAGAAGAGGAAACTTTACATTTAAAGAACCTTAATAAAAAATTATTATAACAAATCAGAGATCTAAAAGATGAAAAAGTCAAAAGTCAAAACATTGAAAAGAAGGTTGATGAATCAGAAATCAAAGAACTTTTACGTCTGAGAAACCATAATCAAAGTCTACTCACTCAAATTAAGAAACTTAAGGATAATAAGAAAGCATTAAAAGACAAGTTATAACAATTCACTTAAGAAGGTGATATATGATCACTGAACTGAATCGCGACTGAGCTCTGGAGTAGCCATGGAACCCTAGCTATGTCTCGGCACCTTCGCGCCCTTGTTGCTCTGCGGCCCATGGCTTTGGGCCCTCTGCCCTCCTCCTCTGCGTTCCTTTTGATTTTCTACAGATTCAAAGCACACATCTTCTACTGGGAGGGAAGATTAAGTCGGGCTCGCCCTCATGGAGCCCTAAGCTCGCCCCAGGCTGGCCGGCCTTCATCTGCAGAAGCTTTCTCTCGGCTCTTGGTCGGCTTGCCGCAGAAGAAGAAGAGTGAAGCAGCCAAGTTTGTCAAGAGGCTGGAAGACATCCCTGAAATCTCCTTGCCGCCAGATACCCCGATTCAAGTCGCCCTTTCCTTAGCTAAGTGGGCTCTCATGGGACAGTTCACAGGTCTTTGGCCTTCTCCTAAGACCACGGAGCCCTGGGTAAACAGGAACTGGGCTCCTCTGATCAAGTGCAGCGTCACCTCTTACTTCTTAGGACGAAGGTTTTTCCTCTTTGAATTCACCTCAAAGGAAGACAAGGATCTAATCTTTCAGAATGGCCCCTATTTCATGGACCCCCAGGGATTGTACCTCAACAAATGGACGCCGGATTTCGACTCTGCAGTCAATGTCCCCTCGGCTGTCCCGATATGGGTCAAACTCCCTAATCTCCCAGTCCATTGCTGGAACTGGGACTCGCTGAAACACATCAGAAACGCCCTTGGAAAATTCATAGATAGGGCAAACAGCAAAGATCAATATGACTGTGCTCGTATCTACGTAGAAGTAGACCTAGAGGTGGGTCTCTCGGAAGCCATCAAAATCAAAGTAGGAAACTGGACCCATTTGTAAAAGCTGGATTACGAGCAACTACCTTTCAAATGCCGAAAATGTCATGTCTACGGCCACTTTGCCAGAGGATGCCCAACCAATGTGCAACCAGATAAGGGTAAAGAAAAAGGTTGGAACCAGGTCAAGTGCACCAGGAAAATCCAAAAGCAGGTTGGTCCAAACAGAAGAGGTCCTCAGGCCCCCTTAGAATGGATCAAGAAAATAAATTCGCCCCTCTAAGCTCGCAAATAGAGGAATCTCAGGAACCAGAAAATCAAAAATCAACCCCTCCCTCTAAAGGTACCCCCAAAGGTCCTGGAAACGGAGTTGAGCAAGCTGGAAGTGGTGTTCCAGCAATAGATATGGCAATGGCTGAGAGCTCCAAAGGAAACACTGTCGAAGTAGAGGAAGATGAGCATGAATCGGAGTGCTCGGAGGAAGAAGGGGAAATAGGAGAATCCCAAGCTTCGATAAGGAGATCCACAAGAGGCAAATCATATCGGGAAAAAAGAGAGCAGGAAACTTTCAAGGATAAGCTTCAAGGCAGGCAGCCAACCCTTGAGAAGCTACTAGCATCAAAAGCAACAATGGCGAGAAACCAATCCCAAGGCTCCAAAGGAGCCAACCAGAAATACAAATGATGAAGATAGTCTCCTGGAACTATAGAGGTATGGGGAGCAGAATCAAAGAAGAAGCCATCAGAAGTTTAACAAGAACAGAAACTCCTGGCATACTTCTCATCCAGGAGACCAAACTGGAAGACTCTGTCTTCCTTCAGGCAAGTAAGAAAATCTGGAACAAATGTGAGTCGAAAGCAATCTCAGCCCGAGGGGTTTCCAGAGGGTTGGGCACTCTTTGGAACGCTAGCAAATTCACATTTGTCCCTGAAACCCTCAATACTCACTGGCTACTCTTAAAATTGCAACACATAGATTCAAAAGAGATAATCAGTCTCTTCAACGTGTACACCCCCATGAACGTTGTGGAAAAAAAGGCCTGCTGGGACTCCATAAGAACCCAAGCAGATCTAGTTAATCTTGAGAATATCATCATAGCAGGAGATCTCAATCTCACTCTCTTATCAGCAGACAAGAGAGGAGGCAGCATTGTTCGAGATCCGGCAAGGGAATGGGCAGAGGACCTTATGCAGGACTGGGACCTACTGGACATCAAGCCAATCTCTAGTAAGTACACTTGGACTAATAAAAGAATTGGTCCTGGCCACATTGCTGCTAGATTGGATAGATTCTTAATTCAAAGCTTTTTTCTTCTGTTAGGATTAGAGGCTAGAGTGCATATTCTCCCATGCAGCACTTCAGATAATAAACCCATCAAGTTGGAACTCGTGTTTCAGCTTGGCCTTGGACCTATACCTTTCAGATTTAGCCCGCTCTGGACTAAGGAATCAAACTTCATGCAATTAGTTAAGGACACTTGGTTGCAGCCGGTCAAAGGCTCCCCTTTTTTTGTCTGGGAAGAAAAGCTCAGAAGAGTGAAAAGGGCTTTGAAAAGCTGGCCCAAATCTCTACGAAATCTAGCCAACGAAAGGAAAAAATCCAACACATGCTGGAAGTCCATCAGCTCCAAGCCGAAATAGCTGACATAACAAAAGAGATTCTAGATAAAGAAGCCATCTTTCAGCAAAACTATCATAAGGCATGTCTAGCTGAGGAAGAATATTGGAGACTTAAGTCTCGCAGTCTTTGGCTTAAAGCAAGGGACAAGAACTCTTCCTTCTTTCACAAACAAGCTCAGGCAAGGAAATGTACCAATTCCATTTCCGAAATCAAAGATCGTAACATCATTCACAAGGATAATGCAAACATCAAAAAAGCAGCTTCTCTTCATTTTAAAATTTTGTATAGCGAAGATATAAATCTGGACTAAAACTCAGAGATGATGAATGGGATCCCCTCCCTGATTTCTGTTGAAATGAATCACCTCCTTGAAGCTAAAGTCACCTAGAATGAAGTCAAGGCTACCTTATTTGCCATGAACCCAGACAAAGCCCCTGGGCCGGATGGATTCTCAGCTAGATTCCTCCAAATCCGCTAGTCCATTATGGAAAAGGATCTTTACAAAATGGTTCTAAAATCCCAAAGTTTGCCACAAAATCAGAGGAAGCACGAAGTCTGCTTTTCTTGCTCTCATCCCCAAAGAGAAGGGAGCCAACTCCTTCAACAGGTTTTGTCCAATTTCGCTTTGTAATATAGGTTACAAATTGATCACCAAAGTCATCGCTCACAGACTAAAGCCCATCCTCCCCAAAATCATTCCGAAAAGCCAAGGAGGTTTCATTCAAGGTAGACAGATTGTGGACAACTTCATTCTGGTCCAGGAGGCAATCCATTCAAGCCTGAGTCGCAATGAAAAAGGTATGGTTGTCAAACTTGATTTAGCAAATGCTTTTGATAGAGTTAGGCATAGTTTTCTGCTGAAAGTCTTACATAAGCTTGGATTTGGTGAGAAATTTATAAATTGGATTCGAGCTTGCATCTCGGAGCCTTGGATTGCCCCATTAATAAATGGCAGAGCTACAGATTTTTTCAAAGCCACGAGAGGGCTCAAGCAGGGGTGCCCTCTCTCACCTATTTTATTTGTTCTTCAAGCCTCTATTCTTAGTTTTTACCTAGACAAAAAAAAAGAGCAAATCAGGATATTGTTGGGCTCTGTATTGCAAGAGGTGTGAAAACCATTAATCATTCCCTATTTGTGGATGACTCACTGCTATTGGGAGCAGCTTCTGGGCTTATTGCCTCCAGATTTAAAAGAGCTTTGGATGAGTTTTGTTTGTTATCGGGAAGCAGTCTAAACAAAGGCAAACGCCATATCTATTGCTGGAACACCACTTCCAGCTTGCTCAACTCCATTTTCAGAACCTTTGGTTTTGCAGCATCCTCAAATTGGACTTCCTTCAAGTATTTGGGCCTCCCAGCTTTTCTCAAAAAAGCTTACAACAGAGATTGGCTCCCCCAATTGGAGAAATTCAAGAACAAGCTACTTGCCTGGGGTTATTCCTGGCTTAACATTGCTGGTAAGTCTGTCCTTATTAAATCTGTTCTTTCCAGCCTTCCCTTGTTTCAGTTTTCTATCCTTATCGCTCCAACTGGTATTCTCAGAAAAATGGAGGAGACCATTCAAAAATTCTTTTGGAAGGGGGGCAAGCAGAATGAGAAAAAGAATCCGCTGGTCAACTGGGAATGTATCTCCAAACCGCTGTTGGAAGGAGGCTTGAATTTCAAGAATCTTGGCTACCATAATGTAGCAATGGGAGCTAAATTAATCTAGAGAATTATTACCCCTAAACCTGGTTGGGCGCAATTAGCTCTTTGGAAAAAATACTTCAAAGGCCAGCGTTCTCGCTGCCTAGATCACCCTAAGATGCATTCAAATTTTCCCTTTCTGAAGCTTTGCAGCAAAGCCTGCTCTCTCATCAAAGATCATGCCTTCAAGGTTCCCGGTAATGGAAAAAAGATCAACCTCTGCACAGATAAAATTTTGAATAACGAGCCACTGGGACACTGCCATTCACTCCAAACGCTGCGCAGATGGATGTATGAGGCTGGAATGCGAACTCTGTGGGATATTTCAGCTTGGCAAAACTCACGTTGGGCTGGCTGGAATCTTCAAACTCCCCCAAAACTATCTATGGAGCGCGAGATTCTGATTTCCAAGCTCCACGGCCTGTCTCCATTGCTCGCTCGAAAAAGGGACACAAGAGGATGGGGCACGCAGACTAGTGGATACACTATTGCTCAAGGTTATGCCAAGCTGTGTGAGCGCCCCCACGTGGCCACAAACCCTGAGCCTTGGAAAAGGATATGGCATTATCCCACCTTGCCTAAAATCAACTTCTTCAACTAGCTCATATGTCACTCCAAAATCTTGACAGATGAGAATCTCCAGAAACGTGGTTTTCACGGTCTTTGAAGGTGCAGCCTTTGTAAGGTAAACCAAGAAAGCGTAATTCATCTGATGCTTGAATGCACCTTTACTCTGCAGATTTGGACAGAATTGTTGGGAACCCTGAGTTCCAGCATCGTGTTGCCTTCCTCCATCCCCGATATTTTTACTAAATCACTGCAAAGGTATCCCGGATCTCCCCCAAAAAACAAAATTATCAAAGCTGCTTGAACTACTCTCCCTAAAATAATTTGTTGGTAGGTTTGGCTTGAGAGAAATAAAAGGATTTTTAGAAGCTACGAATAGGAGGCCAAGCTTGTGGCAGTTAAGATTAAAAGCCAGCTTAACGAGAGTCTGAGAGATACTAAAGATGACTTAAATCTTAGCCAACAAGATTTAAATTGGGGCTCCTCTCTCGAACTCCAGTTCCAAAATAGTGCAAATGGTATCTCCCTCCCCAAAGATTGGCAAATAAGACTTTTAGCAAATGACTACAAGGATTGGGCCATAAATCAGCAGAGATTCTCCCTCTTTTTTGATGGGGCAGCAAAGGCCAATCCTGGAAGCGTTGGTGTTGGAGGCGTCATTTTGAATCCCGATGGCAAAAGGATACACAATTTCGCCTGGGGCATGGGCATAGCTTCTAGCATTCAAGCTGAGGCTTTGGCTCTTTTCCAAGGACTCAAGATTATGAAAATGTTGAACATCAGGGAGGCAAATGTAATTGGGGACTCCCAGGTTATAATTAACATTATGGTGACTCATTCTAAGCCAATGGATCTAAGGCTGGCAAGGCTGATTTTCAGAGTAACAGATCTTAGAGACTCTTTCCAGAAGTTGAATTTCTATCGTGTGTTGAGAGCTAATAATAAGGAGGCGGACATCGAAGCCAACAAAGTAGCCCTCCTTATGGTTGGAGCCTTACTCAGAGGAGGACAGGAATCATGGGAACCAATTCCTTAATTTAGATAGCTGTCATGTTTTATTGCCTTTTGTTAAATCAGTTTGTATGTATCCATAAAGTTGGTAAAATCTCTGAAATAGATTACATAGTAGCAGGCAAAAAGAGATGTGAGCTAAGCATAAACGCCATGGCCTTGCATAGTTGTGCAGGACTTGTGGAATTATTGTAATCCACTTTTTGGCATTAAGGCCAAGTATCTAATATATCCTCCATCAGTTTCTTTAAACAAAAAAAACATAAAACAATTCACTCAAGAAGAAGTGTCGAAATCTCCAGTCATAACAGTCCAACTTGAAAATAAGGGAACGAATACTGATCTAGTGAATATGGCAACTCAAGAAGACAAGTCAGCTGAAGAAACGACACACTTAGATGTTGCAGTTCAGATGGTTAACATCCCAAGTGAAGGTTGTGTAACCAATTCAACAACATCGTCCCATGAAGTAAATCAAAAAATTCCAAACACTTAATAAGGGAATGTCAAACCAAAAAAATTCCCTATCAACATCCGAATCATGAGAGTAGACAACTCAACCATGCTACGTATCAGGACCATTCAAACCAGAAACAACAAACTGATGTTCTAGAGAATAGTGATGTAACTTCAATCCAGTCCTATGATGACAAGTCGTTACAAAATTCCAGAGATCAGAATATTACACAGAAGATTAATCTAGGATGGTCTTATCCCTTTTCAGTGTGACAATTTTGTTTGTCACTTAGAAGATCATATCAACATGTATTGACAAAGATGACAGTTCCAAGACAAAAAGACATTCGAAGCCAAAAAAGAGATCAAGCTTTTTTCATTAACAAGCTTTGAGGACATCTTTTTGAGGAGGAAGGCAATGTTAAGAATAAATATATAGGAAATAATGTAAAATAATGTAAATGATAATAATCATAAATAATGATTAGTTAATTAGTAATTAGGTTGAAGAGGCATGTCTAAATGAGACATGACTCTCCATGAAGAGACACCTGCTTGATATATAAGCAAGCCTCTCGCTCTCATTGTATCATCATTCTTATTCAGACATTTAATATAATATTTGTATCGTCGTGGATATCTTTATATTCCAAGTCTTCTAGAGTAATTAATTTGTAGAAGGAACTTTGCTCGCTTTAGTTACCTTTTGTGATGACCCTTCTTCATGACCTCTGTGTGTTGCAACATCAACATCATGTATACATATTGACACATTTCCAAGATATTCAATGTCAAGGGTCACCTTCCTTTCCAGACTTCATCGGAGTCTTCATACATTTTCCATGGAGATGTCATGGTCAATTCTTCCAGTCATCGAATGATGATTTCCTTTTTTACGTGACCATAGTTGCATCTTTCACGGTCTCTTCTTTCTTTCTTCACAGATTGCTCCCTAAGAACTTCCACCCATAATTCTTTTATCTTTGTCAATCACCTCATATGGACATATTATGTTGATTTCATCTTTTCAATATGTGAATCATGCTTTCATGCATCTTTTCAATGGAAGAGATCCCTTTCCTTTTATCATACTCATGAGGGAGAGTATTCACCCATGTTATCTGCAACTATATGATGATATGACTTAATTTATTAATCATATGCATACATACCTCTTTTCTCATTTTGGTCATCTAGACTTCCTTCCGCAGCTTCCTTTCCTTGATTGAGAGTGCTTCAACCATCTTGACATGTTGCGCTCCTTGGTCACCATACCATCATCCTTCTAAACAATGTTTCCCACACAAGGTGGAATGATCACCAAGACACTTGCTTCTTCCAAGTAGAGGTGAACCTTCTAGTGAAGATTCCAATGGAGGATCTTGATTATCTTTATTCAACAAATGCTCCTTTCTCATGATGATGATGTATGATGAATTCCTTTTATCATGTTAGATGAATTTATTTCAATCATATGTACTATATATGATTTCAATGAGGTTGTCAAGAGCTACTTCCTTTATATGATAAATTTACATCTGTGCAGACTTCTACTTCAGTTATTCTTTCAAGCTTCTCTAATGATGTCATGAGCTCTTGCTTTAACAGTATGCTTCTAATATGATGTCATCTTCTACTAAGATGCATATTGTCATAATACTTCTCATTTTGACTATCATGGTGGAGATCTTTTCACCTCCTACTTCTCCTTGCTATTCATTGGAGAAACCCTAATAATAAAGATCTATCCCTTTGGATTTCTTCTCGTCAAGTTCTTCCACTTCTTCAGTGATATGAGCTTCATTTCTTTCTTTCCTCTTGTTGTCCTTCTTGAACTTCGGACAATCTCTCTTGTAGTGCCCATATTCTGGACAGCCATAGCATTAGACTTTTAACATATTCTAGTTCTTTTTATGAGAACCAGAATCTCAAACTTTCCTTTTCTCTTAGCCATGGAAACAATGCTTGAACTTGTTCCCCTGGTCCCACATTGCTCTTTGCTTTCAACCTGGTTTCTTCAATTTTACACAAGACCAATGTTCATTGAATGGGGTGGCTTCCTTCTTTCCAAAGATGTTAAATGTGAAGTTGCCCCACTCCTCTGGAAGTGCATTGAGCACTATGGTGGTCATTTCTTTATCAGACATTATTTCTCCCAACTCTTGTAGTTGGTCTCTTTTTCTGATACCCTCATAAAGTATGAGGTTATTTTATTTTCCTTTAATATATTCATTTTGTAGAGTTCTTATCTTAATGATATCACTTCTCTAGCAATACTTACAAAGGCAATTCTACTAGTTTATCGTATATTTCTTTTGATGTCTCCAACTTTGATACATAGGGTATGAGGGGATCCTTGATGGATTCAATGAGAATCCTATGAGCCATTACTTCCCCTTTCATATACTTTGCTAGTGCTTGAGCTTCTTTCTTTGGAGGCTTAGTAATTGATCCCTTAACATGTTCAACGACTTCATTTTCTATGAGGATCAAATTTGTCCTCTTCTTCCATGCAAGAAAGTTTGATGACCCAACCAATTTGTTGTTTTCCTTGCAAAATGAAGTCATTTTGATAGCAAATTCAGTCATAAATATAAAGGTACTTACTTGTCAAGTGAAGATGCTCCTTGATGACAATATCTTCAACTTGATGCCTTCTTGATTTTGATGATGATGTTGATAATAGAAGATGTCTTCTTGATGAAGATGTCTTCCTTCAAAAGTGATCCTTCAAAGAGAGGGAGATCACCTTGATTCCTTGATAATGATGATAATGCCTCTTATTGCTTCCCTTGAATGTAAAGACTTTGAGATGCTTCAAAGTTTAGTCCATCTAGGTAGGGTCCTTGAGATCTTCTTTGATGATGATATGCGAGCTTCCCAACAATCCTTCAAGTGAGAAACCCTTCTTTTGATAAGTTAGGGTTTTGAGGTCTTATTTGCTTGTAATCGGTCCTTGTGAATGTCTTCTTGATGGTACAATGTCAATTTTTTTATCTTTCTTGATAGTCCTTCTAGCGCTTCGGCCTTTGAGTGTCCTTTTAGTTATCTTTCCATGTCTTGTCACCTTAGCTCTAATACCATGTTGAGAAATCTAGGGGCAACTAGATTATGTGATTTCTCTTATTTTCATAATTACTGGTGATGTATTTTGCTTATCTTGATTAGATTATTTTTCACCTTAATTATTATTGTGTTTTCTCATCAAATAGCTACCAAACCATAAAGAACAGTGAGACAAAAGGACACAAGATATAGGCGATCAACCAGGGCCAAAGTGTCTCCAATTGAGAGGAAAACCCACAAAAAATTTTCTCTTCTTATAGAATATTCAATTGACAAATTCCAAGACCTATGACCCTTGACTAAGACCCTCCAAGACCAAATCAACCTTCCATCTTGATATCCATAGCTTCCAGCAACAAACTTTGACCTTCCAACAACTTCGACCCCCTGCAACAATTTCTGCAACTTTGACTTAGTAGATTCACATCTTCGACCTTGATGCAGCTTCACAGCTTCGACCTTGATGCAACTTCACAACTTCGACCTTGCAGCTTCATAATTGCGACCTAGCAACTTCAGAAATTCGACCTTGCAGCTTCAGAATTTCGTCTTGTCCAAAAACTATAGAAACTCTAACACGAGAGGGAGAGAGAGAGGCCCACAACTTCAATCTTGCTCTTCTTCTTTTCGTCTGTTTTCCAGCTTCTATCTTAGGAGATCAAACTTGCTTGAGAGTGTGTCCAAATGAGGTTGAGTTCCTTCTTATTTATAGGCTTTTGAGGGGTATGAATTGCTATCTTTAGGCCGACTTGTTCCTTCATGTAGGCCAACTTGATCTTTCTGCCATGACAAGGTCTTGGAGGGTCTTTTGACTTTCTTTTTACTCAAATAAATTTTCTTTACAATTGTAACATGCCCAAAATGGTATTTCATACATGACAATGACTCAATTGACTTGTAGACTCAATGACAAGCCCTAAAAGCACTCAATGGGTGCTTGACCTAAAAATAAATCTCCCTTGAGCATGAAACCCATGCTTCAAGAATAAGAATAATAAATTCATTTTTTTCTTTTCATTAAACACATAAAATCACGATTACGTATGTCATTAAGAAGACCAAACCTAGTTACATATTTCAACAAGAAAAAGCCAAGGGTGGCAAGTGAGGGGGGGTGTTCTATGGCCTTGACAGACAAATTGAAACAAAGTACTCATGGAGTCTAGGTATAATGAGCAACAATAACACAAAAAAATGCCCTGCTTCAAGGTATAAATTTTAAATGTGGAAAAGAAATTATTTGTTCATATCCTCATAATTATGGGAGATTTCAAAAACATAATTATGTATTTAATCCTCAACACCTCTCCAACAGATTATAGACTAAATTCTTTGTACAAAAGAATCATGGACAATCTTTCTTCATTTGCTAGCTTCCATGCCAAGCATGTGCTAAAAAAACTCAACACATTGGCAGACTCCTTGGCAAATTTGGCAATCAATCTACCCCTCAGAACAATGAGAGTGAATGGAACATTGAGGGAGGTCTCAATTCCTTAAATATTATAATATGACATTGGCAAACGACAGCAAGTGCAAGTCTTGCTCCACGTGCAATAGAGGTAAATCATGGGAGGTCGAGCAAAGTTTGAAAAGTACAATCAACCAAGGTGATCATTCATCTATGCATCACCCTCAACATGATGGAGGTACATCTTTAGTTGAATGGCATGAGAGAACCTAAAGACCAAACCAAGGATCACCATGCAGAAATGATGGGCATCATTCATAATAGTGGTAGAGCATCGCACCCTTGTGTGTAAGAGGTGGAGTAAGACATGGGAGCAAGAGAGGGTCAAGTGCAGTTACGAGCACAATAAACATGCATTGATCAAGCCGGTTCAATTCCCAACAGGATCAAAGGCAGGAAACAGGGAAGGAACTCATCCTCAGTCTGTGCAAAAGCATTTATAGAACTCAACAAAGGAAAGGGATTTTTCTCCAACACTTGATAAGTGTAGAGCCCGAGAGTATTAGTAGTCACACTTGTGTCTACTCCCGGGGAAATCCATCAATAGTCGTTGACTTCCCTTCATCAGGAGCAATGGCAGATAGGCTAGACAACAATGGTCGGAGTTCAGGGACATATTTGGACAGGTTGGAAGCTTCAAAACAAATGGAAATTATCATCTTACGCAAGCGGGTGGAAAACCTTTCAGCCAATTGACTCGTTATTGGGCACTATCACAATCCAAAGGAACAAAATTCAAGAATTGGAATTGGAAATAGTTCTGACGCAGCAGCTAGCAGAAATGCAGGCAAAGCAGGAGGGACGAGCTAGAAACTCTAAGGCAGTGGCATCTTTTGAAAATTCTGTTCATGCAGCACCAGTGGGATTTCTAGATCTGAATCGGGATTCTACAGCAAATATCATAATTTTAGATGATTAGATTTTAGATGTCTATCACAAATTTTGTAAATGCCATCCAAAAGTTATCTGGCCCAAGGCACCTTTTATAGATCTTATACTTTCAGTACCTTATGGATGTATGTAACAAATCTGGATCAGAAGAGATTAATAACTCTTAGCTATGCTATATAAAATGTAGACTCATCATGCTACTCAGGAAAGCCTCGTAATTTTGCTGTGCATATGCACAGAATTTGCTAATATGATTTACTCAATCACTGTTAAAACAGAAAGGAAAAGAAAAAATAAATAAAAAATAAAAATATATATATATATGCAAAATCATATGTTACAGGAACCTTTTTCACCCACTGGATGGACAGCACAACAATTTTATTAGCACAGGCAACCAATTTTTTATTGAATAAAGGTTTTCATGAATTCTTGAGAGCATTTTCAGCCTGAAGTGATTCTTGAGCCAGCATATCACGTGAGTCCTTTCGATCAGACCTCTACGAGGAAGAGTAGCAAGCCTTCGGATTCCATTGACATTCAATTAAATGCTAAAATAGATACTTTTCTTCATGAGGTGCATCATAGTGCCGAGTGACATATGAACTCAGTGTTCACACCTTTGAGCAGCAAACATGTTTAGCCGGTTTTGATATGATTCAGTATCAATCCCAAGAGCAGAATGAAGGAGAATATAGTGGAACTTATGGCTTTCAAAAGTGTTTTGACAGCTCTCCACTCTCATTCACTTGTTTAGATAGTTAGCAGCTCGCTGATGAAGCTCAAAAAGATATTGTTTCCCAGCAAAAGTAATATGAAAGTAATGAATCAATTGATGATCATTTCTTATTTGATCAATGGCGCTGGCCATCCAAGGCATTTTCAGCCTTCACAGAATTCTGATTCGAATGTGGATAAAGAGAGTAATAAATCCTCTATTCAAAATAGAGGATGTTCTTGGCTACTTTTGCTTATGATGGTTAAAACTTGCTTATGGATCTTCACTATGATTGCGAAAGAGGAAGAAGCATTCAGCCTGGGCATAAGGATCTCCAAAGCGGCCATAGAAGTACAGAAGGCAGTGGTGGCCATGGATAACAAAAAAGAGTGCTGTCATTAGATTAGATATGGATAGAATGGTTTTATATTTTCCAGAATGTGAAAATTTTAAGGTCTCTAACAGCCATGACCATGAAGATGATATGGATGAGCTGATCCTATGCTTTGGCAAACAATAAAGTGCAAATTTCATATATAAGGAGAAATGTGATTTATTTCCTGCACTTAATTACGAGTTCAAGGCCTTGAAAAAGTGATTTTTCCTGGAGATCCTACTGAATCATGGATGAAGGAAACCGTCCAAAAAACAAAGCAGCAAAGAAAATCTTGGAAATCGGCAATCATTCATTCTTTGCCTCTTTTCACACTCTTTTCCATTATAGTTTTGACGCTGCCCAGAGCTTTACTAAGTTTAATTGTGCTTCAAGAAGTCTTTTCCATTTTGGGGCATATTTTACAAAAAATGGGAATGTGTTGTCCTGTCATCTTACCTATGAAACCTAAATTCATGCACCATCCAGCCATCAATGTTCATGCATAAGTCTAATAGCCTTTTAAAAGTGCATGCATGGTTACATTGGCAGTCTCATGTGACCCAGCTGTCCACTTTTGCTACCTAAGTTAGGTAGGTAGGCTTTGCTGCTTTCTAAGTTAATTTCTAGCATTCTGCTTTTAGTATTTCTCAAATCTGGTTTTTCTTTTGTCATATATTCCAACAAAAGCATGCACTGTCCTTAAAAGTAGAAGTTGAAAAGAAGAATTGAATTTTTCCAATAACTGATTGTTTTAACTCCATAGCCCAATGTTGCATTGGCTCCATAGCCTAGTTGATTAAGGCATTGGTCTACTTATCCTAGAGTCTGGTTCTTGGCAACTCCTTATGAGGAGTCATCCCACAATACGAGCTTATGTTGTCACCTAAAATGGTCCTCCCTCCAACCTTGGTTTAGCCTGCAGAAGCCGCTTTGGGTTAAATTATCCATATCGACCAACTAGTGTATTTAAATGTATGAAGTCACTTGGATATGTTTTTTGATGTCATTTATCATCATGGAGTTGGCAGAACTAATTCAAAAATCCATAAGGACAAAAACTAGGCTTTGACATGTGGGATCCAATTTGGATGAACCGGCCAAGTGATTAAGTTGAATCCAAGGAGTGACTTTTACATGTTTTTAAGGCCATTGATCCTTATAAAGCTGATAAAATCCACTTATGAGCTCCAGAAGTACAAAATGCAGCTATTAAAAATCCCACCAGATTGTCCTGTTTCTTCTTCTGTTTAAATATTATATCAAAAAGGTGTCAAACGCTGTATCATGCAACAAGTCATTAGAAAGCTCTCCGTGTCTACCACACACTGCTTCTGATGGGGGGTGATTCTGTTTCTATATGCAGTAGACATAGCAATATGAATCCCACAAACCAAGAGGTAACCCAATTTTAATGATTTTTCTGGGCATTTCCAATGCAAAAGTCAGTTGGTCAATGTTCTCTCGTCAGTCCACCAAACAAGAAACGGTCCTAGAAGATAGTTGATGAGGGCAGGGGCTACTTATGAAACAGTTTTTTCGGGCCAATGCGAAGCACACAGACCAAGAAAATTCTGGAAACCTAAATTAAGCTCGATTGATCATCTCTCGATTTGTGGTGCTTGGAACCCATATCTGCCCCAGGGTTTTCTAAGTTTGGGCCTGAGGATGATTTGTCTTTGTTTCAAGGGACCAAGATGCATTATATGAAATTTTTGCAGACAAACTTTTCCCACAAATTTCAATTGCTAAGTTCTCTATCTCTGCTTTATCAATTGAGAAATACCCCGAAGAAAATCTCAGTCTTCCCAAGGCTGATCCTTGACAAAAATTTCACAACATGAGATTGACCGTAGCTCCCATACTGAGCAAACCAAGTTTGTGGCTCTCCCTTTCCCTTTTGCAGGTTGCATGATGCATTATTTTGCATGAATCCAACCCGCATTGGCAAAGCTTCGGCTAAGGGAATATACCTGTGCGATTGGTGTTAGCATCAATCAGGTAGAAGGCTGTCACTTTGTAAATTAACCATAGTCATCGATTTTCCCATGGTGATTCAAAGCCATTCATCATTAATTTTTTGATGAAAGGAGGGAGAGTTCAGGTGAAAAATGTTGCAAGCCTTCTCCACCATTCAATTTAAAAATAAATGTGGCCAGGATTTGGGAAGCACGGATGGTTCAAAGGATGCAAAGGATGGCAACTACAGCAATAGAGTCATGTGCATAAAGGCAAAAGGCAAACCAATGTGCCATTTGAAGTGGGATCCGTTTGGGGTGAGTTCAAATAAGTTAAAAGTTATATGGTGGCCCCTCTTTAAGCATCCACCAAACTGCACCATTTAACTTCATTTTGCACCACCCCTTAAAAAGGTTAATAATAAATAATAACAAAGTTGTTTTTATCAATACCAAGTAGATTTAGGTGCTAATGATAAAGTGTAAGTGAGTTTATAAAGGCAAAAAATGTTTGGGTTCTACACACCCACTACAAAATGCTGCTACGGTTATAGAAAAGAACACAACACCACCACCTAACACCCATGTGTGCTTCATAAAATGAAGCACTACTAAGATATATTAGCACTAATTAAAAAGTGCAACTGGAAAATTAGAGGGAAATGAGCTCTTGGGTGCAAAACACACCAGCTTGAAGAAGCTACTACAGCCAGTTTTGAAGACTAAGACAGCAACACTAATGCAGCCCCAAATTAAAGGCAAAGCAGTTAGGGTATAACATTTTAATATAACTAGATCTAACAAAAGGAATAAAGTGAGGCATGTGATTGGTTGAGAGGAAATCTGGTGTAAAAGATTTTGGGGTCTCATGTATTCTTCCCAAAATCTATATGAGAGTCATTTTTTCCTCATTGCAGGAATCAAAGATTCAAATCAGCAGGAAACGAGTATGAATTAAAGAAAGGAGGCCATTAGAGATTGAATATCTGCCTAGGAACATTACTCTCTCTGCAAACGTAAGTAGCTATTCCTTTCTTTTTCTTCCATCATTCTCATTCTTCCTGCATGCCCAAGAGGCAAATTGTAATCATTGTATGAACCCAAACACCAGGCTGGCTCAAAAAAGTGTATGTGCCCTTCCAAGACCCAATTTGCACCGTCCTAGAAGAATATTTTAGTGAAGAATGCCATGGATCAGTGGTGAATCCCATGTGCCATGCTACCTCAACTTAGAAGGAATGAGCGTAGTGTACCTAGGGAATAATATGGGGTACCTAAGGAGGGGGCCTGTTACCCACCAAAAAGTGGGTAACCCCTAGGAGAAAAAGTTCCCCAACTTTGGACAGCCAACCAGCTAGCAGCCCTATGAAAGTCAGCACATAAAATTATGCTAGGACTCTCCACCTATTGCTCCAGTCAGATCTCTCTCCCATCTGCCACTTCTTCCTTAAAGGAGGAGGGTCATCTATCGGCAAGTACTTTAGCGGTTAACCATACTTGCAATTGTGTGCTTTCATTTAATGTTATGGGTATACTAATATGGACGACAGGGCAAGCTAGATGATTGACCGATCTTGATTTTATCACTGTTCCCACACTACAACTAGGAGGTTAGTCTCTGACTCTAGTCCAGTGGGACCTACTCTAAGGCCTAAGGGTTTAGGAATCGCACTAATACGAAAGCAATGATTGATGTAGTCCAAGATAATCCATACTTACCACTTTCCATCTTTCCCTATTATCCATATCCATTCTTCGAGCAATGATTGGTCATTGGGATTGGCACCCTTCATCCGCATCCTTGAGTCAGGGCCCAGAAACTTGGCCCCAAAGGTTGATACAACTAAAAGAAAGTTAAAAACGTATCAATCCACAATAAAGAAAAATGTAAAAATGCAAAAGATGGTTGGGACATTATTTAGCACATGACAAAAAGCCTAGCACGAGCTCTTCCCCCCTCATTAGCCATCACCCAATTTCTCAAGCATTTAATGTTTCATCTAAAGAAAGGAACTCTTGAAAGTCCCAACCCTAATGAGCAAAGAAACTACTACATCTTAAAGGGGTAATAAGATACAAAAGCAAGCTTGGGCTCCTAAGCTATGCACCAAATAAAGACAAATCAGTGAAGTAAAAGTCACACCAAAGAGGTGGAAAAAGCAAGATGAGGAAAGGGGTAACTAACGCCACCATGATTGCTCCCTCCTTACATCTATACACTCAGGATGTTGGACTATGGAATCAAAAGCTTCTTTTGCGTATTAGTATTAAGTGTACCAAGTCCATCTAAGGATATCCCAAATATCCACATCATTCATATCTACAGCATAAAAAATCTAAATGCAACACATTTATCCATGGTAAGCTTCAAATCTTTAAAAAATTGAATAGTCTCATCCTCTTCCTGTGTGATTTGAATATGCTTTGTGGCAACTTGCAATCTTTTAGCCAAGATAATATTAATGACATTTTAGTTGCAACTAGGGTTAATGGAAAGTGAAACAAGGACCTTCTCTTGCTAAATACATCCATGAACTTGTAATAGGAAGGTTGTGCATAAAAACAAACCCTTGGTGCTCTTTTTATCTTTTTTCCCAACATGAGGCCACCTATCTCAAAGTACTTTTTCAAAGGTTGCAATTGATAATGCCATCAATTTGTCATGGTTAAGAAGCTTCCACCATAGGGCAACATCATCTTTAAGACTTGCACAAAATTTCCACCTTTTCCCCATATCAACTTCCTTTCTTTTATATATTCATCAATAGTATGACTATCATATTTTCCTGTAAAATACACCTTACTTGTTGAAACCCAAAACTAGAACTAGGCTTTATAAAATAACTTACTTTTCAATAGAGCTCCTTTATGCAGCCAGGGTTTGAGGCAACTAATGTAAAATGATCATAACCTGGGAAATATTTCCCTGATTCGCTATTATGACTCCAATTATAAAATGCCATGGCCACTCTGCATCTACTAGCACCAATTGATCGAAATCCGGTCATTTTATTAAAAGATATTTGATCTGCAATCTGTGCAACCATTACCAGAAATACACTAAAATAGTTGATTTCAAATCAATGATAACTCTACTTCCCAAACTTTGATTCGAATGATTTTTTTTTGAATTTGGGTATTTTTTCGAGATGAACATATAGCTACAACCAATTTCTTTAGATTTTGCATACAAAGTTTCAGAAAATTATCTAAAGGTTGTCATCCTTCTTTTCCTTTGAAAAAATTGCAAAAAAGAAAAGAAAAGAAAAATCTTTCCTTTTTCGGCCCAAGAAAGAGATTTGATACCAATTGTGTAACTCAATAGATCTGAAAACGGAAGACAGACATTAACTTGAACATAATAGATCCACACAATAGATAACAAAAGAATGAACACAAGAATTGTAGAGAAAACCCTTAAGGAGGGGTAACAGCATTAATTATTCATCAAGGAATGAGGTTACTCCACAAAGAACACTTACTACAATTACATTATGTTTCACAAGACATCTCATTACATCACTTATGCTTTCTTTATATAGTTCTATCTATGTAATATCCCCCTTAGGGAGATTACCCTTGGGATGCAATTGTGAGTTAGGATTTTCAATAACACATGAAAGAATTGTGTTTCATAACAGTGTTACACAGTGTTACTTGGGAACAGGAGCGAAAGCGGCGAGCGGGAGCGACATTTTCAGAAGCTCCTGGTTTGGGAGCGAATCCCGTAGCGTTTTTTATATAATATATATATTTTTATATTTTTTATATTTTGATACATATATGTCAACAAAAACATGTAGAATAATGAATTAGATATAAAAAACATAAAAAAACATAGATTGAACCATATAACAACAATCATCTAGAAGTTATAATCTTCATCAACCACGTCCATAGTTAGTAACATACAACATATTGCGTCTCATGATTCATCAATCTTAAAGTTTCAAGCCTTCAAAATTCGATATATAACATTTATCATCATTGATCACCAAAGTTGTACTTGTAAGCTAAGTGTAACCATTACAACAAATAATATCTAACATGAAATGAAATGTTATAAAATAAAATGAAATGAAACAACTTTCAACTTTCATGAAGCATCATATTCATAATTCATTACTAATTGAGTTATAATTGCCAACTTCAAACTTAAATTGTCATATATTGTCTAAAAAAATATCATAATAAATATGAAAGAGTCAATAGTTATAAAAACTACTAGAAACTAGAAAAGAGAAGTAAATCTATTATCTATTTCTTATGCTTGAGCCTCTTGCCACCACTAGAAATGTCTAATTTTTTAGTCTTGTTGGAAAATCAAGATCTTTGTCATTAATATCACCCTCTAAGCATTAATATCCAGAGGTATCTTTGTCATTACCTTTGTATCTGTATAGGGATCTTTGTCATTAATATCACCCTCTAAGCATTAACATAAGATAGAAAAAGCATAGCATGTCAAGTCAAGATTTTGTTTGAGTGATGCGTACATTTTTAGGAGGGTCATGATAGAGAAGTTCGACAACCAATGTCACTAACATCAAGGTACATAGAGGGATTGGTGCTCTTGATTAAATACGAATTCCATACCCTAATACATGACAAAATTCAATGGAAACATTGCAATCCCCCAATCCTGAAATCCTGAAAAACTGATAAGTCTGCTGGATTTTGAATGAAATCTAAAATTCTACTTTCTCCATGGTAATGTTAAAAATTTAAGTAGAAGGATGAAAATGAAGATTAAGGAGAATGTCACTTTTACTTAAACATTACCATGAATAGCATATCAATACTAGGGACATAGACTTGATCATTAAGCTGCCCCAATCAAAAATTATTTGTTTCTTTCAAAAAAAATTGCATTTCGAACATTGCTAAAAAAAAAATTGCAAAAAAGGCAAAACACTCCCGAAAAGGCAGGGAGCGAAAAAAAATTTAGGGAGCGCGCTCTCGAGTCGCTCCCCACGGAGCGCGGATTGGGAGAGGGATCGAGAGGGGGGAAGGCGCTCCCCCACAACATTGGTGTTACAAAACTCATCAATCTATAAAACAGTGCTCATTTTTTATTGAATGCACAACTAGTATAATCAAGAATGCAAACAACAATTGATTCCACTAGCAAACACTATAAAGTAGGGTTGAATCAACAAACAAGTCACAGACTTACAAAGATCAATAGTCTCCTAATATTGTTATCAAAACATGATTTTTTAAGCTTACAACTCTAGTCGTCCCTCTTGTTACCACAACTCATATCAGCAGGCCATGTTGCTGCCTTTCACCCATATTCACCCTTACTACCTCAGTCTTTAGTGCAACCAGCACTTGAATTTGCCCTTAATCCCTCGTCGTCTCCTGATTGTGGCCCTTTTGGTCACTCGTTGCATCAAAAGAATGCTTCTTGCCTTTTGCTCCCCCAGAAAGTCAGACCGTTGCCTCAAGAAGACATGTACCAGCCCTCACTGCCTTTGTAAGGTAAGTATTAGTCCTTTGTTACCTCAAGAAGACAAATCTAGCTCCTCGTTGCCTCATAAATGCAATCTTCAAGTCCTCGTTGCCCCAGAAAGGCAGTCTCTAACCCTCGCTGCGTCAAAAATTGGGTCCCAACCCTTCACTGCCACAAAAGGTAACATTCAGTTCCTCACTCACTCAAAAAGGTAGTCTCTAACCCTCAATGTCTCAGAAGAATGGCTCTCAACCCTTTGTTGCCACAGAAAGGGAACCTTCAACTCCTCATTGCCTCATAAAGTACTTTACCATCCCTTTGCTGCCACAAATAGAAAAACTCCAATCCTTCATTGCCTCAAATGTTATAACTCAGCCAGAATTTGGACTTGGTCCTTTAGCAAGAGAAAGTGGAGGGATTGGCCATGGTGGAATCTTTCACCACCAAAACCAATTGAATAAAAAGGGCCTTGAAACCCTCCAAGAACCTCAGCCCAAAATCAAAAAGAATAACAATCCATGATGATCATAATGACTCTTCTCCATTCCTCTTATAGATTTTCTTTGGGGCTTTTCCCTCCTAAATTCAATTTTCAGTGACCAGCAAGTTTCCCTCCATTTGCCCCAAATTTAACTTTCATTGCAAGTTTCCCTCCATTTGCCCCAAATTTAATTTATATTATCTAATGTTACCTAAGTAACATTAAATAATAATAGTAGCCTACGGGGTTAAATAGGCTACTATGTCTTCCCTTTGGGCAATTAATTTGAAGAGGACATTACAGTTCCCCCTTCCCAACACTGTTTGTCCTCAAGCAATTGCAGATTCGAATGTTGCAAGATCTGTTCCCCTTCCCACATGAAATAATTGATGGCCATTACTGTCCAAACAATGCAAGTATACATGGTTGCTCCAAGGATCTCCATACCTGAAACTTGACCACCATGTCGAATTGCCTGATGCTTAAGGATGCTTGTAGAGAAAAAGAAAATTACGGTAGACCTACAAATCCCATTAAACATCCAGCCAAAAATCTAAGCCCAATGAAAGAGGATATTTTGCAGTACTTCCTGATACAAAAGTGGAAACATAATGGCCTGCATGCCTTCAACACCATTGATACCAATTCCAATATCTGCCTCCTGAAGCATGCCTACATCATTGGCTCCATCACAAATTGTTAATGTGGTTTTCTCGTTACCTTCCTTAGGCAGTCGTGTAACAAGTGCTTTCTGTTTTGGTAAGACTCAGCAGCAAATAACTAATGCACAGCCAATAGCCACACTTAGAAACTTCTCTTTAATCTCTTTCTCCAATGCTTATGACAATGACTTCCTGTCAATAATCAGTGTAACACATCATCATTTCCCATTACTGAACTCACTTACATTTGTCCATCGCTAATTTGTTTTCGTACACATTCCTTGGAGACATTTGAAATGACTTCCTTGTCTCCTTGTGCCTCTACTACATTTATCTCAGGTGTATCCAATGTGATCAATATTTGCCTCATTCCTTGTCTCAGAAAATTGCATGCAAATCCAATATTGATGGCAGTTTCCAATTTATCTCCAGTCAAAACCCAAAATTTAATACCAACCTATGCTAGTTTGTCAATGCATTGAGGAACCCCCTTCTGCAGGTTGTTCTCGACAGCAATTGCACCAACAAGAATCAATTCCTTTTCAATTTTGTCTGTGACAGCATCCACTTTTGCATCTCAGTCTGCACTTACAGTGTTTAATATTTATAGCCTCCATATATTCTTCATTCCAAATTTTGTACCTCTCTTCATCAAGCTTACAGTATGCAATTGCCAAGGTTCTTAACCCAGCATCAGCATATTTGCTTATATGAGTTCTTGTGGCTTCCCCAGACTCCTGTCCTTGCTCCTTTGACAATCTTTCAAAAATGACACTATCTGCATCCTTGCAAAATAGAAACAACTGATCCTCCTCATACCTTACTATCACAGACAACCTTTTTCGAGCACAACTAAACTCCAATACACTTAAGATTTTGTACTTGCTCTCTACCTGATCAAGAAGTTGGACCTGGTTCATGCAGCATAACACTTGTTTGTGTATGTTTGAAAATTCAAAGCCTCCCTTGCTGCTACCAAAAAGGTTGCTTCATCTGGTGACTCAACTTCGTAATTGATTTTACTAGTCTCTTCATCTTCGTCGTGGATTGCAGTTTGGCAAAATGGCCAAAATACAGGAAAACATGTGAATAACATCTGCATGTGGTTCCTGCTGCCAATGTCCATTCATGAGGCATTTGTCTTTGAAATTGAAACCTTTCATGCGAGGTTTCCTCTCCATCTCAGGACCGACTTGATCATTTATATCATTGTCTTCAAAGGACAAGTTCTACAGCTCTACAGCATCTTTTCCTAGCCTACTGTAATATCCCTGTCAGGAGATCTCCCTAGGGGAATCTCTCCAAAACCTAGTCATGCTTATTTAGCCATAACTGAATATCTGCCTAATACTACTAGCTGCTAACTCATGCTTCTGACTCGAAATTAGACATTATGTTGCGCAAGCTATATCTCCATGCTTGAATACAGCCTCCATTCTTTAGCTAATTGAGCTCGAGGAGCGCCACTGGACATGCCCCTCAACATTACCTTACTTCCATTTGAGACCCTGAATTCCATCTCCATTACCTGGTAGTTCATTGAGAACTTCCCCAACAAGTATAACCGTTGTACGCCCAATACAACATTGGTGTCTGCAAGAGCTACTACATAGAAGTCATCAGTAAATGTGTAGTTTCCCAGTATCACATTCAAGCATCGAACACTCTGTGTGCATGTCATGTTGTACCCACCAGCCACCACATAGTTAAAGCCCTCAAACTCTTTTGTGACAATACCTCACTTTGCCACCAAAGCTACATTGATGAAGTTGTGAGTTGCTCTGCCATTGACCATACTTGTGACTCGTTGTCCCTCTATGACCCCCCTAAGCCTAAAGGAGTAGTATATAAGGACTCCACAAAGAGTGGAGATAGTACCACCCTTAATTCTCGTACAAGGTCTCTTATCCTCTTTGGTTTCCTCATGGGACTGCCCCCCATCTAAACTGCTAGGCTCACTATTTGGTGCTGCCATTGTACTTCTTCATTGTTGTTGTCTGACATCACCTCAACATAGTGGACATTCCCTTGCCCAAGCATCTGTGACCTGGTTCCCATGGTTCCTTGCAACTAAAGAAGAGTTTCTTCCTTCTCAGCTGGCTCTGAGCCTCGTCATCCAACCTATCCTTCCCAGCCCACTCTCTCTGAAATGGCTTCTTATCTCTATTCTTCTAAGTGATGAGTGGTTTGGATGGAGATTTAGCTTTAGGTACTGCATCTTCCATGTCTTGTGTCCTAGTGACGGCATCTTGTAAGGTGGTGGGTTTGAAGGCCTTGACAAAACCACACAGTGGTTTAACTAAACATTTTGTGAAGAGCATGATTAGCTTTTGTTTTGATATGTCTGTCACCATAACAACTACTTGCTCAAATTTTGAAATGTAGGCATCTGGTGTTTCAGTTTACTCGAGTTGTGCTAGCTCCTTGAATTGTATCTTTGGATCCTCCCTCTCAAACCAATCTATCAATCTTTGTGTGAAGTCCACGTAAGAAGTAATGTTGGAATGTTCCGAGGTGACCAATTCATGGTACCACCATTCATGAGCTTCTCCTTCCAAATGCAAGGTAGTGAATTTGATGACCTTTGCTTCCAACATTTGGTTAAGTTGGACGTAAGTGTCTAACTTTTGTACCCAAGACCTTATCAAGTATTTGGGGGAACCATCAAAGGAGGGGATGGTCAATTTCCCAACCTGGCGCGATAGATCAAGTTTTGTTGTGTGCCCCTATTATGATCCCTGGGCCTATCTCCATATTTAATGCTATCGAACTCCGTAACAGGTCATAGTTGCGAACATCCTTTCCAAGTGACACATACTCTCGGAAATATTCTGAAAAATCTTCGTTTCGTTTTGTAGGTCCTTGATTTACAACTCCATGACCATCTAGAAACTGGGGTAGTGGAGGTCTAGGGTTCCTCCTATTGGTTTCCCCTATGTCCCATGGGTTCCCGAACACGAGGGTGGGGTTCTCGAACCTGTCCCAGGTTTTCGTCCCAAGTACCGGATTCGGGTTCGGGTGCTTTTGAGAAGAACCCATAAGAATCGGGTTCTTCTATGAAGAACCGGGTTCTTCATTAAAAAAAATTGGGTTCTTTTGTCTTGACGGGTACGGAGAATCCTAATGATGGGTGTTGGAACCCCAAAATCAGGTTCTTTTGGGTTCATTTTAGCTTTTATATTTTATTTTTAAATTAATTTAATGGGCTTCCCCTAATATTCTGGGTAGCTAGTTCCTCATCTTGCCAGAGGAATTGGAGTAGTTATGCCTTTATCCATTTAGTAAAAATAAATATGTTGGGCTCAAAGAAGGCAGAGAACTTAGTGTACGTTCATAGCACTCTTCGTCTCATATCTCGAAAAGACCCTGGATACGAGGGTCCTTTCAAGAGATGGGACCAATACACAAACGATGTTATGTGTGTGGACAAGGAGATACAACTAGATGGCCTTATTGAGCTACCTCTAATTGCTATGGATGAGCAAGAGCCTCAAGATGAGAGTCATCCCTACCTTGTGGTGGGCCCCAGTATTGCAGCAATAATGCTGCAACTCCTGGAACTCCCTTTTTTAATTTTATCAACCCGGTAGTTCGTAACAAACTTGGAAGCGACGGTGCTGTATGCACAAGCACTAGCTCTTGCCGCGGCTGTCACTTGATCAGCTGGCACAAGTCTGCTAGGAGCTTAAGCCAACTTCTATGAGCTCTTAGAAGAAGCTTTTTAACTGATGGATGAAAGCTAACTCAAAGGAGGCTAATCTACTGGCAGAAAGAAACTGAAAGCGCAAAGTAAATGCAAACCCAATCAAACCCTAGTTTTACCAGCTAGCTCTACTGATGCAAGAAAGAGGATGCAAGCTACTGGGAGAGATGCCATTGACTTCTAAGAAGATGAAATGCATGTGTCTAAGCTACTTTTATAGTCAAATCTGAAATAACCATCTTTTTGTATTTTTGAATAAGTTGTCAGAATTATCATGCATGCGATTTAACTGTTTTTTGATTGCGCAGAGGTGGATTGGTGAGAGGAAATGCTTGGAGGAGGTCGAGAAGGTTCGGAGAGGGCCTAAGGGGTCCCTAACACCCTTCCAGAAAGTTTCACAAAGTTTGGCTATCAAGAAACCGCTCTCGTGAGCTTCTACAGGAAGTCTGCAGGGGTTCTACAGGATGTTTTGTAATTTCTACAGGATGTCTGTAATTTTCTACAAGATGTTCAGAAATGGGATTTTGGAGGATGGATGGAGGAAGAAAGATGAAGGAGTGGGTATGGAGGTGAGATAAGGGTGTGAGGAGGTCCAGGACTTGGGGAATGGAGCTGAGAAGTGGCAAAGATGGTTGGATTTGTTCAAGGAGAGGTAGAGCAATGTTGCACAACAATATGGGAATTTAGGGCAGAGTGAGCAAATGGCAAACGTAAGGCAAAGATTCTAAGTAGAGGATGAAGCAGGTGGGACTGATGGAGAATGGGCAGATAAAGAAGGATAACAGGTGCTCTGCAAGTTGTTTTTCAAACGAAACAAACAAGGATTTGGAAAATCAAAGACCTAGTTACGTTAGTCTATTCTGACCTAGATAACAGCAAAGAAATGGAACAGAAGTTTATTTGCACTGAAATCAGATGAAATAACTATGCAACTAAGCCATCATAACCCTAAGCATGCAACCAAAACTGATATCAAGTTTAGCAACTACGAACCTAACACTACTAATTGCATGGTGAAGCAAAGACAGTGTTTTTGGTGGCAGCAAGGTCACCTTTGTCCCAGCTCACGATCCCACTGAGGGAGAGGTGAGATCAGAGGTCCTTGATGGCCTTTTTCTGGATATCTTCTCTGTCAATAACCTATCAACTCAATCTGAACATAAAAAGCCTTTTTAATCATCAAAAGCAACCTAAATAACAAAACAAGATTTAAATCTAAATAGCAGATTTTATTCTAAGAATGCAGCAAAAACACATAAAGGTAAACAAAGGAGGTACTGGGCACTTGAGATGGGCCCAACCCCAAGAGCTACAGCCTCCTAAGAGAGATTTAGAGCTGGTGCAAAGCTGGATTCATCTTTATTGATCAAAAGAATAGTTACATTCCAAAAACTGTCCACAAGGAAAACTTGAAAATGTGTTGAAAATGCAGCGCTAATCTACTGCCTAAAAAATGACTAAAATCGAACTACAAACTAGCTAACTTCTGCCTACAAAGTGACTAACTGAAATGAGGCCCTAAGCCTTCTTATTTATACAAATTGAGGACCCCAACAGCCCTCCTAAACTTTAGGAACTCGGCTGCCAAAACTTGTAGTTAACAGTACCTTTACTAGCCCTTGCTCGGCTGCCCTTGTGATAATTGATTTGGTAGCCCTTGAACTCCGAGCTGATGGTGGAGAATTCGAGGTAAGGGCCCATAGGTGAAGGGGACACCTTCCTAAAAATCCTCTCCACGAATTTGGCTGCCAAGTGCTCATTTAAACCTTTGATTTTGTCTCCAAATTGACCAAAAAGACTGCAGGAAGCACACATTAGACTTGTTGGCATAATGACTAACCCAATTCACTCTATTAGCATAAATATAATCAAAAACATGCAATAAACTAATGAGAATGGTGGATTAAGTCGAATTAGGAAGTTGAATGAGCCCATATAATTATCCATTTTTGGGGTTCATCACCTGGAGAGCATGCTAACTGAAGATTTGAGTGATGTTGATGACGTCTTGAGGAAGCCATTGTTCACCATTAGATATTTTTATTTTAGTATTTTAAAATTTTCCAGTTCTTGTTTGGAGATGCTTTAAGACAAATTTTGAATGTAGTATGACAATGGACATATATCATGATTCTTATTAATATGTAAACTCCAATTTGCACTTGATATCAAACTAGAAATTTTGAAATTTCATTGTGAATGTTGAATGTTCAATGATGTGCATGTTTAAACATTTAAAGTTTAAATCATATATATTTTAGTTTTCTTGTTTAAAGTTGAAAAATATACAAATTCATATATATTATAATTTATAAAATATAATATATATACCCCCGACGAACCCACGCACCCTGTTTCGAAAAATGACGTACCCGTCCCCGTCCCTGCACCCGCCCCTGAACCCACATTTCCTGGCAACATAGGTTTCCCCTATGTTAGTTTGCATAGATATGTTAAAAGTGTGAAATTTCCTTGAAATTGCAGCAACTGAAATTAATTCTCCTAACTGATTAGCAGTTTAATTGTTTGCAACAATTAACGAATAAATCACATTGCAATTCTTCATAAAATAAATATGTTGCGGAAGTAAATAAGGAACCGAGAAATAGATGCACACACTAAAAATCGACATCACTATTTTTGGACTGAAAGTCCACAGAAAAACCCGAAGGGAAAACCGATGCAGCAGATGAGGGTTTATTTATTATTATATTGCTAATCTTTGAGAGTACAATAATCTAGATGCCCAACTGGCAATCCTCCGGCAAATACACTGCCAAAATATCTGGGAGATCATTTTCTCCCTCTGCAAACCAACTCGCCCTCCACTGGCCTGCTCGCACTCCTACTGGCAACTTGGCCTCTGCCATAAATGTGCACTATTGGCCTGCAATAACACATGATGCTTGTAAACTGGCTCCAAGTGAGTTGTCCAACCCCCCTGTGCCTCTATAAAATATTCTCTCTGCTTTCTGGATGATCTACTAGTCTCTGGCAACTTGAACGACTCCTTTCCGGCAACTCGCACTAACGTTTCTAGCAACTCGTATTGGCTTATGCGGCCCTCTATGCAAATAATTTGGCCTCTTGTCTCTTGCTTCTCCGGCACTGGCAAAAATGTTGGAAAATTCCCCGAAATCCTCCTCCTGAATTTTTTGTTGCTCCCTCTCTTTGATACTCTCTCTCTGCTTGAGTTGCACCCTTATTGAATCACTGCAACTAAGTAGCTCGATCTGCCTTAGCTAACTCACTCTCCCTCTTATGTCTATCTCCATTCCATCAACTTGCTCTTATAATCTCTCGCTGGAGCATCAACGGCCCAAATCCAATCGTGATCGATGGTTAAGATCATCTTAAGACTCGATCCAAGTCATTTTTTGGAAATCCTTAGAGCATAGGTCAATCACCTCAATTAATTCCCATTAATTAATCAATTTTCCTAAGTTAGACTTTGGCGTTTTTAATTATTGATCAATTAATTTAATTGAGTGGTCTCTAGGTGTTTTCTCCTGAAACCTTTTATGGGTTTTGGAGATCTTTTGTTCCTTAGCCTCATAAACACAAATCGAGACTAGAACACTTCTCTGATGCCACCATATCATCCAAAAACTAACACTCCCTCTTATCGGGGAAGGTGTTCTCTCCCTCAGCATCTCTCTCCTTTACAACTCGTAACTGGATTGACCACACTGTTGAAGTCTGACATCTGTTACACCTCCTTTCTTCACATCTCATTCTGACTGGAAATCACTGTGAAGAAATCAATTTGCCGAACATTGTCCATCAACCACTGTGCATACTCTAATCTACCTCACACTATTGTTGCCACTGCTCTGCTACTAACACTGCACTCTTTCTGCAACTACTGCAATAATGAGTATGGAAACTCCTTTGTGGAGTCTCACTCAGGCTAGAACTACTCCTACAACCTGTAACTGGGCAATTCGCACTGCCTCCATCAACCATATGAATTTCCTGCAAATGCAACTGGAAACTCGACCTCTACAGACCTACTGCGTCCCTGCAACTGGTTCTGCAATTGTCCTATGAGTCTCTGATTGCAACTAGCTCTGCATTGTCTACTAAGAAACTGATTGCGCCCAATTATCTTTGCACCTCTCTAGTATCTTACTGCAACTAGCTCTACTTTGTCCCTCAAGATCTGACTATGCCCGTTGAACACTGATCGTCATGCTACTGAATATTGTGGGTCCCTGTAGCAAAGGTAATGATCCATGAGGAAACAATTGTCCCATGTTGTGCCTCCTCGAACCTTGCGTGATCCTGCACGTCTAAAGCATTACACTCCATCTGGAGGTATAGTTGCTATCAATGCAAAGTTGCAAACTACTCCAACCTGGAGGTCAACTCATCTATCTTCGTTGAAATTGTCATTTGCTCCTGCCCCTTCTTGTCCTTCTTTCTCTTGGGACATTGGGTGACGCAGTGACCAAACTCACCACATCTGAAGCATTTGACCTTCGACATGTCCTTCTTCTCGCCTCCCTTTGAGTTTTGTCCCTGACTGGGACTCTTCTTCACCTTCCCTTTACTCACAAGGGCTATATTATCTTCCTCCTCAACTTTTGGTCCTCTGTTGTTGTCGCTGATAGTACCTTCGACTAGGCTGAGCCTTAGGTCCTCTTGCGTGAATTCACTCCATAGGCGTTCCCAATTTGGTAGTTGATCTTGTCTAGTGATCCCCTGAACAAAGGTCCTCCATTCCTTAGTAAACCCATTTAGAGCCGCCACTCGAACAAGTTCTTTGTCTTTAGGTTTCTCCCCTACTGCTACAAGCTCATCATGGACATTCTGAATTCTGGTGAGATAAGAGGTCGCTCTCTCACCCTTCGGCATCTTCATGGTCCTCAGCTTCTCCTTGAGAATCATTTTAAGATTCTCTGATGGATCCTAGTACAGCATCACAACGACATCGCACATGTCTTCTATCGTATTCTTGTCTACAATATCCGAGACAATGTGATCCCGAACCCTATCTAAGACCATAGTCTTGGCCATCTCTTTCTTGAAGGTTGTCAGTTGTTGTGGATTTGCTGGCTTTGCCATGAGGTTTGTCACAAACTCCTTCAAACCATGCTCATCCAACAAAAATTGCATCTTGGCCTTCTAGAAACCAAAATTAGAGGCTCCTTCAAGTTTGTCCTAATCCCTGAGTCTTGTTGAAGCCATCTCGCAAAACTTAAATAAACTGGAGAATGAATCTGGAAATCTCCTTCTCTTCCATGCTCGGCCTTCTTTCTGCTACTAGCACTCCCTTAGGAATGCACAGATTTGCCTACGAAAATCCTTCTCTGGCTAATGTACTGCCTTCAGCTACTCACTGAGACTACTCGCTCTGCCTTTCGAAAGTCCTTCTCTGAGAACTAGCACACAAACTGCAAGCTTTGCAACTCAAACTGGCTATTCTTGCAAACTCGCGCTAACAAATTAATTTGCTTGCCTTGGCCGTACTGCTTTTGGAAATCACAGATCTCCTCCCTGAAGTTGGAAGTGGAAACCCTCTTAGAAATTTGCAAATTCCTCTTAGTGTGCTTTTCTCTTCCTACCTAGTGCAAATTTGCAACTGCAATCCTTGTTGCAAATCTTCTACACCCAAATATGCTCTACAAATCAACAAATCTACTCTTTGGAACCTCTTTTCAGCAACCAAACTACCTGATGAAACCCTGCTCTGGGCAAATCGAACTTTTCCTGCACTCTGCCTCTCGAAAATGATTTTCCTGCCTAGTAATTCTCACCCCTGACCTGGCCTGCACAGATCTGAATCTTATGCTTCAAATCTCCCTCTAAAATTGCATGATTTGTCGATATTTCGCCTTTGAGCCTTAGATCTAATCAATAATGCTTTGATACCATGTGAAATTTCCTTGAAATTGCAACAACTAAAATTTCTTCTCTTAACTAATTAGCAGTTTAATTGCTTACAGCACTTAACAAATAAATCACAGTGCAATTCTTCACAAAATAAATACACTACGGAAGTAAATAAGGCACTGAGAAATAGATACACACACATAAAAATCAACACCAATATTTTTGGACTGAAAAGTCCCCGGAAAAACCCCGAAGGGAAAATCGGTGTAGCAAATGAGTGTTTATTTATTATTATACTGCAAATCTTTGAAAGTACAATAATCTGAATGCCCATCTGGCAATCCTCCAACAAATACACTGCAAAATATCTAGGAGATAATTTTCTCCCTCTGCAAGCCTACTTGGCCTCCACTGGCCTACTTGCACTCCTCACTGGCAACTCGCCCTTTGCAGAAATGCGCATTGTTGGCCTGGAATAACATGCATTGCCTACAAACTGGCTCCAAGTGAGTCGTCCAACCCCCTCTGCCTCTAGAAAATATTCGCTCTGCCTTCTGAATGATCTACCGACCTCTGGCAATTGAAACAACTCTTTTCCGGCAACTCGCACTAGGGTTTTTGGTTGCTCGCACTAGCTTTTGCGACCCTCTGCATAGATAATTCGACATCCTATCTCCTGCCTCTCCAACACTAGAGAAAGTGGTAGAAAATTCCCCAAAACTCCTCCTAAATTTTTTGTTGCTCCCTCTCTCTGATGCTCTCTCTCTCTCTCTCTATCTCGAACTACGCCCTTGCTAAATCACTGCAACTGGGTAGCTCGATCTACCTTAGCTAACTCGCTCTCCCTCTTGTGTCTTTCTCCATCCCATCGACTTGCTCTTATAATCTCTCGCTGGAGCATCAACGACCAAGATCTAATCGTGATCGATGGATAAAGATCTTAGACTCGATCCAAGTCATTTTCTGGAAGTCTCTAAAGCATAAGTCAATCACCTCAATTAATTCCCATTAATTAATCAATTTTCCTAAGTTAGACTTAAGCATTTTTAATTATTGATCAATTAATTTAATTGAGTGGTCTCTAGGTGTTTTCTCCTTAAACCTTTTCTGGGTTTTGGAGATCTTGTGTTCCTTAGACTCTTAGACACAAATCGAGACTAGATCACCTGTCCGATGCTACCATATCATCCAAAAACTAACAAAAAGGACCAATATTATGATTGTTACTTCCTTCTGCTAGACTATGGCTGCCTCCATTAGATCCATTAGCACCATAGTCACCCATGTTACTTAGATTTGCCAAAATCTAATTAAGAAATTGAGCCATATGTTGTTGTCGTTGTGCCATCAATTGAGTCATCTGTCGTTGTCCTTGTGCCATCTGTTGAGCCATATGATGTTTCCCTCTTCCTAGCTCACCTAAGATTCCAAAGTGGTCAAACTTTGGGGGTTGCTCTTCCTTGTTCGCCATGACTGAATTGATGGTCCCCTTCTTTTTTCTGGTTGTAACTTTTTTCCTATCCTCCGGGAGCATCCAGGAATCAAATGCTCACAAGATGGCAAGATGCACAGCGTTGATCCCACTGTAATATCCCCCTTACGAAGATTACCCTTTGAATTCAATTATGAGTTAGGATTTTCAATAACAAATGAAAGAATTTTGTTTCATAACAGTGTTGCAAAACTCATCAATGTATAAAACAATATTGATGTTTTAATGCACAGGTAGCATAATCAAGAATTCCAACCACAGTTGATTCCATCACCAAAAGCTATAAAGTAGGGTAATTCAACAAACAAATCATAGACTTACAAAGATCAAATGTCTCCCAATAGGGTTATCAAAATTAAGCTTACAATTGTAGTCATCCCTCTTGTTGCCACAAGATCATATCAACAGGCCTTGTTGTTGCCTTGCACCCTTATTCAGCCTGACTACCTCAATCTTTAGGCCAGCTAGCTTCTAAATTTACCCTTAATCCCTCGTCTCCTGATCGTGGCCCTTTTGGTGACTTGTTGCCTCAGAAGAAGACTTCTTGGCCTTTTACTGCCCCAGAAAGTCAGATTGTTGTCTCAAGAAGACCTATACCAACCCTTGCTGCCTCAATATGATAATTATTAGTCCTTTGTTACTTTAAGAAGACAAATATAGCTCCTTGTTACCTCAGAAAGGTAATCTTCAATTCCTCACTGCCTCAAAGACACAATCTCTAACCCTCGATACCTCAAAAAATTGGGTCCTAGCTCTTAATAGCCACAGAAAAATAACCTTCAACTCCTCGTTGCCTCAAAAGAATGGGCCCCAACTCTTTGCTACCACAGAAAGGGAACCTTCAGCTCCTCGCTGCTTCAAAAAGTACTTTACCAACCCTTCACTACCTCAAAAGTTATAGCTTAGCCAGAATTTGGTCTTGCAGCGAGAAAAAGTGGATCGATTAGCTAGGGTGGAATCTTCCACCACTGAAACCAATCAGAGAAAAGATGCCTTAAAACCCTCCAAGAGCCTCACCCCTGTTGCGCACCTTTTGTCAAAGTTCCAAGTAAGCAGATGTACCTATTTTCTTTTCTTCAAAAGAGCATATCATCAGATGTCAACATTATGTGTCATTGTAAACCCATTCTTCAAATTTTTAATGTAAATGATGCTAGTACGACCTTGTATGTATGTAACAACATAGATAAGTCTATTATTTTAGCGAAAATTTCATCCTAGAAGGTTTTTTGTCTCACTGACTTATCTGTGATTCTAAACACGGATGGACGACAGAGTTTTCCCTCCAACCTCACCCCAAAGCTAGAGTGGAATTCTTCTTCAAAGTCTTCGGTGAGCCCTAGTGTTCTAATCGAGCCTTATGTAAAAGTGATTTGGGAATAATTTAAGCTAGTTGGCTAAATTATTTTATTACAAATCACTTGGTCTACTAGATCATGTTGTGTCACAAATTGGGTACGTCATTTGAGGGTCTAAGCGAAACGGGTATTCCCTCCCTTTGAGGGTTGAATTATAAAAATTCTTAAGTAAAAATATTTAAATGCAAGCTCCCTCATACTTAGACACCATGGTTAAAATATTTGGGGGTGGTAAAAACATTAATCCCCTCGAGTGTCAATTAATTAAATTTTTTGGCAAAATTAAATTAAAATCCTAAGCCATAATTTAATTAATTAGAGACAATTAAAATGTCTTAAGAAAATTAAATTCTCCAAGTGAAAAATTCGTAAGTCTTAAAATAAATAATTTTTGGAGGTCATCCACCAAGGGAATATTGGATAATTCAAGACAAAATTGAACCCTTGAGCCTTGGTGTTTAAGTCAAAGTCAAATTTTTGAGGAAATTAGCTCAAAATAATTAATTTTGAGCTAATTAAAACGGAATTAAATGATAAATTCGAAAACTCATCAAAAATAAAAATTCAACAGCCAAGATTAAAAGATGATAAAGTATTTTTCGACAACCAAGATTATTTTGACAAGGGTCAAGGAAACTAGCCATTATTTTTCACTTGGAGGATTTATCTATAAATTAGAGAGTCACTTGAGTCTCTAGCCATCTGATTTCTAGCTAAAAAATTGTTGTTGAAGCATTTGTGTAAACTGTTGTCTTGTTGGAAACTATTTTTTCTATCGTAATAAAGACTTTGGGGTGCAACTCGAGGTGTCCATGTTCATTGATTTGTGGTATGTACTGACAATGAGCTTTCCTATGTTGTGTTAATAAATGATAAAATCTGTTTTTCATTAGATAGAAATAAAATCATTCTATTGATAGTTTTGGGCTAATCTTAGGTAATTTGATTCATCATATGATTAACAGATTGTCTTGAGATAAATACATAGTGTTTGCAAGTACTTTAGTCCTTGGTCTCCAAGTTCACAAACTGTGGGCAGGGATCAACTTTGCTTGGATCCTGAATATTGATGTGGCGGAATAAATCATCGCTAAGGCTATACTGTGCATGGGGTTTCTAAAGCATTTTTAGCCATTTATCAAAGAAAATAGCCATCGAAAAAAATTATTTTTCAAAAAAAATAACTTTCAAAACCCTTCTATATTTGTGTATTTGTAAAATAATTTTGTAAACTAATTTGTAAGCTATTTTGTCTAATTTGGGTTTAGGGGTTTTAATATTTTTTATATATATTGGGTTTTTGGGTATTTTTATCTCCATTTTTGCAGGTGAAATCAAGAGAAGAGGCCGAGGTAGAGCTAAATCTAGGCCCTTGAGGGTAATATCTAGTCTCTAGAATTATTTTGCAGGGTCAGCCATTAAAAATGTTGCAATAAAATTCAGATCTAGAAGAGGGAAAAAATTTGAAGCAAGGGTTTCATTATTTGGGCCTCCCAGACCCGGATCTAGCCTCCTCTATCCTAGCGTCAGCCTCTAAGGCCCCTGCGTCAGCATTTTCAGCACTTTTAGGGCAGGTCGTAAGTCGTAGAAGCCTCAGCCTCCCCTCCTAGCCCCTGCGTTGAGGATTTAAGGCCAAATTTGGCCTAGTCGTGGCCTCAGGAAGCCTCAGCCTCCCTCTGAAGCCCTAGTTGTTTGCCTCCTAGTCCTAGTCATCCATCCCTTTAGCCTTCTCTCCCTCCAGCGTTGGCTTTCCTTGGCCTCCTCCTTCCTCATTTGCCCTTTCCTCATCCTCCTAGCCCCCTTAGCCCTCAACATTAGGCCTATAGGCCTAGCGTTGGCCTTCCTTAGCCTTAATCTGCCCTTGTTCATCCCTGAATTTTTTGAGACTAACTACTTGGCAGTTTTGCAGGTTTTGGACCTTCAAAAGTTTGATTTTCAGGTGGCATCTTCATCCCCCAAAATTTTGGGCAAGTTCATCTTCGAGGCCTTGAGCCTAGGGTTTGCTCTCTAAACCCTCGTCTTGCCTCTGTTTTATTGCAGCTGTGATAACAGTGATATAATAGCTCTAAAATCACCTTTAAATTGGTCAAAAAAAGTTAAAATTGCAAAATTTGAATTTTCTTTAATTTTGGCCACTTGAGCATCTAGGATCTAGCCTAGATCTAACATTTGCTTGCTGGAATTTTCTGCATAAGTCACTGAATCAGATCTACAATTTTCTGAATCACACACCTAAAGAGGGCTCAAAATTTGATTTTTTTCAGTTTTGGTAAACTTTTTCTAGTTTTGGGCATATTGGGCACTTGTTGTAGCATCATTAGCTTGTTTATCTACTGATTTGTTTACTGCTGCAATAAGTTATATCAGATATGATCTATCACTAAACACTGCATCTTAAAGTGGTTTGAAAACTCATATTTTACTTTGGCAAGTTGTTGGGTATTTCACTGATCATTGCTAGACACTATTGACTTGTTTTCTATTGAATCTAGGGTGTTTTCCTCATTGTTGTCATAATAGTAACTTATTGCTCATAAAAGGGTCATTGGAACATAAAGTGTATAAGTGTTTTCATGGTTTAATATTTTGTTGTTACTTGTTCCTAACGTTTACATTGTGGAAGTGGCTAATATTGTGTTCTCCTTGTGAGTTTATTCATATTTCACATCTAAATTGGCTCGCTCACTAAATCACTTAGAATCTTAGATCATAAATCATCTTGGTGATAAGTCTCTTGGGCATATTGGTATCTTGTGAATCTGGTTGAGTTTCTCTTAATAATTGGCAATGAGTAATGAGATCACATATAATCTTGTTTGGAAACATTTTTGGTATCTATGATTGGCATCTTATAACTTTGTGGCTAATTGATTAATGGATAAGTTGATCTAATTGGTTAAGCATCTTGTGGAGTAATTTATAGTTGAAGCTTGCACTTATCTTGTTTAAGAGTGGTATCTCATCATTGTTAAGTACCCTTGCTTTAAGATAATTCATATCAAGTACTTAAAATAACATAAACAAATCTTAACTCAAGATAATTTTCACTCATTATCGATGCATAAGCATCCTAGAACTTAGTTTGCATTAATAACTTACCTCCAAGCATAAGCTTGGTTGATAGATTCCTAGGGCAACCCTTTTCCAATTAGCTTGAGGGATTCAACTCTTCTTCAGAGCCATAGTCTTTGCAGCGTCGGAGGCACTAGGTGGTTGGAACACAAGGGGAGGTATCGTTAATCAGGCCATTGTTTGTTTCCCGTTGGCTTCCATCTCACAACCTACTCTGAAGACTGCGTCTCAAAAAGTTAAGGAAGAGGTACAACTTAGACTAGGCATTTAATCTAAAATTAACTAGCGCCCTTGCATCACACCTAGCTCTTAGGAATTGCATCTCATATAGGTTAGTCTATTATATTAAGCAGCAGGTGTCCATCCAATTACTTGATCTAAATTTGTAATAAGCAAGAATTGTGACTCCATAAGGCACTGGGCTCATACTTAAAATCTAATCTAATCATGAACCTTGCTAAATTCTACCGAGTAATTAGGCCACTCGTTTGTGTCTCCAAAACAAGTGGATTCCTAACTTGTTTTCCTTCACCACCTCATTTCCATAGGGACTAGTTACTTGATCTAAATTTGTAATAAGCAAGAATTGTGACTCCATAAGGCACTGGTCTCATACTTAAAATCTAATCTAATCATGAATCTTGCTAAATTCTACCAAGTAATTAGGCCACTCATTTGTGTCTCCAAAACAAGTTGATTCCTGACTTGTTTTCCTTCACCTCATTTCCATAGGGACTACCCCCCATAGCCTGTTGTTGGGAGACAACGAGAACGGAGTGGGTGGGGATCAAAGTGACAGCCCCCGCCCTGAGCAGTTGTCTCGATGCCTATACAATCCAAGCGACAACATTTTTTGGCGCTGTTGTTGGGGACCAATTTATTGGACCTTGGTGTTGATGACAATCTCATTAATATTCCATCATTTTTCATCCTCTCATCACCTTATTCTTTCTCCTCTCACTAATCCTCTCATCTTGTTCATTCACACCTTTAGCACCTGGACATTTAGGTTGGTTTCCTATTTGGGTGGCAACTCCACTTACTCATCCATTTTTCTCAGAAAGGAAGCTTTCCTTGATATCCATCTGCTTGATCCTTGACTAACCTTTCGATTTTTTGCCTTTTGGATCTTGGAGCTAGATTCATGTTCAAGTGACAACTCCACTTCTTCCATTTCTTACAAGAATTTCTGCTAGAAGCTCGCTTCTTGTGGATCTCTTGATTTTCTTGAGTCGTGATCTCTTTCTCTAGCATCCATTTAGCCCCTCTTCCCCTCAAGCAGGTCATCATGAGTAATTTCACCCCTTGTCGCTTTACTGACATTCTTCATGATCTTCCGGGAGAGGCCCTTGATAATTTGCCTTCTTTCACAGGTAATGATGCAGTCACTGCTAATGATCATCTTACAAAGTTCGTTTTTCGTATGGAAAAGTTCGGTGGTTGTACATATGATGAACATGAGGATCTCAAAATGCGACTCTTTGTTCTTTCATTAGAAGACAATGCACAAGATTGGTTTTGGGAGTTCCCTTATGAAACTTTTGACTCCTTACAATCAATTTTTAAGGCCTTTGAAGATAAATATGGAAATCAAAGTGGCTCACCTTGTACCTCTAGCACTGATCAAAGAGATGAGATTAGTCATGTGAAAGACCCAAATATCATAGATATATATCAAGAGGATGTACCATATTGCAAACCTTGCGAGAAATTTCATGATGAATCCACTTGTGTCATTGCAAGACGATTCCGCGACAATGGAAAGGCAGGGACAAGTTGTCGAATTGGTATCGATTATGAAAAAAAAGATAAGCAACTAATCAATGAGTGTTAATTTTAGGTATGTTCTATGCTTAGAGCAATTTATTTCAATTTTCTTTCCAGATTAGCAATCACATCAGCATTAAAGTAAACTGCAGATAGAACATAAACATAAATCGCAGAAGACAAGCCAAGGCAAGAAGACACAAGATGTGGCGCTAGCTAGGGACAAACCCCAATGTGGGGAAACCCTTGATCAATTCTTCTTATATGTTCTTCAATAGTTCAGCAGAGAGAGAGAGAGAGATAGTATGTTTACAACAGAAGTCAACACTTTGACTTATCCAGATAAGAGCATAGATCATCTCTAAGAAGATGATACATGAAATCAGTTGAAGACATGCTGCTTCAACTGATTCTCCAAGGTGACTCCTTCACCTATCGTTGTGTTGCATCTCACCACGTTGCACCATGCTACACCCATCATCACTATGTTGTATCTCATCACGCTTCATTAATCATGATTGTACCCATCACTGTACTGCATTATGTGCCATTGTTGCACCATGTTGCCATACTGACGTATGTGTTGGTTGCACCTTGCTTGCTTGTTGTCCCTTGCTTGCTTGTTCTCCCTAGCATGCTTGTTGTCCTTAGCATGCTTGTTGTTGCATGCTAGTTGTCCCTAGCATGCTAGCTGTAACATTGCATGCTTGGTGTATTTGCTGCTAAGTACCATACAATTGTCCCAATGTTAGTTAGTTGTCCCTTGCATGCTGCTCTCCTTCGGAGACAAATGCTCCGGCTGTTTCGGCAGTTCCCGGCAGTTCCGGCAATTCTAGCGGTTCTGGTAGTTCCCGTTGTTCCGGCAGTTCCGATTGTTCCGGCAGTCCTGGCATTTCCGGGTTTTCCGGCAGTTCCAGCTTTTCCAACAGTCCCAGCTTTTCCAGCAGTCCCGGCTTTTCCAACAGTCCCGACTTTTCCAGCAGTTCCGGCTTTTCCAGATTTTCCAGCAGTTCCATATTTTCTGGCTTTTCTGGCTTTTCCGGCAGTTCCAGCTTTCCCGGCAGTTCCAGCTTTCCCGGCAGTTTCGGCTTTTCCGACAGTTCCGACTTTTTCGGCTTTTTGAGCAATGTAGAGCTTATTCTCCCACGACTACATTTAGATCTAGGGCATGTTATCTAGGGCAGCATATACCCTAGGTCACTCCCTCTAGCTCTCATCTTCAACAAACCCAAAACAGGATGAAGTGAGATCACAAGAGAGAGTGTGTCTGTGACAAATGACTTCAAGTCCTCTTCTATTTATACTAAAACGTAGAGGTTGAATAGACATGACTGTTGGGCTTCTGAGCCTACATAAGTTGCTGGTCGACTTGACAATTTGTCCATAATCAAAATAAATTCATATCTTCATAAATACTTATCGGAATCGAATGATCTTTAGATCAATCCTACACCTCTCGATGAGAGGGATCCAAAAAAATAAATCAGCTGCCATAAATAAGATGACCCACATGGAGTTTGGCCCTAGTTGCCAATTTTAACAATAAGTTAACTCAAATGATGAAAACCATGGAACTAAATCAGGAGAAATTGATGGAAGATCATGCCAAGGATATGAGAACCATGTATACCAAATTATTGGCCATAGAAGAAAAGCATGATGAGGAGCTAGAAATCATGAAAGTTAAGCACTCTAATCAGATGACCACCATGCAAAATTATTTGATCACCATGGAAGCAAATCATAAAGAAGAAATGAGTTCTATTCAAATAAATCATGATAAAGTGATAAAGGACATGGAAGCCAATCGAATGGCTCTTCAGAACAAGTTACATGTTATGGAAGTTGTGCAGCATAATCAGACGATCACCTTTCAGAATATGATGAACACCATGGAGGAGAATCATGCCAGAGAAATCAATGCTATGAAGGACGAGCATTCTAATCAAATGAATGCCATAAGAATCAAACAAATCATTCTTCAAAATAAGTTACAGGTTATGGAAGTTACGCATCATAATCAAACGATAACCTTCCAGAATATGATGAACACCATGGAGGAGAATCATGCCAGAGAAATCAATGCTGTGAAGGATGAGGATTCTAATCAAATGAATGCCATAAGAAGCAAACAAATATTCTTCAAAATAAGTTGCAAATAATGGAAAAATCACAGGTTCAGGAACTCCAGCCAAGACCAAAGGATCCAAAACACGAGCCTCCCAGCTCACAGAAGCAACCTTCATCTTATTATGAAGTTTTTGATTCCATTGATGCTTGCAAGGTTGATCCACCAGTCATAACAAATTAGCTTCATGAAAAAGTAGAGTAGGTCACTGTTGAAAAATGTAACTAGGTTCGGTCTTCATAATTGTACTTGAAGTCAAAATGTAATAAGAAAGAAAAAAGAGTTTTATTATGAAATTGACTTGTTAAAGCATGGGTTTCATGCTTGGGTTAATTGTCATAGGTCAAACCTCCATTGTAGGCTTTAGGATTATTTACTTGAGTCAAAAAATCAAAGTTTGTTTGGTCAAAGACTCCTCTATCAAGTCTCCTTCAAGACGGCTTCAAATAAGATCATCATCAAGTCGGCTTCATTTAACAGAACTCAAGTCAGCGTCAACATATGAAGACACAACCCTTCAACAAATCCATGTCGGCCTATTACACATGGAGACAACTATATATACAAGACTAAGGCCTTCGCTTAGAACACAAGTTCAGACAAGAATTTCAAAGGATATATTTCGGTGTCACTACAGGAGCTCGGATAGGGTACAGGGATGATCTGGGTACTAACACAGAAGGTCAGATCTCAGAAACTATTGCAGATTACAGTGAAATGTTTTTGGTACTATTACACAGAGGAATAAGCTCGGATCTCTCTGAAATAAGTTCGGATATCACAGGTGTTCTCTCGGTGCAATCACATAATAAAGGTTCGTTGCCAACACTGTGAGAAGGGTTCAATGTTATCACAGGGAGAAGGTTTCGGTGTTCTCACAATAAGAAAGTTTCGATGTCATCACAGTGAGAAGGTCTCGGTGGTATTGCAATGATTATATCTCAGTGGCAAGAATTCAGTGCTAATACAATGACATGGATCTTGGTATACAAGCCCAGTGAAAGGAAGATCAAACAAGGATGACTTGATGGAGGTAGTCTCGAGTCTAAGTTGTAAGGGTCTTAGTCGTCTCATCTTGAATCTGCTGAAGAAATAATTTTGACTGGGTTTTCTCCTAGAGTGATGTTTTACCCTGACAGCGTGCCTACATCTTGTGTTCTCTTCTATTTGTTACTTAGCATTAGACTTGATGGTAAGAAAAGATAATTCGAAAGATCAAATAATAATAATCAAAACATCACAAGATAATGTCATAATAAGAGAAAACATTTCACTGCCTCACTTTGGATTTCTCAACATGGTATCAGAGCTATGTCAAGGGAAAGGCAATTTAAAGACCACTTATACATCTTGAAACATTCTCAGTGGAAGGTTCTGTTTGAAGATCATGTCAGTTAGATCAAAATCAAAATGGACATTTCTGAGCTAATGGAACTAAGATTACAATGAGTTAGTTCAAGACACCCTGAAGAAGAAGGAGAAAGTATGGATGTCTCGATGATAGGTTCCAATATGTCACAGTAAAGAAGTTCGGTCAATCTCAAGGAAGAGAATGGCAGTGATAAGTTCGTGTAATCTCAGAAACAAAAGCAGTATAAGTTTAGTGCAAATCTCAACAGGCAGTTTGATATAACAGTGATACATTTTGGTGTTTCTTGATAGGACAAGTTCGAATCGATTTGCAATAGTATGAGGAATTCGGTAAAGTTTCAGTGAAGTATAATCAGTGAAAGATGAAACTTTTTAGGGCTACCTCCACAGAACCAAAACCTTGGACTAATGCTTGGGTTGTCACTACTTAAATGAAATCACTACGGAACTGAAGTCGGGTTGTCACTGCAAAAGTACATTAGAAGTGGAGACATGATGCCACTATGGAAATAGAAGTCGGGTTATGTCACTGCATAGATGTAATAGAAGCCAAGTTTTGATTAAATCTTGACACAAATAAGGATGCCATAGATGTCACTACTGAATTAAATTCTGAGCTAAGTAAGGATGCCACAAAAATCAAGTATGACCGAAACAAGGAACCAACTTAAGGAAATCAAGTAAGTATTCCTTACTCAATAAGATGTACTTACAACAAGTCTAATGAGCTATCTAATCAGAGGTACGTAAATACAAGGTACGCTTTTAGATTCGTAATATATCTAATCTTAGATGGTCCTAGTTTACAGTTAGTCTAGGGTAAAAGAATGTAATCCCTAGATGACATACAAAGAACCTTAATCCTCATCTTCTAAAGTTTACAAGTAAAGCAAAAATCCTAATGTTGGAAGAAGGAATAACTTGATATCATTAGGTTCCATCCTCCAATGTTACATAGGGGATCTAACTTGAGAAATGAAATCATGTTCTTGGCATCACATGTTTTGCTTGAAAGTATGCATTACAGGTATAGAAGATCATGGCTTACACTTCAAGAAATCCCTACAAGGTTTGTCAAGAAACATCTCCAGGTATGTCTTAGACTATAAAATTGTCTTTATCTTATTTTGAAATTTGTGTTATATTACTAACATTGTTATATCTAGCTGTCTTGAATCATAAAGACTCTTGTTTAGGGTGATTCATCTTCTAATAAATCTACCCTCCTTACATCTTTGATTGCTCTTATAGAACCCTAGACAGGTTCTCTGGAAAACCCTAACCTAAGAGTATGTTGACAATGAATGAAACCCTAATCTACTTAGGGTTATTGATGGAGTCTAAAGAAATTGCTATTATGTTTGATATATTGATGATGTCATGTTTGGGATTTTGGTATGATCATGAAAACCCTAACTTGTTAAGGTTGAAATGATGTTGTCTAAAATCTCGAACCTTTGAAGTTCTGATAAAGTAGGGTTTGTTATGTTATGAATTGAAACCCTAGATCCTTAGGGTTTGTTGGGTCTACAAGCAAAACCTTTGTTATGTATTTAAAGTAAGATCCTAGGAATGAAGCCCTAGTTATATATGTGTCCATTGATTGAAACCCTAGCTTGGTCTAGGTTGGTATATGTCTAATATATTAATGTTGTCTGACATATGATGTGCTTATGCATGATAATGAATTCCTAGATATGAGTGTTGATCTAATTATTGATGGTCATGAGTCCTAGGGTTTGGAAACAAGCCCTAGTCAAAGTTTGATGTTCTAGGATGATGTTGTTTGGTAAATCTAGGGTTTTGCAGCTAAACCCTAGTAGTAGTTAAATTCTCTAGTATGTGTGATATGACAATCTGGAATCTATCTATATAGTAATTGTTGAGATTGTGTAATTAAGAAATCTAGGGTTTACATCAAACCCTAGTAGATGCTAGTCATAATGTTGATTAAGTTGTGATTGGTTTTGATTGTTGGAGCTCATGTATAAAATCTAGGGTTTACATGAAACCCTAGTAGGAAGTTGAAGATATGAAATTATATTAATCTGATTTGTTTTTAGGGTTTTTTATATGAAAGATTGTGTCATGTCATTAAAATAATATTGAAATCCTAGATATAATAAGTTTGATATCTTGATGAGTTGTGAATGTGATTTAGGGTTTGTAACAAAACCTAGGCAAGAAGTTGAAGTATTAAAGTATAGTCTCTTGTTGACTATGTTTGTAAAGTCTAATGCTTTCGTTATTCTGATATGGCTAACTTCATGCTTCTATAGTTTTAGTCGTCCTTGCTATCTAAGTTGTGCAGGTACACAAACTTCAAGATGGTGAAGATGATCGAAAGAAAAGTTGATGTGATAAGTATGATGTGAATGGTAATGATAACTCTGATGAGAAGGATGGAAGCCACGAAAGATTCTCTGATGTCGAAAAGAAGAAGTTGATCTCCCTAGGTTAAGAGGGAGCCTGAATAAAAGAGATATCCCTGAGATAAAGAGGGAGCCTACATAGAGGAAAGCTTCCTGGTTGAGAGGAAGGGGATAGCATAGTTTTGGAGAATGCATTTTGAAGGATATGTTGCTGCATGATTGAGGAATCTTTTGTCAAAGATTCAGTTGATAGCCCTACTGTGTTAAGAAGCAACATCAAGGCCCCATAGGTTTGTATTTGATTATGTACATGTGAAAGTATATTATTGATTGGGATTGTGTTTGTACAGGTAAATCTCTCGACGGTTTTGATAGCATGTTGGTTATTGATCAATTTGATCAGGAGAGATTTGTTGTCCTTGATCTAGCATTTAGGATTTGTGAGTGAAGCATTGTCTAGGAGGACATCTGGCCGACACTTTCTGTTGATGTCTAGGTCTCGAAGTTGTAAAGGTGGTGTTGGTCATAGAGCTATGATTTCGGACACACACCTAGATCCCTGCATTGATGGTTAGCAAGTACCCCTAATGATGGTACCTAGAGAGGCTGAAAGCTTGAGTCCATCTTAGTTCCACCCAGATAGATTGCCCTAGTCAGGAATTTAGTCCATGGCATTGCGGTGCCTAAATTGTTGAGAGACCAATGGATAGATTAACTTGGTCAGGAATCTAGTCCATGGCATTGCGATGCCTAAACTTCTTCGTAGATGATGTGTTTTGAGATCTTCCATGCACCTCTTGTTGGCATTATAATACAGGTGTTGTCCTTGATGGCAACTCACTCAAATGAAAGATCACAGTACAGCAGGTTAACAGCAAAGAACTACAGATCAGACTACACAGAATGAAGAAAGAGAGGTATACGTAGGTTCACCTTGACCAAGCTACGTATACACGCAGGTTCACTGACCACAAGTAGTGTATACGTACACACGCACTTTCACAAAAGGAAAAGCGTGTATACCTTGGAAAACTAAGTTTTTGGTCCGAGGTATTTTGATCCATCGTATTGGTCCAAGGTATCTAGTCTGAGGTATTGACCCTAGGTATTTGGTCCAAGGTATTGGTCCTAAATGGTTTTGGTCCATGGTATTGAAAAAGGCCTAAAACTATAAAAGGAGGAGAAGATCATTAGGCCAAGTGTGCAAGTATTGAATATCTGATGAAGTGTGAGATCTAGTATGCAGGTTATCAGCTTATGGTGCTTTGCTTGATCTGAACCAAGGATGAACTTTAGTGGTTGATGAGGGATAAGATATAATGATGGATCGGGATCTTAAGGCTTGAAATGAATTATCATTATATGGTTTGATCATGTATAATCTAGATCTGAATACTGATGCATGTGTTGTTCTGTAAATGTTATGATCTAGGTATGACTGAAGTATGGAATAGCTGTAAAATTATGAATTAATATTTGCAGATGTATATGCTGGTTGGCTTTGGTAAAAACGTGTATACACGCTGGTTCAGTTCATCAGAGTAGCGTATACATTATGAGATATGATATTTGAGGTTGCAGTTGGATCTGGTTGTTGTTGTAGAATTCTGGGTTCTGCTCTGTGTTCTAGTGACTGTGTTTTTAATGACAGTATACTAAATGTTCAGATTGATTGGTTGATTGTGATTTGCTTCAGTGATGATGGGACTTCAGTGATTCAGTCGTGGGTGATTCAGAGATTAATGATTGAGTTTCAATGATTGGTTAATGCATATGTATTTGATAGTTGTATTGCAGTGGTGATTGACTTTGAGCTTCAATTTTGTTGATGGGTCCAGTATGAAAATTGGATGAAACGTGGCCTTCATATTATGGTGTTGTGTTCCAGGAGTATCCAGTCTGAAAATTTATGAAAAGTGGTCCCTGGAGGAAGAGAGAAGGTCGTAGGTCGTAGCCTTTAGTAGGTTGGCGCCTACGTACTGGTAAACATATCAGCCAGTACAAGAGCCAGGGGGTTGGAGCTCCCTTCCAGTAGTAGCTGGAAAACGAGTGAAGGTTGAAGCCTTCAATAGGTTGAAGCCTTCAATAGGTTGGATCCTTCAGTACGCTGGCGCCTAAGTACTAGTAAATAGATCGACTAGTACAAGAGCTAGGGGGTTGTAGCTCCCTTCCAGTAGAAGCTGGAGAATCAGAGAAGATTGTAGCCTTCTGCAGGTGGGTGCCTGCGTACTGGTATGAGTCTGCACCAGTACAAAATTATAAACAAGTTTTTCTTATATTAAAAAGAAGACAGCAACAAGTGGTTTTTGTCCCGCATTGGGTTTCCACCTTAAATATTGGTGTTCATATGTGTTTCTTATGTGTGATGGTTTGTTCTGATATTGTTGCACATGGTTACTGTTTATATGGTTAATGAAGTACTAATGCACTGATTAAAGATCAACATATGATGAATTAATTGAATCATAAGTTTGTTGGATATACGTTGGTTGCCTTAAACACAATTGCGTGTACACGCGAGTTACCTTCACTGAAGTAGCGTATATGAATTTGAGTATGAAAAGATAAAAGATTATTGATTTGACTAATACCGATTCACCCCCCCCTCAGTATTATTTCCAACAATTGGTATTAGAGCAGGTCCTTTGGTAGAAGCTTGGTCGCTTGAAGGAGATCCGTAGAACAATGGGAAAGAAGCTAAAGAAGAAAGTGCCTCAAAAGAAGAAGACAGCTTAAAGGAACAACAACAGCAGGAGAGACAATTGGCCGTTAGGTGGAAGCAAGTATTCAGATTCCGAATCACCTCACATTGAAGATGGACAAGCAAATGAAGCATCAGGTACAAATTTTTGGTCTTCTAGTGATACTTTTATTTGTTCGTACAAATTTGGAGATATTGGAAGTGGTCGTGAAGGAAACATAGAGACAGAAGTCAAAAGTCTCGCAAATAAAATCAGAGATCAACAAGATTTATTTAACAAAAGGGAGTGTGCCTTCAAAGAAGAAGTTACCAGATTAAAAGCTCAGCTAGAGGAAGGAAACAAAGTAAGGAAGCAGTACAAGGAAAAGGAAGATCAATGCCAAAAGTTGCAGGATGAAGTGACATCATTAAGAAATAAAATAAATGATCAAAGTATAACAATCAAGAGACTTCAAGACAGCTCCAGTTACTATATAAATCTTGAAGCAGAGATCCTCTCTCTAATAGAAGATCTAGAAAACAAGCAAAATGAAGAACTACCTCAAGCAGATGAAGAACAAGAAAATGAGATTCTCAAATTAAGGCAACAAGTGGAAGAAAGAAGAAAGGCTGAAGAAATCTTGAAGAAGCAAATTTGGAAAAGGAAGAGCAATATCAAGTTGAGGTAAATATCTTAAAAGGTAAATTAGAAGAAAAAGATAAATTGTTACAATTTCAAAACAGTACTAAGATTTTGGATAATATTCTTAGTAGTCAAAGGACTCCTACCATCAAAACTAGTCTTGGTTTTCATGAATATATTGAAGGTGAGGCAAAAAACTCTATGCAAAATCTGAAATGCTCAACAAGGAGATGAGAGGTCAACCCCATCAACAACCAAGGAAAGAAAGTCTTCAAAGAAAATCTTTTACTCCAATGAATAATGTTGAATGTTTCATATGTCATAACTTTGGACATGTTGCAGCCAGATGCAGAAGTAGAATGGTTCAAGACCGTCACACAGAAAGATCATCACATTCCAAGTTCATTAAGGGATATTGTTTTGCTTGCAATATGTTTGGTCACAAAGCCATTGACTGTTATAGAAGGAATATGAAACATGTAAGATGTTATGCTTGTAACAAGTTTGGACATATAGCAAAGAAATGCATGAGCAAATTTCAGCCACCATACCAAAGGGAGAAAACATCATCAAACTCGAAGATATGGAAGAAAAAGGAAGTACAGTCAGAAAGATGTGGCATAGCAGAGTATACAGACATAACAAACTCAGAGGGAGCTCAAAGTGTGGAACCTCAATGTTCTAACTCTCATACGCAAGTTCCGTAAAGACAAGTCGTGTATATACGCGAGTTAGAAGCTGCACAGTCGCGTATATGTGGTTTGAAGAAAAATGCAGTGGGACAGACTCAGAAAAACTGATTTGATATGTTTCAGACAATTATCAGTTATATTTTCTGTCGTAATGATAGATGACTACAGTTTGTGGATGTTATTTAGAAGTGATTTTGATCCTCATAACTTGATATATATCTGATTGATGATGATGCCTTGATACTTCTTACTGACATATGCAATGATCAGATCTGACAGTGAACAGGTGGAACAAGTTCAGGGGGAGAACATGCTATGCTTCTAATAAAGCATTGTTGGCATTATGTTTAGAAGTCTTTGGTACCTAATCAATGATGATGAGTTCATCCTTTATGATGATAGGTTGATACTCACATATGTTGATTATCATGGTTGATGATGTGGGATGTTCCCTAATGATGATATAGTGCATCTCAGCATGTATAAAGGGGGAGCTCAATCAGATAATTCAACATGTACTCAGGGGGAGCATGGACAACATAATGTATATCAAAAGGGGAGAATATCTTGGTCTACCCTTTGCCCTTGAAGTCAAAGGGGGAGAGTGACTTGATGTTGTTGTTGCCATCAAGTCCAAAGGGGGAGATTGTTGGCATTATGATATAGTTGTTGTCCTTGATAGAAACTCACTCAAATGAAAGATCACAGTACAGCAGGTTAACAACAAAGAACTACAAATCAGACTACACAGAATGAAGAAAGAGAAGTATACGCAGGTTCACCTTGACCAAGCTGCGTATACACGTAGGTTCACTGACCACAAGTAGTGTATACGTACACACGCACTTTCACAAAAGGAAAAGTGTGTATACCTTGGAAAACTAAGTTTTTGGTCCGAGGTATTTTGATCCATGGTATTGGTCCAAGGTATCTAGTCCGAGGTATTGACCCTAGGTTTTTGGTCCAAGGTATTGGTCCTAAGTGGTTTTGGTCCATGGTATTGAGAAAGGCCTAAAACTATAAACGCATGAGAAGATTATTAGGCCAAGTGTGTAAGTATTGAATATCTGATGAAGTGTGAGATCTAGTATGCAAGTTATTAGTTGATGGTGCTTTGCTTGATCTGAACCAAGGATGAACTTTAGCGGTTGATGAGGGATAAGATCTAATGATGGATCGAGATCTTAAGGCTTGAAATGAATTATCATTATATGGTTTGATCATGTATAATCTAGATCTGAATACTGACGCATGTGTTGTTTTGTAAATGTTATGATCTAGGTAAGACTGAAGTCTGGAATAGCTGTAAAATTATGAATTAATATTTGCAGATGTATACGCTGGTTGGCTTTGGTAAAAGCGCGTATACACGCTGGTTCGGTTCATCAGAGTAGCATATACATTATGAGATATGATATTTGAGGTTGCAGTTGGATCTGGTTGTTGTTGCAGAATTCTGGGTTCTGCTTTGTGTTCTGGTGACTGTGTTTTTAATGACAGTATACTAAATGTTCAGATTGATTGGTTGATTGTGATTTGCTTCAGTGATGATGGGACTTCAGTGATTCAGTTGTGGGTGATTCAGAGATTAATGATTAAGTTTCAATGATTGGTTAATGCATAAGTATTTGATTGTTGTATTGCAGTGGTGATTGACTTTGAGCTTCAATGTTGTTGATGGGTCCAGTATGAAAATTGGATGAAACGTGACCTTCATTTTATGGTGTTGTGTTCTAGGAGTATCCAGTCTGAAAATTTATGAAACGTGGTCCCTGGAAGAAGAAAGAAGGTCCTAGCATTCAATAGGTCGATGCCTACGCACTGGTAAACATATCGGCCAGTACAAGAGCCAGGGGGTTGGAGCTCCCTTCTAATAGTAGCTGGAAAACGAGTGAAGGTTGGAGCCTTCAATAGGCCGGCACGTACGTACTAGTAAACAGATCAACTAGTACAAGAGCTAGGGGGTTGTAACTCCCTTCTAGTAGAGGCTGGAGAACGAGAGAAATTTGTAGTCTTTTGCAGGTGGGTGCCTGCATATTGGTATGAGTCTGCACCAGTAAAAGATTGTAAACAAGTTTTTCTTATATTAAAAAGAAGACAGCAGTAGGTCGTTTTTGTCCCGCATTGGGTTTCCACCTTAAATCTTGGTGTTCATGTGTGTTTCTTATCTGTGATGGTTTGTTCTGATATTACTGCACATGGTTACTATTTATATGGTTAATGAAGTACTAATGCACTAATTAAAGATCAACATATGATGAATTAACTGAATCATAAGTTTGTTGGATATACGTTGGTTGCCTTAAACACAGTTGCATGTACACGCGAGTTACCTTCACTGAAGTAGCGTATATGAATTTGAGTATGAAAAGAAAAAGATTATTGATTTGACTAATACTGATTCACCCCCCCCCTCAATATTATTTCCAACAATTGGTATCAGAGCAGGTCCTTTGGTAGAAGCTTGATCGCTTGAAGGAGATCCGTAGAACAATGGGAAAGAAGCTAAAGAACAAAGCACCTCAGAAGAAGAAGACAGCTCAAAGGAACAGCGACAGCAGGAGAGACAATTGGCCGTTAGGTGGAAGCAAGTATTCAAATTCCGGATCACTTCACATTGAAGATGGACAAGCAAATGAAGCATCAGGTGCAAATTTTTGGTCTTCTAGTGATACTTTTATTTGTTCATGCAAATTTGGAGATATTGGAAGTGATCTTGAAAGAAACATAGAGACAAAAGTTAAAAGATTCGCAGATAAAATCAAAGATCAACAAGATTTATTTAACAAAACAGAGTGTGCCTTCAAAGAAGAAGTTACCAAATTAAAAGCTCAACTAGAGGAAGGAAACAAAGTCAGGAAGCAGTACAAGGAAAAGGAAGATCAATGCCAAAAGCTGCAGGATGAAGTGACATCATTAAGAAATGAAATAAATGATCAAAGTATAACAATCAAGAGACTTCAAGACAGCTCCAGTTACTATATAAATATTGAAGTAGAGATCCTCTCTCTAAGAGAAGATCTAGAAAACAAGCAGAATGGAGAACTACCTCAAGCAGATGAAGAACAAGAAAATGAGATTCTCAAATTAAGGCAACAAGTGGAAGAAGGAAGAAAGGCTGAAGAAATCTTGAAGAAGCAATATCTGGAAAAGGAAGCGCAATATAAAGTTGAGGTAAATATCTTAAAAGGTAAATTAGAAGAAAAGGATAAATTGTTACGATTTCAAGACAGTACTAAGATTTTGGATAATATTCTTAGTAGTCAAAGGTCTCCTGCCATCAAAATTGGTCTTGGTTTTCATGAATATGTTGAAGGTGAATCTAGCTCACAAAGTGAGGCAAGGAACTCTAATGCAAAATCTGAAATGCTCAACAAGGAGATGAGAGGTCAACCCCTTCAACAACCAAGGAAAGAATGTCTTCAAAGAAAATCTTTTACTCCTAACTGTGAAAGTGATAGTCGGTTATTTCCTCCAATGAATAATGATGAATGTTTTATATGTCATAACTTTGGACACATTGTAGCCAGATGCAGAAGTAGAATGGTTCAAGACTGTCACACAGAAAAATCATCACGTTCCAGGTTCTTTAAGGGATATTGTTTTCCTTGCAAAATGTTCGGTCACAAAGCCATTGACTATTATAGAAGGAATATGAAACATGTAAGATGTTATGCTTGTAACAAGTTTGGACATATAGCAAAGAAATGCATGAGCAAATTTCGGCCACCATACCAAAAGGGAGAAAACATCATCACGCTCGAAGATATGGAAGAAAAATGAAGTACAGCCAGAAGCTGCACAGTCGTGTATATGTGGTTTGAAGAAAAATGCAGTGGGACAAACTCAGAAAAACTGATTTGATATGTTTCAGACAATTATCAGTTATATTTTATGCCGTAATGATAGATGACTATAGTCTATGGATGTTATTTAGAAGTGCTTTTGATCCTCATAACTTGATGTATATCTAATTGATGATGATGCCTTGATACTTCTTACTGACATATGCAATGATCAGATCTGACAGTGAACAAGTGGAACAGGTTCAGGGGGAGAACATGCTATGCTTCTAATAAAGCATTGTTGGCATTATAAGTCTTTGGTACCTAATCAATGATGATGAGTTCATACTTTATAATGATAGGTTGATACTCACATATGTTGATTATCATGGTTAATGATGTGGGATGTTCCCTAATGTTGATATAGTGCATCTCAGCATGTATAAAGGGGGAGCTCAATCAGATAATTCAGCATGTACTCAGGGGGAGCATGGACAGCATAATGTATATCAAAAGGGGAGAATATCTTGGTCCGCCCTTTGCCCTTGATGTCAAAGGGGGAGAGTGACTTGGTGTTGTTGTTGCCATCAAGTCCAAAGGGCGAGACTGTTGGCATTATGATACAGGTGTTGTCCTTGATGGCAACTCACTCATATGAAAGATCACAGTACAGCAGGTTAACAGCAAAGAACTACAGATCAGACTACACAGAATAAAGAAAGAGAGGTATACACGCAGGTTCACTGACCACAAGTAACGTATACGTACACACGCACTTTCACAGAAGGAAAAGCGCGTATACCTTGGAAAACTAAGTTTTTGGTCTGAGGTATTTTGATCCATGGTATTGGTCCAAGGTATCTGGTCCGAGGTATTGACCCTCGGTATTTGGATCAAGGTATTGGTCCTAAGTGGTTTTGGTCCATGGTATTGAGAAAGGCCTAAAACTATAAAAGGAGGAGAAGATCATTAGGCCAAATGTGTAAGTATTAAATATCTGATGAAGTGTGAGATCTAGTATGCAGGTTATCAACTGATGGTGTTTTGCTTGATCTGAACCAAGGATGAACTTTAGCGGTTGATGAGGGATAAGATCTAATGATGGATCGTGATCTTAAGGCTTGAAATGAATTATCATTATATGGTTTGATAATATATAATCTAGATCTGAATACTGGCGCATGTGTTGTTCTGTAAATGTTATGATCTGGGTATGACTGAAGTCTGGAATAGCTGTAAAATTATGAATTAATATTTGCAGATATATACGCCGGTGGGCTTTGGTAAAAGCGTGTATACACGCTGGTTCGGTTCATCAGAGTAGTGTATACATTATGAGATATGATATTTGAGATTGCAGTTGGATCTGGCTGTTGTTGCAGAATTTTGGGTTCTACTATGTTGTTCTGGTGACTGTTTTTTAAATGACAGTATACTAAATGTTCAGATTGATTGGTTGATTATGATTTGCTTCAGTGATGATGGGACTTCAGTGATTTAGTTGTGGGTGATCCAGAGATCAATGATTGGTTAATGCATATGTATTTGATGGTTGTATTGCAGTGGTGATTGACTTTGAGCTTCAATGTTGTTGATGGGTCCAATATGAAAATTGGATGAAATGTGGCCTTCGTATTATGGTGTTGTGTTCCAGGAGTATTCAGTCTGAAAATTTATGAAATGTGGTCCCTGGAGGAAAAGAGAAAGTCATAGCCTTCAGTAGGTCGTTGCCTACGTACTGATAAACATATCGGCCAGTACAAGAGCCAGGGGGTTGGAGCTCCCTTCCAGTAGTAGCTGGAAAACAAGTGAAGGTTGGAGCCTTTAGTAGGCCGGCGCCTACGTACTAGTAAACAGATCGACTAGTACAAGAGCTAGGGGTTGTAGTTCCCTTCCAGTAGAAGCTGGAGAACGAGAGAAAATTGTAGCCTTCTGCAGGTGGGTGCCTGCGTACTAGTATGAGTCTGCACCAGTACAAGATTGTAAACAGGTTTTTCCTATATTAAAAAAAAGACAGTAGCAGGTGGTTTTTGTCATGCATTGGGTTTCCACCTTAAATCTTGGTGTTCATGTGTGTTTCTTATGTGTGTTTCTTACTGTTTATATGGTTAATGAAGTACTGATGCACTGATTAAAGATCAACATATGATGAATTAACTGAATCATAAGTTTGTTGGATATACGTTGGTTGCCTTAAACACAGTTGCGTGTACACGCGAGTTACCTTCATTGAAGTAGCATATATGAATTTGAGTATGAAAAGATAAAAGATTATTGATTTGACTAATACTGATTCACCCCCCCCCAGTATTATTTCCAACACCTCTTTGGTTATATGTAAATATGAACACCTCCCTAGTTAGGGAGTATTGAAGAATGTAACTAGGTTCGGTCTTCATAATTGTACTTTAAGTCAAAATGTAATAAGAAAGCAAAAAGAATTTTATTGTTAAATTGACTTGTTAAAGCATGGGTTTCATGCTTGGGTCAATTGTCATAGGTCAAACCTCCATTGTAGGCTTTAGGATTATTTACTTGAGTCAAAAAATCAAAGTTTGTTTGGTCAAAGACTCCTCCATCAAGTCTCCTTCAAGATGGCGTCAAATAAGATCAGCATCAAATCAGCTTCATTTAACAGAACTCAAGTCAGCCTCAACATATGAAGACACAACCCTTCAACAAATTTGTCGGCTTATTACACGTGGAGACAACTATATATACAAGCCTAAGACCTTTGCTCATAACACAATTTCGGACAGGAATTTCAGAGGATATATTTCGATGTCACTACAGGAGCTTGAATAGTGTACAAGGATGATCTTAGTGCTATCACAGAAGGTCGGATCTCAAAGACCATTCCAGCTTACAATGAAATGTTTTCGATGCTATTACATAGAAGAATAAGCTCGGATCTCTCTGAAATAAGTTCGGAAATCATAGGTGTTCTCTCGGTGCAATCACATGATAAAGGTTCGTTGCCAACACAGTGAGAAGGGTTCGATGCTATCACAAAGTGAAGGCTTCGGTGTTCTCACAATAAGAAAGTTTCGATGTCATCACAGTGAGAAGGTTTTTGTGGTATTGCAGTGATGATATCTCGGTGGCAAAAATTCGGTGCTAATACAATGACATGGATCTTGGTATACAAGCCCAATAAAAGGAAGATCAAACAAGGATGACTTGATGGAGGTAGTCTCGAGTCTAAGTTGTAAGGGTCTTGGTCGTCTCATCTTGAATCTAATGAAGAAAGAATTTTGACTAGGTTTTCCCCTAGTGTGGGGCTTTTCCCTAGCAGTGTGCCTACATCTTGTGTTCTCTTCTATTTGTTGCTTGGCATTCATCTTGATGATAAGAAAAGATAATTTGAAAGATCAAATAATAATAATCAAAACATCACAAGATGATGTCATAATAAGAGAAATCATTTAACTACCTCACTTTGGATTTCTCAACAGTCACAAAAGTCTTGGACGTTCCAAATTTGCCGATAGGCGTTGTCCAAATCAGATAGAAAGTTGCACACAAATCGCATCAACATAAACATCGCATCTTGCCGAGCAAATGTAAAAAGCGAAAGAGAGCAGGAAAGAGGTTCAATGCATCTGATGGCCAGGAGCAACTTGATATTCGAATAAGACAGAGTCCTTCGACATGCAGGATCGGGCATGGCACATCTGAGAAGCAGCTCACAGACTTGTCGGAGAGTCGGCAGATGCTCAATATACACTCTCTTGAAAACATCTAATGCCATGGGGCATCGTTTGTAGTATCTCTAACCCTAGTCCCTTTTATTTCATGTCATTAAATAGTTTTATTTCACGCATTTATATTATGTCTTTTATATTTCAGTTTGTTAGAGAATATTATTCTATTCAGACGAATTTATTATGTGTACATGATGATTAGGATATTGAATGGATATCTATTTGATGGACTTCTGTTTTCTTGGATGCAAGATTTTGGGGTTCTCACATTCCTTCGTGGAAGCAACTTGTCCACATATGGAGCCAGATGTTGCACACTTTTTGTCAAGGTTCCCAGGACGTAGATGTAGCTATTTTTTTCTTCAAATGAGAAAATCATCAAGTATTAGCACTACACGTTATTATAAACTCATTTTACAAATTTTTAATGTAAATCATTAGGGGAATTTTGAGGTCTAAAATGGGACTCCTAAGGAAATTATAAAAAAATAGTGGAAATAATAAAATAAGATTAGATTACATCATCAATCACGTTTTTTCATATATTTCTCATTTTTTGTGTAGCAAGGTCCATCGAAAGTATGCAACATGGGTACTCCTTGGATGAGGAATCAAATTTTGCATCCAACAAGTACTCCCGCTTGAAATTTGAGTAAAACATTAGGGAGATAAGTTGAAAATACGAGTTGAGAAAGTAGTTTTATTATTTTATTATTTTTTAATCTTTTTACTTTTTTACTCCAAAAAAGGTGAATAATCCCCCATGGTTGACATCATCATCTTGAATCCTATTGGTTCTTAGGAAGTTTATTTTGGTTGTACATTTTTCTTAGGAGACCCATTTTAGACCTCAAAATTCCTCTAGTGGATGCTAGTACAGCCTTATATGTATGTAACAACCTAAGTAAGCCTATTATTTTGGCAAAAGTTTCATCCTAGGAGGTTTTTTGTCTCGCTGACTTATCTGTGTTTCTAAACATGGATGGTCGGCAGGTTTTTTTATCATTGCTAGACATTACTGGCTTGTTATCTATTGAATCTAGGGTGTTTACCTCACTTCTATCATAATAGTCACTTATTGCTCATAAAAGGGTCATTGGAACATAAAGTGTATAAGTGTTTTCATAGTTCTATATTTTGTTGTTACTTGTTCCTAACATTTACATTGTGGAAGTGGCTAACATTGTATTCTCCTTGTGAGTTTATTCATATTTCACATCTAAATTGGCTTACTCACCAAAGCACTTAGATCATAAATCATCTTGGTGATAAGTCTCTTGGGCATATTGGTATCTTGTGAATCCGGTTGAGTTTCTCTTAATAATTGGCATTGAGTAATAAGATCACATATAATCTTGTTTGGAAACATTTTTGGTAACTATGATTGGCATCTTACAACTTTGTGGTTAATTGATAAGTGGATAAGTTGCTCTAATTGGTTAAGCATCTTGTGGATTAATCTCTAGTTGAAGCTTGGACTTATATCCTAAAGCACTTATCTTGTTTAAGAGTGTTATCTCATCTTTGTTAAGTACTCTTGCTTTAAGATAATTTATATCAAGTACTTAAACTAACATAAACAAATCTTAACTCAAGATAGTTTTCACTCATTATCGATGCATAAGCATCCTAGAACTTAGTTTGCATTAATAACTTACCTCCAAGCATAAGCTTGGTTGATAGATTCCTAGGGCAACCCTTTTCCAATTAGCTTGAGGGATTCAACTCTTCTTAGTGGTTAACACAATGACCTTGCAGTCGTCAGAGCCACAGTCTCTGCATTGCCGAAGGCACTAGGAGGTTGGAACACAGAGGGAGGTATCGTTAATCAGGCCACTACCTACTTCCCGTTGGCTTCCATCTCACAACCTACTCTAAAGATTGTTTGTCAAAACAGTTAAGGAAGAGGTTCAACTTAGACTAGGCCTTTAATCTAAAATTAACCAACACCCTTGCATCACACCTAACTCTTAGGAATTGCATCTCATATAGGTTAGTCTATCATATTAAGCACCGGGTGTCCATCCGAATACTTGGTCTAAATTTGTAATAAGCAAGAATTGTGCTCCATAAGGCATTGGTCTCATACTTACAATCTAATCTAATCATTAATCTTGCTAAATTCTACCGAGTAGCTAGGCCACTCATCCCTGTCTCCTAAACAAATTGATTCCCGACTTGTTTTTCTTCACCTCATTTCCATAGGGTCTACCCCCCATAGCCTGTTGTTTGGAGACGGCTAGAACGGAGTGGGCAGGGATCAGAGTGACAGCCCCCGCCCTGAGCGGTTGTCACGGTGCCTGTATAATTCAGGCGACAACAAGCCCAAAATTAAAAATAATAACAATCCATGATGATCATAATGACTCTCTGTTCTTTTTATAGCTTTTTTTGGGGGGTTTTCCCTCCTAAATTCAATTTTGAGTGACCTGCAAGTTTCCTTCCATTTGCCACAAATTTAACTTTTGCTATCTAATGTTACCTGAGTAACATTAAATGATTTGACGAAACCCTATCAAGATTCATCATCAGGAAGTCCCAGAAAAATCTCTCCTCTGTTGTTGTGCGAATCGCGTGACCTAGCCTGGGCTCCCGCTGCTCACAACCGCCTTCTAGCGTCCTCCTGCCAAATCAATGGAGCAAATGGACCCTCCAGAAGATGGAGATCCATCATCAGATCATCAACAGGAACATGAAGACTCTGCAAACACGTTTGCATCCCTCATCTCTACCATGGGACCTCCAAAAAACATGCCATCATTAACCAAGTTTGTTAAGAGACTGGATGATATTCCTGAGATCTCCCTTCCTCCGACTCTCCCTCGATGAGCAGCACTGTCCCTTGCAGAACATGGCTTGGTTGGCCAGTTCACAGGTTTATGGCCATCACCCAAGTCTGTTCAGAAATGGGTAGAAAAAAACTGGACATCGTTAATCAATGGGAAAATCTCCATACGATTTTGTGGAAGAGGGTATTATACCTTCCATTTCGAAACAAAAGAAGATCGTGATTTAATCTTCAAGAATGGCCCATAATTCATGGACATGAGAGGACTATATTTAAACCGATGGACTCTTGATTTTGACCCTAAAATGGATATCCCCAACGTTGTGCCAGTATGGGTCAGATTACCACATCTTCCTCTTCACTGTTGGGGAGATGAATCAGTAAAAGCTATTGGGAATGCAGTGGGGAAATACATCGATAGATGTGAACCAAAAGAGAATATGCATGCATGCACCAGGATCTGCATAGAAGTGGATTTACGGAAAGGCCTCCTGGAAGCAATAAAGATCAAAGTCGACCAATGGACGCATATACAACAGCTGGACTACGAACAAATCCCCTTCAAGTGCAAGGTATGTCATGAATACGATCATTTTGCAAATAGACGTCCAAAAAAGAAGGAAAATGAAAATGCAGAAAAACCGGAAAACAAATGGGAACAAGTCAAGCGGAAGAAATCTTCCAACAAACAGCCCCTCCCTTTCTCATCACAGCCTCAAGCATCCACTGAACCCTACTTGCCCTCACGCAACACAGAAATCCCCTCGTCTCTTATAAACCCCAATCCCTTTGGTCCCTTGGAAGAGCCATCAGCTCCCCCCTCTCCACAATCCCCCCCACACCCACCCAGCTCCCCTATCATGCCATCAATCCCTATAAACCTCCGCTCTCCCCCTCCCCCATCAATGGATCGAATATTAACCAGAAATCAGTCCAAGGAGTCCCTCCAAACCTTTGAACATCAAAAAAAAGGAAGAAAATCTAACAAGGAGTTGAGAGATGAAGCAGCAGCTAAGGAGATGGCACTAGGCACGCAGCAACCAATGGATTCCTTCTTTGGAAAAAGTTCTGGGAATAATGACAAAAACCAAAATCAGCATAGAGGGAAAGGTCCCTCATCCCATCAAACAAATAAGTAATGATCATGGTCTCCTGGAATTGTCGTGGACTGGGAACACCCTTCAAAGTGAATGCAGCAAGAGATATATTAGCAAAAGAAACCCCATATATATATTCATGATCCAGGAGACCAAAACAAGCAGCCAAGAATCAGAAAAAATGATAAAAAATTTAAAAAACTATGAAGGAACAGTAGTACAGGCCATAGGGGCCTCAGGAGAAATCTGTACACTATGGAAGAAAGGAAAATGGGAAATGATGCAACAAAAAAAGGAGCAACATTAGATCAGAACAAACCTAAAGGAAATAAACACCAAGGAGCAATACAGCTTCATCAACATTTATGCCCCAAATCACTACAGGGAAAAGAACAATGCTGGAGCACAGTACAAGGAACTCTAAATGAAACTCAAAATAGAAAAGTGATCCTAAGAGGGGACCTTAACTTGGTTCGAAATATTGAGGAGAAATTTGGAGGGTCCTACCATGCAGATCCATCCAGGGAGGCTCTGGAAACAATCATGGAACAAAACAAATTAATTGATATCCCACCAAGCAATGGAAAGTACACATGGAATAAAAGGGTGGGAAAAAGCAATATAAAAGAGAGGTTGGACCGTATATTAGTTCAAGAAAAAATCATCTCAAGTTTCAACTCAACAAGATCAAAAAAAATTCACACCACGACATCAGACCACAAGCCGGTGGCAATCATTTTGGGCAAAAATGGATAACCAAGGGTCTTTACCTTTCAAGTACAGCGCAATATGCGACAGCAATGAAGACTTTAGAAATCTAATTTCAGAAGTTTGGGCACAGAAGGTCACAGGTTCGCCTCACTTTGTGTGGGAAACAAAATTAAAAAATTTGAGAATAGAAGTGAAAACTTGGGCAAGGGAAAATGAAATGCAAAATAAAAAAATGAAAGCAGAGCTGAATAAAAAAATGGACAGCATGCAAGAGGCAAAGGAAAATAAAGAGGAGGATAAACAAGACTATCTACAAGAAAATGAACTTTTTTGGGAAATTTACAAAGAAAATAGAAAAGAAGAAGAAGAGATGAGAATGAAGTCAAGAAGTCTTTGGTGAACGCAAGGGACAAAAACACAACATTTTTTCACAATTCCATGCAAATAAGACGAGCAAGAAATCAGATTGACAAAATCCAAGTGGATGGGCAAGAAACTAAGGGAGCAGAGGTGCTGAAAAAAGCAAGCACATAATCACTTTAAAAACCTCCTGACAAATGAAAGAAATAGCAGACTATGAGAATTTCCTATAGCACACTCAAAAAAAGATAAGAGAAACACAGAATGCAGAAATAATGAAAGAAATCTCAGACGCAGAAGTAATGGCAACAATATGGAGCGTCCACCCAGATAAGGCACCAAGCCCAGATGGATTCACAATAGTCTTCTATAGGCAACACTAGAAAACCATAAAAAAAAGACTTCTTAAGAATGGTAAGGAACGTATTCAAAAAAAAAATGGGACTCAACACAAAATCTTCTTATCTGGCATTAATTCCAAAGGAATCCAATCCCCCCACCTTCAGCAGATTCCGACCAATCTCCCTATGCAACTCTTCCTACAAGATAGTAACAAAGATCATAGCAAACAGAATCAAGAAAGTGCTTCTAGAAATAATATCGGAAAATCAGGGAGGCTTTGTTCCAAGCAGGCAGATTATCGATAATGTAATTGTTGTCCAGGAAGCCATTCACTCAAGCATACAGAGAAAAGAAAAAAGAATTATCATAAAACTAGATATGGCTAATGCTTTTGACAAGGTCAGTCTACCATATCTAATGGTTGTTCTAAAAAAATTCGGGTTCTCAAAAGAAATTATAGAGGTCATCCAGGCATGCATTACAGACCCGTGGATAGCACCACTTATAAACGAACGACCAAGTGACTTCTTCCAAAGCTCAAGAGGTTTGAGACAGGGGTGCCCTCTATCTCCTTTCCTTTATATCATAATGGCAGATACTCTAAGTAGAGCACTAGAAAAACAAAGGAGAGAAAGAACCAATATTGGACTGCAAATCACAAAAGGAGTCAAAAGCATTAATCACTCTCTGTTTGTGGATGACACACTCTTGTTGGGAGGGGCTTCAAGCATAATTGCTAGAAGATTTAAAAACGTTCTGAACAATTTTTTGCAGGTCTCTGGTGGTCTCTTAAACAACACAAAATGCAGAATATATGGCTGGAATACCTCTCCCAGAACCATGCAACGAATCTCACAGACCCTTGAGATCCCTATTCAAGAAAGATGGACTCACTTCTTTTATCTCGGACTACCCATCTCAAAAGAGAATTTGAAAGCAGAGCTATGGATCAAACAAATTAAAAAAATGAAAGAGAAAATCCAAAAGTGGGGTATGATGTGGTTGAACATGGCAGGCAGGGTAATTCTAATTAAAGCCTTACTCACGGCGCTCCCAATTTATCAGTATGCCACAATTCTAGCACCGGCAAGTGAACATAAGCAAATGGAATTAACAGTAAGAGGATTCCTCTGGCAGGGAGGGAAACAAGAGAACAAAACGTTTAGTTTGGTAAAATGGGAGCAAGTAATATTACCGTATGAAAAAAGAGGCTTATCTATAAGACTGCCTGGCCTAATGAATGTTGCATTAGGAATGAAAATCATATGGAGAATGATAACAGGTAAGGAGAGCTGGTGGAAAAAAACTCTAGCCACAAAATACATGAACCACTCAAGAACAAATTCATTCACTGAAAATATTCCAACAAGACCGTGCACACAAGTTTGGAAGCTTGTGAAGAAGATAACACCTCTAATCAGCAATCATATTTCTAAAATTCCAGGCAATGGAAAAACGGTCTTAATATGGGAGGATAGAATTATGGGGAAGGAGCCCATAAACCTCCACCCGGGCAATGAAGACATTCAAAAATGGATGCATGATAGAGGCCTGAAAACTCTACACTCAATCTCCAAATGGGAAAATCGAAATTGGCAAGAATGGCACATCACAAGAATTCCCCCAAATTTGAAAGGTCAATAGGACAGCTTTAGGCAACACCTCAAAGGAGCAGCACCAACAAGCATCAAGGAAGAAGACACTTTTGCATGGGATCCAAGCGGAGGATGCTACACAGTTAAGACCGGCTACATAGCTCTCCAAGAACAGCAGAACCAACAAGAATGGGCACTATAGAAGTCAGTATGGAAGATTGAAAGTCTCCCTAAAATCAAAATCTTCATATGGACCCTGTTAAAAGGGAAAATTATCACCACCAAAAACCTCAAACAAAAAGGTTTTTATGGTCCATCCAGGTGTCCGATGTGCCTGAAGGAAGAAGAGACTATTCAGCATCTCTTTCTGGACTGTATGGTAACAAAAGAATGTTGGAAACAACCATCAAGCCCCCTGGAAATCAACCTAAATTTTTCCAAAACTTTTTTGGATTTTTTTCGAGAAGGGAAAAAGGCAACGATAAATAGGTTCTGGGAATGTCTCCCAGCAGTTCTATGCTGGCAAATTTGGCTCTCAAGGAATAAGAGCATTTTCAAAGATCAGGCACCAAGAATAGGGAGAATATTATCCAAAACATGGGGCCTGACATCTGAATTCCTAAATATGAAAGGCACCACAGCAATTGACTACAATCTCCTACAGCAAGAAGAAAGGGACTAAATCAGTAAAGGAACAATAAAAAACAAAGGAAATAAAAGTCTCATGAACACTCCTACAGCCCAGAACTAGAAAATCCGACTAAATGAAGAAGATTTTACAACCTGGAAAGAAAACCAAAAAATACATTGCTTGTCTTTGATGGGGCATCTAAAAAAAACCCGGGGAAAGCAAGTGTTGGAGGTATTATAATTGACCCATGGGGGAAAACTATGGTCTCCTATGAATGGGGACTGGGAGAAACTACAAACAACAAAGCAGAAGCCTACAGTGTGCTACTGAGCTCAGGGATACTCAAAAAAAGAGTCATCAAAGACCCAATAATATTGAGAGACTTAGCGATCATCATAAAAGCAATGGCAAGCAATAAAAATCCTACAAATGCAGCAATGAATAGGATATTTAAACGAATAAGGAACAACCTAGACAACGCAGGCAAGGTTACATTTAAGCATATTTTAAGAGAGCATAACAAAACAGCAGACCATTATGCTAATAAGGCAACTAATAGAAGGGAAGGAGATATCAGGGAAAATGAGGAGTTCTATCATAATTCAATCCCTTAGCTCTATCAAATCAGTTATCATGATAAAAATCACACTCCTTAAAAAAAGCCAGAAGATTAACAAAAAGATCAGTCAAAGGACAACAACAAATCAGTTTAGAGATATTCCAGCAGCTCAATCCACAAGGAAATCACGTGAATCACAACAAAAAATCCTGAGAGTATCCAATTTTGATATCAGTCCGAAGACCAAGGTGGATAAGCATTTCGTTCATTGGAACGGTGATGCGAATTGTCTTCTCCACGACAATCATTAATGTCGACTCCCCTCCTTAAATCGTCAGCATTCCCCTTCACCCCTTCATTGCAACCTGGTCAAAGAGAATTCTGAAATCATTCCTTTTCATTCCTCTCATCGATCTCAAGAAATCTTCGCCTCGCACTCTCTTCATCTGATTAATATTTTGAGTCCCTCACCTCTTAATTCTTATCCATCTATTCATCGCTATGAGCCTTCCTCCATAAGTGTAAACATTGGATACACTTCTCTGTGCGCAAAGGATCATAAGAAGTGCTCATATATCAGTTATCTCCATTGCCCTCCCTTATCAAAGCACGAGATTTCCCCTCCATCTCTCAATCGTAACAACGTTAAGAAGATCATAGTAGCCTTTGCTTCCAGTTTGCCCCATCGACTCACTGGATCCTCAGCACATAAAAATCTGAGCACCTCACCCATCAGCCCTCTTTCAGCCATTCATTTCGACCACTCTGTTTCTCTAAGTGAGAAAGATATTAAGAAAGAGCTCTCCTTCAATCCTAAAGTCTACAAGGCAACCCAATGCAAAGCCAACAGTGCCTCCAACAGCAGTAAGGAAGTTTTACAACGCTCTTCAACAGCAAAAAGGGAGGGGAAAAAGAAAGCAGAGGAAGAGACACCATAGCAAGGGAAGAGAAAAAAGACTAAGGAACAACATTCACAGGAAATACAAGAAGCACTCCAAAATCACAAAGAAACAAGCTATAAAGATGGAATTTAATCCGGTGGAGAAAGCTGCCAAGAATGACGGTTGTCCCACCTATAATCCCAACAAATTCATGATAGGCAAGCTCCAAGTCAGGATCTCAGATCAGAGATGCAAATGGAAATTAGCTACCAAAAGAAGAACTTTGAGAGTCAGAAAGCGAAAATAATCGCATTAAAAAATAAATGTGTGCATCTAGAAGAAGCTGTGGCTTTCATCAAAAACTCCACCCTGAGTAAGGAGGGAGAAAATTCAGTTTGTCAAGGCAAAAAGCAGAGATCCCATTAGGAGCACTTAGTAAACCAATAATAAGCATTTCCAAGTACTACAATAGATATCAAGTAATATGTTTTGTAAATTTATCTTGTTATTAGACCAATATGTAAGGTAATATGCCAGAATAGTTATAGGTACCAATAGAATTTTGGGACTCAAGCACTGTATCAGGGACTGCGTTCCCATTTTCCTTCTAAAGCTTGACTCCAATCTCTCACGAATGTAACAGGAGCACGCTCCTTTTTCTCTTTTTTTGGAAATACAAACTTAACTGATCTTGTCAAGAAACAAAAAAAAATGATTATAGCCTATGGGGTTAAATAGGCTACTACATCCTCCCTTCGGCAGTTAATTTGAAGAGATCATTACAATCTAATCTCATATGAACTTTCTAGTGAATGAACCTTCTAGTTAGTGGAACCTTCTAGTAAGGCTTCCTACAATCATTGCTTTCACACAGTATGGCTACCTATCTAACATTATCTCCTTTGGGCCCTGTTGCCGCAAAATCTAGCAGGCCTGGTGCAAAGCCTCACTAGGCGGATCTAGACCTTAGGGCAATGAGAGATGAGCTATCGTTATCACCTCAACCACCTTTCTCCAAATATTTAGTGGTATTCAACCGCAAGGGAGGATTCCCTAAAACAGTCACCTAAAGAATATTCAATAAGAATGGCTCAAGGGGAAGGATAAGGTCTAAAGATCAGGATACAGTACTAATAGAGCCTAGATGGCATATATAATCTTTACCAAAGTCCAGGCACTCTACCCCAAAACCAATTAAGTTAATTATAAGGAGTTTATAAGTTAGGGTTTTGCATATTTTCAATGATAAGGTATGTGATGTCATATAACAGTCAAAAGAAAAGATCTTATAATGATAAATCAACAAAGGATTAAGACCTTCGGGTTTTGCATATTTTCAATGATAAGGTATGTGATGTCATATAACAGTCAAAAGAAAAGATCTTATAATGATAAATCAACAAAGGATTAAGACCTTCAATTAGATATAAAGGACTATGGCATCCACTTCCTTGTGAGGGGAGATTTTAAATTTAAGAAATGCACAATTGGAGTTCTCTTAAAGGATTCAAAGAAAATAATTTCAAATATCATAAAGGAGCAAGATTTCAAGATAATTTAGCAATTTATATCATGGCACAAGTAGAAACCCTACTACACAAATACAACATGCAAAATACAGAAAAATATGCAGTAAACATACAAAATTTTCCACCATAATCACTTCAATCAACCCAAGAAACCATCCTCAAGCAAAATACCATCTCCAAGGGCAATTCGTATGATAAAAAATCACATTTTGGCCAAGTAGAGAGACAAGGACTAATGCACACTCTAAAAGAGAGGAGAGTGTGATGGTATGCTAAAACGAAATAAGGCCTCCTCTATTTATATGAGGTCTAACATGCTTTATTTCCATAATTTTACAAGCAAAGCCCTAAAACAAGTTTGCTTAAATGTTCAACAAGAGTAAGGTCACCAGTTGACCTCAATATAGTTGAAAAACAGCATAAATTCCAAAAATAGCCCACATGTATAATGATCTCCACCATGATGTCATCCTCCATAAATGCTCAAGATGCCTCAAGCAAGTGACAAAACGGATCATGGGTGCTCCTCCAAGAAATGCTCAAAGTGCATGGATATGTCTCCATAAAGTGCTCTTAAACCCTAACGTCATCCACATTATTCCTTGTGTCACCATTTTTGGCATAAGAGGAGTGACATGGCATCATCATATGCAAGAGTTGGACTCCAAAGGTGATGTGCAAGCCCTCCCATGTCATCTCAATGATAACTGACCATCGTCTAGGCTCTAAAACAAGCAACGCCCATCAAACGGTGTCAAGGGCAGCCTGGGGGCATCCTAAGTCCATCTGGGCATATCATCAAGTAGTCCAATGCCCAACCTCATTGGCTCAGTGTTTCAACATCTGGGGGTACATCTGGGGGTCAAGTACCATATGGAATCATCTCATAGCCCAACACTCATCTCTAGACGCTGCATCATGAAGTTCAAAATTGCTCTTTGAATGAGGTACAACAACCTTTGGGGTGTTGCGAAAGGGGATCAAGCCCATCCCTTAAGGGGTCTCTACTATTGTGATAACATCACGTAATCAAAACCTCTCAAGATCAAATGAGATCATTAATCATTAGGGAAAAAAACCATTAAAGCATCATAGTGGATCATATCTAATGTTAGGGGCGCAAGAATACTTCACACAAAACTCACCTTCAAATGTCTAACTAAATCAAGACCTATAAACAAGTTATCTCACTTATATTAGGGATGATTAGGTCAACAACCCTACGTTTCCAACCCTAAAGGGGAGTGATATGTCCCAAGTTAACCCATCAATCCATATGTGTCTCTGATAATGATAGTTATAGAATGGGGAACACTTCAGGGTAAGCGCTATAGTCACTAGAAGGTTCATTAAAGTAAAAGGTGCACCAAAAGGGTGGAAAAAGCAGTCTGAGGAAAGGGGTGGGTAACTCATGCCACCATGATTTCTCCCTCCATGCATCTATATGCTAGAAGGTTCCATCACTAGAAAGTTCTTAGATGTTAGTAGAACTACATAAAGAAGTAGAAGCAATATAATGAGATGTATTGTGAATTTTATTGTAATTGAATCAAGTGTTGCTTATGGAGTGATTTCCTTCCTTCAGGAATAATTAATGGTGTTACCCTACCTCAAGGATTTTCTCTGCAATTAATCCATTCATCCTTTTGTTATATGTTGTGTAAATCTATTGTGTGGATCTGTTATATGCAAGTTAAAGTCTATATTCCATTTTCAAACCTATTGACTTACATGACAATGTGGGGAAGAAATGAATTAAGCCCCCTCTACAATATCTTTTCATACAAGAAACATTATTCATGTAATGGGTAAGAACCCCAACACAGCTAAATCAACCCAACCCATAGGTCTCATCTATATTACCTAATGGAATGGAAAAAGATTGTGTAAATTAATGTCCCAAGGGGATTTTTTCCCTTAAGGTTTCAAAACATGGAATGTATTGCACTCATAACACAGCGTTATTCACAACTTTCCCAATGTCAATTAAAATGCAACAATGGACGGATAAGCAATATCAACAAGATACATAGGCAATATTAAAACTTCAATAGCTTACACTAGTTCCACTTTAACAACCGTTTACTTGGGTTGTTACACCCTACAATATCAATCCCCTCAATACTGATAATACAGTTGCAACCACAAATAAAACCCTAAGCAATTCAATTGTTCCTAATATCAACTTACAATGAAGTCCTCCAATCAAGCTCTATTACTCTTAATGATACCTTCCACGGTGACTTCATGACTCTTCAAGCCAGACACTAATATTCATTAGAGATCTTTGTTGTGTTGTGTGGACTCAGGTTCCTTTCTAGCCAAGCAGAACTCACCAATTAAGTCGTGCTTCCTCCAATGTTTGTGGTTGCAATTGATCCACAGTAAAGGCTTTCAGCAAGCCTCCCTGACTGTGACAATGACCTTAGGGAACCTCGTTGTCTTGAATAAAGGTCTTCAATTGACATGGCTACCTTCTTATCTACCTCGTTGTCTAAGACAGGGACATCAGAGAACCTTACAGTCTTGAATAGGAACCCAAACCAGTCTAGTTGCCCTAACAGCGTTAGGAGGATACGCCACCCACAAGCAATGCCCTAATTGTTAGGCCACAACCTTGAATTGTCCTTAGGAAAATGAATTGGCCACAGATGTGTCCTGTTGTCCTTCACTAACTTGGATAAGGTGGGATACTCTTTGCTACCTTGACAATTTGCCACAAAATCTCTTCAATTAACTTTAGTGACCAGACATACTACAAAAAGACCTATGTTGTTTTTAAATAGAACTTGTTGACCCAAAGAATAACCACAGAGAAATTACTTCTTTTCTAACCAAAACAGGCTCGAGTTGCTCCAAGAGATTATGTTGTAACATAATAGAGGAAGCAGGAAACTAGCTGGGGTGGGATCACCTCCACCGAAACTAGTCAAGAAAAAAAGGGGTCTTAAAACCCTCAGAGTCGGTAGCTCAAAAAAAACAAAGATATTCCAATCCAAATCAATGATGATCAAATGAGTCTATCTCTCCTTCATTTATAGATTTCTCATGGGGGTCTTTCTTCCTTAATCTAATGTGAGGGGTTACAAGTATAGCCCTCAATTTTGGCTTTTTGCTCTAGCTATCCCAAAATTTACCCAATGTTGCCCCAAAACATTAGATAATGGGTTTCCCCCATTATCAAAGACTATAAACTACAAGGTTGGATAGGATATTTCGTCCACCAATGGGCAATTAATCAAAGGAAACATTACATTCTAGCTCTACTACATTAATGAAATAAAAGCTTCCAACCATTGCTCTTGTGTTTATTGTGCCAGTTTTCCTCATGAATATTAATTTAAACATATCGGATCTGTTCTAAATGCCTAACAATTTTGTTGTACAAAATTTGTAGCCACGAGAAAGAGTTCATAAACAACACTCCCTTAGATGCAAATCCTCTTTCCTCAGTTATTTGTCTTGCAAAAATAGATTATGGTGCCTATGGTTTAGAATATCTGTTCTATGGCCAAATCCATTGAATCTCCATGTTATTTTTCTTTTTAATGACTCCCGAAACTAAAAATCAGATGTTTGTTTTAGTTATTTGAGCCTACCACTATTGCTTTCTTAAAATCTGACTTGTACATTCTAAGAGGATATATGATTCACTGAGGGTATCCCCCCTCCTATGCAACAGTCGGCTCAAAAGTCTAAAGTAGTGGTGGAGTATCCTCCACATATGACTTAGCATTGTTTCTATGCAAGCAAGTACAACTTAGGGGGAAACAGTTAACTTAATTAAAAAAAGGGAATCTATTCTAATTATGGAAAAAACATAACCAAAACAAAACTTGCTATAGTTAGAGAAGTTGATGAAGATAGATTTCCAATTGCTGATATTAATCAACTATGTCTCTCTTAGAGGTGTTAAAATGTGCAACTAAGGCCAAATTCCACTTTGGGCAGCTCATTTGCTGAAGATGATTATTGGATTGAATTCCTCTTTTCGAGAGGACCAAAATCGATCTAAAGATAACTGAATTTGGACAAGGAGAATTATGTTTTTGAAGTGAATCCCACACATGCAATTTGTCAAGGTCGACCTCACCATCATGTAGGCTCATGAAGCCCAAGAGACATGTCTTTTGACGCACGTTGACTCATATAAATAAGAGTGACCTCAAACCTCATTTGGCATCATCACAACTCATCAAATCTTCTCTCTCGTCGTCTGATTGGGTTGTACAAGTTGCAGGCACCCTATTTCTCTCACACGTGCAGATTTCAGGAGGCAGTTTGACTGGGCATTGACTTTATGTTTCAACAAAAGTTTGACTAACATTGATCGAGGCTCTCTTAACCCAATTTGATTGCGATTTTTGATGATTTGACTCTGTTTAAATAGGTCGCATTGACTAGCACAGGAACCAAGTAATTTTGGGTTGTTTGACCTGCATTAACCGCGGACATGTTTGGCAGTAGGGTTGACTTCATGTTGACCAAGTTTGACTGCTGATTTGTTGACTATTTTGGGCTGACTTTAACCAATCAAGTTCCTCTCTCCTTTGACCGAGTTGTTTTGGAAGAGTTTGACCAAAATTTCATTGTTGTTGACTTTCTAATTAGGACAAAATTTCACTGTCGTTGACTGAGGGCAAAATTGCATATTCGACTAGGTTGTTTTGGACAGTGATATTGGATCATCAAATTGGCAAGTCAATTTTGACTTTGACTTTGTATTAGTAGTGTACACTCTCTCTCTGCTGCACATTTGATACTTATAATAAGAGGAATTGATCAAGAGTTTTCCCCATCTTGGGGTTTTTCCATGGCATTAGCCAAATATTGGTGTTCTCTTGTCTTGGCTTGTCTTCTATATTTATTTTTATGTTTTATCTACAGTTACTGTCAATGTGAATTAATGGTTTATGTGATTACTATTGGAAATTAAGTGGAAATTATCATTGGGCTAATAAACAAAGATTGAAGTAATTGTTGCAAGCATAGAGCATAACATTGTTATCTAAAATTAACATGGAATCAGAGCCCAGGTGAGGACAAGCCCAAGCAAGAGAGAGAAAAGCAATCACTAAGATATTTTTTCGACAAAGAATATTTGACAAGTCTCCATGGCCTCTACATCTTACTTCAAGATTGAGGACAAGCTCAAAGACAAATTTGACTATCATGCATGGAAGATGACTTTGGACCTGACTTTGGAGGAGCATGAAGTATTGGACTATGTGCAGAAGAAGTGGTGTAGCCTCTTTCAAATGCACCTGCTACTGCGAGAACGAACTATAGAAAAGGTGAGGTCACTTCAAAAAAATTATAATTGACTCCATTCAAAAGCATTTGGGTGCCTGTATTTCTGATTTGAGAACTTCTAAAGAAATGTATGATAAGTTGGTTGGGATGTTCAAAGTGAACAATGCAAATCAAATCCTCTTTCTCAAAAATAAGTTCAAAGATATCGAGATGAATAAAGGGGAGTCTATCCCATCCTACTTCATGTGAATAACTCAAATCAAGAATGACTTGCTATCTATTGGAGAAGTTATTTTTGACAGGGAGCTCACTCTCATTGCTCTTGGAGGTTTTTCAAGACCATGGGATGTATTTGTCGCCACCATTCTCAACAATGACAGGATCCCTGAGTTGTTAACTAGATGCACTCAAGAAGAGACAAGGATGATAGAGAGAGATAAATCCAAAAATGGAAATGAACCTATTGCTTTCTCTACCCATGCAAATAGGAAGAATGATGTTGGTCCAAGCAAACGGGGTCAAGGATATAAGAAGGGATTCAAAGGAAGAGGCAAAGGAAGATGCTACAATTGTAACAGGTTCGGCCACTATGCTAGAGAGTGCCCTCACAAGAAGAATCCTCCAAGGGATGATAACAACAACAACAAAAGCAATGGAAATCAAAGGAACAATAGGTATAACAACAAAGGAAAGAGGAATGCTCCAGCTGCTCGATATGGAAATGGTCGACCTCCCAATAGGACAAGAAATATCAGGTGTGATGAAGATTAAGTTGGACCAAAAAAACAATCTTCCTTGATCATTCGAAAGGAAAGATCGCGCGCTCCTCGCCATGGCCGCGCCCTGAGCCCCTCCTGCCTCCCCGTGCCTTGCAGCCTGGCTGCGAGGTCTGTCTGCGATCGGGCCTCCCGCCCCTGAGCCCGCCATCTCCCTCCCTCCCCCTTCCCCGTGTCTCCTCTCTCCCCCTCGCCTTTCCTGACCTCGACCCTGCCTCTCCTTGCTCCTGCGCCTAGCAGCTATTGCTGCTAGGTCGCCTGCCTCTGGCTGTTCCCCGACCATGGCGGCCTTGGGCCCTTCTGGACCGGATCAGGTCGATCTTATGAAATCTTTTGCCTCCCTCACCCAGGAGAACTCCTCGGAGAGGATCAGACCAGTTACTTCTCGCTTCGTCAAAAAAATGGATGAGATCCCAGAAATTCCGCTCCCCCCTGCCCTTCCCCGGAGAACGGCAGTTGCTCTAGCTGATAGAGGTTTGGTTGGTCAGTTCACAGGTTTATGGCCCTCCCCACGCACTGTTCAGCGATGGGTGGAAAGAAACTGGAACTCAATCGTGCAAGGCAAGATAGCGATCCGCTTCTGCGGAAGAGGGTTTTTTACGTTCCTATTCGAAACAGTGGAAGACAGAAACCTAATCTTCCGGAACGGCCCATATTTCATGGATACTAGAGGCCTTTACCTGAACAGATGGACACCGGATTTTGACCCGGAGATGGATGTCCCCAATGCAGTTCCTGTCTGGGTCCGGCTCCCGCATCTCCCTCTACATTGCTGGGGAGATGAATCAGTGAAGGCAATTGGAAACGGAATAGGGAAGTATATTGACAGATCGGAACCAAAGGAGAACATGCACGCATGCGCAAGAATCTGTGTAGAAGTGGACCTCGGGAAGGGACTACCAGAAGCCATCAAGCTCAGAGTTGACCAATGGACGCACCTTCAGCAAGTCGATTACGAACAGCTCCCCTTCAAGTGCAAGGTATGTCACGAGTATGGACATTTTGCCAATAGATGTAGTAAAGCAAATGCAAATGTTTCTGATTCTAACCCTGAAACAACTGAGGAAGCCTGGGAAACCGTCAAAAAGAAGAGGCCCAACCCTCCTAAAGGAAAACTCATCAACCCTAGCCCCCCCCCTCTCCCCCTTCTCCGTCAAGGCCGAACATGCCCGCCTCCTCCAACCCATTTGAAACCTTATCAGAAGCTGACCCTCCTTCCCCCCCCCCCTCCCCGAGAGTCCCCCCTGTCACCCCCGCCTCCCCCCCGCCTTCCTCCCCCCCTCCCTCCTCCCCCCCACACACTATAGAGAGAATATTAACCCGGAACAAGTCTAAGGAAAGCAACACTTCCGTAGAACCACCAAGGAAAGTCGGAAGGAAAACAAATAAGGAAGTAAGGGATGAGGCGGCAGCAAAAGAAATGACAACAGGGATTCAACAGCCAATGGATACTTATCTGGATAAGATGAAAGGAAATGGCGAGAAAGGGAAAGAGAAAGGAGGTCCTCAAAACAAATTATTTAAGTAATGAATCTGGTCTCTTGGAATTGTAGGGGGATGGGCTCCTCCCTCAAAGTCAACGCAGTCCGTGACCTTCTTAAATCAGAACACCCAGACATCCTCCTCCTCCAGGAGACCAAAATTAATGAACAGGACTTCAAAAACTACCTAAAGAATAACAGAACTTATGAAGGAATAGCAGTTAGCGCAGCTGGTGCCTCAGGGGGCATAGGGACCATTTGGAACAAACAAAAATGGAAATTGTTAAATAAAAAACAAAGCAGCTGGTGGATCCGCTCAGATATTCAAAACATAACAGAGACAGAAGAATATACTATCTATAATGTCTACGCCCCCCCACACTATCGAGACAAGGATGCCTGTTGGAAGTCAATTGCAGCAGACCTCCAAGAAACTCAAGGACGGAACCTTTTTCTAGGGGGAGACCTAAATTTAATAAGGAATGCTGATGAAAAGATGGGGGGAAACTTCCTGGCTGATCCCTCTAGGGATGCCATTGAGGAAATCATTCTAAATCACAATTTAGTGGACTTCCCTCCTCAGAATGGGAGATTCACCTGGTCCAACAAGAGAGCAGGTAGAAACAACATTAAGGAAAGACTGGACCGAATTCTCGTCCAAGACAGAATAGTGGTTAAATTTGCATGCATCAAAAGTCTCATTATCCAAGGGAGCTTCTCAGACCATAAGCCTGTAGCACTCAAATTGGATAAAGGAGAAAATCTGGGTCCGCTACCATTCAGATACAACAAAGCGTGGGAGGATCAGGAAGATTTCCGAACTCTGATTAAAGAACATTGGTCAACAGAGATCAGAGGGTCCCCGCACTATGTCTGGGAATCCAAAATAAAGATTCTGCGTTGGGCCATCAAACAGTGGGTCAAAACCAAGGTAATAGAAGAAAATCGAAACAAATCTGCACTCCAAGCCAAACTCATGCAGTGGGATCAAGGGAAAGACAGCAGACAAGACACGGAAGAGGAGCAGATCCAAGAGATGGAACTCCAAAAGGAACTGTACAAGCTGAACAGAAAAGAGGAAGAGGAACAAAGACAAAAGTCAAGATGTCTATGGCTCAAGTCGGGAGATAGGAACACCTCCTTTTTCCACAACAACTTGAAAATCAGGAGAGCAGGTAATAATATAGATAAAATTTCTGTTGATGGAGTAGAAATAAAAGAGCAAAAGGAAATCATGGAGGCTGCGTCTGCTCATTTCCAAGATCTCCTCACCGCGGGCCAGCAAAGCAGTGATGGCATGGAAATTCTTGACACGATGGAATGTAAAACCTCTGAAGATCAAAATTCTGAGCTGGACAAGGAAATTACTGAGGAAGAGATCGAGCAAACAATGCGCAATATGGCCTCAGACAAGGCCCCGGGACCCGATGGTTTCACTGTGGACTTCTACAAGACACACTGGGACACCATCAAAAAGGATTACATCAGAGTTGTTAGAAATTTCTTCCAAAGATGCAAGATGGGCAGTGGAATAAAATCCTCCTTCCTTGCCTTAATTCCTAAAGATCCCAACCCTCTCTCCTTTAATCGTTTCCGTCCTATCTCCCTCTGCAACGTCTCCTACAAAATAGTAACTAAGATCCTTGCTAACAGGCTCAAATCCATCCTTCCTACCCTTATCTCTGAGAACCAAGGGGGCTTTGTCCCGAAGAGACAAATTGCTGACAATGTAATTCTCATCCAGGAGGCAATTCAAAGTAGCATCACTAGGAATGAAAAGGGTATGATAATGAAGTTGGACATGGCCAATGCTTTTGACCGAGTAAATCACTCTTTCCTCCAGGCAGTCCTTAAAAAGATGGGAATATCAGAGCTCTTTATAAGCAGGGTCCGGGAGTGCATTTCGGGCAATTGGACCGCCCCCCTCATAAATGGAAGGCCCAGCAAAGCTTTTAAAAGCTCTAGGGGCCTGAGGCAAGGGTGCCCGCTCTCTCCTTTCCTCTACATTCTTATGGCGGAAGCTCTTAGTTCGAAGCTGGAAAATCTGAGGAAGAAAAGAGAAATAACAGGGATTGAAATTGTCAGAGGATCGAAAGGTATCAATCATTCTCTGTTTGCGGATGACACCCTTCTCATAGGAGGTGCATCTAGCATAATGGCGAGGAGATTTAAAAAAGTCTTGGACCTCTTTCTTCTTGCCTCAGGAGGCAAACTCAACAATAACAAATGCATGTTGTATGCCTGGAACATCCCTAACCATATCTTACAGCGCATATCCCTCATCATGGAAATTCCAGCGCAGCTGAATTGGAACCATTTCATGTATCTGGGGCTCCCACTGGCTAAAGAGAAAATCAATTCAGGGATTTGGGTCAAGATTATTGAAAAGCTCAGAGGCAAATTGCAAAGTTGGGGAGTGCACTGGTTGAATTTAGCAGGCAGATCGATTTTGATCAAGTCAGTCCTCGCCTCTCTTCCCATATATCAGTTCGCTATCGCTCTTGCTCCGGCAAGCATTCACAATCATATGGAGTTGATAATTCGGAGTTTTCTGTGGCAAGGTGGTAAGCAGAATACCAAGAAGTTCAGTTTGGTAAAGTGGGATAAGGTGATCCTTCCGGTGGAAAAGGGTGGGCTAGGAATAAGGGTTCCTAGGTTAGCAAATCTAGCATTGGGCTTCAAGTTGATCTGGAGGATTTTAAATGAAAAAGGGGCTTGGTGGACTTCCATAATGAAGAAAAAATACCTAAATGGCCCAAACAGCAACATCCTAACAGAAAACATCATAGAAAGGCAAGGCACTCCAACTTGGAACCTTATCAAGAAAACGATCCCCCTTTGCAAGCCGTTCATCTCTAGAGCTCCGGGGAATGGCAAAGAAATAAGCATCTGGAAAGATAGAATAATGGGGTCTCAGGCCAGAGAAATCCTCCATCACATGGTCCCCCTTCAAAGATGGATGGCTGATTCGAATTTCAACTCTCTCTCTGATATCTCTCTATGGGATCATGATAGCTGGGCTGGCTGGTTCCTCCCCAATCTCCCTCTAAATTTAGTCAAGCTCTGGGATGAGCTCAAAAGCTCCCTCAGTGGTTCAGCACCCACCAGCAGAAGGGATGAAGACAAGTTCGTTTGGGACCCAAATGGGGGCAATTACTCAGTTAAAGAAGGATACAAAGCTCTCCAAGACATCTCTGTGGTAAACAATTGGCCCCTGTACAAAGCTGCATGGCGCCCTGAATGCCCCCCAAAGGTCAAATTATTCAATTGGACCCTTCTCCACGGCAAAATTCTAACTGCTGAGAACCTCAGGAAGCGAGGTATCCAGGGGCCATCTATGTGTTGTCTTTGCAGGTCAGCAGAAGAATCCATAACTCATCTCTTTGTTGAGTGCCCGACATCTAAAGCTTGTTGGTACCTTCTCTCTGGCGCTATCTCTTCAGAAGCCCTCCCTCCTCAGATCTCGACCCTCCACAAAAACTGGGACAAAAGACTCTATCAACCCAAAAAAGGTAACCACATAGTGCATAGGATCTGGAACAGCATCCCTGCAAATCTGAGTTGGCAAATATGGATTGCACGTAACAAATGCATCTTCAACAACCAAAAGCCTTCCATTACAGGTATCGTGGCTAAATCCATTGCCCTCATTGCTGAGTCTTTCGAAGCATCAGGGGTTTCTGAGAAAGACCTGGAGGTCGAGGATGAAAGGCTCAAGGACTGGCTGGGAAAATTCAACCTTACTCCAAGACCTTTTGTAGGCAACAGAGAGAGGAATGGCAATCAGAATTGGAAGCTCCGCGGCACCGAAGAAGAAATTAGTACCTGGATCAGGAAACAAAAAAGGCCTACCCTGTATTTTGATGGAGCCTCAAAAAAGAACCCAGGCCAAGCTGGGGCTGGTGGGATCATTAAGGACGAGCAGGGGAACACTATGGTCTCCTTTGAATGGGGCTTAGGCCAAATGTCTAACAACAAAGCCGAGGCCTATAGCCTCCTTCTGGGCTCTCTCATTGCAAAGAGCAAAGGCCTTCAGAATCTGCTCATCTTAGGAGATTCAGCTATTATAATAGCTGCCATGAATTCAGGTAGAGACTTCAAACAATTGGCCCTTAACAACATTAAGAATCGAATCATGGAGAACGTCAGAGTGTTAGGAGAAGTCAATTTTAATCATATCCTCAGGAATTTCAACAAGGAGGCTGACCAGCAAGCTAACCAAGCGGTCAGAAGGAGGATCGGCCAGGTCAGAGAAAACAATTCATTCTATGCCAAGGAAATCCCGTGAGCACAAGCCAGCCGTCGTTCCATACCAAGGGAGTAGTCAACTCAGACATCAGAGCCACCTTGTCGCATCTCTCTGCATTTTCCGGCTCAATGATGGAGCATCTCAACCTCGGGCATCTAAACCCCTCAGCGTCCGAACTGCCCGCGTGACTCCTTGTCCTTCCAAGGCCGGCTCTCTGGGCGTATACAGCAAAGTCCATACCTCTTGCAATCAGTATGTCAAAATGGTAATCATGGAAACTGATCGTTTTCACTCTATTTTTGAGCACTCTCAGATCCGATCCATCAGCGCGCAGAACCTTCCGTCACCTATAAACAGTGGGCAGCTCCAAAACATTTCCTCTGTCAGCGATCGATCTTCTACAGCAAGTTCCTGGTGCACTTGGGTAGCACACTTCTCCTCAAGGATCCTCACCGGTCCTGAGCCTGTGGTAAGAAACTTTCAGTTATATGTGAATTCGTTTTTTTCTAACAGTCGCTCTTGCTCCCCAAGCAGAGATTGCCAGAAGACCGAAAGGACCCTTCGCCTCCTCTCAAATTCGCAGCTCCTCTGCGGTCCCGCGCTCTTCAAGGCGGACTCTGATTCCCTCTTCAAAAGCACGCTCTCCCTTCTCTTCCCTCAGGTTACTCCAATGGCGGGTCAGCAAGGCCAGACCTCCAACCAGGCCCAGACCAAAGACCCAATGAGGAACATCTTCAACAACAAAGATTGTAATATGTGTAAGGCACATACTGTGATGATTAACAACCTTATAGCTCAGGTTAAAGAACTAACAGAAGACTATCATGCTGATAGAAACTCCAAAAGAAAGAAATTGGAAAAAAGAAAAAGGGAAATTGAAGATCTTAAAGACCGCTGCATCCACATGGAGGCGGTTATTGATCATCTGCGCACTCTCACTGAGAGCCAACATGCAGAAAACTCGACTAGAGCCAGCGTTCGAAAGGAAGACTCGGTCACTGCTCATTATCCTTGATCTTATGCATTACAAATTTGCCTGGTTAGGTGGTTCTTATGTAAGGCAGTATTGCCGTTTGTCTACCGTTTTGTGTTCAATCAAAAGAAACTTTGAGGACTATGGGTCTGCGTACCCGGTTTTGTACCTCAGTTCTTACTCTTTTCCTCGCCATGTACTAGATCTTACTTCAGAAAGTTTTTCTAATATATGAGTAGCCGACATTGTAAAAAAAAAAAAAGAAATATCAGGTGTGATGAAAGTAATGTTGTAGAAAAAACAAGATGAGTTTTATCTTATTTTTGCTCCATCCACTGCCTCTCCTCCAAAACTTTAGATGATTGATTGATTAATAGTGGAGCCTGAAGGCACTTCACTGGATACAAGGAGGCCTTCTCAAATTTGGTTGAGAAGAAAACTAATCTAAAGACTATACTTGGAGATAATGCCACCTACCCCGTGAAAGGGATAGGAACTGTCACTTTGCATTTGAATAATGGTCGAACCATACATCTACAAGAAGTGTTGTATGTGTCTGATTTGAAGAACTTAGTATCTATTTCTGCGATGGAAGACAAAGGCTTCAAGGCAACATTCATTGATGGAAAGATATGTATTTGGCATAGAAACCCTAAAGATGCATTTACTCTTGGATTTAGGGTTGATGGTCTCTATCAAGTTGGTGGAAGTCCTTTGGGAGCTTTGGCAAGTGATACTTCTCTTCAATGTGAGCTATGGCACTGGAGATTTGCCCACTTACATTACAAAGCCTTACCTGGGGTAAGGAAGATGGTCACAAGGATGCTCGACTTTCACATGAACCACGAAGGAGTTTATCAAGGATGTGCAGCTAGGAAACATACAAAGGGACCATTCCCTTCTAGCGAAAGTATAACAACTGATATTCTTCAATTGGCCCATTCTGACCTATCTGGTGCCCTACCTGTAACCTCATTGGGAGGATACATATATTATGCAATCTTTGTGGATGACTTCTCACGCAAAACATGGATTTATTTCTTTAAGAGGAAGGATGAAGTGTTCAAATGGTTTCGTTCTTTCAAAGCATTGGTGGAGAATCAAACAGGGAAGAAAATCAAGAGGTTGAGGACCGACAATGGAACCGAATATGAATCAAATGAATCCAATGAATTTTGCAGAAAGGTTGGCATTAAGAGGGAGACAATTGTTCCATGCACTCCTGAGCAGAATCGTGTTGCTGAAAGGAAGAATTGAAGGTTGGCATTTAGAGGGAGACAATTGTTCCATACGCCCCTGAGCAGAATGGTGTTGCTGAAAGGAATAATTGAACAATCATGGAAGCCATTCGTGCCATAATATATGATCAAGGTTTACTGAAATTCTTGTGGGGATAAGTTTCCAACACTGTCGCATATGTTCAAAATAGGAGCTTGTATCAAGCTTTGAATTTTAAGACACCTAAGGAAGTCTTCACTGGTAAGAAACTTGATGTTTCTCATTTTAGAATTTTTAGTTGTCGAGTATATTTTCATGTGCCTAAAGAGAAAAGGAATAAGTTGGAAGCTTCTGGAGAGAAGGGTATATTCGTCGGTTACAATGAAAATTCAAAGGCATATAGAATCTATGTACCTGGTCAAAGAGATGTGGAAGTAAGCTGAGATGCTACCTTTGATGAAGACACTGCCCTCGGGAAAGCCAAAGATCTCCCCATTTCAAAGAAGGACGATGATGCTACTACAAAATCATAAGAAGATCCTTTGATGGATGAGCCTATGCCTGATGTTGATGGCCCGATGGATCCTATTGATCCACCTCCTGGTGATCCCTCTACCTCAAGGAAAAGACCACTATGGCTCAAAGATACTCTCGAAGATGCTAAAAGGCATACTGCTCCAAGAGGAACATTTTGCGAAAAAAAGCCTAACAGCTATAAAAGGTACTTGGTTGCCACGAGTACTATCGTTCAAGTTGAACCTTGCACTTTTGAAGAAGTTGTAAAGCACCAAGTATGGAAAGATGCGATGAATGAGGAATGTGAATTGATCATGAAGAATGATGTTTAGGGCGTGGTGCCTACACCTGAGGACATGTTTGTGGTCACCTCAAAATGGCTTTACAAAATCAAACATGGAACTGATGGAAGTGCTGAAAAATATAAGGCCAGGTCCATAGCTCATGGCTTCTCTCAAAAGGAAGGAGTGGACTACAACTAAATATTTGCACCGGTTGCTCGATATACCACTATCCGATCTATAATTGCTCTCGCTGCAAATCAAGGATGGAGCCTACATCAAATGGACGTCAAGATTGCTTTCTTGCATAGCTCACTTAAGGAGGAAGTCTACTTGGAACAACCTCAGGTGTTTGAAGTACAATATAGAACGACACATGTCTGTCGGCTGAAGGGAATCAAACCATGCCACACTAAGGCTCTACCACTGAGCTATATGCCCCAATTTATTACTTTCTTTCTTTCTTTCTTTCTTTCTTTCTATATTCTAAAGAGTGTTCTTTAGGGGGTATGACTTTTAATGCCCTCTATGGATTGAAGCAAGCCCCTAGGGCTTGGTACGAAAGGATTGACAGTTATCATGTGAAGTTGACATTTACTAGGAGCCATGTTGATCTTAACCTATACTTCAAGGTTGAAACGGACATGCCACTTATTTTGGTCCTTTATGTTGTTGATTTCTTTCTAACTGGTGCAGACCCTCTCATTTATCAATGCAAGAGGGAGTTGACTTCCAAACTTGAGATGAAGGACCTAGGACTGATGCATTACTTCCCAAGTTTGGAGGTCTGACAAAAGTCAAGCAAGATTTTCCTTTCTCAAGGAAAATACATTGTGAAGTTGTTAGAAAGATGTGGAATGGTGGAATGCAAGTCTGTGACTACTCCAATGGAACTAAACTTCAAGAAGCTATGTGAAAGTGTTGTTGGTCACGAATTGGCAAACCCTTTAGAATATAGACAACTCGTGGGGGCCCTAATGTTCTTAGGAAACTCCCGACCGGACATATGCTTTGTTGTAAATATTTTGAGTCAATAAATGGTTGAGCCTCATCACATACATTGCGTTGCTGCTAAGAATCTCTTAAGATATCTCTGTGGCACTATCAACTATGCACTGAGATACACTAGCTAGGAATTTGAGGCTACATGGATATTCTGATGTTGATTGGGCTAGCAGTGTGGTGGTTAGAAAGAGCATGTTGGGATGTTGCTTCTCTTTGGGATCTGCTTCAATTTCTTGGATGAGCAGGAAGCAGAAATCAATTGCTTTAAGCACCGCTGAGGCTGAACATATTGCAGCTAGTATGGCTTATTGTGAGGCTATTTGGTTGAGGAAGCTCTTCAGTGAGCTATTTGAACATGTGTTGGATACCACCATTATCTATTGCAACAATCAGAGTAGGATTCGCTTCTCAGAGAATCTCGTGTTCCACAACCGTTCCAAGCATATTGATATCAGGTACCACTTTATCCGAGATATGGTACAACAGGGAGCAATAAGGCTCCAACACATCAAGATGAATGAACAAGTTGCAAACATCCTCACGAAGCCCTTGGAGAGGGTCAAGTATTTTAACCTTCCGAGAGAAACTTGGAGTCTTGGAAGAACCCTCCCATGAGGGTCCTGCTTGAGTTGGACATTGAGCTCTAGGAGCTCCTAGGAGCCTGGGGTACTTCCTGGAGCTATGTGTGACCATAAGGTGAGTGGTTCACCTTCCCCTATGATACCCCATGATGATATATGAGAGCATAAGGTGAGTGGTTCAGCTTCCCCTATGGCTGATGATATATGCATAGCATGAGTAGTTCACCTTCTCCTATGTCATATGAGCAGGATGAGTGGTTCACCTTCTCCTGTGGATGCCCTAGCATACATCTTACCCTTGTAGTCTGAGACTCTTGGGAAGTACCTCTCATCTGGCCAATGAGTTGGGAAAAGAGGATAGGGACCATAGCACTATAGATGGACGCATCGTGTACTGTCATACTCCCTATGTCTAGGATGCATGATGTTCAACAACTTGATCGCTCAGGATCAAGTCTGATTAGGGTTTTACCCCTGGTTATGTGGACTAACTTTTGTCAGTGGAAAGTGGTAAGGTCTTGTGACTCACTCTCGATTGATCCTTCTTATTATCTATATCAATCTTCAGCAGAGATGAGACGAGATGTAGAGATAGTACATGATGATCTGGATGGCATGATGATGGATGGATATTGGCAGGTGGAATTCTCCCTAATTGAGAGGGAGTGTTAAAATGTGCAACTAGGGCCAAATTCCACTTTGGGCAGCTCATTTGATGAAGATGATTTTTGGATTGAATTCCTCTTTTCGAGAGGACCAGAATCAACATAAGGATCACTGAATTTGGACAAGGAGAAATTCCACTTTGGGCAGCTCATTTGATGAGAATGATTATTGGATTGAATTCCTCTTTTCAAGAGGACCAAAATCAACCTAAAGATCACTGAATTTGGACAAGGAGAAATTCCACTTTAGGCAGCTCATTTGATAAAGATGATTATTGGATTGAATTCTTCTTTTCGAGAGGACCAAAATCAACCTAAGGATCACTAAATTTGGACAAAAAGAAATATGTTCTTGAAGTGAAGCCCACACACGTGCAATTTGTCAAGGTTTGCCTCACCATCATGTAGGCTCATGAAGCCCAAGAGACATGTCTTTTGACCCACATTGACTCATATAAATAAGAGTGACCTCAAACCTCATTTGGCATCATCACAACTCATCAAATCTTCTCTCCTCATTTGATTGGGTTGTACAAGTTGCAGGCAGCCTATTTCTCTCACATGTGCAGATTTCAGGAGGCAATTTGACTGGGCGTTGACTTTCTATTTCAGCTGAAGTTTGACCAGCGTTGACCAAGGCTCTCTTGACCAGATTTGACTGCGATTTTGGATAATTTGAATCTGTTTAACCAGGCCACATTGACTGGCACAGGAACCAAGGAATTCTGGGCTGTTTGACTTGCGTTGACCGCAGGCCTGTTTGACCACAGGGTTGACTTCAGGTTGACCAAGTTTGACTGCTGATCTGTTGACTGTTTTGGGCTGACTTTGACCAGCAAGAAAGGCCAAGTTCCTCTCTCCTTTGACAAAGCTCTCTTGGAAGAGTTTGACCACACTTTGACTGTCGTTGACTTTTTGGTTAGGGCAGAATTGCAGATTTGACTGTTGTTTTGGACAGTGATATTGGATCATCAAATTGGCAAATCAATTTTGACCTAAGTTGCACGAAACGGGGAAACGGAAACGAGTTTCCGAAACGGGAAGCGATACGAAACGCGACCTCCCCAAATTTAGGAAACGGGGAAACGCGAATAGATATATATATATAAATATATATATACATGTATATATATTAAAAATATTTAAAAATTATTATATATATGTGCAATCATAAAGCATTAATGATACATTATAATTTATTACATTTAAACATTAAGATTAAATTTACATCACATATACTCATGAGTCATGAATGATCACATAATGAAAATAAAAATATAGGAAAATCCAAAAGCAACCTTTATTATATATCCAAGGGCAAAATCTCAAAATCAGCCTTTATTTATATTAGTATATGAGGCTGCAAGTACAATAAAGACTATAAGGCTGCAAGAACTATAGAGACAAAAGACTAATCCTCATCATAACAATCCTCATCAAAAATAGAAGCAGCACAATGCTCAACATTGGATGGTGGTGCTGAAGAAGATGATGCACCAATTCCACGTCCAGACTCGGCCTCAATATTCAGGGCAGCAAGAGAGAGCTCCAAATCAGGACTTTCTGCATCCACATCCCATTCTTTAGAAGGACCACTGTTGTATTCTGGACCCCTACGAGATGCAAGGCGAAGGTTGGAGTGCACATAAACAAGATCCTCTGCTTTCTGCGAGCCCAACCTATTGCGCTTCACAGAATGAATAAAACCATAAGTGCTCCAATTCCTTTCTGCTGATGAAGAGCTTGCCACTTGTGAAAGAATACGAATGGCAAGGTTTTGCAAATGTACACCATTTGCTCCATGACAAATCCACCACCTAACTGGATTCATGGTGCTTCTCTCCTCCAAAGCTGATATATCTGCATAATCATCTATTCCTGCAGCAAAACTGGCAAATTCCTCCTTTACCTCCCTATGTAGATGAGAAGGAAACATTCTCATAAGGACTCTTTTCACCCCATTAGCCACTTCTCTATCCTTATGGGGTGCCTTCCTCTTCCCATTGCTTTGAGTAATAAGCTCCTCATCATAAAATTTGGGGTTCAAAGCATGTGCTAAAGTGTGCAATGGAGTATTGAAATTGTTCCACCTATCAACAATGATTTTCTTGATCAAACCAGCAAAATGATCATCAACAAACAGAAGTTGTGGAGACTCTTGCTAAATGATTTCCATAGTTTTCTCAACCATGGAATCCATGCCATCATATACCTCTCCCAAGAAAGGTTGGTCAGTGTCAGCACTCCGGAGAAGCTCAAATGCAGGGGTTGTGAACTTTAGCAAGAAATCTACCTTGCTCCACCAATCCTCATCAAGGCACAATCTACGCACCATAGATCCCCGCTCTGAATCTGCTTGTCTCCACTCAATCCAAAGTTGACTCACCACCATAGAAACTAATGCATGCTTTCAACAAGGCGGCGCAACATCACGAAGTTTGAGGCATATCTTGTCTCAGCAACTTTTAACAACTCCAATTTGGAGTACTCTCGAAATATGGCCTGAGACTGGTGGTGGTTGGTGATGAATTTGATAATCTCCCTTGCTTCCCCTGTGAGTTCCTTTATCCAGGAAACTTTGTTGTCGATCTCCTCTAAGATCAGATTCAGATTATGGACAATGCATGGTGTCCAAAAGATGTGGTCATACCTCCCCTCAATAATTAAACCTGCAGCTTTGCAAACTGGTGCATTATCCGTGATAACTTGCACCACCATGTTAGGCCCTATTTGTTCAATAGCTTTTATAATAACATCAGCAATGAACTGTGCATCTTTCACCTCACCTGAGCAGTCTTCTGCCTTGATAAACATTGCTCCTTTGGGGGAAGTGGCAATGATATTTATCAATGGTCTACGCCTTATATCTGTCCAACCATCTGAGACTATGGTAACCTCAGAGCTACTCCAGGAAGAACGAATTGGAGCTAAAATTTCCTCCACAAGGTCCTTCTCATTTTTGAGAAGCTGGGTTCTGACTTTCTCATAGTTGGGCCCCTTGTACCCTAGAGGAGCTTTGTTAACTGCCCTTATCATATCTTGCCAGTAAGGAGAGCAAACAACATTGAATGGGATACCACATGCATAAATGCACCTAGCCAATCTGGAATCACTTTCTTCTCTTGCTTGCACATTCACCAATCTAGCAATTCTGCTATCCTGAACTGAAGGGGATGCCCCTTGGCCTCTGGTATTTTTGGGTGCTGGTTGTTCATGTTGTTGAGTGTGACCAGCTCTCCTCTTTCTTGCTTCAGCTACAATCCTTGGCTCAATGTTAGATGGAGCTTGAGTAAGGTCATCATGCCTTCTCTTAGTACCATCCACCTCATCTTGCTCTCTTTGATATGCCCTCCTTGCCAATGGATCTATTGTTTTTGTGCAACCTGAAACCCCCTGTCCTCCTCCATGCAATAGATGTGCCTTCACTCTTGGGTAGGAGCCCTTGTACGTATTATTGCAAAGATTGCATCGCCATTCCCATGAGCCACCACCTCCACATCTTTGAAGCTTCGTCACATGCCTCCAAAGAGGATAATATTCAGCCCTTGGGTTGGCCCTAGGGCTTGAACTTGCAGTTGCACTTTGGCTGGAAGCCATTGCTGCAAAAATAAATTTAAAAAACAAATCTATAAATAAAAAACGTTTTTCATATTTCTGGCTGCATAAACCCTAGAAAAATTGAAGAAATAGTAAGAAAAAACTAACAAAATGAATGTGGCTTACCCAAATTAATTTTCTGTGGCTGAAACTACCCTAAAATGCCAGAAAAGAGGAGAAATATGGCTGTAGCTGAGCCAAATCTGCTGCAAAAATAAATTTAAAAACAAATCTATAAATAAAAAACGTTTTTTATATTTCTGGCTGCATAAACCCTAGAAAAATTGAAAAAATAGTAAGAAAAAACTAACAAAATGAATGTGGCTTACCCAAATTAATTTTCTGTGGCTGAAACTACCCCAAAATGCCAGAAAAGAGAAGAGAAACATGGTTGTAGCTGAGCCAAATCTGCTGCTGCTGAAATCTCTTTCTCTTGCTGCTGAAATCTCTTTCTCCTGCTGCTGAAATCTACTTTGCTCACTGCTCAAAACACCCTAGCTTAAACAACTGTCAATCTCCAAGAGAAATGACTTGCTGAATAGTGTGATGAGAGAATGAGACAAACTTCTCTTTTATAAGTTTAGACAGGCTTTTAGAACTCACTAAATAACCTAAAAAAAAATTAAAAAAACAAATTAACAAAAAAAAAAATTAAAAAAAACACATGTTCGCTGGGAAACGTGGGTTGTACGACCGTGAAACGCGTTTCCTGCCTTACTGGCCACGTTTCCGTTTTGAGAAACGTGGCAGTACGGCCGGAAACGCGTTTCTGCGTTTCGTCCCAGTTTCTGGCTGGAAACGGACCTCCCCCCCACGTTTCCTGCAACATAGATTTTGACTTTGACTTTGTATTTTGTACTCTCTCTCTATACTGAATATTTGATATTTATAATAAGAAGAATTGATCAAGGGTTTTTCCCTAGCATTAGCCAAATATTGGTGTTCTCTTGTCTTGGTTTGTCTTATGCATTTATTGTTTATGTTTTATCTACAGTTACTGTCAATGTGAATTAATGGTTTATGTGATTGCTATTGGAAAATAAGTGGAAATTATCATTGGGCTAATAAACAGACATTGAAGTAATTGTTGCAAGCATAGAACATATCATTGTTATCTAAAATTAACAGGAGGCTTCTATAGTGCACCCTCTCTATGTATGGATCTGCGACTACAAACTGGTGCACAAGTACTAAGGAAGAGATTTTTGGAGCAACATCCTCACACTATATGAGTTTCACACTTCAAGAGGGGGTTGCCCCAATAAGCACTGAGTCAATGACCCAATACTCTTCCTGCTTTGGCTGCTGTTGCACTCATTTCAACCGCGAAGCATAATGAATTGCATCCCTCTCAAGACACACATGTTGATGGTGCACCTCATCCCAAGGATATGGGGGTCACATTTTCTGCACATGTGCCTCAACATCCCACAAACGGGTCATTCTTTCTTACAGAGGACATTTTTTCCCCCAAAGCTACAATTGCATCACATCTATTGCACACACTAATCCAACTTGGATCCCTGCCTCAAATAATTTGTGAATTTGTAATGAGCATGTAATCTTTTGTTTTATTTTATTTTGTCCTTTTGCAGAATTGGAAGGGGAAACAAACCATTGCGATGGTTGGCTGTCCAAAAGCATCCATTAAAAGAAATGTACATTGTAGTGAAGACATCAACAGATAGACGTTATGAAAACTTGGGAGAACAGTAGCAGAAATGAGAGCTCCTGTATTTATCTCCTAAGCCTAATACAATCCGCATTAAATGTTGGGTTTCCAAGGTAAAAATTCTGTTGGTTTTCGTGTGTGAATTATTTGCTTCCTTAAAACTTGTTATGGGGGTATTTACTCTTACTACCCTCAACACTTGAATCAATTCCTTGATAGCTTGTTCGTTGGTATGAAATGCTACTTGTGCATGTGCTTGAATTGTTTGTAAACCCAACCGACTTGAGATATACAATCTGTCATATGTCGCGCTGTAGTTTCTGTTAATCCATTCCCTGGGCCAATATCCTCACCGCTGGGCAACTTAATTACTCATTGGGTTGATCTATACTACCTAGTCATTTTTTTCTCCCAGCCTAGGTAGATGCGACACCTCCACTCACAGCTCAAAACAAATTGATTATCAGAGATGCAGGATCAGGGCCTGATCATCTGGGTCCAGAAAGAAGCACCACAGAACCAGGCAACAGAATCGATCTTTAACCAGCAAGGGTAAAAGAACCACAAGGAAGAATTATTTGCCCAACAACAAAGGGGATGGAAGAGAGAACATCTAAGTTGGCAAAGTTAAGCACAAGTGAGAGGACCACTCATCGGATAGGAGTCCCACCAAATAGACACCATCAAACATAGAGTCATAGGATGTGTCTGGCCTGTCGCCCACATTGAACAATCACTAGGCCTGACACACTGAATGAAGCACAGTACACAGCTATTAATCCCACCAAACCCTTGCAGCTCACAGCCTTCTAATAGAGCCAAAGATCACAAAGATGGATTACTGTGCTCCAGATTACATGAAACTATTGAGGATGCGCACAGAGACATTAACACTCTTATAAAGGCAACATGACAAAATTGTAGGCAACATTGTGGGAAGAACGAACCAGACTGACTAATCTAACCTACCAAGTGGATCCAGTAGATCCCTGAAGGCACAGGCATAACAAGTACTTTGCACAATATATACATTCAAAAATGAAAAGAATCTTAGTGGAGTACAAGAAATAGGAGGAGCAAAAAGCAAAGATAGAGGGAGTAGATTCAAAGGTGGAAGCTAGAGCAGTAGGAAAGGCAGGGGCAATACTAGAGCCAAGTGAAGTTTAAGTACCACCGCTTTGATTAATTAATTTTTAAACGTTTGAGACATGAGCAATTATTAAGTAGTAGGAAGTAAGTAGTGAAGTAAGCAAAGAATAAACAATTGCTTCCACTACTTCCTGTGCTCTCTACACCTTTATTGCTTGTGTTTCTTCTACTGGCTATCCATTTGGTCATCTGGAACTGAGTGCAATTAGTTAGGGCTTTACTATAGGACCTAGAAGTGCCCTTGCATATGGTAAAATTGTCTTTGTTACTGTTGCTAAAGGGTATGGTTCTGTAGGATCTACTTTTGTTGGTGCTAAGTGAGATGTTGGCACTAGGTCTTTACCTATAACTAATGCTACTGCTCCTGGAATTGCTCATGCTTTTTACCTAGTAAACTCTATTGAATTAACAAAGTAACCTACTCAATCAACGGTTGTTGGATATGGATCTCCAACTCAATCATCATAATCTTATGTTGTAACTGTGCCTGTCACTAGGTACTCTACTACTAGATCAACTGCTTAAACTACTGAAAAGGCTACTAAAACAATAACGGTCTACATCAAATCTCCATTCTTAAGAAAGATCATGTGCATTGAAAGGTGGATCTGAAAAGCGAGGGGGAACAAACAAACTTTGATATATGTGATTATCAGAAAGATTCTTTATCTCACTAACTTTCCTGAATCCTGAGAATCGAATCACTTCATTACTGCCAAAAGAGTGGGAATGGCGTGGCGATGCTGTGGAGAAGAGAAGGGCCAGTTTCAGGCAACTACCACGATCTATCCAATCGATTTGTTCAATTCCACTCAATATTGCGATTTTTGGGTTGATTACAAAATATTCCTTTCCTTCTCATGTAGGTAGATCTCAACTTACCACTGCCCCAAGGCGATATCCGATTGGAACTAGATCTTTGATTTTATTTCCAGGAGGGAAGAAGAAGCCAGTCACCCATTCATCGGAATAAGGAACAATAAATCCTGCGTGGATCTGCTCTGAGGATTTCTGGAAAATGACACCCCTGACACTCTCGCTCTACGCAACCTTGGCTGGAACTACAGTAAACAGAGTTCCATCCATTTGTCAATGTAACAAACCAATGAAGTTTGAAGCCAAATTAAAGCATAGTTCACTAGATTGATTGATGAGCATTGACTTTGACAACATAATTAACAAACCAAGCTCAAACCCCCATCTCAAAAACAAAGTTTACAAAGAAATAATTGTTTATTTTTGCAAAATATCTGTGTTAACTTTGACAAAATAAACAGACCATAGGCCCACTGTTTACAGATCAAATATGCACATTTCAACAAACAATATTCTCCCAATATACCAACAAGCATCCAATCAATACATAAGTCCTACAAACTATGATGTATTTTGTTGGAAAGCATGTACCATCCACAGAATACCTACTGGACTTCATCCAAATTTGTATTATATTTCATTTTATTCCTTTTCTACCATTTGTTTTGTAGTTCACCCACCTCAATTGAAAAATACTTGAAGCTAACACAGTCAAAGATGATCACTCACCTAAATACGTACTTTATCAGTGTGACCATATGAGACTTGGCCAAAGATGATTGCTTTCCACCAATTTTGTACTTTTATAAATAAATAATACAACATAGAGTGCGCATAGTTTCAGCAATCTCCTATCAAGTACATTTTGTTACTTGTGAGTATTGTATTCATATCACAAGTATCATCCTTTGGATGTCATGTTTGTCATAAGCATCTTACAAAAATTTGAGTCAACAAGTTCCTCCATAGATCCATCCTTAGGCCCTTTTATTCCTCCAAGACTTGAAAGCATCTCCATGTAGCTTGTTCATGTTTACCACACAATTCTTCGTGCAAAGCTCCTTGTCCTCAACCTCAAAAGCTACAATGGACTTTTTAATGTTGGGCTAGGTATTCCAAATAAACATTGATGATGCTTTGTTAACTACCATTGACACAACCCTTTATTCTCCCTAAAATTTATGATGTGTCAATAATTTCCACTTCAAATAACAAGTGAACTCTCCTTCAATAGCATCTACGCTATTAAACCCCTAGCACTTGTTGGAAAATTTAAAGTGGCAGCTTATTATATCAATTTTCCTTAACCTTAATATTTGCTTGTGAACTTAGTTAATCTTCTCTTGTTCTTTATTTAGATATTTTCATCAAACAAATATCAAGAGCAAATATAGTAACAATAGAAGACATAGAAATTAGGCTCTCATCCAGGCAAAACCCCTCCAAGGGGAAAACCAGGAAAACTCTTCTCTTCTTATACAATATGTTTCAGATGAGACCACAAAGACCCAAACTCTAAACCAAGTCCTCCTCCAAGTACCAAGTCAGCCCCTCCAGCAAGTCCTTTGGATCTAGCATCAACCACCTTCAAACTGTAACTTCAACCTGCCAACTTCAATACTGCTACTTCGACCTGCAACTTCGACCCTGTAGTAGCTACAAAAACCCTAATCCAGCTTCCTCTTGAGACCTTCCTTGAGAAAGACAGCTTCTCCTAAGGTCAATGAGGTCAAGACCAAATATTCTTCCTTCCAGCAACAAGAAACTACACTTCGTCCTACTGCAACTCAGATTTGCAATTTCGGCCTCTTTGTAGCTGCATAAACCGTATACTTTCACACGTGAGAGAGAGATAGCCCAAAAACAAGTCGTATTCTTCTACTAGACATTTGTTCTTCTTGTCCTCTTGCTTCTCAGCCAGAGACCAAACTTTTTCCTTGAGATCGAACTTCTTGGTTACTGAGTACCAACTGAGGTCGAACTGCTCCTTTATATAGCCTTTCAAAGGGGTTGAATTCCTTCCTTTAGACCGACTTGAAGTTGCCAGGGCCAACTTGTACTTTTGGAGTTTCCAAGACTTTCTAGACTCAAAAAATAGTTCTTTTTCCAACTGCATTTTGCTTGAAAGGGTCTTATAAACATGATGTTGACTTCTTTGACTCATGACAATAAATCCTATGACCTAACAAACCCCAGAAGCATGAAGAACATGCTTTTACCTAGAAGACCATCAATAATGAGCATGAAACCCATGCTTTATAAAAAAATCTTTTTCTTTTCTTCTCTTGTTTGTTACATTATATACATATTGAAATGAGTACAACAACAATTATGAAGACCAAAACTAGTTACATTTCCAACACTCCCTCTTAACGAGGGAGGTATTCATAATTGTACAACCAGTACAACATCATTCTCAAACTGAAGAGTTCTCATAAGAAGAGTCGGATTGATAAGCCATAGTGTAAGCATCATCATTATGACCAACACTGTAACTGAGGCCTAACTTGACAAGCTCAACTTTATTTGAGAGCATTATGTTGGGAGACTTTATGTGTGATATCGCACTACCTCTACAAGGTCCATACCCCATCCGGATGTTCACGAGGTATGTCCTTTGAGGACTATTCTTGTCTTGGATCTCCAATCCTGAGCCCTCAAAGAATATCGGTCCTCTTCGACCACTCTTCTCTCAAATACTTATCCGATCCTCAAAGAGTGTCAGTATCTTGCTTTTCTTGGATTTATATCCTCAAGGAAACCACATATGCTTATCCAATCCTCCACCATTCTCTTTTTATCACTTGAAGAAGAGAATGCACATGTGATGTCAACATCACTCTCTCACCCAGAGAGGATATCCCTATTCCCTTTTGACCAGGAAATAGATCCTTGCTCCTATTCAAGGAGACTCCTTTGTTCCCTCTCAAATCTAGAGGAGATTCCTAACTTCCTTTCTAATTGGGAAGTATTATCCACAAGCTTTCTAGCTTGTCTTCATAAGAGTATCAGCTACCAGTTCTTCATAGTTGCCTAGCTCCCTCTTTTTTCTGCATCTCATTATGTCAAGCCTGCTTCCTTTTGAGGTATCATGGAGCCATCTTCACTCTTCAATCTTGTGACAGGATCCTAGTCATTTTCCTTGATCATCACTTTCATTTTTTACATCATAGATGAAGGCATTTGCATTAAGATTTTCCAAACTTCAAGTTGATCATAGCTTCCTCACGAGAGTGATCTCCTTTGGCCTTCAAGTTATCTTCTCACACTGCTACCTTTCAATCCCAAGATGGACACATCTTGACTTCACAGTTGCCAGGTACCAAAAGTTGAGCTTCTCTCAACATTCTTCATACATTTTTATCCATACAGTTGAACTTGCCTCAACTGTCATCATGTATTCCTACAACATCCTTCCGATAGCAAAATAATATGTTAACCAGATAACCAACAATAATTAAAAAATAGACTTACCTCCTCATGATAACCTTCTCGTCCAAATATCAACATCCTTGTGGTCCATCTCCACTTGAATCTTCCTTCATTCCTCACAGTGCCCAAGGATCGAACTTGATATACCAAGTTACAACATTTTCTACCAAAGATTATACTAGATGTTAATAATTAATTTACATATTCTAAAGAAAGTCTTAATCTTTTATACATACTTAAGTCAAATTCTTCCTTTTAAATATCATACAATCGTACTAACTTAAGTAAGTCAAATTCTTCCTTTTAAATATCATACAATCATACTAAGCATGTTACAAGATTCTTCATACATGAATCTTAACCAAGAGTCACTTCCAATGTGTGCCCTTATGCCTCTTATTTCATCATCTAGCTATATGTCTCATAATGAGCCCGCATCCTGACCCATTACATTCCTTCATCCCTTTAATAGTATTGTTCCAATATTACATGGAATGTCTACTAACCTTGTCATAATGCTTCTCCCAAGAACCTATCAAATGATGGTTCTTATAGGATCATTATGATCCACCTTAGCAAGAAGACTACCTCTAACATAATGTTAGATAATGACTGGATGAGCAATATGCAAAATGGTCTATCTATCTATTTTTAAAGGCTAGATGATCTCTACAAAGCAACTTAACCAAGTAGACTCTACATATGAAACTATCACATGCTTCTCTCTATGATGTTATGCAAAATCAAGACTCGTATATAAAAAACAGTGCATATTATCCTAAAGGAAGGATTAATCTTTCTAGAGCACCTGACCACCGAAGCACCTTCTTCTTAAGTAAAGATCTTTCACATCTTTCTTCAGCTTCTTCTTGGGTTCTCCTGTTTCCTCAGTTATGTGAGCCTCGCTTCTTTCCTTTCTCTTGTTGTTCTGGTGGCTTGGACAGTCCCTCTTATAGTGTCCATATTATTTGCACTTAAAGCATTGAACCTTGGACATATCTTTCTTCTTGGACTTCTCGAACTTTCCCTTCTTCAGCTTCTTGACTCGAGCTAGAAAGGCTTGAGACTGCTCATCTAATCCAATGTCATCTTTTACATTGATCCTTGATTCTTCCAAAATGAATTGAGCCCACAACTCAAGTGGATGCTTGTTGCAAATCTTTCTTCGAGTGGATGCTTGTTGCAAATCTGCTCCATTTTGTTGGCAATGCATTTAATACACAGATGGTCATTTCCGAATTAGAAATTGTCTCTCCAAGCCCTTGCAAGTGATCTCTTAATTGAGAGATCTTCATTAGAAAGGATGTCATGTCCTCATCCTTTGATTTCTTCATCTTGTATAGTTTATTCTACAAAGACATCTTTTGTCCTGATGTACTTATAGAGTACAAATTCACTAGCTTGTCATACATAGCCTTGGAAGTTTTCAAATCTGCAACAAATGGAACAAGAGGATATTTAATGGATTCAACTATGATCCTTTGTGCCCTCACTTCCCCTTTCTTGTACTTCACTAGATATTGAGTCTTGTCTTTGCTAGGTTTAGTGATTTCTCCGGTTACATATTCCATTACCTCATGTTCTATAAGTCCCAAATCAATCCTTTTCTTCCATGCTAGGTAATTTGATGCTCCAACGAGCTTATTACTCTCCTTGTAGAAAGAACCCATATGACCTGTAGATTCAAACAAAGTAATAATATGCTACTTACTTGATAACCAAGATTCTCCTCTTCCTTGATGATGTCTCCAACCTTTCTTGATGCCCTCAAGACCTTTGAAGAAACTTCAACAGTGTTCTTGAAAGATGTTTCCCAAGATTCCTCCAACAACAGCTTTCAAGAGTGATGAATGATATCAAGATCCCTTTGATGCTCCCTACAAAGATGCCTTTCAATGGATCTCCTTCTCTAAAGAGACAACCTTTCTTGTAGTCTTCCTCACAAGCCTTCCTTTGATGACAGCTTGATGTAGTCTTGATCTTCTTCAATGTAGAAACCCTCCTTCCAAATCAATAGGTCTTCTACTTCTTTTCTTGTATCCTTCCACAAATGATTCCCCTTGACAAGTGTCTACAAGATGATCCTTCCAACTGCCTTCTTGTTCACCTTAGCTCTAATACCATGTTGGAAAATTTAAAGTGGCACCTTATTATATCAATTTTCGTTAACCTTAATATTTGCTTGTGAACTTAGTTAGTCTTTTTGTGTTATTTATTTAGATCTTCTCATCAAACAAATATCAAGAACAGAAACAGTAACAACAGAGGGCACAAAAATTAGGCTCTCAACCAAGACAAAACCCCCCCAAGAGGAAAATCCAGAAAATTCTTCTCTTCTTATAGAATCTGCTTCAAATGAGACCACAAAGACCCAAACCCTAGACCAATTCCTCCTCCAAGTACCAAGTCAGCCCCTCCAACAAGTCCTCCTTTGGATCTAGCACCAACCAGCTTCAAATTGTAACTTCAACCTGCCAACTTCAATACTGCTACTTCAGCGCTATAGTAGTTGTAGAGACCCTAATCCAGCTTTCTCTTGAGACCTTCCTTGAGCAAGACCTCTTCTCCTAAGGTCAACGAGGCCAAGACAGAATATTCTTCCTTCCAACAACAAGAAACTACACTTCGTCCTACTGCAACTCGAATCTGCAATTTCAGCCTCTTTGTAGTTGCAGAAACCCTGGACTTTCGCACGTGTGAGAGAGAGATAGCCCAAAAACAAGTCTTCTTCTTCTACTAGACCTTCACTCTTCTTCTCTTCTTGCTTCTCAGCTAGAGATCGAACCTTTTCCTTGAGATCGAACTTCTTAGTGAGTGAGTACCAAATGAGGTCGAACTGCTCCTTTATATAGCCTTTCCAAGGGGTCGAATTCCCTCCTTTAGGCCGACTTGACGCTGTTAGGGCCAGCTTGTACTTTTGGAGTTTCCAGGACTTTCTAGCCTCAAAAAATAATTATTTTCCCAATTACATTTTGCCCGAAAGGGTCATATAAACATGATGTTGAATTCTTTGACTCATGACAATAAATCCTATGACCTAACAAACCATAGAAGCATGAAGAACATGCTTTTACCTAGAAGACCATCAATAATGAACATGAAACCCATGTTTTATAAAAATTACTTTTTCTTTTCTTCTCTTGTTTGTTACATAAGATACATATTGAAATGAGTACAACAACAACTATGAAGACCGAAACTAGTTACATTTCCAACAACACTCACCATGTGCAATCTATTTGTGTTGATACAACCTTGTAAGCTAATTTCTGGGGTTTTCAGTTTTTTCTTCCATTCTCCAATTTTTGGTTCAAACTCTCTCATAGTGAATAAATAATAGTTTCAATCAACTTTCTCATTTTTCACATGACTAACATAACTCTAGTTATCTGTTTTCTATGAAATTGACCATGTTTCTAGCGACATGCCTTATTTAAGTAATCAACAAAAGGGCGAAAAAAAGAAGAAACTTAGAAACCCTAAAAAGAATATGCTATTTCATTGAACAAAAATAATGTCACCACACAAAAGCATTAACCCAACCTTATATGATACAATTAAGGGAAAATAGAATGTCAGGTCAGATCTTGATCTTTCCAACAGAAAGTATAACCTAATGGAGGTGATTCAGCTAAACTTACAAGACCATTGGCAAATATTTTAGAACAAAATGAACAAGAAGGCCTCAGTTTCATAAGACCAGAATTGTTGTAATTATATCTAAAAAATTAGTCTCTCAAAGAATGTGTGAAAGTGTCGGTTATAAAATATCAACAATGACTTCTTTGTGGAATAATAGAAAAAAAATGTTTGTTTTTCCTACTTTAGGACATAAAGAAAATCATATCTTTAAGTATCCCCCTAATCAGTAAAAATCTAAATCTTGGCACATACAGGCATCAAAATTCTAAATCCTATTTTTCAGTCGGTACATTCAAACATAGAAAGTGGGCCATGCAACACCCAAGTTTTACCATTTAATTGTTATGTGTTTAGACTCGAAGATTAAGTACACAGCTCTGAAGTGCATCTCTTAACATCTCTTGTAATGTTATACCTAGGAATGTCACTTAAGTTTCAAATGGCAACCACTTTACGGTCAGATTGAATCTCATATTATGCTAAAATTTACACCATATTCAATGTTATATGCTGACTGAGAAATGTATAAACCTAATAACAAATTTATAGAAACGCGTAAAATAAAGATAGACTTCACTTCGAAGTTGCTGATGGCCTATGCACAAGTTCAAAATTTTAAATGAATCTATCAAATAACTTGGCACCCCTTCTAAACAAATCTTAATTTAGACATGCGGTTAAACTAATCCTATGCCATTCTGTAATTGAGGAATTTGCCCATCCTTGGCTGGATTCACTAAAACGAGAGAGAAATCTGGATGTGACAACTTACATGACAACAGCGTCCCACAACAAGTTAACCACACCTACCGGCCTGTTTCAAATTGCATGCGATTCATTTTGGACTTCTGGTCTACTCTGCCTTCTGGACCCTACCTAACAATATAACTTTTAGCAGCATGGAAGAAGAATCTTGAACATCTGCTCCTCAAATTGTTTGTTGGCATTTTCAAATAGGGACTCTTGATACTAGGCAATCAGTTTATCTTCGTTGACCAGATATTCATCTACAGCTAAGCAATATAAAACCTTTGCAAGAACCCAATACAACAAACTAGTTCAAGCAGATTGGTTGGACTGTGGATTTTTCTCCTGGTCCAGCAACTTGGTCTTTTGTTCTTGTGATAAGGTTAGCGGGGGATCGACTTTTTGGGAACCAGTTAGTCTAGCCAAGATTACAAAAGACATTCCCCCAAGCACGTTATTCAGACACCGAAGCACAACCACAGAAGTCTTGAACACAAAAGGAGGAAGTCCTTTTGCAAGCAGATATTCAATACCATTCAGAGTTTGGTACCTAAAATTGCTGCTTAAGCCCATATGAAGAGCCCATGTAGATGCATTCAACAATGTAGGGGGCGGCTTGTTTGGGGTCTCAAATTTGGGATCCATCTTCTTTCTGATACTCATCAATGTATTGGACAATGCAGTCCCTACAAGGCCTGCAGCAAACCCAACCACTGCAAACACGGTACCCTTGTAAACAAAGGTACCCAATCGCTCTAGGACGTTATAGGTTCCTGTCTCAAACATGTGGCTTGTAGGACAGCTTGAAAAAATACCTGGGAGAACTTCTGCTGCTGACATGGCTGATGATGAGGGAGCCAACAAGTACATCAATAAAAAATTGAGGATGGAGCCAACAACAAGAGTGGAAAACACAAAGTCCAGCTCATCCAAACCAAAGTTAGGCCTAGATGCCATGTCACCAAGGACGCATGCACTTACCCCAACTAACTCCTCCATTAGGACCTTGAATGGGAATTGTGGGTCTGCTTCTACTCTTGATTTCCACCCCTGTAAAAATGTAGCCAAAAGCCCACCTGTATTTTTTTTTCCGCCATCATTGTTCTCTGATTCTCCCCAGGCTGATGACTCCCCTCCGCCGCCACTACCACCACCCCTGTTGTTGCTGTTGCCAATGCTAGACCCATTGCCTCCGCCTCCACTAGACTCGATTGTTGGAGCTGCCCACGTTCTGAAATCCCTTGCAATGCATGGATCGCCCCAGTGGAACTCATTCAAACCAAACTTCCGATCTTTGTTAGATGCGAAACTTCCGACAGAAAAAGTGGGGAGGACATTTGAAACATTTTTCAGGCACTTTGTATCCTGTGCAACCAAATGTGAACCTTTATCATATATTCTTCTTGGGTTCACTGCCGGTGAGATTGACGAAGCAAGGAATCGCATCGACATCACCTGTGACATGGTAAAGAGATCTACCGGATGCCCACCAAAATCAAAACCCTGCGTAAACTACAGCGCTCGGAACCTTCAACGAATCCGACTAAACTCTCAGGAAAACCCACGGGAAAACGTGAAGACGAGCCCCACCAGAAAGAGAAAAACTTTCGAGCGAAAACCGTCAAATAGCATGATGCGCTACAACTGCCCGGAATTTGACTCAACGTTGTCGGGGATTCTGCCAAGCGACTTTAAAAACTATGATAGTGAATGTGGGCAAACCCTTTGAGGGTGAGAGCTCATTTTGCAATTGCTATATGATCAAAGTTAATTTTAAAAGTGCATGATTATGACCTCCTTATATCAACATAGATATTTTTACCTAAAAAAATCAGAAAAATGAAGACAATCAAAATTAAATTAGATAACTAAGTATTAGGGTGATGCGACAACATTACAAAGGTGCGGTGTAATTATGTATGGATTTAGCAAAATTGACCAAAAAAAAATGCAAGGAAAAAAGCAAAATATTAACTAATACAACTATATAAATTAAATGGTTGGCAAAAGCTATAGGCATCAATCTATGATAAGTATCAAAAAGCCTACTTCATCATACATATCATGTTGCTAAAAATTAAAAAATGATAAAAATTAGCTAAATTATAAGTTGTTTATTATTATTATTATTAATTATAAAAAAAACCTTGATGGGGGTGGCTGAACAAGTGGCGAGTGTTAGGGAGAGGGAAGGGGGAGCATTTGTCAACCCACCAACTTGCGAAGGCACTAAGAGCGGGTGGTGTGGCCTACCACCCTCATGCATGAAGCATGTGAGGAATTGTTGTTTGCAATGGTTGGTCGAACCTTGGCTTATTCATTTGTGGTTTCTTAGTAGAGAGACGGGTTTTTATGCCATATGTTTATTGTTTCCTTGATGAGGGTGGGATTTTCCTCCCCCTCTCGGTGTATGGTTTCTTTGTGTTGTTCTGACAATTGGTCCAAGATTCAGAAGGTGGATGTAGCTGAGCCAAATTGACAAAAAAATGCAAGGAAAAAAGCAAAATATTAACTAATACAACTATATAAATTAAATGGTTGGCAAAAGCTATAGGCATCAATCCATGATAAGTATCAAAAAGCCTACTTCATCATACATATCATGTTGCTAAAAATTAAAAAATGATAAAAAATAGCTAAACTATAAGTTGTTTATTATTATTACTATTATTAATTATAAAAAAAACCTGATGGGGGTGGCTGAACAAGTGGCGAGTGTTAGGGAGAGGGAAGGGGGAGCATTTGTCAACCCACCAACTTGCGAAGGCATTAAGAGCGGGTGGTGTGGCCTACCACCCTCATGCATGAAGCATGTGAGGAATTGTTGTTTGCAATGGTTGGTCGAACCTTGGCTTATTCATTTGTGGTTTCTTAGTAGAGAGGCGGGTTTTTACGCCATATGTTTATTTTTTCCTTAATGAGGGTGGGATTTTCCTCCCCCTCTTGGTGTATGGTTTCTTTGTGTTGTTCAGAGAATTGGTCCAAGATTCAGAAGGTGGCTGTAGCTGAGCCAAATCTGCTACAAAAATAAATTTAAAAAACAAATCTATAAATAAAAAACGTTTTTCATATTTCTGGCTGCATAAACCCTAGAAAAATTGAAGAAATACTAAGAAAAAACTAACAAAATGAATGTGGCTTACCCAAATTAATTTTCTGTGGCTGAAACTACCCCTAAATGCCAGAAAAGAGAAGAGAAATATGGTTGTAGCAAAATTGACAAAAAAATGCAAGGAAAAAAGCAAAATATTAACTAATACAACTATATAAATTAAATGGTTGGCAAAAGCTATAGGCATCAATCCATGATAAGTATCAAAAATCCTACTTCATCATACATATCATGTTGCTAAAAAATAAAAAATGATAAAAATTAGCTAAATTATAAGTTGTTTATTATTATTATTATTAATTATAAAAAAAACTTGATGGAGGTGGCTGAACAAGTGGCGAGTGTTAGGGAGAGGGAAGGGGGAGCATTTGTCAACCCACCAACTTGCGAAGGCATTAAGAGCGGGTGGTGTGGCCTACCACCCTCATGCATGAAGCATGTGAGGAATTGTTGTTTGCAGTGGTTGGTCGAACCTTGGCTTATTCATTTGTGGTTTCTTAGTAGAGAGGCGGGTTTTTACGCCATATGTTTATTTTTTCCTTGATGAGGGTGGGATTTTCCTCCCCCTCTCGGTGTATGGTTTCTTTGTGTTGTTCTGAGAATTGGTCCAAGATTCAGAAGGTGGCTGTAGTTGAGCCAAATCTGTTGCAAAAATAAATTTAAAAAATAAATCTATAAATAAAAAACGCTTTTCATATTTTTGGCTGCATAAACCCTAGAAAAATTGAAGAAATAGTAAGAAAAAACTAACAAAATGAATGTGGCTTACCCAAATTAATTTTCTGTGGCTGAAACTACCCCAAAATGCCAGAAAAGAGAAGAGAAATATGGCTGTAGCAAAATTGACAAAAAAATGCAAGGAAAAAAGCAAAATATTAACTAATACAACTATATAAATTAAATGGTTGGCAAAAGCTATAGGCATCAATCCATGATAAGTATCAAAAAGCCTACTTCATCATACATATCATGTGAGGAATTGTTGTTTGCAATGGTTGGTCGAACTTTGGCTTATTCATTTGTGGTTTCTTAGTAGAGAGGCGGGTTTTATGCCATATGTTTATTTTTTCCTTGATGAGGGTGGGATTTTCCTCCCCCTCTCAGTGTATGGTTTCTTAGTGTTGTTCTGACAAAAATAAATTTAAAAAACAAACCTATAAATAAAAAACGTTTTTCATATTTCTGGTAAGAAAAAACTAACAAAATGAATGTGGCTTACCTAAATTAATTTTCTGTGGCTGAAACTACCCCAAAATGCCAGAAAAGAGAAGAGAAATATGGCTATAGCAAAATTGACAAAAAAATGCAAGGAAAAAAGCAAAATATTAACTAAGCCTACTTCATCATACACATCATGTGAGGAATTGTTGTTTGTAATGGTTGGTCGAACCTTGGCTTATTCATTTGTGGTTTCTTAGTAGAGAGGCGGGTTTTTACGCCATATGTTTATTTTTTCCTTGATGAGGGTGGGATTTTCCTCCCCCTCTCGGTGTATGGTTTCTTTGTGTTGTTCTGACAATTGGTCCAAGACTCAGAAGGTGGCTGTAGCTGAGCCAAATCTGCTGCAAAAATAAATTTAAAAAACAAATCTATAAATAAAAAACGTTTTTCATATTTCTGGCTTCATAAACCCTAGAAAATTTGAAGAAATAGTAAGAAAAAACTAACAAAATGAATGTGGCTTACCCAAATTAATTTGTTGTGGTTGAAACTACCCCAAAATGCCAGAAAAGAGAAGAGAAATATGGCTATAGCAAAATTGACAAAAAAATGCAAGGAAAAAAGCAAAATATTAACTAATACAACTATATAAATTAAATGGTTGGCAAAAGCTATAGGCATCAATCCATGATAAGTATCAAAAATCCTACTTCATCATACATATCATGTTGCTAAAAATTAAAAAATGATAAAAATTAGCTAAATTATAAGTTGTTTATTATTATTATTATTAATTTTAAAAAAAACCTGATGGGGGTGGTTGAACAAGTGGTGGGTGTTAAGGAGAGGGAAGGGGGAGCATTTGTCAACCCACCAACTTGTGAAGGCATTAAGAGTGGGTGGTGTGGCCTACCACCCTCATGCATGAAGCATGTGAGGAATTGTTGTTTGCAGTGGTTGGTCGAACCTTGGCTTATTCATTTGTGGTTTCTTAGTAGAGAGGCGGGTTTTTACGCCATATGTTTATTTTTTCATTGATGAGGGTGGGATTTTCCTCCCCCTCTCGGTGTATGGTTTCTTTGTGTTGTTCTGAGAATTGGTCCAAGATTCAGAAGGTGGCTGTAGCTGAGCCAAATCTGCTGCAAAAATAAATTTAAAAAACAAATCTATAAATAAAAAACGTTTTTCATATTTCTGGCTGCATAAACCCTAGAAAAATTGAAGAAATAGTAAGAAAAAACTAACAAAATGAATGTGGCTTACCCAAATTAATTTTCTGTGGCTGAAACTACCCAAAATGCCAAAAAAGAGAAGAGAAATATGGCTGTAGCAAAATTGACAAAAAAATGCAAGGAAAAAGGCAAAATATTAACTAATACAACTATATAAATTAAATGGTTGGCAAAAGCTATAGGCATCAATCCATGATAAGTATCAAAAAGCCTACTTCATCATACATATCATGTGAGGAATTGTTGTTTGAAATGGTTGGTCGAACCTTGGCTTATTCATTTGTGGTTTCTTAGTAGAGAGGCGGGTTTTTACGCCATATGTTTATTTTTTCCTTGATGAGGGTGGGATTTTCCTCCCCCTCTCAATGTATGGTTTCTTTGTGTTGTTCTGACAAAAATAAATTTAAAAAACAAATCTATAAATAAAAAACGTTTTTCATATTTCTGGCTGCATAAACCCTAGAAAAATTGAAGAAATAGTAAGAAAAAACTAACAAAATGAATGTGGCTTACCTAAATTAATTTTCTGTGGCTGAAACTACCCCAAAATGCCAGAAAAGAGAAGAGAAATATGGCTATAGCAAAATTGACAAAAAAATGCAAGGAAAAAAGCAAAATATTAACTAGGCCTACTTCATCATACATATCATGTGAGGAATTGTTGTTTGCAATGGTTGGTCGAACCTTGGCTTATTCATTTGTGGTTTCTTAGTAGAGAGGCGGGTTTTTATGCCATATGTTTATTTTTTCCTTGATGAGGGTGGGATTTTCCTCCCCCTCTCTATGTATGGTTTCTTTGGGTTGTTCTGACAATTGGTCCAAGATTCAGAAGGTGGTTGTAGCTTAGCCAAATCTGCTGCAAAAATAAATTTAAAAAAACAAATCTATAAATAAAAAACGTTTTTCATATTTCTGGCTGCATAAACCCTAGAAAAATTGAAGAAATAGTAAGAAAAAACTAACAAAATGAATGTGGCTTACCCAAATTAATTTTCTGTGGCTGAAACTACCCCAAAATGCCAGAAAAGAGAAGAGAAATATGGCTGTAGCAAAATTGACAAAAAAATGCAAGGAAAAAAGCAAAATATTAACTAAGCCTACTTCATCATACATATCATGTGAGGAATTGTTGTTTGCAATGGTTGGTCGAACCTTGGCTTATTCATTTGTGGTTTCTTAGTAGAGAGGCGGGTTTTTACGCCATATGTTTATTTTTTCCTTGATGAGGGTGGGATTTTCCTCCCCCTCTCGGTGTATGGTTTCTTTGTGTTCTTCTGACAATTGGTCCAAGATTCAGAAGGTGGAGGGGAACTTGTTATTTTAAATTGGTATGTTGGAGCTCTTGCAACGACAGGGGAGAATTATGTTGATAGATCCTTGGTTTTCTAGGTGGTGGGAGGAACTATAGCAGGTGGGGAGAGTAAGGTATTCAATGAAGCTTGCAAAGAGAGCTTATACGACTAGTCAAATTGCACCAGATGGATTTCAGACTCGGGGTTCCTAATTGTCCAGATTGTGGCTCTTCTCCTCAGCATTAAATTGCTAGTCTTGTTCTTTAGGCCTCACATTCCTCTTATCTTTATGTTTGCATGTGTTTGGCTCATTGTGGGCTATTGAATTAGTTTAGCGAATGTGACTATAATTGGTTTTTGGCTTCATGTTTGGAGGTTTTGTTTCATTGTCAAAGTGTGGTGTTCAGTCGCTTTGGGCATTGGGTGTTATTTCTTAGTGACGGGCTTGCCACAGTCCTACATCATGTTGGTTGGCTTTGAGTTTGCATGAGGGACTCAGGGGTTTAGCGGACCGTTGATCTAAGGTGTCCAAAGGGGAAGTAGGTTGCCTCCCTTATTTTGCTTTATTGTTCATCTCTGAGCGGTCAACCTTTGATTGGAGTAGTGGGAGTTGGGGGATTTGATGTTTTTGGCTTTGTATTACCCCAATGATCAAGGTTGACTTCATGTCGCGTCAACGAATGTGTGGGCATCGTGGGGTTGGTGGTTGTGGCCAACAAAGGCGCTCGTGAGACCAATCATAGCCTCAAGAGGTTGCGGTTGCATATTTTTCACCTCTCCGAGTACTCGGAGGGATATTCAGAGGCTTCAGAATCATGTTACCCAAGAGCGACAAACTTATTCAAATTCGAAGGTATTCGAGGAGGCTTCTCATTGGCTTCCTGATCCTGGCCACAACAGGGGAAGAAGGAACCTATACATGCATTTTGTAACTCTCCATTGGCAACTCAAGGCCATGTTGGGAAGAGCTGTAAAAACATGAGGACAAGAACGATGTCATTTATTTTCTAAATGATATTCAACAAAATCAATGGAAATTGCAAGATTGCCTTAACAGAATGGAAGCTCGTTTAGCTCACATGGAAAGACATATCCAATGCGAGCTTAAACCTACAGTGCCACATTATTCGAGTGCAAAGGGTCTTGTGCCTGCGATGTCATCGAACACCTGAATTGGATACATGTTCAAGCTTATCTCTTAGAGACCTTATTTTGGTCTTGTGTTTTTAGTGTTGTTCTCTTTTTTCCAATAGATACTCTAAGTTTTCATAGACCGACCGATAACTTTGGTTTTCTATGTGACAGAGTGAGGCCAATCCATTTTGATAACGAGTGATGTAATCTATTTTCTAAGATAATATAATTATCTTACAAAAAAATATATTAATTAATATATATATATATATATGTTTAAAAAATATGTAACAAGATTATTAACCATAGAGATTCGCCCCCGCTTTACTATGTAGATTCTTAATTTGTAATTAGAATTAACTAACTATTATACATTTTGGATTTTTGGGCTAGAATCTGGTGAAACAATTTTTGGTCAAATCGTGATCTTTTGTTGTTTGAGATGTGTTGTTAATTCCATATATGAATTCAACACCCTGAAACCTGGAGCACGCAAATTGTGTAGAGTTCACAACTCAAACTTGTGATTCCAACAAGTTCTAGGCAAATTCCATCAGAAAATCTACAATTAGGCTTTGTTTCAATACCATGGCTCATCAATACCACATGCTAAAAAAACCATAACTCAACCTTGGAAATAAATATCAATCTTCGATTTGTAAACATTATTAAGAATATTCTAGAATAGTTTGTGGAGGTTAAATCCTTACCAACCCCCTGATTATTGTTAATAATTAAATTTAATTATGGAAACCCTCCTCCAAAATAAACACACTTATCGACGCAATTAGGCTACACTCATTATTAAAGATTAAAATTCTAATTAAAGATTAAAATTTAATTAAAATACAAGTAAAAAAATATGTGATATTGTTTACTATGATAGTAACATAATTAAATTAAATCGGAATGCAAGTAGGAGGAAGATGTGATAACAATTATTATGATAGTAACATAGTTGATAGTTTTGATCAATTATTTTTTATTTATAATTGTTATTTTTATTACGTCGATAAGCATTCGTATTGTGAGGTTCTTCTTACAGACACTATAGAGATTCATCGTCCGCCATTGAAGAGATTCAGATGACATCATGCAAGGATTTGTTGTCATAAATTGATCCAACGGTGGTCATGTATGTTACTCCAAACCCTAAGAGTAGACTAACTCGTGCACCACCATTTTATTTTGGGTGTTCGAACTCCCACAACAACTTCAGTGAAGGGCAGTCAACAGGTTTTCCAGGTTATGGATAGTAAGAGCGTCGGGAAGACAATGAGGGGAATCATTGTATTAATTTCTTCGAAAGTTTGCCGAACCATTTGGTTTATGTGCCAGGGTTTATCCAATGCGTTGTCAAAGTCGATGTGTGGTTCAGTCTAAGGGAAAGAGAGGAAACTCCTTTTACTTTGTGGCTTATTACCTTTTGTTTTATGTACAATGGATGTTAAATTGTTTTCTTTTTTACCTGATTTCTATTTGTTGTGTTTTTGTTAGGAAAGCTAGAACTAGGAGAAGAGCAGGTCCCAGGTCCCAGAAGGGCCCATGCACTGTGCTAACAATTGTGACCTTCAAAATTTTGGCTACCATGAGCTTCTTCTCCAATTGTTGCCATGAATTTGTATTTCTCAACTCCCCCAAATCATCCTTCGACAAGCCGCAATAACAGTCGATGCAAGGTGAGGTTTCTATCTCGGGACCTTACGTCGGTGCTGAGGAGTTCCAATCCAAATATTTAGTCATCGATGAGGTCGACCCTTCTTGCAGCATGGTCGTTCATCAACTAGAACCCCAACAACAATAAAACCCCCTCCTCTTTCGTCGCGCCAAACGAATCATTGCTTTTCCTACCGAAAATGCATGGGGCTCGCCAGATTCTAGTGTCATTGCACTAAATGAAATTTGGTCATCCTTTATAGAAACAAAGTTAAGGTTGAAGAGTTACCATGTGCCTCTTCTCCAAGAGTGAATTCATGTTGCTCAACTCCTCCAAATTGTCCTTCGACCAGCCGCAACAACAATTAATGTAAGGCAAGGTTTCTATCCCTAGAACTAACGTCAGTGTTAAGGAGATTTGATCTAAATATCTATGGTTGTTGATGCGGCCAACCCTTATTATAACATGATCATTCATCAACTATAACCCCGATAATAGTAAAACCCCCCTCTCATCCATCACGCCAAATGAATCGTTGCTTTTCCTACCAAAAACACATGGGGGTCACTGGATTCAAGTGCAGTTGTGGCAACATGTTCTGCACCCTCCACCGGTACTCTGACAAACACAATTGCATGTACGATTACAAGACCATTGGGAGGAGAGTTTCAAGGCTAACACTTTTGTGCAGTTCAATGAGATTCTGAGGTTCTCGAATTTGATGATGGGTCTACATTTAGGAAAAAAAACTAACATTCTCGACTGAATGAATAAGATGATTTCATTGTAGGAAGGGGAATATATTGAGGTTTCATTATATTCCTAAAGATGTGCTAGATCTTTCGAGTGTGTTTTGTGGTTCACATGGTGTGACCCTTACACAACAAAAGAAACACTTACAGGTGTTTCAAAGTCAAACCACTACCAAGCCATAGGTTTCTAGATCAATATTCCTATGTGAAAGGTCATCCATTTGCCACCATCATAATAAGGTGCATGCAGTCGAATACATGTCTAATTATATGCTTCCCAAAGTATTGTATGTTTTCCAAAACATCCACCACCCAAGAACACGCATTGTTGCTAATGATACAGGTTATGGCTACATGTGGGATGCTTAGGAAAAAGCACATTGTGTGATTTGATTTTTTGGATTGCAAATAGTATATTATATACCCTAACTATTATCACATCTAGTCAATAGGCCTTCAAACGGGACCAATTCACATCCTTTCACATATTGTCATCATCCCGACACAAAGCCCTAAGCATGACTTTGCTGGATGCATGAGTTTCTGCTCTTAACTGTTGAGTTTCCAAGCTTTTAAGGCTCAGTGCACCTTAGCCCTTTAGGGACCAGCATTGACAAGTTGACCCTCTCTGCACCTGCGTTGATCACCAGCAGGTTGTCCCTTGTTTGGGGTGTGTTGATTCTAGAAATTTGGGAAAAATAAAAAAAATCCTAAAGCTTCCTCTTCCAGAAGCTTCCTAAGGTTATTTCAACCATTTATCTCTGATAAGAGTCTCGAATCCTATCTGATCCTACCTTGGAGTTTTCACCTCTTATCCCTTGAGCTCATCCTCCCATATCAAGTGGATCTCAAGCCTATATTACTAAATGGGTAAGAATTCATGAACTACCTCCCTCATCTATATATTTATAGCCATCCATGGGCAAGGGGTTGGCTTTTGGAGATTGATTCTACCCTCATGTTGTTGCTTTTAGAGTCATTATTCCATGCATTAGGGTGACATAGAGGCATACTTTGTGGAAAGAAAATGACAAGTCAACTTGGGGAGCTCTTTTACAAGATCAACTCCTATTTTTGGTTGTAACTCTCTCCATTTCTATTAATACAAAGAGTAGATTGTTTTCCTATATATGATGTTATGATTTCATGTATTTCAATACCATGTTGATCTATTGAATGAAGTGATTGGATTATGCTACATAGATGTCGTAGATATTTGGCTTGTCTTGTTTGATTGTGTAGGTTCTAATTATAGCAATCAGAGCTAGGATTGGAGCGTACAAGCCGAGGAAGGAGCGAAGCTTACGACAGATTCCAGGTAGGCCTCATCCCATCATTTAATTACTTTAAGGAAGACATTGTGCCCTTTGCTTTCTGTTGTTATAGGTCCGTCCATCAAGCCTAGGGAAGACATTTTTTTCCGTAGTCATAGATTTTGTATAACAAATTGGCGACCATACTGGGGAACAATTCAATCCCTTGCTGGTTTTCTTTGCCCTTAGTGTCTATTTTTCCTCTTATTTTGATATTTATAGTTTCACTCAGTCCTAATTAGACATAGGAAGACCTGTCATTAAGATTCCATTACATTTTTGTGTCGAAACTTGATATTCCTTTATCATCACACTCCTTGGTCTAGAGACAATGCATTGAAGTGCACCTTAGCCTTCCTTGTACCTACGTTGCAATGCACCCAACCCTATTTGTACTTGCGTTGCAGAGCACTGGTGCCCCTTATGCACCTACGTTGATCCCTGTTTCTTGCCAAATTTTTCCTTGTTTTTGTTTTCTCTCTATCCATCCTTCTTCCAACTGCTCTTCCTTGTGTCCCTCAGTGTCTTCGTTTCTCTCAAAAGCCTCCATATAGTTTTCTTGTGGTTTTGATTTCCTTTGATGTGAATTTGTTTAGATTTTCCTTTGTTCTTGTCATTAGGTCATTAGAAAATTGATTATTTGATCATTGAGTTCTTGAAAGAATCGGTGTTCCATTCATCATTTTGGATAGTTTCTTTTATCGAGGGTGAAATTGGAATTCCCTAGTGTAAAATTGTGTGTGTTTTGCAAAAAAAATTCCCCCTAAATTGTCGAGGGTGTTGTGGGGGGGGGGGGGGTGGGTGGGGTTTAAATTGTGTATGAGTGTTAATCACTTCTAAGTGACATCACCTTTTTGATAAGATTTTCTTTCGTTCTTTCTTTCTTCTTATCAATTTGGGTTTGTATGTATAGATTAATTGTTGAATTTGAAAAGTGGCTTTTATATTACAGTTAAAGTCTGTGTGGTTTCTTTTCATCAGTGACCAAGTTGCATTCATATGTTTCTTTGCATTTGAAACATTAAAATAAAGGAAAAGAAAAATCTCTTTGCATCGCATATAGGGCTTTGATTTTAATTGGAATAGTGAGGAGATCGATGGTTGCATCACTTGTTTGTTGCATTGTTTATTGATTTCTTCTTCCCCCACTTAGTAAGTTCTTTCATTGTTAAAAGGAAAATGAAAAGAGTTCTTTTTGTCATATTAGTTGCATCATAGGTGTGTTCAAGTGACATCAAGTTTTGAGCCTTGAAACTGAAATCTAATTCAAGAACAACTCTAAAATTCACTCAATTAGCTTAAGGAGCATTTGTAACATTAACGCACACATCTAGACGTCTAGGCTAGAGACATGTTCCGACGTCTTTAAACGTAGGAGTTGTCTTCTTCTTTTTTGTCAACGTTACAATCCGGGGGTGATATCTCGTTCCACGTACGTAAGTGTGTCAAACCGTTCTCCACGCACCTTTGGGTATATCGGATAGCGCTCCGCACATGATAAGTATATGGGAACACTCTCATCAAACGGTTACGCATTAGACAACACTAATATAGACTGCACTTCCACATATTGTCGAGTATATTTTGGAAGTCCACCATAGGTTGTTATCCTTGCCTTAGGTAATTGAGTGAGTCGCCTTGTGTACCGTGAAACACCGAACACAACATTTGGGGAGATTGCTTATAGGTACGTTAAGTCCTTGGTTCGCCAAGGTATATATTACAGTCCGCAGTTTCTTGGTAAACCCTTTTGGCTAGTTACCCCTTTGTTTTATTTTGTGTTATTAATTTCTAAAATCAATTAATTAACCGCGGAATAACATTCTCCCCGTGGAACAACTCCTTAGTAGATATTAGGTTGAAACTAATGGCAACAGTTCTTGAGTCTACCAATCAAGGAAACACTTTTGATGGGAATCCTAGTCCTTTTTCTTCTTTTGGGAATATTGATGCTCCTTATATGGCAACGTTGTCCCTTCCCAAATTTACCATTGGTTTACCAGTTTGGTTATTTTCAACCTCTTTGGTTCTGAATGTCCAAACTGCTTCTCAACCAAGTTCTCCTCCACCTGAACAATATCAACCTCAAGATGATCCTAAAATTGACCCTTTGCCTTCTTCGCATGTTCAGTCTTCTTCCTCTTTGTCTGGTGAAAGCCTCAAAGTTAGTAACCAGGTGGATAAGAAGAAGAAGAAAAGGAAGATTAAGAAGAAGAAAAATAAGCAAGGGGGCAACCAAGCAACCATTTCTATGAATGCAACTAGTATGGAGAAACCTTCCAATCAACCCCGCAAAGTTAAATTCCCTTGCATGCTTTGTAAGGGTGATCACTTTCTTAGAGATTGTCTTGGTATTCCCAAGGTATTATAAGTGTGGTCCACAGGCTCACATCAACCTTTGTCATCAACTTCTGGAGATCATACTGGTGATAAACCCTCAACTAGTGATAGTAAGGTCCATGGAAAAAAGGGTAAAGTTAAGTTTCCCTATAGGTTATGTGAAGGGAATCATCATATTCACCTTTTTCCTTATATGGATGAAGCCTCAAAAATGTTGGAAAACCTTACAGCTTCTCAACCTCATCTTCCAGCTTGTTATTGAAAGCCTTCTCCCAATCCTCCACTAGTCGATGAAGTGATTGATCAAAATCTGTCTCCAGTCAATCCCACTCTCTTTGAACATGAATCCCATGAATTTTTTCCGGACCAACCATTCATTGAGAAAATGGTTGACTTGATTCCACCTTCAGTTAATCGTACCTTTCCCATATAGAGTGAAATTCATATCGCTAAGGTTCTTCTCGTTTCTTCAGGTTACAATGAACTGGAGAGCAATCCTCGCATTACCACAACACTGGAGAGCAGTTCTCCCATTCCCATAACACAAGGGGGCAGTTCTCTCATTCCCAGGACACCCCCTCCAAGTAGTATGGTCACTTCCTTTGATTAGAATCGATTGGCAGAATATCGCCTTCCTGCCAATTTATCGATGCAACAACCCAATGAAGTTTTGAAGCTAAATGAAAGCATAGTGCACTAGATCAATTGACAACGCAATTAGCAAACAAGGCTCAAAACTCCATCTAAAAAATAGAGTTTACAAAGCAGTAATTGTTTATTCCCACAAAGGATCTTTGTTGACAAAGGGAACAAGGCATAGGTCCACCATTTACAAATAAGATAATATCATAGCAAGTTCATTAGAGACCTTGAAGCAATTTCCATGGGTAGACTTGAAGTAACTACCATGGGCAAAGCCTTGAAGAAGATAAGGAAAAGATAAGATAAGTTTATTAATGTCCAACAAATGACCACAAAAATAGGTCAATGGGACTAGAAAAAAAGTACAAACATTATAAATACAACATGGGAGTGCAAGCACAACTCCTAGAAAATGCTCAAAATTTTAAATAACGTAAAGAAATAAAGAAACAAGCGACAATGCTACCAAGACACACATATAAAAGACCGTGACATGACACAATATAATCAGTATTCTGCCAAGAGATAATGAGTGAGATAAGAAGATCTGGTAATAAAGATAAAGATGTCAAGGGCTCCTAAGTCTGGTGACCAATGGCAAGGGAGGTGAATTGGGAATTGGCTCTTTATTGGAGACCCTTAGAACTAGCAGTGGGCCCAGCCATATGATCTTGGGGGGGTGGAGTGAGGAATACTCTCGACATCTGAGGAAGCGAGAAAGAAAATTTGAATGGATCTTTGGGCACTCCTATGGCAATGGGAGATAATCATACAAGTCAACAACGCCTTGTTATGGAACTATCTAGAGATGGTCCCTTTAGTGCTATAAGAACATGTGAAATGATGTATTGTTTAGAAACACATAATTGGTCTTAATGGTATCCATCGATCCCCTAGAGGGGGAGGCTAAGAAGAGACCCAAAATATCACACTCGTAATGTTTGGTGCACCCTGAACTTCTGTTCGTTGTTTATGCTTCTGATATGACAAATCCACATCAAAGTATGAGGTGATTGTCCTGGTCATCCCAAGGCGGGCCATGGTGTGTAAGAATTGAGATCAGTGTCTAAAAATCCCCCTGATGAAGAAGGTTACACATCGCTAGTCCTAGTGCCTGAAGAAGGTAAAGAAGGAGCCCCTCAAGTCTCGATATAGGCAATGATATTGTCCTCTGATCTCATATAGTAGGGGACACCTAAAAATGAGGTGTATCTCCTAGGAAGAAGTTGAAAGAGTTGACCAAGCAAGCCCCTTTTGTAGCCATTGTGGAAGCCATAACCATGATAATGTCAAGCTTTGTTAACTCACCCTTCATTTCACCAAAACCCAGTAGTTTCTTGCTCTTATGCTGCTACTTCTAACTTGAGTAAAGTCGCAGGTAAATAAGCTAGTGATCATTGGTTGAATTGGATCTTTGATAAAATATTTATACATGAGGCTAGATTCGAATCGAGATCTGTGTATGGGACTCGAGAAAATTGTTTTATGGGGGAGGGATCATTATTTAGACTAATTATAACCTGATGATTATGATTATTGCACCTTGACTTCTATGCTCGAGATCAACTTAGTCCATCCACCAAGGAACTAGAGACTCTTACACTAGATGGCCAACTTAGTGAACTGAATTGATTAGGAACTTCCACTTAATCTCTTCTTTAGGTAAATCAATGTTTTGATAAACCAATAAGTAGAGTTGGTACTAGCTATGCCTTGACATCTAGTCTACTAGTCCAAGGTCCACTCTAAGGTTCTAGTTTAATTGTTTGGAGATTAATAGTATTCTTATACCTCCTAAAGTGGGATTGACTACCAGTAGAACAATTGTATTGTTAGATGTACTGCTATCGATCAAACAAGTACGAGCTCCTACTTATTATTACAACTCTAAGGAAAACCCACAGGAAAACATGAAGACGAGCCCCACCAGAAAGAAAATATTTCCGAGCGAGAACCATTATAGATCATGATGAGCTAGGATTACTGTAATTTGACTCAACATTGTCGAGGGATTCTGCCAAGCGACTTTAAAAGTATAATAGTGAATGTGGGCAAACCCATTGAGAGTGATAGCTAATTTTGCAAGTGCTATTGGATGAAATTTAATTTCGAAAGTGCATGATTATGACCTCCTTATATCAAAAGATATTTTTACTTAAAAAAATCATAAAAATGAAGACAATCAAAATTAAATGAGATAACTAAGTATTGAGGGGGATGTCACAACATTACAAAGGTACAATGTAATTATTTAACTAAGTATTGAGGGTGATGTCACAACATTACAAAGGTGCAGTGTAATTGATGTTTTTTATTTGTTATAAATGGATTTAGTATTTTTTTCTTCTAAAAATAGTTCCTAAATTTTGGATAAAAATGAATAAAAAATGCTAGGAAAAAAGCAAAAACATTAAATAACTAACACAACTATATAAAATTTCTCAACAAGATATGGGCAAATGGCACATCCGAGAGTTCATAGATGGGGTGACACAGGAATATGATCACCCACCTTACATCACTTGACAGGTTTTCTCATCATAGGTTGCGGTCTTCGTTCCAGTTTTAGCTACAGCTGGAACTATTTTTTGTTTTCTGTTTCAACGCACTATATACTACTTTTAAAGATGATTTATGTGTTTTTATGGCCGAAGACTATTTGGTTGGCACAGTGATATATATGTATATGTTTTTTTTTTTTGAAAAAGTCGGTTGCTATGTATTATCTTCTGAAAAAAAAAACGAGGGTCTAAATCCCTCTTTGTACATAAAGTTCGCAGATTGAGAGGAGACCAGGGGTTCACAAAATGAGGCTGCCCCCTTGGTCCTTAGTCTACTTTTTTCCTTACTACTGCTAGAGATGGTACTAGTATATATTCTCATGAAAGAGGATAACAAAAAGATGCATTTGACTTTCATTCAATCGATCATTATGTGTTGAATGTGTCTCGCTGTTGATTCTTCTGGATTCTCATCTTTGACTCCCTGGTTTGCGCTGGAGGAGCTAGTGGCATTGGGGTGCTTGTCCATCCAGGATTTCAGAATGGCGAGCGATTCCTCAACATGGCCACAGCGATTGGAGAGTTGCTCGAATTGGTCTCGGAGAGAGGAGACCCTGTGCATGAAGAGCTGAATTTCTGCTTTGTATTTCTCCGTGTTGATGCGATCTTGTTCAAAAAGTCTTCTACTGTGCTCATCGAGACGCCTGTCATGCTCTTCTAGCCTTGCAGCAAGCAGCCCTTGTTTTTCCTCTATCAGTGATTGTTGGGTCCTTATTTCTTCCAGCTCAAATTGAAGGTCTGCACAGTGCAGACAGTCCTCACTGCGTGCCATGGAGAGGATGAAGCAAAAAGGGGAAAAGGTCCAGTAGGCGGTGAGGATTTTGAAGATTTTAGAAAAGTTTTGCAGACTGATTTGGAAGACCCGGTCAAGAAAGACAGCAGATCTTACTTTCTAAGCGACAAAAGAGAAGTATAAGTAGTGCCGGATGATGGCGCGCAAGCTTGGAGGGTGAATATTGAGGATAAGGGAGAATGGACCAGAGGGGGGCGTGTTAGCAGAGTTCACTTTCTGAGCAACAAAAGAGAAATATAAAAGAGGCTGGATGATGGCGCGCAAGTTTGAAGGGAGAATACTGAAGATAAGGGAGAATGGGCCCGAGGGGGGCGTGCTGTAGGGGCAAGTTTGGAAGATGGAAGGCGGCCAGCAGAGGAGAAGTAATGAAAACAGAGAGTGAAGAAGGGATGGAACAGTAATACTAGCCTCCCCACAGAGACTATTCCTGAAAAACACCAAGACAAGGATTAGTGAAGAGATAAACAAAGCAGGGAGTAGCAATACCAGAGACTGATTTCGGCTTCGACTCTGGACGAGAGCGCCTTCATCAAACCAGAGTCGCTGCTCTTGCGCAAAGCAATGAATGGTAATTCTTTGCTTTCCTCTGCCCGTATTTATGGAGCGAAACCAACAATAGCCTGAGTGTATTACGGGAGACGGATCCTCTGAATTTATTAGATCTTTTCCTAAATCTCGATGGCGATTTGCTGGTGCAGTGTATTCGATCTTCCGTCCTTCGCTGAGTTGATTGGTTTTTCTTGGGATGTAAGTTGTTCTTTGAGTCGATGCTTGAATGTGACTACTTATGCATTTCATGCTCTCTGTCAAGTGTCCTGAAGCTGTTGAAGCCATGCCCGTCACACGCTTGCTGGATCTGAGAGCCTGGGCAATGTCAGGATTGGCCTGTGTCATGGCAGAGGCTGGAAGGTATCTCTGTTATTGTGCCTCAACGCACCTTCCGGATTTCCAACTGCGTTATTCGCATGTTTGTCAGCTTCCCCATTGAACGTGCGAAGGATATGGTAGAATCTGATTTTTTCAAAGTGTTTGAGAAGGAGATTGATGCGTTGGATATGTTGCTGAAGGTTGCTGTTTGGTGATCTCCGATTGTGGTTCATGAAGCCAATGATTATGGAGGAATCTCCAAATACAAGAGCTTTTCTGATCCCCATGCTTTTTAATTGCAACAACCCTTGATAGAGAGCTAGGGCCTCTGCATTATTATTTGTTTTTTTTCCAAGACTCCATTCATAATTGCAAATTTCTTCTCCTAATTCATCTATGATGACACCTCCTGCGCCTGCTGGTCCTGGGTTGGCCTTTGAGGCGCCATCAAAGTATAAAATTGGGCAATTGTTACTCTGAATCCACCTCTTGTAGTCCTGGGTTGGAAGTCTGATTTCCCATTCCCTGGTCTGATTTTGATGCTGTCTGTCAGTTCTCTGTATACTCTGTTGATGTCCTGGACTGTCAAGAATATGCCTAATCATTGACCTCTCCTCAACTGAATAATCTGCTGCTTTGGTTGTCCCTGAGTGTTTTGCTGCAATTGTCTCCTACGCCAAGAGGTGAGCTTTGTTGCATGTCTTCCATACATTACTCTCTTTGTTTTGGAAGATTTTTTTGTTTCTTGTGAGCCAGATTTTCCATAGTAGGTTGTGAGGTATGATATCCCAAGTTCTTTTGACAATCTTGCTCCTTTTATCTTTCCAAGGGCAGTTCCTTCTCCAATCTTGAATTGCCTCTGCAATGTTCTGATGAGATTGCCAAGTTATATTGCCCAAGTTGGACAAGTTGATCCAGCATTTCTTCGCGAAGGTACAATCAAGGAATAGATGGTGGATGGTTTCCTCTGCTGAGCAGCAATTGGGGCAAATTGAAGGTCCATGTATCCCTCTCTTTCTTAGATTTTCAGAAGTGAGGATTTTGCCTTTTAACAGCAGCCATATGAAGAATTTGACCTTGGGGATTGCCTCAGATTTCCATATTGTTCTCCATTGATTCCATATAGGAATCTGATAAGTGCTGTTGCAAATGAATTGGTAGCCAGACTTGATGGTGTATCTTGAGCCCGTGGGGTCCCATCTAAATCCATCTGCTTCTCCTTTTTTAATGGGAGCTCTGTTCTGAAGGTTTTTATGGAGGACTTGGTAGCTTATTTCTAAGTTTGGGGGAATAGCTGGAACTTCCCAGCTAGTCCAGGCTCCTGTGTCAACATCCCATTTTGAAATTTGATCCAGCCTCTGAATGCCCTTGCTATTAAGATAGAGAATGAAGGGAATGGTTTCTTCGACTGTGTTTAGAGGTTGGAAACCCATTATCTTATCAGTGGCATAATTTATACTGCTCCCTCCCCCCGGAATCTTTGAGGTATTTTGTCTGAGAATGGGGATTGCTTTCTTACAGAGGTGCCAGATTTTAGTAGAATCTCTACTGGGAATATCAATATCAAGGAGTCTTTGCCTATTGTCAGAGAGATATTTGCATTCAATGACCTGTTTCCACCAAGCTTTTGGTTCATTGATTAATCTCCAAGCCATTTTGATCCCAAAAGCGACGTTTAGAATTTTGGGGGCTCTAATTCCCAGCCCACCTCTATCTGAAGATTGAATTACGCTTTTCCAATTGACCAAATTGAATCTATTTTTTTCTTTTTTTCCTCCTTGCCATAAAAAGTTGCGGAGGGCAGTTTCCAGCTTATAATGAAAAGAGGCAGGAGCTTGGTAAAGAGTGAATCGGTATAGAGGTAAGGAGGAAATACCTGATTTGAGCAAGATTAATCTGCCTGCTGGGTTGAGCCATTGAGTTCCCCATTGCTGGACCTTCCTTTTGACTTTGTCTATTATTTCATTCCAGGTAGTGGCTTTTAGAGAGCCCATGGTGACCGGCATCCCAAGGTAGGTGAAGTGGTCCCAGGTTGCTTTGTAGGCAACACCAAAAATGTTGGCTATGCTGTGAGCTGTTTGATTGGAGATATTCCATCCATAAATACAACTTTTTTGAAAGTTGACTTCTCCCCCTGAGCACGCCATGAATTGATCGAGGAGGATTTTGAAGCGCCTTGCTATAATAGTAGATGCCCCTCCAATGAGCAGAGTGTCGTCAGCAAATTGTGAGTGGTTGATATTCTTCACTCCGTTTCCAAACTTGATACCAGAGATGAGGCCAACTCTTCTGTTGTGTTCAAGGGTGCTGCTAAAAGATTCAGCCATCAAGATGAAAAGATAAGGGGAAAGAGGGCAACCTTGCCTTAACCCTCTTGAGGATTGAAATGCTTCGCAAGGGCGGCCATTTATGAGAGGCGAAATCCAGGGGCCAGAGATACAAGCAGCAATGGTGCTGATGAAGGCAGAATTAAATCCCATTTTCCTCAAGACAACAAACAAGAAGGAGTGTCTTACTCGATCAAATGCATTGGCTAAGTCAAGCTTAAGAACGAAGCCTTTCTCCTGCCTTGAAGTGCTGGAGTGAATAGCTTCTTGGACCAAGGTGATGGTATCATGAATTTGCCTGTTGGACATGAAGCCTCCTTGATTTTCAGATATGAGGGAAGGGAGAAGGGGCTGGAGCCTAGCTGCTATAATTTTTGCAAAGATCTTGTAGGAAGTGTTACACAATGAAATAGGTCGAAATCTGGAAAAAGAAGTGGGGCGATTTTCTTTAGGAATGAGGGCGAGGAAAGTTGAGTTTGTGAAGCCCCCCATTTTCTTTTTCCTTTGGATTCCATTCATCATTTTAACAAGGTCTTTTTTTATCAAATGCCAATGGTCCCTATAAAAATTTATTGGGAACCCATCTGGACCTGGAGACTTGTCTGGTTGTAAAGTCCAAATGGCTTTTCTGATTTCCTCCTCTGTTATTTCACTGTTTAAGCTGTCATTCTCCTCAAGAGAGATTTTTTCCGGTAGATGCTTAAGGAGCGCCGAATAGTCAGCGTCTCCTTGGTTTTCCGTGAGGAGACATTTATAATGGAGGAAGGCAGCTCGTTTGATGGATTCTTGGTCATTATGCTGGCTGCCATGACTGTCAATTATAGTGTTTACATTGTTCCTTGTTTTTTTTGCAGTGGCCTGCTTATGAAAGTATGCCGTATTTTTATCACCTTCCTTTAACCATAATTCTCTTGATTTGATTCTCCACTTAATCTCTTCCGCTCTCTTGATTTGAATTAGCTGCCCCTGAACATCCCATTCTTTACTTTTCAGCTGATGAGTTAATCCATGGTCCTCTATTTGTTTATGAGTCTCTTCCAAGTCCTGCTGTATTTTTTTCCTTATTTTTTCTGGCTCTTGATAGCTGACTTTTGCCCAATCCTTGAGTGCTTTCCTTATGTTTCGAAGTTTTGTTTCCCATATGTGATTTGGAGAGCCTTCAACATGATGCTTCCAAGTTGCTTCTATGATAGCCTCGGCCTCAGCGTTGTCTCTCCACAGAGGATTATACCTGAACGGAATTGGTCCCAAATGAGCTTGGGAGTCCAGCGTTAAGAGAATGGGGAAGTGATCAGAGGCTGTAACACTGAGAATTTTGGTGTGGCCGGCAGCAAAGGAGGAGAGGAGGGAGACATTGACCAAAATTCTGTCCAACCGTTCCATAATGTTGCCTGGCCCCAACCTTCTGTTGTTCCAAGTATATTTCCTATTTTTTGGGATGATATCCAGCAGTTCATGTTCAACCATTATCACTTCCATCTGTCTTCTGAAGGGATCAGAGGTGAAGGTGCCCCCCCTTTTCTCATTCGCATGAAGGATTAAATTGAAGTCTCCAGCGAGAATAACATTTGAGTTCTGTTCGTTGTCTATTTCTTCCTTCAGTTCTTTCCAACATTGTTCCTTGTCCCGGTAATGGTTGGGGATATAGACATTATAAATGATGAAGTCACAGCTCTCTTCCTTGTTGATAAGATTGGTCCTAACCCAGTTTTGATTGAGGACAGAGGATTTGCAGTCCCAGTACTGCTTATTCCACATAGTTGTGATTCCTCCAGAGGCTCCTCTGGAGTTGCTGCTGGCCCGTGAGAAATTTTTTTGGGCATCTATAACTATTTGCATTTCGCTCTGACTTTGCTTGGTTTCCTGTATCAGAACAATTTCAGGTCTTTCTGTTTGAAGAAGATCTCGTAGGGCAGCTGATTTAGAGGGGTGCCCCATACCCCTGCTGTTCCAAGATAAAAGCTTCATCATGAGGCGTTCGAGCGAGGAGGTGCTCGCCTCTCATGATCTTTACCTGCTGTTTCTTTTTCTTGTGAACCTGTAATGAAGGATTCCATAGGGGTTTGGATCCCTAGGGCTATGTCCTTTTGCGTGCTTTCTTCCCGATGCTGCTTGGCTGACTTTCTTCCTGGTCCCGGTTTCTTATGGATATCACTGGAGGCACCAATGTCTTTTGAAGAGCTTCTGGTGGTTCTGGGGGGGGAGGATCAATGAGGGGCTGAGAGGGGGTCGAAGAAATCAAGGGGGGTTCAATCAGATCCGGAGATGGCTGATCAGACTGAGGATCATCAGAGGATAAAATAAGGAAGGGGTTGGAGGAGGAGGGGAAGGAAGAGTCAAGGGAAGGTCCAGGAGGGTTAAAAGAGGGAGAGGAGGGCCGGGGGGAGGAGGATCCCGGTTGTTCAGAAGGTGGATCTTGTTTTGACTGAGGTGCTGCTTTCTTTTTTTTCACAGTTTCCCACTGTTCTCCTTGGTCCTCAGAATCAAGATTAGTAATTTTAGAGCATCTATTGGCAAAGTGGCCGTATTCGTGACATACCTTACATTTAAAGGGAATTTGCTCGTAGTCCAGCTGCTGTATGTAGCTCCAGTCATCCACCTTCAGCTTGATGGCTTATGGTAGGCCTTTTCCAAGGTCCACTTCTACGCAAATCCTTGCACAAGCCTGCATGTTATCTTTAGGCTCGCTTCTGTCGATGTACTTGCCTACTGCATTCCCTATTGCTTTTACCGAGTCATCTCCCCAGCAATGCAGGGGGAGATGGGGAAGACGAACCCAAACCGGAACCGCATTCGGGATATCGAGTTCAGGGTCGAAGTCAAGAGTCCATTTGTTCAGATATAACCCTCGAGAGTCCATAAAATAGGGCCCGTTCCTGAATATCAGATCCTTATCTGCTTTGGTCTCAAAATGGAAGGTATAATAGCCTTTGCCGCAGAATCGAATCGAAATCTTTCCTTGAGTTTTATCAGACCAGTTCCTTTCCACCCATCTCTGGACTGTCTTTGGTGAAGGCCATAAGCCTGTGAACTGCCCTATGAGCCCTTTTTCTGCTAGAGATAAAGCAGCCATTCGTGGAAGAGAAGGAGGTAGCTGAACTTCTTGGAGAATATCAAGTTTCTTGACAAATTTTGATGTTGCTGGTTTCGGACGGGCGGGGGGCAGAGATTTTACCAAATCAGAGAAAGCTTTCTCTGCATCCCCAGAAGATGGATCAGAATGGGCCATGGCGGAGGCCAGGCCCCAAAACAAGCCTCGCGGCCCAGGCCGAGGCGAAGCTGCTGCTGCTGCGATTCCCCAGTCCCGCGCTCCAGCTCCGCGCGCGCTCTCTCACCTCGCTTACGATATATATGTATATGTTATGACTGCTTATGTGGGTTGTTTTCTCTATGTTGAGAGGCTCGGGTTTTTGTTTCCCCCCACTGTTCTTCTCTATGGACTTTGTCATAGAATTTTATGTTTCTATCTCTCCAAGACACACATAAACCGTAATGTTTTTGCATCTGCAAATGTAACTTTTTATTAGCTTAATAAAAAGTTCATTTTTTCCTATAAAAAAACCACAACTATGTAAATTAAATGGTCTGTAAAAGCTATAGGCATCAATCCATGATAAGAATCAAAAGACCTACTTCATGATACATATCATGTTGCTAAAAATTAAAAAATCATAAAAATTAACTAAATTATAAGTTTGTTATTATTATTATTAATTATAAAAAAGCTCCTGATGGGGGTGGTTGAACAAGTAGCGAGAGTTAGGGGGGAGGGAAGGGGGCACGTTTTTCACCCCACCAACTTATGAAGGCATTTAAGAGGGGGTGGCATGGCCTACCACCCCCATGTATTAAGCATGTGAGGAATTTTTATTTGCAATGGTTGGTTGAACCTTGGTTTAATCATTTATGGTTTCTTAGCAGAGAGGCAAGCTTTTATGCCCTATGTTTGTTTTTTCCCCAATTAGGGTGGGATTTTCCTCCCCCTCTAGATGTATGGTTGCTTTGCGTTGTTATAAGAGTTGGTCCAAGATTCAAAATGTGGAGGGGAACTTGCTTATTTTAAATTGGTATGTTGGAGCTCTTGCTACAACAGGGGAGAATTATGTTGATAGACCCTTTGTTTTCCAGGTGGTGGGAGGAACTATAGCAAGTGGGGGGAGCAAGGTGGTTGATGAAGCCTGCAACGAGAGCTTAGACAACTAGTCATATTGCACCAAATGGATTTTAGGCTTGGGGTTCCTGATTCTCCATATTTTGGCTCTTCTCCTCAGTGTTAAACTGATAATCTTGTTCTCTAGGCCTCACATTCCTCCTCTTTGTGTTTGCCCATGTTTGTCTCATTGGGGGCTATGGAATTAGTTTAGTGAAGGTGACTATTATTGGTTTTTGGCTTCATCTTTGGAGGTTGTGTCTCATTGCCAAAGTGTGGCATCCAGTCACTTTGGCCATTGAGTGTTATTTCCTAGTGACTAGCTTTCCATAGTCCTACATCCTATTGTTTGGCTTTGAGTTTGCATGAGGGGCTCGGGGGTTTAGCGGACCATTGATATGAGGTTTCCAAAGAGGAAGTAGGTTACCTCCCTTATTTTGCTTTATTTTTCATCTATGAGGGGTCAACCTTCGATTGGAGTTGTCGAAGTTCGGGGATTTGGTGTTTTTGGCTTTGTATTGCCCTAGTGTTCAAGGTTGACTCCATGCCACGTCAGCAGATGTGTGGGCATCGTGAGGTTGGTGGTTGTGGCTAGTAAAGTCACTCGTGAGCCCAATCATAGCCTCAGGAGGCTATAGTTGCATATTTCTCAATTACTTCTTCGAGTAATTGGAAGGATATTCAGAGGCTTGAGAATCATGTTACCCAGGAGTGACATGCTTATTCAAATTCTGGGTTATTGGAGGAGGTTTCTCATTGGCTTCCTGAACCTGGGCACACCAGGGGAAGAAGGAACCAGTGCATGCATTTTGTAACCCTATATTTGCAACATTTGCAACTGAAGGCCCTATTGGGAAGAGCCTTAAGAGAAAAACATGAGGACAATAATGACGCCATTTCTTTTCTGAATGATATTCAGCGAAATCAATGAAAATTGCAAGGTTGCCTTGATAGAATGGAAGCTCATTTAGCTCACATGGAAAAACATATCCAATGCGAGTTTAAACTTGTAGTGCCACAAGGTTCGAGTGCAAAGGATCATGTGTCTGTGATGTCATCGAACATTTGAATTGGATACATGTTATGGATATCTCTTAGAGGCCTTCTTTTGGTCTTTTGTTTTTAGTGTTGTTCTTTTTTTTCCAGTAGATACTCTGAGTTTTCATAGACTGGCCGACAACTCTGGTTTCCTATGTGACAGAGTGAGGCCGGTCCATTTTGATAATCAGTGATGTAATATGTTTTCTGAGGTAATATAATTAACTTACGAAAAATTATATTAATTATAAAAAGAAATAGTATATAAGTTAAAAAATTATGTAACGAGATTATTAACCATGGAGAATCTCCCCCACTTTACTATGCAGATTCTTAATTTGTAATTAGAATTGTCTAACTATTATATGTTTTGGAGTTTTTGGCTAGAATATCATGAAACAATTTTTTGTCAAATCATGATCTTTTGTTGTTTGAGACGTGTTGTTAATTCCATATATGAATTCAACACCCTGAAACCATGGAGCATGCGAATTGTGTAGAGTTCACAACTCAAACTTTCGATTCCAACAAATTCTAGGCAAATTCCCTCAGAAAATCTGCAATTAGGCTTTGTTTCAATACCATGGGCCAATACCATGGCTTAAAAATACCACATGCCAAAAAAACCATAACTCATTTCACATGATACTTGTACATATGACATTTTTTTGTAATTTAATTGATCAATTTAACTAAAAGGGGGGCAAAAAGGACATAACGATTTTGGAAATAAATATCAACCTATTTGTAAGCATTATTAAGAATATTCTAGAATATTTTGTGGAGGTTAAATCCTTACCAACCACCTAACTATTGTTAATAATTAAATTTGAATTATGGAAACCCTCTTCCGAAATAAACACACCTATCGATGCAATTAGGCTACACTCGTTATAATATATATAAAAAATTAGTTAAAGATTAAAGTTTAATTAAAATACAAGTAAAAAAATATTTGATATTGTTTACTATGATAGTAACATAATTAAATTAAATCAGAATGCAAGTAGGAGGAAGATTTGATAACAATTATTATGATAGTAACATAGTTGATGGTTTTGATGAATTATTTTTCATTTATAATTGTAATTTTTATTACGTCAATAAGTGTTCGTATTGTGAGGTTCTTCTTACAGCCACTGTAGAGATTCATCATTCCCCACTATAGAGATTCATATGACATCATGCAGGGATTTGTTGTCATAAACTGATCTAATGTTGGTCATGTATGTTACTCCAAACCCTAAGAGTAGTCTACCTCGTCCACCACCATTTTATTTTGGGTGTTCGAATTCCCGCAATGACTTCAATGAGGGGCAGCCAAAGGGTTTTCCAAGTTATGGACAGTGAGAGCATCGAGAAGACAATGAGGGGAATCATTGTATTAATTTTTTCAAAAGTCTGCCCGACCATTCGGCTTGTGGGTTAGGGTTTAACCAATGAATTGTCGAAGTCAATTTGTGGTTTAGCCTGAGGAAAAGACGATAAACTCCTTACTTTGTGGCTTATTACCCTATGTTATATGTATAATGGATGTTAAATTGTTTTCTTTTTTACCTGATTTTTGTTTGTTGTGTTTATGTTAGGAGAGCTAGAACCAGGAGGAGAACATGTGTCAAGTCCCAAAAGGGCTCATGCATTGTGCTAACAATTGTGACTTCTTTGGAGTTCCAGCTACCATGAGTTTCTTCTCCAATTTCCGTCGTGAATTTGTGTTGCTCAACTCCCAAATCATCCTTCGACAAGCCACAAAAGTAGCCGATGCAAGGTGAGGTTTCTATCTCAAGACCTGATGTTAGTACTGAGGAGATTTGATCCAAATATCTAGTAGTCTATTGGATCGACCCTTCTTGCAGCACGACCGTTCATCAACTGGAACCCCAACAACAACAAAACCCCCTCCTCTTTCGTCGTGCCAAATGAATCACTACTTTTCCTACCAAAAATGCATGGGGCTCGCCAGATTCTGGTGCCGTTGCGATAAAGGAAAGTTGGTCATCCTTTATAGAAACGAAGTCAAGATTGAAGAGTTACCATGAGCCTCTTCTCCAGGAGTAAATTCATGTTTCGCAACTCCTGCAAATCATCCTTCGACAAGCCGCAACAACAACTAATCTAGGGTGAGGTTTCTATCCTGATACTTGACATCAATGTTAAGGAGATTCGATCTAAATATCTGTGGTTTTTGATGGGGTTGACCCTTCTTGTAGCATGATCGTTCATCAACTAGAACCCCGCCAGTAGCAAACCCCCCCCCCCCCCCCTTCTGTCACACCAAATGAATCATTGCTTTTCCTATTGAAAACACAGGGGGGTCACTAGACTCAAGTGCAGTTGTGGCAACATGTTTTGCGCTCTCCAGAAATACCCTGACAAACACAATTGCACGTACGATTACAATACCATTGGGAGGGAGTTCGTTGCCAAGGCTAACCCTCTTGTGAAGTTCGATGAGATTTTGAGGTTCTTGAAATTTGATGATGGGTTTACATTTAGGAAAAAAAATACTAGCATTCTCGACTGAATGAATAAGATGATTTCATTGCAGGGAGGGGAATATATTGGGGTTTCATCATATTCCTAAATATGTGTTAGATCTTTAGAGTTTGTTTTGTGGTTCACATTGTGTGACCCTTACGCAACAAAAGAAACACTTACAGGTGTTTCAAGTCAAACCACTACTTAGCCACACGTTTCTAGATCGATATTCCTATGTGAAAGGTCGCCTCGTTGCCACCATCATAATAAGGTGCATGTATTGGAATACATGTCTAAGTAGATACTTCCTAGAGTATTTGATGTTTTCCAAAACATCCACCACTCAAGAACACTCATTGCTGCTAATGATACATGTACAACTACATGTGGGATGCTCAGGAAATAGGATGTGCGTGATTTTCTTTTTTGGATTGAAAATATTATATTATATACCCTAACTTTTTCTAACTTACCTGGGCCTTTTTAAGACATTTTGTTGCAGCTTAACATAATCCTAAAGGACTAATGTGTCTAAGAGTTTTCCATCATTTATGGCTTGATTGGTGAGTTTTCAAAATATTCATTATTCTTAATGTAGAACTTTCTTGTAGATTCAAACTGCAGATTGTAATATGCTAAAACAATTGGCTTGAATCTACTCTACTCATCAGCGGAAACAAAAATTGATCGATGAAATCACGAAGAAGAAAAGGAAGAATTTCAATCACACATCACATAATAATTTTATGGGGAAAGCCACAACTAAAAACCCTTGTTATATGTATATTGCACTAATTAGAAGATCTAATAAGAAAATACAATGCTTGTTCAACCAGAACAATCTCTGCACAAGTACAATCTATCTCAATACTTCACAAACCAGCTCAAGCCAATACTTAGTCAAATCGGTTGCCTGCCGAGCACCTACTTCCTTGCGTAATTTCCTAGAGAATTAGCCCATATTTAATTGGGAAATTCCTCATCCATAACTGCGCAATCCATCCATAGGCCTTTCTCTGATTGCATGCACAATTGGTTTAATTTAGATGATTTTACAACTGATAGTACATTGTCCCCGAACTCTAATCTCAATTGGATATTTCTCAGAACTGACATGCATGAGTTATTTATGAGTGAATTATCAGTTATATGATTGATCACTACATGTGAATTAAATGCAAATTAATTCACTTGAGCTCTCACTAGTTCCTCCATTAGTTAGAACTAGTTTAACTTAATTTAACTCAATTAAATTGAAATAAATAATGATAGCTCAATAATAACTCAACCTGGGCCCCTAAAATTTAGGGATCACTCTACATGGCTCTAGATAGACTCCCAACTCGAATTTATTGAGCCAACTAAGTCAAATTAACTTAGTTAACTTTTACAAGTTGGTATGAGAATTAGAATTACAATTTAATACCTAATTTAATTCAAGGACAAAATAATTAGGATTTTTCTTGTTTCATTTTTTTCAACGCTCCCTCTCAACGAGAAATGGATTATCTGCTACCCCGATCTTGCCTCTATGAAACTTGAATTTGCATCTTGACAATGCCTTTGTCAAAATATCTGCATACTGCCCTTCTGTAGGAATGTACACTAGCGACATGATTCTCCTTTGCACATAATCTCATAGATGGTGATACCGGATGTTAATATGGTTGCACCGACCATGAAAAAATAGATTCTTAGAGAGTTTGATACAACTGTAATTGTCATAGTAAATCACTGTAGGATCCATCTGCTAACCAAACAACCCAACAAGGACCTTCCTCATCCAGATACCCTCACAAGATTCTTGACTAGCAACCATGTACTATGCTTCTGCTGCACTGAGTGCAAATGATCTTTGCTCCCTGTTGTACCAAGAAACTGTTGTTGACCCAATACTGAAGATTCCCCCTAATGTTCTCATTCTGTTTGATGGGCTCCCTGCCCAATCTGCATCTGTGAAGCCTTGAAGCTTCACTCCCTTTGTCCGTCTGTACCAAAGACCAAACTGAGTGGTGCCTTTGAGGTATCTCAACACATGTTTATTTTTCTTCCAATAAAGTTTGGTTAGCTTAACCATGGTTTGACTAAGCTAGTTAATTGCAAACCACATGTCCGGTCGTGTGCTCACCAAATACATAAGTGAACCCACAATCTATCTATAAATAGTAGCCTCCACTACTTCAACTGAAGTAGCATCCTCCTTCCTCCAGTTACCTGCTAGAGGAGTCTCCATGGGTTTGTTTCTCTCCATGTGGAACTTCTCCAGTATCTCATTGGCACACTTGCCCCGAGAGACAAATAGTTCCTCATATCATTTCCATACCTCCATACCAAGAAATTAATGCATGAGGCCCAGGTCCTTCATCTCAAACTCTCTTGCAAGATCCTCTTTGCAAGATTTTATTAGCTTCTCATCACCTATCAAAATAAAATCATCGACATATAATACCATAATCAAAAATTTACCTTCAACCACTATATGTTAAAGGTTTGCATCTACTTCACTTTTGGTGAAGCCCAACCCATGAAATAGATTCCTATCCTGGTGTACCAAGCACGGGTACTTGTTTTAGTCCATATAGCGCTCGCTTGAGTCTGCACACATGCGAATCTCTGTTAAAGGTCTCAAATCCTTTCGGTTTCTCAATATACACCTCTTCCTCAATCATGTCATTGAGGAAAATTATCTTTACATCCATCTAATGTATCTTCCATCCCATATGTGTCGGCAACACTATAATAGATCTTATCGATGAATGCCTTCCTATAGGGGAAAAGGTTTCATCATAATCAATTCCCTCCACCTGAGAGAACCCTCTGGCCACAAATCTGGCCTCATGTTTCTCCACATTCCCATTTGTTGCTTGCTTTACTTTGTAAATCCATCTGGAACTCACCACTAACTTGTTTTATGGTCTTGGGACCACCTCCCAAACATTGTTTCTGATATTGGAGTCATACTCCTCAACCATGGCATCAACCCATACTGGTTGTTTCATTGCTTCCTTGAATATGGATGGCTCAATCTCTACACTCTCACTCATCAGAGCCATGTAGCCAGTGTATCGATCTAGTGACCTCCTCTACCTGCACTATGATGTGGGTGCTCCCACATTCTTTATTGCATCATGCATCAATCTCTCAACCTCTCTAGTGTGCTTTCTTCCATCTTTGGAAGTCTCTGCATGAGTGGGTGTTTCCACTCTCTACTCCTCTGTATGTGGTTGCTCTACATCATCCTGAGGTTCCTCCTTTGGAGCTAAAATCTCCTCATTTGAATGTAACTGAAGCTCCCTCTCAAGAGAACATCTCATGGTTGTCTCTTCATCGAACTTCACATCTCTACGAACCACTGTCATCCTGTTGGATGGAAGGTACACCTGATAGTTTTGACGTGTATCAGTGTACCCCACAAATATGCCCAACTCAGCGATTGACTCTAGCTTTTTTCGTGCATCCTTGGTAACACGATAGTAGACTGATGAACCAAAGATCCTAAAGTGTGCCACATCTGGTTTCTTACCTGAAAAAGCTTCTTCTGGTGTACTCATCCTAAGAATTCGATGAGGGCTTCTGTTATGCAACAAAACAATTATGTTGCATGCTTCAACCCATAAGTGCAACGGTAGGTCCTGATCATGTAACATAGGTTGTGCCACTCCCACAATACATATGTTCTTCCTTTCATCCACCCCCATTCTGTTGTGGGTTATGAGGTGCTATTAACTCCCGTCGAATGCCTTCTGAAGCACATAAGTTCTTAAATTCATTCGACACATATTCTCCACCGTTATCGCTTCTGAGAGCTTTAACTTTCATGCTAGTATCTTTCTCGATGTAGGTTTTAACCCCGTACACAAATTACCTACATATGAATTCTAAAAATAGAAAATAAACAATGGCGAGAGCATAAAACATAAAACATATATACACATAAATTTTCCCTTGGATCCCAAAACCGGGACTACTAGATTGATTTTTCATTATGTTCCTTTCAATGCTATAATACATATATATACATGTTGAAGAATCCATAAGCCCTAATCCATTAACCCTAGATTAGAACATAATCATAGTTCCCTTGACTGGATCTACAAAACACCATGGACAGTAAACTATCATGCCCAAAACCATGTGCGAAATCCATGCACAAAACCATAGGTAGGTCTGCCCACCTAATATAGGGTCCAAAAAAAATTCCTGGGGCGTTGCCCCGGACCCCATGCAGGGGGGATACCACCCCCCTGCTTACCCCCCAACAGGGGGGCAGCCACCCCACGCAACGTACAAGGAGGGCTACCACCACCCCCCTGCGTGTGGGGTAGTCATGGAAAGAATATAGCACAACCCAACACTTGAAAAAATGCTTTAAATTCACAAAATTTAGAGAAGTTATCATCTTTATTATGCATGAACAAAATCCAGAACTTACGATAAAAATCATCAACAAATATTACATAATACCTACGCTTGCTCGTGAATGCTATCGAGAACGGTCCACACACATCTGAGTGAACTCGATCAAGGATCACTTGCGCTCGACTGCCTTTGTCATGAAAGGAAGCTTTGGTGTACTTCCACCCTTTGCATGTGTCTCTCTGCTCTAGTGTACCCCTGTGAAGTTCAGTAGAAATTTCCTGCATGATCTTCAAAGCTCCATGATGCAAGTGACCCAATCTTCTATGCCACAACTCACTAATGTCTCGGTTATGCACCTTCTCTGCTTTTGTGCTCAAAGCCACTCAGTCTTCTACATCTAATTTGTAGAGGTTCTTCACACAAACCCCGATCCGCTTCACCTATCCTGAGGTTATGTGATGAAGGAAAGCCTTTCCCTTACTAAATATCACATCGTAGCCACGGTCCTCCAACATGGCAACAAAAACCAAGTTCTTCTTCAAACACAGAACATACATGACATCTTTTAATGTGAGGGAGAGAACCAAATTCCCTCTAAAAGGTAAAATACTGATGTCGGTCGTGTTATACCTCCCATCATCTCCCATCTCAATGTGCATCTGGAGGTCCTTCTCCTCCAAGTCATTGAAGAACTCTTTGTTGTTGATCATATGGAATGAGGCTCCACTATCCAAGTACCACACACTACCCATCACCGATGTCACCATGCAAGCGATGAGGGTAAAATCCAGTTCAAACTGTCAAGCAAGAGCTTCACCTGCTGCTCCTCATGAGTTCTTCTTATGGCCTTCTTATGTGGACACTTTGTGGCATAGTGTCCCAGCTTGTGACAGTGACAGCATTTTATTTTCTATATATCCTTCTTCTTGTCAACCTGACTGGAATATGATTTGGAACGGGATGACTTCCCCTTCCCTTTCTTCACCTTTCCAGCTAAGGAACATTTTTCCTCATCATCATGCTTAGATGAGGGTACATCTTTGGTGTTCTGCCAAATCTCTTCTTGTACCAAGTTGGACCACAATCGCTCCCACTTTGATAGCTTCTCCCTCCCATTAACGATGTCCTGGTAGCTATGCTAGCCCTTGGGAAGTTCTAGGAGTCTTAGGCTTACTAGATCATCTTCATCAACAATAACACTGAAACTTCCAAGCTCATCCCAACATTGGGTGAACTTGGTCAAGTACTTCGGTATTGTATCGTCCTTCTCCATCTTGATCTTTTTGAGCTTGTCCTTCAGTGCCAACTTCCTATGGTCACTGCTATTTTGAAATAGGTCCATCAAGGCCTTCCACATTGCAAATGGATTTTCCATAACATGGAGATTCGAGACAATATGATCTCAAACTCCTTCTAGGACAATTCTTCTCACCTTTGCCACACACTTTCTTCATTCTGCCAGATCCTGTGCATCAATTATTGGAGGCTTAGGAATATCATTGTCTATGAATTCCTTAAGCCCGTTGTCTTCCAACACTGCCTCCATCCTTTCCTTCCAAGCTATGTAATTGGAGCTACCATCAAGGGCATACTCAAGTATCAATCGTAGAACGACATCCCGTTGGCTCTGAAGTATGATATTGCAAATCCGATTTCTCCTGCAAAACAAACTCGTATTCTTATCTTCTATAGTGATTACAAGTCTGAATCCATGTAGAATTTTCTTGTAGATTCAAGCTGTAGATTGTAATATGCTAAAACAATTGACTTGAATATACTCTACTCATCAATGAAAATGAAAATTGATCGATGAAATCACGAAGCAGAAAAGGAAGAATTTCAATCACACATCACACAATAATTTTATGGGGAAAGCCACAGCTAAAAACCCCTACTATCTGTATATTGCATTAATCAGAAGCTAAGAAGAAAATACAATGCATGTTCAACCCAAACAATCCCTCCACAATTACGATCTATCTCACTACTTCACAAACCAGCTCAATCCAATATTTAGCCAAATTTGTTGCCTTCCAAGCTCCTACTTCCTTGCGCAGTTTCCTCGGAATTAACCCATATTTAATTGGGAAATTCCTCATCCATAACTTTGGAATCCATCCATAGGCCTTTCTCATATTGCATGCACCATCGGTTTAATTTAGATGATTTTACAACTGATAATGCACTGTCCCTGAACTCTAATCTCAACTGGTTCTTCTCAAAATTGACATGCATGAGTTATTTATGAGTGAATTATCAGTTATCTGATTGATCACTGCATGTGAATTAAATCCAAATTAATTCACTTGACCTCTCACTAGTTCCTCCAACAGTTAGAACTAGTTTAACTGAATTAAATAATTACAACTCAATAATAACTCAACCCGCCCCCCTAAAATTTAGGGATCACTCTACATGACTCTAGATAGACACCCAACTCGAATTTATTGAGTCAACTAAGTCAACTTAACTTAGTTAACTATTACAAGTTGCTATGAGAATTAGAATTACAATTTAATTCCTAATTTAATTCAAGGAAAAATTAAATTAGGATTTTTCTTGTTGCACTTTTTTCAACACTTAAGTGGGTTTAGCCTTAAATTTTAGCTAGATTTTAAAGAAATTGATGTAAATTTTTCTTCCTCAAAAATCTCTATATTAGAAGAGCATGTGGCTCGTATTTCACCCTATTTTTTATTGTGTGGAGTCAATTGTGCCTAAATTGGAGCAGTGAGAATCTATCTGGTGTTTTAAACAAATAAATGTTTTTACAAATTATATGCTCAATTACGCGAACTTGAGGTTTTAGTTAGATTTGGTTTAAGATTGTTAAGTGTCTTGCATACATGGCAACAATCTTGGATGAAAAAATTGTTATCAATCAAATGTTTGTGAGTTGCGACAAAGATGGATGAATTAAATGCTCAACCGCTCACAAATTTAAGGTATTTTCACGAGATAATTTTATCCATTACTTTGCATATTATCATGGACTTTGTGGAATAACCACCAATGGAGAATCACTTTCTTCAAAATTAAATTATTCTACAGGTTAATGCCATGAATCACATATTTGATTGGAATGCAAGCCTCGACCCTCTATTCGTCATTTTCTAGGTATGCTTAAAACCTCAATCTTGACTGTAAAAAGCACTGGGTCATGGACAGAGTGGCATTTCCCACCTTCACAATCAACTGCAACATGTGAATGCCATCTATTGCATTTATCTCTCAATAATCCCACCCACAAAAGACTCGCTTTCAACCTCCCTTGTTCAATATTAGTGTGTATATGGTTTGAATACATAAACTTCTTTATATGGTTGCCATCTTCTAATTGGAAAGTGATTGGATACAAAGCAAATTTTTGTTTTTTTATTCTTTCTATTTAGTCTCCATTATTCTCTCTCTCTCTTTTTTTTTTAATCTTTTTTCCATTTTTCACAAATTATTCTTTGTCTGCTTTGTTATGGTAGTGTAAATTATGTCTTCCAATACGCCCTTCAATTTTCGCTTTAATATTGAACGATGGGTGACCATGTTGAGAAATGACAAGAAACTTTATGTTAGTGTAGGTATTGTATGGATTTAGTTCATGAGTTTGGTTTCTCATCCCTATATTTTCCTCCCTTGCAATTGGATGAAAATGTTCGAGTGTAAGCTCATTCAGTTTTGAGTGTTTCCCAAAGTGATTTACGTTGAACTTTCTATACTTGTAGGGCATGGGAAACATTCTTGATCTTGCTAGTGATTTATTTAGTGTGGGTTTCGCCATTTAAGTTTGGGTTTATTGAGGAGTAAAAGGGAGGTTTATTGGTTACATACCTCATTGTAGACCTTTTCTTTACAACTGACATTATTATGACCTTCTTTGTAGCTTACCTCGACAAAACAACGTACTTGTTAGTGGATAGACACAAGAGCATTGCTAAAAGGCTAGTTGATTTTGCAGTTTTCAAAGCCATGAAGAAGATAATGAGTGTCTTTTTTCATAGAATAAGCTTGAAACCAACAATTAATAGAATTTCACTCGTTAGAAAACACAATATCATCATCTTTTGTGGATTACACATGTATATTTATACATGGTTCCTATTTGATGTCTGTTTAATAGTGCCTTTTGCGTCAATTAGACAGATGTCCAAAGGAAAATTGAGGACACTTATCTTTTAATGCTCGTAGTATGCTGCCCCTCTGGTGTTTAAGGTGAGTCATAGATTTGTTCACAATACTAGAGAAAGACATTTGATTCAACTACTTTTGTACATGTTGTGCAAAGCTAATTTGTGTAAGCCAATAAAATCCTATTTTGCTTGAATTTTTTGGAACACTCTTTGTAGTTGCAAATAGTGTTGACCCACATTGAACTTGAAGTTGTATTGGCTCAATTGGGTAGGTAACATTTTTTGTTGTTCACTGTGTTGGATTCTTTAATTATCTCCATGTTGTTATATGTCATGAAGTGAGAAAGACATGGATTGGTGTTGTAACTCTAAATTTCGTAACAAAAATATTGTCGATTCACTATGTTACCTAAATCTATTGGTCCATTACCACTTTGACCATTGTTGGGTATGGAGATATGCATGCTCAAAATACTAGAGAAATAATATTTGATATCTTCTTCATGTTAGTCAATATGGGCCTCACAACATAGAAACGTGACAAATTTAGTTGTGCATGGCACAAGTTGGGCCAAGAGAGTTGTAAGTTGTATATTCTTAATAGACTATTGTTTAGGAAATTTATATCTATATATTTTCTCTTTTTAATATAAATTTGCTTGGGAATGTTAGGATTTGACTTGCATTTTAACTGCAGAGGGACACAATTCAGGCAGCTTCAATATTTGCATTAAGAAATCAGCTCTGACTGCAATATCAAGAGAAAATGTTAGCACATTTATGCTTGAAATTCAGAACAGAGGAGGCAGCAAGAAGAAACTTTAAATGATCTTCTAAAGGGGATCCATACATCCATTTCAAACTTCTTCTTTTTTCTCTATTATTGAAAGTGTGTATTTTTTCGAGGGAGTGTCACATGATTTCCCTTTCTAGCTGGTAAGTATTGTCTAATGATGGAAGAATACCTTTTTCTCGAGTTTTTGCTTGGGCTTTATTACAAAAACATATAAAAAGAAATGACCTGATAGTTTTCTTATGGTTATAAAGGTTTTAGAGATGAAAGCAGAGTACTTCCCCCCAAAAGAGGATGTCATTTTAAGAAATGAGGCACCCATATATTTTTATGTGTTAGAGTCAGATGTTGTGGTGGGTATCTTTCATATTGTTAAAGTTTAAAGTTCAAAATTATATCGGTAGTTCTTTATATTCCTTTTCCTAAATGTTTGTATTAAAAAATTTGATGTTTAAAGTTCAGAATTATATCAATGGTTATCTATATTCCTTTTCCTAATTGTCTGTCTTCAAACAGGGAACCAAACATATGGTTGTCAATGTTCATTTTTAGCTAATATTTAACATTGTATATTTGTTTATTTCGTAGGACTTACTAGTAGACAAGGATAGAACAGAGAAGGCAAGCTAAATTTTTTCAAAAAGAAGTGATCACTCATGTTTTTGACCTATTGTTGCTAGGAAATAGCCGCCCCAAAACATGTCATTTTACGAAGTTTTTACATGATATGCATGAAATTAGAAGGGTTGCATTTTATTAAATGTGTAACAACAATTTATTTCCATTTGGGATTTTTAGTTACATTGTAGAATTTAAAGTACATAAAATGACACATCTCTTTCCATTATGACCCAATTTGTTCTTCCTCGGGCATTCTAGACTATTGGGTCATCCCAACAGGGAGATATTTTGGAGAAATTAGAATGCTCTATTACAGACCACAACCATATAGTATTCGTACAAAGAGGCTTTCTTAACTTTTGCAACTAAACCACAATTTATTCATGAATATTGTGCAATCCGATATTGCAGATGGAACGAATATCATGAACAACCTTCTTAAGGTTTGAAAGCAATAATTGCATTAAATATGTTGAGTGAACTTACCTGGTGGGAAATTATTTGGGAATAAACTCAATTAAATGTATTATTTTAATGTCTTGGTTAGTATTGTAATCATACTAAACCTTATGTTGATATGATTATAGCATTTGAAGGAACTGAAAGACCTAGCTTTTGGAGAACTGTCAGAAGAGATAGAGCAGTCGGTAGAAAAAGGAAGTAGGGATGTACTTGTTAGCCTATGTTTTGTTGCTTCAATGAGATATACTCTTTTAATGGAGCAACTCTTGAAAAGGGATATGAATCCTAATGAATCATGCAACAACGATCGTACACCCTTGGTTAATTTCAAGATTAAATTTCATTTTAATCATTGTTTTTTCATGGTCAAAAGTTAGACTTTATTTTCACACATAAGTTTCTTTGAGTAGGTATGAGAAAAAAATATTATTATATTTAGTTTTGTTGTTAACACATTGCAACAAAATATAGTTTTAAAGATTGCGTCAACCTCCTTCTAGAATATGGAGCAGATGTGAATAGTAAGGGTATATTATATCCTGAGTGTCCTTGTGTTGTTTTCCCAATCCATGAGTGCATTTATAAATATAAATATTTATTTTGAAAAATGTTGCTAATTTTTTTCACATTTGAAACCATCCTTCATTTCATTAACAAAATGAACTTGACAATAATAGTCCATATTTTTTTTATAAATTTAACTGATGAATATGGACAGGTTCCTCTTTGGGAAGCAATTATGGGTCGACATGAACCAATTTCCAATTTAATTTGGAGCAACGGTGCAATCCTAGGGTCTGGCAGTGTTGGGAGTTTCCTATGTATTAATAAGCAAAAGAGGGATCTGGATACGCTGAATGATTTATTAAGTTATGGAGCAGGTATAAATGCAACAAATGGAGATGGGGACACAACCCTACATGTTGTCATAAACAATAACAATGGATTGGTAGAAGTAGTGAAATATCTTTTGGACCATGGAGCAGACATGAATAAAACATATAGCAATGGTTGGACACCATTGGCTTTGGAAGAGCACCAAGGGCATGACAAAATAATGGAATTATTCCAAGAAATATCTCAGTGAACAGATTCACACTTACATTTACCTATTGAATATTTATTTGTTCCATTGAGCCTATACTAGGAAAATCATAGGGATATTACCAACCCTTTGGGATATGTAGAAGAAAACAACATTCATCATTTAGTAAATGCAATTTCCACTCAATTTAGTGGAACAAAAAGGAGTAGAAGAATGGATCATTTTAAAAACACTCTTTTTGGTATTGTCATAATGCATTCTAAGAGTAATCTCAGAGTTTGTGTCATGAGTTCTGACGCAATTTGATGTTGGGTAAATTGCCTAAAGGCAATTTCCCTTTCTTTTCATAAATCCTTACGTGAACCTATGGGTTATGGCCCACCTATACAAATCGAAAGCGTTTACATTGGTGGGTTTTAACAAAAACCCGACCAATCACCAAATAACGGAATGGCAATTTCCCTTTCTTTTCATAAATCCTTGCGTGAACCTGTGGGTTATGGCCCACCTATACAAATCGAAAGCATTTACATTGGTGGGTTTTAACAAAAACCCGACCAATCACCAAACAGAAAAATACAATGAAACCCGCCAACAAACAGCGGCCCCACTCCGAACACACAAGACCGGACCCCAAATAGATTTAAACCCGTGTCCATAAACTTCCCGGGTCCGCTCAGGCCCAAGCCTTATCGGCTTCAATCTCCACCATTGATCTCACCCTTCAATCTGACGGTTGATGATACACCCGAGCATCGCACATCACAAATCGCATTTTCTTAAGGCCAAGGTTCATCCACTCATGAAATATTGTGATGCGAAACTAATCGGTGATTCCCCACCATTTGATCAGGCACACTTGATCCAATGGTCAGCAGCGATATCGGACGGACCACTTGCGCGACGTTTACCCGCCCTTACGGAGGCGATAAGGAATATAAATTTTTGATCTATAAATGTTCGAGTCCGATTTTGGAATTAAAGTCCGAGCACTTGATGACCCAATATCTATTGGATATAAGAGGCCATCAAATCCTATGGCTTGCGGGTCTTCAACTAGCACACAGGTTAAAAATAGGCCTAACCCCCGCAGTTGACTGTGACCTAAAAAGTTGAATATGAGATCGACGGCTAGGAGCAAGTGTGGGACTTTAGCCACGATAAAGAAAATCCGTACTCTCCTACCCCCGCAGTGGTTGATCACCATCGATCTAACAAATCTGTTGATGTGATGATCCAGATCTATTCCTTCGCTATTCTTCTTCCGCCATTAATATTCGTCGATCTAAACGATCCGACAACTCCCTCTATGCTTGTTCGCTTATGACGGAATTCACATTTCCACCTAGATTAACTCTGCCACACTCTGTTTAAACACTCACACACATATATCGTATTAACGCTGGATTGCCATCGATCCTTATAGTGATCGATGGTCGATCAACAATCCTGCAACATGGAATTTCACTTATTCAACACAAACATCTAACTATTGGTAACCAGACACACGAAATCCACATAAAAAATATATTTATATTATACAGAATCAATTACAGTCTAAGGCATTTCAACCTTAGTCACAATTTCTCTATCGATTACATTGTATTCTCACTCTCTGTCTATGCTCTATCTATCTCACAATACAGACTCTCTTTATATAGGAAATTACATAAGCATGGATCATCTCAGATCCACGATTTCCTCTCACAAATCGCCTAAATCTCTCTATTCGCATACATGGCAGATAATTACATTAAATTAAGTCTTCTCGAGACTTATCAATTCCATCAAATTAGCTCGTTTTTAACAGAAAATTGCTCCCGGTTTACATGATTGTCCACATCTCCTCCTCCATAGCTCTGACTTTGACTTTTGATTAAGGGTGGTCGGATGCTCCTGCATCACAATTGAATGCTCGCAGACAAGCCCTTCTTTTCCTTGTAGAGTGACAGTCCACATGTATCACCCGACATATGAGAAATCAAACAAGCAACATTAGAAACTGATACTCTTACCAAATTCAATTTAGGAGCTCTTGGAAATCAGTGTTTCTTTAATTTATAATTGATACCATCAAATATTTCAATATACAATTATCCTTAGTCATGAAGTTTCCTCCTATAATTTTAAATTCTCATGAAGGTTGAGAGCAGTGAAGTCACATCAGTGAGTTTTTTGTCCTCTCACAAGGCTCGGGTGTTCTCAAAGTCTTTGATTGTGCCAATGTCAGTAAATGAATGGTTGGAATGAACTCTTTCAACCATGATATATCTGTAATTAATTAAATTAATGAATATTTCAATAACAAGTATTTACTTGACAATTGTTAGACTTACAAACATGATTCGAGTGATGTACTTTCTTAGAGAACTTATTCCATGTTTCCTTACCTAATAGAAACCTTAATGTTTAATCCAATTTATGGTTTTTATATCGTTTCATTCTCTCAGAGATAATAAAGGTAACTCAACGAGATATATGGTCTCTCATTGTAAAATTGTTCTCATGTTCTATTTATGGCTCAAGTATAGAAGTATTTCTATACCAGAATTTCTGTAAACTTTAGTTATTAAAATTTGCTCTTCGTATGAGGAATAAACAAATTATTTCAAGGAAAATGGAACATTTATAGTGGATGGGATTTATAGAAGTGAAAACATACTATACCGCATCATGATGAGTTGTGTTGGCGGTGACTTGTGTTCATGCCATCCTGCCCTTATATCATTAATCATATCTAAGTTTGATTGTGTTTATAATGGTGAGTTGTGGTGGTAGTGACTTATGTTGATGCCTTCCTGCCCCTAGATCATTAATTATATCTAAGTTCCATTGCGTTCATAATGATGATTTGTGGTGGTGGTTATCATGCCACACGATTATGGTGCCCTCCATTATTGCCTTTTCTCATTAATGACATCTAAATTAGGTTGGTAAGCATGTTTCTATTAGCTTATATCCAAAAAATGTTCCATTTTGGTCTGTACATTGTTCCTAATGATCCAAATAAATTATGTTTTTATTCTTACAAAAAAAAATCATGATTTGGTTTAGTTTGAAATTGATCAAAATCTTAGAAATTAGAATTTATATGTTGTTGGCATTATGATTCTGGTTTCGCTCTATGGTACAGGTGTTGTACTTGATGGCAACTCACTCAAGTGGCAAAACTTTGTTCAGGCTCTCAAAATGATGGAAAATAAGAGGATCGCTGGTGCATCGTTCAAAAGGTGCGGACCCGCAGGTTCGCCGTCCAGGGAGTGCGGACATACCCGCAGGTTCACCGTTCATAAGGTGCGGTCCCCCAGTTCACTCACTCCAATGCAGAGAAGCGCGCTCACGTGGGGTATCCTATGTTTGGCCCTTGGTTTTTAGCCCGTCTTTTACGATCCTATGGTTTTGGCCCGTGGTATAGGATCTAATTTATTGAACCCTGGTTTGGATCCCTTGTATTGGTTTTTGATGGTTTTGTCCCATGGTGTGGATAAGGGTTTGACTATAAAAAGGGAAGGAGATCACTTGGCTACACACTCGTGAAATTTGAATATCTTAATATCTGAATGTTTGGGTGATTGGTTTTAAAAGCTAGATCTAAATCAAGGAGAAAATTTAAGGCGAATCTATTGATAAGTCGTGATCTCTCAGGCGCATGATCAGATCTGTGGATCTGACTGACTGTGGCACATTGGAGGACTGTTAATTTGGCCCTAATCAGAGGTTCGCAGGTGATCCACATTGTAATTGCGGGGGTACGCAGTGCAGGAGAAGACGCAGTGCGGGGGTACGCAGCACAACAGAAGGCGCAGTGCGAGGAACGCATCGCAGAAGAAAACAAGGTGCAGAGATACGCAGAGGCACAGAAGGAATAGTGCGGAGGTATGCGGTTAGACAGAGAGTACAGTGCGTATCTGAGTTGAGGTACGCAGTTCAGCAGAAGGAGAAAGTGCGGTGGTACGCAGAGCGGCAGAAGGATACGGTGCGGATCTGCACAGTTCAGGCACAGAAACACTGCGGATATCCGCAGGTTTATATCGGTGAAGTTGCAGACCTGTCTTAAAACATTTGTTGACTGTCTTTTATCTATTGCTGCAGAGTTCTGGGTTTAGATTTCTGGTATTACTCTTCTATTTACAACATTCTGAGAAGTTGGGTGAGTCATTGGTTGATTGTATAAGGAGATTGGGTGATTTGCATGTACTTGATGATTATTTGATCTTCTTGGATCCAGTCTGAAAATTAATGAAACGTGGTCCTTAAAGAAGTAGAAGAGCAAAGGGGGGTTGTAGCTCCCTTCCAAGAGAGACTGGAAAACGATAGAGAGTTGTAGCTCTCTGCAGGTTGTAGCCTGCGTACTGGTAAAGGACTGCACCAGTACAAAATCCTTGTAAAAGAAGTTTCTAATTGAAAGAAGATAGAGACATATTGCAGCAGGTGGTTTTCACCCACATTGGGTTTCCACCTTATATCTGGTGTTCTTTGGTGTGCTTATCTATTTTTCTTGCTCTTGTTCATTATTATATGGCACTGACATACAAATTAATGATCAATATCTGAAGAATAAATTAAAGTATAAATCTGGAAGGCATATTGAAAAGAATTTGATAATACTGATTCACCCCCCTCTCAGTATTATTTTCAACAATTGGTATCAGAGCAGGTTCTTCAGAAGAAGCTTGATCGCTTGAAGAAAGATCTTGCATCATGAGCAACTACGAGAGGGAAGCATCAATCAGGCCACCGATTTTTGATGGGACAAACTTCGTTTATTGGAAGGTAAGAGTTATTGCCTATCTTCAATATCTTGGTACAGAAGTCTGGGATATCATAGATACAGGGTATGCTTTTCCATCAGCAACTCCTACAGATCCAGCTGAGAAGAAGAAATATGAAACAAATGCAAAGGCAGTCAATACTCTATTAGGATGTCTATCTCAATCAGAATTTGTCAAGGTATTGCAGTTTAAATATGCAAAAGAGATATGGGACAAGATTGTTCTGAGCTATGAAGGGGATGACCAGGTAAAACGAGCAAAACTTCAAACCCTCAGGATTCAGTATGAAAATCTCAGGATGTATAATGATGAAAGTGTGGCTAACTATTTTCTTCGTGTAGATGAGATTGTTAATTGTATGAAAAATTTGGGTGAAGAAATAAAAGAGGCTGTTGTGGTTGAAAAAGTTCTAAGATCTTTGTCCCCTAGGTTTGAATCTAAAGTTTCTGCTATAGAAGAAAAGGAGAATCTACAAAGCCTTAAAATGTCACAGCTGCACGGAATTCTAACTGCTTATGAAATGAGGAAAGGAGGTCCATCAGACAAGAGAGAAGCTGCCTTCAAGGCTTCAGGCAAAGGCGAGTACTACGAGTCAGGACACGTGTCAGAAGAAGAAGAAGAATCAAATTTTGTTAGAAATCTTCAACGGGGTACTGGATGGTTCTGAGGTAAGTTACCTTTCAAATGCTTTGCTTGTGGAAGAGTCGGTCACTATGCGGCCAAATGTCCTCACAAGGATAAGATTGACAAAGGGAAGGAACCTGTTAGATGGAACAAGAAACAGAATGCAACTAAGAAAAGTTACTACACTCATGAAGACAGTGATGGCCTATCAAATAGTGACGAAGATGAACGAGGTAATGATTATAAACTTTTAATGGCTTTTGAAGATGATGATTACATGGATGCTATAGATGTGGATGACTTTTATGAAGAGATTTCTAGACTCAAGACATGTTTAGAAGAAAAGAATGAGATCATTGATACTCTGCAATTTCAACTTGATGAAAAAGAAAAATCTCTTGAGAAGTTAGAATGTGAAATTGTTGGCCTTAGAAAAGAAATTGAGAAAACAAAGGTTCTTAATATTAAGTTTGTTAAAGGATCTGAAACTCTGGATGAGATTATCAATGTACAGCGTTCTCCACTAATTAAGACAGGTCTGGGTTATAATGGAGAAACATCTCAAGCATCCACCTCAAAGAGTTATCTTGATGCAACAAGGAGGAATGAGCAAAAGCCCAATGAAGATCATCAGGTAAAGCAGGGATGAATTACATCAAGAACAAACAGAGACTACCAGGTAAACCAGCGGCAATCCATCTTAAGGGTGAACAAAAGCTACAATTAGCCACAGGTAAAAACTTCTCAATTTGCTTCAAGAATGGATGACAATAGAAATTACAATCATTTGGCTGGTAGATTTGATAATCGCAGAAGTTTCTTCAATGGTCAATGTTTCTCTTGCCATAACTTTGGTCACAAAGCAGCTCAATGTGTTGCCTATAAGACAATCATGACTAGAGAAGCTAAAAAACAAAGAAGTATGACCGGGATTACGAAAAGGACCTATAACAAATTTTCGGCCCTTGAAAATGAAATTGAATGTTCTATTTGTAATAACTTCGGTCATGAAGATTCTGAATGCAGGAGCAGGTTTCGGCAGACAAAGGAACAAGCATCAAGCAACTGAACATAGAGAATAAAGGAACCGCAACCAGAAAGATGTGGGATAGCCTTTTATGCAGAAGGACATGAAAATATATGGTACATCGACAGTGGAAGTTCGAAGCATATGACAGGTGATAAAGAAAAACTTGAATCATATACTGCTTTAGAAAAGGGTAAGAAAGTTTCTTTTGGAAATGATACCCCTGCAGCCATAAAAGGAAAAGGCACTGCTCATTTGAAAGAACAGGTCAAAGCTAGAAATGTTTTGTATGTTGATGGCTTGAAGCATAATCTACTAAGTGTCAGTCAGATGTGTGATCAAGGAACAAATGTAATTTTTCGATCAAATGGGTGTAGTGTTCGTGATCTTGATACAGGAAAAACAATGATCAAAGGCAGAAGAACTCCAAATAATCTATACATATTTGAAGAAGGACAACAACAATGCTATTTAAGCAAGGATGATGAACATTGGTTATGGCACCGAAGGTTGGGGCATCTAAGCTTTTCAAAAATAAGGAAAGCATGCAAATACCAGGCAGTTCGTGGTCTTCCGGATATCAAAATTCCAGACAACACCATATGTAAATCATGTCAGTTTGGTAAGCAAACCAGAACTAACTTCCCTGAGAAAGAAGGATCAGCTAGTAGGCCTCTTGAACTAGTCCATACAGATGTATGTGGTCCATTTAGGATAAGGTCACCTCGAGGAGAAGAATACTTTATATTATTCATTGACGACTTCTCCAGGATGGTTTGGTTGGGACTTATGAAACACAAGGACAAAGCATTCGAAAAATTCAAATCTTTCAAAGCCTTGGTTGAAAACGAATCAGATCACAAAATTAAGTGCCTCAGGTCCGACAGAGGTGGGGAGTTTACCTCAAATGAATTTTTCGATTTCTGTGAAGACCATGGAATAAGAAGGGAATTCTTTACAGCTAGGACTCCTCAGCAAAATGGAGTGGTGGAAAGGATGAACAGAACGGTCCAACAAATGGCTCGTGCTATGCTTGATGAATCTGGGACTCCCGCAACCTTCTGGTGTAAAGCGGCATTTGCTGCAGTTGTTATTCTCAACAAAACAAATGTCCGAGTGAACAACACTCAAACTCCTCATGAGCTCTGGTATGGTGAGACTCCTTCGGTAAAGCATTTCAAAATTTTTGGGAGCAAATGCTATATCAAGAACACTGATGAACAGCTTGGAAAACTTGAACCTAGAGGAGATGAAGGCATTCTCCTTGGTTATTATCCCCACAGCAAAGCATATAAGTGTTACAATAAAAGACTTGGAAGAATTGTTGAAAGCATTGATGTAGTGGTTGATGAAAAAGGATACATCCCTAGGCAAGAAAATATCGAAGAGGATGTAGACTACTCTCCAAATCAGACAAATGATGAAGAAGAACCTCAAGAGGCACCTGAGGAGCAAATAAGGATAGAAGAGAAGACTCCATCCAGGTACGTTCAAAAGAATCATCCAGAATCTCAGATTTTGGGGCAGAAAGAAGCAGGTGTACAAACAAGAAGAACAATTGCAGAAGCCTCAAGCTATTTGGCATTGCTCTCCTCCAGTGAACCACTAAGAGAGGCATGCAAAGATGAATGCTGGGTCAAGGCGATGAATGAAGAACTTGAGCAGATCGAAAAGAACAACACTTGGGAGTTGGTTCCTAGACCAAAAGATAAGAATGTCATAGGGACAAATGGATCTTCAAAAATAAGTTGAATGAAAATGGAGAAGTAATTAGAAACAAGGCCAGCCTTGTGTGTAAAGGGTATGCTCAACAAGAAGGAATAGACTTCGAAGAAACTTTTGCTCCTATTGCTAGACTTGAGGCCATCCAAATGTTCCTTGCTCTCTCAAGCTTTCAGAAGTTCAAAGTTTTTCAAATGGACGTGAAATCAGCCTTTCTGAATGGGGACTTAGAAGAAGAAGTGTACATTGAGCAACCAGATTGTTTCATCCTTGGAAATGATCCAAATCTTGTATGCAGACTAAAGAAGGCTCTCTATGGTCTTAAACAGGCTCCAAGGGCTTGGTACTACCATTTGGACAAATATCTTCATCAACAAGGTTTTCAAAAGGGATCAACAGATAGCAATCTTTACATAAAAATTGAAAATGACAAATTACTAATACTTGTTGTGTATGCAGATGATATTATCTTTGGCAGCAATGAAGAAGCTATGAGTCAAAGCTTTGCCTTGGTGATGCAGAAAGAATTCGAAATGTCTTTGCTTGGAGAAATAACATATTTTCTTGGATTGCAAATCCAACAAAATGAATGCGGGATCTTCTTTTCTCAAACCAAGTATCTCAAGCAGATTTTGAAGAAATATGGCATGGAAGATGCAAAACCAGTATGTACCCCCATGGTCACAGGTTGTAGCCTCAGTGCAAATGATGAATCAGCAGCAGTGCATCAACCAACCTACAGATCTATGATTGGAAGTCTACTTTATTTAATAGGTACTCAACCGGACATCATGCATGCAGTGGGAATAGTTGGAAGATTTCAGGCAAATCCAAAGGAAACTCATCTTCAGGCAGTGAAGAGAATTTTCAAGTGCCTTTAAGGAACTCAAAACTATGGCTTATGGTATCCTAGAGATACAGATCTCACACTTCATGCTTATACAGATGCAGATTGGGCCGGAAGCGTGGATGACAGGAAGAGCACAAGTGGTGGTGCATTCTTTATGGGTTCCAGATTAGTATCTTGGTTCAGCAAGAAACAGAGTTCGATTGTTTTATCTACAGCTGAAGCGGAATATGTGGCTGCTGCATCTTGTTGCACTCAACTCCTTTGGATGATGTAGACCTTGCAGGATTTTTAGATCACTTGTACTCCACCTATCTCCATCTTATGTGATAATACAAGTGCAATCAGCATTTCAAAGAACCCAGTCATGTATTCAAAGACCAAGCACATACTGATCAAGTATCACTTTCTCAGGGAACAAGTGCTTGAACAAAAGGTCAAGTTGGAGTATGTTCCTTCTAAGGAACAAGTTGCTGATATACTCACCAAACCATTGCCCAGGGAGACCTTTGAATACTTCAGGCAAAAGCTGGGGGTTGTTGATGCATCATCCTGTTGTTGAATCTCATATGTTTCAAAGATTATTGGTTGTACGCAAGTTTCATATGGGGTATACGCGTACATTGGTCGAAGATCGAATGGCATAGGTTCAGGGGGAGCATATAATGCATTGTTGGCATTATGGTAGAAGATCTTGGAGGAAGTACAGAAGGAGATCATGGATGCTGATCTGAATAGTGTTGCAATATGTCTCTATCTCTTTCATGGTCAATTATGGTTCTTATTGAAGAAATTTCTTTTGCAGATCTGGTTTATTGTCAGGGGGAGCATAACCCTTTGCCCTTGATGTCAAAGGGGGAGAATGACGTTGAGGATCTTGAGGTTGCCATCAAGTCCAAAGGGGGAGATTGTTGGCATTATGATTCTGGTTTGGCTCTATGGTACAGGTGTTGTACTTGATGGCAACTCACTCAAGTGGCAAAACTTTGTTTAGGCTCTCAAAATGATGGAAAATAAGAGGATCGCTGGTGCATCGTTCAAAAGGTGCGAACCCACAGGTTCGCCGTCCAGGGAGTGCGGACATACCCGCAGGTTCACCGTTTATAAGGTGCGGTCCCCCAGTTCACTCACTCCAATGCAGAGAAGCGCGCTCACGTGGGGTATCCTATGTTTGGCCCTTGGTTTTTAGCCCGTCTTTTACGACCCTATGGTTTTGGCCCGTGGTATAGGATCTAATTTATTGAACCCTGGATTGGATCCCTTGTATTGGTTTTTGATGGTTTTGTCCCATGGTGTGGATAAGGGTTTGACTATAAAAAGGGGAAGGAGATCACTTGGCTACACACTCGTGAAATTTGAATATCTTAATATTTGAATGTTTGGGTGATTGGTTTTAAAAGCTAGATCTAAATCAAGGAGAAAATTTAAGGCGAATCTATTGATAAGTCGTGATCTCTCGGGCACATGATCAGATCTGTGGATCTGACTGACTGTGGCACATTGGAGGGCTGTTAATTTGGCCCTAATCAGAGGTTTGCAGGCGATCCACGGTGTAATTGCGGGGGTACGCAGTGCAGGAGAAGACGCAGTGCGTGGGTACGCAGCGCAACAGAAGGCGCAGTGCGAGGAACGCATCGCTAAAGAAAACAAGGTGCAGAGATACACAGAGGCACAGAAGGAATAGTGCGGAGGTACGCGGTCAGACAGAGAGTACAATGCGTATCTGAGTTGAGTTACGCAGTTCAGCAGAAGGAGAAAGTGCGGTGGTACGCAAAGCGACAGAAGGATACGGTGCGGATCTGCGCAGTTCAGGCACAGAAAGGCTGCGGATATCCGCAAGTCTATATCGGTGAAGTTGCGGACTTGTCTTAAAACATTTGTTGACTGTCTTTTATCTATTGCAGTAGAGTTCTGGGTTTAGATTTCTGGTATTACTCTTCTGTTTACAGCATTCTGAGAAGTTGGGTGATTCATTGGTTGATTGTATAAGGAGATTGGGTGATTTGCATGTACTTGATGATTATTTGATCTTCTTGGATCCAATCTGAAAATTAATGAATCGTGGTCCTTAAAGAAGTAGAAGAGTAAAGGGGGGTTGTAGCTTCCTTCCAGGAGAGACTGGAAAACGAGAGAGAGTTGTAGCTCTCTGCAGGTTGTAGCCTGTGTACTGGTAAAGGACTGCACCAGTACAAAAGCCTTGTAAAAGAAGTTTCTAATTGAAAGAAGATAGAGACATATTGCAGCAGGTGGTTTTCACCCACATTGGGTTTCCACCTTATATCTGGTGTTCTTTGGTGTGCTTATCTATTTTTCTTGCTCTTGTTCATTATTATATGGCACTGACATACAAATTAATGATCAATATCTGAAGAATAAATTAAAGTATAAATCTGGAAGGCATATTGAAAAGAATTTGATAATACTGATTCACCCCCCCCTCTCAGTATTATTTTCAACATATGTGAACTTCTCGCATGGTATAACGTGTGCTTAAATACAATTTTAACCAAATTTAAAATCAATTTTATCATGATTTAAATATTATTTATTTCACACTCATTAAAAAAGACCTTATGTAATAAGCATAGGATATGGGGGTACTCAAATTGCTCCAAATCATTCCATTCTAGTTCACAAACAAACTATTACATTCTCGATCACCAGAGAACTTTCCCATTCTTGTTCAGCAGCTCAAATGATACATGCCTAGGACCAGCGAGATCTGATGGGATGAGGAAACCCCTGCCCCATAGAAGTTTATCAAGGGGGAGGGTATGTCATTTAGGTTCGTGCCAATACTACCTGTGAAAAATCACCAACATAGATTAATTGAGGGACCCCCTTGCAATTTTTAAAACCAGAGGGGGGTCTCTCAAACCACTAATGAATTTATTGTTGGGCCCACCTGCCCTTCTACTCCAAGCACACTGGTTTTCATTATCGAGTCCGTGTATCCTTCTGCCTCTATTTCAAATGTTATTGTATATATATTCGAAGGGTATAAAAACCTTGAAACAATATCAATGTGCCGTTGCAGCCTTTGGTGAAAATGCTAGTTTATATCGTATTCATAACATTGTCTTATTTAATGACATGTTTATATTTTAGGGATGTTTTGTTTTTTGTTTTTTTTTTGATATCTTCTTCTTCTTCTTTTCTTTTTTAACTATGTATTTACTATTAAAAAGTCGAGTGTTATATAAAACCTTCTTATCAAGAATGTAAGTGCAAATACTTATCATCAAGGAACATAAATAAAATTACTGACTATCAGGGAGTATAAATAGATGTTGATGGCCCTTGGTATTGTTGCAATAATGTTGCAACTACCAAGTGTCTCAACTTTGATTGTCAACCTAGGATTCCTACAAATTTAAGAGGGGCCAATACTATGTGTACAATATGCACTTATCATTTTACTTTGCTAGCTTTTATATGGGTGAAAACACTGAGATGAGATTTAGTTACTGAGAGACAATACTAACTGCATTATGTTGTAGGCAAAATTCATAATTGCAGGAAATAATCAAACCTATGCTAACTGCAAGAAAATGAGGCAAACCATCTTAACTATGATGAAATAAAAGCATGTTTATTCTATTGTGCAATGAAAGCAAACTCACAACTGAAATAAAACATGTAAATAACAAACCTTAATTCTATAGGAAAAAGACAATTTCTACAACAAACTAGGTCAAGGAATCTACTTGGTCTCTTTGCTTCTAAATTCCATCTTCAGGGTTCTAGGGATGTTGTAACATATTAAAGAAGGTGAAACATGAGTTGGATGCAAGTTTGGATGAGTTTTAGAAGCAAAATGCAAACTACTGTAAGATTCCTTGTTTTGCTACAGGATACAGTCCAGTGAGTAGCGAAATGTGTTAAGGAGACGGTTTGAAAGCACATGGAGGATAATGAAGGACAAGGAATAATAAAATACTCATGTCCATCTCATCAAGTCAACATTAGAAGGATTTATTTGGTAAATGGGTGATTGTAGAGTCTCTTGTAGATCTGCAAAAATAGGGTATCGTATAGTTGTAGCAAGCAATAATGATGGACAACAAATAAATATCAGCAACTAAAGTGACTTCAAATTCATGAAAATTGATGCTAACCAAAAAAATAATCATTGTTAAAGCTACCATCTAGAGCTTAAAGTATTATACAATAAAATATTATAAAGCTAACTAATTAACCCTGCATAAAACAGTACTTATAAATAGTTTGTAGAAATGAACAAGTGCATAAAAATATAATAATACAAAATGGGTCTTGAGCACCTAGGGTGGGCCCTAATCCAAGGAAGCCCATATCCCTAAATGAAAACAATCTAAGAACCAAATATGTCTTTCATTGACTTGGAAATTGCTTGTACATCAAAAGTTACAAAACTAAAGCTCCTAAAGCTTTCTACTGCTAATACTTCCACCAACTTCAATTGTCTACTAGTTGCCTAATAAGCTACTCTAACCCTCTAATTCATACAAGATGAGTGAGGGGAAACATCCTTGGAAGGAGGACTATTTTCCTTCCAAAACTCCTAAAAAAAATATCATGCACCTTAAGTGACCTCACAGCTACAAGGAGGAGTATGTAGTGCCTCAAGCTAGCCAAGTTTGATCTCCTTGTAGAAGGGGATTGGTCCCATAATTTTTTCTAACTAGATATCCTCACAATCTATGCAAAAACTTCTTAATATACTACATGATAACCACAATATGCACATAAAGCATGAGAAATCTCTTTAACCTTAATAAGAACTCATTTAAGCTAAGAAAAAGTTATGAAATGCATAAGGGAAGGTCTAATACAACTTTCAAGTGTCGAGGAAAAGTTAGATGGGCCTTGTGTTTTATCTAATTAGAAGGCCCATCATATCCCCCTATTAAAACTATTCCTCATGATATGAGAAACCTATTATTCCTCTTTTATCTATCTTTCCTAATTCATTTCCCTAATGACCTATTTAATATCCCATGTTGTGCTGGAGGTGATTGCCCTTGTTGGATAGAAACCTACATTTGTCTCAATGTCCTACCACTCCCTTGATTCTTATTCTTGACCCTGAGCTTTTTGTAGACCTAACAAAAAAGTAGGATTGAATCTAAGTCTAATCAATTGGACTTCTAGCCTCTAAATGACTCTTTTATATTGAGGAGTTTTGGCCCAGTGCAACTTGCAACCTATCAGGGGAGTGGTACTCTCTGATCTTCATGTTGTATGGTAGTGTTTTCCATCTCCTCTAGAAAATCCTGTGAGCTATCTTCTCCCAATAATCTGAAGTTACCAACAAGGTGGAGGATGGCCTCCATTTTCCTCTGTTTGTATACTTCCACCACTTTAAGATCCTCTACTAGGAGTAGATGGGTGGAAGTATGGATAGATGGATTGGGGTGTTCGGGCTAAATCCAAAGTGGTTATTTCAGCTCTACCTCCATTGTCCTTTTTACTTCTTCAACCCTAATATTTTCATGCCTTAGCTAAGATGCGAGAGCCATTAGTTGTGCATCACCCAAATATGGATTTGGGTCCCATATGGTAATATGCGAAAGCACAAGGTTGTTAATGTAAAACTCATCAACCTTGGCCTTATCTTTTGTATAACACTAGAGACAAAAGTCAATGAATGCTTGAGCATATTTAGAGGGATATATCCTCTTTGTGTGATCCAAATTAGATAATTATATTTTTTTTCATCCATCTCAATGCTTTCAAAGTGGAAAAAGTGGAGGGATCAACTCATGGGACTATTTTTACCAAAGGGACCCAATTTGGCAAAACAAGGTACGAAACCTTTAGGGAGCATTTTGAGGCATCAAATGACTTTTCTTGTGTGTGGGGGGGGGGTCGTACATAAATAAATTTCCAACGATGCAAGAATCACGCCAATCAGAGTCTGTATGTGAAAGTTATGCCACTCAAAAGTTGACCTTCTTGTTTTCACTGCCATAATTCGTGAAGATGCCACGTCAGCCCCAAATATTTATGGAAAAAGGGGCTAGCCACATGATTATGATGTAGAAGACTCTAGAATTGTCAATATTGTAGCTTTTGTTAAGAGTTGAGGTAATCAAACCTAACCACTAACAGGCTATAGGTTTGTGTTATAACCAGTCCACTAGGAGGAAAAGGGATTCCTTTCTTTCGAGTGCATTTGCTCCATATCTAAGCAAAAATAGCCAAGAGGGATAAGAGATAGAGCACATAGAGAGGATTTGTGCATTTTAGTAGCTCATGGGCCACAAGACATACTTCTTTGTACCTACAAGCATATTTCCATTCAAAGAAAGAGAGCAGAGCAACCTCACCTTCTAGCTGGATTTTTCTCCAAAAAAGGTTTCCTAGAGCATATCTTGTGTTAAATGTGTGTGTGAGCCCTTATTTTTCCATTCTCTATTTTTTACATAAGTTTCAATTGCATGCATGCACTATTAGCAGTAAATCTACAACTCTAGAAATCTAATAAAACTATAATAGTGTAGAATTTTAGTTTTTTTTTAATATAATATTAATAAATCAGTTGTGATGAATTGTCCAGTGGAATATCCATGACAATTTATGGATCATACTAGTATCATAGCTAGGTTTTCTTTGGGAATATCATAGAGATTTGTGGGGTATCTATACTGGGCCAAAAGTCATAAAACCCTAATCATGGCCAACAAATCTGTGAATAACCCTCGCGATCCTGTAGGGAGAGGTTTTTGTGGCTAGAACAACAAGTCGTTTATATAAATCATAATGTAAATATCCTCATGGTGGCCCTGAGTAATAAGATTTGGATATTTGGAGAAGATGGGGGTTCAAATGTAGAGGACAAATGAGAAGGGGGATTGGAGTCAAAGGTAGATATCAAGCCATACCAGGGTGAGATCAACGCTTTGAAGCTAAATCACTAGTTGTAGCAACTGGAAGTGTCTTTCAGCATCCACCAAATTGAGAAAGAACAAAATATCTCATTTGCACTGTTGAAATTAGAGGGCCATGCCCTTACTTGGTGGGAGAGCCACACAAAGACCCTAAGGTTGGAGGGAGAGGAACACAAAGACCCTAAGGTTGGAGGGAGAGCCACACAAAGACCCCGAGGTTGGAGGGAGAGCCACATAGAGACCCTAAGGTTAGAGAGAGAGACCCACACAGAGACCCTGATGTTGGAGGGACATCCTCCAGTGACTAAGTGGGAGGACTTCAAAACCCTCATTAAGTTACAATTTTACCCTATTGGGTATGTAGAGGACCAATGGATTTGGTGGCACTACTTTAGGAAAAAACCGGGGCAAAGCATGTAGGAGTACACCACAAAGTTAAAAAAGATTGCCATAATGTTGGGTATCTCCCCAAAGAATCCATATGTACTCCTTAAGTATTTGGGGGGTCTAGACTGCCATCTACGGGAGCAAGTGATGCAATTCAGGTTCAAATCAATGGATGAGGCTTATGTACAAGCATAATACCTAGACAACATAAGCTTGAATAGAGCGCAATCAAGTGGATCGAAGAAAAAGGAGCAACATGGTGCTTCTAAGGAGGGGAAGAAGAAGCAAAAAGGGAGAAAAGATAAAAGATGACAACCACAACACACCAATGCAAAGATGCATCAACCACTGCAACCATTACAACATTGACGACCATATAAAGGAGAAGTGTTGGAAGTTGCATCTAGAGCTAAATCCAAACAACAAGGAGAAGGAAAATAAGAAGAAGAATCTCATGGCCATTTATTTGAGCAACCAAGTTGAAAGTAGCTCATACGTGGATGAGAAGATCATTTGTACGTTAGTCTAGAAGGAGGTGAATTTGAGTAGCCTTTAGCAACAAGAAGAGAAAGAAATGACCAAACTCTTCCATATAAAGATACACGTCAAGAAGACAAAGATTGATGATTTATTTGACTCAACATCGCAGGTGAATCTCATTGCAATAGAGTTTTTCAAGAAGTTGGGGTTGGAAGTTTGTGATCATCCAAACCCATATCCACTAGGATGGGTAAATAAGGATGCAGAGATGACGCGAACAAAACAATGCAAACTTAGATTTTCTATCAGTGTCGATTTTATTAATGAAGTAGAACTAGATGTGGTCCCCTTAATGTATGTGGAGTCATGTTTGGGAGTCCCTATACATACATGTGAGATGCAATATCCATGTAGAGAGCCAACCGTTATCGACTCATCAAGGATGGAAAATCATTCATGACCAATTCACACAAAGGTAAGTTAAAATTTTTGATGGTAAGTGCCAACCAAGATAAGAAATTTATTAGTTCCAACAAGAAGTATGTTTTATTATTTTTAATTGAAAGTCAGTCTGTAGAAGAGTCAGTAAGAGGCAAGGCATCCCTGGAGGGGTGTACTAAGAAACATAAACAACAAGGAGAAGAGTTGCTACATGCATATAGGGATGTATTCTAAGAGCCTAAAGGGTTACCACCTAAGAGGGAAATGGAGCACGAGATCCAACTATTGTTGGAATCCTCATTAACAAACATTGGGTTGTATAGGTAGTTTGTTATAGAATCAAGTGAGGTGAAGAAATAGTTGCAGAAGCTGTTGGAATAGGGTTTCATTCGACCGAGTACCTCACCATGTGGGTCACCCATCATCATTGTGCCAAATAAGTATGGGACTTGGCAGGTGTGTATAGATTATAGGACATTGAACAAAATCACACTAAAGAAGAGGAGCGGTACAGGTACAAGAGGCATTGCAGAATTCACAAGAGAAATATAAGGCCATGCATGGTCTACATAGAATAGAGAATTCATTCAAGGTGGGAGATAGAGTATGGGTACATTTGAACAAGGAGAGGCTACAGGGGCTTGGTAAGAAAATAAAGGCTCTGAGGTATGGTCCCTTTGAGATACTGGAAAAGGTGGGTGATAATGCATATCGACTCAACTTACCACCATGTATGCGCATTTATTCAATTGTGAATATAAACAATTTGAAACTTTATGAGCCTTCCATGCTAGATCAAGAAGAGGAACATGTCCTACCTTCTATGGAGGATTTGGAACCAGATGCTTAGGAAGATTTAACAAAAGATACAATTTTGCATAAGAGGTCCAAAACTATAATACTTGGGAAACATGAGTTTTTGCAGATTGGGTTGAAAGGACAACTTCTAGGAAAAGCTAAATGGTACACCAGAGAGAAGATGGAGGAAAATTTTCCTCACCTCGTTCAGTAGAAGATTTTGGGGACCCAAAGACTCCCAAAATGGGGACTTATGATCTTGATTGGATCATTATATTTTCTTTTCAACCAACTTGATGCTTTCAAAGTGGAAAAAGTGGAGGAATCGACTCTCGGGACCATTTTTACCTGCGAAACCCAGTTTGGCAAAACAAGGTCTAAAACCTTTTAGGAGAATTTTGAGGCATCGAATGACATTTTTTGGGGGGCAAAACTTTGACACTTTAGCATAGGACCTTTTCATGTTATTCTGCACATAAAGAACTTTCCAACGACACAAGTATGATGTGAATCAAAGTTTGTATGCGAAAATTATGCCACTCAGAAGTTGACTTTCATGTTTTCACCACCACAATTCAAGAGGATGCCACGTCAACCCCCAATATTCATTGAATGGGAGCTAGCCATGTGATTATGATGTAGAAGACTCTATAAGAGTCAATATTGAAACTCTAGTTAAGAGTTGAGGTAGTCAAACCTAACCAATAATAGGCCATCGGGCTGTGTTATAACCAGGCCACTTGGAGGAAAAGGGATTCCATTCTTTTGAGTGCATTTGTTCCATAGCTGAGAAAAAATAACCAAGAGGGACAAGAGGTAGAGAACTTAGAGAGGATTTGTGCACTGTAGCAACCCATGGGACACATGCCATACTTCTTTCTACCTGCAGCCATATTTCCATTCAGAGAAAGAGAGCGAAGCAACCTCACCTTCCAGCTGGGTTTTTCTCCCAAAAGTGTTTTCCAGATAATATCTTGTGTCAAATGTGTGTGTGAGACATTATTTTGTCGTTATCTATTTTTTGGATAGTTTTCATTCATATGCATGCACTATTAACAATAAATCTACATATATAGAAATCTAATAAAACTGTAATAGTGTAGAATTTCATATTTTTTTAATATAATATTATCAAATCTATTGTGACAACCTATCCAGTAGAATATCCACGACAGTTTACAGATCATTGTGCAAGCATTTTTATTTAAAAATTGGCACCACTCCTCCATTAGGAACAAGGAGTAGGTTTTAGATGGTTTCCTACAATTCACTACTTCCAAATAAAGGTGTGCCATGGTGCTGAAATTTGTTTATAGGGTTGTAATATGGTTTTCATTCTCCTACAACAATATTTGTGTTTGATACAATTGGTCCTTTAGATTTTTGTTTTATGTTTGTAGGGGATCCCTTCTATTTTCTTCATCAAATATGAGGAGTGCCATCTCCTCCTTCATCTTCTCCATTTCTTCTTTTGTTTTTCCAATATCAACAACTCCCTTGGATTATGCAATTTGCTTCCATATGGAAGCATTAGCCTTCTATTTATAAACCTGAAGGAGTAACCATGGTGTCAAGTGCATAAGGAGAATTTTTCCTGGCTCAATCCAAGAACAAAAGGAAGTAAATACTCATAGGGTTGGCTGATTTGTTTTTTCTATTAGCTTCCTGTAGCTTTGTTGTTTGTTCCTATGGCTTTGTTGTGTGTTCCTATTGTTGAGCACTTGGTCCTTCTGATTGTAATTGCAACTTCATTTCTTCAAGAGGTTTTTGTGTTACTCTTGTTTGTACCATTGATGACATTATTTATGTTCCTCTACCTTCTAGGGCTCTTCCTTCTCAAGGCTAGGGGTTTCTTCAATGGTTATAGGAGTGTGAGAAGGAGGCTTTAGTTTTCTAGTATACCACACTCTAGTAGTTTTTCTTCTTTAGTAGTAAGTAGGTGGTTGAGTGTGCCTAGTTGCTTTGGGTTTTGTTGGAGTGCTTAGTGTTGCCAATGTAGCATCAGTTTCTTTTTTCTTCCTCCTCCAAAAGTTATTATGTTCATTTTTGTTACCTTTTATTTCTCATTTTAGTTGACCTTCTTTGTGGTTTTCCAACTTCTTTATAAGGTTCCATTAACCCCTCTTGAGGCCCTGTTATCTCTGTATGGAATTATAACTGTGGGGTTACCAATTTAGCCCTGACCCCTGTCTCTACCAATTTTAACTTAGCCAGTCTTACCTCAACTAGATTTGGCTCAACCAGCTCTGTTTGTGGCTTTGATAATTCTATCTCACCCAAATCGACCTCTAGTTCTGCTAATTCAACTTGGGCCTCTAAGAAGGCTTGTCTATCCATGTCAACAAAAGTTGTCTAGGAAACAAGGTCTTGAAGGTGTAAGGCATCCATGACTATAAACTTGATGAGGCCATGATGAGCCAAATAATTGTTGAAAATGCAACAAGAAAAAGCCTGATTTAATTTTCCCTTGAATTAAATTAGGAATAAAATTGTAATTCCACATCACAACACAACTTGTACGAGTTAACTAAGTTAATTTGACTTAGTTGGTTCAATTAATTTGAGTTGAGGGTCTAATTTGAGTCAAGTAGAGTGTCTCCTACTTTATAGGAGCCCTGGTTGAGTTTATTTTAAGTTATAATTAATTAATTCAATTTAATTGAGTTAAAGTCAGTTAAACTAGTTCCAACTGAAGGAGGAACTAGTAGGAGGTCAGAGAGTGGGGTGTTGCTTCATGTGTTCAACTAGTTAACTGATGATTCACTCATAAATAGCTCATGCATGTCAGATCTGAGAGTTACCCAGTTGATATTGGAGTTCAAGGGCAGTGTACTATCAATTATATAATCATCCAAATTGTACAGGTGGTGCATGCAATATGAGGAAGGCCTATGAGGCTTGCACAGTTCCAATTGAGGAATTTCCCTAATTAATAGGGGCTAATTCCCAAGGAAACAATGCAAGGAAATAGGGACTTGGGCAAGCAGAAAATTGGTTAAGTATTGGCCTAGGATTATCTAGGAAGCTGGTGAGACAGAGAGAGATATTGCAGAGGCTACTCGGGCTTGAGAAAAGCAATGTAATCTTCTCATATTTTTAGACTAATGCAATATACAGATAGTAGGGGTTTTTAGTTATGGCTTTCCCCAGGGAATCATTGTGTAATGTGTTGATTGAATTCTTTCTCTTGTATGCTTCATGATTTTGCGATCGATTAAATTTTTCCGCTGATGAGTAGAGTGGATTCAAGTCTTTTATTTTAGAAAATTACATAAGTAGTTTGAATCTGCAAGAAATTTCTACATGGTATCAGAGCTGAAATCACACTAGAAGGGAAGAATACGAGTTTGTCTTTGGAGGTGAAAACGAATTTGCAGGATCATTCTTCAGAGCCAGCAGGATGTCGTTCTACAGATTGAGACTCAAATATGCCCTCGAGGGTAGTTTAAATTAGATTGCTTGGAAGGATAGGATGGAGGTAGTGTTGGAAAACAACGGGTTGAAGGAATTCATAGACAATGATATTCCTAAGCCTCCAATAACAGATGCTCAAGATCTGGCAGAGTGGAAGAAATGTGTTGCAAAGGTGCGGAGGATCATACTAGAAGGAGTTTGAGACCATATTGTCTCAAACCTCCACGAGAAGGATACACCATATGCAATGTGGCAAGCCTTGATCGACTTGTTTCAAAACAATAATGACCACAGGAAGTTGGCACTGAAGGACAAGATTCGAAAGATCAAGATAAGAAGGGCGAAACAATACCATAATACTTGAGCAGGTTTAACCAAGGTCAGGATGAGCTTGGGAGCATTGGTATTATAGTTTTTGAAGATGATCTGGTTAGCCTAACATTTCTAGGCCTTCCCAAGAGCTGGTACAACTACTAGGATTTTGTAAATGGGAGGGAACATCTACCAAAATGGGAGCGTTTGTGGTTCGACTTGGTGCAAGAAGAGATAAGGTGGATCACCAGAGATGGAACCTCATACAAGCATGATGATGAGGAGAACCATGCCTTGGATAGAAAGAGAAAGAAATGGAAAGGGAAGAAATCCCAATCCAAAGGGGATTCCTATCAAGGCAGTAAGAAGAAGGACTTTTCAAAGATTAAATTTTTTTACTGTCATGAGCTGGGACACTATGCCACGAAGTGTCCGCGCAAGAAGGCTGACAAAAAGCCCCCAAGAGGAGTGGAAAGTGAAGCTCTTGCTTCATAATTTGAGTTGGATTTCACCCTCATTGCATGCATGGTGACATCGGTGATGGGTAGTGTGTAGTATCTGGATAATGGATCCTCATTCCATATGACCGACAATGAAGAATTTTTCAGCGACTTGGAGGAGAAGGACCTCCAGATGCACATCGAGATGGGAGATGATGGAAGGTATAACACAACTAGCATCGATATTGTTACTTTTAAGAGGGAGTCTGGTTCTCCTCTCACATTAAAAGATGTCATGTATGTTCTAGGTCTGAAGAAGAATTTAGTTTCATTTTCTATGTTGGAGGACTGTGGCTACGATGTGATATTTAGTAAAGGAAAGGCTTTCCTTCGTCACATAGCCATAGGACAAGTGAAGCGGATTGGGGTTCGAGTGAAGAACCTCTACAAATTATATGTAGAAGATTGTGTAGCATTGAGAAAAAAAGCAAAGAAGGTGTAGAGCCAAGACATCGGTGAACTATGGCATAGAAGATTGGGCCATTTACACCATGGAGCCTTGAAGATCATGTAACATATATCTATAGGACTTCCCAAGAGTGCACTAAAGTAGTGAGATACGTGCAAAGGGTGTACATTGGGGAAGTACACCAAAGCCGCCTTTCATGATAAGGACTGTCGAGCGCAAGTGATCCTTGAAAGAGTTCACTTTGATGTGCGTGGATCGTTCTTGACAGCCTCCATGACCAAGCACATGTATTATGTAATATTTGTAGATTATTTCTCACATAAGTGTTGGATTTTATTCACGCAAAATAAAGATCATACGTTCTCTAATTTTTGTGAATTTAAAGCACTTGTTGAGAAAGACACTGGCAGGAAAGTGAAGGTTCTCAGGAGTGATAACGATGGAGAATATGTGTCGAATGAGTTCAAGAACTTATGTGCATCAAAAGGCATTCGACAGGAGTTAATAGCACTTGATAACTCGCAAAAAAATGGGGTTACTGAGAGGAAGAACAAAATTATTGTGGGAGTTGCACGGGAAATGTTACACGGTCGAGGTCTATCATTGCACTAGTGGGCTGGAATATGCAACACAACAATATATGTGCAGAATGGGAGTCCTCATCGGATTCTCTGGATGAGTACACTAGAAGAAGATTTTTTAGGGAAAAATGAGATGTGTCACACTTTAGGTTCTTTGGTTCATCAGTTTACTGTCATGTTACGAAGGATGCAAGGAAAAAGCTAGAGTCAACAACTGAGTTGGGCATATTTGTGGGGTACATTGATACACCTCAGAACTATCGGGTGTACCTGCCATCTCACAAGATGACAGTGGTTCCTAGAGATGTGAAGTTCGATGAAGAGAAGGCCATGAGATGTGTTTAGTCAATTTAGTATGTCTTAAATTGCTACATTAATTATCAATCCGGGAGTCGTAAACTGATGAAGTGTGGCGCACTATATGTGCAAGACAACCTCTTTCTTACTTTTTATTATTTTCAATTTTATTTTGTTTTTGGGGGTTTTATCTTTGTTTGTTTCCTAATGTGAATGGAAATCCTATTCCTAAGTTTTAAGAATACTTGAGAAGGCAAGTATGGATATAGATTTTAAGGCAATTATGTCCTTTATGATGACTTCTAGAACTTAACATTTCAGAGGATCTCAAAACATACTAGAGATGAAGTTAGTACTTGAACAAGAATGTAAATATGTAGCTATTCAAATCAAACAAATGATGAACTACTGATCATGAAATCACTATTTCTGCTGCTCATCTAAATACAGAAATAAAAGTTAAGCTATTGCACTCAAACAAATCAAAAACTGCAGACTAATAAAAGTAAAACCAATTCACTTCACTTATAGTCCGATAGCTCGCCAAGTAGCTTTTTGGGGTTAAGCCATGGCTCTGGAGATAACGTCAATAACATGAGGAATTGATATCTAAATTACCTACTTGCAAATGAAAATAAAATCAAGTCACTTCACTTATAGTCCGATAGCTCACCAAGTAGCTTTTCGAGGTTAAGCCATGGCTCTGGAGATAACGTCAATAACATGAAGAACCTGATATCTAATTAAAAAAATAAAAGTAAAATCAAATCACTTCACTTCACTCATAATCCGATAGCTCGCCAAGTAGCTTTTCGGCGTTAAGCCATGGCTCTAGAGATAACGTCAAATGTCATGAAGGACCTGATATCTAATTGTAGAAATGAAAGTAAAATCAAATCACCTCACTCATAATCCGATAGCTCGCTAAGTAGCTTTTTGGGGTTAAGCCATGGCTCTGGAGATAACGTTAAATGACACGAAGAATTTGATATCTAAACTAACTAACAACAACAAATGAATAAGATTGAAATCAAAGCATAACTGAAATTGAAAAGCTAAGAAAAACAAAGTCAGCAGAGAGGCCAATCTCATGTCACTATTTATTGCAAGAATTGTATGAAAATGCCCGAGCCTAGCCTATCTTGAAACACACTGATCAGTGTTAGCAAAAATATACAATGTTTGGAAAATCATGTACAGGAATGAAACATTAACACCATAACTAAAATATGAAATATACACAGGTGAACAAACTATGAAATATCTACAATGGAAATAAGGCAACAACACATAAAAACTTTACAGAAATAAAGAAACAAAACCTCAGCCAGCACGGGCCCTCTGCACGGCCTTGGTTAACACGCTGTCAGTCCGAAATTACGCTCACATAGTCATATAAAACAGAGTCTTGTTATATTGCAAAATAGAGGAAGGATCCTCTCGTTACAACAACAGGACCAATGTCACAACACAGTACATGAACTAATAGCAAGACTACATCAAAAACTAGCTACATGCGTTTACAAATGCATTATTTATAAAGGAAATTACATAACTGTTTTTCTTGTGAAACACCTTCAGCAGAGGACACGTAAAAAGACAACACCCGTGAGCTTACCGTGTTGGTTTCCATGATCATTCAATCTACCAAAAGGTGGCTGTTGGATCTGCGTCGTGGAGGTAGTCTACAACTGTCAAAATGAATCCATGGATCTAGGAACGGTCTCGGACCCTTCACGTGTTGAAAACAGAGACCTGTTTGCCGTAGAACTCCTCGTTTGACCAAGGCTTTCCTCTACGAGTTTGGTTGAACCAATAGGACCTGGTCCATGTCTAGATCATTTTTGAACTGCCCACGTGCCTTGTTTTGCTTGCCGACACCTGTAACCTAGAGATCAACAAAAATAGCTGCGGAATCTCGAGTCAGCTGTGGAAAGTGGCTGCATTCCGCAGCTGATGAGCAAAATCTAAGTCAAATAGCAAACACAAAAATATAGTTAGAAAACCACTTAAATGCACTTCTCAGAATCAATATATAATGATCTTTGATAGTTTATGAGTCACTGGTGAGGGGAAAAAGTCTAGGAAAGTGTGTAGAAGAGATGTAGTTTCAGGGTTCAACATACCCCCACTGTGAAGGTGTTGCATGTCCTCATGCAACCAAAACTGTGACCATCCTCCCTTCAGTTCATGTGTTCTAAGACCTCTGCTAACACATCCAACCTTCTTTTCTTCTTTCTTGGTACCACTGTCATTCTAGGCTTTCTCATTAGGCACCTGAATTTGAGATTGATAAGAGTTCTGCTCAACCTCTTGCTCTTTTTCTTCAATTTCCTATTTTTCTTCTGCCACAACCCAAGATGCAACATGGTGTTGTCGTGAATAATTTTATCCAACCTGCTCTGTTCTTTCAATGTTTCATTTTCTCTTTTGATGTGTCTATTCAGGACTTCCAGTTCAAAAGCTTCCTGTTTTAGTGATTGGATTAGAGCTTCCTGGGCTGTATTAGGTTGGGTAGATAGTGCCTTGATTTGTGGCAGTCTTCTCCAACAACTCAATAAAATCATACATTTCTTGCTGGGTTGGATCTATCTTAGGTGTAGCCTTTATTGGGCTGACCCCAAAATCTGGCTGAGAAGGACTGATCTCAAAATTTGGCTGAGAAATAGGAGTATGTTGTGGGCTATGTTCCTGTGTTTCCTCTCTTAAGTCCACGAAGTGGGCCTCTTTAGTTTGTACTTTCTTCAGTTTTCCTTTAAGTCTGGAGCTCCTCCTTAGATTCTGTGGGCTGGTGTCTCCTTTCTCTATACTATGTTTTTCTTTCCCTTTTCTCTTTGCTGTAGCTGCTTGTTCCTTAAGGTAAATTAGTCTTTCAAAAAGTATTTGATCCTCTTATGAGGAAGGTTCTAGGGTTTGATAGACAACTTCAATATTTATTTTCCCCTTTAGTTTTCCTTGCTTTCTAACCTCAGTTCTTTCCTTCCTACTTTCAGACAGCTTCTCTTCCTTATTAGTTTCTTCAGCTATGTTAGTAGGAGTATCCTGAATGTTCACACTCGTTTCCTTCTCCTACTTTTCTTTGCTGAGCTACTCTCAGGTGTTTCAGGTGGATCCTTAAAGAAGTTTCCAATCAAAAACTGTTCCCAAGTATCCTTTCTTTCCTTCAACTGTTTTTCAATCAAAATTTTTACAAGGTCGTGATGGTAAATGTGGGTTTTATGTCATCCAGATTCTTTTGTATAGTTATGGACATCTTTTTCAGGCTATTCAACATAAAGTAAGGCAAATTGATGGTTTGATTTTCTAGAAAATTAATTAGCAACCGGATGTGGTACATGTACATGGACCCAAACCGTCCTTCACATGTAATAAACTTCTGGATTATCAATAATAAACTAGTCCACTTTTCCTCTAGAGCAGAGACATGGATTCCACGTTTGAAAATGGTTATATCCATACCTGGATTGCGCAAGATAATCCTCCAGGCCCTCTCATCAAAATCTTTGTTTTTGAACCACCGTTCCCCCTCTTGTGGGAGTTCCGTTGCTGCTGCGATAGATGCCTCTGTGACTGAAAATTTAAGATCTCCAACCTCAACTTCCATGCCATTAAAAGACCTTGACAATGTCTTCGTGACTTCTTTATTGTGACCTTTGAATTTCTGGATGAACTGCAGCCACCGTGCCTTCCTTAATATGCTTTTCAATTGTGGATAACCCTCCATGAATTTAGACCCGTCCGGCTCTATTCTTACCAGAAGGCCCATTCCTTTCTCCTGCCTTAAAATACATTTGTGAGTGATGGACTGTGAGTAATGGATTGACGGAGGTGAAACGGCTGTGTTAGCGGGAGATGGAGAAGGATTGTGGAGAAAAACCAGTAGTTGTAAACAGAAGAGTAGAGAACAGGTAATGAAAATGAGTTCACGGAGTGGAGGCTTATGTAAACAGGCCAGAAATAACAAACGAAAATTCAATGGGATAGTACGGAAATAGAGTGAGCCTGACAGAACTTTGAACTAGAAGGTTGCGGAATAGGCGTTAGCATGTTCTCAAAATGACTGCGGATTTGTGCAGCAGGAAAGAGCCGTGATCAAATAGATTATGTCCTCATAATTACCCGGTTCAACAGGTGGAATGCCAACGTACAACTAAACACGAGTTAAATTCGGAGGCGGATCATGAGGCCGTTAAAAATTAATGCAAAGTTCGTGGTGGAATTATGTAAAGGCCATGGAGAGGTTATGAAAGCTATCAATGTGAATCATTACACATAATGGAGCCGGTGGTTTCATAACTATATAGAATGTGCTTTAAAATGCTATTTGAAATGAATTTTGCTTACCTTAGAATCTTACCACTTCCGTCCACTGACCTTTGATTGGCTGCTTCCTGTTGGTGCTTTAGGTGCTTTATATCTTCAAAATATTTTCCTTTGTCATACCTGCATTTGGTTCTCATCATTATTTGGCTAACATCTGACTGTCAGTGCTGAATAACAGAGTGTTAGCTGCGGAATCAACAATCAGCTGCGGAATCAATTTTTAGCTGCGAAAACAGAATTCAGCTGCGGAAACTGACACAGTGAACATATGACTGAATGGAGATGGATGGAAATGAATGATGACTGAGTGAATGATATATGAAAACTGGTCATGAAAGGACTTTTATTGGTGGAATGTGATGATGAAATGGAATGAAATGAAGTGAAGTGAAGCGAAATGAAATGAAGTGAAATAACTATGAATGAAATGAGAGGGATTTTTTTTTGGAAAATATAGGGCGTCAGAAGTTTCTGATTTTCGCCCTGTATTTTCTGTATAAGACTGCCAATCAGTGATTGGTTTTCAGGCTTATACAATTTTATTTATTTATTTATTTTATTTTTATTTTTTAAAAAACAGAAAAGAACAAAGACTAGGCTGGTGGAGAAGAAGGATTCTTCTTCACCAGCCTTATTGCAGAATTATCTTGAAAGATTTTGACAAATTCCTCCTTTGAGAGTGGCTTATGATAGATCTTTAATCTGTGACCATTCACAATAAGAGGAGTTTGATATTCATCAATGGTTTTGATTCTTACCGCTCCATTGCTAAAGACTTTGTCAATCTCATATGGCCCAAGCCAATGAGTCTGAAATTTACCTTTGAAATCTTTGAACTTGGAATCAAATAGCAATGCCCAATCTCCTTCTTGAAACTTTTTCTCCTTGATGTATTTGTCATGCCACTTAGCTCTTTGATATTGAACTAGATCAGTTCTTAGGATTGCTTCTTATCTGATCTCATCTAGTTCATTCAACTGCTCCATTCTATGCTTTTGGGCTTCTGATAGATCCATTCCCAACTGAACTGCCATCTTGAAGGTTCTAACTTGGAACTCAATGGGGAGCATAACTTCTTTCCCATAAAAAAGTTCATAGGGAGAATGTCCTGTTGTTTTCCTCCATGTAGTTCTGTAGGCCCATAAGGCTTTAGGAAGCCTTTCTTCCCAATCTCTTCTGTTTAGATGAACAGTCTTGGTAATGATGCCTTCAATAACTTTGTTTGTAGACCCCACTTGACTATTTGCTTGCGGATGGTAAGGAGTAGATTTTCTGTGCTTGACCTTGTACTCTTCCATCAGCTTCTCCACCAGTTTGGATGTGAATTGACCTCCCTGATCTGTCACAATTTCTCTTGGAACACCAAAGCGAGTAAAAATATCCTCATAAAGAAAACTAACAATTGAATGCTCAGTAGCAGAAAATAATGCTTTGGCTTCTACCCATTTAGTGACATAATCAGTACATACCAATATATACTTTCTTTGTTTAGATGGTGGGTTAATAGGTCCAATGAAGTCTAAAGCCCATTTTTCAAAGGGTTCGATGAGTACCTGTGGTTGTAATGGCATTTCATTTGAGAGGGTAGGTTTCCCTACTCTTTGGCAGCTGTCACATCTTTTGACATATTGTTTTGCATCTTTGAAGAGGGATGGCCAATAATATCCTAAAGAGAGGATTTTATAGGCTGTCATTTTGTCAGCAAAGTGTCCACCGCATGGTTCATCATGACATGCTTTGAGAATATCAGGCATCTCATCTTCCCTAACACATCTTCTGATCACAAGATCTGGCCCTGTTTTAAACAATTCGTTAGAAATCCATGAATATTTTGAACTCTCCTGAATAATCTTTCTTCTTTCACCAGGAAATAAATGTGGAGGTAGTTTCCGTGTAACTAAATAGTTAGCTATATCTGCATACCAAGGAGTCTTAGTAGTTACTGCAAATAAATATTCATCATGAAACTTGTCCTCTACAGGAGAATCTTCTTTAGTATTCTGAATCCTAGACAAGAAATCAGCTACTGTGTTTTGTTTCCCTGGTCTATCTAACACAGTAATATTGAATTCCTGTAAAAGTAGGAGCCACCTTCTAACTCTGCCATTAGTAATGGGTTTGTTCATTAGATATCTAATTGCAAAATGATCAGTATGAATAAAAGTTTCATAGCCTGTTATATAATGTCTGAACTTATTGATTGCATGGACAACAGCTAAGAACTCTTTTTCAGTCACAGTATAGTTCAACTAAGTGGGAGTTAAATTTTTATTGGTATAGTAAATGGCATAAGGAACTAAATCTTTTTGTCCCAATACAGCCCCTAGAGCTGTATCTGAAGCATCTGTAGAAATATGGAAAGGAAGTTTCCAATTTGGTCCTCTCAAGATATGCGCTTCAGATATTCTTGTTTTCAAAGTTTCAAATGTTGATTGGCAATCAGGACCCCATTTGAATTCACAGTATTTTGTAAGCAGTTTGAAGAGTGGAGATGTTATTTTGGTGAAGTTTTCTATAAATCTTCTATAATATCCAGTAAATCCTAGAAAACTTCTAACATATTTTTGACAATTTGGAATAGGTAACTTGGAGAGGACTTCAACTTTTGATCTATCAACTTTAATCCCATCCCCTGAAATATGATGTCCTAAAACAATACCTTCAGTAAACATCATAAAGCATTTTTCATGGCTTAATGAAAGGTTTGTTTCTTTACATCTTATAAGGACTTTTTCCAAATTTTCTAATGCCTCTTCAAACGAATCACCATAAACTGTAAAATCATCCATATATACTTCTACACAATCATGGATTATATCAGAGAAAATTCCTAGTACTGCTCTTTGGAATGTTGCAGGTGCATTACATAATCCAAAAGGAAGCACTCGATAAGCAAAAGTTCCCCATGGACAGGTAAATGTGGTCTTATCCTGATCTTCAGGTGCTACCTGAATTTGATTATAACCACTAAAACCATCCAGAAATGAAAAGTACTTTTTGCCTGCTAATGTATCTAATACTTGATAGATAAAGGGCAAAGGAAAGTGATCCTTCAAAGTTGCTTTATTCAATTCCTTGTAATCAATGCGTACCCTCCATTTACCATTCTTTTTGGGTACTATAACGAAAGGAGAAACCCATCAGCTATTTGAAATTGGGTAAATGAAGTTTACATTGAGTAGTTTTTGGAGTCTCCCTAGGATTTGGATTCATCCTTCTCTGAGGTTGTCTGATTGGTCTACTATTTTCCTTGATATAGATATGATGGATGCAAGTCTTAGGGTCAATACCTTTCATATCAATATACTCCCATGCAAATGTAGCAGAATGTTTTTGCAAGATTTTGGTTAGCTCTTCCTATTGTGATTTTTCCAAATTTTTGTTGATATTCAGTGTTTTTCCTGGAAAAATTTCAATGGTAGAACTACCAAACTCTTCCATAGAGTAAAGAGACATTTGTCTTGATGATAAATATTCAATATCAGAATCTATCTGAAATCGTGTGTGGTCATATTCTGAAGATGTTTCAAAATTTTCTAATGTGTTCAAAATTTGACTATCTTCACTAATTTCAGAGATAGTAAAGATAGGTTGTATAATATCTTCATCGTCGACCCATTCATTGTCTCCTACTTCTGTAATTGCTTTTTCTGGAGGATACAAATTGAATTTCTTTGTCAAACTACCATCAGAAATATACATATCCTCAGATCTACAACTAATGTAAGCATCAGCTGTGGCTAGCCAAGGTCTTCCTAAGATGAGTGGATGCCATCCTAAATTACTCTTGGGAGTCAAAATCATGAAATCTACTGGATATTCCCAAGAATCTAAGGAGACTGAAATATCTTCCAGTACACCACTTGGTTTGATTATTGATCTATTTGCAAGTTGCAGTAAGGTGGGTGTAAAAAGAAGATTAGGAAGTTTAAGCTGTTCCATAGTCTGTCTACTCATAATGTTTATAGCAGCCCCTAAGTCAATCAAAGTGTTTGGAATTTCTATCCCATTTATATGTGTCTTGACAATTGGACTACCTGGATCCACAAATTTCTGCATGATAATTTTTCCCATCATGATATCTGCAATTTTTCCTACTAGGTGGATTTTTCTTGTATCTCTTGGTTTCCTTCCTGGTTTTTTGAGACTCAACTCCTCTATTGTTTTGGCTAGAATAGGAATCTATCTAATGGCTTGTAGCAAGGGAATCTTGATACAGACATTCTTTAATTCATCTAGAAAATCATAGTCAGGCAACAAGATTTGTTTTTCCACCCCTTTGTCAATTTGTAATCTTTCAAGGAAAGGAGGCGTGGATGAAGATGCAGGTTGCTCAACTATAGGAGTTGTGGGGGTTGACTCTTTTTCTTTTTCTTTTTGAATGATTGGGTTTTGAGGAGATGCTTCCTCAGAACCTTTGTTGACTTTAAGAGAATTCTCCTCAGAGGTACCTTGCTCTTGAACGTCTATAGAAGGTTTTTCTAAAACTCTACCAAATCTGAGTTGAACATCATTAAGAGGAACAATCATATAGGTAGGAAATTGTTGTCCTTCTACCATGTAAGGATTCTGAGGATTTTTGTTGTTGGGATTTGGCAATGGCTGGGCTGGTAGTTGATTTGTCTTTTGTTGAAATGGAAGCAAGAGTTGAGAATTTGGATTTTGTTGAGAAGGTTGTTGTTGTGGAAATGGAAATGAAAGTTGTGGGTTTTGATTTGGAAGTTGTGGATTTTGTTGATTTTGAAAAGATGGAGGGTATTGATAGAATTGAGCAAATCTCCCATAAGGATTTTGCATCCATTGTGCCCATGATTGGTATGGATTTTGAGGTTGGGGCCAAGGTTGTTGCCAAGAATTCCAATTTGGCGGGAGCTGAAAGTTCATAGGATTGTTAAATCTTTAATTTTGTTGCCCCTGCCATGGTATTCTTGAAACAAAACAAAGGGACTCTACTGAATTTGGATCTCCCTGAAAGACAGCTTTGAGCCTAGGAATTGAAGGACAATCCTTGGTCTCATGAATTTCTGAGCAAATCATACATGTTTCTACAACTTTTTCATCCAAGGGGCATTCCCTTAGAGCATGTTTCTTTCTACATTTTGGACAAAAGATGGCCAAGGCATCAGCTTCTGCTTTCTGCTTGTTTTGTATTTTAAGGGTGTCTAGTTGTTCACTAAGGCTCCCTAGAATATCAGTTTTGAACTCATCAAGCATATTGCCAATCTCTACCCTACTTACTGATCCAGTTGCAGATTTGTTTGCTCTAATAAGAGAAGGATCTCTCGGCCCTTTTCCAGTTTTAGATTTTCCCCTTGAGAGATGGACACATAGTTCTGCTATGTCACGAAGTGGAAGTTGAGAAATGTCTCCCTTCCCCATCATGTTTAAAATATCTATCCATTCATCTCTAATGGCTTTCAATAGAAGGGCTTTCAAGGTTTCCTCGTCTAAATTACTCATTTTTTCTCTCTTTAAGTTGTATTGAAATCTTTCAAGTAAATCCTCCAAGTTTTCATCTTCTTTTTGCATCATCTTGAATACCTCATCCTTATGATTGGTGGGCATACAATAATCTAGGTATCTATCCAAAAATGTTTGTTTCATATCATTCCAAGTCCTAATAGATTGAGTGACTAATCCCATGAACCATTTCAAAGCAGCTCCTTTCAATGTTGAAGGAAACAGTTTGAGTTTTTGAGAGTCTTCCATATAGTCATAGGTTCGGCACAAGACTTCAAACTCAAATAGAAATGTTTCAGGATCCTCACTTCGCAACCCATAAAAGTTTGGGAGGACAGATGGTGAAATGTTTTTCATTGTTGTATGAGTTTCCTCATTGGCTATAGGGAATCCAAATGAGTTATCTCCTTCCCTATTTCCCCCATTGTTACCTCTACCGCCTCCATTATTTCCTCTTCCTCTACCTCTTCCCCCCTCCAAATCCATCTACTACTTCCTCTGTCATGATAGTTTCCTTAGAGTCTTCTGGCTCTTCTATTAATGGCCAATGAGAGAGAGTTTCTCCCTTCCCTTCTTCTTCAAGTGATTCTACTTCTTTGATTACAATATGTTCCCCTGTAGAAGTGAAGAAAGGTTCTTCTCCTAGATCAGATTTAGTAGATAGTGTGGGAGAATCTCCTAATTCGGCTGCTGCCCCTTGAATTCCAGGAATCCTAAGGTTGGGAGTATGAGTTGGGGATGGAGGTGTATCTTTTCTATGCCTTGAAGTAGCTGGAGTTGTGAAAATCGAACTTTTGGCCCTAGCTATAAGCGTTCCCCTAGAATCTCTTGTTCTATGCATGTCATTTATTTATTTATTTATTTTTTTTTTTTTTCGGGCTAATAATTCTCTTTCTGATCTTCCAGGTCACAGTAGGTGCAAGAAGAGAGCATAATCAAGAAATTATTGAACTAATAATTCTCTTTTCTGATCCTCCAGATCACACTAGGTGCAAGAGGAAAGCATACTTCAAGAAGTTATCAATTTTTCCCTTTTTTTTTTTTTGTAAGAGATCGGCTACCTAGTTACAATTCCCCGAAAATGGCACCAAAATGTTTAGTCAATTTAGTATGTCCTAAATTGCTACATTAATTATCAATCCGGGAGTCGTAAACTGATGAAGTGTGGCGCACTATATGTGCAAGACAACCTCTTTCTTACTTTTTATTGTTTTCAATTTTATTTTGTTTTTGGGGGTTTTATCTTTGTTTGTCTCCTAATGCGAATGGAAATCCTATTCCTAAGTTTTAAGAATACTTTAGAAGGCAAGTATGAATATAGATTTTAAGGCAATTATGTCCTTTATGATGACTTCCAGAACTTAACACTTCAGAGGATCTCAAAACATACTAGTGATGAAATTAGTACTTGAACAAGAATGTAAATATGCAGCTATTCAAATCAAACAAATGATGAACTACTGATCATGAAATCACTATCTCTGCTGCTCATCTAAATACAGAAATAAAAGTTAAGCTATTGCACTTAAACAAATCAAAAACTGCAAACTAATAAAAGTAAAACCAATTCACTTCACTTATAGTCCGATAGCTCGCCAAGTAGCTTTTCGGGGTTAAGCCATGGCTCTGGAGATAACGTCAATAACATGAGGAATTGATATCTAAATTACCTACTTGCAAATGAAAATAAAATCAAGTCACTTCACTTATAGTCTGATAGCTCGCCAAGTAGCTTTTCGGGGTTAAGCCATGGCTCTGGAGATAATGTCAATAACATGAAGAACCTGATATCTAATTAAAAAAATAAAAGTAAAATCAAATCACTTCACTCATAATCCGATAGCTCGCCAAGTAGCTTTTCGGGGTTAAGCCATGGCTCTGGAGATAACGTCAAATGTCATGAAGAACCTGATATCTAATTGCAGAAATGAAAGTAAAATCAAATCACCTCACTCATAATCTGATAGCTCGCCAAGTAGCTTTTCGGGGTTAAGCCATGGCTCTGGAGATAACGTTAAATGACATGAAGAATTTGATATCTAAACTAACTAACAACAGCAAATGAATAAGATTGAAATCAAAGCATAACTGAAATTGAAAAGCTAAGAAAAACAAAGTCAGCAGAGAGGCCAATCTCATGTCACTATTTATTGCAAGAATTTTATGAAAATGCCCGAGCCTAGCCTATCCTGAAACACACTGATCAGTGTTAGCAAAAATATACAATGCTTGGAAAATCATTTACAGGAATGAAACATTAACACCATAACTAAAATATGAAATATACAAAGGTGAACAAACTATGAAATATCTACAATGGAAATAAGATAACAACACATAAAAACTTTACAGAAATAAAGAAACAAAACCTCAGCCAGCAGGGGCCCTCTGCACAACCTTGGTTAACACGCTGTCAGTCCGAAATTACGCTCACACAGTCATATAAAATAAAGTCTTGTTATATTTCAAAACAGAGGAAGGATCCTTTCGTTACAACAATAGGACCAATGTCATGGCACAGTACATGAACTAACAGCAAGACTACATCAAAAACTAGCTACATGCGTTTGCAAACACATTATTTATAAAGGAAATTACATAACTGTTTTTCCTATGAAACACCTTCAGTAGAGGACACGTAAAAAGACAGCACCCGTGAGCTTAGCGTGTTGGTTGCCATGATCATTCAATCTACCAAAAGGTGGCTATTGAATCTGCGTCGTGGAGGTAGTCTACAACTGTCAAAATGAATCCATGGATCTAGGAACAGTCTCAGACCCTTTAGGTGTTGAAAACAGAGACTTGTTTGCCGTAGAACTCCTCGTTTGACCATTGTTTGACCAAGGCTTTCATCTACGAATTTAGCTGAACCAATAGGACCTGGTCCATGTCCAGATCATTTTTGAACTGCCCATGTGCCTTGTTTTTCTTGTCGACACCTATAACCTAGAGATAAAAAAAAATCGCTGCGGAATCTCAAGTCAGCTGCGGAAAGTGGCTGCATTCTGCAGCTGATGAGAAAAATCTAAGTCAAATAGAAAATACAAAAATATAGTTAGAAAACCACTTAAATGCACTTCTCAGAATCAATATGTAATGATCTTTGATAGCTTATGAGGCATTGGTGAGGGGAAAAAGTCTAGGAAAGTGTGTAGAAGAGATGTAGTTTCAGGGCTCAACAAGATGTTCCTTTGAGAGGGAGCTTCAATTACATGAAGATGAGGAGATTTTAGCTCCAAAGGAAGAACCTCAGGATGATGTGGAGCAGCCACATGCAGAGGAGCATAAATTGGAGGCACCCACTCATGCAGAGACATCCAAAGATGGAAGGAAGTGCACCAGAGAGGCTGACAGATTGATGCTTGATGCTAGGGTGAATGTGGGAGCACCTACATCACAACACATGCAGAGGAGGTCACCAGATCAGTACATTGGCTACATGGCTTTGATGAGAGTGAGTGTAATGACTGAGCCATCCTCATTCGAGGAAGCAGTGCAACAACCAGTATGGGTGGATGCCATGGTAGAGGAGTATGACTCCATTATCAGGAATAGTGCTTGGTAAGTTGTCCCAAGGCCAAAGAACAAGTTAGTTGTAGGTTTCATGTGGATCCACAAGGTGAAGCAAGCAACAGATGGGAGTGTCAAGAAACACATTGCCAGATTTGTGGCCAAGGGGTTCTCTTAGGTGGAGAGAATTGATTACGAGGAGACCTTTTCCCCAGTAGCAATGTACTCTTTAATCAGATCTATTCTATCACTTTCAGTGCAAATGGGATGGAAGATAAATTAGATGGATGTGAAGACAACCTTCCTTAATGGAGTGATTGAGGAATAGGTTTACATTGAGCAGTTGGATGGATTCAAGACCTTCAATAGAGAGTTGCATGTGTGCATACTCAAGCGAGCGTTGTATTGATTGAAACAAGCACCATGTTCTTGGTACACTAGGATCGATAACTATTTCACGAGGTTGGGCTTCACCAAAAGTGAAGCAGATGCAAACCTTTACCATACTGTGGTTGAAGGTAAACGTTTGATTATATTATTATATGTTGATGATTTAAGTCTAACAGGTGATGAGAAGGTGGTAAAATCTTTCAAAGAGGATCTTGCAAGAGAATTCGAGATGAAGGACCTGGAGCTCATGCATTATTTTCTTGTTATGGAAGTATGGAAAGGAGATCGGGAACTATTTGTCTGTCAGGGAAAGTATGCCAACGATATACTGCATAAGCTCCACATGGAGAGCAACAAACCCATGGAGACATATCTAGCAGGGAATTGGAGAAAGGAATATGCTACTTCAAGTGAAGTAGTGGCAACTACTATTTATAGGAAGCTTGTGGGTTCACTTATGTATTTTGTGAACACATGACAAGACATGTGCTTTGCAATTAACCAACTTAGTCAAGCACTGGTTAAGCCAACCAAACACTATTGGTAGGCAACTAAACATGTGTTGAGATACCTCAGAGGAACCACTTAGTTTGGTATTTGGTACAAATGGACAGAGGCAGTGAAGCTTCAAGGATTTACAAATGCAGTTTGGATAGGGATTCCATCAGACAAGAAGAGCACATCAAGGGGAATCTTCAGTATTGGCTCAACAACATTTTCTTGGTACAACGGGAAGCAGAGATCAGTTGCACTTTGTTCAGTAGAAGCAGAGTACATGGCTACTAGTTAGGAAGTTTGTGAGGCTATTTTAATGAGGAAGATCCTTACTGGGTTATTTGGTCAACAAATGGATACTACAGTGATTTACTGTAACAATCAGAGTTATATCAAAATCTCTGAGAATCCAGTTTTTCATGATAGGTCCAAGCATATTGACATCTAGTATCACCATCATAGATATTAGGTATAGATGAGAATCATGTTGTTGGATTACATTCATACAAAGGAACATGGTGAAGACATCTTGACTAAGGAACTATCAAGAGGCAAATTTGAGTTCCACAAAGGCGGGATTGGGGTATATGATAATCCCTTTCTCATGAGAGGGAGTGTTGAAAATGCATCAAGAAAAAATTTGATTTAATTTTCCCTTGAATTAAATTAGGAATAAAATTGTAATTCCACATCACAAGACAACTTGTACAAGTTAACTAAGTTAATTTGACTTAGTTGGTTCAGTTAATTCGAGTTGAGGGTCTAACTTTAGTCATGTAGAGTGTATCCTACTTTATAGAAGCCATGATTGAGTTTATTTTGAATTGTAATTAATTAATTCAGTTTAACTGAGTTAAAGTCAGTTAAACTAGTTCCAACTGATGGAGGAACTAGTGGGAGGTCAGACAGTGGGGTGTTGCATCCCATGTTCAACCAGTTAACTGATGATTCACTCATAAATAACTCATTCATGTCAGATTTGAGAGTTAGCTAGTTGAGATTGGAGTTCAAGGGAAGTGTACTATCAGTTGTATAATCATCCAAATTGTACAGATGGTGCATGTAGTCAGAGGAAGGCCAATGAGGATTGCACAATTCCAATTGAGGATTTTCCCTAATTAATAGGTGCTGGTTCCCAAGGAAACAACGCATGGAAATAGGGACTTGGAAAAGCAGAAAATTGGTTAAGTATTGGCTTAGGTTTGTCTAGGAAGTTGTGAGACAGATAGAGATAGTGCAAAGGTTGCTCGGGCCTGAGAAAAGCATTGTAATCTTCTCATATTTTTTGACTAATGCAATATACAGATAACAGGTGTTTTTAGTTGCGGCTTTCCCTAGGAAATCATTGTGTAATGTGCTGATTGAATTCTTTCTCTTGTATGCTTCGTGATTTCACGATCGATTAAATGTTTCCGCTAATGAGTAGAGTAGATTCAAGTCTTTATTTTAGAAAATTACATAAGCAGTTTGAATCTACAAGGAATTTCTACAATAATATTGTTTCACCTCCTTCACTTTTGTACTCATCATTTTCATGGATTAGAGGAGAAAATGGGGGATACTAAGCCTCTCATGGATAAGCAGGTGAACTTGGAATTTTAGTTGATACATGAGCCTAAACTGATAAGCATAGAATATGCTTAAACTTCCTTCACAAGAAATATATTTAAGTATATGATATGCTATTTGATCCCAAGGGTGTGTAGGTTTTTCCTTATCCCATTTTTATCTTCATATGGTTGTTCATCATGGAGGACAAATCCTCTTTTTGCAATGATGGTTGCATGTCTCTCTTATTTACTCCATTAAATTACCTTTGGAAGGGTAGTGACTTTATTGATCAAGTCCTTATCAATGTATATGATCATTCCTTTAAGTGCAGAGACTACTTCATGGCCCTCGGGGTGTTGTAGGTTTAAGGCAAATTCTATGGAAATTTCATCATCATACCTTGTCAATTTCTCAAAGAACCCTAACCATTGATAGTTTTCAAAGATATCCCTGACCTTAGGATTCTGATGAATCCAAGTTGTATTTGTGGGTTCTCTCCCATTGAATCCCCTTCCCATTGTATGGGACAATTCTTCACAAATATGGACAATAATTTTTTTACAAGGGAATGCTTGTTCCTATGTTGCTACAACAATTAGGGTTTTCCTGTGGCAACAGGGGATCCTGTAGCTTAGAGAAATGTGTAATCTTCAAAAAATTTAAAAACAATTTATCTACTTATCACCTCATGAAACTCATCATTTGATGTCTTAAATCATTTTTCCATTTTGAACTCTTGAAGAAAACAAAATTATCCTATTGCTCCTTTGTTTAAACTTCGTTGAATAATAAATTGAAGCAATTTGAGTATCAAAATTTATACCAAGTGTGAGCAGGGGAATTATACTTACGTTTTCTTTGAGGAGACCCTTGTTTCTTAACTTATATGAGGCTTCTATGGGCATTTTGGGTGAAAATTATTTATAATTAGCAATTCTTATGCATCATGTAGTAGTGCGTGTATCAGGTAGTTTTAAGCCTGATATATGTAATTTACTCTTGTAGTGGTGGCATGCCTCATTGAGATTTTTTTAGACACTATTGCATGCAAAATGTGGAGTGGAAAGCTTGGAGTGCTCTCGAGTTAAGTGGAGTTGTTGTTAGTTGGTGATGAGAGGAGACTGAGCGTGCATGGCTGAGTTGGACCCCACCCACTTCTTGACATCCTTCAATGTCATTGTACTCCACTTATCTTGCCATCAGTAACAACTTACTTTCAAATATATATATATATATATATATATATATATATATATATATATTGTCTTACTTGTCTTCACACGTGTGGATGACTTGGAGGAAAAGTGAAGTTTCCTGTCATATTTGACTTAGACTTTCTATATTTTGTCTGGCTATATAGCCAATCACATTTTGCACTTATAAAAATTTATAATCCATGGTTAAGATAAAAGGGTGAGGTTAGGAGATTCTCATACCTAGTGCCTCACCTTTTGGTGCTTTTTGAGGTTGCTTTGATGGTTCTATAAGTGATCTAGTGTCGTTATTGTTGAACAGGTGATCTTATACCAATCTACAGGAGATCATGTAGCTGCTCAGGGTCATATTTTTTTGAGCTAGAGGGTGATATGGAGTAAAATTCTAGTGTCATATGTGATGTTACTTCATGATCCCCTTGATAATATTAGAGGTGAATTGGGAGATTTGGTTGGTCACCAATTCTCTTGGAAAACTAAACTTGTAGAAGATGTTTTATCTTAGAAACTCAACTACTTTCTACTCGGTTGACGCCTTCCCTGATTTCACCTCAGCCCATTTAGTTAGATAGTCACTGCACATAATAATATATCTCATTTATCTGGATGGACGGTCAATAGGACCAATGAAGTATATGACCCACTTCTCAAATGGCTAAAAAGACACTTGAGGTTGTAACGAAATTTCATCCTTTTGAGTGGGTTTCCCCATCCTTTGGCATTCACCACATTATATCGTGTATCTCTGGGTATATTTTTGAACAGTCAACCAATAGTATCCTGCTTGCCGGATCTTGTAAGTTGTCCACCTAGTAGAAAAATGGCCCCTACAGGGTCTGTCATGACAAACTGAGAGAATGTCATAAACTTCATCTTCCCTCACACATCTTCTCAAGATCTAATTAGGCCCCAACTTGAAGACGTTAACCCCAATCTAAGTGTAAGAGGTACTTTCCCTAATAATTTTTCTTTTCTCCTTTGAAGATAAGTGAGGTGGCAATTGGACAACAACTAGAAATTTGGTGATGTCAACAAAATACGAGGATAATAGTGATATTGCAAAGAGATGATTGTCAGAGAGTTGGCAATCCACCATTCCTTCATCATCTATAGACAAAGTTAGTCTTGAAAGAAATTATGTAACAACATATTCTTTTATAGGTTTATCAACAATAGTTAGATCAAATTGTTGCAACAAGAGTAACCAATTGATTATGCGAGCATTGACATCTGGTTTTTCCATTAAGTATTTGATTACTACATGATCAATATATGCAAAGACATGATAACGACTAATGTAAAGCTTAAATTTGTTTAAGGAATGTACAAGAACAAGGAGTTCTTTCTCAGTAACTGTATAGTTATGCTCAATCTTGGACAAATTCTTGATAATAAAATAAATGGCATAGGGAATTTTACCTTGCCCTGACTACTTTATCTGATGCATCTGTATTTATATAGAAGGGAAAACTCATCTATGAGAATAAGTGCAGTCATTAGTCTTTCTTTAATTTCCTTAAATGCCTTCTAACATAAATATATCTAGCAAAACTCTGCATATTTTGTTAGTAATGAGAATAGAGGGGAAGGGATCTTGCTAAAATCTTTGATGAATATTCGATAATACCTAGAAAGACCTAGAAAACTTCTAACATCTTTCTATTTTTTAGGAACAAGAACCCTTTTTATGATGGCTATTTTGTTAGGATCCACTTGGATTCCTTTTGAAGAGAGAAAGTGCCCTAAAATAATCCATTAATTCATAAAAAAATATGTGATTTTCATGGCTTAGGGAGATGTTCATTTCTTTGTACCTATGCAAAAATTTGCATAGATTAAAAAGAGCCTACTCGAAATCATCCCCATAGGGTGTAAAAAAATCCATGTAGATTTTCACTAAATCATGCACAAGGTCAAAGAAAATACTCAACACAATCCTTTGGAAGGTAGCAAGGGCATTGCAAAAATCAAATGAAGAGACCTATAAGCAATGGTTCCCCATGGACATGCATGGTCTTATCCTAATCCTCATGACTAATCTGGATTCAATTGTACCCTCTAAACCCATCCAGAAAGGAGAATAACTTTTTCCTTTCAAGAACATCAAGAACTTGATCAATAAAAGGCAAAGGAAAATGGTCGTTTCTAGTGTCTTTATTAAGTTCCCTGTAATCAACAAAGATTTTCATTTTTCCATTCCTTTTAGGGACAATGATTAAGGGAGACACCCATTAACTATCCGAGTTTGGTTAGATGAATCCTGCATCCAACGATTTCCACAATTCATCTTTTACAATGTCTTTTAATGTAGGGTTCATTTGCCTCTGTGGTTGGTGAACAAGTTTATGACCTTATTTAATGTATATATGATGAGTGCATACAAAAGGGTGAACTCCCCTCATTCCTTTATAATCCCATGCAAATGCATTAGCATGTTGTTTCAAGACAGAGAGTAGTTGGTCCTCTTGATCAGTTGAATGTAGAAATTAGGTGGTAGATTTGCAACTGCTCATGAATTTTTAATCAAAATCATAAGACACAGATCTACACTACTACTCTGCAAATATTATTTCACAATTTAGAAAAAAGAATTTCAGACATGAAAGAAGGAATAACACACATGCAACAAGTATTTTATCTGGGGAAAGTAATATACTAAAAACACTAATGCCTCTTGCATTAATCAAATGGAATAGAGATGTATTACAAATGCTTTGCTCAACTGAGCTCACCCTACAAGTGCACAACCTATCTCTCTGCTCACTGAAGGCCTCTGACGCAGACTTAGTCAAAATTTCCCTCAGATTGAGCTCCTATTAGCTTGCGCTGTTCCTTGAGGAATTTTCCCCTATTATTTAGGAAACTCCCTCAATTGAATTACACAATTCCTTTAGGCTAATCATTTGACTACATGCAACACTTATACACTCAAGACTAGTCTACAATTGATGTTACATTGCATTGGAATCTCCACTTCAACTGGGTAACTCGAATTCTCTGCATGCACTATCTATTTTGGGTGATTTATTAGTTAACAGGATGATCACTGAGATTGACTGAAGTTCCATTGCTTAATTGACCTTCCACTTGTTCCTCCAAAAGTTGGAACTAGTTTAACTGAAAATAACCTTAGATAACTGACCTTGATTTCTACAAATTAGAAATCACACATGCTTAACTGAAATCTAAATCCTCCAACTCGAATTTACTAAGTAAATTGGGTGACACAAGCCATGTCACAGAAGTTAACATCATCCAAGTTGTTTGTTGATGTGGAAATTCGATTTTTCTCAATTTAATCAAGGCAAAATCAAATTGAGAATTTATTGTTGCATTTTTCAACACTCCCTCTCAACAAGAAAGGGATTATCAACCACCCCTATCCTGCACCTGTGGAATTCGAACTTCCCTCTTGACAAGGCCTTTGTCAAAATGTCAGCATCTTGTTCCTCTGTCAGAATGTACTGCAACAAAATTATCCACCTCTACACACAGTCTCGTAAATGGTGATACCAGATATCTATATTCTTGGATCGAACGTGAAAAATATGATTTTTAGAGAGCTTGATGCAACTTTGTTTATCACAGTTGCATCCATAATTTGACCAAACAATCCAATAAGTATCTTTCTCATCCATATCACCTCACATGTTGCTTGACTAACAACCATGTATTCTGGTTCTGCCGAGCTGAGTGCCACAAATCTTTGCTTCCTATTGTAATAGGAAACAACTACAGATCCAACACTGAAAATTCCACCTGATGTAGTCTTTCATTCTAATGGACTCCCCACCCAATCTACATCTGTGAAGCCACATAGCTTCACTCCCTCTATCCATCTTTACCATAGTCCAAATTGGGTAGTGCCTCTAAGGTATTGCATAACATGCATAGCTACCCTAAAAAATAATTTGGTAGTCCTAACCATAGCTTGGCTCAGTTGGTTGACTACACAACACATATACGGTCATGTGTTTAGTAGATACATTAGTGAACCCACCAACTACCGGTAAACAGTAGCATCCACTTCCTTACCTGAAGTGGCATCATCCTTCCTGTAGTTGGTAGCTAGATGTGTCTCCATCGGTTTGCAATTGTCCATGCAGAAACTTTGAAGTATCTCATTGCCATACTTTCCCTGAGAGACAAATAATTCCCCATCACCTTACCATTCTTCCAATCTGAGGAATTATTGCATGAGACCCATGTACTTCATTTCAAACTCTCTTGCAAGGTCATCCTTGCAAGATTTGATCAGTTTCTCATCACCAGTTAAAATCAAGTCATCAACATATAAGACAATAATCAACAATTTACCTCCTACCAAGATATGATAGAGGTTTGCATCTGCTTCACTTTTGGTGAAGCCCAAACTGGTGAGATAACCATAGATCTTGGTGTACTAAGCATGGGGTGCTTGCTTGAGACTGTACAACACTCGCTTGAGTTTGCACACATGAGACTCCCAATCAAAAGTCTCGAAGCCTCCTGGTTTCTTGATGTACACCTCCTCCTCAATAATTCCATTGAGGAATGATGTTTTCACCTCAATCTAGTGGATCTTCCACCCCATTTGTGCAGCCAGAGAAAGAATTCATCTGATGGATGAGTACCTTGCTACAGGAGAAAATGTCTCCTCATATTCAATCCCCTCAACTTTACCTTGACCAAAAATTTGGCCTTGTACTTTTCTATGCTTCCATCTACTGCATGCTTTACCTTGAAGATCCATCTCGAACCCACAACTGATTTATCTGTTGGTCTTGGGACCACTTCCCAAACACTATTTTTTACAATGGATTCATATTCCTCCACCATTGCATCAACCCATATAGGTTTCTCTACTGCTTCCTCAAAATAGGATGGCTTAATCTCCACAAGATTAGTCATTAGAGCCATGTAGCCAGTGTACTAATCTGGTGACCTTCTTTGCCTGCGCTGATTTGAAGGAGCACCCACATCATCCCTCGCATCCTGCACAAGTCTCTCAGCTTCCCTGGTGCTTTTCCTGCCTTCTCTGGATGGTTTTGCTTGAGTCGTTGTCTCCACTCTCTGCTCCTCAACTTGTTGCTGCTCCACAACTTCTTGGGGTTCCTCCTTTGGAGCTAAAATCTCATGTTTTGGTGGGATATGAAGCTCCCTCTCAAGAGAACATCACATGGCTTTGTCTTCATCAAATTTTACATCCCTTCGCACAAATGTCATTATTAGGGATGGAAGTACACATGGTAGTTGTGGGGAGTTTCTGTGTAACCTAAAAATACTACCAATTTTGTTGTCAGCTCTAGCTTCTTCCTTGATTCTTCGGAGACATGGCAGTAAACAGAGGCTCCAAAAATCCTAGAGTGCGACACATCCGCCTCCTCTAGTGTAATCATGAAAAAAATCTGATGAGGACTCCGGTTTTCCAAATAGACTGTTATGTTGCATGCCTCGGCCCATAAATGCAGAGGTAAGTCGTGATCATGAAACATTGCCCTCGCTGCTCCCATAATGCTACAGTTCTTCCTCTTAAACACCCCATTCTCCTGTGTGTTTTGGAGTGTTGTCAACTCTCGTCAAATGCCTTCTTTTGCACATAATTTTTTTATTTAATTTGACACATACTCACCTCCATTATCGCTCATGAGAGCCTTCACCTTCTTGCTTGTTTCTTTCTCAACCAGTGCCTTAAATTCTATGAACTTGGAGAATGTCTTATCCTTCTCCGCATGAATAAGATCCAACACTAATGTGAGAAGTCATCAATAAAAATGACAAAATATTTGTGCTTGGTAGTGGAGGCTGTCGAGAAAGGTCCACGAACATCAGAGTGGATCCTTTCAAGGACTGCATATGCTTTGTTGTCCCAATCATGGAATGTGGATTTTGTGTAATTACCCAAAGTAAATCCTTTACATACATCATGTTGCTCAAGTGCTCCTTTTGGGAGGCTTGTGGTTATCTGTCGCATGATATTCAAAGCACCATGATGCAAATGGCCAAGTCTTATATTCCAAAGTTCACCGACATCATGGCTTTGCACCTTCTCTGCCTGTGTGCTCAATGCAACATAATCCTTCACATCTAGATTGTACATTTTATTCACACGAACCTCGATCTGCTTCACTTTTCCCGTGGCTATGTGTCTCAGAAATACCTTTCCTTTGTTGAAGATTACACCATAACCATGGTCTTCCAAAACTACAACATAGATGATATTTTTCTTTAGGCCCGGAATGAACATGACATCCTTGAGCCTGAGGGGCGAGCCTGACTCCCTCTGAAAGGTGAGTGTACCAATCCCAGTCACGTTATACCTTCCGACATCCCCCATCTCAATGTGAATTTGAAAATATTTCTCCTCCAGGTCACTGAAAAAATCTCTATTGCCCATCATGTGGAACGATGCACCTGAGTGCAAGTACCACACACTCCCCATCATTATGTTGGCCATGCATGCAATGAGAGTAAAGTCAAGCTCGAACTGTGAAGCCAAAGCTTCACCTGTTTCTCCTCCCGAGGTCTTCTTTCTTGCCTTCTCGTGTGGACACTTCGTGGTATAGTGCCCAAATTCATGACAATGGAAGCATTTAATTTTTGACAGATCTTTCTTCTTGCCCCCTTGACTGGATTCGAGTTTGGATCGAGATTTCTTCTTTTCGTGCCTTTTACTTTCTAACTAGTACAATTTTTTCTTCATCCTTTCTCTTGAATGAAGTCCCATCTCTGGTGTTCCACCTTATTTCCTCCTGTATCAAGTCAGACCATAAGTGCTCCCAACTCGATAGTTTCTCCCTCCCATTCACTAAATATTGATAGTTATGCCAGCTCTTGGGAATGCCCATAAGGGCTAAGGTTACCAAGTCTTCTTCAGGGACATTAACACTGACCCTGCCAAGTTCATCACGACACTGTGTAAACTTTCTCATATATTGCGGAATTGTGTCATTCTTTTGCATATTGATACTTCAAATTTTATCCTTGAGCATTAGCTTCCTGTGATCACTACCATTCTTGAACAATTCTGCCAGTGCTTTCCACAATGTGAATAAAGTTTCTTTTCCATGGATAGTCGAGACAATATGATCTCGTACTGCCTCCAAGATCATTCTCCTCCTCTTGGCTACATCTTTCTTCTACTAAGCAAGGTTCTGGGAATCACATGCTTGAGGTTTTGAAACATTTGTCTTGATGTATTCTAGCAACCCATTGTCATCCAATACTGCCTCCATGTGAGCCTTCCATGCAACAAACTTAGGGGTGCCTTCCAAGGCATCCTCTAGCCTTAGTCCATTGAAGGCCATCTTCTCAGCCTTGAAGAAATCCTACTACACTGATCTTCAAATTCAAACGTATGAGATACAACTTTGAATTTCCTGCTCTAATGTGAATCCAAGTTTGATACCATGTAGAATTTAGGCCATAAATTTGCAACTGCTTATGGAGTTTTAATCAAAATCACAAGACACAGATCTACATCGCTGCTCTGTGGACATTATTTCATAATTTGGAACAAAAATTTCAGACATGCAAGAAGGAATAACACACATGCAACAAGTATTTTAATATGAGGAAAGAAATCTACTAAAAACCCCAATGCCTCTTGCATTAATCAAATGAAATATAAATGTATTACAATTGCTTTTCTCAGTTGAGCTCACCCTGCAAATGCACAAACTATCTCTCTGCTCACTGAAGGCCTCTGAGCCAGACTTAGTTAAATTTTCCCTCAGTTTGAGCTCTTATTTCCTTGCGTTGTTCCTTGAGGAATTCCCCCCCTATTAGTTAGGAATTTCCCTTCATTGAATTGCACAGTTCCTTTATGCAGATCATCTGAATGCATGCAACACATGTACACTCAATACTAGTCTATAACTGATGTTACATTACCTTGGAATATCCACCTCAACTGGATAACTCAAATTATCTACATGCACTAGCTATTTTGGGCTAATTGATCATTTAATTGGATGATGATTGAGTTTGACTGAAGTTCCATTACATAAATGACCTTCCACTAGTTCCTCCAAAAGTTGGAACTAGTTTAACTAAAAACAACCTTAGATAATTGACCTTGATTGCTACAAATTGGCAATCACAAATGCTTAACTGAACTCTAACTCCTCCAACTCGAATTACTGAGTAAACTGGGTGACACAAGCCATGTCACACAAGTTAACATCATCCAAGTTGCCTGTTGATGTGGAAATTTGAATTTTCTCAATTTAATCAAGGTAAAATCAAATTGAGAATTTCTCACCGCATTCTTCTCACTGAAAGAGGGGGGCTATTTTTCAAGTTTTTGGAAGGAATGATTTCTATGGTTTTCACTTTATTTTGCTCAACACTAGCAATTATCAAATCTGCCCATGAACTCCCTTGAGAACAACTAATCTATCCTATAGATTCATCTTTCAACCCATCAACATTCATAGTAGCAGAGTATTTATTTTGTAGAAATTTATCAATCAGATTAGCTTCATCAAATTGTGTGTACTCAATGGTGGTTTCTAATGTACATATAGGGTAGGGTGATGATATTAAAAGGTCTTTTTCTTCCTCTACCCAAATAGGAAAATCATGCTCAATTAGGGGTTAAGCAAGTGGATATAATAAAAGTAGTTTTTTTATTGCCCATTAGAGATAGTCATATTTCCAACCCTCTAGCTGATGTAGGCATCAACAATGCCCAACCAAGGTATTCCTAAGATAAGATGGTATCCAATAAACTTGGTTTGGGGCTGAAGGACAAGGAACTATGTGGGATACTCCCTAGAATCAATGGAGACTGTAACATCTTCAATGATACCTCCCGATGCTATTGTAGATATATCAACAAGTTGTAGCGCTATGATGGTCTTCCTTAGAGATACCTGGAGGTTGAGTTTGATCATGGTCTCCTTATTCATGACATTTATTGCAACTCCAAAATTGATGAGAGTGTTAGGAAATACAATATAATTAATGTGGACATCTACTATCGGGCTCCCATGATCTAAGTACTTTGGGATGATGACTCTCCCAAGCATAAGATCAACTAGTTTCCCTATGAAATTGATAGTAGGGGCATATCTTTTTCTCCTCCTTGGCCTTCTAAGATATTCGTCTTTGATGAAATTATTGTAGATAGGAACATCCTTGATGGCTTGAAGGAGAGGGATATTGACACAAATTTTTCAATTCTCCCAAAATTTCAACTTCTTCTAAGGTGTGTGCTTTATGAGTGGTCAACCTTTTAGGATAGGGAGGCTTAGTTTGGGTGACTTAAGGTGTGGGATATTCCTTCTCTTCTTCTATATTTTCTATTGGAGAAGGTGGGTGAGCATCCAGAAGGACCTTATCATAACTAAGGTTGATCTCTTGAATCTCTACAACATAAGTTGGATAGGCAGTTTCTCCACTTTAGATGGGTTGAGCCTGCTTATTGCTAGGATTTGGGTTTGATTGGGGAGGAATATGATATTGTTTTGGAGGATTATTTTGGGGTACTTGTGGTTGAGGAAGAGGAGGCATCAAGGCGGGTGGTTGGGCTGCCCAAGGTCTCAATCCTGAAGATGATTTACCCCATTTAGGAGGTTGGTTTGGATATAGTTGAACAGGAGGAATAACATTTTAGGGGTGATAAGGCCATGGAGTGGGCATAGACTGGGGTGAAGTGTTAGGAGGACACCAAGGTTGAAAATGTGCATTATAGTTTGTATTGAAAGGAGAGGGGTAGTTCATGCCTTGTTGAAATTTCCTGGGGACTTGTGGCCTATTTTAATTAACAAAGCAGAGTTGCTCCATACTCCCTTGTGCCCCTTTGTATACAACTTTCAAACTTGGAAAAGGTGGAAATTTTTAAGTACAGTGATTTTATTCACATATAGAACATGTTTCTGTGACATCTAAAGGACACTCATTCCTAGGATGCCTTTTAGTGCATCTAGCGAAAAATATAATTAATGCCCTTTTTTCTTCTTCTTGTTTCCTCTTGATTTGTAGTGTATCCATTTGCATAACAGAGGTGTGTAAGATCTTGGTTTTTAGGTCCTTTAGCATACCTCCTATCTCATTATGAGTAACTGCAGAGGAGGAACAGGGATTTATCAAGCCTTTGTTTGCTCTAAAATATTCCAGAGACTCGTATAATCCTTGAATCATTCTAAATATCTTGTCTTTGGTGTCTCTTGCTCTAAATAACCCTCGTACTTAATGTTGAAAGCTTGCTACATTTGTGTCCATGAAGTGATGTTATCCCCTTCTAAGCTCATGAACCAACTAAGGGTTGCATCCTTAAGAGTGTAAGGGAATAGTGTGAGCGTCTGCTCATTAGTTGTGTACTCATAAATTCTGCAAACTACAACAAACTCAAACATAAAAGTGTAAGGATCTTAGTAGTCAACTCATAGAAGTGTGGAAGGGTAGATGCATTGATGTTTTTCATCTTGTCTTCTCCATCTGTTTCTCTAATGGGAAATATGAATTCTTCAGGTTGCCTATTTTCAGCTATGATGTTAGTGGGTTCTTGATGTAGGAGCATTCAACATCCAAGTCAAAATTCCTTTTGACTAGACTACAGGGTTTGTTTACCAAGGGAGTTGGTTCTCCGATTGAGTGATATTATTATTTTCTTATGTTTTAAGAATAAATTGTATATAATTGGATAAGTGAGCACTAATGTAATCAAATCTCTTCTCCAATGGATATTTTGAGAGAATGTGAAAGATTTAGAGAGGTTTGAGAATTAGTTAGATTTATTGAGGATGTAGTGGATATAGAAGTCCTTTATTAGGGGTTTAGGTGAGAAATTTATGGATATGAACTGAATTAGTTTAGGATCCTTTTGTATTTTATTATTCAAAATTATGGGAGGAGTTTGTATGCGTGGGTGGAGAGGCAAGCGAGAGACTTGTTGGAAATCAAGAACTGGCTTGAGGCCAAAATGGGCTTTATTATTGATCAGGCCAAGAGGGCCTTTTGTATTTATTTTATGTGAAGGATCACTCTATTCGAGTGTTTTGAGTGAGATTTTCCCCAAAAACCCAATTCTTTTGCAATCTTGCCTATATATATAGTATATATATATATATATATATATATATATATATATATATATATATATATATATATATATATATATATATATATATATATATATATATATATATATATATGTGTGTGTGTGTGTGTGTGTGATAATATATGTATAATACAAGGTTGTAACCCCGACAATTTCAATTTTAATGATGATAGGATCGAGAGGGGGATTCATTGTACGAATCCGTTCAAAGGTCAAGCTAAGGAGGGATAGGAGCACTTTATATTTCCCCCAAAAACCCAATTCTTCTGCAATCTTTCATATTTTAATATATATATGTTAACATATGTACAATAAAAGACTGTAACCCCGATAATTTCAAGTTTAATGATGATAGGATTGAGAGAGGGATTCATTGTATGAATCAATTCAAAGGTCAAGCTCAGGAGGGATAGGAGATTTCAGGTTTACGAGAAACCTAAGCCAAGTTAGCATTAGGAAGGATGAATCAGAGGAAGCCACAAAAACAAACCGAAGAGGAATCAAGCATATAGTAATGATTGATACTTAATCATTTTATTGATTGAGTTGATGAAAATTCGTCACTTGATAGCGCAAGAGACATTAAATGACAATGTCAGGTAATAATAAGGTTTACCAGGGGTTATAGTGGTAGCATTGCAAAGCATTGAGTATTTGGCATCGAAAGAGTTCATCAAATGACAGTGCCATGAGATAGAAGCTAAGGTTTACCGTCACTTCACAGGCTGGAGAATTTAAGCCGGAAGGATCGAGGAGCATATAAGGAAAGAGAGAATACATCTAGGACCAAGCTCACATGGTCTGTGGTCCTGTCCGGAGGTTCAAGAAGAGCATATAACAAAGTTCCAGCTGACTGCACGTCAGGTAGATGTGGAAAGTGGTGATCACCGGAAGATTGAACAATCGAAGAATTTGTATGGCATATAAAGTTGCAATACTGGGTTAGATCAGAGCATGTGGAGCCCACCTGGCCGATGCCTAACTTGACAATGATATTGGAAGTTCCCAAGGCTATGCGTCAGGCAGAATTGAACGGACTCACGTGGCAAGGTGGGTTCCTCCTGGAGGCTTACCCCTGCAACTCTCAGTGAGCGCGTTGATGGTTTGTGTAGGGATCTATTGGGAGTGGATTTGACTACTGACAGTGGAGCCCGCTTGATGGACTTACCCTGACGGTCCTTGCAAGCGTTCATTGCTATAGCGCCAAGCTCTTTGAGCCAGGCTTATGTGGCATTGACTACGCATCAATTATAATGAAACCACATAGGGATGCATTGAAGCGGAGTTTGGGGTTAAGGTGGACCACAAAGGTCTAGCACACAAACACACACACATATATAACTGCCAACTCGCATAGAGTAGGATATTCCTCTAGATCCTCCCACTTATAAATATAATACAGACCACTCGCATAGAGGGACTAACCCTTTTGGCAATTCTCACTAAAATTTGTCTTTTTTTTATAGGGAATTTAGATCCCGATAGATAGGATTAAAATGGGATTGAAGGAAACGCCTTTAACATGAGCAGTCTAGGCACTGTGGGTAAGCAGGCTCAAATTTTGGGCTTACATCAAGTGGTATCAAAGTCAGAAAAGATCCGAAAATATTTAAATATAGAAGTCAAAAGAAGAGGATGCAAGAGCAAGAAGAACCCACATAGGAAACAAACAAGAAGCTTAAGAAGAATGCAAAATGCATAGGAAGTGTGGAACTAGAAAGACATAGCGCAAGACAATGTAGGGAAGCTGGAGATATTGTAGAGGATGTCGAGGACAAAATAAAAATGATGTTGAAGATGCATAGAGAAGTGGATGTGAAAAGAGGTCTTGGTAAAGGATTTATATATATATATATATATATATATATATATAAGAAAGTTTGTTTGTATTTTAGAATGAGAAAAAATTAGATTGTTGTAGGTGATTTAGTTATAGCAGATTGGTTGATGAATTTCGAAGGATAAATTGGTATAGGTCCAGTATAGAAAGGAAGAGAAGCATGATAGGAAGAAAGTAGCTATATAGTGACAAAAAAAGAGACAAAGGAGAAGAGAACAAGCATGGCTCTTGTAAAGAAGATGGTGGCCGAGCAGTGTGATAGCCGATTACAACAAAGAAACAATGAAGTCTCAAAGGAAAGAAGAAGAGGCAGAGGACAATGAGTAGGGATTTGCAGTAGCTTAAGAGCAAGAAAGCTCTAGTGGTTCCAAGGATGTGAACCGCAGAAGGTGCCAAAATACTAAGCTTAAAGGAGAGGAAGCTTGGTGAGGTATCATGTGGCAAGAAGAGGAGAAGCTTGCTACTGCAGAGGTTGGTTGCAGCTCACAGTGGGCATGGAGAAGCTCACAGAGGAAATACTGATGAAGACAATGGAAGATAACTGAAGAGCAAGCTCAGAAGGAAACCACAACATAAAGGACAAGGTTGTAAGAACAAAGGCTACAATACAATGAATGAGTGCAGAAGAAAGAGAAAATAGCTAGTCGAGATAAAGGCAGAACTCAACAACTTAAAGAAGCAGTTATGAGAAAGAATGAGAAGAATGATAAAAGAGTTGAAGAAAGGAATTTATGTGAGGAAAAAGGTAAAGTGGCTTGTCAAAGAACTGTATGCTAAAAAGATAATGCAAAAGGTAGAGGAGGAAGAGGTACTCAGAGACGCTGAGTGTGAAGTCAAAGAAAGTATTTGTGAACCATAAAGAGGACCCATCCTTGAAGAGAATACTGGTGATGATGGAGAGATGCTAGAAGCATTCCTTGAGACCAAGCATTCTCATGTTTTTAATTTTAATGATGATATTACGGGTGGAGTAAGAAAATAATTAATGGAAGTACCAAAGAGATTGAGGAATGCTGGTAGGAGACAATAGGTGGATGAATAGTCTCAAATGACTACCACAGAAATTGGAATACATGAAAGGATTCAAGAGGAAGTATTCCAATGGTGTAAGGAAAAAATTAGAAGCATGATGGATTGGAACTTTTTATTTTGGATGTTTGTATATTTACTAGTTTTTGAAGGATTTAGATATATTTGGAGGAAAGGAAAAGTAATAATGCATAGATGGAAGAGTGCAGGTGAAGGAGAAGAAGATGGACAAAGGCATCCAGTTCAAAGAGATAACTTAGTGGAAGCTATGAGAAGGCAGAATCAAGAAGACTTCTTGGAAAGTGAAAGAAGGGGACCTGTGAATACAGAGAATAGTGCATGTGTGGAGCATGGGCAGAGAAACCAGAGCACATTTACAGCTAAAATTTTGAAACAAAATTAGTTCCATAATGTTGAAGAAGACAACCATATAGAGGAGGAGTTCATCAACATTTTGTTGGAATATGAAGTCCCTTCACAAAAACTTGAATTGGGATAGCTAAGGCACCAAAAGAAGAAGAATCACATGTTTTTAAGACTGAAAATTGGTGTGTGTATGCAAGTTTTGACAAACAAAATGATGATATGTTCATTCAGGTGGATGAAGAATTAAAGCTCATTGATGAAATGGATAGAATAGAGGATATTTATGCACACTTATGTAGAGATGATGATGGAGATGTTGTAGAAATGAAATATGGATCAAAACAACCTTTAGTCTCTTTTATGAAAGAGGATAGTGCAACAACAATGAAAATGAATGAAAACCTATTGGAGGAAGGTATACATGAAGTTAACTTTGAACACTTGAAGTGGCTAGAAGATGAGGATTGCTGAAGGAATAGGTTGCAATCCAAATTCAATTTGAATTTCATCAAGAACTATTACTGAAATGTGAACAACATAGGATGATAGAGGATGACATGCAACAATTAAAGAATATAGCAACAACATAGGAAGTCAATGAGAACTGTTTCAAAGAAGACCTCATACATGATGAAGCAAGAAAGAAGGAAGTTGAAAATGAATTTATGTAATGGCTAGAAGAGGATGATAACTTGGAAAGGAACACACTTATCAAGTATGCGTAGAAAATATATGAGCAGTTGTTTGGTAAGAGTTTTGTAACTCTTATAATAGATGAGGATGTGTAGAAATCTGAGGACAAGAATAGCAACAATGGAGATCAACCAAAGACAGAGGTTGATAAGGTCATTGATGAAGTGTGTGTACTGATGAGGGGACAATCTAGAAGAGGAAGGTAAATCAGACAGAGGAGAGTAAACTACAAGGAGAGGAAACTGACAGAGGAAATTTGCATCAGTAGAGAAAGTGGACAACAACAGCACAAGGTTTGGAAGCTTGGAGAACCAGAGGAAAGAATAGCAAAGAAACATCAACATAGCCGAGAGAGAGATCGGTTACAAACTAAAGTTTTTGATCCAAGAGGAATTTCAGTAGTACATTGAAGAACATGGTCAGGAGACCATGATTATTTTTGACCTTGGGAGTCTGATGTAGGAGCATTCGACATCCAAGTCAAAATTCCTTTTGACTAGACTAGGGGGTTTGTTTACCAAGGGAGTTGGTTCCCAAATTGTGTGATATTATTATTTTCTTATGTTTTAAGAATAAATTGTATATAATCGGATAAGTGAGGAATAATGTAATAAAATATCTTCTCAAATGGAGATCTCGAGAGAATGTGGAAGAGTTAGAGAGGCTGAGAATTAGTTAGATTTATTGAGGATATAGTGGATCTAGAAGTCCTAGATTAGGGGTTTAGGTGAGAAATTTATGGATATGAACTGAATTAGTTCAATATCCTCTTGTATTGTATTATGTAAAATTATGGGAGGAGTTCATGTGTGTGGGTGGAGAGGCAAGTGAGAGGCTTGTTGGATATTAAGAACTGGATTGAGGAAAAAATGGGCTTTATTGTTGATCAGGCCGAGAGGGCCCTTTTTATTTATTTTATTTGAAGGATCACTCTGTTTGAGTGCTTCGAGTGAGATTTTCCCCAAAAACCCAGTTCTTCTGCAATGCTGCACACACACACACACACACACACATATATATATATATATATATATATATATATATATATATATATATATGTTAACGTCTGTAGAATACAAGAATGTAACCCTGACAATTTTAAGTTTAATGATGACAAGATCAAGAGGGGGATTCATTGTATGAATTCGTTCAAAGGTAAAGCTCAGGAGGGATAGGAGGTTTCATGTTTACGAGAAACATGGACCAAGTTAGCATTGGGAAGGATGAATAATAGGAAGCCACAAAAACAAGCCAAAGAGGAATTGAGCATAGAGGATGGTCGATATTGGATCATTTTATTGATTGAGTTGAGAAGAATTTGTCACTTGACAATGTCAGAGATGTTAAATGATAGTTTCACGCTGGAATAAGGTTTCCCAGTGGCTAAAGTGACAACTTACAAAGGATCGGGTATTAGGCATCGACACAGTCCGTTAGATGATGACGCCAAGAGACAAACGCTAAGGTTTTCCATCACTTGACAGGTGTCGAGTCGGATAATTTAAGCCAGAAAAATAAAGGATCAGAGAAGGAAAGAGAGTGGGCATCAAGGATCAGGTTCACATGGACTGTGGTCTTTCCCAAAGGTTTAAGAAGAGAATATAACATAGTGCCGACTGACTGCACATTGGGTAGATGCGACAAGTGGGGACCACACGAAGATTGAACAACTAGAGGATTTATATGGCATATAAAATTACAATGTTGGGTTGGATCAGAGTGGGTGGAGCCCACCCGACCGATGCCTAACCCGAAAATGATATTGAAAGTTCCCAAGGCTATGTGCTAGGTAGAATTGAATGAGCTCACATGGCAGAGCAGGTTTCGCCCGGAGACTTACCCCGATAGCTTTTAACGAGCGCGTTGATGGTTTGCATTAGGATCTATAGGGAGTGGGTTTAGCTGTTGATTATGGACCCTGTCCAGTGGGCTTACCCCAATGGTCCTCACAACCATTCGTTGCTATTGCGTCGGGTTATTTGAACTAGGCTTATGTGGCATCGATTACGTGTTAATTATAATGAAACCACATAGGGAAGCATTGAAGTGAAGTCACACACACACACACACACACATATATAAATTCCAACTCGCGTAGATTTTGCTATCCCTCCGACTCCTCCCACTTAGAAATATAATATAGTCCACTCACGTAGAGGGACTAACCTTTTTGGAAATTATCACTAAAATTTGTTTTTTTTTTACAGGGAATTTAGATCCCAATAGAGAGGATTAAACTAGGATTGAAGGAAGTGCCTTTTGCAGGAGCAGTCTGGGCACTGTGGGTAAGCAGGCTCAAATTTTGGGCTTGCATCACTTGTGTGTATTTCTTCTTCTATGAATTCCTGAGAGATCCTCACTTTCTCACCTAAAAATTTATTAGTATCCATAGTGGATAAGGTATGAGGCTCGTAATCAACAAAAAGAGGTTGGATGCTTGTGGAAGTGGGGATTTTTGATAAGAAATTTCCTATGTTTCCCTAACTCTTCGAGACATGAAATAAAATAATAGTTTTTTTGTCTTTCAAAATTTATGGAGTGAAAATGCAATGCAATTTTTTTGTCTTTTTAAAATGAGGAATGCTTAATTCAAATTTTGTTGTTTTTACATAAAGTGATGTGAAAGAAATATTAGGTTAACTAGGGAAGAAGATAGTACCTTCTTTGACACCTCCTCGATAATGGCGCCAAAAAATGATGGCCCTTAGTATTGCAGCAACAATGCTGCAACTCCCAAGGGTCCCAAATTTAATTGTCAACCCAAGGTTGATACAAACTTAAGGGCAGTTGGCACACCGTGTGCAATATGCACTTATCCTTTCCTTTGCTGAATTTATATGGGTGAAAACAGTGAGATGAGATCTAGTTACTCAAAGACCATACTAATTACTTTATGCTATAGGAAAAATTTAGAATGATAGGAAATGAAAGGAAATAATCAAACCTAAGTTATCTACAAGAAAAGAAGGTAAACCATATTAAATATGATGAAATAAACCATGTTTATTCTACTGTGCAATGGAAGAAAACTCACAACTGAATAAAGTAGGTAAATAACAAACCCTAATTCGGCAAGTGAAAGAAAAGTTCTACAACAAACTAGGTCAAAGAATCTAATTGGTCTCTTTGCTTCTTAATTCCATATTCAGGGTTCTAGGGATGTTATACCATATTAATGAAGGTAAAACATGAGTTGGATGGAAATTTGGATGAGTTTGGGAAGCAAAATGCAAGCTACAAGAGTCCATGTTTTTCTATATAAAACAATCCAATGAGGAGTGAAACATGCTAAGGATGTGGTTTGAAAGGGAAACTAATGAAGGCTAAGGAATGATAAATTACTCATGTCCATGTCAATATGTCAATGGTAGAATGATTTATTCGACAAATGGGGGGTTGTAAAATCTCCTTTGGCTTTGCAAAAATAGGGAACTTTATAGTTGCAATAAACAATAATGATAGACAACAAATAAATATCAACAACTAAAGTAACTTCAAATGCATGAAAATAGATGCTAACTAAACAAGATAATCACTGCTAAGTCTACCATCTAGTGTTCAAAATAATATGCAAGAAAAGACTATAAACAATCCAACTAATTAACCCTGCATAAAACAATACTAAGAAATAATTTGTAGAAATGGACAAATGAATACAAGATAATAATATAGAAGGGGTCTTGAGAACTTGGGGTGGGACCTAACCCAAGGAAGCTCAGATCCTGAAAGGAAAATAATCTAAGAACCAAATATGTCTTTCATTGAGTTGTAAATTGCTTGTACATCAAAAGTTACAGAATTGAAACTCATAAAGCTTTCTACTGCTAATGCTTCCACTAACTTCAACTATTTGCTAGCTTCCTAATGGGCTACTTGACCCCTCTATTTATATAAGATGAGTGAGGGGAAACATTATTGAAAGGAAGTTTGATTTCCCTCCAAAACTCCTAAAAAATAGGATCATGCTCCTAAATGACCTCAAAGATACAGGGAGGAGTATTTAGTGCTCCAAGGCAGTTGAGTTTGATCATCTTGTAGTAGGGGACAGGTCGCATAAATTTATCTGAATGGGTATCCTCATGATCCATCCCAAAATTTTTAATATCCTGTATCATAACCACATTAAGCACGTAAAGAATGATAAATCTCTTTAACCTTCCTACGAACTCATTTAAGTTAAAAATGTTATAAAGTGCAAAGCGGAAGGTCTAATACAACTTTCATGTGCCTAGTAAATGTTAGATGAGCCTTATGTTTTACCTAATTGGGAGGCGCATCAGATGTACTTTTTTAGAATCACAATAAAGGTACTCACTATCACACAGCATAATGGAGGTACGATGCATACCCAATAACCTCCTTAAAACAAATGGGCACAATACCTTCTTCCTTTAATTTTTGTTTTGTTTAATGAACAATTCTAACTTATTTATTATTCCATACTACAACTCATTGAGGTTTAGGCCAACAACTATTAAAATCTTATAATAGCTAGTAAAGAACATGCTTAACCTCTACTTAAGATTTTAAAAGGTATACAACTAAATTAAATTATGCCAAACATCCTCATTGGACCATAGAATGCTTAGATCAAATAGTTGCACTACATATTTATAAATGCATCATGTAAGTCAAATCATCAATGAAACATCAAAAAGAACAATTTAGAAGTATTACCAACCATTACATAACGCAACATGTGAAATATATCATCAAACAATGACATTTATTTGGAACTTAAATTCTATACACATGAAATGGCTAGTGGGCATTGTTTTACCACCCACCCTGTTATAGGTCATTTTGTCACATCCAATCAAATGGCCTAGAAAATGGATCAATCAACATCCAAATGACAGTTTTCACTCATCCCATGCAAATCCTAGAACATATTCTCTCCTTAGATGGCCAGAAGGGACTGGTATTCCCACTCATAGTTTGCCTTACCCTTCATCAATGTTTCCATAATTTTGAAGGCAAATCATATCCATTTTACGTTGTATTTTAGGGCATCATAGTGCTGATAAAGTGGATGAAGTAGTTCTAGATTTTCCGTCAACTTTGTTTCCAGATAAAAAACCAGAAATATGTTTCAATTTTAGACAGTTTTTATTTGAGGCCATTCATGACTAATTTCTAAAATTTTGAGCTGAAAAAGATTTTAAATATCAATTAGTCCTTGTTTATATGTTTTTGTATTATCAGCCAAACAAATTCCCATTACAATTACAAAAGCAGGATCTTCACGGGAATTAATGGTTTGTGATTCATTGGGCATACTTGGTCAGAAGGAATTCTAAGGAATTTTCCTTCGCTGGTTTTGTGAAAAAATTTCTTCACATATGCTACAACCTATTGATTAGTGATAGTCCTCCCAAAATTTCACTTGAAATCAAAATTATTATGCAACTTAGTGAACAAACAAGACTTGGTGACTGTTATTTGTACCAACATTATACAAAAATTAGATTGTATGGGTGTGAACTTCCACCCTATCAGTTGCCAGTTTTTTTCCTATGCGTATTTTTACGATTGGATTCATCATACAAAGCCTCAATGTAGATTAAGTGTATTTTTTACATAGAAGGAAACAAACCTTGTTTAAACTGAAGGCAATGGTAAGGAAATTTATAGTGAATCATAGGTCAACAAACAAAGAGGTGGAACAATTATTGGCATAAATGAAGTTTAAATTGGGGTTTACTTGTGTCAGGCCAGGAGTAACTCCAAACTTGGCAGAAAAATTGATTCATTTATTTCATTAGGTAGCTATTGTTATATACATGAATGTGACTGATCAGTTCATCTTCTTGATGACTGTTCACATTCCAAATTCACCCAATCATAGAGGATTAGGTGTCAACATTCCCCCCCTTAATCTGAAGGGATGTTGGTGAGTCCAAGCATCGTTCTGAATCTTTCAAGCTTTTCTCTTCCAAGCGCTTTGGTGAAGATGTCTGCAATTTTCTCATTTGTGGAACAATGACGGAGATGGATTGTTTTGGCCTCAACATGATGTCGGATCAGATGATATTTATTATTGATGTGCTTTGTACGATCATGGAACTTTGGGTTCTTGGCCAACTTTATTGCAGAGGTGTTGTCAATCATGAGTGGAGTTGATTGTACTTGTTTTACCTGCAAATATTCAAGAATTTTCCTGAGCCACACAATTTCTTTCATTGCTTCAGCTGCTGCCACATATTCTGCTTCTGTTGTGGAATCTGCTGGAACTGATTGTTTGCGTGATCTCCAAGAGACAGCTCCTGATCCAAGACTCATAGCATATCCTGAAGTAGATACTCCAGTTTCTTTGTCTCCATCGAAGTCTGAATCAGAGTATCCAATCAAGCTGAAGTCGTCCACCTGTGTATACTTGATTCCAAGGTCTTGAGTTCCCTTCAAGTACCTTAGAACTCTTTTTGCAGCAGACCAATGTCCCTCACAAGGCTTTTGCATGAACCTGGAGAGGATTCCAATAGTAAATGAAATGTCTGGTCTGGTAGTAGTGAGGTAGATGAGACTTCCTACAAGCTGTCTATACCTTGTTGCATCCTCAAATTCCTTTCCTTCAATAGATGTGAGATTTAAGTTTTGTTCCATTGGAGTAGAAATAGGATTGCACTCTGTCATGCAAAATCTGTTTAAAAAATCTCCAATGTATTTCTTTTGAGAAAGAAATATGGATTTTGAATGTTGGGTTACTTCAATGCCAAGATAGTAATGGACATAGCCCAAATCAGTCATTTCAAAACTTTTTCCTAATTCTTTCTTTATGGATGCAATATAGCTTTCATTGTTCCCTGCCATTAAAAGATCATCTACATATACCACAAGATATACAACTGTTTTGCCAACTTTCTTGACAAATAAAGTTGCATCCTCAAGATCAAAATGATTGAAGTTGAGTTTCAGAAGATGCTCAGTTAGTTTTTCATACCAGGCTCGTGGTGCTTGTTTGAGGCCATACAAGGACTTCACAAGTTTGCATACTTTATGTTCATGTCCTTTCACAACAAATCCTTCAGGTTGGGACATAAAAACATTCTCTTTTAGATCTCCATTCAAGAATGCAGTTTTTACATCCATTTGATGGACTTTCCAACCGTTCTGAGCAGCTAGTGCAAAGAGTGTCCGGATGGTGGCCTATTTTGCTGTGGGGACAAAAGTTTCCTCATAATCGACCCCTTCCTTTTGTGCAAAGCCTTTTGCCACAAGCCTAGCTTTGTGCTTGTCAAGTGAGCCATCAGCTTTGTATTTGTTCTTGTAGACCCACTTGCAGCCAATTGGTTTGGTTCCAAATGGAGGATCAACCAGCTTCCAAGTGCCATTCTTTATGAGGGCATCATACTCCTTTTTCATCGCTTCTTTCCATTCATCATGAGAAGCAGCTTCTTTGAAGGAAGTTGGTTCAAAATCTGTAGACAAGTTCAATTCACAATCATAAGTAACATCCATATCAACAGGTGAATTAGAGTCATCTACATCACCTCCATTTTGTTGGTTTGAATTTCTGGTTCCTGTTTTTCCAATTTCATCAGGATGAACACTTTCAAGTGTCTTTGTCAGCCACTTTGGGGGACCTTTCTGATATGGTCCAGGCTGCTCTGTTGATTTAGTTGGGACTGAATCAAGATTGAGTCTCCCAATTCTATCAATTACATCACTTAAAGCATCATCCGTTGTTGGAGTTTCATGCAGGGGAGATTGTTCTTCAGAAGAAGATTCCACATGTTGATCTAGTATAGGAATCCTGCCTTCAAGATGTGGAATTTGATTATCAAATTCTTGAAATGATTTTGTTTTTGCGAATCTATCCAAGCGATCAAGTTGCCGCTCAACAACATTGTCAGATTTGGATGATTCCAGAAAAATGACATCTCTAGATACAACAAACTTTTTATTTACTTCATCATAGAGGCGGTATGCTTTAGAGGTGTTTGAATACCCCAGGAAGATACACTTACGACTTCTAGCACCAAGTTTGTTTCTATGTACCTTTGGTATCAAAGCATAACAGGTGGAACCAAAGATCCTGAGATGTTTTACTGAAGGAACATGTCCATACCACAATTCATAAGGAGTCTTGTTTCATATAGCATTAGATGGACATCTATTCTTTATATATGCAGCACATAGAACAACATCAGCCCAAAACATTATCTTTACATTTTTGAAAAAGAGCATGGATCGTACCATATTCAAGATTGTTCTATTCATTCTTTCAGCGACACCATTCTGTTGGGGATTATAAGGCATAGTTGTTTGATGTTTAATCCCATGTTGGCGAAGATAGTGTTCAAATTCATTTGATGTATATTCTTTTCCATTATCAGTGCGAATAGACCCAATATGAGATTGTGCATCATTTTCAATCCATTTATGAAAATTCTTGAATGTTTGAAAAGCATCAGATTTGTTCTTCAATAAATAAACCCAACACATTCTGGTGTAATCATCAATAAATGTCATGATATTTTTATTTCCATTTGCAGAAGGAACAGGCATTGGACCACATAAATCTGAATGAATGAGTTCAAGCTTCCTATGTGCTCTTGAATGTGAATCATGAAAAGACTGTTTGCTATGCTTTCCTAGAATGCAAGCATCACATTGCTTATGTTTCCTAGGAATTGTAGGCAAACCAGCAACACCATTTTTCTTCAATAAGCGGAGACTGTCATAGTTTAAATGTCCAAATCTAGCATGCCATAATAAACTTGATGGAAGTGTACCTTCTTCATGATGAGAAATATATGAGAAATGTTGTGCATGAGCAGAGGTTCCTTGCAGTTTGAGAAGCCTTTCTTCTTCTATTCCCCTCATGACAAGTGAGTGGTCAGATGCTTTTCTTACCTCAAGCTTGCCATCAAACATATGAATGGAGTGACCTTGCTGGCGGATGTGGACCAAGGACAACAAGTTTCTCTTGAGCTGTGGGAGATATAGAACATGATCCAGAAGAAAGTCTGGAAGACCAGGCAGTTTAAGCCTGATTGTGCCAAGCCCTGATGGCTTGATTTTTGACTGATCTGCAAAGTATACTGCTCCATCAACATTGTCAGTGAAATCTTCAAAAAAAATATTTCCTATGAGTCATATGACAGATTGCTCCTGAATCAAGCAACCAATCATTTTTCGAAGAAGCAAGTGAAGCATTAAACAAATCTTCATTTACTCCAATGTTACATTGTGCCTCAATATAGTGAGCGGATTCAGGTGCTTTACCTTTGTCTGTATCATCAGTTTTACCTTTCTGCTGGTTTCTTTTCTGCTCAATTTTGTCCCATGGTAGCTTGCATGTAGAAGCATCATGTGATCCATTTCGTTTGCAGCGAATGCAATGCAGATCTGCTTTTTCTGCTTGAGAATGTCTGCCCCCCCTGCCTCTGAAGTATCTTCCTCTTCCTCTTCGTCCACCTCTTCCTCTTGTAGAATCTTGAGCATGATGCTTTTCTTTATGAGCAAAGCAAACAGTCTCTTCAGAAGATTCAGGGACTGTCTTCTTTCCAAATCTTTCTCTCTTTCAGCAAACTTTTTCACAAGAGAATCAAAAGTTATATCTTTAAGATTTCCATTTGCTTGTAGAGACTCAAGATAATTGGAGTAAGTAGGATAGAGTGCCTTGAGAAAAGCAATAAGAGGGATATCCAGCTCAACCTTAGTGGATTTAATATCATGCGTTATAGACTTTACTTCAGATGCAAGAGCAAGAGGATCATTATTTTTCAGTTCAAGAGTGAAGAGTTTAATCATGAGCTGAACAACTTCAAGTGCAGAATGTGAGTCATAGAGTTCTTTCAGCTTTTGTAAAGCTTCAAAGGCAGTTGAATATGATGAAATATGGCGACTTACTTCTTCATTTACAGATGCTGTGATTAATGCATAGGCTTTGCTGTTCTTGTTTTCCCAAATGACGAGCTCTTTGTCTGATGTAGGCTGCACTGGGTCATTTTCTCCTTCTCCGACACAGACTCCTTTCCAAAACTCATTGAAGATGAGGGTGTGTTTTATCATCCGGGACCATTCAGGATAGTTCTCCTTGCCAGTGAGAACTATTCCTACCATAGAGATGATTGAATGCATTCTGTGAAAAAAAAATAACTTCTGCTGATAGAATAATACTTCTAATGGCAAAAAGAATGTGCTTTTGTGGAGAAAAAAAACTTTTGCTGCTAAAAGAATGATTCTGATTCTGCTACGCCATTTATATATTATTGACTATTGAAATGAATGGTGATAACATGCTACCACTGTAACATATATCACCACATATATATCACTGCATGAACAATTTGAGCGCTTGTGTTAAACGCTGCCACTGTAAAATATGAGCACTGCTATCACCGTACCATATATCACAGCATATATATGTCACATAAAAATTGAGCGCTGCATATATCACCGCATATATATATCACATGAAAATGTAACATATATCACCGCATACATAAAAATTGAGCGCTGCATATATCACCGCATACATAAAAATTGAGCGCTGCATATATCACCGCATATATATATATATATCACATGAAAATTTAAACGCTGCCTTACTGTAACATATATCACCGAATCATCATAGCAGAGATAACGGCCAACACATGAAGCACCAAGCTATGAGGGAGGAAGAGTCATATTTGTGCATTAAGCATCAAATCTGCATAACATAACAAATCCCGCTCAACCCAACCGTAGCCCAGCGCTCTAGTTTAGAGCCAAGCCACAAAGGAAAGAGCCCACAAGGGGTGCAAGTGTATGCACGTACTGGAAAGAAACCCCGGAATACCGCTTCCTTCCAAACGACTCTTCAAACCACCGTTCCAAAGCTGGCATTCTCCAAAGCTCGAGCTTCTGATAGACATGAAACCACTAGCAATAACAAAAACAACTTTCAAACTGTAGAGCAACCATGTTAGTTCATACCAGTCTTTAGCCACATTCGATACCATTCACAAGTATCGGTCAACAGTATTTATTTGAAACAGGCTCCGAGACACGAATTCGCCTGTAGTGCAGAACCAGGGTTTCAACGAGGCCGGCAGTGCAGTTTGTGAACATCAGTGCAGTTTGTGGGCGAATATGCCCCCTGAGTTGATAAGAGATGTTATTCAGAGAATTAAAGAGAGCGAGAGCAGTTGGCCTTGCAGGAAGAGTGTGGTGGCATGTGCTGGGGTTTTCATGAATGGTATCGAAACAAGCTCGGGACGTGTTCGAGGCTTGATGTGGAGCGCCTCTTGACTATTCAATTTCAGATGTCAGGCCAGACCTATGCAGGTCAGAGACAAGCGTTATGGACAGAGTGCAGTGGTAGAGGCAGATTATTTTAAAACAAAAGGGAATAAAGCAGAGGCAGAGGTCAGGACAGAGGAGTTACAAGGAGCATAATAGCTAAAACAAGGAGCTGGCTCTAATACCATGTCAGGCCAGGAGTAACTCCAGACTTGGCAGAAAAACTGATTCATTTATTTCATTAGGTAGCTATTGTTATATACATGAATTTGACTGATCAGTTCATCTTCTTGATGACTGTTCACATTCCAAATTCACCCAATCACAGAGGATTAGGTGTCAACAACTTGGCCACATGACCTCATTGGGAGAAATTCAGCCATCAAAGTTCATCAGAAATCCCCACCTTATTATTTTCATGTGTCCAAGCTTGAGATAGAGAATTTTGCTAATAAGGACACTTGGGAGGAAAACAATTTGCAAGAAGTGACAAAAGAACAAATTGTGGAGTAGTCAGTAGGACAATTTTTTTTTGTTACACCTCCAATGAAAGAAAAAGAACCTAAGAGGACAAATAAAAGCTTATCCAAATTATAAATGGAACAATTCAGAGCATATAAGAGAAAGAAGACAAAAAATATGGAGGGAGCAGTATCAGAAACAGTCTCATCTGACATTTTTTCACTAGAAACTATTGTTTCAGGTGAGCCTATTTTCAGAATGCAAGAATTGGATCCAGGGACAAAACAATCTTCTCCTTCTTCTTCTTCTTCTAACCAAAACATCTTTTCTGAGTTTTTGGAAATGAAGAAAAAGAATGAGGCTTTGAAGGTAGTAACTTATACCAAGTTCTGGAAGAAAACTTCTTCCAGTAAAAATAGGTTGCTTTCAACTCTTGATACTGAAAAAGGTGAATTTAAGTTAGCATTTCTTGAACCTAAATTTTCTGCTCCTAGAGCTGTTGGAGATTATAAGACTTTTGTTTTATCTTTCAATACTAATCAGATACATCCTATAGATTAGATTTATTTGCATAGACAAACTAGTGAGATGATCTAATCCTCTCTCACAAGTTCTACTTCAAATGTATCAAAATCGAAAAATTCTTTGAATAATGCTATTGTAACTTAAAATGAAAAAGACTTCTTCTCTGGCAAAGGATGTTAGGAGAAAATCAGTGGAAGACCTTGTAACTAAATTAGGTTTGGATCCTAAAAATGTGGATGTAGCTCAAGAGATTGTTAAGAAGAAAAATGAAGATATTAAAGCACTTAGAAGACGGTTGAAGTTGTCCACAATAGAGCATCCCAAAACACAAGAAATTGAGAAATTAGAGAAGGAGGAAATTATGTTATCCTATCTAATTGAATAGAACCTGCAGATTCGGAAAATGGAAGAAAGGATGGAAGATTTGTTAAAGGAGAAGGCCCAAATTGACAGTGTAGTAATTCCAACAACAAAAACAGGGCCCACGTAAATTCTAGCACAAGCATTATCTCCTCTTAAACTAAAGGATGTTGATATTAGCAGATTGAAAGAAAAAATGGATAGTGTTGAGATGAACAAAAATGAATTAACAATGCTTTAGTTAAGGAAATAAAGAAAAATGAAGATTTTCAAAAGCAATTAGAACAATATTTGAGCGATTCTAACAATATTCAATGTTTATCACAAGCCAAAGAAAACAATTGGATAGGAATTATGTCATCGGTGTTTGATATTTGGCAGTCCATGGAGATTATTGTAGAACAAGAGGAGTTGATTGAAAGAGCCAAAGAAGCTATTAATGACATCAAAATACAATTGGGAAATAAACTTGGACAATCAAGTCAGATAATAAAATCTCTAAAGACAAGGTCCAAAGAAGAACTTGAAGAACTAGGAATTGTAGATAGAAAAAAATCAATTATTCAGACTAGAAAAGTTCTCATGAAGAAAACTCTGATGTTGAAGACAAAGGAAAAGTGTGAAAATTTTCTAGTGAAAATCAATAAATTCTACATAAAATTTTATATTCTGCAAGAGAGAGGTCTTCCATCTTTTAAGAATTCATATGGCCATATGGTAATTGAAGACCAATATGAAATATTGTTGAAGGGAGAGGCAAGGGATAGGAAAAAGTTTGCTGGAATCAAGGGAGAGATTATAGTCAGAATATACAAATGTTAGCTGATGACCTTTTCATCTGCAACGAAATCAAACACTTGTTCATAGTAAAACCTTCTTATGAGAAGTATACTGATGCAAATGAATCATACAAATAGATGATGGATCTTAGTTACCCAGAATATGAAGAATGGGAGCAGTTGTCAAGTTTGTTCAATAAATTCAACTTATCAATGCAACATATTAGCAACAAATCACAACTATTAAGCATTTTGAGCAACAAGAACAAAGAAGTTTTAAATACGTTGAACCTAAATGTAGAAATCAAGAACGGTTGTAAACATTTCTGGAGCAGTTTATATTTTAGTTAAAAGAAATGTTGCAAACATCTCGATAACATCTGATTTTATCTCGAAATCACGATTTTTTGGCCTAGACAATGTGTGTCGATTTTTACCAATATTTTGATGGTATCTTAATTTTACTAATGTTTTCCAATTTTTAGCGATATTTTCCCAATTTTTATGATTTTTCGGTTTTCTAGACCCTTGTTGATTCATCCCGATGTTGGTGTTCACAATATTGGTTGAAAGCTGTTTAAAATTATCCAAAGCTTTGGATAAAGAATAATTTGAATGTAAATCTTTTAAGAGATAGGATATTTTGTAAATCACTCTATATATACCTTATTTTGAATAAGAAAGGGTTGATACATGGAGAAAGTTTTTGTAATATTGTTGTAATGCTTTCAACTTGGATATAATCAAAGGCTTTTGGTTTTCATTTATGACAACAATCGTGTACTTGTGATTTCTTCTTGTAATTTCATAGTATGTTTCTACGCATATTTGAGAATAATATGGGACTCTGGGAAGGGATATATTGAGAATCAACCTCCCTAACGTCCCTATGCAAAGTTATGTTCACAACTGAGTTAGAAATTGAACAATCCATTTAATTTATTGCCCATAAATCTTTAGATTGTTGTTTCTATACTATACTTAGATATATTTGTGTTGATTATAGAGGTTCATTTATATGTCTCTGCTATTATTAGATGATTAAATGTTCAGGGAGAATGTTATCCCTTTAAATTCCTCTTTAAATTCCTCTCAATTCCTCTCATTGATGCTTTGGTTCAGTTCTTTAGTCGCTGACTATATACTAAGATATAACATGGGGGATCAAGAAAACAAATTGAGAAGCACAAACATAGGTAACAACAGATTGAGAAGCAGATGCTGTAACAGTGGATGCTGTAACAACAGATGTTATAACAAAAAATGCCATAACAACATGTCATTGTTAAATATGTTGAAATGCTGTAACAACTGATGTTGTAACACTCATTACTATTGAAAATTCTGAAACTGCTATAAAAGTTGATGCTATAAGACTTGCTACTATTGAAACTACTGAAACAGTGACCGTTACAACGGATGTTGTAACAACATATGTTGTAACAACATATGTTGTGACAACATATGTTGTAATAATTGAGGGGGTAAAAATCCATTTCGTCTTGCTTGTCAAAGCTTGAAAATGGGTAGCCAAAGAGGTGTTTCTGCCACCCAACACTACACCAGCACTTGCAGGATCAAGAAAACAAATTGAGAAGCACAAGCATAGGTAACAATGGATTGAGAAGTAAATGTTGTAACAATGGATGTTGTAGCAACAAATTTTGTAACAACAGATGCCATAGCAGATGCTGTAACAATGGATGTTGTAACAATAAGCCATTTTAGCTTGCTTGTCAAATCTTGAAAGTGGGAAACCAAAGAGGTGTTTCTTAGTAACTTGCATTTGTGTTATCCTTCTTTTGAGACCTGTGTAATAAAGCTATTGGTTTCTTTCATTAACAAATTTATCAATGTTGTGTGAATGGTTGAGAAAACTTAATGAAGCACTCCTCAAACTCTGCATCGTATTTTCTTTCATTTCATGCTCTCTGCTATAGATCTAATGCATAGGATTTTGTTTAGCCCTATGCTTTAAACCTCAAATTTCTTTATGTTCTTCTCTTCATATTACAATGTCAATTTTAAAGGATGTAATAAAAAATAAGTAGGTTAGTTTAATTTATTCATTAATTTCTCCAAAAACTAGTTCACATTGCATTTATAGGTCTATCATCACTTGCCCCAGTTGTCTGATTGTTTTAGGATTAATAAGGTCTGGAAGAGCTGGAATAGTGAGCAGACTTCTGTTGTAGACTAGAATGTAGGAATAATTTTGTTTTGAAAAATCACCAAGTTGAGTGTTAACCATACTCCCCATAGGACTAGAAAAAGAAGTGTCCTATAGAGTTTCAGGTCCTTTCTTTCAAACTAGGCCTTCAAATTTCAAATAGGCTCCAACAAAAGCCTACATCATAAATGTTCCTATTCTAATAGCCATGTCCCTACATATATGCTTAATTCATTCAATATATGTATCACTACAAAACAAATGTTTTAGACCTCAATTTCATCCTACCATATGGAAAATAATTTCTAAGGAAAGTGCTAAGACTCAAGAGCATCCCTAGTGCTAGCATTCATCTTCATTTCTTCTCTAGGGTTTACATCACAAACTCTAGTTCTTCCTCTATTTCCTCACACAAGCATTAAGAACTCTCCATGACCAACATTGGTAAAGTGGACTAATTACACAAGCAATTTAATTTAAAGCACAAGATAAGGTCTCCAAGTGAAGTTCTCTCCCTCCAAGGTATACACGTCAAGAGACCAATCCTCAGGAGGTGCACTCTCTAAACATGGGTTGCATGTGTCAAGTGTTCTTCATCACAAGGCTTCTTGCTTTCCAAGACAATCATCCCATGCTCCTTAATAAATGTATCATGGGTCCATAATCAATCCCATGTACTATGCTCTCAGCCCAAGCATCTATAATCAATCCCATGTAATCTGTTTTGTTGTCTACGGGTTATGTATTACACGATCTTGCATCCCTCCTTTTGCCTACGATTTTTGGCAAAGGACTTAATAAAGCCATGATTGGATATTGATTTATAAGGACTTGATCATAGTGAAAGGTTGGTGATTTATAAGGGTGCTATGACTGATGGGAGCACAAAAGAACTCAAGCTACAAATAAATAAACAACTCAACACAAGAAATGCAAATTGAAATATTAACATAACAATATCCAAGTAAGTTATTGAAAGTCAACTATTGATACCTTATTCTCCATCCAAATAAAAAAATCATACCACTTTTTGTCTTGTATCATATCGAATTCCAATTATGATGGATAATGGCCATATTGTTACTCCTGTGAAAACATGGAAGATGGACAAGTTAAAGTAATTAATATCCAATCATTTACTCTTTTTTTTACAAAATTAAATAAAAAATATATTTTTAGATATTAAATATACTTATAAATTTGCATATTTAGACTTCTAAACCTATTTGGCCACTGTGACGTGTGGCATGATATTTGACAAGCCCGGCCTTTGAGGCCTTGTCCCAAAACATACACTAATTCAATGTAATTATGCACAAGTAAAATAAAAAATAATTTAATGAATTTGAAATAGTATTATGACCAAATTTAAATACTTGTATGCTCTCCTCGCTGGACTTCCTTCGTGCATCTGCTCTATCATATGCTTTCACGAGCTCTTTCCATACTTTCACACTTACATCAATTGGACTTATTTTGGCCCTTAGCTTGGGAGGAATTTGTTTTATATTTTTCGTTTGGTTGCAACGAAATCTCTTGCAGTTTTGAGTCATTTGTTTCTTTACTTTCTTTATCTGACCAACCTATCCCAAATTTAGTCTGCATGTCATGGATGACTACCTTTTGAAGGTGCATGGGTATCTTCAATAATGGAAGATGTAGATGTTCTTTGAAGCATTGAAGGCATGATTCCTTAAACCTATGATTGAACACTTTCCCGACATCTATCATTCTGATTTCCCAGAGACAACATCATATTCTACCTCAGTTTCATATTTACCAATGCAAGATGCATAAGTACGTGTACTAGTGGTCGAAGAAATTTGTGTCCCAGGAGTGGGTGGGACATTGAACATCTCTGTTCCTTGTTCCACATTCTTAGAAGTTATTGTGATTGATTTTTTCCTAGATCTTTTTCTTGATCTAGGAGTTGATGGGGAATCAATCGATTCCTTTTGACAAGGTTGCTTTAGTTGGTCTATTTTAGTGCCTTAGTATGTTCTTCCAAGTATTTGGTAAGCATAGAAACGTCCATACCTTTTACTTTATTCATTGTTTCTACCCTCAATAGAGAAGCCATTACCTCTTTCAGTTTATCACAGTCATGTCCCTATATATGTACAATACATTTTTTTATCATTTTTAAAATTAGAAATAAAAAATAAACCCTAATTTCTTCTTTTATAATTTAGAAACTAAAAACTAAGAAATAAAATTCAAACCAGCAATGGAAACATGTGCAAATCTATAAATTGAGTATGAAATACCTCCTTCTCGCAAAAATCATATCCCTTTGCTTGTTTCGCTTTATTGTTGCTTGACATTTTTTGGTGTCCTAGAGCAATTTTTTTCCTCCACACTATCGAAAATCCCTTCCCTTTGCTCCCTATGTTTTTCTCCTTTCCCTCTAATTGTTTTAAACAACATTAGTGTAAAATGGATGGATAAGGGTTTGATTTTCGTCTCTGGTAGGGGGTGAATGAGATGCACAAATTGATTTCATGACTGCTAGAGGCCAAATTAGACCCGCAAAACAATTTTTTTATTAAAATCCACAATCGGGGAGGAGAGGTCTGTCAATATCTCTGCCCACCATCAACCGAGATCAAATCGATTAGTTATTTGCTATGATAGCCTCAACACATTGCTCCAATTGTGGTCTTCTCCAACTCCACATAGAACTTAAAATTTCCCTCGATTTGCAATTAGCGAGTATTAGAATGGATATATGGTGAATGTACTACATTGTTTTGGTTGAATAGTCATGATACACAATTATGCCCGCCAATTATAGATTGGCGGGATTTTTTTTTTAAATTTCTTGATTTGGTCTAATTTGTATTCATTTTCATCTTTGCACTTTGCAATGTCGATGTGGGAGGCTTCCATGTTATTGTCATTTTTTATGAGGTTTAATTGAATACCATTATTGGATATGCAATGCGTATAGACACATGGGATAACTATAATAATAATAATAAATGTTGTTGATATAAATATTAAAAAATGTGCTTAATATACGCCTATTGGTGTTTATCAACCACATTTTTTAATGTGGCTGTGCTAGTTGAATACCAATATTGGATGTGCAATGTGCACATGCACATGGGATAAGTTGAAATGTTGGTTGATGTAAAGCCTTGTAAATGGTGTTTTGACCCTGGAATGAAGGGTGTTTTATGCCATATTTTCCTATCCCACTAATGAATTTGGTGTGATTTCAAACTTTCTAATTTTATTTTAATAACCAATGACTCATAATGTAATGATCCACTAGTTATAGTCACATACACACGTCTTCACCTTTAAAGGTTGTGCTGCTTAGTGATTATGTATACATGTGACACAAACATTTTTGCTCCCGCCACTCACTCTTTACTCCTTTATAGGGTGGATGATGGGATTGAAAATATATCTCATCCAGAAGCTAAATTATACAAAGTATTATATTATATATTGAGTTCTTTTAGAAGACTTAAAAATCAAAATATGAAAATAGTATATTCTCTAACATATAAGGTCAAGGGATTTTTAAAATTTAAATATACAAAAATACAAATATTTAGTGGTTTAAAATTATGGATAAAGGGTTTGGATTAAGTTAAATGAAAATATGAAAAGAAAGTAGTCCATTAGTTTTCATAATCCTCATTTAAGATTTATAAGAATTGTGTGATGTCACCATATTGGGATATAAATTAACAAAAAGGGTATATATTGAAAATAGTGGCATTTTAGTTAGAAAGGTGCAATGAGAACCAACTGAGCTTAAATTGATTGTGCATTTAGCAAATTAGATGGAGCAACAACAAAATGCATACATGTTATGTGATTAATGCCATTATTATGTATTACATGCAGGATTTAGAGGGGGCGTGGACAAAGGACGTGGACGATGTAGACCTACTATATCAACGAAAGGAAAGTGGGTGGCCATAGAATCAGATAGGAAACTTGCAGATACAACAAAGGTAAGAAGACAAAGAAACCTCAACCAAAAGAGGATGGTGTTTATGAATTCACAAATGCTACAACATATACAAGATAAAGTTATATAAAATATGTTATTTTCAAATCCAAAACAAGATATCAATATGTCAAATATAAGTTAGTTTTTGTGTTGGATAGCATTTTGGTTGAAATGATATAATTGGTGTACTAAACATCATTGACTATGTTATGTATTATAGGGGAAAGATGAGGCCATGGCAATAGATCGTGTCATATTAAACAAGGACACAACAAATGTTGCAGGACATAAGATAATTATCAAATTTTGACTTAACTTAGTAAGAATTTCATGATACATTCATCCTTTTTCACAATATTATTAGAATTTAAAGTGTATTATCCAACCTTGAAATAAATTAATGCACGTTGTTAATATTTCAGATAGAGATTGGAATAAGTGCACAGTTTAAGTGTTCAACTAGCAAAAGAAAAAAAACATATGTACATGGGCGTGGACCTAAGATTGTTAAATCATGAAGAACACAATGGGTGGAAGAGGATATGACAATGGATACTTCAGACACAACAAATAATTCCACTGAAGAAGAGGTTGGTCAAGACTATAGTACATGGGATGGGATTTGTTAAGCAATATTTGATTATATTTATTTGAAATTGATACATTTATGTTCTATCCAATTCTTTCCAATCACTAAATAATGGTTGCATTTGTCACTAGGTAAAATATGATGATGAAAGAATGATTACTAATACCCAAGCTGATCCAACTGGGCTATTAAGATTTGGATGGGATGATCCAAACCATCCTTTAGACCATAGCAAGGCAAAAAGATCATATTTAAAGAGAACTCTACCACCTGAGAAATTTGAATAATTGATGAGATTCACATACACTGATGACTGCAATATGCTACCAGCTAACGCCTTAATGGTGATGAGCATGAAAGTGAAAATGCAATGCATGAAGAAGGATTGAATGAAATGCTTACAGGTTTCTTTAGGAATGCAAACAATGATGACAATAATGTTCATATGGTTGACAATAACGATGGCAACAATGGTAATTACCACCAACGTAATATTGATGATAATAACTTGCTGAGAGGCTCCATAAAGCAAGCAACAAAGACACTTGTGTTAAAATCAGGTGCAAGTAGAACCTCAAAACTGACATGCAAATTAATATTATTAAAAATTAAGTCACTATTTGGTTGGTCTGACAAAGGATTCACCACCCAATTGAAGCGAGTTTAAATCTATTTCTTACAATGCATTTTCAATTGGTCTACATAATTCGTAAACATTCATAAGCTTCGTTTATATTTCTTCAAGCAGATTTTAAAACCCTATATTATATATGAAGAGTCATAATATAGAATATTGAAATATCAAACATGTTCATCATAAGTCAAATATTCAATTGATCTCATCTTTCGCAATATTATAGGGTAGTAAAAACTAAAATATTTCTTGAAGAGAATGTGTTACCATCAACTTGAAGAGAGGCACATCAATTGTTGGTTGAGTTGGGGATTCAATATAAGCAAATTCATTCATGTAAAAATGATTGCATTTTATACAAAGATGAATATCAATACAAGGTAGAATGCCCTGTATGCAAAGAGAAGAGATATCGTACAGATGTACAAGGTCCTACAGTTTGGAAGAATGTTTTACGTCATATGTCAATTATACCTAAACTTCAATGAATGTTTCATTGCAAGTCACTTGCACAATTGATGGATTGACATGCAAAGAATATGAGTAAATATGGATTCATGTGAATTCTGACCGACTCCAAAGCATTGAAACACAGAGGAAAAATGGCCAAAAAAATTCAAAGATGAACCCCGTAGTATAAGGTTTGGTCTTGCAATTTATAGAGTGTGCCCATTCTCTTTCATTGGCTCATTATAGTGTTTGGTTAGTCAAATTGATAGTATACAGTATTCCCCCATGAATGAGTGTTAGAAAAGAGCACCTTGTGTTGACTCTCATTTTTCTAGGAAAACATCAAGTTAAAAACATGTATGTTTATCTTGCGCCTTTTATTGATGTGATGCAACTACTACGGAAAGGAATAAGAATGTATGACATATCACGTCCTCCATCAAATATGTACTTCATGTTGTATGGTGTGCTATGTTGGACTATTCATGATTTCCCATGACTTGGTTGTTGTTTTGGTAAGATAATTTTTTTTTACCTATTTTGTTAGGCCCCTATACTACTAGTGTAACCCCTTATTGTTATTAGTACAACCCCCTTATTATTTTGATGTACCCATGTAGTGCCCATATTGTTACTATTGTGCCCCATAGAAGCACACTATTGTTATTATTGGGCCCTTACACTATTATTGTTATGTCAGCTCTGATTATATTATGACCCCTTAGACTCCTATATATAGAAAGGAGGTATTTTCATTTGTATCATCCAAGAATTGTTCATTTGTGTAATGTAAAGGAGGTTGCCCCCTAGAAGAGGCTTATTTCTAAGGTGTTCATCTATCTTTTCTATCTTTTTGTGAGTTGGTTTCATAACATTTGGTATCAGAGCTTTGGATTCTAGGGTTTCGCTGCTCCAAATAGGTCATCGTGGCATTTTCGCTATAACTTTTTTCTGCGACATTTCAGAAGAAAAAAAAAAACCCATTTGAGACGAAATCGCGTTGAACCTCAGGTCCAAATTTAAGAGATTTTCACGCTATATTTGCGGAGATATGATCAGAGGAAGTTGGTCTTTTTGCAGACTCTTGAATTACATTCCAAATAGGCGACCTTGGGAAAATCATCATAACTTTTGTTTTGAGCATTAGATTGAAATTTCGTAAGAAGTTACAGAAAGAGGACGGACTGTAGTTTCCTGTATATGTTTTTTAGACCCGAAGGTCAAAACAGTGACATGTGGCACCTCATACAAGTTCGCTCTTCTGAAAAGGTATATAATCAGGTTATCTTGGGAGATTGTGCATAACACTTTCTTGGATAATCTAAATTCGATCAGACTGGTGGCATTGGAAAGAGGACATAGAGGACTATTGCAAGTCGCAATTTCAGAACTGGAAGAATCGAAATTACAGAGTTATATTCATTTCAAGATCGAGCTCCTAAAATCAAGAAAAGGTGATATGAGGAAGTTTGATTGCAAGGATCCGGTAAATTGGATACTTTAGATGGAGCAATATTTTGATCTACATGGTGTACCACTGTTACAAAAGGTATGTATTGCATCTTCATATTTAGAACCGGATCAATTTTTATGGTATAAAGGACTTTGTTCTCGTAAACAACTTGTTACGTGGTCAATTTTCACGGAGGAAATGATAGCACATTATGAGGATACAAAGAGCAACACCTTCTTTAGAGCAACACCAAAACAATTGGAAAGAGTAAAAGAGCTTTGTTACATATTGGAAAGTAAAATTATGCCAGCAAGGAAGTCTACCCCTCACAACTATAAGGATGGAAGTGTTGTTTCTCCTAGCCTTCCACAACCTACAAGGGTTACACCACAACAATTGGAAGAAAAAAGAGAAAAAGGGCTTTGTTACAATTGTGATAGCAAATGCACTAAAGGTCATAAGTATGCTGAGAAGAAATTATTTTACATAGAGTATGAAGAGGAGGAAGAAAAGGATCAAGAAACATCAAAAGAAGAGGATATACGCCAAGACCTAACCCCAAAGAAAGAAGAAATGAATCAGACCATATCTTGTAAAGCATTGGCAAGAATTACCACTCCTCAAACTCTCAAGATAGAAGGACATATCAAGAAGAAAAAGGTGCAAGAAGTGAAATATCACATCGAGAAAGAAGAAATGAATCCAACCATATCTTGTAATTCATTGGTCAGAATTACCACTCAAATTATCAAGATAGAAGGACATATCAAGAAGAAAAATGTTCAAGAAGTGAATGATCACATCGAGCATCAAGAAATGAATCCGACCATATCTTGTACAACATTGGAAGAAATTACCACTCCTCAAACTCTCAAGATAGAAGGACATATCAAGAAGAAAAAGGTTCAAGCAGTGAAAGATCACATCGAGCATCAACAACAAGTTCTCCAACTTTTCAAGGATAACGCCACTTTGGTGCAGAATCAAATGAAACAACAGGTAGATCAACATCATAGTGAAAAATGTTTTGATGTAGGTGATTGGGTATTTTTACTGCTACATCTCAAGCAAGCTATTTATGAAAAGGAAATGTTGGCAATACTACATGCACTTAAAAAATGGCGACCTTATCGAATGGGAAGACACTTCAAGGTAAAAATGGATCATGATAGTCTTAAATACTTTTTGGAACAACTATTATCTTTAGAAGAACAAAAAAAATGTGTCACAAATATGTTGGGTTATGACTTTGACATCGTTTATAGAAAATGGAAGCAAAATTTTGTTGCAGATTCACTCTCAAGAAAGGATGAGGATGTGGAAGCATTGTTTTGTGTTATTTCTATTATCCAACCAAATTGGATAAACGAAGCAAGGGATGAATGGAAGAAGGACGAAGAAGTATGGCCACTTATTCAAAAGTTTCAAAAGATCCCAATTCAAACAATATTGCCAGAAATTGAAGAGGAAGGAAAAATCATATTGGAACCTGGAGTAGTCACAGAAATGAGAACCCAACAGCTACGAAATCAATCAATTTCAGAGTATCTCATCAAGTGGAAGAACTTAGCCGCTGAAGATTCCACATGGGAGGACAAGAATTTTATATAGAAGCATCAAGAACTACTCAAGCGTTGAGGACAACATTTTTTGAAGGAGAGGGGCATGTTAGGCCCCTATACTACTAGTGTAACCCCTTATTTTTATTAGTACAACCCCATTATTATTTTGTTGTACCCATGTAGTGCCCATATTGTTACTATTGTGCCCCATAGAAGCGCACTATTGTTATTATTGTGCCCTTACCTTATTATTGTTATGTCGGCTCTGATTATATTATGACCCCTTAGACTCCTATATATAGAAAGGAGGTATTTTCATTTGTATCATCCAAGAATTGTTCATTTGTGTAATGTAAAGGAGGTTGCCCCTCGAAGAGGCTTATTTCTAAGGCGTTCATCTATCTTTTCTATCTTTTTGTGAGTTGGTTTCATAACATATTTACACTCATAATTTATTGTCATCCCAAGTTTCATACTTAGTTTTGTACTATTATTTTGATGTTATTAACCTTATTGAATTACAAGGCTTCAAACAAAGGGGATATTTGCATGTCCAAGATGTGCATAACAATTTCAAGGGCGATATTATAAATATCTTCATAAATTTATTTATGCAAACAACAAGGTTTTTCTACCACCAAATCATATGTTAAAAAATGTCATACATCAGAGGACAACTTTCAACATTGGTGGAGATCCCAGGGCAAGTGCACAATCTTCTTCGATGGTGCTTCAAAAGGCAACCCAAGAAAGTCAGGAGCGGGCGGGGTGATTTTTTCACTGAATTGGAACAAAGAAGATAGTTTCAGCTGGGGGCTTGGTCAGAGAACCAACAACCAAGCAGAAATTCTCGGCTTATTGAAAGATTGTCAAATGGCGAGAGAGGAAAATCCAAGAGAAATCTTAGTCTTTGGAGACTTGGAAGTGCTGATAAAAGCGCTCATTAGTGAGAAAGAGCTAAAGGATCCGGTGCTAAACAAGCTGCTAACAAGACTAAAGAGAATTCTGAGAGAAATTCCCTCGATTCAATTTTACCATATTCTCAGGGGTTTAAACAAGGAAGTGGGCAGATTGGCAAATATAGGATGTACGTTGCAAATTGGGATGATAAATTAACTTTCCGAAGAATGTATTTTGGTTGTTTGGTGTAGCCCAACCTGATTCTCTCTATAAATAAAGCATAACCGTTTTAGTTATAAAAAAATGTCATACATTCAATAACACCCACTGTCTATGTGTCATCATTAAATAAATATTTTATAGTTGATGGACATATCACAAGATTTAAAACACATTATTTTCATAATTTTATGAAGGTATTATATATCATCATTTAACATTTATTGGTAAAATTGATTAGGTACTAAATATATTATGATATTTTATTATGTGACAAAAATAACTAATGATGATATTTGATAAATGTGTTTGATAACATATCATGCCATTGGCAATTAAGGGGGATCCATATCATACCATTGACTTGATGAATGTCATAAGTCGATTGTCAGCATTTGCAAGGTATGTGTTATGGAATGTTCATGTTTGAGAGACATAGGGACATTGTATTGCATTTTATTTTTTTCCTAATGGTTCATACTAATTTAGTATTCTTATATTAGGAGGGTGACATCCAAGGAAATCCATGAATGTGAAGTGCCAAAATGGAAGAAGGAAATTGCAGAAATCATATGTGCATTTGGAAAGGAGCTCCCTACAAGTTTCATGGACCTACAAATCCATTTACTTATACACCTAGTCGATGACATTGAATTAGTGGGTGTCATATTGACGAGGTGGATGTTTTTCTTTGAGAGGTATATGAAAACTCTAAAAATATATGTTCGACAAAAGGCACATCCAGAGGGTTGCATGGTTGAAGGGTATGTATTGAATGAAGCATTTTTCTTCCTATGTGAATTCCTTGGTAAGGATTTCGAAGATGGGTCATGCTTCTGGGATGAAGAATGAGCATTAGATATTATTGATGGAGAAAAACCACAATATAATGGTGTTCAAATAGAAATTAGTAAGTAAACTCATGATAATTGTGGTTGTTTTTATTGAGATCTTTAATTACTTTGTAATTTATTTTTCAAATTAACAACATGGGCTTTGGAGTTTGAAATAAGCATCTTGACATGTAATAGGTGCAAACTAAAGTGCTATACTCGATATGTTCATTATGTACCACATGGAATTTATGAACAAATGGATTGATTTTTATGATAAAAAGAGAGAAGAAGTGTTAGAAGCAAGGATACAATTTAAGAGATTGAACCCAAGGAATACCCCATTTCTTATTGATCTGCAAGGGGAATGTGCTAAATATTGCACTCCAGAATGGGTTACTAAACAAATTCAAAATCAAATAGAAGATGCATGTATAGATTCAAACATAACAGTAGATGAAATCAACATGTCTAGAGGATGTGAAAGAAAGGTACAGTTGGAATTTTACAGAATGTTGTTTCCTTACAATTTTGACACTATTAACTATTTTAAGATTCGTCATTATATTTGGTTTAACTGAAATAAACGGTCTTTCATAGGCAAGGAAATATCCAAAAATGTGGGCATATGGTTGACATTATCATGTAGAGCTTGTAGATGTAAAGATACAATCCTTCGATTGTGGCATCATGGCTGACTTCAAGCAATCTAGTCGATCAAGCTCAAAAGATAAGAATATTATTGAAGGGAATCTATAATATGTTGGGAAAATACAAGAAATTATTGAGTTGGATTACCGCTCTTTTAAATGTTGTATTTTTAAGTGTAGATGGTATGAAGCATTTGAGAGGACAGGAAGACGTGATATCCATAGTGGGTTGTTTTCTATATATTCCTCAAAGTTCCTACCAGAGGATAAGGAGCCTTATGTTCTACCAATTCATTGTGAGCAGCCATTTCTTTAACTCAATGAATTAGAAGTGCTAGTGATCAATAATCTATTAATACATTGTCTATTGTGAATATATACATGTGTTCATTAATCGATAAAATTATTATAACATACGTCTAATATATGTATGTACTCCTTCATGTGCAGGTATTTTTCTATACAGATATTCTGGACCCAAAATGGATATTTTTCATATATCATGATCCAATATTAAAGCATGTATTTGATGATGCATTAGTGGATACTGAGAAAAACAATGATGGTCAACAAAATGGGAGAGAGGGATTAGATAACATCGAATAAATTGACATCCATGATGATGCTAAAGATGGTTATGTTCAGGCATAAGAAGACAACATTAATACAAAGTTACATGATGTTACATAAGATAACAATATGGACATTACAGAAAATGATGATCCAAATACATTTGGTAGCAATATGGATGGTCTACAATTAGATTTCAATGATGATGAAGATGATTCAATTCAAGACAAGGATGATGACAATATTAACTACTTGAAAGATCATATGGACATTGACAATGACACATTGGATGACATTGTTGCAGACAATGATGTTAATAAACAAGACTTCTAAATTTTCAGAATTATTTGTAATCCATGTTTAAAAAATGATGATTATTATAGCCTAAACTTTGAAATGCTTCAGTATTATTTGTGCCAATACAAATTACCTATTGCAATATCATTAAAGTGTTGAAGATATGGTATGAATTGTTGGCAGAAAAACTTAGGATTTTGTATCAACATATGTTCATTAAGACATAAAATTTAATAAAATATTAATGGTCGTATCTCACAATGATTTGAATAAGAAACTTTGTTAACTTCATTATTTTTATATTGTTTGCATTTTAATGTTGGTCTTCTCGCACTTACATTTAATTATCGATCCAGGTAGGCTTTATTTTTTAGAAGACTGTTGCACAAAGTCTATGCTAAGGCAGATGATGAATAGATAAAATAATCTCAACCCAAATTCATTTCACACACACTCTTAGCAATCAACAAAGATGTTACACACTCCACACAGATTCAATGTGAAGAAATACTGTAGAATAAGCTACTATGTCATTCAACCACTCTCACAACAATCCTAAAAACCATCACTCATTCAATTTGCACACATAAAAGGAAGTGAAATCCAAACTGTAACAACAAAATAATTCACTGCCACACTAAACTGAGGGACCGATTCAAGGCTTAAGCTATCACACCATCTAAAGCTTACCATGTTTAATTAAATTACACATAGAATTAACTATAACATCAACAGTAACAATAATCACATAAATGAGAAATATTTATGCAATATGTCATTCAACCACTTATAACACTCCTGAAAACCATCACTCATTCAATATGCACACATTAAAGGAAGTGTAATCCAAATTGTAACAACAAAGCAAATAATTCACTGCCACACTAAACTAAGGGAATGGTCCAGGACTTAAATTGTCACACAATCCAAAGCTTATTGTAATTAATTAAACTACACACAGAATTAACTGTAACAAAATCAGTAACAACAATCACATAACTGAGAAATATTTATGCAATCTGTCATTCGAACACTCTCACAACACTCCTGAAAACCATCACTCATTCAATCTGCATAGATAAAAGGAAGTGCAACCCAAATTGTAACAACAAAGAAAATAATTCATTGCCACACTAAACTGAGGGATGGGTCTAGGACTTAAGTTGTCACACCATCCAAAGCTTAATGCAATTAATTAATTTACACACATAATTAACTATAACAACAATAATAACAACAATCAAATAATTGAGAAATATGTATGCAATTATGTATTCCACTCTAACTAACTAGTGATCCTTGCTAAGAAGGATGACCCTTCCTCCTCAATAAGGGTTGTTGTACTAAAAAGAACACAAAATACTTAGAAGAAATTAATGAACTACAAATTTGAGATTTGCATTAATAAAAGTACCAGGATTACAGATCTCTGGTGTTTTCCCTTTCCAATCCTATAATCTAATTCTTCGCTCTAGTCCTCATGGGAAAACAATCTTCTCTTTTTTATATCTTAATTACAATGAGAAGATCATTATGAGAATCTTTCGATTCTCATGTGATATTAAAATAAAACGACATCTTAACAATTACACAACGATTTCCATGGAAGGGATAAAACTATAACAATTTAATTACAAATAGAGTTACAAAAGATCTCAACCAAATGATTTGGATGCTCCACAAATATATCCAAATGATGAGTTATTTCTTTGGACTTTGGCGCGCTCCTAGATCCAGTCTAACTAGGAAAGGCAACACGTGCTTAAGAAACTGCCTGTGTAACAACAACATCTCCCAGAACCTTAATTAATCCAAATCGATAAAGGAATTGAAATGTAATCTTGTAACAAAAAGCTTCAACAAACCATCCAAACTTGAAGCAACACATATATTAGTTTTATGATAAAAAGAAGCCTAAGAAAGTAGTTCTAATTTCAAATTATAAGTAGAATTGGACTAAGAAAGTGACAAGTGAAAAATGACATACTTAGGTGAATAAGGGTTGTTACAATAATAAGATATGGTCCTGTTGGTAAAAAAAGGATAAAATAAATAGGAAAATAAGTAGGAAAAAGATGACAATTCCGTGACCTAACATCTCCCCCAAGCTTAAGATTCTACATGTCCTCATGCAGACTCATGTCACTGATGCCTGACATGTTGAGAGTGAAGTTGTGTGAGGTTGTATTTTCCTACCATGTCTTCACCTTTGACCCTGTATCCTCGAAAAAAAACCAATTCTACCTCCCAAAACTTATCATTAATACTATATGGATGTTGATACCGATAGTTGGGTAACCAAACAAGAGGGAACTTCAATCTAAGTCCTATCCAGCCTGCACCACTCCTCCTAACGCAGTCAACATACTGATGAACTCTGGAAAGTTGCTACTCAAAATTTTGATAACAATAGGGGTCTCCCTTCTTCAATTCTTATCGGGAAAGATCCCATCTCAACTTGTTTCCTTCTAAGGCATCACTTCTCATTCCTTTTATATTTATCTCGCATCTCTGTAGACTTGATTCTTGGTGGTCCATTAACAATGTCTTAGTGGATGGAAACTACCATATTTTATTGTATTTCTATGCAACAATTTTAGTTGAACCAATTTTTTCTCTAATAAACGGTTCTACCCATTCTTCAGTTGTTACAGTATCATGGGTAGCTCTCCAACCTATCTGATTTTGCATAAAATAAACAAAATCCCTGAGTTGTAGATCTCCCAAATAGGGTGTCAGATTGAATGATTTTTCCCCAAGAAAGCAAAATCATGCAGTTACAACTCGCACAACAAATGTTGTTCTGAGAAATTAACACTTTGAAATGTTTCCAGTGTTATAAATTTACCGTAGAGAGATAAATTATTACTGAGATTTATCGAGATTTACAGAGAGGAATAATAAAATAACCAACAACAATACACATAAATATTATACACATAATGTTTATCCAGGAAAAACCCAACCCAATGAGATCTCATTAGAATTGGCCAAAACCTTGGCCAATCCGACCAAGTGAGCCTTCGCTACTCACCTCCAGGTCTACATTACAATGAAGTATTCCCAACCTTTTATAAGCTCCATTACATGCAATACCACATACCATAATACCATGGGTACACTATACCATGTGCCTAAAACCATTACTATTTAACTAGGTCAACCTTGACTCAAACCCCGAGTCAATTTTACCTAACAATTTCCCTCTTAAACTTGACATGGGGTTCCTTGACTAAATCCAGCCAAAACCTGCTAAGTGAGACAATCCCACTCACTCCAGACCTTACCCCCTTCAAAGTTTTTACCAGGGATTTGTTAACCCGACATCCCCCTATTACCTAGGTCTAACCCAAACTTTACCGGTAACTACCCAGGGGTACGCATGCCTTACAAGGTCTTACAACAGTATGCCCATTTACATGCAAATTAAATATTTCACTCCATTATCTTTTTTTACCCTTGTTGTTATCTTTGTACATATGACATCACTGTCCATATAAAAAGAACCCATCTATCGAATTACATGGGTCACTAGCTGCTGTAATCGCTAGTTATCTAGGCATTCTTTTCAGGTACATGGTTCATCAATTAATTAATTCACGTGAACATATCCTCCTCATCCATTGAATCTCCCATGACCCAATAGTGTGCAACTTTGTTTCACAATCTATGGCTTTTGATCCAGATCTGCAAGCAAAACTCAATTATCTCTCTATCTACCAAGCCAATACAAACCATTGGAAACAAAAAACATCCTTTTGAAGACAACTTAGCTTTGATACCAATTGTTAGAAATTTACTGTAGAGAGATAAATTATTACTGAGATTTACAGAGAGGAATAATAAAATAACCAACAACAATACACATAAATATTATACACATAATATTTATCCAGGAAAACCCCAAATCCGGGGAAAAACCCAACCCAATGAGATCTTATTAGCATTGGCCAAAACCCTCGCCAATCCGGCTAATTGGGCCTTCGCCACTCACCTCCAGGCCTACATTACAATGAAGTATTCCCAACCTTTTATAGGCTCCATTACATGCAATACCACAGATCATAATACCATGGGTACACTATACCATGTGCCTAAAACCACTACTATTTAACTAGGTCAATCTTGACTCAAACCCCGAGTCAATTTTACCTAACATCTAGGAAGTCATGTATCTCCTTTGTCTTATATGGTCGCTTTTCCTTCAGGGCTGTTAATTGGAAGAGATAATGTTTTTCTTGCAAATATAAAGGATAAGGAGAAGGATGCCTACTACACAATAAGCCGTTAATGATCTCATAAATGAGCTCCTTTTCTTGTTGTAACAACTTAACCTCTCCTTGGCACTACTTTCAGCTCTCCCAATATATCAGTATGCGATTATTTTGTCTCCGGCAAGCGCACACAAGCAAATGGAAATAATCATAAGAAGCTTTCTCTGGCAGGGAGGAAAGCAAGAGAACAAAAAGCTCAGCCTAGTAAAGTGGGACCAAGTCACACTACCATATGAACAGGGAGGACTATCCATACGTTTACCATGTTTAATGAACGCTGCTTTAGGGATGAAAATAATATGGAGAATGATAACCGGAAGGGAAAGTTGGTGGAAAAAAGTCCTCACCACAAAATACTTGAACCAAACCAGAACAATGTTATTGACAGACATCATTCTTGTGAGGCCTTGCACGTAAGTTTGGAAACTTGTAAAGAAAATAATCCCCTCAATCAGGAATCATATATCTAAAACCCCGAGAAATGGGAAATCGGTGTCAATATGGGATGACAAAATAATGGGAAAAGAGCCCCTAAAGCTTCAACGGGACTTCCTTGGTATACAAAGATGGATGGCAGAAAGAGGGTTGAACACTCTTCATTCGATTTCAGCATGGGATCAACAAACTTGGCATGAGTGGCAATTCACAACAATCCCCTTAAACTTAAAAGGACAATGGGATAAATTAAAGCATCATCTCAAAGGGGCAACACCCATAAGCATCTAGGGACGATTATGTTTGGGATCCTAGTGGAGGAGGATACATGGTTAAAACATGGTAAAAAGCACTTCAAGAACAACAAAACCATTAGGAGTGGAGCCTCTGGAAAGTGGTTTGGAAAACTGAATGTCTCCCTAAAATCAAAGCATTTATATGGACTCTTCTCAAATGAAAAATACTAACTACTGAAAAATTAAAAAAAAAGGAATCCAAGGTCCATCTAGGTGCTCCATGTGCTTGATAGAGGAAGAGTCCATTCAACATCTCTTCTTGGAATGCATGATAGCCAGAGAATGTTGGAAGCAGATTACAAGCCCCCTGGAAATTAATTTAAACTTCACAAACACTTTCTCAGAGTTTTATAAAGCATGGGAGAAGAATTACCCTTACTCTACAAAAAACAAAGCTACAATAATCAGGCTCTGGAAATGCCTCCCAACAGTATTGTGTTCGCAGATTTGGCTAACTAGAAATAAAAGTAACTTCAAAGACCAAAAGCTAAGAACAAGAATTTTTTATTATCAAAAACATGGGGTTTAGTCTCAAAAATTTTAAACACTAAAGGGATGTCAACAGTGGATCACAACAATCTACAGCAGGAGGAGAGAGATTGGATCGAAAAATCTATATTGGAAAACACTTGGAAAATGGGACCAAAGAAAGCTCCTATAGCAAGAAATTGGAAACTAATGATGAGTGAAAAAGAGCTTGAAGAGTGGAGAAAAAAACAAAATAGATTCAGTCTTTTTTTCGATGGAGCATTGAAAAACAATCCAGGGAAATCCAGAGCAGGAGGGGTGATAAGTGACCCAGATGGGAAAGAGATCACCACCTATGAATGGGGCTTAGGGGAAACCAAAAATAACAAAGCAGAAACCTATAGTCTTCCATTAGGCTCAAGGATATTAAAAAAAAAAGCAATCCGAGATCCTATGATAATAGGAGACTCTGCAATTGTTACTAAAGCAATGATCAACAATAAAAATCCCATTAATTCGGTAATGAATAGAATATAGAAAAGGATAAGATTGAATCTAAAAGGAGTAGGAAGACTCAGCTTCCACCATGTCCTGAGATAACATAATAAAGAGGTTGATAACCTCGCCAATAAGGCCACAGAAAGAGAAGCAGGAAGCATCAAGGAAAACAACGAAATATATTGCAGTTCCATTCCATAATCCATTACATTCCTCATGAAGAAAGAGCAAAAAAATGGAAAAAAGCATGAGGAAAATCAAAACAATAGCGAGAGTACATCAGAAGATCAAAAGGTAGATTTGTTAGCAAAAGCACTCAATGGGTATCTACAGGAGTATAATCATCAAATTCAAATAAAATCTAATATCATCCAAAGTTCACAGGCCAAGGAAGATAGAAATATTCTCTGCCTGAATCGAGCTGACTTCTATCATATCAGTGTCAAGTTTCAAGAAAAATATGTGTTCATAAATCGCAATCGAACGACCATATGCAATCATTGCAACAGGACTTGTATCCCCGTGTCCATTAAAAGGCTTAATAATTTAAATGCTAGCCTATGTAATTCTCTAGTGAATAGCAAAAGCTCTGAGTTATATGTTTTTCAGTTCTCTATGTCAAGCCATCAGCGCAACATTCTCTTCATTAGGCATTTTCATCCACCTGTGTCATCCATCGTCCCTCTGTGAGCTCATAGTTAGTCTCTCAACCATCTCCAAACACTGTAATATCAAGTGCATTCTCGTTTCCCCCAACAAGCATATCGGTCCCAATAATTCCCTGTGTATCCCGCCCTTGAATCGATATAGCATTCTGCCATGTGTCTCCATTCCTTTGTGTCATTTTAGCAGTGTGTCTCCCTCTTCTCGAAATCTTCATCACATCCTTCAGATCCATCTGCCTTCTCATAGTTTTTTCACCATCATCCATCCAGCTTCCAGAAAAATCTCGGTGGACATCCCTTCAAATAGGCATAAAAGTATCTCCCCAATTCAAGTTTAGAACATCTTCTCTTTGCCAGATTGGGCGCTGCTTTGTATCAGACTCTATTGTGTGGTAACAGGCTGCAACAGGTCAAATCCCCATTTCGAGGACAACGCAACAGAGCAAAAGAATCTCAACAGAAGGTATATCAAAAACAACAGTAAGATCAACAAGAGCACATACAAGAGGAATAGAAAAATTACAAAAGATATAGCAAGTCAGAGGATCAAAATGGAGTGCAATCCTATAGAAAGAGTTGCAAAAAATGACGGTTGCCCAACATGCAGGGCAAATAAGTTCATGATAGGTAGGTTCAATGAAGCTCTCAAGGATCTCAGGTCGGAAATGAAAATAGAGAACATCTATAAATAGAGAGACATAGATAAGTAGAAAGCCGAAATAATAGAGCTCAAAAACAAATGCAAGAATCTTGAGGAAGCCATAGCCTATATCAAGTCAATCACTTAGAGCCAGCAAGGGGAAAACTCCACCCAACAAAGCAAGAAGCATCACTCTCAGCAGGAGCAGTCAGTCAACCAGTATTGAAAAAGCATTTAATTTTATATGTATTGCAAGTTCATTCTACTTCTAGGACAGTATGTACAGAAATATGCCAAGCTAGTCAAAGGAATTCATGGAAAATTGGACTCAAGTTTAGAAATAGGGAACGCGTTCCCATTTTCATCTTTCTATTTGAATCCAATTCCCATTGAATGTAATAGGAGTTTGCTTCTCTTTTTTTTTTGCAATATAATCAACATTCAATCGTGTTAAAAAAAAAAACAACTTAACCTCTCCTTGCAATTCCTTCATCTGTTTCATTGGTTGATTTCTCTCCTTCTGAATTTTCACAAATTCTGCAATTCTTAATTTTTTAACCCACTCCTTCTTAAGCTTATTGACCATTTCCTCGTTATGCTTTAGGAAGATGACTTCATCTTTGGGAAAGAGCACTAATTTCTCTCACTACTCTAGTACCCTCATCAAATCTTCAAATTTAACGTGAGTTGTTTCAGATGTTGTTTCAACATCCTCCTTCTGATCCATTTTCTCCTCTTGTTTCTCTATCTCAACTACTAGTTCTTGTGTAACAACAACATCATCGATAGGTTCTTGTGGTACAATAGTATTTTTATTTTCAATCTGCTCTATTTCAATTGTTGGTTCTTGTGTAACAACAGCATCATAAACATGTTCTTATGGATTAGCAGATTATTTTTCTTCTTCCTACTCTGCTTCGACTACTGGTTCTTGTGTAACAACAACATCATAGATAGGTTCTTGTGGTACAAAAATATTTTTATTTTCAGTCTGCTTTGTTTCAACTGCTTGTTCTTGTGTAACAAAAACATCATAAACATGTTCTTATGGATTAACAAACTGTTTTTCTTGTTCCTACTCTACTTCGACTACTAGTTCTTTTGTAACAACAACATCATTGGTAGCTTCTTGTGGAATAGCAGGTTGAAATTCTTTGTCCTATTTCCCACTTGTACTCTAACTGAAACAGTAACATTCTCCATGATTTTATCCTCCTCAAGAATTTGTTGGTAGCCCTTACAAAGTTTTTCTAAGACAATAGATGATGCCATTTCTACAACCTCTTCTAACATATATAATCTAATTTCATTCTTAAAATGAAGTTTTTCTTTAACCAAGGTAATTTTTTTCTTTAACTCCTCATTTTCCTTTCTCAGATTTTCAATTTGAATGAGAGGGTCAATTTTTGTCTTACCTGGTGAGGTAATAGCCTCTTGTTCTTCTGGCTTCTCTTATGTTAATGGTCATTCTGTCTCCTGTTATTTCTCTAGTTCTTGTTCAGGCTTTGGTGTAACAACCGAGATTTCAGATGTAGAGGGGCCCTCCTATACAAACTTATCCTGCTTTTCTTTGTCCTATTGCTCCTCCAACCAATTAGGTCCAACTATATCAACACATTCCCCCTTAGCTGTAGCAATAACTTTTTGAGTCTCTTTTGGTGTAACAACTACTCGCACCCTTTTCCCAAGGATTCTTCTACCAATTGGCTTTTACACTTTCCTTTTGATTACCTTCATTGATACTCATGGCCTGGTCCCTTCAGGAGTCTTCACTTCCTCAACTCCAGTTTCAGGCACAATTGTTTTTCTAGTATTTTCTTCCTCATGCACTTCCTCTGCAACCAGGTACCCACCTCAGCCTTCCTCTGATGAGTCATTAGAAACCACCACAAGTTCTTCTATCCACACCCCTTTCCTCGTGAGGATGGACTAGGGGTCGTTCTAATGGAACTCCACCTCTTAGTGTTCCGTCAATCATTCATAGGAGGTGTATCATCCCTACTCCACTTAGAGCCTGTGGCTGTCTTTCTCTTGGAAGGTGTAGCAGTTTCAACATAAGTGTTGTTTCATCGCTAGGTGCCACTTCAGTGATTGGTGTTGTTTTAGCACTAGGGGATGCTTCAGCACTGGGTGTTGCTTCAGCACTGGGTGTTTCTTCAACACTAGGTGCTGCTTCAACACTGGGTGCTACTTCAACACTCGTGTTGCTTTAGCACTCCCTTCATTCTCTTCATTTGCACCAGCACAAGCTAGACTCACTATCAAAGCATGCCACAATCTCCCTTGTCTTTGTAATGAATACATGATGAATAATTTAATGAGTGCATGCTTAGTAACACAAGTTTATGGATGTTTTTCCCCTTTCACAACCTATGCCATGTGTTGTAATGACTTCAATAAGTAGTATGGTAAATTAGTCAACTACCCTATCCTCAGGTGTGCCAAGAATTGAAAGTGATAATTGAAAATAATCCCAAAACGACCCTCATAGATAATTAATTTTTGGATGAAGAGGGCTACATCTTCCCAAGGGTGAGGAAGATATGTTCTATCAAAATCCCCGTGCTTGGGCATCAATTCTTCTCCCTCTTGTAAGAATATGGCCTTAAATTTAGGACTGGACAATTTCCTTGAGAACCACCATTCTCCTGTCCTAGGCAACCCTATTACTTTTGTGATAACTTCTTCTATAACAACAATTATGAATCCCCCAACCACAAAGTGTTGTTCAACTGAGGCTTGGGCAAATTCTAAAGCGACCTATTCATTGAAACCCTATACTTTTTCAAAATAACTCAGCCATCTAGCCCTTTGAAAAAATTCCAATGCTTTTGGATGTTGTAACAACACATTAACAGAGTCAGGTTCGTGTCTGACCACTACTCCACCCATAGTTGCTCACAAGCACACTACTCAACAATGTTATGAACCTATTACAGAGCTGCTTCAGTGCACACATATGCTTTCTCAGGGGAGAATGTCAAGGTGTTGGAATTACAGGTGGTTACTCCTCCTTATTACCAATTCAAAACTTTTAAATCAAAAGGAGTTTCCGAATGATTGTGCTGATCTACATATGTAATAACACAAATAATAAAGAAAAAAAGTAACAATGATGGAGTATTGTTACTAATGACGACAGTTACATCGGTTTAATTGTAAAATGTAATGGTGTTAGAACGGTATAATCATGCAATATTATGGCAGGGTGAGGTATGTATTAATTGGACGAATAATTGGATTTCCTAGATCCGGTCTGATTAGGAAAGGAAACATGTGCTTAAGCAACTGTCTGTGTAACAACAACAACTCCCAAAACCTTAATTAATCCAAATCAGTAAAGGAACTAAAATGTAATCCTATAACAACAAGCTTCAACAGACCATCCAAACCTAAAACAACCTAGCCATTAACCATTAAACTACCTAACCTGCATCAAATCCCTTAGCTCTTGACCCTTAATCCCTTAAACCCTAACCCGTAATCCCTTAACCCTTAATCCCTGTACCGTAAATCCCTAAATCCCATAATCCTCAAAGCCCCTATCCACTTAACCCCCAACACCTCAATTAATTAACTATTTAGGCACATCCGACGCTAATTCTAGGGCTAAAAAGGGAGCTAACCAAGAAGGTAATGTAGGTGAAAAAAGGAGCTAAATCGGCGCTATCACTAGCACTATTTTATGGGAAAATTGATGGCGTCATTTCCAGCGCTATTTACAATGCTACTTCTGGCGCTAGTTTCCGACACTATTTTCAGCGCTATTTACGTTATTATTTATAGATCTATTATTTCCAGAATTAGCACCCAAATGTTTTGGCCAATGAAAGCAAAGCCAAAAATTGCGCCATCCCGATAAATAGCACCAATTTTTTAAAAAATCTGGAGAAACATACACTAAAACAATCCTTGGAAGAAAAAAAGGGAGCTAATCATAGGGATTTGTTGTAGTGATTCTAAACCTTTGAAATGTCAATATAAAGCTTCAGTTAGATTGTTGATTCTTCTTATTACATGTGCCAAGATTGGAGGGCCCCGTTGTGCTAGTTCATGTTGTATGCTTTTTGTGAGTTTACTGTGTATGTACATCTTTGTTTTTACGATATAGATTTTATGATTGGTAAATATTTATATGCCTTATTTAAACTCTTTTGGTATACATTTCATATTTATTTTAGTTTAAATTTGGAATGCTCTACTTTAAATTGTAATTTTGTTTTATAGCTCATATTTACTCAGGTAGATTTTTTAGATGCTAATTCAAAGTGGTGAACATAGTTGTTGATCCAAATTTTGTACATTATAACCAAGTTACATAATTGGTTTTTTTTCTTATGGGTTTCTGTGGATAAAACCCACACAATTTATCTCTATGCACCAGTTTTCCTTTGCACACATCTTCTCCACACTCAATACTTAGCCAAATTCTAATGTACGAAATGATTTCATGCATATGTGCTCTGCACAATCAGACTTCCACACATCTTAGCTCTACATATCCTTATCCTTCACACATTGCAACCTTCCACACACCCATTCCTTCACATACACTGATTCCTATGCTTGATTCTCCATAAGTGACACATTAAGAGGTAACTGCACAGAGTGTACATCAACCCTTTAAGTAAAACCACCATTTTCTGATTTTTAGGTTAATTAAGAGCCCATTAAAGGAAGTCCAATGCTTAAGGTAAAGGAAGTGTTTGATATGGTACTATGTGAATTCCTCTTTAGGTCCTTGATATTTTATTATGTGAATTACTCCTCATCACCTCATGTAGAGAGTGGCCATAAGCATTAACTTCTCATTATTGTTTCACATGGCCCAATGAAAGTGACATGAAAGAAAATAACATCCTATTAATTGTACCAAAGAACGAGGATTTAACAACTGAGCTCCATTAAACCTTCACTGGTCTCTCATACATATCTAAGTAAATTGAATAAATGATGATGAAAAGAAAGAAGTGTTTTGTGGGGATACTTCTAATTCAATAGTCCATCTAGAAAAGACATTTCACTAGTCCACTGCATACAATTGGTATTTGAATCTCACCCTAGAATAAAGGAGAAAAAAAACAAAATTTGGACCATGGGGATGGTGAATGCTGCAAATGTTTATGAATTGTTCAACTTTAGAGAAGTGGTTTATTTCTGTGCAAAGATATTTTGACTCGAAGACTGGGACTATAAATCTTGAAATAAAAAATAATCCAACTCCTTTGACTCCCTAGGTCTTTAGGAAAATATTTAAATTACTAGACCCTACGAAGCATCTCATGTTATCTGAACCTGACACTTTTCTTGATTCTTAGCAAAGCGAGATGAATATCATTCAAGAATTCTTGCCACATTCAACAACAATCCCTCCCAACCTTTATTTTATTTATATCTTTATATTTGTGGAGCCATTCATAGATTTCTCCTGGCTATTCATGTGACTAATGGGACAAGAAACAACATCAATTGTTCCTAGGTTAGTTTTATGTATATTGTATTATTGCTTCAAGAGAGATGTCATCTACAAGTGGGTGTAGGTCATCTCTAATTAGATTTCCTTTCAATTATTAAAATCCATTTAAGACTCTGATTTTTCATGACTGTGTTAATTTTAGGTATGTTCTATGCTAGAGCAATTTATTTAATTTCTTTTCCATATTAGCAATCACATTAGCATAAAGTAAACTGCAGATAGAACATAAATCGCAGAAGACATGCCAAGACAAGAGGACACAAGATGTGGCGCTAGCTAGGGACAAACCCCACAATGTGTGGGGAAACCCTTGATCAATTCTTCTTTTATGTTCTTCAAAGTTTAGCAGAGAAAGAGAGAGAGAGAGAGAGAGTATATTTACATCAGAAGTCAACACTTTGACTTATCTAGATCTGAGCATAGATCATCTCCTATAACGATGATACATGAGATCAGTTGAAGACATTCTGCTTCAACTAATTCTCCTAGGTGATGGCTTCTATCCATTTCATTCATTTGTTGCACCTTACCGTGTAGCACCATCATGCTGCATCCTGCATCATCATGCTGCTCATGATCACTGTGCTGCCCATACATCATGTTGTCCATGATCTCATCTATCATGCTGCCCATGATCTCATACATCATGCTGCCCATGATCTCATTCAACATCATGCTGCCCATGATCTCATTCAACATCATGCTGCCCATTACTAATATGCCCATCATCATGTTGTCTCATTTATCATCATGCTGTTGGGATTATCATCCTTGCTGCACCTCTGAGATACCTGTCCATATCAAGAATACTAGATCTGAATACTGTGATGACCATTGCCACTGTATGTCTTCTTTTACAGGTATTCCGAGAAGCTCTTGATCAGTACTGAAACATCATTGAAGTTATGCCGAGGCAGTAACATATACATCTGTGAGACTAAGCTGATACCCAACGTAATTTTCATTGTGCAATCTGAGTTATGTTGTTTATTGCATCTAAACTATCACAAGGATACCACCGAGATTTATATGCATAGATTATGGCTACAACAATTTGTTCCAGCGGCCTCGTTAACTTACTGTGTCCACCAGCAGCTCCCAGCAGCTCTTCCTTATCACTGCGACTACCCTCACCTTGACTGCAGTTGTCTATGTCTTGACTGTGACTTCATGACAGCGGCATTTCCATGCTATGCGTATATGTATATGGTCAGCGTAAGAAGTGTTTTTATGAACGATAAACTACATGGATATCTTCAACGTATAGGGACTATGCATGCATAATTGCGTATGCATATAAGGCTGCGTATAAGGTGACAACACTGTCCACGTTGTGCATATAGTTCATAACGTCAACATGTACAACGTGAACATTGACCTACGATGACAGCGTGAACATAGACCTTCAATGATAGCGTGAACCGTGACACATATCTCCCATGGCTGCCATGTCCTATTACAACGTGTATATATCTCCATTACAATGTCTATATATATTGCCATTTTCTGCATATAGCCTGCGTATACATAGTCATTGCTTGCGAGTGAGTCTTCATGACCAACGTATTTCATAATCTAACTAGCGTGTAGATGTGTTCATAATCTGCATGTAGGTCTTCATGACTAGCGTTATGACTGCGGCTCTTCCTGGAGCAGATTCTCACGTTGACTGCGGCTTAGGGCAACGTACAGCAGCTAGGGCATCACTTGAAGACCAGCATATCACTCATGGTGTCTCTTTCCTTCACCAGAAACCCAGACGTGGAGAGGAGGAGACTACACATGAAGATCTATATGTCTTAAATGATTTAAAGTCCCCCATATTTATACTAAAAACATAGATGATGAATAGACACAACTATTGGGCTTAGGAGCCTACTCAAGTTGTTGGTCGACTTGATAATAATTTCATAATCAAAATAAATTCATATCTCCATAAATACTTATCGGAATCGGATGATCTTTAGATCAATCCTATACCTCTCGACGAGAGGGATCCAATAAAAATATCACCTGCCACAAATAAGCTGACCCACATGGAGTTTGGCCCTAGTTGTTGATTTAACAGACTGTTTATCTAGTAATGAATCTTGTCTCATGCCATACTTTTCATGAACTACCACATAAAAGTATTTTAAATCTAGATGTGGAGCCAATACAATTATGGTATCCTATACTATGGTAGCATTAGGCTCTATGTCATTTTTGTAAAATTAGATATGTAATTTTTAAAGAATCCAACTATATGTTGACTCAGTGAGAGCCTTGGAGGACTTCTACCGAAGCATAGACTTTCTTATGGGGAAGGGAATACACAAGGAAAGGGAAGACCACAAAAATTAATGAATTTCAATATAAACCCTTCTTACTACCTAAGTTTGTGCTCATTAGATATTTTCTTGTTGAAATCTACCAACAGATACCACCCATGGTTAATTATATTTGAAAGAATAAAGAAAAATCAATTCATTTATTTACCATTTACCACTGGGGAGATTACTATAAGATTTTTTTCTCATCTAACATACTTATTTGAGTTACAAAATATTTTAAATTTGAACAAAGTATAACTTATCTAGGGATTTGAATCTGAAGGTATATTTTCAAAACATCTGGATGTGGTCAGATATGGGAATTTATTTACAAGGATTTTTGAAGAAAGTGGAGAAAGTCACACTGGACCATCCAAAGAACAGTAAGTATCCACCCCTACTACATAAGTAATTATGGAAACCAACACCAACATGGGAGGGAAAAAATAAAAAAAGAGGTAAATTTTTTTTGAGTGCTCAACCAACTTCAACAAAACAAGATTGCTTGATTTCCTCTTCTAGTCACAAGAAGAGATATCTTGTATATATTATAGGAGAGAGAGTTATGATAGGCGCTCTAGTGGAGGAGATGGAGAGGAGCCACCTCCCTGCGTGAATTTAGAAAAGTCACATATTACTAGTTCATCCAAGAGAAAGAGTTTTACAAAGAAAAAGTCTCGCATTGCAGAAGGACCCGATGAAATAGAAGTTGACAACACTACAATGCCTGATTGGGTTACGGCATGTATGGTTGCAACCTTGAAAATGATAGAATAATTTGTTGTTGAAGAACTGATAACTTTTGAGGACTAGTCCTTGACTATACAAAACACCCAAGTTGACAAATCAACTAATAAATTGTGGTTTGAAAAAGTTAAGGTTCAAAATAATTAGGTTACTAGCCAATGGAAGTTCGGAATTGATGTTTCTAGAGTTGAACCACATGTCTCCTAAAGCTACATCTATAGGTGAGGCCCTCGCACACTTCATTACAGAAAAAGGAATAGAAAATTTAAAGCTCAGGAAAAGGATGAATTAACTTGAAGAAGCTTTAATTCCTACTCCACTAGTCATGACCCCATTAGCTATTCAAGCAAAAAGGATTTCAATCATTACCCTTTAGAAACCCCAAACAATTATGAAAGAATCACAACTACTTAACAATGTCAAATCATATGTCACAACTAATATTAATAAGTGGCTAGAAATTATTGAAGAAATATGGGAAATTTCATTACATATGAGGAACTTATCCCATAGGATTTGTTCATTTGTTGAATATCCAAAGAAATATCTCAAGGTTGATTAACAATTTGTTAATAATAAATTGTCTACTTTTGTGAATAAAGTCAATTTGTGGGTAAATCAAGACATCACAGTTCCTCCGATGAAAGAATATACTAAAGACTGGCTACACCAATCATCACAAAAAATCATTAATCCTTAATAACTACCTAAGAATTTGGGATAACAATCTTTCCTGCAACCATATAAACCAGATGCTTCTTCAACAATAGGGGATTATTCATTCCATATTTGGTCCTTCTGCAATTTTTTGAGTGTTGTTTTTCTTCTAAAGCAATTCCCTTCTATTTTCTCAGTCTTGGGTTAACCCCATTTTATTTAACTGTTGCATGTTTTCTAAAGCCAATCCATGAATGTGTTTCCTCCTTTTTTTTTTCTTGCATGTACCTTTTATCATTCTATTAGTCCATAGGAGCCCAATCCCGATAACATTAGGAGTTGAATGTAGTTTATTTTAACGATTAAGTAATAGGATTTTGTGATTGTGCTCTAAAAACTTAACTCTATTTTGAAGCTTCAAGTTCATATATTATTTTTTTACTCTTACAGAGAGCTTATTTTGCGAAATAATTTCATTCATGGTTTTGAAACTTTAATTTCCAAATAAGAAGTAGGAATATCTTGGATGCTTGCCTATGATCTCGTGATTCCAAATGCATGACATCATTTTATAGTACTTTGGATGTGTGGACCAATGCTATCTATTTCCATCTATTGATTTATCTTCATATATGTTTCCTCAAATATGTTTATGGATGAAAATGTGGAATGAAATTATCAGAGTTTAATTTATTTTATTATTTTATTTTTCTTTTTGAATAACACCTAGTACACTCGTAGGTGCATGACTTGAATGTTTAATATTTTATATTCAAGTTTTATTTATGAGTGTGTTTAAATAGAGGAGAACCACCTCTTTAAAATGTGAATGGATTATGGAAATAAACCTTATGATGTTGACCTTTTTCCATACTAGAAAAAAACATCAACATTCTTTGTGACCATATGGGGATCATAATTTCAATATTCTTTTCCTAATCGATAAACATCCTCCTCCAGTCCAACATCACCTTCTCGTTAGACTAGAATACCAAAGGATTATATTGCATCAATTATAGAATTTGGTCTTGGACACTGCACAAACATGAGTAGAGCTCGAATGATTGTGGAAAGTTATATCCCAATGGGAATCATCTGTACCACGAAATCCAAAAAGGAAACTTCAATGAAAGATAAATATGAAGTCGCAGGATTCACAAAGTCCAAAAAGGACGCTAAAAAGGAGTATAAAGAAAAAGGTTTCTGAAAAGACTAGTACCTCTGAGAATGAAGAAAGCTATCTTTTCTTTCCAACCGAAAAGAAAAAAAATGTCCGACCATAAAGAAAGATGAGAGGTTGATAATTAAATAAATCAAAGATACAAAGCCGACAATCAAAGAAATCAAAGGCAAGAGGCCGGTAATCCGAGGAGAAGAAGAGTGACACCCCTTTCATTACCCCATCAAGAACATATAATGTTGGGGTAATAACATTGATGTTATGATGTCAAACTTTATTATGAAATATAATGTTTTATTTTATTAATAAAATATGTTATAATTGAATAAAGGGGGGACAACCAATAGATTATTATGCCTTTAGAGGAAAATACATACCTTGAATCAATAATTCCCATAATGTGATGGTTGGGAAGATGAAGGGTCAAGGCGTGTTTATAAAAATGAAAGAGAAAATTCATTGAGCAACTTTTTCTTTTTTCCATTTTTTATTCATTATTCTCCTCATATACTTAGTTTTTCCCACTCTCATTTAGAAAATTCGAATTAACATTAGAATTGGTGACAACTTGTGTAATGGGAATTGAATGTGTTGTAGTCCTTTTTCCTTGGGTTAGATGGCTATGAGGACTAGGATTTGTCTTGTTTGTGTATGTCACAGAGAACACTGAAGAAGTGTGGGTCGAGGGAATATAAATATTAGAGGGTCAAGGGACTATAAAGATTAGAGAAGGACTCCCTTGTGCCATGTAGAGTTGCATTGTCATTTGTGAATGTTTATGGGCTTGGTCAAGGAATGGAAATGATGAACACTGTGATTATTTCTTATGTGTGGAGGACAGTGGACTTCACTTTTGTATTAAATATAGTCTAAAAAATATGTTCTAAATCCTCGAGTTTAGTTTTTCCCTCAAGGAATCAAGTTTTGGCTTAGGGTTGGCCAACTATGAGAAAGACTGCAACATAGTTGAGCTTATGGTTGGGTGGAGAGTGGCTCAACCTTCTTTAGTTCTAGATTGAAAAAGACTTGAACAAAGATAAGTATCTCTTATATGATTAATTAATTGCTCTTTTCAACAAGTTTATATGTATATGCATTTATCCTTCAACAAATTTATCATGTATGTAGCTATTATACTATTTGGTTGTAACTTTTTATATGTATTAAATTTTGTAACAACATTGGTTGAGGAAGATAGGCTTCCTAAATTCTCCTTCAAACAGGCCATATTGGAATTATTGTTATAAATTTTCTTTTAGGAGGTTACAAAATCTAAAACTTGGACCATAGTGAGGGGAAATCCTATTGATCCTCTGGTCAAAGTTTTAGATCTTAGGTCACAAAATTTTAGGAAATATGATCAGAGGAAGTTGGTCTTTGTAAATGAATATTTAAACGTGTCATTTTTGAAATTATGCTATAAATATTCCTCTAAGAGGTTCTAGAAGCTGAAACTTGGACCATGGTGAGGGGAAATCTTGTTGATCATATGGTCCAACTTTTAGATCTTAGGTCATGATATTTTAGGATATATGATTAGAGGAAATTGAGTTTCCTAAATGCTCCTAAAATCATCATCCATCAAACAGGTCATTTCTACATATCTGCTATAGCTTTTCTTTTTGGAGGTTCCAAAAGCTAAAACTTGGATCATAGTGAGTGGAAATTATGTTGATAATTTGATCCAACTTTCAAATCTTGGGTCACAACATTTTAGGAGATATGATGAGAGGAATTTGAGCTTCCTGGATGCTCTTAAAATCATGCTCAAATATGCCATGTTAGAATTTATTCTATAACTTTTCTCTTGGGAGGTTTCAAAAGATGAAACTTGGAATATAACGAGGGGAAATCCCGCTGATCATTTTATCCAAATTTTAGATCTTGGGTTGTGAAATTTTAGGAAATATGATCAGAGGAAGTTGGGATTCCTATATGCATATTTAAATAGGATATGTTGGAATTTCTCCTATAAATTTTCTTCTAGGAGATTCTAGAAGCTAAAACATGGTTCATAGTGAGGGGAAATCTCACTAATAATATGGTCAAACTTTCAGATTTGGGGTCACAACATTTTAGGAGATATGATTAGAGGAAGTTGAGCTTCTTGGAGGCTCCTACAATCATGCATCAAACAAATCATGTTGGAAATTTTGCTATAAATTTTCCTCTAGGAGGTTCCATAAGCTAAAACTTAGATCATAGTGAGGGGAAATCTCGTTTATCATTTGATACAACTTTTAGATCTTGGGTCACAATATTTTAGGAGATATGATAAAAGGAAGTCAAGCTTCCTAGATGCTCCTAAAATCATGCATCAAATAGGTCATGTTGGAATTTTTACTATAACTTTTCATATGGGAAGTTCAAGAGGCGAAACTTGGAGCATATTAAGGAGAAATCCCACTGATCATCTGATCCAATTTTTAGAACTTGGACTACTGTAATTTAGGATATATTCCTTGAGGAAGTTTTTATATCAGTTTGCATGTAAAGTGTTTGAAGAAATGCCTAAATTTTAATGATTCATTGCATACAAACTGTTTGATAAAATGCCCCAACGAAAATGCTGTTTTGTGGATAGGGATAATATTGTTGTGTGTCAGCATTATTGTATGATAGTATTGCTACATCTGATCTATGATTATTTTCATGTGAAGCATTTGAAGAAAAATGTTAAATATTTGATAAAATACCTCAAAGACAGAAATCAAAAGTTGCATGATTGAGTCGTATATTTAAGCTCGTATGTTATAAGTGGAATCAAAGCAGTGTTTCTTATTTTATTTATACAAAATGTTTGAAAAAATGTATAGAAGAAAAATATTACTTAATTGGTGGCATAGAAAGTATTTGAAGAAAGGTTTATATGTAAAGGGTTTGACAAAATGTTTGAGAGATGAAAATAATTTTTTTTGTAAGTGTGGTTAGGATAAATTTAGTAGGGGTATGTGACAAAGTGGTATTGGAGCTGATTGTTAAGCTTGTGAAGGAGACAAAAAAATTGATAACTTGTATTCTTATTTGAGCATTAAAGCACCAGGTATGTGACAATAAGGGTGAGTCTTCTTGCTTTACAAGGTGAACAACATCCCCTTCCTACTATACCCTTGGGATTTCTACCTGTATTTAATGGGGATGGTGCCATGAACCTTAATAAGTTATATGGAGCAATTCCTGACCATTTGTGATATCCAAGGAATTGTACATGAAGATGTTATGGTTAGAGTATTCTTCAAACTCTAAAATGACTTGCCTATGAATGCTATATTTCCATGTCTACTATCAATTACTTCCTTTGATGATATTGAAGAAGCTTTCATAGGATGATATACCTAGCCTGTTGTATACCATACCTTGCTTACTCAATTCATCAGATCCATTTAGAAAATAATGAAAATATTAGAAATTTTATTCTTATATTATTTAATATCCCACAATAGATACATCAAGAAACTCAACCTATTGACCCAACTTTGTTTGGTTGCTATAAAAATGTGAAGCCTGCAGATATCAAGTATGCTATAAAATTTATGCATATCAATACATTGCAAGAAGCCATGAGAAAAGTGCAAGATATGGAAGAACGTATGTTAGAAAGTAATGTTTATTTAGATATTATTCTTGGAAAAGTACAAATAGACATGTCTTATTTGAAGAAAACATAAATGAAGAAACCGGTGCAAAGTGAACATGTACAACGGTTGTAAGGGGAGTTTTCATGGAATCCCTCCTAATGTACAAAATATCCTTGCGTTGGAAGAATCATCTTCTTCAAAGGTCAATTAGTGAATTCTCAACTAAATAGAATGGTTAAGCAAATGCAAAATGAAATAATACAACTAAGAATAGGAGATGAGTAGAGGCCATGACATCAGTAGAATGTTGGAGGCCCAACATATGATTTTAAAGAAAGGTCTAATCTAGGTCGGAATGTTAATAAATTTGCTCCAAGGGGACAAAGGTTTCCCAGATTTCAAATTCCAAGAACCTTTGTGATGGAAGAAGAAGAAATACAAGAGGAGGAATACATGGACTCACTTCAAATTCTTATAGATGAGAATTTGACTACCTTAGAATCCACGAAGATGAAAGATGTTAAAATATCTTGATTGGAGGAAGAACTTATTGAAGAAATTCAAGAGCTCATGGAACAAGAGAATATTCTTCAAGCTACAGCTCAGTTGAATAAAGAAAAATCAAAGTTCCTAATTCAACATACATATATGAGGAATCAAGGAGAAACATCATTACAAATAAATACACAACAAGAGAATTTTGGATCAATTCAAATCAAGACAAATAATCTTGTTAGTCCAATCAAAATGTCTTATAATATCATAGATGACTTGCATAAAATATAGATATCTCTACTAGTTTAAGAAGTGATTAAGTTTCCTTAGAAAATAGAAAACCTTCTCAAAGCTCTTGCAAATGAAGATCTATCCAATACAAGGGTAGAAGCAACTATTGTATCACACCAAAAAATGAGTTCTACACCTCATGTTAAACACCAAGGTAAAGTACCTCCTTTCTACATATCATTAGAAACTCTAGAGTTCATGTTGCATAACTATCTAGTGTATAGTGGTGCAAAAAATAACATCGTGTTGCTTTATATAAATACTCCTGCACTTGAGGGAGAATGGTTTTTTTCAAGTAGGGTAGGATAGTGTAGTAAACAAATGAATAAAATAGTAAAGATAAAAATAAGTCTAGTTGTGAAAACTAGGAAACTGACACAATTAAATCCAATTCTTACTTGAAGGATTCCTAGCAAGTAAGACACACAATAAATTTTGTGATTTCATGTTGGTTCTAATGGTTCTTTAAAATATTTTTGGTTTTATGCTCAATTTGGTTGATGCAGGATTCCTTAAGGCCTACCTTCCAACAGATCTTGTCCCATCGACTCCAACACCTTAAGAGGGACCAATATCATAGATCCTTTTGAGTTCCTTGGAGTTTGCATACATCAACAACAAATTTCTTCTCTAACAACAGGGGAATACCTCAATGTCTATTGATTTCCAGATCCTGCAGGTGACTTGAATTTAACACATTTACTCGTACCTTTCAGAATACACTCTTATATCTTGACACTCATTAACATCAATTGTGATTTGTCTCACATTGGTTAACGACATCCATTAATGGTTGGTAATCCAATGATTTCTTTCTATGTTCAACTTCAACAAAATTTATTCACATAGATAGAATTGTGCTAGATGTGGTTTTATGTCAAAGATTACTTGCTTCATGATTCTAACATTAGCTTGCAGCAGCTTGGCGATAAAAAAGGGTATCCAATCTCCAACACTATCTTACAATCCTTTGGTTTCAACATTTATAGAATTTCTAAGCGTGTATACAACTCAAGCTTCACTTGCTTTAGTTCCATACAACAACAATAAATCTCTGCCAACATCAACATTTACTCCATCAACTCTAACCTTCTCTAATCATAGCCTGAGTTTCAAATATTTTTTCCTTTATACAATCCAAATTTGATCCTTATAGCCTCAATATGCTTAAATCTAGCAGTCATATTCATGAGTATTAGTGACCAAACAATTTCAAGCTAAAATAACTTTTAGTTCTTTTAATTTATCAAGGAGAAAGGAAATTGTATGAAACGTCTCATATGCTTGTCATTTTATTCTTCTCCTTACATAATTTCATTCACCACTATTATACAATGCCTAGTATCTTAACTATTTCTTATCTATCTTACAACTATAGTATGAGCAGCGAACATGTCAACAAAAAAAAATGATTCTTGATCTTTGCTGGCTGAATTTCACACCATAGTGTCTTAAGGAGGATGCCAAAGACTTCTCTTCTATGAAGTAGGATGTTGAAACTGTGGAACTTCTACAAGTAGCTATGTAGGATAACAAAATGAATTCTCTGAATGATGCTTTTGATATTGAAGTTTGTTTCATTTGTTTGGATTTTCTCTGCTCATTAATGAAAAAGTTGTGCTTTGCTAGCAAATTTTTATAGTCTGCACATATTGAATGGGCATAGGAAGGGAGAACTTGAAAAATGTTTCTCTGATTAGTAAATTTCTTGTTAAATTGAGTAAATCTATAAATCAAGAGGATGTAAATGAATTCATTTGGCAAGGATATATTGGGGGTCTATAATTAACACCACTATTTATGAAGCAATTCACAGTCCATAAGAAGTTTATAGTTTCCAACACAATTGTTTTTGCATCTACATATGACACACTTGAGTTGGATTTACAAAAAAAAAGAACTCTTCTAGTGTATCCAATAATGCTTGTGCTCTGACATTTACTAGTTATACCAATGAGAAGAATTTTGTGGGACTTTATATTAAGGATGGATATGTTGCGAGTGGTTAAGAGACATTTTGTTTTTGCTTACTACAAATCTCTACATATGCCTATGGGATCACATAGATTTGAATTTGTAGACGCTATATCTGGTCAAGAAATGAAAAAAATATTGGATTTTTATTCAATATACTTAATGGCAGGGTGAAACATCAAAAGGTTCAATGTTGAGTGCTTCCATAGCTATCAGTGAAGGTTTAAAACAAATAATTGTTTTGGCTACGTTGAAGGGATTGAAGGCAGAGGCAGATTCACATCCATCTATAAGGTATCTAAGATACAATAATGGTAAGTTTTGATTTCAATTTTTCCATCAATTAAATTTCTCTGCATTAATTTCCATGGATAGTACAAAGAACAAAAACAATGAAGCCCAATTCCCCTCTAGATTAAGCCATGAAAGGAGCAATTCTTATAAAATCCAAATACCTTAACCCCTCTTTCATTTGGATGAAAGCTAAGAGAAATATTATGGCTCTTTTGATTTGTTCCTGACCAATAAATATGTGATTCCTCTATTCCCTAAATTGTTTGGGAAATAATTTTTTTTAATAATAAAAAGCATCCCATCCTTGTGTATTTGACTCTACACAATGGAGGGGATAGATCGAGTCAGCCTGTAGTTCGACTTTTCTCTACGTTGGGAATGATACTTGTTGCTTTATTAAAGTTGTCGGGATTTTTCAAATAAGGAATGAGATTGTGGAGAATGTTGTTGATATGATCGATGGTCTCACATCGATGATTCCAATAATGTGGAGGAACGTAAGGTATTTGTATTTAAAATCCTTGGTGTCTTAGGAAGTTCCACTTTACCAATCTATTTCTACAATGCCCCTCCAAATTGAAGGTGTAAAAACATAATCACAAATGGATAAAACAATGACAAAGGAAGTGTGTGATCAAGATGTTGAGAATAAAAGTTTCATGAAGTTACAAATTCACGATGTTAGATACATGGATAATATGTTGGGATATTTTTCTGACTAGTTCTTTGGCGGTGAGGACATGGGTGAAGTTTATTTTTTGGACTCCATGGGAGATAAAGTGAAGGATGTTGATCCTTTAGATGAAAATTAGTAGGTAGGATTTCGTGTAAGAAGAGAAATGTTTATGCAAAAAAAACCCCAAGTGCAAAGAGGAAGAAAGTCTTATCTTATGAGGCTAGAAATGACTCTTTGGATAGTCAAGGTGTTTATGATAGGGTGCCAAAGAAATATTCTCATAAAAAGAAAAATAAGTGAGTAGGATTGCAGGGTGGAGCAGTGTCCAACAATGTTAATTTTGAAACCAAGAAATAAAAGTCAAAGAAAATGGAAAATAAATGTTAGTGTTGTATGAGCCTATAGTTCAAAGTAAGTTTTGTGTTTGCACTAACATATGCTTTTGTTAAGGGAAATGACAACGTTATATCATTCAATTTCTACTGCACTGCAATTTGAATTTGGATTCATAATATTGCATGACTCTATTTTTCTGATATATTGATCAATTTGGCCTAAGATATATGATGTGGTGGACAAAGCGTGAATGATGATAGTGCATGTCATTCTTTAAATGCTACTTGTTATGCTTCATTGAGGAAACTAAATAGGATATTTCTAATTCTTGCATGCACATCGATCCAAATACATTTTTTTTTTACCAAGTGGAGTCCTTTGCTTATTTTGGAAGAAATGAATCTTCTATGTGTGGAAATGTAGGAGCTTGATAAGACTTTTCAGGAAGAGGGCTACATGGATGCTCATCTCCTTAAAAACCAGAATGGTGGTAGTTACCTTGTGGACGAGGAAGTTAATTTCATTGAATCTAGGTTGTATTAGCGTTACATGCCTCTATTGACTCTAAAGAAATATATAATTCTGGTTATGAAGATGTAGGCGAAGAAGATAAAAAAAGGAGAATAATATGAACAAGGTAGGATGACAAATTGAACATTTTAGCAAGTATTGTGGGCTTTTTGAGGAGACATTTCTTTTGCACAATGACATGCAAATATGTCAATGTGGGGGAGATGGTCGGCTCACATTTTGTCACATTTTTTGATGCCTCATTTGACCTTTTACCCTTAATAACCCACATTTATAACACATATTTCCCAACTATTGTCGCTGCTACAACACCCTCCAAAATTTTTGCATGCATGAAATTTCGGAGCCTACCTTGGTCTTGCATATTGTCATCGCAAACATTGAAGTCCATTCCATGTGTTTTCTTTAAGTGTTTTGGTCCCTTTTGCAAGAAAGGAAAAATGTCGTATTTTCGCATGTTAGCTGTCACATAATGTGTATGAGCTTGTTTTTGTGGTTCCAAGGGATTATCTTTGTGAAAATGAGTTGATTTAACCATGTAAACATCCGTTGCACTCATTCCCAAAGTTGTAGCATTGTTGCACAAGTGTCCTCACGGTCGTCACAAAGTGTATATTTGGTGTTGCACTTGTTGTAAGCCATCACAAAGTTGTCACAATGAGGGAAATGTGTGGTTCATGTTTCACAAATGATCTATGTTGTTTTGTCATCAAGTGTTCTAAGTGTGTGGTCATAATCAAGTCATGTCACTGATCACATCAGTTCACTAATCCCACACTTAGCCAATTTTCAGAAATTTCCCAGCAACCTAGCTTCATCCATCCTTCCCCAATTGAGCATTGCACAATTCCAACCCTCAAGCTACAACCTTGTCCCTTGCCACTGTGAAATGTGTAGTTCCTGCCTCCCAGGACTGTGCACTGCGCAGTTCCAGTGCTTAAGCCCAGACCTTGTCCCCCAAAATTGTGCATTCTAGCCCTCCACGCTGGTCTCAAATGTACATTACATAGTCTCTGAGCTCAAGATTAGCCCTTTAGCTCCTGAGTTATGCAATTTCATAGTTACTCAACCTCCTTTTCCTTCTGGAACTGCTCAATAGGATAAACCAATGCCCATCCCCTCAGCCTGTCACATCGACCTCCCAGACTGTGCAATTTTCTTCCTTAGTCCAGTCTGAACTGCACATTGCTTAGTCTCAAGGCTTAAGCTTCACCCCTGAGCTCCTGAGTTGTGCAATTGTGTAGTCACTAAGCCTCTCTCCCAGCCTGCAACCCGGTTCTGGCTTAGTTAGTGGATCAACATGTATCATCTTAGACTAGGGGTTTATCGAATTGATGTCATCTCGTCATGAGTGAATTGCAGATGCAGGTACCTTACCATACCATGACAAGATGATGATGAAGGAGATGAAGAAGGGAAACATTCCAAAGGACATCTTCGTAGCTGATTATACAAGCTGATCAACCAAGAGAAAGCAGAGGGACACCAGTTTGTGATCACAACTGAAGACTCGATATCATTGAAGACTCCTTAACTCTAAGCCATAAGGAGGTGGATAGAAGAGCATCCTCGAGAAGACATGTAGCAAGAAACAACATAAGTGGCTTGAAATTGCCATGTCATCAAGCAATCCATGTCAACGGTGTCATGTCATGTCATGAGTTTTCATATGCCACATCGTCATTGTGGATTATACAATTATCTATTCAAAATGTTTTGTAAAGTGGAAGTCCAAAGGACACATTCAGAATATTTAGATTTATATAAAATAAAAAATTCATAGGAATTCAAACAATCATGAGGGTAGCCAAAGAGTCACAAGGAAGGTGAAACATCACCTCATTGGTTATATATACACCCTCATTGTATGAGCAAAGGACTTTTCACCTTGGCTCCTCCCATAAGGCATTAGAGATACAAGCTAGTTCTTTTGGGGAGTAAGGAGTGGATTCAATGCTCCACTATTGGAGCTAGTGGTGTTCATTATATACATGTGTCTTGGAACATTTACTTAATATAAGAAGACTCATGGCCAACACACTCTTCATTCATGGATTATTAATATTTGTAAGACTATTGTGTGGATGTTTGTAGTTCATGTTTGCTTTCACCTGTGCTAAAGTATTTGAACTAATTCAGTTATTTTAGTACTTATCATATTGAGAATGTGTTGTAATGGTTACTACTGTTGCCAACTCCTTGTGGACTATTCCACTGGATATTAGACAGATCACTTTAGTTGATTGGTTTTATTTACCGTCGCATATTTATGGACTATTCCACTAGATGGTAGACAAATCCTTCTTGTTTACATGTGTCTCTACTAGGGTGGTACTATTACCTCTCTCTTAGAGGCTCACTTTCTTTTCTCCCTCAGCAGTAGAAGAACCTTGCTACACTTACAATGGAACACTCACTAGGTGCACTCACTTGCTTTTCGAAGGCACATTTGCATTACTTTCTCTTGCTAACAGTAAGAGCCAAGGTAAAAAATTAAGAAACCGTAAACCAAGCCATATTCTGGATGGGTTTCCTATCCCAAATGGTGTCAGGTCTAATTAGGACCACATATTAGGGAGACCCCTCGAATGTTGGCGGGTCCAACACCATCAACACTGTCTTATCATACATTTTCACCCTTTTGAACCAAAACCCATTGACACACATTTCAAGGTAAAATTTTCTTATTTTTATTAATTCCTAAGTATCTAATGAATTAAATATATTTTAAGTTGATTTCCCTAATCATGAATGGTTTAGCCTATTTCTTGTTCCTACAGTTCACTTCTAGTATCTGATTGTGTTTAGTATATTTGCACCCTTCTAGAATAAGAATAAATTCAACCACATGGGTTTCAAAAGCTAAGTTGTCAAAATAATTCTATGTTGTTTAGATTGAGCGTAGGTTGCACGTGTGAGTCTCTAGGGTTACAAAAACACTATAGGTCAAAGTTTCTAAATAGGCAACATCAGGTAATATTTTCGAGGCAATGAGGATGAATCTAAAAATTCGAAAAATGGGTTTTATTCCTTGTATGGAAAATTGAATAATTATTCAACCACTTTCCAAAATTCAATATCGATTGAGAAATATGCTCATTTATTTAAAGTCAATTTGCAAAAAATGCTCAAATTCATCGAGATTCAAAATCAATGCCCATATTTGAGGAAAACACCAAATCAGTTCTCAAGACAGCAAGAGGAACGAATCTCAACCACCTTAAATTATAGAAATGATTCGTTGTATCTTATATTTGTATTATTAGGAGAAATTGACCCAATTTATCTTGGGTGTTATCATTTGTTAATTTGTTTCTATCTCATAGTTAAAAAAATATGAGATTTGGGGGAATTGGTTTTGATCCACCCCAATGCTCCTCTCGTATAAATAAAAACATTGAATAAAGAATCGAGATAGGTGGTTGATGATTTATTCTGTAATGTGTTGGGGATAGGTAGCTAATTATCATTTTAGTGATTCATTAAGGAAACAAGCTTATGTGCCACCACGTTTGGAAATAATTTTAATCTTTCCATCAACGAATGTTGTTTGTCCCTGATTTTTTGTGCATCTCTTCAACAACTTACTAGTTTAAATTGTAGTGTGTTTAATTTGCAGGTGTACTAGTTCGTTGAGTCTAGAATTTCCTTTTTAGATTGCTTTACTTATCTTTAATGCCTTTACAATGTTTTATGTTCTTGCCTTTACTTTCCAACATTTGCTTTATGTTCTTCCCCTTCACTTTCATAGTTTAGTTTAGGTTAACTTAGTTTATATTTAATACCTTTACATCACTTTATGCTTTAACACCTTTCCTTTAGTACTAGTGTGTGTTTAGCGACATTCAATCCTTTCTTATATGCATGTAATTTAACTGTTAATTGAATTTAGAAGTTGGAATGATTTCTCAGTAGTTGGAATGATAGATTAGGGCTTTAATCCTACATATCTTATGCTTGCATCTCTAAGTTCACAATCTTGGTTCAATGATGTAATCATTAGGGGAATTTCGAGGTATAATATGGACCTCCTAAGAAAATAATAAAATAATAGTTAAAACAATAAAATACTATTTATGAATTTGTAATTCACTTTTTGCACCACAATCTATGTAACCATGGTTAAATTCAATTGAAAAGTTGTAAAAAAATAAAATTAATAAAAAAATTGTATTGATGTGACTATAAACAAGTGCTACATAGTAGCTAGTCCTGCCGCTTAGTTTAAATATAACTAAATTAAAGTAAAAATATTGAATTCAAATTAGTGTTAAGGTTTAGAATTCCATCAATTTGAGTTTTACTGATTGATAAAATCTTGATTTGTGCAAATAAAGAGCAAGGCCTTGATTAAAATGCTTATGCCAACACAATTTTAAAAAACTATAATATGTTATACTTGCATTTACATTTGAACTATAGTAGTTGTACAAATCAAGGTTGTCTATCGAAGTCAAAAAGTTATATATTTTATTTCTTAAAATTTGAACTAAAATATTCAATATTTTTTTAAATATAATTATTAGTTTATAAAAATACATATATTTTATTTTTAAAATTTAAATTTATATTTAAAAAAATTAATAATAATACTAATTTATTTTTTAGTTTATAAAAATGCATATGTTTTATTTTATTAAAATTTGAATTTAAATTTTAACCCCAAAAAATGATATATATATATTTGAATTAATATTCAATAAAAAATTCTTTTAATATAATTATTAGTTTATAAAAACACATACATTTTAATATAATTATCAGTTTATAAAAAGGTATTGATATGACAAGAATGAGTAAATTGCATTAATAAAAAGTAATGATTACAAAATCACAATTTAGGATGTATTGTGCAATAAGATGTTCAAATTTTCGCAGTAGAGATAAATACTAATAAAAAAATTGTAGATAATAATAAAAAAATCTATATAGTTCAACTTTATTAAATTAAAATAAATGACATATATTTGACTTAACTAATTGCAAGTGAGTGCAATACTGATTCTGTTATACTGTCGGACACTAGAATAACAAGGGCTACATAGTAGCTAGTACCTGTCGTTTAGCTTAAATATAGCTTTATTAAACTAATAAACACTCTATTGTTGAATGTCATCACCAATTTTTTTTTTTTTTCTAAATAAAACTACTCTATTCACAATAAAGGGGTAAAATTACATCTTGACCGAAGTCTAAAACAACTGCCCAGAAGGAGAGGCAGATAGAAACAGAAAAACTGCCCAAGACATAGAACTTAGACGAGACCCTGTAATCCAATCCCACGCAGGGGAACCAGTGATGACCTTCTTGACATTACAAAGCTTACAGAGATTCCAAAAAAAAAAACTTGCATTTTGAACCATAGCTTGTAGAGAAGAACCCACTTATCAGCAGTAACAAAAATTTGCCCTCTATTATGGGCCGCATGACCTGAAACAAAGGCAGCAGAGAATGAACTAAGCATCTGGAGGCTCTTCCACGATTCTACACCAGCCAAAGTTAGGCAGGTCCCGAGCACAAGCAGCTTCATTCTTAGAAGGGCCAGGAGCCGCCTGCTCCATCACCACGTCAATAGCATTGCGTGCTGGAACCTCTGGAGCCTGCACAGAATGCGGATTCGGCGCATAGACCGAACCAGGACCCTCCTGATGAGAGCTTGACTCTCCCACCTCCTCGGCTTCCTCGTGAAAGAACACCGAAACATGAGCAATAATCTTAGGACGATTTAGGGAGCAATTGAAGGTGAAAATCACAGAGCTGAATGTGGGAGAGGACGTGGAGTCTGGAGGACGAGGCTCAAGGTAATGGCTGGGTAGATGAAGACGCCCTCTCCCACTACGAGTGTGAGGGTAATGGCCTGTTATGAAATCGCTGGAGAGGGAGGTAGAATTGGAGGACGGGCTAGAGGGCGCCCGCCGAGGGGTGCCCCTACGGCATCTCATTCTATGGTGGAGATGGGGCATATCGAAAGCAACAATGGCGCTGTGAGAACAAGACTGAGCAACCACAGAAGCAGAACACGGGCAATTCAAACGATCATCCAAACGAGGGCCCGATGCCTTAGAGAGAACCCAGGGAACTGACGGAGTCAGCTTCGCAGGACTACCAAAGCAAAAACCCAGCTTAGTCACCCCTTTCAAACAGTTAGAACCAACATCATACAGGCCATAACCAGGCCAACAAAACAATAGAGGCTCCAGAGCGATCCCATGGCTAAGCCTAGATTTATCACCCTCAGTCCTGCCTCGAATTGCACCCACCATTACTATGGCATTCAAGAGAGCCGAGGTCCAGTGCAGTCCAGAGCGTGCGGAGGTGAAAAAAATATCGGAAGACAGGCTAGGAGTATCAGAGTCGCCCGCGATGAAGCCATTAAACGCTGCAATACCCAAATGTCGAGGTTCATCCGTCGACTAGCTATAATCTTTGCTGTACAGGGCGAGCAGGTGGCGTCCCTTCTCGCGCCACTCCTGTCCCATCGCATTAACGAACTGGAGAGACACCCGCATTCGGGGATGTCATCACCGAAAATTAAGAAACGCTATTAACTAATATTGTTTATATTAAATTATATACACTTTAATATATATGTGTGTGTGTGTGTGTGTGTTTACTTTATATATATATTTATGTGTTTTATTTTTTATTAATGTATATATTTTTTTATAATTAAATATTGTTTATATTAACTTATATACACTTTAACATATATATATGTGTGTGTGTGTGTGTTTACTTTATATATATATTTATGTGTTTTAATTTTTATTAATGTATATAATTTTTTTATAATTAAATTTATTGAAATATGTTTTTAATATAACAATATGTCATCTTAAATTGAAAGAAAAAAAAGTTGGAATAATAGAAAAAAGAAAAGAATCAAAATAAAAAATTTAAATGAAAAAGAAAAGAAATAAAAAAAAATTAGTAACTAATAAAAATGGAAGTTACTAATTCAAGAACAAGTTGCTTGCCTGGGGCTTTCCCTGGCTCAACATTGCTGGTAAGTCTGTCCTCATTAAATCAGTCCTTAACAGTCTTCCCTTATTTCAGTTTTTTGTTCTTCTCGCTCCCTCTGGCATTCTCAGAAAAATGGAGGAGATCATTCGATTTTTTTTTTGGAATGGGGGTAAGCAAAATGAGAAAAAGATCCTGTTAGTCAGCTGGGATTCCATCTCCAAACCGCTCTTGGAAGGAGGCTTGAACTTCAAAAATCTTGGATATCAAAATATCGCTATGGGAGCTAAGCTCATCTGGAGAATTATTGCTCCTAACCCTGGCTGGGCACAATTATCTCTTTGGAAAAAATACTTTAATGGCAAGCACTCCCGCTGTCTAGATCATCCTCTGCCACTGCTGAATATGCCCTTTCCGAAGCTCTGTATCAAATGCTGTCCTATTATAAATACTCATGCCTACTGGGTTCTCGGCAATGGAAAAAGGATCAACCTTTGGACATACAGAATTATGAACAATGAGCCACTGGGAGACTATCGCTCTCTTCAAGCGTTGCACAGCTGGATGAACGATGTTGGATTGCGTTCCCTGCGGGACATTTCAGTCTGGCAGGATTCACACTGGGCTGGCTAGAAACTTGAAACGCCCCCAGATTTGTCTATGGAACGCAAGGTTCTGCTCTCTAAGCTTCACGGTTTGGCTCCAACACGGATGCAAAGTAGGGATTCAAGAGGTTGGGGTGTGCAGGCTAGTGGTTATTCCGTTGCTCAGGGATACGCCAAGCTGTGTGAACGCCCCCATGTGGCCACGAATCTAGAGCCATGGAAAGGGATATGGCATTATCACTCTCTCCCAAAAATCGACTTCTTAAATTGGCTGTTATGCCGTTCCAAAATCTTGACAGCCGATAATCTTCAGAAGCGAGGCTTCCACGACCCTTCAAGGTGCAGACTTTCTAAGGTAAACCAGGAAAGCATTTCTCATCTAATGCTTGAATGTTCCTTCACATTGCAGATCTGGACCGAGCTGCTGGAAACTTTGAGTTCTAGCTTCGCGTTGCCTTCCTTCATATTTGATTTTTTTGTCAAATGGTTGAAAAGGTACCCTGGTCCTCCTCCAAAAAACAAAATTATTAGAGCTGCTTGGTTTATTCTCCCTAAAATTATCTAATGGCAGATTTGGCTTGAGCGAAACAAAAGGATTTTCAGAAACTACGAACATGATGTCAAGCTAGTGGTAGTTAAAATTAAATGCCAGTTAAAAGAGTGCCTGAGAGACCATAAAGATGATTTAAGTCTCAGCCAGCAAGATAAAAATTGGGGTTCTTCTCACGATCTTCAGTTCTAAAAAATGGCAAAGAGTATCTCCCTCCCAAAAGCATGGCAAATAAGGGCTATAGAAAAATAGTTCCAGGTATGGATTGCAAACCATCAGAGGCACTTTCTATTTTTTGATGGGGCTGCAAACGAAAATCCTGGAAGAGCTGGTGTTGGAGGAGTCATATTGAATCTAGCTGGTTTTAGGATCCACAGTTTCACCTGGGGTTTGGGCATCACTTCTAGCATTCAAGCTGAGGCTTCAGCTCTTTTTCAAGGACTCAAGATTTTGAAAGTGCTGAACATTAGGGAGGCTAATGTTATTAGAGACTCTTAGGTTATCATTAACACTGTGGTGACTCATTCTAAGCTAATGGACCTAAGGTTAGCAAGGCTGATTCACAAAAGTACAGAACTTGGAGACTCTTTCCAGAATTTGAATTTCTATCACATGTTGAGAGCCAATAATAAGGAGGCGGACACTGAAGCTAACAAAGCAGCGCTTCTTACGGCTGGTGCCCTGCTCAGAGGCGGACAAGAAATATGGGAACCAATACCCTAATTTAGAAAGTTGTCATGTTTTATTGCCTACTGTTAAATCAGTTTGTTTGTATCCAAAATTTTGGGAAAACCTTTGATATTGACCGCATAGTAGCAGCGAAAAAGAGATGTGAGCTAAACATAATTGTCACGGTCTTGCAAGGTTGTTCAACATTTTTGGATTTAGACTCACCTTTTGTAATCCGCTCTTTGGCATTAAGGCCAAGTTTCTAATATATCCACTACCTGTTTCTGTAAAAAAAAAGAAAGGAAGTTACTAAACAACCCATAGTAAGACCTCAACCAATCACCTTACAAATAAATAGAATTAAATAATAATAAAAAACAACAAAAAAATATTTCCCAATGTTAAACTATGGATAAGGGGCATAAATTTTTGGACAAAGACAAACTAATACACAGTGAAAACAATACCATGCTTGAGACATTATAATAAGGAGTCGTCTAACGAGGCGGAGGAATTGTCCGGACGACCAAAAGTGGTCGGAATCCGGACAAAAAAAATTAAGAAAATCTTGTAAAGGCAGTGTTTGAATCATGTTTTTGATGGTGGAAATGGATTCAGCATCATAAAAAACGTCTAGGACAGCGAAAATTTTGAAGTTTCAAAACTATAACTTGGATTTGCAAAAATCCTTGCAGGATTTTCTCTAAATATAGCTGGAATTTCCATAACTTTACGGGCAACTCCTCTGCCTTGTTAGACTACGTGTTATAATAAAAATGAGCTTTTCAAGAAAAAATCATCACTATTGAACAACTAATGCATTTGTCCTTTGTACTTAAATAACTTAAAATAAATTATAAATATAAATTCATAAATTTTTAATTGTGTTTTTCAAGGAAAAATCATTATCATTGAACAACTAATGCATTTGTCCTTTGTACTTAAGTAACTTAAATAAATTATAAATATAAATTCATAAATTTTTAATTGTGCTTTTCAAGGAGAAATCATTATTATTGAAACAACTAATGCATTTGTCCTTTGTGCTTAAATAACTTAAAATAAATTATAAATATAAATTCATAAATTCTTAATGCAGTTGTCTATAATGAGACTTTTTGGAAGCCTTTCCGGTGGGTTTTTCCAGTCAAAATCCGGCAGCAATTTATTGGAATCGCAAGTTTGATAGCTAGTTTCTGCACAATCAAAGCGTCCCAGGGGTTTTTCAGGGTGCTGAATCCAAATATGCAGTTAAAAAACCATTTTAACTGCAACAAATCAAGATTTAACCTCAATTTCTTCAGCCGGATTCCGTCACCGGAATCTCCAAAAAGTCGCATTATAGACAACTCCATTCTTAATTATATAATATAGTACTAATTAAAATTTATATTATTTAAATTATACAATTAAATTATATAATAACATGTAATTAAGATACTATATAAAAATCAAATAATTTAATATAATAAATTTAGTATATTATTTTATGTATTAATTTTATATTACATATTGAATTGATTTGATTTATAACCTAAAAAGAAATAGTATATAATATAAAAATGAATATAATATATATTCTATAACATTTAGATTATTTTTCATAATATTATATATAATAAAATATAATATTAATATAATCATAATGAAATGAATTGAGCTATATGTAAAATTTAAAAAATATTGAAATACATTTAATTTATATTTATGAGTAGGTATAATACAAGATTTATATACATTGAAATTTTAGATATTTTTTTCCCCAAGCTATGTTGAACCTAAGCCGGGGAAAACTTCAATGTTGAATAGAAGGATGATCTTCTCAAAAGAGGAATGCTACTTCCAGGAATGTGCGAGAGTCGATCGATTTTTTATGGCTCATGGCACAATTTATTCCCTCCACAATTGACTCCCATCCTCAACCTCTCCCCTTGAGATTTGAAAAATCCTATAAGAAATCTTAGAATCCTTGCTACATGATTTCTTCCATGTAATGGTGGAAATTAAACTCCTAATGTTACTTTTAAAATTTGTAAAGCCCATGCCCCCAACAATAAAAATGTTGAAGGGGGCAATGATGTTGTTGCTCCTTATGAACTCATACAATTGAACTTCTAATAAAAACCAATAACCATTATTACACAATTGAATGCACTTGTTGCTCTACTACTACTATCTATTTATCTTGAAAGCAATACCTATCCATTAGGCTCACTCACTTTCTTTAGTAAACTTAAGTTTCATTTTTCCATGCAATTGAAAATGCTATAAATTTTATTATTGTTATCTATTAAACTTGGAACCAATATCTATCCATTAAACCCACTCACCTTTTTTAGTAAACTAAATGTTATTCTTCTACTATCACACTAAATAGGTAATTAACTTGTAAATATACTTCTTTACCCAAAAAAGGATTGATATTTGTTAGTGAGTGAGAATAGTTGACATAACTTGTGAATATTGTTCTAGTAAAAGTAAAAGATCATCGAAAAGGGCATTCTAACGTGTTGTATATTCTTACTCATCTATCAATTCATGATGATCTCCACCTCTTCCACTATTAGGTAATTTTAGATATGTTTCCTTTGCAGTGGATACCTAAATGACAAGTATGGCTCGTCATAATCTAGTTTAGAAGGATGTTTTTTTCTTTGTTTAGGGTGTGAATTTAAGATTTTCATATGGTAACCCACCCATCTCCTAATCTTATTTGCATCTTACCAACTCTGAAAGTTATGGTAGTCATATTTCATAGTTCCTTCAACATGGTTCTCTCAAGCCCGCTAGAATACTCTACCAAAAATTTAAGATATTGTTTACATCAAATAATTTATAATTTTTTTTCTTCACCAAATAATTTATAAGTAGGGTAGAATTGTCATATAATATTGTTTGCATCAAATAATTTATAAAAATTAAGTTTTTTTTTTCGTTGTCAAGATGGTAGGTAGTTATGCTAGGATTTTTGTTTTGCGTTGTCAAGCTGACAGGTAGTCACACTGAGATTTGTGTTTTGTGTTGTCAAGTAGTCACGCTGTCAGGAGTGAACTTGAAAAATCACATGTGATTCCTCAGGAAGAAAGGATTAACAAGCGCAGAAAAGAAGGTTAGCTGAATTGTAGCTGAAGGGAGACACTACAACAAAAAGAGTAATTGGCGAGGGTTGAAAAATGTCACCAGAAGCTCAATGGTGATAGTCAAAATGGATATGTTTCCAAAAATTGAATGTCACCAAAGGTGGCGTTGCCAAAAATATAGGTGTTGCGGTAACATTTAAGATCTATCATGAATAATGATTATAACGACGGATAATGACCGTCACCATTTCTTTTGAACAACATTGATTTATGGTGATGGATCTTTCATGGCTCTCAATATTGGTGCACATATATGGTGAAGTTCGTTGACCGTCACTTTTTCATATTTTGTTGAGGGTCGAAAAATGTCACCATAAGCTCATTGTTGATGGTTAAAATAACTTCCATCACCAAAATTGAACGTCACCAAAAGTATAGATGTTGTGGTGACATTCAAGGTCTATCACGAATAATGATTATAATGACGGATAATGACTATCACCATTTCATATGAACAACAATGATTTATGATGATGAACCTTTCATGACCTTCACTATTGATGTTGTTTAGTCAATTTAATGTTCTTAAATTGTAAGCATAAATTATCGACCAGGGCAGGTAAACTAATGAAGTGCAAGTGCACTGTATGTGCTAGAAGTCATTTATGTTGTTAAGGTGATTATGTTATTGTTATCTAAATTAATGTCAAACTCTAGAATCAATGTTGAGATGATGTTATTATCTATACTAGGATGTTATTTCTAAGATTTGTTAATTGATTACTCTAAATGATATTTCTAGAATTAGTTCTAATTGAATTGAGCTTTTAGAATGATTGAATAATGATTTTAACTCTTTTCAATAAATATGTTATGTTAATCTTCTTTTCAACTTATCAATTGTTTTTGGATTTTTATGCTGTAGCTAAACAAAGCTAACTATGAAAGCATGAAATGACATAACGAAAATCATATTCTATCAACTTGAAAAATGAAATGTGCTTGAATTCAGATGCTGAGAAAGACTGTCACTCTTATCTACTGCAACTTTATTTCAATGCAAAAGCAAAACAGAAATGAGATTACTGAGCTATGAAATAACTAAGCTATGAATGAAACAAATTTACTTAGTTATGCTAGGCATTTAAGCAAACGAAATGGCTGAGTTACAATGGTATCATGGTCCCAATAATTGCAGAGAATCAAAGACCTGATCTGCGTGCAGGGGCCCTCCACGAGGCAGTCAGTCGCCTTAAATCAACAACACATAAAATGTATGAAACAAAATCTGTGCATTAAGCGAAAAAGTGTTCTACAAGATGCTCAAAATTACATATGGTGGTGGACCCGTTACACAAAGCTGCCATTGTTTTTATAGAGTTCTGATCAACAATATGAGAAATTCAAGCCTACAGGACTTTTCTACAATCCTTATCAAAACTAAATCATATCACTTATTTGTCGATTTTCTATTGAAAAAGCAAATCGATGAAATCTCTTGAAACTCAGACTCTGTTCTAGCGCACTGTCCTGTTGTTGACCACCATGGTTGACCGTGTTATGGTGTGGATCTCCTGGTGAATTAGCTCGAGTAAATAGGAAGAAATCCATGAGAGGATCATTCCCTATCTACCCATATACTCCTTTGCTGAGTTGGCACACTCAAACCCTGTCAACAATGGAAGTAGTTGCAGATCTGTGGATTAGCTGCAGAATCAAGTCAATTCTGTAGCTGCATGTAAACTTTAATAAAACAATAAGGCATATTGACAAAATATGAAAAAGAGGACATATGAATGTTTACCTTATCAAAACCTTATGTTTATTGCATTTATTTGGATGATAGCGATAGAAAAAGGAGGTAAATATGGACAAAAAGGATGTCAAGATAAAGCAGTTCTTGGACTTTACAGATGCGTGTATATATATATATATATATATATATATATATATATATATATATATATATATATATATATATATATATATATATATATATATATATATATATATATATATGGCGATGTTTAATAACAGGTCACCATTTCATATACAAAAAAAATGACTTTTGATGATGACCCTTTAATGACCTTCATTATTGATACATATATAGGGACAAATAATGATCATCACCATTCCCTATGAAAATTTGAGCATGATGGAATCAAACCACCAACCACCTACTTGTAAAGTAGGTGATCTTCCATTGGGCTAGCACCATTCAAAGAATTAGAACTTGAAACTTTATGAATTCTAAATTCTAAAACTTTAATTAAATTATAAAACTTTGTAAATTCTTGTAGGTTTCATTGACTCAATTGGCATAAACAACCATCCAATAGATGCAAAACATAACTGTTTTAGAACAAGGAAACAACTTTTCAATAATTAGAAGGGTACAAAAAAAATGCAGAATAGGTATGTGAACAATATTTCTAATCATGTAGAACAAAAAAATTCCTTCAAATCATTTTGATGAGGCAAAAATTGCAATTTACACTTTTTATAACCTTTACATAATCAACCATGATCTGATACAAAAAAGGTGACTAAGAGACAACTACCATGGTGAAGACACTTAGAACGTTGTAATTGCTAGATATGGCTTCTCATTGTAAGGCTCTTATGTCAATGTGTTAATGAGAAAGACACCATGAACTGGCTCATGGACACAACACAATATATTAATTATCTAGGTACTTGAAGAGAAGATATGTGTTTTCTTGCAAGAAGGGAGATCCTCTTATAGTTAAAATCATCTCTTAGATAAATGGAAATTTCATAACCAATAAAGGAAAAATCGAATGACATATTACAAGTGACACCTAGATGGGAGTTATATTTCACAAAAATACAAATAAAAATAAAACCTGCTAAACAAGTAAAGGCATAACAAAGCATAAAATATAACTACTAAGGTGAGCATTGAGCACTTTAACCCCATAGTGCTTGTCAATTGGCCAATTGTTTGATTATCTATCGAAATCCATATTAACATAATACAAGTATTGTTGTATTGATAAAGGTTAATTGAATCATATCCATGTTTATCACTTCAAGAGAAATTTCATAATATTCATAATATCTAAAGTTCAACGTGCAAAGACTCTGAAAATGAAAATACATTTAATTCATTATCAAATCCTATCTCTAAGACTCTTGAAAACACCTCTAAAATCCTTTAAAGTAATGATGCATTTTGGAGCGTTGTCATAAGACCTCTTCAATGAAAACAATATGACTGAAAATGTTACAATGGTATCATGGTCCCAATAAAGGCCACCTATCACTTACCACAAAAACCTACATAATGGCAAAGTAATAGCATATAATCAAGGCAAAGTCTTATTTATCATAATAAATCTATTGTTTCCTGGACCCTAATACAATACCTATTGTGTGGGAGTATGAATGATATGTCATAACAATTCATTGAATGCCAAAGCAGAAACTAAGACCTTACACTAACAAAAAATAGTTTCTCGTTGAATCATAGTAAGTTCCTCAGTGTTAAAGAGACCATTTGACACCCAAAAATGCAAAACACAAAGAATCACCCCGTCCATGCCAACCCATCTTCCCCCAAATGAGTGTGATATGCTTCATTATGGCTCAGGCTTATTATAATAAGTAATTATAACTAGTAAAGTTATCACACTCAGCCATAGTGTGATTTGCTTCACTATGGCCTAGGCTTATTTAAGTAATTATAATATGGGTATAAAATAATTCATAATGGATAAGTAAATTCAAAAAAAGTAAGGTAAATTCTAAGGTATCTGCATCAAAGGTTGAAAGTAGCATCACATAATTGAAAAGAAAATAAAAAAAATTGATGAATGAAATAGGCAATTAGTTTGGGAAGCAGTGATAATAATGCAATGAGATGCTAAAAGCATAAGTAGATAGTGGTTAGAATAAGTTTAACCCTAGTAAGAAAAACTCCCCCATAAAGGGGCTAAATATATACAACTACTAAAGACAAAGTAGATGATTAACTCAAAAGAAGCAAGGCCCAAAGCATGTACCCATGGGAAAAGGTTGGACCAAGGATCCATACAATTTGAGAAAGAAATAGTCCTTTATAATCCACATGATTGCATCAAAACTAAGACAGGATTGACAAGATATCCATGATCCATTCACAAGGATGGATCGGTGAATGAAACATATGAACAAAGAAAAATAAGATTTCTCCCAAAAGTCCATGACGATTTACTTAACAAGAATTCCTCAATTCCATATATAGTGGATGAGAAAAATTGCAAACATGCAGAAAAGGCCCAACACAAGCATGCCAATTCTAAATTGAAATCACTAAAAGAGCAAAACAGGGACAAGTTACACATTGTTAAGTTTCAATTATGCCTCATGAGATTTTACCTCAAAGGTTGTTGCAAGAAAGGTCAAAGTACCGAAAAGAAAGAAGATGGCGCAAGTTCCTAATGACAACTTATGAGACTCTCCTCTCTCACATCTATCATAATGTATTTTCTCATTTTAATATAAAGAAAGGTATTTGATTTTATTAGAGTAAATGGAATAAGTCTACTCGCTTTCTTTTTAAATACAAGCAAGCATTGTTGCAGCTCTAATAAAATACAATAAGGCTAAACTTCTTGTAGTTGTTTGGTGTGTACATATGTTAGATATTTTGACAAATAATGCAAATAATTCCTAGTAAGAGGGCTTAATTTGCATATTATCATTATATTATAATCATCTAAATACAATAAGAGCAATTTATCCCATAAAATATAGGACATTTTGATCTATAAAAATACCCCAAAGCTATTTTGTGAAACCTCTCCAAATAATCAATTGTATCCATGGGCTAAATATACATTGTTTGCATTGAGAAAAGTCGAATTCTTGGATTACATGATCTTGGTTTGACAACAAAAACAGGGGTATGACAGGCCACCCACCAAGTTTTTCAAATCCCCTGCAGGCAAAAATAAACGAGCACTCTATTGTTACAACAATTTAACCAAATATAACCATTTGTGATTAAGGGTTCACAAGTACACACCATTTTACACATGAAAATAGATCAATTGTGGCAAATGACATATGCAAGCCAATTGTATTAATTTTTGAGTTTAAAAGAGCCAATGTAAAAAGTAATAAGAAATTTCACATAACATTCAGAGCTTTGATACACTCATAACCTAATCATATAATTGATAAGGTTATATGCATTTATAGCATAAGTGTTATGCTAACTTTCCTAATCTCTGATAATGCAAATTTCCTGCTATGTTATCAGAGAATTGACTTCAAATGTTGAATCAAACGTGTCAGCCATAAGAATAATAGATATATCCTCTAAGCAATGATTATAGTATACCCGCTCAATTGAATTCACCAAGGGGTGGCACATTCCTTGGTGTCGAAAATGATGGCGATTTCCAATAAGAGGCATCTCTGCTAAGCATCTACCATATATTTTGTAAAATGTGTATACGGTCAACCACCAAATATTCAACATTGTGCCTATTCTAAGTATAACTCTTATTGCATGTATACATGAAGCAAAGCATATGATCTTGTTCACATAATTTAACATAACTAGTAGCAAAAAATGATTGAATTAAACCTTCAAATTCTAGACAACCCGAATACCTGATCGGTGCAACATAAATAAATTCATTTTTTTTCTAATACCACAATGTAGAAGTCTTTATAGTTCAATCAATTGAAATTTGATCCATAAAAAAATAATTTTGTTATATAAAGAAAAACAGAGAAAAACATTAAGCCAAGCAAGACCATCTTATAAGAAATTGGGTCCAAATATTCCAGTGTGGTCAAGAAATGCTACTGCATCCTCGTGCAAACTATGAGTGCAAGTAACATAAAAAATGTATTGCCACTCACAAATATGTCTAATAGGCTTGTTTGTTTTCATGGCACCTTTACTGAACCGAGTGAAATAAACGTGGGAGGTGAGACTAATGTTAGGCATTATATGAATACCAAAAAGCTACATAATAGGCATTATAATGTTAGGCATTATAGTATCAATGTTACAATGCTAGAATGTAGCTTATTGGAAAGCATAAGTTCTGAGTTTGTGATCCTAAGATGATGAATTGAAACCATTGATATTAATAATTTGTAAATTACTAGCAAGCATAATGTTAGAGATAAATTTAATAAAGAGCTCACTAATAGATAAACACAACATGTGAGACCATGCCTATGTTTGTCCTTGGATCTACTATAGGTACAAAGCATTCATCCATAACAATATGAGCAACAACCAACTTTGTATTGCAATCTTCCATCTATAGCTATGCTTGACCCCTGAGTCAACGACATTTGTTGATCTTTATCAAAATGCCTAAGAAGACTCCATGAAAATCCCCCTTCAAGGTCATTTCAAACCCTAAGGAGGGACTCCAACTTTGTAGAAACTTGTGTCACAAAAAATGGGGAAACAATCATTACACAAAGAAAATTGAAAATATTACATTCATTAATAGTTTATTATTTCCCGAAACAATCAAGAGGTGAAATTCAAATAAATCATAGCCAACATGTCCCATAGTATTGTCTGAAACAATGGGAAACAACATACTTACACTTGAAAATTAAAAACAAGCATACTTTCTCATAAGCCTGACCACAAAAATAAGAGCTCATTGAAAAATAGTTTCCTGATTCAATGCCTCTCATAACAAGAAACTTTTTGGGATCTGAAAACCAAAAGACATGCATTGAATTCACTATTCAACACCTGCTAGATTTTTCTTAAACATGTTTGTTTAGAAAAAACTACAGATTCTTGGGGTTCCACATATTCTAAATTAATAAATAACCTAAAAAGTTGTGTTTAATTTAAAGATGGATTACAGAAGATCACTCACATTCATGTTTGCACTATTCACAGAAAAAAAAACAACTGCATTTTTTCCACTTGGATTTTCACGAGTCACCTTCAAACACACTCTACAAGAACATTGTTAAGTACCAAGGGTATTAAATTTCATTGGATTGAAAAAAAACCTAGAACTTTGAAGAGGTAGAAGAAATAACATATATAGTTTTGAATAAATACAATAGCATTTATTATCCCTATACCATTTGGATAAGCATGTAAATAATCACATAAAAATAAGAAGAACTAATCCCTTTTTTACTTTCTGTATTCAAATTTTTACCAACAAAAGACAAATTTTCACTTCACATAAACCATGCAGTTATAAGCAAGTCATATTTACCATGACAATAAGTTCTAGGAAATAATGAAGATTTGAAAGGCCAAGTAAGAGGGATATAAAAGTTAGGAAGTAAAAATAGAGTTTAATTTTCTTACAATAAGTTCGACTTCTTTATTGGGTGTCACTATGATTAGTAATAGAATCAAAATTCTCTAGTACTGAAAAAAAAATGACAACACGAAAAGCAATGAGATTAAAGTTGAAAGAATCTAATATTGCTAGACCCAAGGCTATGGATGGTGCCTACTCAACACATAAATCATGTATGTTTGATTGCAAGACTTGGTAAGTTATTTCTTTCTACATATGAATAAGAAATTTACAAACTAAGTTTTTCTTATTTTGTACATCAATGTTGCAAGATGAGATCATAAATTAAAAGTTTTAAGAAAGGTAGATAAGAAAATCTTAATCCATGGATTTTGTATATTAACAAACTAAAGTTTTAATGAAACAAGAGTGGAGATTTCAAAAGGCATATGAGATAAGAAATATGGCTTTTTGACATGTAAAATCATTGCAAGTTGCAACTTGGCTTTCTAACATGTACCATCATTGCAAGTTACAAATATGTGAGGGATATTTTTAGCGCTGCTTTATGTGCTTATAAACTATCTCTGTGTTTGTTTGATGACCCAATAATGAATCTGAATATCAATAATAGAGGAAAAATAATATTAAACGACTATAACAACGATAACGATATTGTTGATAAAGAACAATTTTGGCAAATTATATATTCTTCTTAAGATAAATAACGTTCTCATTAAATGGGGGTAATAATGATGTCTCTTCTTTACCCTCACTTCAAGCTTAAGTGGGGATATCAGTGTATTATCTTGATTTGATGCCATTATCATTATTGTTATTTTTATTTTTATTACTATATATTCGGATGTCACTAAAATGGCATGTTCGTTTCATTATTTCACCATATAATGTGACTTGCACACGTTTTAATGAAATTTATACATTTAAATTTAATGATTTCCTTGCCTAATGATATATCCATGTGTATTGTCTAGAGTGACAAGCCACACTACTAGTAATCCTAATTTTCATCACTAAACCTAATAAGTTCATATGCAAATGGGTCCTTGGCATGAATACAAACAATTGAGTGGCAGTGTATGCCCTCCAAAAGTTACTAGAGATGGATTTGAATTAAGGCACAACAAACTTAAAATGTGCACAAGATTATACCTTGATCATTAAGGGAATTGCACACTACTTTATACAAAGTAGTAAATCATACAATTTTGTTAAAAGGGTACTGCAACTCCTTGGAATGCATGCATATCAATTTCCAGCCTGCCACTCTAATAAAAAGTATACAAGTTGGCCGACTAATGGAGCAGTAACAAGAAACAAAAAATATTGGAGAAATTTCCACTATGAACAATTTGTACTTTTAAGTAAACATTCCCTCTATTTTCCTTGTATATTTGTTTTTTCTTTGTTCATTCACTACTCTTTCAATGCATCACTCTTCTTGTGTTTTAAGAAGCAACCGAAAATAAAGAGCATTCAACAGACATGAAGAGAGATTGATAAAAGTTTGTGCAAAGGACTATTTGGAAGACTTTCTTATAAGTCTAGGAGGTTATAATAGAGATGCTCCATGTCTCAGAGTTTAGGCAAACCACGGATGAAGAAGACATAAAAGAACACTAGTGCACCCAACCATCCCATACTCCAGTCCTGGAGAAGGGTCAAGAAATATTTGTTGTAATTAAGTGTCGCCATGTTCCATTGACTCGTAGGCCCTATTTTGCTACAGGCAAGAAAACAAAAAAACTAAAAGTAGATTAACTAGCAGCAATACATAGAATGTAGGGAAGTCTTAACATAGGTGTTACAAGCCACTTTGTCACATATTTTCAATAGGCTTACGAACCGGATCAATCAACATCATGGAACAATTTTTTATAATCCCTTCACAAGGCCCTAAGCATCACTTCTCAAAATATTCTAAGTTTCTAGGATAATTACCTCAAAAACATTGTTTTTTATCCCTAGTGTACCTTTCCTGTTAATCCACCTGTGTTCAACGCATGTTGTATACTTGTTAGCTAGCATTGGTTAGCACTTGTTTCTCCCTTCTATAGATACACTTATGCTAGAAATTCGGGAAAAATAAAAAAATATTTCCAAAGCTTCCTATTCCAGAAGCTTCCAAGGTAGTTTTAACTATTTACCATGGATAGAGAGCTAAAATTCCTATCTAATCCTATCTTGGAGACCTTATCTCTTATCCCTTGAGATCATCCTCCCCTCTTAAGTGGATCTCAAGCCTAGATTGGTAATTGGATAAGAATTCCTAAACTACCACACTCCTCTTATAAATTTACTACCTCCCATAAGGTCTGGGTTGGCTTTTGGAGATTGATAGTGCCCTCATGCTGCTGCTTTGAGCCTAAAGGAGTCACCATATTCGTTCATCAGGGTTGATGTTGAGGTGTGCTTTGTGACAAGGAAGGACAAGTCAACTTGAAGAGACATCTACAAAGTCAACTTCTATTTATGGTTGTAAACTCTCTCCTATATTTGTTAATACAAAAAGTATATTATTTTCCTATATTTGTTGTGTTATGTTTTCACTCATATATTTCAATGCCATGTTGATTCATTGAATATAGATTTTAGATTATGCTACGTGGATTGTGGTTTCTTTGCTTGTTTTAGTCGTGTGTGTAGGTTCTAATTATAACACTTGGAGCTAGAATTGGAGCTTACAAGCAAGGAGGAAAGGAAGACTTGCTTTAGATTCCAGGTAGGCTTATTTCCCATTTCCTAGTTTCTCTAAGGAAAACTTGAATCTTTTTGTCGTTTATTGTTCTAGATTAGGCCACTAGATCTAGGGAATTCACCTTTGTCCAGAGCCATGAAAATTTTGTATAACAATTTGGCGACCATACTGGGGATTGATTCTTCCCTTAGTGGTTTCCTTGATCTAACATATTTTTCACCTTTTAAAGCGACCTTGATTGACTAACTCAAACATTGATTGACCTTAGGAAAATGTTTTTTTGAGCTAGGTTGGGTTTCTTGTGTTGTGTTTTGACCAAAACTGCCTCAGTGCACTCCCTGTTCTGATAGAGAGTGCTTCAATGTACCTGTTCCTTCTCTGTACCTGCGTTGCAATGCATTGGTTTCTATTCTGCACTGCGCTTATCCTGTAGGATGGAAAAAATTTCATTCCTTGGCCTTGATCCTCATTCTTCTTGAGTTCATAACGTTTTCTTTGTGTCTTTGAGTTTGTCTTTACCTCTGAAAAGCCATCAATGTTTGTTTTTGGTTTTATTAGCCTTTGATAAGAATTTCTTTGGTTTTTTTCTTTTTCTTATCAATTAGGTCTTTGGTGGATTTTTTGCTTGATCATTGATTGGCTTGGAGAATTTGATATTATAGTAATATTATGTGTGATTTATTTCATCAGTGGTCTTGCCGCATCTTAGTTTTTTCATTGCATTTGCGAACTAAGAGGAAAGAAAAGAAAAATATCATCATTTTTCATATTTTGCATTGCATTTAGGGTTTTGAATGAAATTAGAAAATTGGAGCAGTTGCATTTGAAATTTTTTGATTAGGAAGTGTTGTTTTCTGCATTTTTGTTTGAATCTCTTCCTTCTCATAGTTATTTTTTCATCGAAAAGTAAAGAGTTCATATTATCATGCTAGATTTTATTGTAGGGAATTCAGGTGAACTCGTGGTGAGCCTTGAAACTGAAATCTAATTCAAGATAAAATTTAAAATTTATTGAATCAATCTTAAGGAGCATTTGAAACATTAACACAAACATCTAGAGGTCTAGGTTAGAGACGTGTTTCTACGTATTTAAATGTAGGAGTTGTCATTTTTTGTCAGTGTTACATTCCTAGGGTGATATCTCGTTCCACGTACGTAAGTGTGTCATATCATTCTCCACGTTCCTTTGGGTATATTGAATGGTGCTCCACACATGATAAGTATATGGTAATGCTCTCATTGAAAAATTACGCATTAGACAACACTACTACGGACTGCACTTCCACATGCCTCTGGGTATATTTTGGAAGTCCCCACTAGGTTTCTATCCCACCTTAGGTAACTGAGTTTTGTACACTGTGATACACCAAACACAACATTCAGGGAGATTGTCTACCCGTACATAAATCCTTGGTTTTCCAAGGTGGTATATTGCAGTTCATAGTTGCTTGGTAAACCCTTTTTCCTAGTTACCCCTTTTTGATTTATTTTTTGTTGTTAATTTCTAAAATTTACTAAATCATCGTGAAAGAACAACCCCATCAAACCCTTTTATTGTGTGGGATGAAAAGATTGCCTCCTTTACCTCCCGAGGAAACACCCGGATGTCGTCAAAAGAACAAAAAAACCCAAACTAGCAAAACTAGTGCTTTGGAAGCATCCACTTCTGGTGCTACATCTAAAGTGAATCAACCAAAATCTTCTCTTCCTATAAGCATTGAGCTCGATATCACATCTTTAACGGTTGGTCCAACATAGTTGAAACCAAAAACCTTGAGACTTTACTACCTGAGGTCATTGAACCTGAATTTTTGGATTCAGAAACATTACATCCTGAGGTTATACAACCTGAGGAGCCTCAGTTAACTCAACCTATTACTTCAAGGCCTTCTCTTTCTCTTCCTCTGCCTTCAACCAAACCACAACAACCTGTATATCTCGGTCCTGACGGTGAACAACTTCCACCTAGTATTTTGAGTATTGAGGATATTCCTCAAGAAGAGTCTCGACCCTCCTCTCCTATCCATTTAAGAGGGACTCATCTTTATCAAGCCCATCCTTTTCCTACTCCTCATACTCAAATACCATCTCCTTCACCCAATACCCTTGGTTTCAGCCCACCATTGAGTTGCCCTCTGTCAAATTCTTTGGGAATTTTAACCATGACTGAGTCAACAATGGTTTCTCAACCTATATCTGCTATAATAAGTGAGTCAATCAAAGTTACATGTATCTCCATGTTTGTGACTTCACTAGAAATACGTTTGTATGGTGGTCCATCTATGCCACTTGGTTATCAATCCTTATCTAGAACCTTATTTGGCACAATGACTACTCCATGAACTTCTACTTCTCCATCCTCATCTAGAATACCATTTGGAGCTCCTGTAATGAGTGCCTCACAACCTGTTGCATCCATTGTGCCCCAACCATATTTGGAGCAACAATATGGTCCACATGTTAGTGGAATGGGACATTTACAACAACCTCCTCCACCTTATACCGGGTACCCTCCTCCTGGGGGGAAGTTACCTCCATATACTCACTATCCCCCACCAAGGGGGCAATCTGTTGATGAAATGTACCCATTTCTAAATCAAATGCAACAAGTTGGTTCTCATACCTATTCAAGTCAACATCCTATTGGTCCTCCCTTTCCAGGAATGGTTGTCGATCCTTGGCACCCTACGTTTCCTGTACAACCTAGTTTGACCTTAACTCAATTACTGACTTCTCAACCTGTTCCAACTACACCTCAAGTTCCTACTTGTCAACCTATACCTCAATCTGCCCCAAGTTGTATCTCAAGTAAGTTAACCTACCTAGGATGCATCTCAAATGCAACCTGTTCCACCAGTATCTAGTATGTCTCAAATCCCAGCTACCTAACATATTTAGGTTACCTCACAAAATCCACCACTTGGTCGGTCCACACATCAAATGCAGGTACAAAAACCTATATATGGCATTACATAGGCATAAAATAGTCAACCTACTGTAGGGACGTTACAAAATCCTTATGGACAATCGTACCAAGGTATCTCGCAAGTGCCTGTTGGTCAAAATCCTATGCAACAAATGCCTTATCAAGGTCAACAACTTCAAACACAACCATTCCAATCTTATCAAGGTTATACTTATCTTGGACAACTTGGTTATACATATCCTGGTTATCAAAATCCTCCATATCCGGGAATGAAAATACTTGTGGCCCAGCCTATTCCATCATACCCAAGGTATCCTCCACCACAGGTTAACCTTCCTCCTCAAGGTCAACCTTCCCAAGAAGAATTTAATAGGAAGTTGTCATTTTTTGAAACTCTTGAGCTTCTAGATCTAACCTGGTTTACAAATGATCTCATTTATCATGCTCCTTGGTGGATGGTCATTCCTACGAAGTTACAAAGTGACATTCCCAAATTTAATGGCAATCATGGAGAAGACCCATGTACCCATGTTATGACATATTATTTATGGTGTTCATTGAACTCATTAATTGATGATTCTATACAGTTAAGACTTTTCGAGAGAACTCTCACTAGTATGGTAGCTAAGTGGTATATCAAATTGCCACGATCTTCTTTCAACAACTTTAGTGCCTTAGTAAATACATTTATAACTCACTTTCAATTTCCTATTCGTTACAAACCAGAACCAAAATTTTGATCTCTTTCAAACAATTTAACTCCACCCATATATTATATCATATTCATGAGTGGAGACGCCAATAACGATTGGTTAAAAATTATGTTCCTAATCAATTATTGGTTGAATGGTTCACTAAATTGTTGTTATCACCAATAACTGAAGTTGTTTCTAAAGGCAGAGTCGTAACTAAAGAGCAAGTAATTGTTCGTGCCCAATATCTTGATCTCGTTTATACACAAACCGACACGCTCTATGATAAAACACCCAATGCTCTAAGACCTCAACACACTGTTCCAACACCTCCTATTAAAGAATTTGATGTCGTTGATGGTGTGATTGGTTATGCTAGCGAGCAAATAATGAATAAACTATCTGGTTCATCTCCTGTTGCGGCTACTCAAAACCCCTCCTTTGTTACTTCTGTGACTAATTATGATATTAATGTCATTCAATCTATGAAAGGAAAATTGCAGCAACCCAGAAGTAAAGGAAGAGGAAAAGGAAAGAAGAAGAAATACAATTCTTTGCAGGATAAACAGAATAACCAGTCTCCTAACAATAAATGGAAACCTCGTTATCCTTGCTTAATCTATAATGATGAACATTTTACTTGGGATTGTCCACATTAGGCTGAAGTTAATCAATTCCTCAAGTTGTCATCTGTCGCGCCTGCTATGTTAACCGATCCCTTCCATAATTAGGAGACAAACATGGTTTCACAGAACTAGCTTCCTCTTCCTCAGTTATGATGATATCTTCCACCAAACTGAAAAATGAAATCATGGTGGCTACGAGAAATAAAGACTACAATAATATGAATCCCTCGGCTAGTAAGGCTCTTGATCAACCTACCAGTTCTGCCTCATCTACTTCAGATCCTTCTCCAAATTTGGTTCCCACTAAATTAACTATTCAACCCTCCAAGGGCGTTAAGCACAAATCTGCATTCAATTCACATGCAAGAGCTATGCAGAATTATAATATAGTCGAAGACTTAGCTGAAGCCCCTTCTACTATGTCAACTCTCGAGGTTTTGTAGAATTTTCCTACCCTGAAGAGATGTTTACTTTCCGCAAATGGAGGCATTGATCCTTCAGATTTGAATCTTATGGTCTTTGATCATGAGAATCATACACCCAAACTTCCAGCAAACTGGAATTTATGATCCAGGTTGTTGTTCAAAGTAAGACTATCCATCGAACAATTATGGACGAAAGTGCTTCAACCTGTATCATGTCACTTTCCTATTGGAAGGCTATTGGTTCTCCTTCACTTAATTAGTCACCAACTACTCTCAAAGCCATTGATGGAAGATGCTTCAAGACTTACGAAATTTTTAATAAGTTGCAACTAGAGTTAGATGGCAAAACAGTGTCAGTAGAAGTCGAAGTTATAGACGGACCTTTGGATTATAACCTTTTACTTGGATGCACATGGATTTATTCCATGACTGCTATTGTTTCGACCTACTTTAGAATGATTTATTTCCCTCACCAAGGGGCATCGTGGCTATCACACTTACCTTTTTTTCCAATAATTATCAGACTACTGGAAGCATCACTATTCTGGGAAAATCCCCACCACCTTACCAACATGTCGGAGTAGGATTGCTTAAAGATTCTTCTTCAATGGCAAAATTTTTCCCTTGCTCCTCCCGATATTCCTAATCTGGTTGCCTTCATCAATGTGATTTCTTCTAGTACTATTCCAATCGATCCTTGGATAGTACCAGATGCCTCTAATGTTGATACATTTGGTGACTACATGCTGCTTAGCCCTGTTGAGATCGAATATGAAGCTATCTATTCAGCCTGTTCGACACATTCTGCTTTCTCCTCCTCGATAGATTGGGTCAATCATTCCTGATATTATGGTTCATCTTCTGATCCTTTCTCGAGTACATTCTCTACTAATGAAAGCATCATGGAAATCATGATGTCAGATGATGCGCCGTGGGATGATAATCATCATCGTTCCTCCTTACCTGAGACCTATGAGGATAATCTTGGAGATATTTATTCATCCAATATCGTTGATATATCTACGAATTCCCTATCTATGTATGACATCAATTCAGAGAAGAATTTATCAAATATTGAAGAGCACGTTCCTCTTGATATTTCGATTAAACATGAAATTATCGAGAATGTACATATTGGTACATCTTGTTTTGTCTGTTAATCAAGGTTGTCATTGATGTCAATATGGTATTGATAGAGATGACAAATATTCTTGTCAATACCTCATGCTAAGGATGTTATTAATAAAATGCTAAGAGCACATGTCATTAATGAAGATGTCATGCCACTTAGGAAAAATTCTTGTCTTAGATACCTATTGATAGACGTACTTACCCTTGATGGATACTGCACTATTGAAGGACTATACATGAATGGCCACACTTGATGATGTCATACGTGATGGAACTTGATGAAGGTCTTGATGACATGGTTGGAGACTATATGATGACATAGAGGACCATTTGATGACATGGACAATGATTGGAGACATGACATGAAGGATTTGGAGATCACTTGATGGCATATGATGACATTGTTGGAAGATCTCATTTAATGATATGGATGGTGGTTGGAAGACTGCCTTGAAGCGCTCTTGATGAAAAGGATGGAAGCTACATATGACATGACATGGATGTTACACTATCATGATAACATGGATAATATTGATGACACACTATGATGAAGAATGTGGAGTCATAACAATGAAGAAGCCCTAATAACCTTGCTGTCCTAATCACGTCCTGCACTAACAATTTCAATAACAATCACAAAGAAAAAATATTTTGGACACCTTGGAGGCATCCTTTCAAAATGGATCCTAGACCATCTTAAAGAGGATTTTTTCCTCTTTCTAATGAGCCTTTACCTTGCCCGAAACTCCCAGTAGTTGATGGGATAATGAATTTTTAAGGTAAAAAATATGAAATTGCAGGCTAGGCGACTACACTTGTCATCCAGGTTGGCCCACTTTATGAAGACGTGTCCCTTCACTTTTATTGCCAAAAAACCACTATATATACAGTGATCGAACTTCATTCTCAATCATCCTTCACGGCCAGAATCATAGGAATAATAGGAACTCATGAAAAAAGGAGAAGGAGCACAAAAGTTGAAGGAAATAGGACAACGATTCTTTGTTTTGGCTCTGAATCTATAGGACAACGTGGACAATGGCATACTTTGATTGTGGTTGGTGCAACAACCTTCTTTCAGCAGCTTGGTTTGGTGCAGCATACGTTTTCAGTGACTTGGATTGTAAAATGTTGACACAGAAAGCTCCTTCAATGGTTCAGATGCATTGCTAATGTGTCATCAGATTACTTGCTCCCATCAGTACTAAAACAATATAGCTCAGATCCCTGTCTAGTAGACCTTTCTCCTCAGAATGTGGTGGATTCTCTTCTTTGATCAAACATTGACATATCTTGACTATAATCGGTGCAACAACCTCTCTCTAGTGATCCGGATTGGTACAACAACCTCATTTAGAAGCTCAGATCCTTTGTTTCATCTGAAAATCTAGACAGTAAGCGGTATTATAGGATAGTGGCTTAGAATTGATGCTGGAACCTCTTCTTCAGTGGCTTGTAGTTTTTCATGTGATTGTGTTATCATCACTAGGTTAAACCTTGTAGTTCGGATCTCCCTTGAATGCAGTCACAACACAATATTGTCTCCTTTGACTGTGACTGTGGTATAATACCTTAAAAAGTGTATTGGATAGTGAAGATTTCAGTGTGATGAATAATCGAGACAATGGCTTGAATTGTTCATTAATCAAAGCAACAATGAAGTTTAGTGGCTTAAGTGAAGTCAAGAACATGTCAAGCACAAATCAGTGTTCGAACATAAGAAGAAGTTGAACAATGCTTTGGCTTTGAAGACATTCCTTGTATATCATGAAGATTAGGTTCTGGAGTAGACCTAGTGAAACATAGTAAAGGATCTTATAGACATTTTGGAGTACATTGAAGACATCTTGAAGATTGTGGAGAAATACCTTGTTGGGCCTTTGTGAGAAGATATTGAAAAATTCCTTGAAGAGGCTTAGAGCAGGTGCAGAACTAGGGTTGCTCATTGAAGTCACATTGAAGATTTGTGGAGATCATTGGAGACCATGATATCATCATGAGGTGATTTGGAGATTCTTGTTTTTGGTACCATGAAGAACATCGGAGACACCTTCATGTGAAGAACAAGGTTGTAATTGATGATGTGATGGGGAGACTAAGGGAAGGCATAGATGAAGGTTGACAGGGCTCGTTGAAGAAGATATTTGGAGTCGTGAAGTATAACCAAATATATCTTAACGAAATAAAGCAAGGGTTGGAGCCCAAGAGGTTGGAGCCTAAAAAAGACAAGGTTGGTGCCTTGGAGGATAGGATTAGAGCCCTAGAGGATTCGAGTCCTCGAGAAACAAGGTCAGAGCTTGAACTAGATATAGGGCCAGAGCCCTTGAGGTTGGTGCCTCCAAATTGACAAGGTTGGAGCCTTGGAAGTCCAAGTCGGTGCCGGGCAAATACAGGTTGGAGCTTGGGAGAATTAAGATCGTTGTCTTCATCTAGGGTTGGAGCCCTTCATATATTTTACTTGATTTATTGTAAAGAAGAAATTAATAAAAGCATTTATTCTTATTGTTCATTTTGTGTTCTAAATATAAGTGATCTAACTAGTAAAAGTAACAATTGAAAAGAAATACCGATTCACCCCCCCTTAGTATTTCCAACAATTGGGATTAGAGACAGTACCTTCACTCAAAGCCTGATAGCTTGAAGGTTGATCCTTAGAACACAAATGGAAAAGCCAAGGAAGAAAGCCTCCAATCCTCCTAAAGATGTCTCTTCCTCAATCATGAAAACTGAAGGCAATCAAATTGGGAAGGTTCTATTGTTCAATGGAAACTTTGATGTATGGAAGGTAAGAATGAGAAATTTCTTAATGTCTCAAGGCGTTGGAGTATGGGAATCAGTGATTACTGGTAGCATGATGGATGATGAATACAGGAGTACAATACAAGAGCAATGAAGAAAATTTTGAATGGGATACCAAATTCTATAAAGGCCAATTTGGAAAAATGTTCATCAGTAAAAGATATATGGGACAAACTTCATGAACTTCACTCAAAAGGAGAATTAATCATGACTTCTAGTTAAGAAGATGATGGAAATCAAGAAGGAAATCTAGAACCCATCAAGGAAGTTGAAAATAAGAATGATGACATCAAGGCCAAAGAAGACCTAGAAGAAGAAGAAAGCAAAGAAGACTTTGAAGAAGATCTCCTGACTAAAATTATAGCTGCCATGGAAGAGATTAACAGTTTGAAAAAGGAAAATGAGGAACTTAAGAAGAAAGCGCAAGATGGTGACCAAGACAAGAAAAGGAAGGAAGTTTACCTTTTCAAGCTTCAAGTACAAGAAAGAGATGAGGAGCTCACCAAACTTAAGGAGGAATTTCATAAAAAAAAAGAAATCATCTTGAAGAAGTCATATCCATGACAAATAAATTGGATAAGGCAAAGAAAAGGGAAGAAACTTTGTCAAGCCACCTTGAACAAAGACTCAAGATTTTAAACAAACTTGAAGCAGAGATTGGTCAATACAAGGAAGAGGTCTCCTCCCTTAGATCTCAACTAGAAGAAGCAAGGAAACAAGCACAAGGAGTTGAGAAGGTGATGGAAGCTTTGGCATTCATAGAAGGACAAGTTGATGAAGCAGAAAAGGAGAGAAACACCATGACATGCCAACTAGAAGAAAAGGATGATGACATCACCAAGTTAAGATAAAAAATCACTTCTCTTAAGGCCCAATCATGTGAAGCAACCAAGATGAAGGAAGAAATGGAGATCATACTATCAAAGAAGGATGAAGAATGCAAGAAAATGAAGGAAGAAATTGTCTTTCTTAAAAAGGAAGTTGACTTGCTGAATAAGAACTTGAAAAGTTCTCAAACCCTAGATGACATCCTAAGTCATCAAAGGTCTCCCCTTGATAAATCAGGTCCTGGCTATGCAAGCAAATCCTCAAGCAAGAATGATGCAAATCCTAATGCTTCAAACAACAAGGATGTGAGGAAGCTTGGAAGAAATGTTGATGCTCACAGTTCCAACAAAGGCAAGGAGAAGAGTCAATACAACTATGGAACAAATCCTACTCCAAGGAGACTTGTAAATGGTGTCAAGAATACAAAAGGAAATGAATATCATCAAATAATCTCAAGGAAAAAAGACTTCAGAAGTACATCAAGGAAATCTTCATCCCAGGTACCAAAGTAAATTTCTTGATTATTGTTATTCTTGTACAAATTTTGGGCGCATGGAAAAATATTGTAGGGCATATCACAAAGACAAATATAATGGTCCTTGTCAATCTCCTAGAAGCAATTTTGAAAGAAGAATTCATGATTACTCATTCATAAACAAGATGGAGTGCTTCAATTTCCATAACATTGGACATAGGCACGTGATTGTAACTTGACCTGAGTCCCTAGAAAAGCTAGAATCATGACAACCAAGCTAGAAAATAAAGTTACACAAATATGGAGAAAGAAGCAAATTGGATCTGAAAGTCTCTTAGACACTCTAGTCAACAGCACATGTTGTTTATTTGACGAAGACATCAGGATGTGATATCCCAAGTGTTTGATGATGAGACTCTGCCAAAAGGAAGACCATGCATATAGTTAGGGGGAGCTTGTGATCATTCTTGCAGAAGCTATCTGTGAAAGGGCACTATGAAACCTTTGATGAGTCACACATGGAAAATATTGAAAGATCATCTCCATTGAAGAACATGATCCTTTACTCACTCGATGGACCATTGTTGAATATGTTTTCCACTTGATCACAAGGAAAAAATATTTCTTGTCTTGAGCAAAAAGAAGAGCTAAAGGAGTTTATGCAGGTAGGGGGAATTGGTTGATCATATGAAGAAATGAAAACATCATCTAACTCATCCATTTCCGTGAAAGCATGCAAAGGCTTAGGGGAAGAAATTCCATTAAAGAGAGGCACAATGACAAAGGGAGTTGCAAAGAGAAACATTAAATAAGGGCACCATGACAGGGGGAGGAACATACCTATGAAGAACTATTATTGATGAAGAAAATACGATGAAGAGAACCAGCTTGTTAGGGTGAGTACTTGGGCACCCCATTTTCCATTGATGTCAAAGGGGGAGAGAATGTTGGAAGGGAAAAAATGTTGCCATCAATGACAAAGGGGGAGATTGTTAATCAAGGTTGTCATTGATGTCAATATGGTATTGATTGAGATGACAAATATTCTTGTCAATACCTCATGCTAAGGATGTTATTAATAAAAATGATAAGAGAACATCCCACTAATGAAGATGTCATGCCAATTAGGAAAAATTCTTGTCTTACATACATATTGATAAATGTCCTTACTGTTGATGGATACTGCACTATTGAAGGACTATACATGAATGAACACACTTGATGATGTCATACGTGATGGCACTTGATGAAGGTCTTGATGACATTGTTGGAAAATCTCATTTAATGATATGGATGGTGGTTGGAAGATTGCCTTTAAGCACTCTTGATGAAAATGATGGAAGCTACATATGACATGACATGGATGTTACACTATCATTATAACATGGATAATATTGATGATACACTATGATGAAGAATGTGGAGTCATAACAATGAAGAAGCCCTAATGACCTTGTTGTCCTAATCACCTCCTGCACTAAAAATTTAAAGAACAGTCACAAACAAAAATTATTTTGGACACCTTGGAGGCATCCTTTAAAAATGGATCTTATACCATCTTAAAGAGGATTGTTTCCTATTTCTAATGAACCTTTACTTGCCCTGAAACTCCCATAGGTTGATGAGATAATGAATTTTTAAGGTAAAAAATATGAAATTCTAGGCTAGCCGACCTACACTTGTCATCCGTGTTAGCTCACTTTATGAAGGCGTGTCCCTTCACTTTTATTGGAAAAAAAACCACTATAAATACAGTGATCTGACTTCATTCTCAATCATCCTTTTTAGCCAGAATCATAGGAATAATAGGAACTTGCGAAAAAAGGAGAAGGTGCACGAAAGTTGAAGGAAATAGGGCAATGATTCTCTATTTTGGGTTTGAATCTACAGGACAGTGTGGACAGTGGCATACTTTGACTGTGGTTGGTGCAACAACCTTATTTTAGCAGCTCAGTTTGGTGCAACATGATTTTTTAGTGACTCGGATTGTAAAATGTTGACACATCAAGATCCTTTAGTGGTTCAGATGCATTGCTGATTTGTCATCATATTACTTGCTCTAAACAATGCTGAAACAATATAGCTCAGGTCCTTGTGTAGTAGACCTTTCTCCTCAGATTATGGTGGATTCTCTTCTTTGATCAAATAGTGACATACCTTGACTGTAGTCGGTGCAACAACCTCTCTCTAGCGATCCAAATTGGTACAACAACCTCATTTAGAAGCTCATATCCTTTGTTTCATCTGAAAATATGGACAGTAAGCGGTATTCTAGGATAGTGGCTCAGAATTGATGCTGGAACCTCTTCTTCAGTGGATTGCAGTTTTTCATGTGACTGTATTATCATCACTAGCTTAAACCTTGCAGTTTAGATCTCCCTTGAAGGCAGTCACATCACATTATTGTCTCCTTTGACTATGACTGTGGTACAATACCTCAAACAGTGTATTGGATAGTGAAGATCTCAATGTGATGAATAATTGGGATAGTGGCTTGAATTGTTCATTGATCAAAGCAACAATGAAGTCTAGTGGCTCAAGTGAAGTCAAGCACAAACCATTGTTTGAACATAAGAAGAAGTTGAACAATGCTTTGGGTTTGAAGACATTCCTTGAAGATCGTGAAGATTAGGTTCTGGAGCAGACCTAGTGCAACATAGTAAAGGATCTTGAAGACATTTTGGAGTACCTTGAAGACATCTTGAATATTGTGGAGAAATGCCTTGTTAGGCCTTTGTGAGAAGATCTTGAAAAAACCCTTGAAGAGGCTTCGAAAAGGTGCAAAACTAGGGTTTCTCATTGAAGTCACACCAAATATTTGTGGAGATCATTGGAGACCATGATATCATCATGAGGTGACTTGGAGATTCTTATTTTGGGTACCATGAAGAACATTAGAGACATGTTCATGTAAAGAACAAGGTTGTTATTGATGATGTGATGTGGAGACTAAGGGAAGGCATAACTGAAGATTGATAGGGCTCGTTGAAGAAGACATTGGGAGCCGTGAAGTGTAACCAAATATATCTTAACAAAGTAAAGCAAGGGTTGGAGCCCAAGAGGTTGGAGCCTCAAAAAGAGAAGGCTGGTGCCTTAGAGGATAGGGTTGGAGCCCTAGAGGATCGAAGTCCTCAAGAAACTAGGTCAGAGCTTGAACTAGATATAGGATTGGAGCCCTTGAGGTTGGTGCCTCAAAATTGACAAGGTTGGAGCCTTGGAAGTCCAAGTCGGTGCTTGGAAAATATAGGCTGGAGCTTAGGAGATTGAAGATTAGTGTCTTCATCTAGGGTTAAAGCCCTACATATATTGTACTTGATTTATTGTAAAGAAGAAATTAATAAAAGCATTTATTCTTTTCGTTCATTTTGTGTTCTAAATATAAGTGATCTAACTGGTAAAAGTAACAATTGAAAAGAAATACTGATACCCCCCCCACCCCCCCCAGTATTTCTAACATTCTCGATGAGGTCAATATCTATAAAGCCCTTTTCCAATAATTTCGATATGTTTTTTCTTAGTCATATGAAGAGATGCCACGTATTGATCCCAATATCATTGTACATGAACTCAAAACGTATCCAGATGCTAAGCCCATTTAACAATGCTTGCGTCCGGTTCATCTTAAGAAAACAACTGCTATTAAAGAGGAGGTTGAAAAACTTACGCGTGATGGTTTCATTTACCTAGTTCCTCTTAGTGATTGGGTCTCGAACATTGTTCCTATCATGAAAAAACAAGGCACGATTCATTTTTGTGTCGATTATAAAGATATCAACAATGCTTGGCCTAAGGATAATTATCCTACTTCATTTATCGACCAGATTGTAGATAATTGTGCCAAGAGTGAAGTTTTTTCGTTTATGGATGGTTTTTCTGGCTACAACAAAATAAACATTCTCCCAAAGGACTAACATAAAACTACATTTATTTATCCATGGGGCACATTTGCCTATCGTAAGCTCCCTTTTGGTTTGAAAAATGCTGGTGCAACTTTCTAGAGGGCTATGAATCGTGTCTTCCATTATATTAAGTACATTGTAAAAACATATTTAAATGACTTAATTTCCAATTAAAAACATCACGAGGAGCATCTGATGCATCTTAGGGCCATTTTATTAGGTTTTTTACACTATAACATCAGGTTAATTCGACACGAATGTGTGATTTGTGTCCAATCCGGTAGACTTATCGACTTCATTGTGTCAAAACAAGGATTTCGTATTGATCCGCTTAAAGTACAGGTGATCATCAATCTGCTTGCTCCTTCCTCGCTTGTTCAGTTACAATGCCTCCAAGGGAAGGCTAACTTTCTATGAAGATGTTTTCCCAACTATGATGAATTGACCAAAGGATTTAATTGATTCTTGAAGAAAGGGTTTCCCTTCCATTGGGAAGATATTGCCCAAAAGGTGTTTGATGTTTTGGAATGTGTTCTGGTTCAAGCATCATTGTTATATACCCTCGATTATCAATGTGATTATTTCCTGTCACTCATTGTTGTTGTTACTACCATTGTTATGGCATTGGTTCAAGAAGATGATGCTGGGAATGAACATCCCATTTATTATTTGAGTCGAAATTTGAATGACACCAAAATCAAATATACTCAAGTTGAAAAGTTAGTTTTGGCAGTTGTTCAAGTTGTCCAAAGGTTTTTCCACTAAATTCTACTTCGGAAGACTATGGCAGTTTCTGATTACAACCCCATGACGTATTTTCTGTCATGAAAATTTTTGGGGGGAAAGTACTCTAAATGGACTATTATTCTCTAGGAGTTTGATTTGGTATTCATCAAATCCAAATCTGATAAATCCCTAGTCTTTGTCGAACTGATCTACAACCTTCCCTCATCCAAAAATGAGTCTACATCTAACGATTCTATTCTTGATGATTCGTTGTTTCTAATAGATTCATCTAATATTTGGTATGGAGATATTATCATATATCTCTAGACCCAGACTTTATGGCCCAATACCTCTCGCTATTATCAACAACGTATTTGATACTAGGCTAAAAATTACATTATAATTGGTGACACACTTTATCGTCGTGATATCAATACCATCTTCGGACGATGCATCACTTACGAGGAGGCCGAGCAAGCTCTGAATGAATTCCATGTTGACGCATGTGGTTGACATATTTCTGGTTATGCCACCACCCAAAATATTTTGTGTGCTGGTTACTTTTGGCCAACTATGTTTCAATATTACATCATTGCAGTCCAAAAGTGTCATGCTTTCCCGATCTATGATTGTAAAACCCATGCTCCACTTACTCCTCTACATCATGTTATTACCGTCGAACCTTTTGCAAAATGGGGCATTTAATTTATGACATGTAACCCTCACCCAGTCGGGGGGATGGCTACATCATTGTGGTGGTAGATTATTTTACCAAATGGGCCAAAGAGATGCCTACATATAATAACATCAACGAAACAATTGCCCTTTTTCTTTTTAATCATGTCATTACTAGGTTTGGTGTACCACAAGCCATTGTTATAAACCATGGGAAACATTTTTGAAATCAAATGATGTTTGAGCTTACTGCCAAGTTGGTCCTTCAACATGATATATCAACTCCTTATTACCCACTTGAAAATGGGCAAGTAGAAGCTATTAAAAAAGTTTTGAAAATAATGCTACACCGCATGATAGGGATCCACAAATTGGATTGACACCTCATCATTTATGCAGATATGTGGGCATATCGAACCTCTGTCCGGACTGCCACTAGATTCACGCTTTTTTAATTGGTGTATCGTCTAGAGGTAATCCTTCCTATCGAATGCAAGATTCCATCTTTGAAGCTTGTTGTTGAACTCCTCCCCGCAACTTCCGCGTAAGAAGAGAGTCTATTGCATTTAGCCCGTTTAGATTAAACCCGACGTGGTGTCGCAATGGCCAATGAGGCCCATAATAAATTCATCAAAGAACAATATGAGAAGGGTGTTATACCTTGTGCCTTCTAGGAAGGTGATCTAGTACTTATGTACGATCAAGAAGCCGATAAGTTAGGAGTTAGGAAGTTTGAACCAATTTGGTTAGGCTTGTACATAGTTATACGTGTTCCTGCAAGAGGGGCTTACAAGCTCTTTGATTTTGATGGAATCCCCTTAGTGCATCCCAGGAATGGATGGCACCTCAAAAAATATTATGCTTAGATCATCTTTGTGTAGTCACTATGTACATAGTGTATAGGTGTGTTAGTGTGTTTGCAATGCGTTTTCCTTTGAATTTTCTTGTTGTCTCTATTAATCTTGGATTACATTTTATTTGTAGATATTTCCGTCCCTTTCACCATATGTTAGTTATGTTGATGGCACTAGTCGTAGCACTCAGAATCTTTCCTCCGCAAGGTGAGCTATTTATGCTCTGAATGGTGAGTTAGTGAGCTTACAAGGGATTTGTATCAGTCGCTTTACCAATAAAATCGTTGAATATAACACAGTCATTGAATTTTTTTTTGACGCTATTTCATGTGGAATTCGCCATTTGATCATTAGAGTTGATTCACAACTCGTAGTACAACATATGAATAACGTTTACTTAGTCTGAAGTCCAACTATGCCTCGCATGTTTTTAAGGGTTCACCTTCTAGAAAGAAATTGTGATCATATTTAGTATCAACACATTCCTAGAAGTCTAAATACATTAACTGATGCATTGACAAATTATGTTTTAGATAGATATTTGGAGCATATGTAAACATTTCAATTCACATCACATATTGAATAAGAATAGAGTAAATAGGAAACATCGATTGATATATATATATATATATATATATAGATATATATATATATATATATCTATATAAGGTTGGTTTTACAAAAACTTCGCCCGAGACACATATGGCCACACAAAATATCACATCAAAATATAATCAAAATATGGCTCTATGGCCTCCTAGTCGACTATTACTGGTGGTGATCACGGTAACAAACAACCGCACGGGAAACTTTGCACAACAAATGACTAATGCGGTATGACACTTCAATGGTGTACTATTGCAGTCTCATAGGGATCTGATTGACCTTGGTTTCTAGTATGCTATGGGTCAATCCCTCAACGTGACGCTTGAAATCTACAAGGGTCTTAGTTATGTTGAGATCTTGCATATCCTCCTCCGCTTCTGCAGCTACTTTGTTGAGAAATCTAGGGCATTCAAAGTTAACAATTTCTTTGCTTGATAATGGATTGTGATACACTTTTACTTCTTAGCTTATAATATTTTATTCATTATGTTATTATTGTGTTCTCTTCATCAAGACAGTTACCAATATTCACAATAAAAGAAAAGTGACACAGTATGTAGGCTTCTCAGCCAGGGCCAAAACCACTCACCTCTTTAGAGGAAAACCTAATCAAAAATCTTCTTCTAGATCTTCAATTGATAAGTACCAAAACCATGACACAGACCCTTGACTCTAGTATCCTCCCAAGAACCTTGTCACTAACCTTAATGTTCTTTCCCCCTTCCTTGCCTTTCTTATTGATCTTGAACTGCTCTCCTTGGCTCCTAGAGAAACTCGCTCTCTATCCTTCACGCTGCCTTTTCTTGACTTCCTCGAGAGAATCTCGGTCTCTAGGTCTTCAACGGTCTCCTATAGAGAAACTCGGTCTCTAGATTTCTATATCGGCCTCTGAGAAGAATCATTCCCTTTGTTGCCCCAGAAGAAACCCTTCTTCGCACTGCCCTAAAAGAAACTCCTTCGTTTCCTTATCTTCGCACTGCCCTAAAAGAAACTCCTTCGTTTCCTTATCTTCACACTGCCCAGAAGAATCCTTATCTTCGCACTTCCAGAAGAAGCCTTATCTTCGCACTTCTAGAAGAAACAATTCATTTGTACTTCCCAAAAGAAAATCCTTCATATTTCCCAGAAGAATGTATCCTTCGTTATACCCAGAAGAAATATTTCTTGTCCTTCCTTCGCACTTCTCTTTGCAGCTCTTTCTTTGCACTTCTTCTTTACCCTTTCTTCGCACTTCTCTTTGACCGAAAGCTTGTCGAGTTACTTACTTCTAATGGAGGTTGAATGTGACTATTTATACACCTCCACACATATCCTTTAGGCTAACATGACTGTTGGAGGTTAGGCCAATTTCTTCTAGCATGTTCCTTCATCGTTGTAGGCCGACTTTAAGAGGATAGGCGACAAGTTCTGGGAAGATACTTTACATAGACAAGATTGTCATTTTACAAAGTGTAACATGACTTCATTACATGACAATGACTCTAACATTTTATGGTAGATGAAAAATACATCCCTAAAGACTCTCAATGGGAGTCTTGACTCAAATATAAAAACCATTGCTCATGAAACCCATAAAGCAAGTCAATATAATAACTTGCTTTTCTTCTTTACATCTCATTACATAAAACCATAATTACATATCATTATGAAGACCAAACCTAGTTACACTTTCAACATACTTGTGCTCTAATCTGTGCAAGTAGTGGTTCTCCACGTTGCTGGAGATAGGATGATCCGACTGGTCGAACAAATCCAACATTTGCATGTGAAATTAATAGTTAGTCTTGGATACATGAAAAATAACAAAAAAATTGTAAAAACTAAAAAAAAAAAAAACATTCAAAATGATTTTGTTTTGCCTATGTCACCACATTCCCGCCTTCAGGTAGCGCGAGCTCTGGGTCTCCTTGAAAGTCCACCCTAGCATATCGGTATTCATCGATCATGGTGAACTACATCCATAGCAATCAGAAGAAAACGAGAGTGAAACTCATGGAAGAAGGACCCACATGTTGAGACATGAGATCTACCCATCATCTCATGTGTGGAACCCTGGGATCCGGAAGCTCAAGCGCAATATGTTAAGGACGAAGTAGTGGAATCCTCTCCAAGGAAAATGATATCAATATGGAACCATATCAAAAATTCTTCAACCATCCATCCTTTTCTTTATTGAGTTGTTCCTTCAAGTTTGCTAACACCCTCACTCCAATTAAACACGGTTGGTTCTATGCATTCCAATGCATATTGCATTTGGGTCCTGCTAGCCAAATGTAGAGTAGCACTGCTAGCCAATCTAGCTATGATAAAGAGGGTTGTACCGAGTGGCATTCAAACCACATCCATTATCTCGATTTTCCCATGTTTTGTTGGTTGGGAATGAGACCTACAATGTGTAGCAATGTAATATTTATCAGTCTCACCGCCCCTTCTTGGGCCAGATAATGAGATATGAGCTCCTCTCCTAACCAAACCTGTCAAAAAATAAATATCCTCCACCTCTATGATAAGGGTATGTGCACTAAGCCTTAAACATTGTGCATAAATGTCACATGCTCTGAAAAGATACTCCAATGATTCCATCTGGGCTGTCATTCAATGAAGCCAAAAGAACTTGAGAAGTCCACAATTCTTAAAGATTGCATTATTTTTGGATCATTGACACCATCCATGTCATAGGACTCATGTTCTCTTTCTCTCCAAATCAAAGCCATTTTTTCTCTGATAGATATCTACAGCATAATGAGAAGAATATTTAGAACAAATCTCATGCAAAAATTTGTGAGAAATGTAAGTGAAAGTCATAAAACCCTTTTTTGAAACATGCCAAACACACTCCATCTTAAGAGGATGGAGTGCTACAACATTCATTCCCTTTCTTGGGAGGTGTATTGAAGTGTTCTTCCCAGATTTTATTTATTTGGCCCAACACACTTTTCGATATAGAGAGGGTGCACTAGAGCTAGGGCGCAAAATTAAAGCTGAAATACACTTAACACTCCAAAAGATTACATGAAATAAAAAATGGAAACCATGAAAAGAAAGACAAAGACAAGATCTCCTACCTGGAACTGACGACACTCAAAATGGTCCACCGGATTGGCCACAATCTTTTGCTGAAGTTTGGGGGAAAAACATTCAGAGATCACTCAACAAAGAGGTAAAATTAAAATGGTAAAAATGAATTTACTTTTTTCCTATTTATGGTCATTTTTATTATTATTTTATTATTTTGTACTAAATTTGACCTAATTTTACCACGTATCATGTATTTTTAATCTTTTGTGATGTTCTAAGTAGGATTAAAGTTGTTTGAAGGATTTAATGACATTTTTTGAGCGGAAAACAAATCATTTTGAAAAAGCAGCATACTTTTATTGCTTTTTTGGGCTCTACAAACTCACAAAAAAGGAACCCCTTGGATTTCTCTTTCAGTTCTTTTCAGACTCCCTAAAAATGAAAACATTGCCGAGCAATTTTCTTTTCAAACTCGTTAAAGTAAATGAAAAGACATCTACTCAATATAAGTTTAACCCTTTTCCAGACTGGGATAAACTATTTACAAAAAAGGAATACCTTAATTGAACATGGCTAAGAGGTTCTCCTGAGTATCATTTTCCGCCTTTTCGGACTCAAGAGACAATTTTATCAAAAGGAACCTTTGGAGTTTTCTTTTTCGCCTCTTTTTCAAACTCTTTAAACATGAAAAAGGAGCTAAGTTATACCTTCATTGGACTCGTTAAAGCATCAAACAATGTTGGACTCATCAAACATGACGGGACCAAACCACTCCTTCTTAGGGTTTGTTAAAAATACTTAGAGGGATTCATTCGAAGGATGAACTTATAGATCAAGCATATGTTATCCTCGTCAATCTTGTAAAAAATAAAGAGGTACTGACCAAAAATAGTTGGGGAAATTGGGCAAACAAGGTACTTAACCTATTAATGGCAGTGAGTCACTCTTGAACATGACACCCTTCCACTTCATCTCTGTGTTTGTTGGGTTGGGAAATATTCTTGCCCTTTTGGTTCATCATACCATGTTAAAAGCCTCCGCATTTGGTTTTGGGTCAATGCTGCTAATTCCATTAAGTGTCGTTGATATGTTCAAGAGAAGTCATTCAGTTGTTGTATGCTACAATGATCCTAAGCCTTCATTTACGTCTCTCATTCATGAACCAATTTTACATCACTATTCCATCTCAAATATTGATACTCGTTTTGTGTTGTTGATGAGGGATACATCGAGGCCCTCTTGTGACAGGTTACTTCCTATTGACATCAACTCATTTTCTAGGAATTTAAATTAAACTCCCTTTGGTACCTTGGAGCTTGCATACATCAATGATAAGTTTCCTCGCTTTCGACGACATGTCTTCATCATTGGCCTTCGACCAGAAGATTCTGTGTGGTGTGTTAGCCTCCTATTGCAATAGGTTTCATATTTCATGATTGACAGTGGAAGTGCCAAAAATGTTCATCTTTTCCATGCTGCAAAAGTTCCATTTTTGAAAGATTTCTCAATTAAGGGAAGGCCAAACAGCTTAATCTTGGCTTCCCTAGGTTTAAATTGCTTGTTTTAGAGATAGAGAATAAATGTCTGTCCAAACTGTTTAATCTTGGCAGATTGTTAGGTATGTAGAGAAATGAAGGAGCCCAACTGCTTAATCTGGGCCCTTGGAAGATATAAGGCTAGATTTAGATAGGAGGACAGCCAGAAGAAAAGTTGAAAAGCTGGGTTTGCTAGTTCAAGTGCACCCAAACAAAAAGAAGAGAAAATGCTAGGTAATTAGGCCGGGTAGGTAGTTTTGTGGTGGCAGAATGTGGAATTGTGATCCATTTTATGTTTTCAAGTGTTATATCCGTTGTGATCACAAGCATGAGGCAATTTTCCCTGGAGCAGCTCAAGCGAGGCATGTCTAACTTTCCCATTCTTACTTTCCCCAAATCATTCACTAACTTCCCCTAAAGAGGTCAAGATCTGCTTGATATCTCTTAAATTCATCATTTTTCATAACACTTGCCTAAGTAAAGATCTGCTTTACTTATGGATCTCATATTTCTTCTACAAGTCCTATTTCCCCTTTAGAGCCTAAGATTTCCATACTTAGCACTTTCTTCATCAATCCCATATTAACTTCTAATTCTATTTATATAGCTCCCTAGCTACTTCCCCATCCCTAATTGCTACAAAACTATATAAAATCCCAAAAATATTACATATCCCACCCTATAGCATTATAGCTATGTACATACAGTTCTGGGATATAATAGTCCACCTGGGACTATTATGAACCCATCCGTGTCATAACTCTGGGATTGGCCTAAACCTCTGGTAGGCTAATAACCTATATCCACCCCTTTACCCTTAAAACCCTACTATCCTACCTTTCACGCGCATAAAACCCCCACACTCCGCATTAACCAAGTTTTTTGACCCCCTCGGCGCTTTTTTATTTAAATATGCCGGGCGGATCCCATCCCTAAACCCCCTATCACCTCACCTTTACTGCCAGCCGTCCGATGGCCAGCACCCGAGATCAACGGTGGGCGGTTATTCCTGCGCCCCGATCTGCCGGAGGTTAACGTCCGGGGGATGGGCGGTTTCCCTGCCGTACCCCCGCCACGTGTCGGCCTCCCGGCGTGTTCGGAGGCCCCTTCCCCAATACCGCCTATGCTGAAAAGCGGTGCGGGGAAACCGGAAACCACTCCCCCGCCCCTGACATCAGCACCACATCCTTGTGACGTCATCAGCCTGCGTCCCCGCTACTATGCCACGTCATTGCCACTTCATCCGCCCGCATCCATGCCCTGCCACCGTGTCACCACCACGTCACCCTGCCGTACTGCCACGTCACCCTGCTGACGTCACCCTGCCACGTCACCACCGTACTGGGACCCACCGCTGACATCATGCTGACGTCATCACCAAAAAGGGCGCGAAGCGTGAAATCTGCAGCAAGGGATGCTCAGAATGAAAAACCGAGGAAGTTTTCGATGCGCACGCATCGCTAAGGAAAATTGACCAAAATGGAAGCCCTCTCATGGCTCAACTACCAATAGGCCCGAAATTCACAATTTGACAGGAATTTCTTCACGCAGGTTCAGAAAGGGGCGATTAGACCGTTTCAAAGAGTATCAGAGAACGGAGGAAGCCATGATCAAATCAAAGAGTATCAGATCAGCAATACCAAAGCAGGTGAACATTAAAGGCCCCAAGAAAAGTCAAAGAAGGCGGTGAAGCTCTCAAATCACAGTTAATGCAGAGCTGACTATTTGCTGTGTTATTAATGTTCTGAAGAGTGACTATGGAATTCTTGTGCTGCAACATGATTCAATAAGTGTTTCCTACCTCTATTTTCCATTGATATATGCTCATATCATACATATGTCACCATCTAAAATAGCAGGAAAAATGAAACCTTAGACTATGTTTAACTACACTCTATGATCAATTTCTGCTGTTTCTTTATGTTTTCATCTGAGTTGGCAATGAATATGAATTCCCTTTGGCTCATATTTCCCCTAATTCACCCATGTTTGACAGTTATCTAGGGATTCTTCACTGCTCCTAGATAGAGCTCATTCATCTTCCCTCTGTTAAGCTGAACGAGAGATTCTTAATTGCCTCTCATTCCTTAGCCTTCAATCCATCTCCATTTAGCTTGAATGTTGTTTCATGTGCTGCTATCTTTCTCCATATTCCTCTTGTGACCAAGAAAATGCACCAGCAGTCCTATTCCTTGACTCCATGCCCAATGGTTTGAAACTTTCATACTATACCTACCTCTCTACTTGGAAGCATCATCCTTCCCACCAAAACTTAAACAAAACCCCTTGAAATCAATAACTAGCCTAAAATCATCATCAACAAAGCTAAATCATTAAGAGAGAGCCCTCTCTGATTGCAGGTGGGCTAGAACCTGTAGTCCAAAGATTGGTTAGTGGTTACCTCGGCCGTATTCCCTTGGGAGTCAAAGGGAACAACCTGAGTGATAACATGGTGTTTGACTTCATCTCATTCATTCACACCTCATAGATTGTACTATAGTACCTTGAGAGCCATTAACATCATTTATGGTTTCTCTCGCATCTATTAATGACTTACACAATTGGTTGGTAAATAGATGATGTCTACCATGTTCGACTTCAACTCATTTATTCATGTGGTTACACTCGTACATCAAGTAATCAAGTGAACGAGATAGAAGACCCCAGATCTAGTTTCATCCATTCGGGTTACGTTTCAAGTTTCATACAAAATAAAAAATTATGATGGTTATGATCATATAGAAGATCATCCAAGCATGGGTCCACACTTTGTCATCAGTGGACGAAACTTTTTATCATTTTACATGTAATATGGCTTATATGTTGAGTATGGGTATGCCTCCCTCAACAGTGATATCATGATGAAAATGTATTGTAACAGATGATGATCTCGACCAATTGTTCTTGACCTAGACTTGTCAAAAGGAAAAGCACTTCAATCCTCGGTCATTGCTTCTAACTTTGTACTTTAGGGGGCAATCTGTTACAGGCCATTTTGTCATATCTATTCAATAGGCATGTAAACTAGATCAATCAACATTCTAGAAATCTTTGTCATAATCCCTTCACAATTCCCTAAGCATCACTTCTCCAAAGAGTCTGAGTTTCTCAGATAATTAGCTCAAAAATACTATTTTTAGCCCCAACGCACCTTGCCTATTTATCCACATATGTTTAGTGTATGTTGCATACATGTTAGCCAACATTAGTTAGCGCTTGTTGCTCCCTTCTACAAGTGCGCTCATTCTAGAAATTTTGGAAAAATAAAAAAACGTTTCTGAAGTTTCCTCTTCCAGAAGCTTCCAAGGCAGTTTTAACTATTTACCACGAATAGAAAGCTCGAATTCCTATCCGATCCTATCTTGGAGACCTTATATCTTATCCCTTGCACTCATCCTCCCCTCTTAAGTGGATCTCAAGCCTAGATTGGTAATTAGATAAGAATTCATAAACTACCACACTCCTATAAATTTACTACCTCCCATAAGGTCTGGGTTGGATTTTGGAGATTGATAGTGCCCTCATGCTGCTGCTTTGAGCCTAAAGGAGTCACCATATTCATGCATTAGGGTTGATGTTGAGGTGTGCTTTATGACAAGGAAATGATGAGCCTCATCATTGGGTAATTATATGGACCTTAATTCACCTCCTAGCTTAGTCAAACCAACTTTTCTCATAACTTATTACATGTTTTTGATTATATTTTGTTTATGAGATGAGTTAGAGTTGGATATTATGCTTAGTGGACTAATATGCATTGAATGCAGGATTAAAGGAGAAAATAAAGGAATTTTGGCAAATGCTAAGGTCAAAACTCGAATGGGACAAGGGAAAGGGATTGTAGGAGGTAAATCCTCCTCATTTACTACTCCTCCATTCATCACATCAGCTCGGAGTGCAAACAACCAAATCATGAGGATCAGAAGGCAATCAAGCAAGTGAGAGACAAAGCACCAGTTTATATCAAGTTTGGGACCCGAGCCTCCCTAATTTTAAGGAAGTCGTTGGGGACTTCAGCTGGATAAGTAGGGAGGCCTAGGACCTCAGTAGGATTCAAACTTTTATTGTAAAACTCTAAGCTATTTTCGAGTTGCAATACTTGTGAAAGTTCTATTGATGTAATTTATTGTTTTGGTAATAAGAATGAGTTTTGTTTTGACCTAGCATTGAGTTAACTCAGAGGGCTGAAGCTCTTGGGTTAGGGCCCAACCCTAGTAGCCAAGGGTCCTCTTTCTTGTATATGTATGTTTAGTGTAGTTTCATAGCTTCATTGTTAATTTTCTTTTTAGATGCATTTCCATTACAAGTAGTGTAGATTAGATCTGTTGTTTATTAGTTTGCTTCCATTTGTGCCTTACTTCAAGTAGGAGGTTAGCAGGGATAAAAAGGATCACCACAAGGTTTTTAGCAGGTGTCTCGGCCTCACTTCCTCCCTATGGGATCTTGACTTGAGGAAGGGACCCTTAAGCAACCCCAAAAACACAGGATTTCTAGTTCTTTTATGAGCTTTGGAGTTTGCTGTCTTTAAATTAGTATTTGGTTAGTTCTGCAAGGTAGATTTCCATTGTCATCCTTTTCATCTTTATTTTTTTAGTAGATCTCATCCATGCTTTCATTCCTTTCAAAAACTTTCCTCATGCATAGTGTAGGCAGTTAATTCATTAATTCTTCTTTTCTAGTTTATGAAAATGTTTCTTGTTTGCATAGCTGTTTGGAAGATATACATGTTTTATGCAGATCAGGTGCTTCAGGAGGAGACTAAGATTTCATAGCCAGAAACCACCTTCCACCTTAGCCATCCCTTTTTTCATCATCACCTTCACTAGTTTTTCATCATTTTTCATAGAAATTCTTCCAATCACATTGAGTGAATCCAACCATCTCCTATCTTGGATATTGACTTCTGAGTGATCCTAGACCTTCTCCCACTCCATTCGACCCATCACACACCTTTCCTAGGCCTTATATCACCTCCAAGAACTCACATTTTTCTCTCGGATGTATCCTATAGGTTTACAGGGGATCCTGTAGGTTTCTAGTACATCTTGTAGGTTTTCTTGAAATGGCCTGTTTTGAGGCCGAATTGATGGAAAACCTATAGGAAGTCACCAAAAGCCTTCCAGGGGTCCTCCACACCATCCAACCATCTCATAGCCCTTCCATCCATCCTCAAACATCCTTAATTCACCTTCCACATCCACAAAAGCAATTGGTTTGCATACTTGATTTTGCATAAAAAGACAAAAAAAGAAAAAACATATTTAGTTCAATCTCTTTACTTGCACATTAGTGATGTTTGATGCTTCTTACTTCTATGACTAAGATAGTAGAATTTGTTTCATGTTGATTTCCCATTTCTTCCAAGCATAATTCTTAGAGGCTAATCAGGAAATGGTGTGATTTAGCATTACATGTCGACCTTCTCCATTATTGCAGTAGAGTAATTATCTCTTAGAGTAGATTTACCTTTCTTCCATCAAAGAATCAAGCTTCTCCTGACTCCGTAGAAGTCTGGCTTGGAACCCTAGTGGTATCTTTCCAGCTGAACAATGAAAATAGGCAGAACCATCACTTTTACTTGTGTATACAACACTGTCACCTCCAAGTTTGTACGAACCCTGGGTTGATAAAGTAAAGATGGTAGCCCAGGAGTTGCAACATCCTTGCCGAAATACTGGTGCTCATCACTTTTTTGCGCCATTGCTGGGGAGGTGTCTGAGTAGAATGTGATGACCGCTTTCTTTTCTTCTATTTCTTGTCTTCAATATTCTGCCATTAGTTTATTTCTGCAAAAATAATCTAGTTGTTTCCTCTCTTCCATTTTGCATTTTCTGCTTTCCTTTCCATTTTAGAAGAAAGATTTCAATTCAACAAGTAGCTTTTTCATTTCTTCAGTAATTTTAATTCAATCAACAATTTCAATTCTGCAAGTACTTTCCAAGTTTGAAAAAAATACAAAACAAAACCAAAAATATTTCCTTTCATGCCTCGTAGGAATAGGGACAACCTAGGGAAATTTTTGCCAAATACCCCCATTGCATCAAGCAACCAACCTTCCCTCTTCTTCGGTGGCTGTGAACTGGAGGAACCCTTAGGTGAGTAACTTGACATATTTGAAGAACCTACAGGAAAGAAGAAGAAGAAGAACCCATTCCTATTGAACCAATGGTTGGAAACAAAGATGACAGAGGGAATAGAGAGAGAGTTGAGGGTGCCTTTCCCATCAGGGAAACAAATGGGGACACTAAGATGAAAAATATAAGCCCCTCTCCTCTACCTCATTTCCATGGCCTGACCATAGAGGACCCAAACACTTTCCTATTTGAGTTTGCTATTATATGCCGAACCTATGACTATACAGATGACGAGAAAAAGTTAAAACTATTTCCATCTACCCTCAAGGATGCAGACTTGCGCTGGTTCATCGGTTTACTTGGAGATAGAATCACAACTTGGTCTCAGATGTATCAAGACTTTAACAAAAAATATCGGGACTACTGTTGGTCAAAGGATACTAAAGAAGAAATTTTCAGGATGACCATAGGCAATGATGAATCCCTAGAGGATTACGAAGAAAGATTCCAGCTTAGTTACAAAAGGGCCAAGTGCACACTTGACCCTGAGTCACTAAAGCTGGTCTTGCATAGGGGAGTAAGGGAAGATATTCTGGATACCTTACATTTTTTAGTAGGAGGAGATATCTACCAATTACCCTATGAGGATATCAAGACTGTCTTTAGAAACCATTCTATGGCACCTAGGAAAAAGGGTAGGGGTAGTCAACCTATGGTCAGTACATTGTCTTCCAACTCATCCATCAAGGGTGAAATTGGAAACATGCTGGGAGATTTCAAAAGTGAGATGCTGCAAACCCTTGAATTGCAAATGGAGACAATACACATTAAGAGGAAGTAGGAGGAAGCAGAGAGAGACTTGGCCATTTTTTGTCCTAGATGCACCAGGAGGAATCTTAGGAATGAATTTCCAATGAACTCTATTGAAATTTTCTCAGTATGTGAAGAAAACCACTCCACAAACAAGTGCCCTTGTTTTCTTGGGCTCAAAGCTGTATATCAAGAAGCTAAAGGGGTCACTGAGAAGCTCTGCTACATTAACCAAAGGAGACCTCATGGGCCTAGCCCATACCGGTAGGGCATGCAAGGGTTGTCCCATGCATATTACAACTCCAACCAAACCACAACCATACCTTCTTGGGGACCCCCTGCTCATCCTTCCTGGTCTACACTCCTTGGTCCTTTGCATCTCAGTATCACTCCCAACCACCCAGCCATTTAAACCTTATGCTTCGCCACAACCTCAGTAGAATGCATCGCCCCAGGGGTGGAGGCCCTAGTACAACAATGCTCTATCTCTATTTCCTCCACCACCTGCCCAACCACAACTGCTAATCTCTTCTCCACCCAAGCAACCCCAGATGCCTGCCCAGCCAAATCTGAACCCGAACAATAGGCAGGCTCAACAAGTATACAATGGAGAGACATCATATCTAACTTATGCTGTGGAAATCCAGGAGATTAACCTAAGATATGGGAGAGTTCTCCCGGATAACCAACCTCCACCTTCACCGAGGGAGGTTGAGTAAGAAAGAGAGGAAAACAATCTTAAAGTAAATCCACCCTTTCCTGAGAGATTAGCCCAACCACTCTAGCCTACCCTAGGAGAGACTGAACTTCTGGGAGAATTGAAAAATCTGTGTAAAGATTCCACTTCTCCAAGCAATAAAAGATGTTCCTATTTACAATAAGTTGATTAAGGAGAAGTGCTTCAAGCATCCATGGAGGCGAAGAAGGGATGCCCCTACCATTAATGTCATTGGGCAACTGTCTGACTTAATGCTGGGGTAGGTAATCTGTCCAAAATATTTGGACCCTCGAAGCCCTGTAGTAGATGTGCACATCAATGGCACCATTGTCCCACACACTCTGATCGATCTTAGGGCTGCCATTAATGTGATGACTAAGGACACCATGCTCAAGCTCAACCTCCAAGGTTCATTGAGGAAGACCACAACAGTTCTGCAACTTGTAGACCATTCCACAGTAACCCCTGAGGGGATTGTGGAGGATGTGATGGTCTCCATTGACTCTTGGGAGTACCCTGCAGATTTCCTAGTTCTCCAGCCTAAGGCTAAGCTTACTGGTTACCCTCTCATCCTTGGGAGACCATGGTTGGCCACTGTCGATGCTTACATTAGCTGCAGAGCTGGGAATATGACCATCAAGAATGGGCATATGTCCAAGTAGTTAGTCCTATACCCTCCTTCTCAACCTTCTCTAGAGCATGACTTACCTTTATGGTTGGAGGAAGAGGAAGAAGATGAAGTTTATTCCATTGATGAGCCTAGGTATTACAACAATAATGCTGCAACTCCCAGGGCTACCAACTTTACTTATCAACCCGGGGTTCGTACAAACTTGGAGGTGATAGTGCTATATGCACAAGTAAAAGTGAAGATACTACCTGTTGTCACTGCTCATCTGGCAAGAGACCCCAGGGGTTCCAAGCCATACTTCTATAGGGTCAGAAGAAGCTTGATTTTGATGGAAGAAGAGCAAATCTATCCTAAGGGAGAGCTACTCTATTGCAGTAATGAAGAAATCAACATGTAATGCTAAATCACACCATACCCTAGCTAACCAGTTAAATAGCTATGCCTAAACAAAATTTCTAAATCAACACTAACCTAATGCTAATTATCTAAGTTGTAGAAGTAAAGAGCATCAAAACTAGACTAAGGTGTAAGAAAAGAACTAAACTAACTCGGCTTTCAAGTAGAAGAGTAGTCAGAGGACGAAATCAGTGAGAGGACGTGAGGGAGCAACAATGCATAAGAACCATTGGATCAATCGGGTGAAAGGCGAATGAACGGTGAATATCAGATCCCAGGAGGTTACATAGATAGATGGGTGAACTGGGTTAACTAACAGGATGAACGGTAGAGATCTTATCGCGAAGGCTTAAGTGAATAAATGGATGAACGGGGTTATTGAATAGGATGAACGATGGAGATCATATCGTGAGGGATTAAGTGAATGGATGGACGAATGAGGCTAACAGGAGTGATGAACGGCTGAGATTTGATCATGCGGGTGAAGTCAAGAGATGGATGGCGAAGTTCGTATCATGGGAAATAGAAACGTGCATTCCGAGATAATGGTGGAATATTCGAATGGAGGGGTAGTAAATGAGGAGGATTTACCTCCTATAGTTACTCTCCCTTGTCCCATTCTAGTCTTTACCAAGGTATTTGCCATAGTTCTTTGGTTTTATCCTTTATACCTGCATTTTTCCTTGCTTTTATCCTTTATTCCTACATTACATGCACATTAGACCACAAAGCCAAATATCCAACTCTAACTCATTTCATAAACAAAATATAATCAAAAGTATGCAATAAGTTGTGAGAATAGTTGGTTTGACTAAGCTAGGAGGTGAATTAAGGCCAATTAAGGCCCATATAATTACTCAATGATGAGGCTCATCATCACCCCCCTACTGAAAGTGTTGCTCATCCTCTGAGCAACTTAGTCAGTGTCCATGTCCTTCATGGCTCTGGTAGCGTCTATAACATCCCATGCTTCTGTTGTGGTCTCTTTTTCTTGTTCATAGAACCCTGCTTTCCTTTCTACTTCCTCCCATTGCCTATTTTCCTCTTCTTATTTTCTGCCTTCTAGCATCCCTAGGAGTGGTGGTGGACTGAGTTTTAGGCCTATCCAATTGACCTTCATCCTTTGCATTGATTACTCATACATAAGTGTTCTGTTGAGTGATTTTCTCAACCTTTAAGGGGAGTGATATTCTCTGATCTTAAAGTTGTGTGGCAATGTGTTCCATCTCCTTTAGCAGGCATGTATATTATCATCTTAGCAACCTAAACATATCCTCGAAATGTGGAATTGCTTGCTCTTGGGAAGCAAGATATCTAAGTGCCAGCTGAGGATCATTTGCAATTAGATTATGGGTGCTGATTAGGGCCATGGGATTTGATTGTTCAGCTCTGATAAAAAGCGGTTTATTTTGCTCTCTGGCCAATATTCTTTTCATCTCTGCAGCCCTTGACTTCTCATGGTTCATCGATGATGCCAAAGCCATTAATTGTAGATCTACTAGCTCTGCATTAGGATCCCAGATATTCATGTCTGTGAGGGCCATGTTGTGCAAGTAACACTCAACCATTTTGGCCCTATCCTCTAGTGCACTTTGATCACAAAGATAAATAAACTGTCTGCAGTCTTGAAATGGCATGGTGCCCCTTTGTGCTAGTGTTTTAATATAAAATTGTAGCCATTATTCTCTGAGGTAAAGAGCATAGGATTTAGCTGGCATCCTACACTGGATGGATTCTTGCTATTCTTTCTCCTCTGTTTCAATGCCTTCTTCCTCTTGCTGTTCTTTCTCATCTTCATCAGTTTCTTCCTTTGTTTCAACATCCTCCTCCTTGTGTTTTAGCATGTTCCTATGTATTAGTTTCTTCTTCATCCATCTCATCCCATCTAGCTCTGTATCTTCTTCTTGTTTTGCCTCCTCCTCACTGACAGAAGGACTAACATCATAGATGAGGGTTTTGATGTCATCCTCTGCTAGTAAGTCTCTGAAGACTAACCATTTTATAGGGATCCTGAGGTTTTGGAGGGCATCCTCAATGAGGATCCTGATTAAACCATGGTGAGCCAACTGTTGGGAATTCCCTTCCTTTACTTTGTTGCTGGAGTCTATGAGTGATTGCATCAAGAAATAGGGTATGTTGAGTCTTTGGTGAACTGGTGTTTCTACCCCAAATCCTAATTCTTCAATCATTCTCAAATGGTTGCCATAACAATAATGTATCTATGGACTCTTGCATTCTCTTTTGACCTATTAAATAATTTCCTTTTTGCCACCTTTTCAATTATAAACCAACTACCTCTTAACCTTTATGACTTTTGATCAAATGATGCATATGAGTGAGTGAGTGGGATACTTACCTATGGTCTTGATGCCATAATGTAGTTGTCAAAGATCAAAGGTGTTGCTAATGGTCATTCTTCTTCCTCCTCTGCTGTCTGCTGATGGTTTATTAGCTTTTATAGGTGTTTGTGACTGAAGATCTGATGTTGTTGTTGCTGCTATGGAGCTCTTGGATCTGCTGCTGCTGCTGCTGTGGAGCTCCTGGATTACCACTTGGCAATGTTTGGTGTCTCCCTTAGAATTTCTTGATGATGTTGCTGGATGGTGCTATGAGGATGCTGTAATGAATGGACAGACGGAGTAGGAGTGTATGTGGATGAAGGGATGATGGTAATGGTTGAGGTGATTCTATTAGAAAACACAATCTTCACCTGAATTGAAGCAATGAAGTGAAAAACAATAGAATTGATGGAGGGATGCATGGTAAGGAGTGTAGGAGATGAATATATGTGAGGCAGGGTTCCCTTTGGATCTTCTCTTTGCTCCTTGCTTGTCTTTTTCACCCACCTGCAAATAACAATTATGTTTTTTCTTTTTTTATTATTATATTTAAAAAAAAAAATACCTAGGCTGCCTCAGAGAGGTTTTCACCCTAGATATCTGCCCTGGGCGCCTCAAGGAAGGTTTTTACCTAGGGATCTTCTTACTCTTTTTCATTTTTTTCTCATCCTTGGGCTGCCTCATGAGGTTTTCAACCCAAAGATGGGACTCAGGTGCCTCATGGAGGTTTTCACCTGAATCCTTATTCTTTTTTCCTTTTTCAGTGACCTGATGAGGGAGGAGCTGGAACTTGCTCTACCATCATCACTATCTTATTGATACTGTCAATGAACTCTTGTTTTGACAAAGGCCTCTTGTACATTTTAAATTGATGTCCATTAACTAGCAATGGAATGGCTTCTTCATTAATAGTTCTGATTTGCACTGAACCATTGTCATGGCATCTTTCCACCACATAAGGTCCGAGCCATCTTGTCCTTAGCTTTCCCTTGAAGTCTTTAAACTTGGAATCATATAACAATGCCCAGTCTCCCTCTTGAAATTGCTTCTCCTTGATGTGCTTTTCATGCCAGATCTTCCTCTGAAGCTGAACTATCTCTGTATGTAGGAGGGCCTGCATTCTGAATTCATCCAAGCCATTCAAATGTAACAATCTTTCTTTCTGTGCATGGCTGAGATCCAAATCTAGTTGGGTTGCCATCCTCAATGTGTTATATTCAAACTCAATGGACAACAAAGCCTTTTTCCCATAGACCAGCTCATAGGGTGTAAATCCAGTGGTGGTCTTCCATGTGGTATTATAGGCCTAGGTGGCCTCAACTAGTCTCTCTGCCCAGTCCTTTTTGCTGCTGCTCACTACCTTGGTTAAGATGTTCTCCAGTGCCCTATTGGTCACCTCCACTTGCCCATTAACTTGTGGATGATAGGGAGTGGAGGTCCTATTCTTGATTCTGTGATGGATGAGCAGTTCTTCAATCATGCTGGAGGTAAACTGGCTGCCTTGGTCTGTGACTAGCTCTCTAGGGTACCCAAATTTGTAGAATACATTCTCTCTTAGGAACTCAGACACCTTCTCTTCTGTTGCTGCCTTAATTGACTTGGTTTCATCCCACTTAGTCAAATAATCAGTGCACAGAATGATGTGCTGTTTTTTCTTGGAAGGAGGGTTGATAGGCCCAATGAAGTCCATGCCCCACTTGTCAAATGGCTCGAATGTCACTTGAGGTTGTAGGGGCATTTCATATCTTGGAGTAGGCTTTCCCATCCTCTAACACCGATCACACTGACTAATGTACTTTTTCACATCCCGATGAAGGGTAGGCCAATAATAGCCTGCTTGTAACACTTTGAATGTTGTCCTCTTTGCTGCAAAGTGACCTCCACAAGGCCCATCATGATAGGTCAGAAGGATGTCAAAGACTTCCTCTTCCCTTATACACCTTCTTAAGATTCGATTTGGGCCAAGTTTGAACAGATTGCCCGAATCCAGGTGAAGGGGGCACTCTTCCTGAATATCTTGCTCTTTTCTATGGAGGGCAAGTTTGGTGGGAACTGTGCTGATACCAAATAGTTTGCTATATCAGCAAACCATGAAGAGAGAACTGAAATAGAAAACAAATGCTCATCTAGCAACTGGTCATCCACCATTTCTTCTTCACCCATAGGCAGATTAATCCTAGATAGAAAGTCAGCAACAACATTTTCCTTACTAGGTTTATCAACAATAGTTAGATCAAACTACTATAATAAAAGAAACCATCTTATAATTCTAGCATTCACATCAGGTTTATTCATTAAATATCTGATTGCAACATGATCAGTATGCACAAAGTTTTGATAGCCTGTAATTTAATGCCTAAACTTGTTTAATAAATGCACAATAGCTAGGAGTTCATTTTCGGTCACAGTATAGTTTATCTCAGCCTTTGACAGGTTCTTACTGATAAAATAGATGGCATAGGGAAATTTCTCCTCTTCCCGACCTAAGGCTCCTCCTATGGCTTTGTGTGAGGCATCAGCATGATATGAAAAGGGAGGGCCAGTTTGGGCCTCTAAGGATTGGTGCAGTTGTTACTTACCCTTTAGAATGTCTAAGGCCTCTTGACAACTTTTTGAGCATATAAACTCAGAATCTTTGGCCAACAAACCGAACAAAGGAGAGGCCAACTTGTTGAAGTCATTTATGAAACTCCGGTAGTATCCAGCTAACCCTAAGAAACTCTTGACATCTCTCTACTTTTGTGGAGGTGGGACCCTTTGGATGATTTCTATTTTGTTTGGGTCCACTTGCAGTCCTTCCTGAGATATTGAATGACCTAGCACAGTCTCTTTAGCCATTAAGAATTCACATTTGTCTGGACTGAGAGATAGATTCATTTCGATGAATTTGTGTAATACTTTTCCTAGGTTAGTCAGGGCTTCTTGAAAATCACAGCCATAAGGTGTAAAGTCATCCATATAGATTTCCACAACATCATGTACTAATTCAACAAAAATACTCAAGTCTGCTCTCTGGAAAGTGGCAGGAGCATTGCATAAGCCAAAATGAAGGACCATATAGGCAAAAGTACCCTAAGGACACGTGAATGTGGTATTATCCTAGTCTTGTGAGCAGATTTGGATTTGGTTGTACCCACTGAATCCATCTAGGAAAGAAAAGAACTTCTTCCCTGCCAGGCCATCTAGCACTTGGTCAATGAAGGGTAGGGGAAAATGATCCTTCTTTGTGGATTTGTTTAATTCCATATAATCAACACAAATCCTCCACTTAAAATTTTTCTTGGTAACTAACACTAAAGGAGAGACCCACTCACTGTCTAAGATAGGGTAAATAAATCCTGCATCTAGCAGTTTTTGCAGTTCTTCTTTGACTATGTCTTTAAGAGCTAGATTCATCCTCCTTTGTGGTTGCCTGACTGGCTTGCAACCTTCTTTGATGTATATGTGGTGCGTACACACTGAGGGGTGTACTCCCTTCATTTCCTTATAACTCCAAGCGAAGGCTTCTAGGTTCTCTCTCAACATGTTGCATAAGTTTTCCTCTTCTAAAGCAGAAAGAGATGGATTAATTTGCAAAGTTTTCTTTGGGCCAAATTCTATGGTTTTTACACGGAGTGGATTGGAATTGGCCAAGCATGAGTCAATTGGATGATTTTTCTAGGTTTCCCTTACTTCTTCTTCTAATGGTAGTGAACTAGGAGTTGGGCTTTGGAGCAAGTGTTCAATTAAGTCATCCTCATCTTGCTGTCCTCCATCTATGGTTGTTTCAAAAGCATAAATTTGGGCATAAACCTCATCATCTTCCTACTCCTCCAACCATAAAGGTAAATCATGCTCTAGGCTAGGTTGAGTAGGAGGGTATAGGACTAATTGTTTGGACATATGCCCATTCTTGATGGTCATATTCCTAGCTCTACAGCTAATGTAAGCATCAGCTGTAGACAACCATCACCTCCTAAGGAAGAGAGGGTAACCAGTAAGCTTAGCCTTAGGCTGGAGAACTAGGAAATCTATAGGGTATTCCTAGGAATCAATGGAGATCATCACATCCTTCACAATTCCCTCAGGGGTGACTGTGGAACAGTCTGCAAGTTACAAAACTGTTGTGGTCTTTCTCCATGACCCTTGGAGGTTGAGATTGAGCATGATGTCCTTGGTCATCACATTAATGGCAGCCCCAAGATCAATCAGAGTGTGCGGGACAATAGTGCCATTGATGTGCACATCTACTATAGGGCTTACAGGGTCTAAATATTTTGGACATATTACCTGCCCCAACATTAAGTCAGACAACTGCCCAATGAAATTAATGGTAGGGGCATCCATTTTTCTTCTTCCTGGATGCTTGAAGCACTTGTCCTTAATCAACTTGTTGTAAATGGGAACATATTTGATGGCTCGGAGAAGGGGGATCTTTACACATATATTTTTCAATTCTCCCAGAAGTTCAATTTCTTCTAGGGTAGGCTAGAGTGGTTGGGTTAATCTCTCAGGAAAGGGTGGATTTACTTTAAGGTAGATTTCCTCTCTTTCTTCCTCAACACCCCTATGTGGAGAGGGAGGTTGGTTATCAAGGAGAATTCTCCCAGATATTAGGTTGATCTCCTGGATTTATACAACATAAGCTGGGTATGATGTCTCTCCACTGTATGCTTGTTGAGCTTGCCTATTGTTTCGGTTCAGATTTGGCTGGGTAGGCATATGGGGTTGCTTAGGTGGAGTAGAGTGCAGGAGTTGTGACTGGGTAGGTGGTGGAGGCAATAGGGCTGGAACGTCGTTGAATTGGGGCCTCCACCCTTGGTGTGGTGTATTCCACTAATGTTGTGGCTGAACATAAGGTTGAAATGATTGGTTGGCTAGCTGGGATTGATACTGAGATGCATAGGACCAAGGAGGGGGTGTAGACCAAGAAGGATGAGCAGGGGGTCCCCAAGAAGGTATAGCCATGGCTTGGTTGGGGTTGTAGTATGCATGGGTTGGCCCTTGCATACCCTGTTGGTATGATCTAGGCCCAGGAGGTCTCCTTTGGTTGATGTAGCAAAGCAGCTCAGTGACCCCTTTAGCCCCTTGATATACAACTTTGAGTCTAGGTAAAGAAGGGCACTTGTTTGTGGAGTGGTTTTCTTCACAGAATGAGAAAATCTTAATACAGTTCAATGGAATTTCGTTCCTAGGATGCCTCCTAGTGCATCTAGGACAAAAGATGGCCAAGGCTCTCTCTGCTTACAACATATTTCCAATTTCACCCTTGATGGATTAGTTGGAGGATGATGTACTGGCCATAGGTTGACTACCCCTACCCTTTTTCCTGGTTTCCCTAGAATGGTTTCTAAAGACAGTCTTAATATCTTCATAGGGTAATTGGTAGACATCTCCTCCTTCTATCATATGTAACGTATCCAGGAAATCCTCCCTTACTCCTCTAAGCAGGACCAACTTTAGTGGCTCAAGGTCAAGTGTGCACCTGGTCCTTTTGTAACTGAGTTGGAATCTTTCTTCATAGTCTTCTAAGGATTCATACTGGCCTATGGTCATCCTGAAAATATCTTCTTTAGTGTCCTCTGACCTACAGTAGTCCCTATATTTGTCGTTGAAAGTTTGTTGCATCTGAGCCCAAGTTGTGATGCTATCTCCAGGTAAACCCATGAACCAATAAAATGCTGCATCCTTAAGGGTAGATGGAAACAATTTTAACTTTTTTCTCATCATCTGTATAGTCATAGGTTTAGCATATAACAACAAACTCAAATAGGAAAGTGTCAGGGTCCTCTATGGTCAGGCCATGGAAATGAGGTAGAGCAGAGGGGCTTATATTCTTCATCTTAGTGTCCCCATTGGTCTCCCTGATGGGGAAGGCACTCTCAATTCTCTCTCTATTTCCTCTGTCATTTAGGTTTTCAGCCATTGGTTCAGTAGGAATGGGTTCTTCCTCTTCTTATTCCCTTGTAGGTTCTTCAAATATGTAAGGTTTCTCACCTAAAGGTTCTTCCACTTCACAGTCACCGAAGAAGAGAGAAGGTTGACTGTTGGATGCAGTGGGGGTATTTGACAAGAATTTCCCTGAATTGTCCCTATTCCTACGAGACATGAAAGGAAATGTTTTTGGGTTGGTTTTGTAATATTTTCTTTAAAGCTAGAAAGTACTTGTAGAATGGAAAGGAAAGCAAATAATGACAAATGAAAGAAAGGAATCTAGATTACTTTTGCAGAAATAAACTAATGGAAGAAAATTAAAGACTAGAAGTAGAAGAAAAAAAATTTGGAGACTAGAAATAGAAGAAAGCAGTTTTTACTTCTACTTAGACACCTCCCCGGCAATGGTGCCAAAAAGTGATGAGCCTAGGTATTCCAACAATAATTCTACAACTCCCAGAGCTACCAACTTTACTTATCAACCCGGGGTTCGTACAAAATTGGAGGTGACAGTGCTATATGCATAAGTAGAAGTGAAGGTACTACCTGTTGTCACTGTTTATATGGCAAGAGATCCCAGGGGTTCCAAGCTAGACTTCTATAGGGTCAGAAGAAGTTTAACTCTTTGATGGAACAAGAGCAAATCTATCCTAAGGGAGAGCTACTTCTACTGCAGTATTGAAGAAAATAACATGGAATGCTAAACCATACCATAACCTAACTAACCATCCAAACAGCTATGCTAAGCAGAATTACTAAATTAACACTAATATAATGCTAATTATCTAAGTTGCAAAAGTAAAGAGCATCAAAACTAGACTAAGGTGTAAGCAAAGAACTAAACTAGCTCATCTTTCAAGCGGAAGAGCAGTCGGAGGACGAAATCAATGAAAGGAGGACGTGAGGATGCAATAGTGCATAGGGACCGTTGGATCGATCAATGAGCAGAAGATGGACGGTGGAGATCTGATCGTGGGGTCTTAATCAAATAATGGATGAACCAAGTTAATGAAGTGATGAATGATGGAGATTGTATCACGGGGTCTTAAGCAAATAAATGGATGAACAAGGTTAATGAAGCGATGAACGACAAAGATCGTATTGCGGGGTTTTAAGCGAATAAATGGATGAACATGGTTAATGAAGCGATGAACGATGGAGATTGTATCGCGAGGAATTAAGTGAATTTGTGGAAGAATGAGGTTAACATGAGATGAATGGCTGAGATCTAATCGTGGAGATTAAGTCAAGAGATGGACAGACGAGGTTAATAGGAGTGATGAACGACTGAGATCTTATCACCTGGATGAAGTCAAGAAATGGACGGTGGAGATTGTATCACGGGGAAAAGAAACGTGCGGAAATGATGGAGTGGGTTTCTAAGGAGGTAAGTATTTTCTCGCGTGCCCTTCAGGCTGTAAGATGTATTTTGAAATTTCACGCGATCAACCTAACTATGCGACACGTAGCATAAGAAAACCACTTTTATTGCATGCTCTCAGGCAGATAAAGGTTGTGTAACAATCCGCGTGAGATTGCACGATATTCGTTGGATCAAGCGGGGTTGATTAATGGTGGAGATCGGCCAAGCTAGTTGGCGATTAGGTGAAGCGATAACCGTCGGATTAGGCGAGGCAAATCGATGGTGGGGGTTTAAAGAGCCTAAAGTGATCGGGTGACGTGATAGCTGTCAGATCAGGCGAGGTCGATGGATGGTGGGGACTTAAAGTTCATAGAGTAAGTGGTGGATTGCACCCGAGGCAACAGTTGGGGAAAACAGTGAATCAGACAGTGATTGTGAAGGTTTGTTGCGGATCAGGCGATGAGGAGGCAATGCATGAAGAACGTGCTGTTTTTGCTTGGAAGGAGGGTTGATAGGCCCAATGAAGTCCTTGCCCCATTTGTCAAATGGCTCGAAAGTCACTTGAGGTTGTAGGGGAATTTCATCTCTTGGAGTAGGCTTTCCCATCCTCTGGCACAGATCACACTGACTAATGTAATTTTTCACATCCTGATGAAGGGTAGTCCAATAATAACTTGCTTGCAATAGTTTGAATGTTGTCCTCTTTGCTGCAAAGTGACCTCCACAAGGCCCATCATGATAGGCCAGAAGGATGTCAAAGGCTTCCTCTTCCCTTACATTCCTTCTCAAGATTTGATCTGGGCCAAGTTTGAAAAGATTACCCCCAATCCAGGTGAAGGGGGCGCTCTTCCTGACTATCTTTCTCTTTTCATTGGAGGGAAAGTTTGGTGGGAACTATGCTGATACCAAATAGTTTGCTATTTCAGCAAACCATGGGGAGAGAACTGAAAGAACAAACAAATTCTTATCTGGAAATTGGTCATCCACCATTTCTTCTTCACTTGCAGGCAGATTCAACCTAGATAGAAATTCAACAACAACATTTTCCTTACCAGGCTTATTAACAATAGTTAGATCAAACTGCTGTAATAAAAGAAACCATCTTATAATTCTAGCATTCACATCTGGTTTGTTCATTAAATATTTGATTGCAACATGATTAGTATGCACAAAGGTTTGATAGCCTGTAATGTAATGCCTAAACTTGTTTAATGAATTCACAATAGCCAGGAGTCCCTTTTTAGTCACAATATAGTTTAGCTCAGCCTTTGACAGGTTTTGAGTGATAAAATAGATGGCATAGGGCATTTTCTCCTCTCCCTGACCTAAGGTTGCTCCTATGGCTTTGTGTGAGGCATCAGCATGAATATGAAAAGGGAGGGCCCAGTTTGGGCCTCTAAGGATTGGTGTAGTTGTTAACCTACCCTTTAGAATGTCTAAGGCCTCTTGACAGCTTTTTGACCATATAAACTCAGAAACTTTGGCCAACAACCCAAACAAAGGAGAGGCCAACTTGTTGAAGTCCTTTATGAACCTCCGGTAGTATCCAGCTAACCCTAAGAAAATCCTGACATCTCTCTAATTTTGTGGGGGTGGGACCCTTTGGATGATTTCTATTTTGTTTGGGTCAACCTACAATCCTTGCTGAGATATTAAATGACCTAGCACAGTCCCTTCAACCATTAATAATTCATATTTTTTCTGGACTGAGAGACAGATTCATTTCAATGCATTTGTTTAATACTTTGCCTAGGTTAGTCAGGGCTTCTTGAAAATCACAGCCATAAGGTGTAAATTCACCCATATAGATTTCCATAGCATCATGTACTAATTCAGCAAAAATACTCAAGACTACTCTCTGGAAAGTGGTAGGAGCATTGCATAGGCCAAAAGGAAGGACCATATAGGCAAAAGTACCCCAAGGACAGGTGAATGTGGTCTTATCCTGGTCTTCTGGGCAGATTTTGATTTGGTTGTACCCACTGAATCCATCTAGGAAAGAAAAGAACTTCTTCCCTGCTAGGCCATCTAGCACTTGGTCAATTAAGGGTAGGGGAAAATGATCCTTCTTTGTGGATTTGTTTAATTCCCTATAATCAACACAAATCCTCCACTGACCATTTTTCCTGGGAACTAACACTAAAGGAGAGACCCACTCACTGTCTGAGATAGGGTAAATGAATCCTGCATCTAGGAGTTTTTGCAGTTCTTCTTTGACTATATCTTTAAGAGCTGGATTCATCCTCCTTTGTGGTTTCCTGACTGGCTTGCAACCTTCTTTGATGTATATGTGGTGAGTACATATTGAGGGGTGTACTCCCTTCATTTCCTTATAACTCCAAGAGAAGGATTCTAGGTTCTCTCTCAACATGTTGCATAGCTTTTCCTCTTCTAAAGAAGAAAGAGATGGATTAATTTGCAAAGTTTTCTCTGGGCCAAATTCTATGGTTTTGACACAGAGTGTGTTGGGATTGGAAAAGCATGAGTCAATTGGATGATTGTTCTAGGTTTCCCTTACTTCTTCTTCTAATGGTAGTGAACTAGGAGTTGGGCTTTGGAGCAGGTGTTCAATTAAGTCATCCTCATCTTGCTGTCCTCCTCCTATGGTTGTTTCAAAAGCATAAAGTTGGGCATAAGCCTCATTGTCTTCCTCCTCCTCCAACCATAAAGGTAAATCATGCTCTAGGGTAGGTTAAGCAGGAGGGTATAGGACTAATTGTTTAGACATATGCCCATTCTTGATGGTCATATTCCCAGCTTTGCAGCTAATGTAAGCATTAGCTGTGGCCAACCATGGCCTCCCAAGGATGAGAGGGTAACCTGTAAGCTTAGCCTTAGGCTGGAGAACTAGGAAATCTGCAAGGTATTCCCAGGAATCAATGGAGATCATCACATCATCCACAATTCCCTCAGGGGTGATTGTGGAACGGTCTACAAGTTGAAAAACTGTTGTGGTCTTTCTCAATGACCCTTGGAGGTTGAGCTTGAGCATGATGTCCTTGGTCATCACATTAATGGCAGCCCAAAGATCAATCAGATTGTGCGGGACAATAGTGCCATTGATGTGCACATATACCAAAGGGCTTCCAGGGTCTAAATATTTTGGACATATTACCTGCCCCAACATTAAGTCAGACAACTGCCCAATGACATTAATGGTAGGGGCATCCCTTTTTATTCTTCCTGGATGCTTGAAGAACTTCTCCTTAATCAACTTGTTGGAAATGGGAACATCTTTGATGGCCTGGAGAAGGTGGATCTTTACACATAGATTTTTCAATTCTCCCAAAAGTTCAGTTTCTTCTGGGGTAGGCTGGAGTGGTTGGGTTAATCTCTCAGGGAAGGGTGGATTTACTTTAAGGTGGCTTTCCTCTCTTTCTTCCTCAACCTCCCTATGTGGAGAGGGAGGTTGGTTATCAAGAAGAATTTTCCTAGATCATAGGTTGATCTCTTGGATTTGTACAACATAAGATGGGTATGGTGTATCTCCACTGTATGCTTATTGAGCCTGCCTATTGTTTGGGTTCGGATTTGGCTAGGTAGGCCTCTGGGGTTTCTTAGGTGGAGTAGAGTGCAGGAGTTGTGACTGGGTAGGTGGTGGAGGCAATGGGGCTGTAACATTGTTGAATTGGGGCCTCCACCCCTCAAATGGGGTATTCCACTGGTGTTGTGGCTGAACATAAGGTTGAAATGACTGGCTAGATGGCTGGGATTGATACTGAGATGCATAAGACCAAGGAGGGAGTGTAGACCAGGAAGGATGAGTAGGGGGTCCCAATGAAGGTATAGCCGTGGCTTGGTTGGGGTTATAATATGCATGGGCTGACCCTTGCATACCCTACTGGTATTGTCTAGGCACAGGAGGTCTCCTTTGGTTGATGTAGCAAAGCTACTCAGTGACCCCTTCAGCCCCTTGATATACAACTTTGAGTCCAAGTAAAGAAGGGCACTTGTCTGTGGAGTGGTTTTCTTCGCAGACTAAGCAAATATTAATACAATTCAATGGACATTCGTTCCTAGGATGCCTCCTGGTGCATCTAGGACAAAAGATAGCCAAGGCTCTCTCTGCTTCCTCTTGCTTCCTTTTGATGTTCATGGTTTCCAATTGCAAGGCAAGGGTTTGTAGCATATCACTTTTGAAATCTTCCAGCATATTTCCAATTTCACCCTTGATGTATAAGTTGGAGGATGATGTACTAGCCATAGGTTGATTACCCCTACCCTTTTTCCTGGTTGCCCTAGAATGGTTTCTAAAGACAGTATTAATATCCTCATAGGGTAATTGGTAGACATATCCTCCTAGTATCATATGTAAGGTAACGAAAAGATCGTACCTTACTCCTCTAAGCAGGACCAGCTTTAGTGACTCAGGGTCAAGTGTGCACATGGCCCTTTTGTAACTGAGCTAGAATCTTTCTTCATAGTCATATAAGTATTCATCCTAGCCTATGGTCATCCTGAAAATATCTTCTTTAGTGTCCTTTGACCTACAGTAGTCCCTTTATTTGTTGTTGAAATTTTGTTACATCTGAGCCCAAGTTGTGATGTTATCTCCAGGTAAACCCATGAACCAACGCAATGCTGCATCCTTGAGGGTAGATGGAAACAATTTTAACTTTTTTCTCATCATCTGTATAGTCATAGGTTCAGCATATAACAAAAAACTCAAATAGGAAAGTGTCAGGGTCCTCTATGGTCAGGCCATGGAAATGAGGTAGAGCAAAGGGGCTTATATTCTTCATCTTAGTGTCCCCATTGGTCTCCCTGATGGGGAAGGCACTCTCAATTCTCTCTCTATTTCCTCTATCATTTAGGTTTTCAGCCATTGGTTCAGTAGGAGTTGGTTCTTCCTCTTCTTCTTCCCTTGTAGGTTCTTCAAATATGTAAGGTTGCTCACCTAAAAGTTCTTCCACTTCATAGTCACCAAAGAAGAGAGAAGGTTGATTGTTTGATGCAGTGGGGGTATTTGACAAGAATTTCCCTGAATTGTCCCTATTCCTACGAGACATGAAAGGAAATGTTTTTGGGTTGGTTTTTGTAAGATTTTATTTAAAGCTAGAAAGTACTTGAAGAATGGAAAGGAAAGCAGATAATGACAAATGAAAGAAAGGAGCTAGATTACTTTTGAAGAAATAAAATAATGGAAGAAAATTGAAGACTAGAAGTTGAAGAAAAGAGTGTCAGAGACTAGAAATAGAAGAAAACAATAATTACTTCTACTTAGACACCTCCACGGCAATGACACCAAAAAGTGATGAGCCTAGGTATTCCAACAATAATGCTTCAACTCCTAGGGCTACGAGCTTTACTTATCAACACGGGGTTTGTACAAACTTGTAGGTGACAGTGATATATGAACAAGTAGAAGTGAAGGTATTGCATGTTGTCACTGCTTATCTGGCAAGGGATCCCAAGGTTTCCAAGCCAGACTTCTATAGGGTCAGAAGAAGTTTAACTCTTTGATGGAAGAAGAGAAAATCTATCCTAAGGGAGAGCTACTTCTACTGCAATATTGAAGAAAACAACATGAAATGCTAAACCATACCATAACCTAAGTAACCATCCAAACAACTATGCTAAGCTGAATTGCTAAATAAACACTAATATAATGCTAATTATCTAAGCTGCAGAAGTAAAGAGCATCAAAACTAGACTAAGGTGTAAGCAAAGAACTAAACTAGCTCAGCTTTCAAGCGGAAGAGCAGTCGGAGGACGAAATCAATGAAAGGAGGATGTGAGGATGCAGTAGCGCATAGGGACCGTTGGATTGATCAATGAGTAGAAGATGGACGGTGGAGATCTGATCATGGGGTCTTAAGCAAATAATGGATGAACAAGGTTAATGAAGTGATGAATGACAGAGATCATATCACGGGGTCTTAAGAAAATAAATGGATGAACAAGGTTAATGAAGAGATGAATGACAAAGATCGTATCGCAGGGTTTTAAGCGAATAAATGGATGAACAAGGTTAATGAAGCGATGAACGACGAAGATCGTATCGCGACGAATTAAGTGAATAGGTGGACGAACAAGGTTAATCGGAGATGAATGGCCGAGATCTAATCGCGGAGATTAAGTCAAGAGATGGATGGATGAGGTTAACAAGAGCAATGAACGCCTGCGATCTTATCGCAAGGATGAAGTCAACAGATGGATGGCGAAGATCGTATCGCGGGGAAAAGAAACGTGCGGAAATGATGGATCGGGTTTCTAAGGCGGTAAGTAGTTTCTCATGTGCCCTTCAGGCTGTAAGCTGTATTTTGAAATTTCACACGATTAGCCTAATTGCGCTACATGTATCACGAGAAGACCACTTTTCTCACGTGCTCTCGGGTGGATAAAGGTCGTGAAACAATCTGCGCGAGATTGCATGATAGCTGTTGGATCAGGCGGGGTTAATAAATGGTGGAGATTGGCCATGCTAGTTGGCGATCCGGTGAAGCAATAACTGTTGGATCAGGCGAGGCAGATCGATAGTGGGGCTTAAAGTGCCTAAAGTGATTGGGTGACGCGATAGCCATCGGATCAGGTGTGGCAGATCAATGGTGGGGACTTAAAGTTCATAAAGTAAGTGGTGGACTCCACGTGAGGTAGCAGTTGGAGAAAACTGTGAATCGAACGGTGATTGTGAAGGTTTTTTGCAGATCAGATGATGAGGAGGTGATGAATGAAGAACGTGCTATTTTTGCTTGGAAGGAGTGTTGATAGGCCCAATGTAGTCCATGACCCACTTGTCAAATGGCTCGAAAATCACTTGAGGTTGTAGGGGCATTTCATCTCTCGGAGTAGGCTTTCCCATCCTCTGGCACCGATCACACTACCTAATGTACTTTTTCACATCCTGATGAAGGGTAGGCCAATAATAGCCTGCTTGCAATAGTTTGAATGTTGTCCTCTTTGCTGCAAAGTGACCTCCACAAGGCCCATCATGATAGGTCAGAAGGATGTCAAAGACTTCCTCTTCCCTTACACACTTTCTCAAGATTTGATCTGGGCCAAGTTTGAAGAGATTGCCCCCAATCTAGGTGAAGGGGGCGCTCTTCCTGACTATCTTGCTCTTTTATTGGAGGGCAAGTTTGGTGGGAACTGTGCTGGTACCAAATAGTTTGCTATATCAACAAACCATGAGGAGAGAACTAAAATAGAGAAAAAATACTCATTTGGAAACTGGTCATCCACCATTTCTTCTTCACCTGCAGGCAGATTCATCCTAGATAGAAAGTCAGCCACAACATTTTCCTTAGCAAGCTTATCAATAATAGTTAGATCAAACTGCTGTAATAAAAACAACCATCTTATAATTCTAGCATTCACGTCTGGTTTTTTCATTAAATATTTGATTGTAGCATGATCAGTATGCACAAAGGTTTGATAGCCTATAATGTAATACCTAAACTTGTTTAATGAATGCACAATAGCTAGGAGTTCATTTTCGGTCACAGTATAGTTTAGCTCAGCCTTTGACAGGTTCTTACTGATAAAATAGATGGCATAGGGAAATTTCTCCTCTTCTTGACCTAAGGCTGCTCCTCTGGCTTTGTGTGAGGCATCAGCATGAATATGAAAAGGGAGGGCCCAGCTTGGGCCTCTAAGGATTGGTGCAGTTGTTAACTTACCCTTTAGAATGTCTAAGGCCTCTTGACAACTTTTTGACCATATAAACTCAGAATCTTTGGCCAACAACTCAAACTAAGGAGAGGCCAACTTGCGGAAGTACTTTATGAACCTCCGGTAGTATCCAAGTAACCCTAAGAAACTCCTGACATCCCTCTGCTTTTGTGGAGGTGGGACCCTTTGGATGATTGCTATTTTGTTTGGGTCCACCTGTAGTCCTTGCTGAGATATTGAATGACCTAGCATAGTCCCTTCAGCCATTAAGAATTCACATTTTTCTGGATTGAGAGACAGATTCATTTCAATGCATTTGTGTAATAATTTTCCTAGGTTAGTCAGGGCTTCTTGAAAATCACAACCATAAGGTGTAAAGTCATCCATATAGATTTCCATAGCATCATGTACTAATTCAACAAAAATACTCAAGACTGCTCTTTGGAAAGTGGCAGGAGCATTGCAGTAAGCCAAAAGGAAGGACCCTATAGGAAAAATTACCCCAAGGACACGTGAATGTGGTCTTATCCTGGTCTTCTGGGTAGGTTTGGATTTGGTTGTACCCACTGAATCCATCTAGGAAACAAAAGAACTTCTTCCCTGCCAGGCCATCTAGCACTTGGTCAATGAAGGGTAGGGGAAAATGATCCTTCTTTTTGGCTTTGTTTAATTCCCTATAATTAACACAAATCCTCCACTTACCATTTTTCTTGGGAACTAACACTAAAGGAGAGACCCACTCACTGTCTGAGATAGGGTAAATGAATCCTGCATCTAGCAGTTTTTCCAGTTCTTCTTTGACTATGTCTTGAAGAGCTGGATTCATCCTGCTTTGTGGTTGCCTGACTAGCTTGCAACCTTCTTTGATATATATGTGGTGAGTACACACTGAGGGGTGTACTCCCTTCGTTTCCTTATAACTCCAAGTGAAGGCTTCTAGGTTCTCTCTCAACATGTTGCATAGCTTTTCCTCTTCTAAAGCATAAAGAGATGGATTAACTTGCAAAGTTTTCTCTGGGCCAAATTCTATGGTTTTTACACGGAGTGGGTTGGAATTTGCCAAGCATGAGTCAATTGGATGATTTCTCTGGGTTTCCCTTACTTCTTCTTCTAATGGTAGTGAACTAGGAATTGGGCTTCGGAGCAGGTGTTTAATTAAGTCATCCTCATCTTGCTGTCCTCCTCCTATGGTTGTTTCAAAAGCATAAAGTTGGGCATAAACCTCATCCCCTTCCTCCTCCTCCAACCATAAAGGTAAATCATGCTCTAGGGTAGGTTGAGCAAGAGGGTATAGGACTAATTGTTTGGACATATGCCAATTCTCAATGGTCATATTCCTAGCTCTGCAACTAATGCAAGCATCAGCTGTGGCCAACCATGGCCTCCCAAGGATGAGAGGGTAACCAGTAAGCTTAGCTTTAGGCTGGAGAACTAGGAAATTTGCAGGGTATTCCCAGGAATCAATGGAGACCATTCGATCCTCCACAATTCCCTCAGGGTTGACTATGGAACTGTCTGCAAGTTGCAGAACTGTTGTGGTCTTTCTCAATGACCCTTGGAGGTTGAGCTTGAGCATGGTGTCCTTGGTCATCACATTAATGGTAGCCCCAAGATCAATCAGAGTGTGTGGGACAATAGTGCCATTGATGTGTACATCTACTATAGGGCTTCTAGGGTCTAAATATTTTGGACATATTACCTGCCCCGACATTAAGATAGACAACTGTCCAATGAAATTAATGGTAGGGGCATCCCTTTTTCTTCTTCCTGGATGCTTGAAGCACTTCTCCTTAATCAACTTGTTGTAAATGGGAACTTCTTTGATGGCTTGGAGAAGGGGATATTTACACATATATTTTTCAATTCTCCGAGAAGTTTAGTTTCTTCTTGTGTAGGCTGGAGTGGTTGGGTTAATCTCTCAGGAAAGGGTGGATTTACTTTAAGGTGGCTTTCCTCTCTTTCTTCCTTGACCTCCCTATGTGGAGAGGGAGGTTGGTTATCAGGGAGAATTCTCATAGATATTAGGTTGATCTCTTGGATTTATACAACATAAGTTGGGTATGGTGTCTCTCCACCGTATGCTTGTTGAACCTGCTTATAGTTTGGGTTCGGATATGGCTGGGCAGGCATCTAGGGTTTCTTAGGTGGAGCAGAGTGCAGGAGTTGTGATTGGGTAGGTGGTGGAGGCAATAGGGCTGGGACGTTGTTGAATTGGGGCCTCCACCCTTGGTGTGGGGTATTCCATTCATGTTGTGGCTGAACATAAGGTTGGAATGATTGGCTCGCTGGCTGGGATTGATACTGAGATGCATAGGACCAACGAGGGGGTGTAGACCAGGAAGGATAAGCAGGGGTCCCCAAGAAGGTATAGCTGTGGCTTTGTTGGGGTTGTAGTATGCATGGGTTGGCCCTTGCATACCCTGCTGGTATGGTCTAGGCCCAGGAGGTATCCTTTGGTTGATGTAGCAAAGCTGCTCAATGACCCCTTCAGCCCCTTGATATACAACTTTGGGTCCAGGTAAAGAAGGTCACTTGTCTGTGGAGTGGTTTTCTTCATAGGCTGAGCAAATCTTAATACAGTTCAATGGACATTCATTCCTAGGATGCCTCCTGGTGCATCTAGGACAAAAGATGGCCAAGGCTCTCTCTGCTTCCTATTGCTTCCTTTTGATGTTCATGGTGTCCAATTGCAAGGCAAGGGTTTGCAACATATCACTTTTGAAATCTTCCAGCATATTTCAAATTTCACCCTTGATGGATAAGTTGGAGGATGATGTAATGGCCATAGGTTGACTACCCCTACCCTTTTTCCTGGCTGCCCTAGAATGGTTTCTAAAGACAGTATTAATATCCTCATAGGGTAATTGGTAGACATCTCCTCTTGCTATCATATGTAAGGTATCCAGGATATCCTCCCTTACTCCTCTAAGCAGGACCAACTTTAGTGACTCAGGGTCAGGTATGCACCTGGCCCTTTTGTAACTGAGTTGGAATCTTTCTTTATAGTCTTCTAAGGATTCATCCTGGGCTATGGTCATCCTAAAAATATCTTCTTTAGTGTCCCTTGGCCTATAGTAGTCCCTATATTTGTTGTTGAAAGTTTGTTGCATCTGAGCCCAAGTTGTGATGCTATCTCCAGGTAAACCCATGGAACAACGCAATGCTGCATCCTTGAGGGTAGATGGAAACAATTTTAACTTTTGCTCATCATCTGTATAGTCATAGGTTCGGCATATAACAACAAACTCAAATAGGAAAGTGTCAGAGTCCTCTGTGGTTAGGCCATGGAAATGAGGTAGAGGAGAGGGGCTTATATTCTTCATCTTAGTGTCCCCATTGGTCTCCCTAATGGGGAAGGCACTCTGAATTCTCTTTCTATTTCCTCTGTCATTTAGGTTTTTAGCCATTGGTTCAATATTAATGGGTTCTTCCTCTTCTTCTTCCCTTGTAGGTCCTTCAAATATGTAAGGTTTCTCACCTAAAGGTTCTTCCACTTCACAGTCACCGAAGAAGAGAGAAGGTTGACTATTGGATGCAGTGGGGGTATTTGACAAGAATTTCCCTGAATTGTCCCTATTCCTACAAGGCATGAAAGGAAATGTTTTTGGGTTGGTTTTTGTAAGATTTTCTTTAAAGCTAGAAAGTACTTGCAGAATGGAAAGGAAAGCAGATAATGACAAATGAAAGAAAGGAAGCTAGATTACTTTTGCAGAAATAAACTAATGGAAGAAAATTGAAGACTAGAAGTAGAAGAAAAGAAAGTTGGAGACTAGAAATAGAAGAAAGTAGTAATTACTTCTACTTAGACACCTCCCTGGCAATGATGCCAAAAAGTGATGAGCCTAGGTATTGCAACAATAATGCTGCAACTCCTAGGGCTATCAACTTTACTTATCAACCTGGGGTTAGTACAAACTTGGAGGTGACAGTGCTATATGCACAAGTAAAAGTGAAGACATTGCCTGCTGTCACTGCTCATCTAGCAAGAGACCCTAGGGGTTCCAAGCCAAACTTCTATAGGGTCAGAAGAAGCTTGATTTTGATGGAAGAAGAACAAATCTATCCTAAGGGAGAAATACTCTACTGTAGTAATGAAGAAATCAACATGTAATGTCAAATCACACCACACCCTAGCTAACCAGTTAAACAGCTATGCCTAAACAAAATTTCTAAATCAACACTAACCTAATGCTAATTATCTAATTTGCAGAAGTAAAGAGCATCAAAACTAGGCTAAGGTGTAAGCAAAGAACTAAACTAACTCAGATTTTAAGCGGAAGAGCAGTTGAAGGACGAAATCAGTGAAAGGAGGACGTGAGGGAGCAACAATGCATAAGAACCGTTGGATCAGTCAGGTGAAAGGCGAATGAACGACAGAGATTGGATCGCAGAAGGTTACGTATATAGATGGGCGAACAGGGTTAACTAACAGGATGAACGGTGGAGATCTATTGCGAAGGCTTAAGCGAATAAATGCATGAACGGGTTTAATGAACAAGATGAATGATGGAGATCATATCGCGAGGGATTAAGTGAGTGGATGGACAAATGAGGCTAACAGGAGTGATGAATGATTGATATCTGATTGCACAGGTGAAGTCAAGAGATGGACAGCGGAGATTGTATCGCGGGAAAAAGAAATGTGTGGAAATGATGGAGTGGGTTTCTATGGTGGTAAGTAGTTTCTCGCGCCTCCTTCAAGTTGTAAGCAATATTTGGAAATTTCACGCAATTAGCCTTACTGTGCAACAGGTAGCATGAGAAAACCACTTTTTTCACATGTTCTCGGGTGGATAACATTCACGCACTAATCAACGCGAGATTGTGCGATAGCCGTTGGATCAGGCGGGGCTGATCAATGGTGGAGATCGACTAAGCTAGTTGGCGATCGAGTGAAGTGACAACCGTCAGATCAAGCAAGGCAGATCGACCGCGGGGGTTTAAAGCGCCTAAAGGTGTGGAGATGACGTGATAGCCGTTAGATCAGGCGAGGCAGATCGATGGTGGGGACTTAAGGCTCATAAAGCAAGTGGTGGATTCCATGCGAGGCAGCAGTTGGAGAAAATAGTGAATCGGACGGTGATTGTGAAGGTTTTTTGGGGATTGGACGACTGAGGAAGCGATGTAGGAGAAACATGCTCAAGGCAGTTTCAAATGAAAATGACAAAAAAACATAGTGTGGTGGCAAATAACTGCATCAAACAACGAACTCCCTAGCTCATGCGAGAACCAAAAACCTGTGTTTTTGGGACTACTGAAGGTTCCCTTCCTCAAGTCATGGTCCCAGAGGGAGGAGATGAGGCCGAGACACCTGCGCATAACCTGATAGTGATGTTTTTCTCCTAACTAACCTGTGAACTAAAAGAAGGCATAAATGGCAGTAAACTGAAGCAAGTGTAGCTACTGAAGCAAATGAACAGGAAAACCATGAATGATCTACGCTATATATCTGTAATGAAAGTGCAACTAATTAAGCAAATAAACAGTGAAAACCATAAGGCTACTTAAGCAAATGAACAGAAAACCATGAAACTACTTAAGCAAATAGATAGAATAGAACTCTATGCTAGCATACATATACAGTAAAGAGGAGTTGTGGCTACTTGGGTCGGGCCCTAACCCAAGAGCTTCAGCCCTCAAAGTTAACTCAGAGTTGGCTTAAACAGAACTCATCTTTATTATGAAAACCCTAGATTACAGAACAAACTGTCACAAGTCTCTTGCAACTCAGAAATAAAACAGAGTTTTTACAATAGAAGTACGAATCCTACTGAGGTCCTAAGCCTCTCTATTTATACATTTGAAGTCTTTAACGACTTCCTTCCCATTAGGGAGGCTTGGCCTCTAACTCAAGAAAAATTGGTTTGCGTCACTTTCACTTGCTCGACTGTCTTTTAGTCTTCAAAGTGATGGCTGTGTGCACTCAGAGCTGATGGTGGAATATTCGAATGGAGGGGTAGTAAATGAGATGGATTTAGCTCCTTTAGTTACTCTCCTATCCCATTCGAGTCTTTACCAAGGTCTTTGCCATAGTTCTTTGCTTTTATCCTTTATACCTTCATTTTTCCTTGCTTTTATCCTTTATTCTTGTATTACGTGCACATTAGACCACAAAGCCAAATATCCAACTCTAACTCATTTCATAAACAAAATATAATCAAAAGTATGCAATAAGTTGTGAGAATAGTTGGTTTGACTAAGCTAGGTGGTGAATTAAGGCCAATTAAGGCCCATATAATTACTCAATGATGAGGCTCACCATCCGCCCAACTTTATACTTTAGAAACAACCATGGGGGGGGGACAACAGGATGAGGATGACTTGATTGAACACCTACTCCAAAGTCCAACTCCCAGTTCATTGCCCTTAGAAGAAGCAGTAAATGAAACCTAGAACAATCATTCAATTGAATTATGATTGGTCAATTCCAACCCTTTCCATGTCAAAACCATAGAATTCGGGCTAGAGAGAACCTTGAAAATCAATCCATCTCTTTCTGCTCTCCAAGAAGAGAAGTTATGCAACATGCTAAAGGAAAATCTAGAAACCTTCGCTTGGAGTTACAAAGAAATGAAGGGAGTACACCCCTTAGTGTGTACTCACCACATATACATCAAAGAATGTTGCAAGCCGGTCTGACAACCCCAAAGGAGGATGAATCCATCTCTTAAAGATATAGTCAAAGAAGAACTACAAAAACTGCTAGATGTAGGATTCATTTACCCTATCTCCGACAGTGAGTGGGTCTCTCCTTTGGTGTTAGTTCCAAAGAAAAATGGTAAGTGGAGAATTTGTGTCGATTACAGGGAGTTGAACAAAGCCACAAAGAAGGACCATTTCCCTCTACCCTTCATTGACCAAGTGCTAGATGGCCTGGCAGGGAAAAGGTTTTTCTCCTTCCTAGATGGATTCAATGGGTACAACCAAATCCATATCAGCCTGGAAGACCAGGATAAAACCACATTCACTTGTCCTTGGGGTACTTTTGCCTATAGGGTCCTTCCTTTTGGCCTATGCAATGCTCCTGCCACTTTCCAGAGAGCAGTCCTGAGTATTTTCGCCGAATTAGTCCATGATGTGGTGGAGATTTATATGGATGATTTTACACCTTATGGCTATGATTTTCAAGAAGCTTTGTCTAACCTAGGCAAAGTACTACACAAATGCATTGAAATGAACCTATCTCTCAGTCCCGAAAAATGTGAATTCTTGATGACTGTAGGGACCATGCTAGGTCATTCAATATCTTAGCAAGGACTATAGGTGGACCCAAACAAAATAGCTATCATCCAAAGGGTCCCACCTCCTCAAAAGCAGAGAGATGTCAGAAGTTTCCTAGGGTTAGTTGGATACTACCGAAGGTTCATAAAGGACTTCAGCAAGTTGGCCTCTCCTTTATTTGGTTTGTTGGCCAAGGACTCTGAGTTTATATGGTCAAAAAGCTGTCAAGAGGCCTTAGACATCCTAAAGGATAAGTTAACCACTACACCAATTCTCCAAGGCCCAAATTGGACCCTCCCCTTTCATATTCATTCTGATGCATCACACAAAGCCATAGGAGCATCCCTAGGTCAGATAGATGAAAAATTGCCTTATGCTATCTATTTTTTTAGTAAGAATCTGTCAAAGGATGAACTAAATTACACAGTGACCGAAAAGGAACTCTTGGCTGTTGTGCATTCATTGAACAAATTCAGGCATTATATTACATGTTATCAAACATTTGTGAATACTGACCATGCTGCAATCAAATATTTAATGAACAAACCAGATGTGAATGCTAGAATTATAATATGGTTACTTTTATTACAATAGTTCGATCTAACCATTGTTGATAAGTATGGTAAGGAAAATGTTGTTGCAGACTTTTTGTCTAGAGTAAATTTGCCTACAGGTGAAGAAGGAATGGTTGATGACCAGTTACCGGACAAGCACTTATTTGCTATTTCAGTTCTCTCTCCATGGTTTGCTGATATAGCAAACTATTTGGTATCAGCATAGTTCCCACCAAACTTGTCCTCCGAAGAAAAAAGAAAGATAGTAAGGAAAAAATCCCCCTTCACTTGGATTGGGGGAAATCTCTTCAAACTTGGCCCATATCAAATCTTAAGAAGGTGTGTCAGGGAGGAGGAAGTCTTTGACATCCTTCTGACCTGTCATGATGGGCCTTGTGGAGGTCACTTTGTAGCAAAGAGGACAACATTCAAACTGTTACAAGCAAGCTATTATTGGCCCACTCTTCATCAGGATGTGAAAAGATATACTAGTTAGTGTGGTCAGTGCCAAAGGATGGGAAGGCCTACTCCAAGAGATGAAGTGCCTCTGTAGCCTCAAGTGACTTTCGAGCCATTTGAAAAGTGGGGCATGGACTTCATTGGGCCTATTGACCCTCCTTCCAAGCAAAAACAATACATCATTGTGCGCACTGATTATTTGACTAAGTGGGCTGAAACCAAGGCAATTAAGGCAGCAACAGAGGAGAAGGTGGTTGAATTCCTAAGGGAGAATGTATTCTACAAATTTGGGTACCTTAGAGAGCTGGTCATAGACCATTTACCTATAACATGATTGAAGAATTGCTCAACCAACACAAGATCAAGCATAGAACCTCCACCCCCTATCGTCGACAAGCTAATAGGCAAGTGGAGGTGACCAACAGAGTGCTGGAGGTCATCTTGACCAAAGTGTTAAGCAGCAGTAGGAAGGATTGGGCAGATAGACTAGTTGAGGCCACCTAGGACTATAATACCACATGGAAGACCACCACTGGATTCACACCCTATGAGCTGGTCTATGGGAAAAGGGCCTTGCTGTCCATTGAATTTGAATATAACACATTAAGGATGACAACCCAACTAGATCTAGATCTCAGCAGTGCACAAAAAGAGAGATTGTTCTAGTTGAATGGTTTGGATGAATTCAGAATGCAGGCCCTCCTACATACAGAGGTAGTTCAACTTCAGAGGAAGATCTGGCATGATAAAAACATCAAGGAGAAGCAATTTCAGGAAGGCGATTGGGCATTGCTATATGATTCTAGGTATAAAGACTTCAAGGGCAAGTTAAGGACAAGATGGCTAGGACCTTATGTTGTGGAAAGATGCCATGATAATGGTTCAGTGCAAATTAGAACCATAGATGAAGAGGCCATTCCTTTGCTTGTTAATGGACACCGATTGAAAATTTACAAGAGACCTTTATCAAAACAAGAGTTCATTGATGATATCAATAAAACAATGATGATAGTGGAGCAAGTTCCAACTCCTGCCTCATCAAATCACCAAGAAAAAGAGAAAAGAAAAATAAGGACTCAGGTGAAAAGCTCCAAGAGGTGTCTGAGTCCCATCATTGGGTTGAAAACCTCTTGAGGTGGCCCAGTGGTGTTAAAACAAAAAAAAGAGAGAAAAAAAAGAGAATAATAAAGATCCCTGGGTGAAAACCTCTGTTGAGGCACTTAGGGCAAACAGCTAGGGTGAAAACCTCTAAGAGGCAGCCTAGTTGTTTAAATAAATAAATTAAAATCATGAAATTTCCATTTGCAGGTCACCAAGAAGGACGGTCAAGGAGCAAAGGAGGATCACAAAGAGACCCCTGTCACTCACATCTTTATTTTTCCCACTCATGACCATTCATTCCTCCACCATTTCTGTCATTTTTTCCACTCCGTTGCTTTAGTTTACAAGGGGGCTGTGTTTTCTACAGGATCCCCTGAAAACCTACAGTATGATCCTATAGGAATTATAGTAACCCAGAAATCCTATAGGAGTCAGTCCTAAGGCAAATGAATGACTTGCTAGGACAATAAAATTTACCCCCTTCATCATTCAATCACCATACCTTGTCCACCAGCATCACCCCTGCACTCACCATTAAAAACAAAATCAGTTTCAAGAGTATTTTTTTTTTCCAATCTTCGAAAAGAAGGGAAACAGGGAGGAATATAGAGCATCACTTGAGTATTCCTTATTCTCCACACTCCTATTATTTCTCTCCATCCATGTCACCATCCTCACAACCACAACAAAAAGAATGATTAAAAGTTCTGAGGAAGAAGCAGCTACAGGACATCCTGTAGGAAATCCTGTAGCAGCCTATCCCACAGAATACTAATCATAACAACAACAAGCCTCCAACATGATGATCCAAGAGCTCCAAAGCAGCAGCACCACCACCATCTTCAACCACAGGTACCTGCACAAACAAAGGAGTCATTAGGAAACAACAAGAGGAGGAAAAAGAATAACATGCAGCCAATACACACAACAACACCTCTGGTCTTCGACAACTGCAGCAAAGCATTGGCACCACAGGTAAGTATCCCGCTCGCTCTCTCATATGCATCATGTAGTAAAAAAAATGTAAGGGTTACGAGTAAGTTGGTTTATAAGCGAAAAGGTGGCTAGTTAACTTGGCCACCTTTGTTCAGTCAACACATACACAACAGGGTGTCCTCTCACACATCGCAGCAATCAACTCAAGGACAGAAAGGGAGAAGGACAAAAGTAGTTAAAACTATGGATGCATAAGGTGGGAGATGATTACAAGGAGTGGGGAATGATGAGGTGGTATTGGGGACCAATGGTCCAAAAATGGAAATGTACCTTTGCTTCTAGCACACCACCTCACCCCGAATAACCATAAGAGGAAATAATCAATGTCCCCATGCATTCATGCATTCACTTCCTCGAAGCTCACTCTCACAGGTCGCTCTCATACCCAGGCAACCCACCGGAAGCAAAACTCCATCGTTTTACTACACAAGAATTCCTACAGGATTGCATAGGAATTCCTACAAGATCATGCATAGGAATTCCTACAGGATACACAGAGACTGTCTACAGGATTGGCCGAGAGGAGTTTTAGAGGGGAAAACATGGGAGTTGGCCACTGCAAACAATATGAAGAGGTAGGATCTGTAATTACATCCCTCTTTACAAGTAATTGAACTAGAAATCCTCTAAGTTTGAGTGAATTTAATAGCTGTGTAAGGGAATTACATACACAATCATTTCTATTTTGGTTCTGCATTTGAAAATTGTCTCAACCCTCTCATCTCCTCAAACTTCACCAACCAAGATGACAGGAGGGTTTAATAGGAGGGAGCCCATCAACACTGTGAGAATCCAACAACACCCCCAAGTGCTTGAAATATTCACAAGACATAATTGGATGGGGTTTTTCAAAAAATTCAGAGGGTATGATGATGAGGTGGCTCGAGAATTTTCTCTCTCCCTCATTCCACTCACCAGAATCCATGCCACTGTTGTGATAAGGGGCCTATCTATAGAACTCACCCTTGAGCTCATCAACAGAGTCACCACACTTCCCCTAGGAATACCATGGAGGAAAGAAGACAAAGGAGATAGCCAGGTTGCCAAAAGGAAATTCTTTTTAGAAGGTGAGGAACCCACTGAGGACAAAAATGGAGTAAGGAGGGAAAGTCTACCATATCCATGGAATGAGGTAAGCTATAAACTGATCAAATACATTTCATGTGATGGTAGGTATAGTGTAGTATATGGCTATCAGCTTAGGCTTCTTGAATAATTGAGATTTGGAGTAGTCACAGCCCCTCAACAAAGGCTCAACATACCATACTTCTTGCTGCAATCACTAATAGACTCAAGCATCAAAGTGCAGGAGGGAAATTCCCAATAGTTAGCTCACCATGGGTTAATTAGGATTCTTATAGAAGATGCCCCCCAAAACCTTAGAATTCCTATAACACAGTCAATTTTCAGAGACATGCCAGCAGAGGATAACATCAAAGCTCTCACATATGATGTTAGTTCTATTGTCAGTGAGGAGGGAGAGGAAAAGACTGAAGTAGAGGAAGAAGAAGTAAAGCAGGAAGAGGAAGAAACAGAAGGAGATGAAGATGTGATGGATGAAGAAGGAGAGGAAACAAAAGTTAATGAGGAAGTTGAGGAAGAAGAGGGGAAAGAAAAGGAGGATGATGAAGAAACAGAGGAGGATGTTAAGGAGGAAATTGATAAAGATGTTGAAGATCTACAAGAGGAAGAAGATAGGAAGGACATAGGTGAAGAAGGCAATGGAAAAGAGGGGACAAAAAATAAGGAGGAGTCACCTAGGGCGTCTCCAGAAGCCATTGAGAGAGAGGCAACAACTACCCTCACTGCTCTTAGCACCCCCATCAAGCAAAAAGGCAAAAGACAGAGGCAGACCCCCTTATATTTCAGGACAAGGAAAAGCACAAGAATAAGATAGGGGAAACCCAAAACATCAACCAAAATTCCTATTGTAATTGAAGACTCCCCTACACAAAAGGAAAAAATGCCTTCCCCTAAGTCTCCTATCACCTATGTGAGAAGGCCTAGTACTAAATCAACCTCCTCCAAGGGAAAGGTAATCCTACAGGATACACAACAGAATCTACAGGAAGTAGAAGCAATCCTACATGATACTTTGCTGAACCTACAGAAAGCACAAAAGTTGGAAGAAGAGGTAGGGGAGCAGCAAGAAACTAAAGAAGAGGACCTAGAGACAAAAGAACCCAACCCCCAACCTAACCGGGACTCCTACTACATGTTTATTGAAGGAGGTAGGTCATACATAAAAAATTTGCTATCCCACTATTGTTCGAGGTTGAGAAGGAGAGGGCCAGAACTCACCGATGGATGCAAATCACCAAATCAAAGGGGGTGGAAGATATTGGGCACATGGAAGAGAAAATCAAGGAGATGGGTAGAGAGCTAAGTGGCTTGAGAAACAGAGAGGCCATAATGAGAAATCAACTAGAGACAAAAAATGCATGGTTGAGAGGACAACTACAGGAAAGAGAGAATCAATTGGCATGTATGGCCAGTCTCTCTTTGGAAGAAATCCAGTGTAGGATGCCAGCTAAATCCTATGCCCTATACCTCAAAGAATAGTGGTTGCAGTTCTAGATTAAGACCCTAGCACAGAGAGGCACCATGCCATTTCAGGACTATAGGTAGTTCATTGATCTTTGTGATCAAAGTACACTAGAAGATAGGGCCAAAATGGCTGAGTTTTATTTGCACAACATGGCCCTAATAGACATGAATGTATGGGACCCTAATGCCAAGCTAGGAGATTTACAATTGATGGCTTTGGCATCATGGATGAACCATGAGGAGTCAAGGGCTGCAGAGATGAAAAGGATATTGGCAAGAGAGCAAACTGAACCTCTTATGATCAGAGTTGAACAATCAAATCCCATGGCCCTCATCAGTACCCATAATTTGATTGCAAATGATCCTCAACTGGCACCTAGATATCTTGCTTCCCAAGAGCAAGCAATTTCACATTTTGAGGACATGTTCAGGTTGCTAGGAGATGATAGCATACATGCTTGCCCAAGGAGATGGAACACACTACCATATAGCTTAAAGATAAGAGAGTATCACTCTACTCAAAGGTTGAGAGAGGCACTAAACGAGACACCCATGTATAAGCAATCTATGCAAAGGTTGAAAGTCAATTGGAGTGGCCTAAAACTTAGTCCACCACTACTCCTAGGGATGTTAGAAGGGAGAAAGGAAGAAGGAGAAAAGAGGCAGTGGGAGGAGGTAGAAAATAAAGTAGGCTTCTATGAATAAGAGGAGGAGGCCACAACAGAGGCATGGGATGTCAGAGAGGCCACTAGAACCATTAAGGCTATAGATATTGATTAAGTTGCCGAGAGGATGAGCAACACTTTTAGTAGGGGGTGATGATGAGCCTCATCATTGGGTAATTATATGGGCTGTCATTCACCTCCTAGCTTAGTAAAACCAACTTTTCTCATAACTTATTACATGTTTTTGATTATATTTTGTTTATGAGGTGAGTTAGAGTTGGATATTATGCTTAGTGGACTAATATGCATTGAATGCAGGATTAAAGGAGAAAATCAAGGAATTTTGGCAAAGACTAAGGTCAAAACTCGAATGGGACAAGGGAGAGGGATTGTAGGAGGTAAATCCTCCTCATTTACTACTCCTCCATTTGAATATTCCTCCATTCATCACATCAGATTGAAGTGCAAACAACCAAATCATGAGGATTAGAAGGCAGCCAAGCAAGTGAGAGACAAAGCACCAGTTTATCTTGAGTTTGGGAGCCGAGCCTCCCTAATTTTAAGGAAGTCGTTGGGGACTTCAGTTGTATAAGTAGAGAGGCCTAGGACCTTAGTAGGATTCAAATTTTTATTGTAAAACTCTAAGCTATTTTCGAGCTGCAATACTTGTGAAAGTTCTATTGATGTAATTTGTTGTTTTGGTAATAAGAATGAGTTTTGTTTTGAGCCAGCACTGAGTTAACTTAGAGAGCTGAAGCTCTTGGGTTAGGGCCCAACCCTAGTAGCCAAGGCTCCTCTTTCTTGTATATGTATGTTTAGTGTAGTTTCATAGCTTCATCGTTAATTTTCCTTTTAGATGCATTTCCATTACAAGTAGTGTAGATTAGATTGATTGTTTATTAGTTTGCTTCCATTTGCGCCTTATTTCAAGTAGAAGGTTAGCAGGGATAAAAAGGATCACCACAAGGTTGTTAGCAGGTGTCTCAGCCTCACTTCCTCCCTCTGGGATCTTGACTTGAGGAAGGGACCCTTAAGCAGCCCCAAAAACACAAATTTCTAATTCTTTTATGAGCTTTGGAGTTTGCTGTCTTTAAATTAGTATTTGGTTAGTTTTGCAAGGTAGATTTCCATTGTCATCCTTTTCATATTTATTTTCGTAGTAGATCTCATCCATGCTTTCATTCCTTTCAGCAACTTTCCTCATGCATAATGTAGGCAGTTAATTCATTAATTTTGCTTTTCTAGTTTATGAAAATGTTTCTTGTTTGCATAGATTTTTGAAAGATATACATGTTTTATGCATAGCAGGTGCTTCAAGAGGATACTAAGACTTCATAGCTAGCAGCCACCTTCCACTCCATCCACCTTAGCCATCCCTTGTTTTCACCATCACCTTCACTAGTTTTTCATCATTTTTCATAGAAATTCTTCCAAGCACATTGAGCGAATCCAGCCATCTACTATCTTGGATATTGACTTCTAAGTGATCCTAGACCTTCTCCCACTCCATTCCACCCATCACACACCTTTCCTAGGCCTTCCATCACCTCCAACACCTCACATTTTTCTCTCGGTTGTATCCTGTAGGTTTATAGGGGATCCTGTAGGTTTCTAGTATATCCTGTAGGTTTTCTTGAAATGGTCTGTTTGAGGCCGAATTGATGGAAAACCTATAGGAAGTCACCAAAATCCTCCCAGGGGTCCTCCACACCATCCAACCATCTCATAATCCTTCTAGCCATCCTCAAACATCGTTAATTCACTTGCCACATCCACAAAAGCAATTAGTTTGCATGCTTGATTTTGCATAAAAAGACAAAAAAAGCAAAAACATATTTAGTTTACTCTCTTTACTTGCACATTAGTGATGTTTGATGCTTCTTCTATGATAGAGATAGTAGCATTTGTTTCATGTTGATTTAGCATTTCTTCCAAGCATAGTTTCTTAGCGGTTAATTAGGAAATGGTGTGATTTAGCATTACATGTCGACCTTCTCCATTATTGCAGTAGAGTAATTCTCTCTTAGAGTATATTTACCTTTATTCCATCAAAGAATCAAGCTTCTTATGACTCCATAGAATTTAGGCTTGGAACCCCAGTGGTCTCTCGCCAGCTGAACAGTGACAATAGGCAGAACCATCACTTTTACTTGTGTATACAACACTGTCACCTCCAAGTTTGTACGAACCCTGGGTTGATAAAGTAAAGCTGGTAGCCCAGGAGTTGTGGCATACTTGCTGCAATACTGGTGCTCATGAGGAAGGACACGTTAACTTAGAGAGACATCTAAAAAGTCAGCTTCTATTTATGGTTGTAAACTCTCTCCTATATTTGTCAATACAAAAAGTACCTTGTTTTCCTATATTTGTTGTGTTATGTTTGCACTTGTGTATTTCAATGCCATTTTGATTCATTGAATAGATATTTTAGATTATGCTACATGGATTGTGGTTTCTTTGCTTGTTTTAGTTGTGTGTGCAGGTTCTAATTATAAGACTTGGAGCTTACAAGCAAGGAGGAAAGGAAGGCTTTCTTCAAATTCCAAGTAAGCTTCTTTCTGATTTTATAATTTCTCTAAGGAAAACTTGAATCTTGTTGTCTTTTGTTGTTCTAGATCAGGCCACTAGATCTAGGGAATTCACTTTTGTCCACAATCGTGAAAATTTCGTATAAAAACAAGTATAACCGAGTCATGTTAGTAAACTTGTGTTATATGTAATATAAATACCCTGATACAATTCTATTGAAAAAACTAAATTGGAAAACAACACTATCATATTGTGTGCACAATTTATGATTTCTCTACATTGTTTAATTTGAGGTATTATAAATGCATTAAGTATAATATTATAACCTATTATTTAACAATCAATTGTTTTTTGGGCCACTTTTAAAAATTTAATTTTTCCATTGGCCAACTTTGTTTAAAACATACGTTGATTCCATGAATATCTAATTTGATATTTTATTAGACTTGCCAACTTTTACATGAATCAATGGCCAAAAGATTCTATTTTTATAACAAATACTAAAGACCATTTTTTGTTGGCTCATCGATTTAAAACCCAAAAGACTCTCATATTATGTAGATAAGAAGGGAAGGATGCATGAATTGGATCAAGGATGATGATCATTATTGTTTAGCCCATGGATAATGTTGTCTTGATACATTTGGATGTTGATGGTGGGTGATACTAACTTATTCTTGGTCTATAGGGTAGTGTTGGGACTTGGGAGAAGCGATGTGATGCAGGAAGAAAAGACAATGACTTGGAGGACCTATTGTCTTTTCTGCTTGCAATCAATCGGCAGTCGCTGACATGAGTCATAACCAAGTGATGATAAAAAATATCAGTGATGAGGTGACCAAGAAGTCTAGTCATCCAATAGCTATGGATGCAATTTTTTGTGCAAGAACATAAATCCTTCTTCTTGGTCCAAAAGATAATGTTGGGACAAAAAAGTGATGCAATACAGGAAGAAAGGCCAATGACCTTGGTTTGCAATAGAGTATTGTACCTTAGGACCTCAAGAGTCCATTTGTTAAATACATTGTCTAGTCAAATGAAATGGAAAATGTAACCTTGTTGAGCAGGCATGCAATCATCATTGGAAGCAAGAAACTTGTACAATGTGCTTTGCATAAGACTATTTTTGTTAAAACTTAAGAGTGGTGTATGGGGTGACAATCTTGCTTTGTTTTCTTCCAAACAAAGATGGTGGCGTTATTGGAACACTTGATGTTCAAGTATGTGTAACGAAGGTGTTTGGGAATTCTGTCAATTTCCTGGATGAGATGGAATTGACCATCTGTTAGGCAGACTAATACCTCTTGAGGACAAGACAGATCTCCATATACTTCAAATAAATCTAGTAACAAACAAGAGAAGAACTACTAGCTTTCCTTAGGTTACGTTTGATTGAAACAAACAATATGAGAGAGATCACTTACTTTTTTATCGAAATGCGTGTTGAAGTCCCTTTCAGTGCCTTCGATAGTTAGCTTCCCCTTGATGCTTTAGAGATTGTTCCAACGCTTCCCAAAACATGTCCATGATGTCTCAAAGGAGATCTGCATAGACATAAACACACAAAGGATCAAAGCATCTAGTATATAGAATGAAAGATAAATGAATTACTTAACTCAATGTATATCATAAATTGAATCAATAACTAATCATAACCTATGCGAGTGATCAAGGAATCCCACAAATGATATCAGAAAAGACATAATTAGGGAAAAAGTGATTGATTTTTATTAAATAAAAGGGGGAACAAACTTGCAACTTCAAAGCCTTGATGTTACAAGCCTCTTCTCACAATCTCCAACCCTCTCCTTGGATGAAAAGCCTCCTAGCCTTATTTCTGCGGCATAAGCCTACCTTCAATAGTCCTAACCAATCCTCTGGCCTATGTTTGATTTATAGGCCAAGAGGAGGAGGTTTGGGAACCACTTCCTAAGGGATGAGATCCATAAATGGTGGGAAAGGGAATCCACAAAGAGAGGGAAGTAGCTCCATGATGGGAGGGATCAGGCTTGAATAGGCATCCATTCGAACTTGTTAGATGGGAAAGACTCGACTAAGAAAGCTTCTAGATTTTACTTTTATTTTTTACTTGCATTAAGCCATGTGCGCAGGCCATAGTGTTAGACAAAGCGCACTTTTGTGCAGTTTATAATGCTCTCTTTTGCGTATGCACAAAAATGGACTAGGGAACTGTGCAGGAAGCCAAAAATAGGTTTTTGAGCCTTGAGATTCAGGAATTTCATTCTCTTTGGGATTGTTTGGGTTATAAAATTGTAGGGGGATGCTTTAGAACACTTTGATGGATAGTGAAAGATCTAGACTGATGGTCATTTTGCTAATGTGACAAAATGACGTGTAATAGATTGCCCCCTAAAGTGTAAAGTCAGAAAAGATGTTTGATGACTGTATCACATTAACATGCCAAGGTTCTGGTTAGAAACTGCAATCCGAGACGTGAAACAGTCAATCAAATGTTACAATGCAATATAAAATCATCATTGAGGTAGGCATTCCCGTACTCAGAGCATAAATGTCTCAAAGAACCAATATGGAAATACATCTGAAGATCCATGTAAATAAACGACATATTATGGATGCAACCATCAATGGATCTATGTTTACAATCATGGATATTTAATAAATCCATGCAACCTTGATGGATGAAACTAGATCCAAGGTCTTGATCTCCATCTCTCGATCTGTATATGAATCTAGCCATGCGAGTGAATGTCTCATAGTTGAACATGGTAGAAACCACTTGATTACTAATCAATGATGTGAAAAGATGTCCTAGTACAATGGTTATCAAGGTACTTCTAGTACAATCTATGAAGTGTGAAAAGATGTCCTAAAGTCAAACACTCAAAGAATCATTCGATCGAAGGTCAATGACGAGAACCTGTCATTGAAGGCAAGAAAATTTCCATTAAGGCATGCAAGCTCCAAGGTACTAAGAAAGGTTTCTAGATCAACTTTCTAGATAGTGAGTTGAAGTCGATAGGAAGCAACCCGTCGCAGGAGGTCCTATGACATGAAACTCATGTCAAGTTTTTGAAGGACAACAATTTAGAGTAATCCAGGACTAAATCAGGGATGGCGATTGAAGACTTATGAATAGAAAAATAATTTTGACTGAGGTTGGACTTCTCTTGAACATATTGGTGACAAGACATTCTGACTTGGCAACATTTGACAAAAAAATAATACCTAAACCAACTGAAGACTTTAAATGATGTATGGTCAATTGAGAGACAATTCCCCAACTCGGACACAAAAGTGATAAATTGTCATGTTCAAGAGCAACATATTGCCTTTATATTATAAAAACAAACTTTCCTCCCAAATTCCCCCCCACCATTATTGGAAAGTACCTCTTTATTTTTGGAAAACTTGAGGAGGATAACATATGCTTGTCTTGTAAGCTCATTCTTCAAATGAGTCCTACGAAGTATTTTTGACGAACCATGGAAAGGAGTGGTTTAGTATCGTCATGATTGACGAGTCCTACACTATTTAAGTTTGACGAGTCCAGTGAAGGGGTAACTTGATGTCGTTTTAATGTTTAAAGAGTTTGAAAATACACAAAAAGAAAACTCGTTCATTTCTTTTAAAGTAAAATTTTAACAAGCCCGAAGAAAGTAAAGCTTAGTGTTTTTCATTTTGATTGAGAGAGAAGAAAAACATAAGTAAACTCCATGGTGTTCTTTTATGTACATTTAGTCTCTAAAGCCTGGAAAATGGTAAAATAATGCAGGAGAGAACTCTATTGACCATGATTAGTCAACGCATACCTTTTTCGTAAATAGTCTAGTTCAGTCCGTAAAAGGGGTAAACTTATATTGAATAGACGATTGCTCATTTACTTTTATGAGTTTGATGGTCAAGTACTCGATGATCTTCTCATGTTTAGGGAGTCTAAAAAGGGCTTAAAGAGAACTCATGGGTTTTTATTTTTTGTAAGTTTTTAACAAGTTTGAAAAAGTAATAAAAATGTACTCATTATCACCAACTTTCAATTTAATTAACAAGCAAGAAAAGATGGAAAAAACTCGACATTTTCATATGTTTTACGAGCATGAAAATAATAACCAAAATGGACTCGAATTAGGTTCCATTTTTACACAAGCTTGAAACATAGGAAAAACTATAATTGAGAGGGTTTCATTTTTACACAAGCTTGAAACTACAAGAAACTATGCTTGAAATAAGTTTGCATGCCCCCAACATAATGAAATAGGCACATGTCCCCCAAGCTTCATTTGATCTACCTAAGTAGACTACCTGTTACTAATAGGCGGATGAAATGAAGGTTCATTTACGAGATCAAGTGAAAGGCTCAACTTAATTCGGGGAGGATTTGTTTCATTTTTTAATGAGCTTAACACAGAAAAATAACTATGCTCATATAACCTTGTTTCATTTTAAATGAGCTTGACACAAGAAAAGGAAATATGCTCATGGGAGTTGTTTCATTTTTTAAGGAGGTTGACATAGTGAAAAAAATATCCTCATAAGAACTTGTTTAATTTTTTAACGAGGTTGACACAATAAAATAATCATCCTCATAATGACCTGTTTCATTTTTTAACGAGGATGACACAGTAAAAGAACTGTCCTCATGGACATTTGTTTCATTTTTTAACGAGGTTGACATAGTAAAAGAACCATGCTCATAGGGATCTGATTCATTTTTTAATGAGGTTGACACAATGAAAGAACCATCCTCACAAGGACCTGGATCATGGCTTCCATTTGGAAGAAACACATGCAAGGGATAAATCCTGAGCATGGCTTCCAAGAGATCTTCATCAAAGGAAGAATAGCTCTCTGGAAAGAAGACATGTGAAGAGAATCAAAAGGGGTAAGAAAACCCATTTCAAATTCCCCCATAGGGTTCCTTATGTAATTTACTGGATCTAAGTCCTAAGAAATCGAGCAAACAGTGAGAGGCTTGCTTGCATCAACAACTGAAAACATTGGATTGGTTGCCACATAATTAACGGTGGTGGGGTCGATACCACTTGCATATAAGGAACATTAAGGGATTTCGGATGGTTGGTAGTCATTTTAAGACCAACGAAAGAAAGTTAGTCAATAGTCACAATGTTTCCATTGTGAGGGAAAGACACCACTCAAAAGAGTGTCGATACAACAACTTTCATGGCGTAGACATAGTCTTGTCCAAGGATAAAATTGAAATCCAAGGGGCCTTGGATCGATACAGACAATTTTTCCTTCCAAAGTAATAGGTAACTTAGGAAGGATCCCTAAACGTTGGTTGATGGTTCTGTTAAAAGCCAAAATATTGTGTGTAACAAGACGAGTTGAGGGGAACCCAAAGCTTTCCAAGCGGTTGAGGCTACTAACAGAAGAACCTTCATCAACATTTGTGCGCGGCACATTCTTACCATACACTTTCACAATGATTTAGAAAGGGGTGTAAGAAGGAAGACTAGGTCCTGCTAGTATACTCCAATCAAACGAAATAACCTCATTAATTGGAGGGGGATTAAAGGAAATAGGTGAAATGCCCCCATGTGTAGAAGAATCTGAAGTAATAAGAAGAACCTGAGCGGTATTACTTTCACTCTCTAAAGGGAGAGTGAGATAGACCAAATATGGAATCGATTTGACCACTTGATCAACCAATGGTTCATCAACCCGAGTGATATGTGTTTCACTTTCCAATGGAATAGTGAGATTGACTGTACTTCGAATTAGATAAATGACTTTGTCAACTGACGGTAGGTTGGGAGAACGTTTACGGTAACTAGTTGGAAGTTGTTGCTGTGGAACAATAAGTTTTTCCAACAATTTTGAGGCTTCTTCCATATGAGGGAAAAGGTGACTATGATGAATCCCTTTGCATAACATACAAGGAAACCTAACTTTACCCTTTTTCATGGGAACCTCACAACTCACAATCATTGGTTGATGAATCAACAATAATTTGATAAGAATTTTCAAACCATACTTCCAAGACCTTAGGAATACTAGGACAATTGATAAGGAAGTGGTCACCCTTACAAATCTTGCAAGGGTATTTGGGCTTACGATGCATGTTGGAAGTTTCCTCAACATTACCAATACTTACAACCATGGTTGGTTGGTTGACTTATTTCTTATCTTGCTTCTTATTCTTCTTCCCTTTCTTCTTCTTCTTAGTCACCTGGTTACTAGCCTCAAGGATTTTACCAAGCGAAGAAGAAGAAAGGGAGGAGGACATGTTGGGTGAAAAAGGTAAAGGGTCAACATGAGGTTGGTAATTTGAGATGGTGAACTTGGTTGAGGCGGAATAGTTCGCGTATTTGGGATCAAAGAAGTCAAAAACAACCAAACCGATAAACCTATCATGAATCCAGGAAGTGAAAACATACCCATAAAAGGAGGACCGATATTTGCAAAGTCAGGAAAAGGAATAGGATTCCCATTAAAAGGGGGTTCTTTATTAGTAACTTCCGACATTGTTGCCATTAGATTCAACTTAGATAAATTTATTACCAATATTAACAGGTCCGTAAAAAGTAAAAAACAAGCAAATAACATGCGCTAGTAAATCTAAGGAGTCAAACCATGCAAACAAACCTTTCACAATGAATCACTAGTTGGTGTTGAAATCTAGCATCGCATAGATCAATGTGAAAAGTGAATAATAAAGTGAGTGTAACCAGTTACGCTGACAACTGTTATAGACATATTTGGGCACTACAACCCCAATCACATACGTCAATAAACCAAGGGCTCTCAAACCCCTAAAATTGTTGTTTCATACCCTAAAGGATCAAGGTCAACTAATTACATCGTTTCCCAGAAGTTCTCCTTGAAAAACTACTCAGAACTGGTCAAAACTGGACCATCTCACCTGCTCCATGGCCAGGGTGCGATGTATCTCATCTTGTACACACGGGGGGTGCGATGCATACTGAAAAGGCCTTCTATAGGGTGCAATGAGCGAGAAAGGACAAATGGTAGAGACAGTTTGCTAAGTGGATGATCATGGAATCTTTCAGAAACTTCTCATATGACACTTGCCTCTCTGAATTTGCCTAGGGATGAGTAAGAGATCAAAGAAATCTCCTAGTGGAACCAAGAACTATCAGTGAAATGATACTAATCAAAATCCCAGAAGCTGACTCACTCTCCTGCAAACATTTATATATGGATCCCTCATCCTAGAGATCAAAAGGCTGGAATTTTGTAATTTGTAAGGAAGTGCTATTGGTTTCTCTTTAAAGACATTGTATTGTTGGGTGATCTTGCTTTGTATGAGGTGAAGAGGGCTTTCATGCTGGGAGGATGATGTTGGATCAGACAACTTGGTTGTAATCCTCTCTTCTACTACTTCTATCAATAAAGCTATTTGAGTTTTCCTCCATATGCTTGTATATCTCTGAATCTTGTATTTGTATATGCATTTGTATGGTTAATGTGCATATGATCCTACATTGTTTATGGTTATAGATCTCTATGATTTGATGGTATTTTGCTGCCTTGAATCTACAGGTGTTCTTTGAAGCGGGACAAGTGAGAAAGGAGTGGCGAAAGCTCTATCAAAGGAGAGAGGAAACAAGCAAGGAGACTAGCGAAAGACTGAGGTTGGTACTCTCTGCTTCTCTCTCATCTATCTCTCATAAAGGAAAACACAAGTAAATTTAGTTAGTTTGTTTCTAAGATAGCTACCCCTCTTAGTGGGACTAGCAGCTCTGAATGGACACTAGTTTTCCCGATAACAAAATGGCGACTCAACTGGGGAGCGAATATTTTGTTTTTTTTTGTTACTATTATTTGCTTTATAAACTACAGATGGAGCCTGAAGTTAAGCCAGCTAGCCTTCGAACTTCTTTTGTTATGGAACTGCAAAGTAGATCAACACTGCTTTAGTCAATCTTCGGGTTGGTTTATGAACTGAACATTTGACTTACAAACATCCTAAATGCCCTGGTGGTAGCTCAAATAACCTCATTAGATCAGCCCCTATACTTTGTGTTTACTGACTATCATTATCTCAGCCTAAATCCCTGAACTTAGCTGCAAACTGTGAGTGAAAACCAAGCTCAGTCTCGTCCCTGGACCATCGCACTGTCTCTGATTGGAAATCTGGATGCATCGCACCTCCCGTGTGTTGCAGGTGAGATGCATCCCTGTTTCCTTGTGTTACGGGTGTGATGATTGAGTAAGACTGTTTCTGCCTCCAATTTTGGTTTTTTTCTTCATTATCTTCAACTTTATTCAGTAATTTTGCTGTCTATGATTAGTATATCACTGTTGAAACCTTATTCCTTTGCATTATTCAGCCTCCATTGATAAGGAATTGTGAATGTTTTTAATTTATTTTTCATCATTTATAGTTCTCCTTTGCAAAAAGTAGCTTAATCAAACTGTCGTCTTTTGATTTGAAAGTGTCGCAACTGTCGTTTTCAGTCAAGAAAAAGAGTGTCGTAAAGTCTTCCTCTTTTAGATAGTCAATTACACTTTTGACATTGTACTTGATTTTGAAATTATTAGTATTTCAAGTGTCGAAAGCAGTTTAAAATTTGAAATCGCAAAGTGTCGTCTTAGTCTTCCTTTCATTTCGAAAAGAGAAAATTGTTAGTACTGTTGCTTTGAAAGAAAATAGTTCAGATCTGTACTTAGTTTTCTTTTTGTCATTCTCACATTAAGGAAATTGAAAAAACAAATACATGCATGTGCATTTTCATTTAGACTGCATGAAGAAATTGATTTAGGAAAAGTGCATCTAGTGTGTGCTCTCTGCTCTATGTTGAAAGAATTTTATTTCTCTTTCCTTAGTAGCTAGGATTTTCATTGCTAAAAGAAAGTGAAAAACTGTTTATCATCTTAGATTGCATGTTTAGGAATTGTACATCTACATCATGCGGTGACCATAAAGGAAAACTTCTTAAGAAATATCAACTGTAAAATAAACCTCAATGAACATGAAAACGCTTTGGAACCTAACGCACAACATCTAGAAGTCTAACCTAGAGACGTATTCTAGCGTCGTAAATCCTGGTAACTATCGTTTTCATCGTACGTTTGGTGATTCCTCCTCTTTGATATGACAAGTGCTAGTACGGACTTGTGCTCCCACGTACCATCAAGTATATATTGGGAGACCACAATAGGCTATATCCTTTATCCTTAGGAAGCCGTGTCTGCCGCCCTATCAATCGTAATGCATTGAACAAAACATTTGGGAAGATTGACTGCCGTACCTTAAAAAGTATTCTGCAGTTTTGCGATTGGTTTAGTAATCCCTCTGTCTAGATTTCCAGAGTAGTCACTTTCGTTCCTTTTCACACTCCTTAAAAGAAAAGGTCCATCTGAGCACTTGTCACTTTAGGCTCATTAAAAATCGAAGGCGACTAGAGTCATCTTTAGCTTTTTCTCGACTCTTAAAAATTGAAAAAGCAAGTTGTGTCAAAGCGTCATAAAAGTCATTTAATTCGGAATAACATTTTTCCCCTTTTTATTTTGAGTTGATTCGAGTAATCCGCAATCGTGGAAGAAAGTCAATCAAAACCCCATCATTCACGGAGACTAACGAGTCAACTGTCTTTGACTCTGGAAACGAAACCATCCCGGGCAAAGAGTTCTCGTTTAACTGAGTCTAATACACCTGATTTATTTGAAACTTGCGTTTCAACATCTTCAGAGACTACAATTACTCCAATTATTTATGGTACCCCTGCCTCTACAGAAGAAGTTCCGCAGTTACAAGAGGAAATTAGAACTGATCCTAGTGTAACAATAAACACTTCTATTCCTAAACCAGCTCCATCTAGGGCTGATTCGGAAGGTGTCACCCCTCCAACATCTGTCGCTGTAGAGTCTATACCTTCTTCCGCACCAGAAATATTTCACGGACCTAATGGTCTACCTCTTCCACCTAGATTGATTACTATAGAAGAGATAGTGGAGGATCTTCCACCCAGTACTCCAGTGCATTTTGGAACTGGGATCCACTTACATCCTTCTACTACAGAAGTTAGTTCTTTTTCATTGCAAGTTCTTGTCGAATCGCTAGGAAATCTTTTGGATAAACTAAACATGTCTAAACAACCTTCAACATCTAGGATTGTGTCAACAGACACAACTACGGCGGAGCTTCCTGCTGCCATTCCTACGATGATTGTTGGTATACCATCTGTCCCGGCAAGTTATCAACAACAAGCTGGAGTCCAATCAAGGACTGTTTCGACGACATGGTCAGTTCCTATTTCTTCATCCGTATTCTCATCTGGTATTTCTTATGTTGAAACTCAACAAGTCAATCCGATGTGTCTTCAAAGGCCAATATACCCTTTAAGTATTGGATTGCAACCATATGGGGGGCCGTATGCCTTTTCATTGTTCCTCCTGGAGAAAAACCATATGAGAGTTTACAACAAGGTTCAGGTCAAACTGGAATTACATCTAGCGTTTGGGTACCAATACTGCCTTAACAACCAAGGGTTGTATATTCAATGCAACCAGTCCATCTTGTGTCAATATTTCCACTACACCTGCTATTGTGATTGTATCGCAAGTACAAGCGCTACCTGTTGTTTGTCAACCTCAAGTTTCTCAGGCTGCAATACAACAACCTCTCGTCTCAATGATTCAATCACAACCTCAGGTTAGTGCCTCCTTATCTGGAGTGACTCAAGCTCAAATAGGTACTGTGACTCCTCATCTTAGTCAATCATCCAGTATTGGACAACAAAAAATGGTCCAACAACCATGGCTGGTTCAATACCAACAACCACAATTCCAGCAATCATACTAAGGACCTGAGCAACAAGTCTTTGTAAGTAATGGGCAATCACATTTACAAAGCGGTTATCAACAACCATACTATAATGGTTATGCCCATCAACCTTATCAAAGTTACCATCATCAAATACATTATGCTGGTATGCAAAGACCCACTGCTTAGGTGATTCCATCTTATCCTGGGTATGCTTCGCCTAACCTGAATCAACAGTTGCCTTTTGTAGCAACTCTAGAATTACCAGATCTAAACCAGCTGACAAATGATCCAATTACTTATGCCCCTTGGTGGCCTACGATTCCTCATAAAATTCCCTCTGATATTCCTAAATTCAATGGAAATCTGGGTGAAGATTCGTCGAATCATGTGATGACTTTCCATTTGTAGTGTTCACCCAACACCTTGAATGATGATTCAATTAGGCTTCACCTTTTCCAGTGAACATTAACAAGTCTGGCAGCTAAATGGTATATAGAATTTCCTAGAGCTACGTGACAACTTCAGTACCCTTGCCACTACCTTTTTAACCCATTTTCAATTACCCATAAGGTATGAAACAGGGACAGAACTCCTTACCAACTTTAAACAGACAACAACCACTCACATATCTGATCATATTCATGAGTAGCGGCGTCGTCGAAGAATGGTGAAGACGTACGTTCCTAATCAAGTTTTAGCTGAATGGTTTATAAAGTCATTGTTACCCTCTATTACAGAGGATGTGGCTAAGGGAGGAGTTGTTACAGAAGAGCAGGTCATTGCCTATGCGTAATATTTAGACTTGATCTATACTCAGTCTGGCACGCTCTACGACAAAATCCTTGACGCTCCTAGACCGGAATTTTCCGTTCCTCCCCCTCCTAAATCAAACAAAGACTCTCATGCTGGCGATGGCGTGATAGGTACGACAAGCATGAAAACCACAAAGGCTACATCTAAGAAAGCCCATATGGTTTCTAGTCAAAAAGCAGATGAAGAACCTCTCGCCTCGAAGGTCAATGCCGTGTCAACTGACAAAGGCAAAAATCCTAAGCAACCAGGGGGCAAGAAGAAAGGGACAAACAAAAAGAAGAAACAAGAAAACTCACCTCCTGAAAAATCTTCTAAAAACCCTACTGGGCAAAACAAACCTCGTTATCCATGTTACATATGCGATGACGAGTATATCACGAATGATTGTCCACATAAAGCTAAGGTTATGAAGTTTTTAAAAACTTCAAATACCCCAGCGGTGTTGACTAATCCGTTTCTGAGCCCAGAAACAAACTTGGTTGCTAGTGATCGTGCTTCCCCATCCAAAGTGCTTATGTTATCCATCTCAAAAAAGCAAAATGATGCTTTCATATCAACAAGGAATAAAGATTATGGAAATCCACAATCGTCGAATGGCAAGGCTACAGATCAACCAAGCAGTTTTACAACAACTTCATTGGAAATTGTTCCACCAATCATTCCTGAATTAACAATAAAACCGCCTAAGGGAGTAGTACATAAATCAACATTTAATCCTTGTGCTCGAGCAACACAGAATTATAATATAGTGGAGGATCTAGCCCAATCGCCATCCGCCATGTCGACACTTGAAGTACTACATAATTGCCCATCCCAAAAATAGGCTTTGTTATCAGCAATAGGTGGGATTGATCCAGTGGATTCCAATCTAGTGGCATTTAATCATAAAGGATACGAACCTCAGTTACCAGCACAGCTCCCTTTCCTGATATAGGTAAAAACCCTCAACAAAATTGTTCATCGAACAATCATTGATGAGGGGGCATCTACTTGTATTATGTCAATGAGTTGCTGGAAAACTTTAGGCTCTCCACCCTTGTCACGATCATCAATGACATTAAAAACGTTTGATGGAAGAGCATACATGCTGTATGGGATATTAAGTAACTTGCAAGTCGAACTGGGGGGCAAGACAGTAGAAATTGAAGTCGAGGTCATTGATGGAAACCTTGACTACAATATCCTACTAGGCAGGCCCTGGATTTATGCTATGGTTGCTGTTGTGTCAACATATTTTAGAAAGATTGCATTCCCCTTTCAAGGTGGAATCACAATCATTGACCAACTAACCTTCCTCCCCAACAGTTCTCAAGTTACCGAAAGCATTCCTTTGATCCATGGAAGCTCTCAATTGCTTCAAAATATCGGAGTAGGTCTCCTAAAAGACCCTTCCTTAATGGGGACTTTTGCCCTTCCGCCTTTGAGTAATCTGGCAGAAGTGGCCACAGTGGAAACCTGTCACATGATATCTTCTACATCAACAAAGATGAAGAAGAACTCTGAACATTTTGATAGTGTGGATCATCGCGAGGTATTGCCTCCAAGCCCTACCATACCTACATCATCTGACGATCAAGTCAATGATGTTTTACATTATGTACTGGGGGCATTGGAACCAGATCTTTCCTTCATGACCCCTTATGAGTTGTGATCAAAGGTTGCCAAAGGATAGTTCGTTGACTGGTGTCAACCTCGTTAAAAATGAAACCAAGGATCTGAGTAGAATTTTTTGTCTTGTGTCAAGCTCGTTAAAAAATGAAACAAGGCTTAGCAAAGTTCCAAGTCGAGTCTTTCTCTTGATTTCGTAAAGGAACCTTCATTCCATTCACCTAATTACCATGAGTAGTTTGGTGAATGTAACGAAGCTTCAGGGGGCATGCACCCTTGTCTATTTTGTGGACAAACCTAGCTGTAGAGATAAGTTTCCCTGTAAGTTATGTGATTAGTCCGAGTGACCTTTCACCTTTGTCTATTTGGCGGACAAAGTGCAGGAAGTTTTTTGTCTAAGTATTGACAGAAAATTATCCTGCTTAACCACAGTAAGTTTCCATATGGTTACTGAAGACCTTTTATGCTGGGGGCATGCAAACCTTTTCTATACAAGAAAAAACGACCAATTTCATTTTTAGCTTTTTAGCATTTTTAGCTTTTTAGCTTTATAGTTTGGTCGTTCCTAGCTTACATAAAAAGGAATAGGAGCAATGTTTCCACAAAGTTCAAGCTCATTAAAAAATAAACCCAGCTACGAGCACGTTTCCACGAAGTTCAAGCTCGTTAAAAAATAAACCTAGCAATGAGCATATGTTCCCCCAAAGTTCAAGCTCATTAAAAAATGAACCCACCTTTGGTAAATAACCTTTGTGATCGCATTGCTATCAGCTTTTGAGCCTTGGTCGTGTTCTTACCATCACCTCCATGTTTTAGCCGATCATATGCCTCCACTTGATTGTTTACCCTTTTGAGGAACAACTGCAACGAGTGATTCTATTAGCCACCTTCTTTACACTGTCGTGATTGAAAAAGTTCCAAACCTTACCTGGAACCAGCTGTTACTCAAAAACATCACTCATTCCTAAAAAAATGAGTCTCTTTTAAGCTCTTTTTAGACTCGTAAATATAAAAAGATTGCCAAGAAATTGGCCTCTCTAGCTCGTTAAAGTGATTGGAAGTGCCATCCCTCCTCTATATTTTAATCTTTTTGGACCGAAGGGATCATTACACAAAAAGATCGAGTGCTTGTCTTTTTCGGCTTGCTAAAGTGATCAGAAAAGTCATCCCTTTCATGTTATTTTATACTTTTTCGGACTTAAGGGATTATACTACGAAAAAGGACTACTGAAGTTGCCTTTCCGTCTCTTTTCAGACTCTCTAAAATTGAAAAGGACCGAGTTATCTTTGTTGTTAAACTCGTTAAAACAATAGTAACAAAATTTTCCATGCAAACAAGAGCGAGTTTCATTGTCACTAGGCTCGTTAAAACATAGGGACAGGTTTGCCCGAAGGGCAAATTATAGAACAAGCATATGTTATCCTCCTCAAGCTTGACAAAAATAAAGAGGTACTGGTCAGAAATGACTGGGGAAAAATGGGAAGAAAACTTGAAGAACTCTATTGGTAGCAAGTCGCTCTTGAACATGAACCTTTCACTCCATCACCATGATTGAGTCGGGTTGGGTTATTCCGTTCACCGGTCATATCACCATTGGTCCTCCGTACCATCCATTTTGGGGTTAACACTACCGATCCATTCCAGTTTCGCCGATATGTTCAAGAGAAGTCACTTAGAGAATTTACCAACCCAGCTAATGCCTCATCCGCTGCAATACCTTAACGCTCCATTCTTTCATGACCGCCACCCTGAACCTTGTATCATCAGATCGTTTTCACCTCCACAAAATAATTTGCTCTGTTCCATGTCGTAGATGTGGGATTCATTAAGGCTCTCCTACAACGGGTCACTTCTTGTCGACATCAGCTCATTATCCAAGAAGTTGACTTAGGAACAACCCTTTCAGTACTTTGAAGCTTGCATGCCTCAATGGCAAGTTTCTCACTTCCGGCAACAGGTTTACATCAATGGCCTTCGACCAAAAGATTTTGCGTGGTGTTCGACATCGACTCATGTATTCACACCACGTGAATTATACTACAGTACCTTGAGGGTCATCATCATTATCGGCGATTCCTCTCGTGCCTGTTAACAAATTACATTATTGGCTGGTAATCAGGTGATGTCTTTCCATGTTCGACATTAGAACATCTTTTCACATGGATCGACTTATACTTTGGGCGAAGATTGAACGAGTTTGAAGACCCCGGATCTAGTTTCATCCATCCGGGCTGCGATATATTCAGGAAAATAAAGACATCAAATGTACATCATAGCTACACAGATAATCATCCAAGCTAAGGGATGATGGCTCTACCAGAATCATCAGTCTGCCACACAGACGATTGTTTGTCCTATGTACATGAAAATGAATTTATAAAGCTGAGCATGGGAATGCCTGCCTCAGCTAGATCATGAAAATATTATGAAGATAATGTATTGTATTGTATTGTATCTTATTATAGGTCACCTTCTAGTTCGAAAAACCTCGGATCCTCATGATAAAGCATTTCACCCGACATCAGAAGATTTACGACCTCATACTTTAGGGGGCAACTGTTATAGACATATTTGGGCACTGCAACCCCAATCATATATGTCAATAAACCAAGAGCTCTCAAACCCCTAAAATTGTTGTTTCATACCCTAAAGGATCAAGGTCAACTAATTACATCATTTCCCATAAGTTCTCCCTGAAAAACTACTCAAAACTGGACCATCTCACCTGCTCCATGGCTAGGGTGCGATGCATCTCACCTTGTACACACGGAGGGTGCAATGCATACTGAAAAGGCCTTCTGTAGGGTGCGATGAGCGAGAAAGGACAAATGGCAGAGACAGTTTGCTAAGTGGATGATCATGGAATCTTCCAGAAACTTCTCATATGACACTTGCCTCTTTGAATTCGCTCAGGGATGAGTAAGAGATCAAAGAAATCTCCAAGTGGAACCAAGAACTATCAGTGAAATGATACTAATCAAAATCCCAGAAGCTGACTCACTCTCCTGCAAACATCTATATATGGATCCCTCATCCTAGAGATCAAAAGGCTGGAATTTTGTAATTTGTAAGGAATTGCTGTTGGTTTCTCTTTGAAGACATTGTATTGTTGGGTGATCTTGCTTTGTATGAGGTGAAGAGGGCTTTCATGCTGGGAGGATGATGCTGGATCAGACAGCGTGGTTTTAATTCTCTCTTCTAATACTTCTATCAATAAAGCTATTTGAGTTTTCCTCCATATGATTGTATATCTCTGAATCTTGTATTTGTATATGCATTTGTATGGTTAATGTGCTTCTGATCCTACATTGTTTTGGTTATAGATCTCTATGCTTTGATGGTATTTTTTTGCCTTGACTCTACAGGTGTTCTTTGAAGCGAGACAAGTGAGAAAGGAGTGGCGAAAGCTCTATCAAAGGAGAGAGGAAACAAGCAAGGAGACTAGCGAAAGACTGAGGTTGGTACTCTCTGCTTCTCTCTCATCTATCTCTCATAAAGGAAAACACAAGTAACTTTAGTTTGTTTGTTTCTAAGATAGCTACCCGTCTTAGTGGGACTAGCAGCTCTGAATGGACACTAGTTTTCCCGATAACAACAACCCTCTTAATGTACATGATTTAGTGCAAGTAAACTTCATTAATGTCATCTTGAATGAAGAATACCCTCCAAAAAGGTCCAAGTGAGTCTAGCCAACGTATGTTCCAGGTACAACAAAGACTTTCCCTCCACCGTCACCTCAGGTAATAACCCCAAAATTATGGTCTCTAAGGTTACCACATAAAATAATTTAACCTGGAGGGATAGTTGCAGATCAGGCATACACGCAAGGGCAGAATAACAAAGCTCAATTCCCTTGAAAGTTCCTCAACATGGTTAATCTGAGGTTTACTTCCAAGTGACTCCCAAGTACCTTTTGGTACCATTTTTAATACATGTAAATCACTTTATCGTAATCAACGAAGTGGGGTTGATCACTCCACTAGGTCCGACATGATCCTGTGCTTAACTCCTTTGTAAGGGGAGCTTCCTAGAGCCAAACTATAGTAAATAGATTTACTCCCTATCACAAGGTACTAATGTTTGTTTGCAGCTTTGGAAAGTTAACTCACTTCCCTATTCCAGAGCCCTACAACTTGATCTAATGTAGGTGGAAAAGAACCCTAAAATGATAAAAAATTCTAAATTGATTTTATTAGCCCCATTTTTAAAAGTTGTTACTTACTCATAGGGTAAATGGACATGAAACATATGGTGTTATGACTTGACCCAAAACCTTAATGCAGTCGAACATGATATTGTGATATTTTCATTTCGATGAATTCTAGCTAAAATAAGGAGAGAGGTTCTTCTTTAAAATATTAACTCCAAAATGCACCACTTATAATTTTTCAATGCAATTAAAAGCCCTAAGTGTCAAACCATGCAATGTAATATATGCATAATTTGCTTGAAAACTATGCAAATTCAATCTATGCACAATTTCCATTCATGTTATGAAAATGAGAATTTTAACTATGCAAATGTAATCTATGTAAGAGAATTCTTCAAAACAAACACAATATGATTCCAAATCGGTGAAATAACAACAAAACTAGTTTCCTTCACTAATCTAGCTAAAGAACCAATCGAGTGTAAGTAAAGGAAATTGGGTGAAAATTCTAAAGATCAAAAGTGATGACACTCAAAGGTGATTAATGACCAACCTGTTAGGTCCCTATACTACCAGTGTAATCCATTATTGTTATTAGTGCAACCCCCTTATTGTATTATTGTGCCCATATAGTCCCCATGTTGTTATTATTATGCCCCATAGAAGCCCACTATTGTTATTGTTGTGCCCCTACAATATTATTGTTATGTAGGCTTTGATTGTATTGGGACCCCTTAGAATCTTATATATAGAAAGGAGGTCTTATAATTTGAATCATCCAAGAATTGTTCATTTGTGTAATGTAAAAGAGGTTTCCCTCCCAAAGAAACTGATTTTTAAGTCGTTGATCTATCTTTTGTATCATTTTGTGAGCTGGTTTCATAACATTTGGTACCAGAGCCTTTGGATTCTAGAGCTTCGCTTCTCCAAATGGGCCACTGTGGAATTTTAACTATAACATTTTATTTATGAAGTTTCAGAAGCTAAAAAAAAACCCATTTGAACCGACACCATTCTGAACCTAGGGTCTGAATTTTAGATCTTCTCTCTCTATATTTTCAGAGATATGATTTGAGGAAGTTAGGGTTTTGCAAGCTCTAGAATTCCATCGCAAACAGGTCATTGTGGAATTTTCGCTATAATTTTTTTCTACAAAGTTTCAGACTCTGAAATTAAAAACCATTTGAGCCGAAATTGTGATAAATCTCGGGCCCAAATTTTAGATCTTGTTTCACTATACTTTTAGAGATATGGCTTAAGAAATTTAGAGTTTTTGCAGGCTCCCGAATTACATCCAAAACACATGACCAAGGGGAAAGCGTCATAACTTTCTCTCTGAGCGCAAAATTGAAATTTCATAAAATGTTATAGAAAGAGGACAACCTCTAGTTTTCTGTGCATCGGTTTTAGGTGCAAGGTTGAAACAATGACACGTGGCACTTCGTACAAGTTCGCTCTACTGAAAAAGTGTATAATCAGGTCATTGTGGGAGATTGGGCATAACTCTTTCGTGGAGATCAAATTTTGATCAGAATGGTGGCATTGGAAAGAGAACGTAGAGGGCTACCGCAGGTCGTAGCTTTAGTCCTTGTAGATCCGAAATTTTAGAGATACAACAGATTCAAGATTAAGCTCCTAAAGGCAAGAAAAATAATGACTTAAATCAATAAAATAGAAACACCTAGTAAGCAAAATTGGATGGATGTTTTGAATAATGCGATCGAAGCTAAGATAAATAGTTTTATATGTGCCATGGAAGCTAATATTGATGGTATGAAAGAATATTTGAAGAATGGCATGGAAGATTTCAAGAAAAACATGGAAGGTTTGAAGGAAGGTGGGACAAAGATGCTACAAGAAAGACCTCCTAATGACGAAAAGGTAGTAGAGGAGACTCATGATGAGAAAAAAATAAATATTAATGATGATTTCACAGAATCTAACATTGGATTGAAGACCCACCATATTCTGAAGATTGATATGAGGAAGTTTGATGGCAAGGATCCCATAACATGGAGACTATAGATGGAGAAATATTTTGATCTACATGATGTGCAACTGTTACAAAAGGTATGTATTGCATCTTTATATTTAGAACCGAATAAATTTTTATGGTATAAATGGATTTGTTCTCATAAACCACTTGTCACTTGGTCAATTTTCATGGAGGAAATGATATCACATTATGAGGATACAAAGAGCAACACCTTCTTTAGCCAATTGATAAATCTCAAACAAAAGGTTTCAATGGCAGAGCACATTGAGGACTTCCAAAAATTGAATAAAAGGGTAAATGATATTCCAGAGAAGTAGGGGATTGATGTCTTCATAAGGACTTTAAAGGTTAACATTCAACATGAGGTTTGTCTTTGGGAACCTAATTCATTGGAGAAGGCACTTGGGCTGGAAAGAAAACTTGAAAGCAAAATTATGGCAACAAGAAATCATACCACTCACAATTATAAAGATGGAAGTGTTGTTGCTCCTAGCCTTCCACAACCTACAAGGTTGACACCACAACAATTGGAAGAAAAAGGAGAAAACAACCTTTTTTGCAGTTGTGATAACAAATACACTAAAGGTCATAAGTGTGTTGAGAAGAAATTATTTTACATTGATTGTGAAGAGGAGGAAGAAAAGGATCAAGAAGAGTCAAAAGAAGAGGATATACACCAGGAACCAACCCCAGAGAAAGAAGAAATGAATCCAACCATATCTTGTAATGCATTGGCATGAATTACCACTTGTTAAACTCTTAAGATAGAAGGACATATAAAGAAGAAAAAGGATAATCTCACTTTCATGCAGAATCAAATGAAACAACAGGCAGAGTAACAACGTAGCGAAATAAGTTTTGATATAGGTGATTGAGTATCTTTACGAATACAACCATACATACAAATGTACCTCAAGCAAGCTAAGAAGGATAACAAATTATCACCAAAGTACTATGGTCCTTACAAGGTGCTACAAAACATTGGTACTATGGCATACAAATTGGAGCTTCCCGCATATTCCTAAGTGCCCCCATTTTTCCATGTTTCATACTTAAAGAAGGTTATAGGTGACAAGCTCCCAGTTCAAACAATATTATTGTAACTTGACGAGGAAGGAAAGGTCATATTGGAACCTTAAGCAGTCATAGAAACAAGAACTCGATAGCTACGAAATTGATCAATTTTAGAGTATCTCATCATGTGGAAGAACTTACCCGCTGAAGATTCCACATGGGAGGACGTGAATTTTATATAGAAGCATCCAAAACTATTCAAGCGTTGACGACAACATTTTTTTAAGGAAAGGGGCATGTTAGGTCCCTATAATACTAGTGTAACCTATTGGCATTATGATACATATGTTGTACTTGATGGCAACACACTCATCCCAGATAATAAATTATAGTGTAGAGAAAAGTTCACGCACTTATATGCAGAGAAAAGTTTATTTCATGTAGAGAAAAAGTTCACGTACTTTCATGCAAGGAAAAGCGCGTATATGTTGGAGAACTTACCTTTGGTCCATGGTAGTTAGTCCTTGGTATTTGAACCTATGAGGAAAAGCGCGTATATGTTGGAGAACTTACCTTTGGTCCATGGTAGTTAGTCCTTGGTATTTGAACCTATGAGGAAAAGCGCGTATATGTTGGAGAACTTACCTTTGGTCCATGGTAGTTAGTCCTTGGTATTTGAACCTATGAGGAAAAGCGCGTATATGTTGGAGAACTTACCTTTGGTCCATGGTAGTTAGTCCTTGGTATTTGAACCTATGGTTTTGGACCATGGTATTAGTCCAACAGTTTTTTGATCCTATGGTTTTGGCCCGTGGTATTGTGAAAGGCCTAAGCCTATATAAAGCAAAGGAGATCACTTGGCTAATTCATCCTTGCAATTGAATATCTTAAGATCTGAAATATTGGGTTATTGTTTTGAAAGTTTGATCTATGAAAGTGAAGTTGAAAGCGAATCTGTGAAGGGGGATCTCTTGAGCACTGGAGCTGCAGAAGTGCGGAGGCGCCACAAAAGGCGCAGTGCGGAGGCGCCACAGAAGGCGCAGTGCGGAGACGCCACAGAAGGCGCAGTGCGGAGGCGCCACAGAAGGCGCAGTGCGGAGATGCCACAGAAGGTGCAGTGCGGAGGCGCCACAGAAGGCGCAGTGCGGAGGCGCCACAGAAGGCGCAGTGTGGAGACGCCACAAAGGCGCCACAGAAGGCGCAGTGCGGAGGCGCCACAGAAGGCGCAGTGCGGAGGCGCCACAGAAGGCGTAGTGCGGAGACGCCACAGAGGTGCCACAGAAGGCGCAGTGCGGAGGCGCCACAGAAGGCGCAGGTGCGGTGGTCGCGGCGCCACAGAAGGCGCAGGTGCGGAGGTAGTACAGATATCCGCAGATCTATACCAGTGAAGTTGCGATCCCTGCTTAAAATTTGTTTTAACTGCCTTTGACTATTCTGCAGGGTTTTGGGTGCATAACTGATGTTTGGTTACTGGTATTGAGTTCAGATAACAGCATGATTAATGACTTATCTTTATGTACTAGATCTGGTTGATAACTCTCATAATATCATTGTATATGTATGGATCTGGTGATTGGGTGATTCAGAAGGTTGTTTGATTATGAGCTTCAATGTTGTTGTTGGGTCCAGTATGAAAATTGGATGAAAAGTGGCCTTTCAGATTATGTGTTGTGCTTCAGTGTATCCAGTCTGAAAATTGATGAAACGTGGTACCTGGAGGAGAGAAGATTGTAGGCCAGCGCCTATGTACTAGTATCTAAGCTAGTACAAAAGCTAAGGGAGATCTTTGGAGCATTGTAGCAGGTAGCAGCCTGCGTACTAGTAAATGGATCGGCTAGTACAAGAGCAAAGGGGGTTGTAGCTCCCGTACTGGTATAAGACTGCACCAGTACAAATATTGTAAAAGGATTTTCTTATTAAGAAGAAGATTGAGATGACTTGCAGCAGGTGGTTTTTCTCCCGCATTGGGTTTCCACCTTATATCATGGTGTTCATGTGTGTGCCTTATGTGTGATGATCTATTCTCTATTACTGCATCTGTTATCTGATAATATGGTTGATAATGTTCTAATGCACTCATTGAAGATCAATTAACTTAATCATAAGAAGTTGTGGAAGTAGCATATATGAATCTGATTATGGAAATGAAAAAGTTTTATTAATGTGATAATACTGATTCACCCCCCCCCTCAGTATTATTTCCAACAATTGGTATCAGAGCAGGTCCTTTGATAGAAGCTTGATCGCTTGAAGGAGATCCGTGGAACAATGGGAAAGAAGCTTAAGAAGAAAGCACCTAAGAAAAAGAAGTCATCTCAAAAGAACTATGACAGTGGGAGAATCGATTGGGGATTAGGTATAAGAAGCTCTTCAGATTCAGAATCAGATTCAGAATCATTATCAGGTATGAATATATTATCCTCTGATGTTCCAGCTATATTTCCTTTTGGAAGAGATGAAAGTGATAGCGAAACTACTGAATTTGCTCTTATGGGTGAACAAGAAAGATATCAAATAGAGGCAGAATTTAAAAGGCTGACAGACAAAATTAGAGATCAACAAGATCTATTGAACAAAATGGAATGTGATTTCAAAGAAGAAGCTACCAAACTAAAGGCCCAACTAGAAGAAGGAAACAAGGTAAGAAAGCTACTCAAGGACAAGGAAGACCAATGTCAAAAATTGCAGCATGAAGTGACATCATTAAGAAAAGAAGTCAACGAAAGAAGCACAACCATCAAGAAACTCAAAGATAGATCCAGCTACTATGAAAATCTTGAAGCTACAATCCTCTCACTAAAAGGAGATCTTGAAGAATCAAAGAAGCAGAATACAGATCTACTCCAAGCTATTGCAAAACAAGAAAACGAAGTCACCAGCTTAAAATCTCAACTAGAATGTGCTTTCCGAGTTCGTCAAATGCAGCAGGATCTGAATGAAGAACAAGAAAAGGAGATTCTCAAACTAAGGGAACAAATGGAAGAAGGAAGGAAAGATGAAGAAGATTTGAAAAATTATTCTCTTGAAAAGGAAGAACAGCTTCAGGTTGAGGTAAATATCTTGAAAGGTAAACTAGAAGAAAAGGATAAGCTTTTACGATTTCAAGATAGTTCTAAAGTCTTGGATGATATTCTTAGTAGTCAAAGGTCTCCTGCTATAAAGACTGGTCTTGGTTTCCATGAATCTGTTGAAGGTGAATCTAGTTCACAAGGTGAGGCAAGGAACTCTAAAGAGAAATCTAAAGTGATCAACGAAGAAATGAAAGATCAATCTAATCATCAACCAAGAAAAGAGATTCCTCAAAGAAAATCCTTTACTCCTCCTATGAATAATGTTGAATGTTATGTATGTCATAATCTTGGACATGTTGCAGCTAGATCTAGAAGAAGAAGGGTTCAAGACCATTATGCAGAAAGATCATCACATTCAAGGTACTTTTATGGATATTGCTTTGCTTGCAATATGTTTGGTCACAAAGCTGCTGATTGTTACAAGAGGAATATGAAACATGTAAGATGTTATGCATGTAACAAGCTTGGACATATAGCTAAGGAATGCAGGAACAAAGTGTGGGCACCATATCAAAAGGAGAAAATGTCATCATCACGCTTGAAGATATGGAGGAAAAAGGAAGTACAGTCAGAAAAAGGCGGCACTGCACAACGTACAGACATACCAGAATCAGAGGGAGCTGAAAGTACAAAACTTCAGTGTCCTGAATCTCATATGCAAACTCCATAAAGGAAAGTTGCATATATACGCGAGTTAGTTACTGCACAGTCGCGTATATGATTGTTTGAAGAAAGGCAGTAGGGACAGATTCAAGAGAAGGATCAGTTTTGCTCTAGTTAATAATAATGATGTGTGGATATGATGGTTAGAAGTGTTTTGGTTCTAACTTGATATTGATGATGTCTTGATACTTCTTATTGATATGCATGATCAGACAGATGGCACAGGTTTAGAGGGAGCATATGGACTTAATGCATTATTGGCATTATGGTTAATAGTCCTTGGTGATGATACTTATATGGATAAATGATTCATCTTGCTATGGTTATGAGTTGTTCACATGGTTCTTGGATCAGATTTATGGTTGATTCTCTAATGATGCTTGCATGGGAAGCACTTAGCTTGAATTCACATCTTCTTGATGTTGAGTCACTCATATGCTGCTGTCGTCATATGCATAAAGATCATATATTACAGTTATGATTCCTTTCATTCTTGGCACAAATGGATGAGGATTGTTGGCTGGATACAGGGATGATTATTCAAAGTTGCATTGTTGGAGACATGATGATAATGAGCTCTTATCTATATGATGATAGGATTGTTTCATACATATGTTGATTAATGCAGATATTCCAAATTGATGATACTTGATTCATGTAGATCTGGATGGCTATGATGTTTCTCACATAGAATGTGAAATTCTGTTGATGCAGACATATCTTGATGATTCATGCACTAATACAAGTTGCTGGTCTATTTGCTGTTGACAGATACTATGGAGCAGATCATAAAGTGTTGTTGCTGATGTTCATCTTATTTAGGTGATGTCATATCAAGACTCATGATGTAATAATGTCATCTCTTCAGGTCATGTAACGACCTATGTTGGTTTCCCCACTATGCCTGGGATGAAGATGTAATGTATTTGGTTTTCATTTTTCTGATATATCCCCACTTGGTTGGGTGATGGATGTATGTATTGAATCTTTTAGGAAGGTCATTTGTGATGTAGAACATCCTTTTGCAGACCTTGCTTACAGTCAGGGGGAGCCTGAGCATGAACAACACTATATAGCAGAGCAGACATTTCAGCCTGTTCTCAAAAAGAGCATGATCAGATTGGTGCACCATGACATATACAAAGGGGGAGCTCATTCAGAGATTTCAACAGGTACTCAGGGGGAGCTTATAATGCATTGTTGGCATTATGGAGGACGTACAGAAGGAGATCTTGGATGCTGGTCTGATTATTGCTGCAATCTATCTCTTTCATGGTCATGGATTATGGTTCTTCTTTGCAGATCTGGTTTATAGTCAGGGGGAGCATGTTCTTAGGGGGAGCATAACCCTTTGCCCTTGATGTCAAAGGGGGAGAGTGATTGGTTGTTGTTGCCATCAAGTCCAAAGGGGGAGATTGTTGGCATTATGATACATATGTTGTACTTGATGGCAACCCACTCATCTCAGATAATAAATTATAGTGTAGAGAAAAGTTCACGCACTTATATGCAGAGAAATGTTTATTTCATGTAGAGAAAAAGTTCACGCACTTTCATGCAAGGAAAAGCGCGTATATGTTGGAGAACTTACCTTTGGTCCATGGTAGTTAGTCCTTGGTATTTGAACCTATGAGGAAAAGCGCGTATATGTTGGAGAACTTACCTTTGGTCCATGGTAGTTAGTCCTTGGTATTTGAACCTATGAGGAAAAGCGCGTATATGTTGGAGAACTTACCTTTGGTCCATGGTAGTTAGTCCTTGGTATTTGAACCTATGGTTTTGGACCATGGTATTAGTCCAACAGTTTTTTGATCCTATGGTTTTGGCCCGTGGTATTGTGAAAGGCCTAAGCCTATATAAAGCAAAGGAGATCACTTGGCTAATTCATCCTTGCAATTGAATATCTTAAGATCTGAAATATTGGGTTATTGTTTTGAAAGTTTGATCTATGAAAATGAAGTTGAAAGCGAATCTATGAAGGGTGATCTCTCGAGCGCTGGAGCTGCGGAAGTGCGGAGGCGCCACAGAAGGTGCAGTGCGGAGGCGCCACAGAAGGCGCAGTGCGGAGACGCCACAGAGGCGCCACAGAAGGCGCAGTGCGGAGGCGCCACAGAAGGCGCAGTGCAGAGACGCCACAGAGGTGCCACAGAAGGCGCAGTGCGGAGGCGCCACAGAAGGCGCAGGGCGGTGGTCGCGGCGCCACAGAAGGCGCAGGTGCGGAGGTAGTACAGATATCCGCAGATCTATACCAGTGAAGTTGCGATCCCTGCTTAAAATTTGTTTTAACTGCCTTTGACTATTCTGCAGGGTTTTGGGTGCATAACTGATGTTTGGTTACTGGTATTGAGTTCAGATAACAGCATGATTAATGACTTATCTTTATGTACTAGATCTGGTTGATAACTCTCATAATATCATTGTATATGTATGGATCTGGTGATTGGGTGATTCAGAAGGTTGTTTGATTATGAGCTTCAATGTTGTTGTTGGGTCCAGTATGAAAATTGGATGAAAAGTGGCCTTTCAGATTATGTGTTGTGCTTCAGTGTATCCAGTCTGAAAATTGATGAAACGTGGTACCTGGAGGAGAGAAGATTGTAGGCCAGCGCCTATGTACTAGTATCTAAGCTAGTACAAAAGCTAAGGGAGATCTTTGGAGCATTGTAGCAGGTAGCAGCCTGCGTACTAGTAAATGGATCGGCTAGTACAAGAGCAAAGGGGGTTGTAGCTCCCGTACTGGTATAAGACTGCACCAGTACAAATATTGTAAAAGAATTTTCTTATTAAGAAGAAGATTGAGATGACTTGCAGCAGGTGGTTTTTCTCCCGCATTGGGTTTCCACCTTATATCATGGTGTTCATGTGTGTGCCTTATGTGTGATGATCTATTCTCTATTACTGCATCTGTTATCTGATAATATGGTTGATAATGTTCTAATGCACTCATTGAAGATCAATTAACTTAATCATAAGAAGTTGTGGAAGTAGCATATATGAATCTGATTATGGAAATGAAAAAGTTTTATTAATGTGATAATACTGATTTCCCCCCCCCTCAGTATTATTTCCAACAATTGGTATCAGAGCAGGTCCTTTGATAGAAGCTTGATCGCTTGAAGGAGATCCGTGGAACAATGGGAAAGAAGCTTAAGAAGAAAGCACCTAAGAAAAAGAAGTCATCTCAAAAGAACTATGACAGTGGGAGAATCGATTGGGGATTAGGTATAAGAAGCTCTTCAGATTCAGAATCAGATTCAGAATCATTATCAGGTATGAATATATTATCCTCTGATGTTCCAGCTATATTTCCTTTTGGAAGAGATGAAAGTGATAGCGAAACTACTGAATTTGCTCTTATGGGTGAACAAGAAAGATATCAAATAGAGGCAGAATTTAAAAGGCTGACAGACAAAATTAGAGATTAACAAGATCTATTGAACAAAATGGAATGTGATTTCAAAGAAGAAGCTACCAAACTAAAGGCCCAACTAGAAGAAGGAAACAAGGTAAGAAAGCTACTCAAGGACAAGGAAGACCAATGTCAAAAATTGCAGCATGAAGTGACATCATTAAGAAAAGAAGTCAACGAAAGAAGCACAACCATCAAGAAACTCAAAGATAGATCCAGCTACTATGAAAATCTTGAAGCTACAATCCTCTCACTAAAAGGAGATCTTGAAGAATCAAAGAAGCAGAATACAGATCTACTCCAAGCTATTGCAAAACAAGAAAACGAAGTCACCAGCTTAAAATCTCAACTAGAATGTGCTTTCCGAGTTCGTCAAATGCAGCAGGATCTGAATGAAGAACAAGAAAAGGAGATTCTCAAACTAAGGGAACAAATGGAAGAAGGAAGGAAAGATGAAGAAGATTTGAAAAATTATTCTCTTGAAAAGGAAGAACAGCTTCAGGTTGAGGTAAATATCTTGAAAGGTAAACTAGAAGAAAAGGATAAGCTTTTACGATTTCAAGATAGTTCTAAAGTCTTGGATGATATTCTTAGTAGTCAAAGGTCTCCTGCTATAAAGACTGGTCTTGGTTTCCATGAATCTGTTGAAGGTGAATCTAGTTCACAAGGTGAGGCAAGGAACTCTAAAGAGAAATCTAAAGTGATCAACGAAGAAATGAAAGATCAATCTAATCATCAACCAAGAAAAGAGATTCCTCAAAGAAAATCCTTTACTCCTCCTATGAATAATGTTGAATGTTATGTATGTCATAATCTTGGACATGTTGCAGCTAGATCTAGAAGAAGAAGGGTTCAAGACCATTATGCAGAAAGATCATCACATTCAAGGTACTTTTATGGATATTGCTTTGCTTGCAATATGTTTGGTCACAAAGCTGCTGATTGTTACAAGAGGAATATGAAACATGTAAGATGTTATGCATGTAACAAGCTTGGACATATAGCTAAGGAATGCAGGAACAAAGTGTGGGCACCATATCAAAAGGAGAAAATGTCATCATCACGCTTGAAGATATGGAGGAAAAAGGAAGTACAGTCAGAAAAAGGCGGCACTGCACAACGTACAGACATACCAGAATCAGAGGGAGCTGAAAGTACAAAACTTCAGTGTCCTGAATCTCATATGCAAACTCCATAAAGGAAAGTTGCATATATACGCGAGTTAGTTACTGCACAGTCGCGTATATGATTGTTTGAAGAAAGGCAGTAGGGACAGATTCAAGAGAAGGATCAGTTTTGCTCTAGTTAATAATAATGATGTGTGGATATGATGGTTAGAAGTGTTTTGGTTCTAACTTGATATTGATGATGTCTTGATACTTCTTATTGATATGCATGATCAGACAGATGGCACAGGTTTAGAGGGAGCATATGGACTTAATGCATTATTGGCATTATGGTTAATAGTCCTTGGTGATGATACTTATATGGATAAATGATTCATCTTGCTATGGTTATGAGTTGTTCACATGGTTCTTGGATCAGATTTATGGTTGATTCTCTAATGATGCTTGCATGGGAAGCACTTAGCTTGAATTCACATCTTCTTGATGTTGAGTCACTCATATGCTGCTGTCGTCATATGCATAAAGATCATATATTACAGTTATGATTCCTTTCATTCTTGGCACAAATGGATGAGGATTGTTGGCTGGATACAGGGATGATTATTCAAAGTTGCATTGTTGGAGACATGATGATAATGAGCTCTTATCTATATGATGATAGGATTGTTTCATACATATGTTGATTAATGCAGATATTCCAAATTGATGATACTTGATTCATGTAGATCTGGATGGCTATGATGTTTCTCACATAGAATGTGAAATTCTGTTGATGCAGACATATCTTGATGATTCATGCACTAATACAAGTTGCTGGTCTATTTGCTGTTGACAGATACTATGGAGCAGATCATAAAGTGTTGTTGCTGATGTTCATCTTATTTAGGTGATGTCATATCAAGACTCATGATGTAATAATGTCATCTCTTCAGGTCATGTAACGACCTATGTTGGTTTCCCCACTATGCCTGGGATGAAGATGTAATGTATTTGGTTTTCATTTTTCTGATATATCCCCACTTGGTTGGGTGATGGATGTATGTATTGAATCTTTTAGGAAGGTCATTTGTGATGTAGAACATCCTTTTGCAGACCTTGCTTACAGTCAGGGGGAGCCTGAGCATGAACAACACTATATAGCAGAGCAGACATTTCAGCCTGTTCTCAAAAAGAGCATGATCAGATTGGTGCACCATGACATATACAAAGGGGGAGCTCATTCAGAGATTTCAACAGGTACTCAGGGGGAGCTTATAATGCATTGTTGGCATTATGGAGGACGTACAGAAGGAGATCTTGGATGCTGGTATGATTATTGCTGCAATCTATCTCTTTCATGGTCATGGATTATGGTTCTTCTTTGCAGATCTGGTTTATAGTCAGGGGAGCATGTTCTTAGGGGGAGCATAACCCTTTGCCCTTGATGTCAAAGGGGGAGAGTGATTGGTTGTTGTTGCCATCAAGTCCAAAGGGGAGATTGTTGGCATTATGATACATATGTTGTACTTGATGGCAACCCACTCATCTCAGATAATAAATTATAGTGTAGAGAAAAGTTCACGCACTTATATGCAGAGAAATGTTTATTTCATGTAGAGAAAAAGTTCACGCACTTTCATGCAAGGAAAAGCGCGTATATGTTGGAGAACTTACCTTTGGTCCATGGTAGTTAGTCCTTGGTATTTGAACCTATGAGGAAAAGCGCGTATATGTTGGAGAACTTACCTTTGGTCCATGGTAGTTAGTCCTTGGTATTTGAACCTATGAGGAAAAGCGCGTATATGTTGGAGAACTTACCTTTGGTCCATGGTAGTTAGTCCTTGGTATTTGAACCTATGGTTTTGGACCATGGTATTAGTCCAACAGTTTTTTGATCCTATGGTTTTGGCCCGTGGTATTGTGAAAGGCCTAAGCCTATATAAAGCAAAGGAGATCACTTGGCTAATTCATCCTTGCAATTGAATATCTTAAGATCTGAAATATTGGGTTATTGTTTTGAAAGTTTGATCTATGAAAATGAAGTTGAAAGCGAATCTATGAAGGGTGATCTCTCGAGCGCTGGAGCTGCAGAAGTGCGGAGGCGCCACAGAAGGTGCAGTGCGGAGGCGCCACAGAAGGCGCAGTGCGGAGACGCCACAGAGGCGCCACAGAAGGCGCAGTGCGTAGGCGCCACAGAAGGCGCAGTGCAGAGACGCCACAGAGGCACCACAGAAGGCGCAGTGCGGAGGTGCCACAGAAGGCGCAGGGGCGGTGGTCGCGGCGCCACAGAAGGCGCAGGTGCGGAGGTAGTACAGATATCCGCAGATCTATACCAGTGAAGTTGCGATCCCTGCTTAAAATTTGTTTTAACCGCCTTTGACTATTCTGCAGGGTTTTGGGTGCATAACTGATGTTTGGTTACTGGTATTGAGTTCAGATAACAGCATGATTAATGACTTATCTTTATGTACTAGATCTGGTTGATAACTCTCATAATATCATTGTATATGTATGGATCTGGTGATTGGGTGATTCAGAAGGTTGTTTGATTATGAGCTTCAATGTTGTTGTTGGGTCCAGTATGAAAATTGGATGAAAAGTGGCCTTTCAGATTATGTGTTGTGCTTCAGTGTATCCAGTCTGAAAATTGATGAAACGTGGTACCTGGAGGAGAGAAGATTGTAGGCCAGCGCCTATGTACTAGTATCTAAGCTAGTACAAAAGCTAAGGGAGATCTTTGGAGCATTGTAGCAGGTAGCAGCCTGCGTACTAGTAAATGGATCGGCTAGTACAAGAGCAAAGGGGGTTGTAGCTCCCGTACTGGTATGAGACTGCACCAGTACAAATATTGTAAAAGAATTTTCTTATTAAGAAGATTGAGATGACTTGCAGCAGGTGGTTTTTCTCCCGCATTGGGTTTCCACCTTATATCATGGTGTTCATGTGTGTGCCTTATGTGTGATGATCTATTCTCTATTACTGCATCTGTTATCTGATAATATGGTTGATAATGTTCTAATGCACTCATTGAAGATCAATTAACTTAATCATAAGAAGTTGTGGAAGTAGCATATATGAATCTGATTATGGAAATGAAAAAGTTTTATTAATGTGATAATACTGATTCACCCCCCCCTCTCAGTATTATTTCCAACATAACCCCTTATTGTTATTAGTGCAACCCCCTTATTGTATTATTATGCCCATATAGTCCCCATGTTGTTATTAGTATGCACCATAGAAGCCCACTATTGTTATTGTTTTGTAGGCTTTGATTGTATTGGGAACCCTTAGACTCCTATATATAGAAAGGAGGTCTTGTCATTTGAATCATCCAAGAATTTTTCATTTGTGTAATGTAAAGGAGGTTGCCCCCTCAAAGAGGCTAATTTTTAAGATGTTGATCTATATTTTCTATCTTTTTGTGAGCTGGTTTCATAACACAACCTCTAAGTAATGACCAAAAGAAATAAAATTAATAAGTTCTTAAAAAGGAAATTCAAAACACCCAATTAAATTGACAGAGACTTAATGAAGGTATATGCAAGTGTAATTAAGCAGGAAAAATAAAAATTTATGGACTTGATGAAGAGAAAACTGATTTTTTCAAAAATTCTAGGTATGTGCACAAACAATAGATCAATCTAGTGCACATACACATTGTTACAAAGGAAAAACTGTGTAGAAATACACTCCGTGCCTAAAGATAAAGTGCGCACAACGGGAAATTTTCAGAAAAAAATAAAAACAAGTCAAATAAATCATAAAACCTAGATTTTCAGTATTTCCAAACACTTAGAGAGGGCTATGACAAAAGGATCAAAGGTAAAAACAAAGAGAATGCTGGAGAGTGAGACGATCTCCAGTGGAGTCGCCAATTTGTTAGGTAGAATAATCCATTTTGCGGACAAGACGGTTCTTCTTAGACCTCAAAGAAATCTAGTAACAAACAAGAAAATAACTACCACCTTTCCTTAGCTTACGATTGATTGAAACAAACAATATGAGAGAGATCACTTACCATTTTATCAAAATGCTTGTTGAAGTCCCTTTCAGTGCCTTCGACAATGAGCTTCCCCCTGATGCTTAGAGACTATTCTAGCACTTCCCACAACTTCTCCATGCTGTTTCGAAGGAGATCTGCATAGACATAAACACACAAATGATTAAATCATCTAGTATATAAAATGAAAGATAAATTAACTACTTAACTTAGTGTATATCATAAATTGAATCAATAACTAATCATAACCTATGTGAGTGATCAAGGAATCCCACAAATGATATCAGAAAAGACATAATTAGGAAAGAACAATTTCTTTTTATTAAATAAAAGGGAGAACAAACTTACAACCTCAAAGCCTTGATGTTACAAGCCTCTTCTCACAATCTCCAACCCTCTCCTTGGATGAAAATCCTCCTAGCCTTATTTTTCAGCATAAGCCTACCTTCACTAGTCCTCTCCAATCCTCTAGCTTGTGTTTGATGAGATCCACAAATGGTGGGATAGGGGACCCACAAAGAGAGGGAAGTAGCTCCATGATGGGAGGGATTAGGCTTGAATAGGCATCCATTCGAAGTTGTTAGTTGGGAAATATTCAACTAACAAAGCTTCTAGACTTTACTTTTTATTTTTTACTTGCGTTAAGTCATGTGCGCAGGCCACAGTGTTAGACAGAGAACACTTTTGTGCAGTTTCTAATGGTTTCTTCTGCATATGTTCAAAAATGGACTAGGGAACTATGCAGGAAGCCAAAAATAGGTTTTTGAGCCTTGAGATCCAGGAGTTTTATTCTCTTTAGGATTGTTTGGGTTTTAGCCTTGCAGGGGGATGCTTTGGAACACTTTGATGGGTAACGAAAGATCCAGACTGATGGTCATTTGTCTAATGCGACAAAATGACATGTAACACCATGTCATACATATTGATGCTTGAGTATATGTTCAAGTTGACACTGATAAAAATGAAGTATGACAATATTATGGGCATGATTAGGAACTGGTTTGTGTACAGGTAGTGATTACTTAGTTACATCTGAAGGGATTCCCACAATTGGCTTTTTAGTTTTTCAAACATGAGAAGGCATGTCTTAACTTAGTAGTGCAAAGTGTAAATATTCAAATTGATAATGCTTCTGCAAAAGTGTGACATGTTAAGGTCACTGTTATACACTTGGAACTAAGGCCCTTTGGTAAGGCAATGCTGGCATTATTGAATATGCTTACCAACGATTAAATAATTTTGAAAGGATTTCATTTTGTATCTTGTCCTGGACAATATTGATAAGGTTTTGAAGATGCTAGAGATTGCAGAAATATAAAATGATGTTATGGGTTAGTTTCACAAGCCCATATGTGAGTGCAACAGTTCATGGGCTTATAGATATTGCAGATAGGCTTGTGCATAATAGTTAGGTGACAATCTGCTCACTCTACCACATGGAAATAAATCATCACTTGTGCCCCCTCCTTCAATTTGTCACAATGGTGATTTGCCATTATTGAGGGTTACCAAAGGCCTTTTTGAGGGTGGGTTGGATAATGTAGAGGGTGTAGTCCATGAAGAATAGGATGTAGGAGCTGCAACCAATAAGGGTTAAGACCTTGACACTTCTTGAGTTGCAAAACAAAATGGCGAGGTTGTAGTGATCGATGATACGAAAGTGAGAGGAGACAATGATGATGAGGGAGGATAGAATCTAGAAGATTTTAAGCTACCTACAAATGTCTAAGTTGTAAATGTTGCAGGTAAAACTCATAATTTCATTAGTTACACCATCACCACATATGCCAATAATTCAAATTTGGACACATAAAATCTTCTCTTACAGGTGAGAATGCAACTGCTAGTAACATTAATATGGCGATGCAGCTCTCAAGTCAACAATTTGGTATTAAGGATTTCATTCCATTAAAAGTTAAAACCTTTGTTTTTGGATCTTTATGTGGAAATCCATACATATCTTCCTGCATTTGTTTCTGCATTGTGGTCTCCTTAGCAAGAGAGGGAGGCCAGAGTGAGACTTCTAGCTCAAATGTCAGAGGTCCATGGGATTTGGTATTGAAGCTTTATTTATTAGATGAGAAAATGACTAGCTTACAAAGCCACAACAGATGGAAAGTTTAGTGAAGCATTGAGGTTATTTCTTACCATCTTGCACACAATTCCAGTTATTGATGTAGATTCCATTTAGGAGGTTGAGAAGGTGAATAAATTGATTGGAATTAATAAACAATGTACTATGGGTCTTCAAATGGATATCGAGAGGAAGTTAAGGAACATATTGTCCAACAGCAAGAGCTTGCAGCCTATTTTACCCTTTACAACCTTCAAAAAGTCCATTTGAGGTTGGCTTTGTCGAATGCCATAAGTGTTTGCTAGAGAACTTCAGTACAACTACTAACTTGTCTTGATAACTACTAGAAAATGAGCCCCTTGTAAACCATGTAACAAAGGCCCAACAAGTTCTGCAGACATGTGGAAGGTAGTTGCAGGATGCTAAAAGAATTGAATTATGACTCAGAAATATTTTTGCTGTTTTAGGAGCAACTTGTACACATATATACCATGGTCAGAAGGATGTGTCGCATCCATATTATATACCACACTTTATGCCAATAATAAAGGGAAATCTATGTGCTATATGTGAGCTTGCAGTTGTGCTCTTCAGAAGTAGGTCAAGGGAAAGAAAGTTAAGGATGATATTGTTCAACAGAAAGAGCTTGCAATTTATTTTATTCATAACAACCTTCAAAAAGTCCCTTTGAGGTGGGCTTTGCTGAATACCATGGGTGTTTTTTATAAGGGAGGGAGATTTAGTACAACAACTAACTTTTCTTGATGACAATTGGAAATTGAACCCCTATAAACCATTCAACAAAGATACAACAAGTTTTGCAGGCATGTGAGAGGCAACTACAGGATGCCAAAAAACTGAATTATAACTTTGACTTCAGAAAGCCTTTTGTTGGTGGTGAAAAAACCTTTACACCTATATACCATGTTCAAAAGGATGTGTCATGTCCATATTGTACAACCTGCTTTGTTCTAGTCATATAAGGAAATCTATATATGTAAGCTTTCCATTGTGGGTTCCACTACTTTTGGGTGTTGAATGTGCATCTGTTAAATTTGGAAACTAGGGCCAAACTCCACCTTGTACAACTCATATGATGCAACTAATATTTTTATTGGATTCCTCTCTCCGAGAGGTGTAGGATTGATCTAAATATCATCTCATTCTGACATGTACAAATGGAATTATGAATTTATTTCTGTTATGGACAAATTGTCAAGGTTGGCCAACAAACTAATGTAGGCCCAGAAGCCCAAAAATCACGTCTATTCATCCTCAATGTTGCATATAAATAGGAGACTCTTCCTCATTTTTTCACTCTCATATTCACACACCTCTCTCTCCTCATATGATTGGGTATGAATTTCTTAGGAACTCTCTCTCCACACGTACGAAGAAGGTGACTGTACTTTTCTGTTCTAGTCGTTGACCGAATTGTAGGAAGGGTTTGGCCAAGCGTTAATGAGCCAATGTTGACTTGTTTGACTGCGTCTTTGTTGGGGAAAATATGTTTGGGTAGGCCAAATTTCTGAGCATAGAAATCAAGGCAATCCATATTATTTGACGAGCATTAACTGCATAAGGGTTTGACTGCAATGTTGACCAAGTTCGACTGAGTTTTTCGGAACTGTTTTGGGCTGATTCAGATTACTGTTGGAGGCCGAGTTGACTGGGTTTGAGTGAGTTGTTTTGGAGGTCAGAATATGCCCTATTGACCAACGTTGACTTTTTGGTTATGGATTTTTGTGGTTGCTGTTTGACTGGACAAATTTCACTTTGATTGGGCAAGTGAATATTACATATTGTACTCCTTCTCTCGATTGAACTTTTGAATAATAATAATAAGAATTTATCAAAGGGTTTCCCCACATTGGGGTTTGTCCCTGGTTTGCGCCATATCTTGTATCCTCTTGTCTTGGCTTGTCTTCTGCTGTTTTATTTATGTTCTATCTACATTTTATTATCATGTTGATATGATTGCTAATCTAGAAATTGATATTGGGCTAATAAGAAAATTGAAGTAAAATTGCTCTTAAGCATAGAACATACCATTGTTATGTAAAATTAACATGGTATCAGAGCTGAGGTGGAGACAAAGTCCAAGCAAGAGTGAAAAGAGCAATCACTGAGAAGAGCAATCACTAAGATTTGTTGGACAAGGACAAGAGTCAATGGCCTCCACATCTTACTTCAAATCTAATGACAAGCTTCATGCTAATTCTGATTATCATGCATGGAAGATGTCTCTTGATTTGACTTTAGAAGAGCAAGATGTTATGGACTATGTGCAGGGAAAGATTATTGAACCTCCTTCTAATGCATCGACTGTTGCTAAGACAAAGTACAAGAACGGTGAAGTCAAAGCAAAGAAGATCACCGAGGATTCTATTCATAAGCATTTAGTTGCTTATGTCTTCGATTTGAACACATCAAAGGAGATATATGACAGGTTGGTTGGCATGTTCAAAGCTAGCAATGCAAACCAAGTTCTCTTTCTAAAAAACAAGCTGAAGGACATAAAGAAGGGAAAAGGTGAAGGTATTCAATCCTACTTCATGAGGATTACTGAGATCAAAAATGATATTCTTTCGATTAGAGAAGTTATTCCTGACATGGAGCTCACTCTCATTTTGGAGGACTCCCTCGTGAATGTCATGTGTTCAACACTACTATTCTTAACAATGACAAGATTCCAGGTTTTGATTGTTGACTAGATGTTCTCAAGAAGAAACAAGGATGATGGGACTAGATATTCCTTTAAATAGGAATGATCCTACTGCATTCTCCGCTCATGCTAAAAAGAAGAACAATGCAGGTTCAAAGAAGCAATGTCAAGGAAGATTGGGTTTCAAGAATGGAAGGAAGGGAAGATGATTCATTTGCAACAAGTTTGGCCACTATGCTAGGGAGTGTCCTAATAGAAGGGATACAACTCATGATGATTACAGCCACAACAAAAACAATTTCAGGGGCAACAACAATCAAAGGAATGACATATTCAACAATAGAGGAAACAGGAATGCTCCCACTACTCAACATGGAAATGGTCACCCTCCCAAAACATCAAGAAACTCCAAGTATGATCAATCTAGTGTTGTTGATAACAAGCAAAAATAATTTTATCTTATATTTTCCCTCTCTACTGCCTCTCCTTCAGACACCTTGGGAAATTATTTGATTGATAGTGGTGCCTCAAGGCACTTCTCTGGGTATAAGGAAGCTCTTTCAAATCTGATTGAAAATGATACAAATTTGGAAATTATCCTTAGAGACAATGCCACCTATCATGTCAAGGGAGTTGGGAATGTTACTCTTTAATTGAATCAAGGTTACACCATTCATCTACAAGAAGTACTATATGTACCCGATCTAAAGAAGAACCTGGTATCTATCTTGGAAATGGAGGAAAAAGGTTTCAAGGTGGCATTCATCAATCGAAAGGTACGTGTATGGAATAAAAATTTCAAAGATGCATTTAGACTTGGATTCAGGGTTGATAGCTTGTATCAAGTTGGAGGAAGTCCATTGGGATCTACGTCTTGCGACACATCTCTTCAATCTGAATTATGGTAGTAGAGGTTTTCCCATCCACATTATAAGGATCTATCTGATGTGAGGAACATGGTGACAGGTATGCCTGAATTTAAAGTAGAACATGAAGGTATTTGTTAGGGGTGTGCTAAAGGAAAGCATACAAGGGGACCATTCCCCTCCAGTGATATCAAGACAACCGACATATTGCAATTGGTTTATTCTAATCTATCTAGAATGATGCCCGTGAAACCTTTGGGGGGATACTTAAATTATGTTATATTTGTGATGATTTCTCTCACAAAACTTGGATTTATTTCTTGAAGAAGAAGGACGAAGTATTCTCATGGTTCCGTTCTTTCAAAGCTTTTGTTGAAAATCAAATAGGGAAGAAGATCAAAATATTGAGGACCGATAATGGAACCGAATATGAATCAAATGAGTTCAATAACTATTGTAGAGAAGTTGGCATTAAGAGGGAGACTACTACCGCATATACTCTTGAGAAAAATGGTGTTTCTGAAAGGAAGAACCGTACTATCGTAGAAGCCACTCATGCCATGCTTCATGATCAAAGACTTTTGAAGTTATTATGGGTAGAAGCTGCCAACACTACCGTGTACATTCAAAATAGATGCCCTCATCAAGCGTTGGACTCCAAAACTCCCGAAGAAGTTTTCACCAGTAAGAAACCTTATGTTTCTCACTTTATAAGTTTTGGTAGCCCTGTGTATTTTCATGTGCCAAAAGAAAAGAGAAGCAAATTAGATGCTTCTAGGAAGAAAGGAACATTTGTGGGCTATAGTGAAACTTTTAAGGCATATAGAATCTATGTGCCTAGTCAAAGAGAAGTGGAGATAAGTCATGATGTCACCTTCGATGAGGATGTTGCCCTTGGGAAGATTAGTAACCTTCCTATTCCAAGGAAGGACAAAGAAGAAGATTCAAGAAAGCAGGGAGAACTGCAAGATGAGCCGATGTCCGATGCTAAAGGACCAATGGATTCCATTGATCCACCCCCTCATGAACCCTCCTCCTCAAAATGGAGACCCTCATGGCTTAGGGTAACTCTCGAAGATGTTGAGAGACCTGTTGCACCAAGGAGGACATTTCATAAAAGTAAGAAGTTGAATAAGTACCAAGGGTACTTAATTGTCATGAGCACCATTGTTCAATCTGAGCCTTGCACATTCAAAGAAGCTGCGAAGCACCAAGTTTGGAAGGATGCTATGAATGAAGAGTATGAGTCGATTATGAAGAATGATGTTTGGGATGTGGTCCCTATACCCAAGGACAAATCTGTTGTCACCTTTAAATGTATCTACAAGATCAAGCATGGAGTTGATTGAAGTGATGAAAAGTTTAAGGCTAGATTTGTTGCTCAAGGCTTCTCTCAAAAGGAAGGTGTGGACTACGATGATATATTTGCACCTGTTTTCTGATATACCACCATCCGTTTGATTATAGCCCTCGCTACCTTGCAAGGATGGAATCTACATTAGATGGATGTCAAGACCACCTTCTTACATGGTTCAATTAAGGAAGAAGTCTATATAGAATAAATTGAGGGGTTCAAAGTTCAAGATCGTCAGACACATGTATGCAAGTTGAAGAAAGCCCTCTATGAGTTGAAGCAAGCTCCCCAAGCTTGGTATGAGAGGATCGAAAACTATCTAATGAAGCTGTGATTTACTAGAAGTGAAGTTGATCTGAACCTTTATTTTAAGGTTGAGAATGATAAAACTCTCATCTTGGTACTTTATGTGGACGATCTCTTTCTAACTGATGCATACCCTCTTATTCATCAATGTAAGAGGGAGTTGGCTTTTGAGTTTGAAATGAAGGACCTAGGATTGATGCATTACTTCCTAGGTTGGAAGTTTGGCAAAAGCCAGGTGAGATTTTCCTTTCTCAAGGAAAATACATCGTGAAGCTACTTGAAATATTTGGGATGGTGGACTGCAAGTTCGTGACTACTCCGATGGAACTTAACTTCAAGAAGTTATGCGGAAGTGCTGCTAGGCCTGATTTAGGACTTTTGAGTATCGTCAACTCGTAGGGACCTTGATGTTCTTGGTGAACTCTCGTCCATACATATGTTTTGCAGTGAACACATTGAGTCAGTTTATGGTCGAGCCTCATCACATACACTGGATTGTTGCTAAGAATCTCTTGAGATATCTTCGGGGCACAATCACCTATGGACTGAGATAGACTATCGAGAATGTAAGGCTCCATGGTTATTCTGATGCTGACTAGGCTGGTAGTGTGGTGGATAGTAAAAGCACATATGGATGTTGCTTCTCTCTAGGTTCTGCTTCAATATCCTGGATGAGTAGGAATCAGAAGTCAGTTGCCTTGAGCACCAATGAGGCTGAATACATTACTGCTAGTATGGCCTCCTGTGAAGCTGTTTAGTTGAGGAAGCTCTTTAGTGAGTCGTTTGAACATGTGATGGATATTGCCGTGATCTATTGTGACAACCAAAGTGGGGTATGTCTTTATGAGAATCCCGTGTTTCATGACCACTCCAAGCATATTGATATAAGGTACCACTTTATCTGAGATATGGTACAATGGGGAGAAATAAGGCTCTGTCACATTGGATTGATGATAAAATCACAAATATTCTTACGAAGACCCTAGGGAAGGTAAAATTCTCAACCTTCTGTGAACGACTTGGAGTCGTGGAGAGACCCTCTTATGAGGGTCCTGCATGAGATGGATGTTGATCTCTTGTAGCTCTGGGGGGCTTGGGGTACTTCTTGGAGCGATGAACAACCATAGGGTGAGTGGTTGACCTTCCCCTAGTGGTGTGCGATGCACAGGGTGAGTGGTTCACCTTCCCCTGTGATATCCCATGTTGAGATATGCATAGGATGAGTGGTTCACCTTTTCTTATGGAATATGAGCAGGATGAATGGTTCACCTTTTCCTATGGAATATGAGCAGGATGTGTGGTTCACTTTCTCCTACAGGTACATCCTACCCATGAAATCTAAGTCTCATGGAAAGTACCTCTCGTCTGGCCAATGAGTAGGGAAATGAGGATAGTGACCATAGTAATATCGATGGATGCATTATGTACTACTGTACTACATATGCTAGGATGTGTGATATTGATCTGGGATCATGGAGGCTGACTTCGGGTCAGTGGAGAGTAGTATGATACACTCTCGATTATTGGAGATTGACTTCAGGTCAGTGGAGAATGGTATGACACATTCTTGATCACTTCTTCTTCATTATTTCTTCATGGTTCAGCAGAGCAGAGCAGAGCAGAGTAGGGATGGTACTGATTTTTAGATGGTTTGGCAGGTGTACTTATTCCTAGTTGAGAGGGAGTGTTAAATTTGGCAGCTAAGGCCAAACTCCACGACTTTGGACAACTCATATGATGCAGCTAATATTTTTATTGGATTCCTCTCTCTGAAAGGTGTAGGATTGATCTAAAGATCATCTCATTTTGACATGTACAAATGGAATTATGAATTTATTTATATTATGGACAAATTATCAAGGTCGTCCAACAAACTAATGTAGGCTTAGAAGCCCAACAGTCATGTCTATTCATCCTCAACATTGCATATAAATAGAAGGAGCCTCTTCCTTATTTTCTCACTCTCATATTCACACATCTCTCTCTCCTCATCTGATTGGGTACAAATTTCTGGGCAACTCTCTCTCCACATGTGCAAAGAAGGTGACTGTACTTTTTTGTTCTAGCCATTGAACGAGTTGCAAGAACGGTTTGACCAAGCATTAACCAACCAACGTTGACTTGTTTGACTGCATTTTTTTTGGGAAAATTATGTTTGGGCAGACCACATTTTTGGGCACAAAAATCGAGGCAATCCTTATTGTTTGACCAACATTGACTGTAGAAGGGTTTGACTGCAGCATTGACCTGTGTTGACCAAGTTTGACTGAGTTTTTTAGAATTTTTTTGGGTTGATTCGGATTACTGTTGAAGGCCGAGTTGACTGGGTTTGACCGAGTTGTTTTGGAGATCAAATTCCACCCTATTGACCAACATTGACTTTCTGGTTAGGGCTGTCTGTGGCTGTTGTTTGACTGGATAGATTTCACTTTGATTGGGCAAGTGAATATTACATATTGTACTCCACCTCTCTACTTAACTTTTGAAGAATAATAAGAAGAATTGATCAAAAGGTTTCCCCACATTTGGGTTTGTCCCTGGCTAGCGCCATATCTAGTGTCCTCTTGTCTTGGTTTGTCTTTTAGTGTTTTATTTATGTTCTATCTGCATTTTACTATCATGCTGATGTGATTTCTAATCTGGAAATTGATATTGCGCTAATAATAAAATTGAAGTAAAATTGCTCTTGAGCATAGAACATACCATTGTTATCTAAATTTATTTATTTCAAGAAATTTCATCACCCATGCATATGTCCATATAAGTATTGTACTCTCTACCTTTGAGAACCATGTTGAGAGACAATACAAGTAAGAGTCTTGGAAAAACTTGAGTGCATTCTTAAGAGATTGGAAGAGGTTGTTTAGTGATAACTTAAATGACAATACAAGTAAGACTTTCCATGTTTTTTCATTGTTTACAATTTGAAATTTGAGTCTATGTTTTTGCTTCCCTTTCTCAATCTCAAACAATGTAAGTGCTAGTAATTTAGCTTCAGTTTGGAGAATTTTTTATAGACCCCCTATGTGTTTAACCTATCTTTATCATGTAGGTTTTCTAGTGGTTTGTTAGAGTGTAAACATGCACTAGGGTCTTATTATTCAACATCAGAAAGTAATTAAATTGTTTGAATGTTTTTTAGATGTAGGCCTCGTCTAAATTGAAACAAGTCAAATTGGCCTGTTGGACTGGGCATGGTATTGAACTAGCCTGTTGACCAGACTGGTACCTAACCAATACAAACTCGCCCTAACCATCTGGACATGAGACTTAAATTTCTAAGAATTTTTTGAATAAATTTTCTTGTACATGCACAACAGACTTAGGTTTATTCTTTTGATGATGGCTATAGATGCATAGTAAACAGTTGTGAAGTTTTATTAATGCCTAGAAATCACAATCCTCTCTCAATTATGACTCGAAATTTATAACTCTGAAGCTTTTATGTGTTCAAATGAAAATTGTTTGACAAAATGTTTAAAATAATTATTTTTCATCTACATAACAACATTCATGTCTGTAATTTTATGTTGGTCTCAGGGCTTTAGATTCGGGTTGCTATCTTTGTTTACACAAGAAATTATACAACCAGCTGTTTTTGGTACATGCACTTGAAAAGGTGTCATTTATTTGTTGAAACCAAGGCATATTTTAATGTAATTGACTCACAACAACAAGGAAATTAATGACACAATTTAGACATGCGTTATTTGTATATTTACGTGTCTATATTCTGAAAATTTAGTAGTGGGGTATACCGTATTCAGGCTTCCTGGAAATATTACACCCAATTCGAATCCAAAATAACTATGTTTGGAATGCATACAAGTGGTCTGAGTTTTCCTTCATGACAGCCACAAGGACCAATGTTTTTCCATATTAAATCTTAAAGTGATTTTTCACTAAAAACTAATTATTTTGTGTATGTTTTCCAAATCCAATTCATTGATTCGGCTTTGATTTTGGTTCCAGTTTGAAACCCAGTTAGATAGCTGGCCAGTTCAAAGCCCAATTCCAGTTTTTAAGACTATATTTCAATCCCATGCATTTTTAAGGTATTTTTCCATTAAATTTAATTGTTTTAACTGCATAGCTGGTTTTCAAATGGTGTTTGGACAAGAGACTATTAATGGAAATATAGGAAACTCTGATAGAAGGTAATGACTAAACAATGTGCTAGGTGGAAAAGTTCAGTGAAATACTGATATTAGTGGGTTTGAAAATACAATAGGAATATATAAATACATGGAGGACGATGAATTGATTTAGGAGTGGTATATTAAATGTTATTAACTAGTACTTTTGTTATTGACATGGATGTTGGCATAATTTGGATGCTATAATATTGAATGGAGAAGACTACATTATTTCAGTGTTCCACAGGGTCGCGTCCCCCCACCAGGGGGTCGAGTTTCCTAGCTCTCTTGCGCTCCGGGGATTTGGGGATGAGAGGGGGACGTTTCCCCATGCTCCCAAAAAACAGGGTATGCAAGGAAACTTGAAAGGGGTCATTCCCTAGCAGAAAGGGGTTTTAAGGGGTCCTAGGGGTCGTTTCCCTAGAAAAAAATCATTTTTTTTTTTTTTTATGAAACAAAAAAATCGTAATTTTTTATATTTGTTGACTGACTGGGAACTTAGGGTTTACATTATGTTCATTTCACATTTCATTTTTTGTTTGCTCCTTCGTTGAATTGAACAGTGCCGCCATCACCAAGCAACCTTCTGTCTACTCCTTCATTGAACTGAACGTTGTTGCTAATGTATCAGACTTGACTTTTATATTATTCAATATTCAATGTTCATAGTTGGAAGTGGAACATCAATATGGTTTAAAGTTTAAAGTTTGAAACTTTAAACATTTATAATTTTATAATTTATTTTCATTGTGCATTGTTAGTAAGTTAGTAGACTAGTAGTTACACTGTACAGTTACAAAATTACATGTATGATGTATGATTATAATTTATATGATAATGATATCAATGATCATGCTTTTTGTTTTAAATTTGTTTCAATTATATGATTCCTTGATTTATATTTTATATTTATAAGTTTTTAAGAGCCCGGCATCCCCCCACGTTTCCTAAAAATTTGTGGGGAGCTTTTGCATAGACCACTCTTGTGTATCCCTGCTCACTTGCCTCCTCGTCCACGAAACTTGGTGGAACATTGCATTATTTTACAAATTTCTGAGTTGGTTGGTAGAGAGGTGATGAATAGATTAATGGAAAACCAAAACAATGTGTGAGGAATAGTTAAGTGAAGCACTGACATTAATGGGTTTTAGAATACATTAGGAAAATTCAAATGCATGAAGGATGATGAACAAACTTGAACTAGTGTTTAATATGTTGTTAACTGCAATTTTTGTTGTTGACCTTTGTATGCTATCCTTTTGTATTTAAAATGTTGAATATTCCCTAGCAATAGAATAGAATATGAAATTTCAATTCCTCCAAAGTGAGATTTTCCACATAAAATGGGAAATTTCAGTGCTTGGATTAATATGACCTAGGTCACCATCTTGGAAAAGAGATGATTAATGTCAAAAGGTTATTAAGGAACAACGTAGGAGGAGAAGTTTAATGAGGCACTGATATTAATGTTTTTGAAAAAACGACAGTAAAATGCAAAGGCATGGAGGATGATGACCTAAGTTAGGAGCCACATGTAATATGTGATTCAACTGCTACTTTTTCTATTAATATTCCATGATTACGAAAGCTCCGGGTCATGTAAGTAATAATTCCATGGAGTGCTCCACATACATGCTGAAAGTACAATGCCCATTACAATTCTTGCCATCAAAATCACCCCATCTCATAATAACAATTTCCCATGCTAATCTGATACACTTCCAAGTATTTCAAGTACCCAAGGGAGTCCATTTTTTTCCCATCAAATTCACCCATGGTAGAAAATGAATCACAATGTGTAGGGCAGTTGAAAATGGCACAATTGATGCAGATGATAACAATGAAGAGAGAAAGGAAGAGATTGACAATGTGGAGGATATCGTTGATTTGAAGATTAACAAATCTGGGAAAAATTCGAGGAGAAAAACTACAACAATCAATGTGGAATCTCTCCTTGATGCAGTTTGGAATGTGTTGACAGACTATGAGAGATTGGATGACTTCATACTAAGGCTTGCTATCAGCCAATTGCTGAAACGAAGAGAGAATGGTGCTATGCTTTTGCAGATTGGTGAGAAAAACTTCGAATTTGGTTTAAAATTCAAAGTCAAAGGCATAGTGGATGTCTATGAGAATGAGCTTGAGATTCTTCCAATTGGGATTCAACGTGATATTGATTTCAAGATGGTCAAAGGTGAGTTTCATGTCTTTGAAGGGAAATGGGGTATAGAACAATTTGAGGGGAGTACAGGAAACCAAAAATTTTCAATCCAAAAGGACTTTCAAACCTAGCTTTCATACAGTGTGGATGTACAACCTAAGAAATGGTTACTTGTAGCACTTGTTGAAGGAAGACTTAATAGGGAAACAAAAATTAAAAAATGGTTTAATTTTAATCTTGTGAGACAACTTGCTTTAATTTCAACCTCCCTTCAGTAAAACCCTATAGCTCCTTTCTACAATTAGAGCCTCTGTTCAACAAAAGTTTTACCTCATTTTGGAGACCCTTTGTAGTTCTAAGTTTAGAATATGTTCAACAAGAAGACATTCATTTTGGGTTTTATTAGCTCAATACAACATTTAAGCTATCTTCACAAAGTCCCTCGATTTAAGTCTAATTTCAGCGTCAAATACATACAACTAACCAAACAAAAATTAAACCAAAAAACACCTTGATTTTAAAGCAGTTAACTTGAACTATACAATTTAACTATATTTCTCAGCAAATTGTTTGACTTTTAATCCAATTCCATCCTCACAACATGTTAAGCCTCTATTTACCTTGGTAGCTAACAAAAACCAATATAAACTGCAAAATAAGGTCTTTACTTAGCTCTGAAGGAAGGAAATCAATTTGTGTTGATGAGTTGTGAACAAAGATCCTTTCAAAAATTAACCATAAAATGGAAAAGAAGAACCAAAGCCACCGTTTTGAATAAAGTGCGTAACACTATACAAACTAAACCCTTGTAAACCTTGGATGTCATATTTCAAATGAAACCAATGACGTACATGTCAAAGTTACTGCAACTCTAAAGATATTTCAATGAAACTAGAGAGCAAAATAAAAACCGGTCCAAAATATTTAACGAGTTGCAAAATAAAACTTTTAAAGATTGGGAAATTACCGGTCCAACGCCAGATTAAACGATTCAACAGTCCCTCGAGAGCATGACAAAGTCTTTGTGTTGATAAAAAATGGATCACAATGCGTTCTGCCATGAAAAATATCCATCCATCTAGTGCTCCACTGGGTTTGAAATGGAGGATATGATTATTCTCTTCAATTTTTCACTTCAGCAATTTCCGCCAAGTAGCACCGTTAGAGTTTACAACCTATTTGATGGATAAATTTATGGCTGATGAACACAATTAATTACAATGCCATGCAATGTGTGTCACAATTTTATCTCGAGTGGGAAAATCTATTGAAAAGAATTGCAAGGATACTTCTGTGGTCCAATCAATGAGGGATGTTGAGTGCTTCCTTGGGTGGTTAATTTGAGGGTTTTGATATTTGTAGTATTCATTTTGAGATTTTTAACAAAGATTGATAATGGTTACGACAAAGTTGATTCTCCCTTAGCTTAAGGAAAAAAAATTAAATAATGATGGAAAGAGCAATGTTATAATGTTATAAGTAAGATGTAACATGTGTTTCTAAGGCACAATACCTTATTCGATAATAAAATTTAAATAATATTTTAATAATGATGTGTATTGTCAATAAGGGAATAAAATTTAATGCGGGTAATAACTCTGCGTAAGAAGAACTCTATCATTCTAACTAAATTAAAATAGTGTCTTGATAATTCCATCTTCCAAGGTGGAAATGTAAGAGGATTCATCATAGATTTTAAGAGAAATAAAAAATCAAAATATAGTTGAGATGTTGGGATCACTATTCATAATGAAGCTAAAATGTGAGTGTTTTTAATTTTTTTTTTTTTTTTTATTCCTCAAGTAATCATGTGGAAACAATTATGGGGGATTATGTGATCATTCTAAACATAATGATAAATGAATTCATCTATACAGGGCCTATTTTCGTTGGTCTAGTATGTCAAATCCTTCACGAAATGCACGACTTCGATAAGTTATAATTTTACCATGCCTTGAAGCATCAAAATGCCCCTACAAAAAAGCAAGCTAACTTGGTTTCAAAACTCCATTTGGGATATTGTAAAACAAGCTTTACAATCTCCCCCATGATATTATTTTAGATTTAATAAATCATTTAATACTTGACTACTTCAAACAATTCAAGGTTGAAGCAAATCATAGTTACGAAGTGATATGTAAAGTGCCATGGATATTACACTCAAACAATTCAACATGATAAGCCTTGCAAATATTATGAAATATTTTAATGTAGTTTATTACGTTGGTCATATTATTACTAGCTTGGTGCTTGAATTTATGAAAACAACTACAATAGGAAAATGAAAGAGCAAACAAATGAACACAATATGTATCATAAGAAACCCAATACGAGAGAAAACCCAATTGGAAGGTGAGGGCTATGCTCTGCTCTCTTTTCTCAATTATAAAATGAAAATATAAAGAAAGGGACACTCACTATGGAGTTTATTTTAATATTGTGGCCTAAATGGCTACTACAAAATCTTATTCCTCGTCTATTCTGTTTTTAAATTTCACTTCTAGATGCTTTGCTCAATAACGAAACAATTACATTGCTAAAAGAATGGAGCTCCTTCTCTTCCAAATAATTGAGTATTTAACATAGACTGATAGTTGTTTAGAGTTGGATTTTATGTATGCATCAACCCTCAATTGGTATTAAAGTTTTGAACCTTCTATAATCATATTGTTGTTTCCATCAACAAATGGCTTCGATTTCCTCAAGTCATGAATGCCACCATGTCTAGGCACAACTTGAAAACATTTCACAAGTTTCCAGTCCTCTCGTGAAAGAGGTGGTGGCAGCATCCTCAAATTGAGATTAACATGGGAGTGATAGTAATCCAAATATGTTGGATTATATCTGAGATCATCCTCTGATGGAAAACCACTATCGACCCTCATATCAACACTCAGCCGTAAAACATTACCAAAAAAACCACCAACAATAGTCAGAGAGCCTTGAACACTAGGAGGTTCACTTCCACTATAATAGAGATTCAATTCCCTCTCCCTCTCACTCACCTTGATAAGATTCTTCTCTCATAGCAACATCCCCAACTCTTTTGCAAATCCCTCCCCATAAGTCTCTTACATTGAGATACTTGGGCCCTTAATTGCCCCCCCAAGGTTCCTTCCATCCCTAAATGAGGCAACATCTTTAATGGAATTTTAGTCACCATTTATCATAGAACAAAAAGAGAAACCTTGACCCTCTGGTGCAACCTTTTAAAATAATTTCATACAAACAACCTCTCTTCCCACTTAAAATCTCCAACTTTCATAAAGTATACTTTAAAGAATTGAATTTGAAAGTCCCATAATCATTGAATCAAAACCCCAACATCAAGGGTAACATGAACAAAATATTTTTCTCAAAGATTTTTCTTGAATAGTTAGTCCAGAGAGGTCTCATATCCCAAAGAAATTATTTTTATTTCTCTCTTTCTTATATCTCCAAATTCATTTTCCTTTGGAAGTGAAGGGGAGAGAGAATGAGGAACCTTTTTCAAAGATTCAACATGAGAAATGGATTCAAAAGATTCAAGTGAATGAACCTTATGCATTGAAGGAATTTCTCAAGCTTTGATATGCTTCCTTGTCCAAATGGATTTTCTAATTCATAACACTTGCTACTTCATCTCAAGTTTTTTCTTGATCCTTAGGTTAAATTTGAGTTGAGTCCACTTTTGGTGAATTTGGATTTGCATTCTTTTCAATAATCTCTTCCTTTTTTATGCCATCGTTCTAGGAAACACTTTATCTTATTAGGGGATAGTTGAAACCTCTCCTTGATTCTTGATAGTTACATCTTCACCTATACCCCATAAGATTTCATATTGATTAGATGAAAACATATATTTTATGAGGAAAGAAAGGTGGAGGATGGTACAATGGCCAAACATTAGATATTCAATGACAATTCAATGTTCGTCAGATCTCCAAAAAACATTCAATTATCATTAGATATCCAACTAAAGTATCATTGAATATATGCTGATAATTGTGTTCTTTGAATATCCAATAAAAGTTGGGATTTTTTTTTAAAAGTACAAAAAATGAAAGTAAAATATGGCAGTAGGGTCACATTGTCAGAGTACAACATTCAATTTTCTGCCCATATGTACTAGTGTAGGCTTGATCGAGCCTCACACAATCCTAGTGAATAAAATTCCATTATGGGTAAATTGATCTTCTTATAACCAATAAAAGGGCTATCCCTAGCCTAGGATCAACCTACTCACGAATATATATATATATATATATATATATATATATATATATATATATATATATATATATATATATATATATATATATCATTATGATCTCCTTGAATTAAGGATGGTACTATGTTATGTTATTAATGAAGAGTCACTAGCGAGAAACACTACATAAAAACTTAGCTTAGAACCTTTAGCCAAAGCATCAAGAGTTAGAATATAGTTTTTAAGTGATAAAAATAAAAATAATATGCATTGGAGATATCATATACACATGGATCATACATATCAATCTAAACGTGTAACTAAAGCAACCCCTTCCTACACCTAGTGTCCTATATGGCCAAGGCAAGGTGTCATCAAATCAATGATACATCCTTGAATTACATATAGATCCATATATCTCATTTGCAAAGTGATCAATGTAACAAGAATCACAGGCATTGAGATGACAATCAAAATTTAAAAATATCCTCTAAAAACCCATATACTATATAGAAAGTGGGGTAACAAGTCCTATGAGACCAACCTGCAAACTATGATGGGAAATCCTCAAAAGTCTCTCTAAAGAAATATGCCCCAGTGAAGGCGTCAAGAAGAGGTATGAGGCCTAATTAATTTGATATTTGAAGAAGTTTGAATCATGGGTTTTCAATGTTGGTCCTAAGTAGGCAAGGAAACATACATGGAGGTGACCCACTTGGAAGAGTTCAAAAGGGGAAGGAAACATAAGGACTTATATAAAGATCTAATTTTACTAGAACACTCCCTTATCCTTGTTGGAGACCTAAATTGTTCCTCCTTTGTCTGAGAAATCTGGGGTGAGAATGCTTTACTTGATCCTTTTGCACAAGTGATCTCTAGGATTATCTATGAGTCTCAACTTATCGACATATGTTTGTCTCCTCTTTGATTGACTTGGAAAAATCGAAGACCAAGGACTAAGGGAGTGGCAAAGTGTATTGATATATTCCTAGTAGTTGATCCTTTGATATCAAAAGTGGGAAAACATTGATCCTGGATCTTCCAGGAAGTCATTTCTGATCATTATCCTATTTTATTGCAGTTGGATTTTAATAAATCCTCTTCAAAGTATCCCTTCAAATTTAACAGAACTTGGCTCAATGAGCAGTCCTTTGTATCCCTTGTGTATGAATGTTGGAATAATTATATGGTGGATCCTTCCTTATCTGTTATGGATTCATGGACCAATAAAATGAAAAATTTAAAATTCCATGTGAAAGCCTGGTCTCGAAATCTTATCCATGAGCAACACCAAGGTTTGGAATATATTGAATCTAAACTATACTTATGTCAAAATGATTTTATTCATACAGGGTTCCCAGATCTTATGAAAAAAAGGGATGTACTTCTTAGCTAAAAGGAAAGCAATTCTACTCAGATCGGAGGAGGAACTTTGGAGACTCAAAAGTAGGGAAATCTGGATAAAGGAGGGTGACCATAATACACTATGTTTCCATAAGTTTTCCTCCTACGGGAAGAATAAGAACGCCATATGGGGCATTGTGGATGCTAAGGGCAATTCCTATGCCTCTCAATAGGATCTGGAAAAATTAGCAAGGACTCACTTTTATGATATTTTTATGGATCTTGGTGATTTTCTAATCCATAATCAACTTCAATTCATTCAACATCTTCCTAGGTTCTTTTGTTTTACGATGATATCCTTATTCTGAGTGATGGATCCAAAGATGGGTGGAAAATATTTAGAAGCATTTTCTTAGTCTATAGTAACCTCGGGCATGTTGATCAGTCAACATAAGCTTGCTTTATTTTATGATAATGTCCCTATGCAGGCTATCCAGAATATTGAATCAATGCTACCATATAAGATGACTCCATGGGATCATGGTTTTCTACACTTGGAATTTTTTTCTCAAGGAAAACTACTCACTTTTTGTTTTTCAATGATATCCTTATTTAGGGTGATGGCTCCAAATATGAGTGGAAAATATTTAGAAGCATTTTCTTAGTCTATTGTTCATCCTTAGGCATGTTGATTAGTCAACATAAGCCCACCTTCTTTTATAATAATTTCCCTAAGTAGACTATCTAGAATGTTGAATTAATGCTACCATATAAGATGACTCCCTGGGACCATTGTCTTCTATACTTGGACTTTTTTCTCAAGCCAAAATACTATCATGTGGAGGATTGGAATTGGTTAATAAAGAAGATTGAAGGCAAAGTTAACAACTGGTGCTATAGATGGCTTTCAATTGGTGGCATAATGACTTGATTAAATCATCTTTGGAAAAGCATCCCCATGTATTGGTTTTCTCTTGCAAAGATTACAAAGTCTACCATTCTCAAGATTCAACAATGTATGAGTAATTTCTTATGGAATGGCAAAAGTAGTTGAACATATCATCATTTGGTCAAGTGGGAAATTATTTCCCAACCAAAACACTTGGGTCACTGGGGATTCAAGAATCTCCAGTGGTTCAGTCTTGCATTGGCCATGAAAAGTGCATGTTGAGAAGTCACAAGGGATGGTATTTGCAGCAACATAATTTTGGACAAATACTTGCACAACCAACCTGTTCAGGATTGGATTTGGTCCTTCAGACCACCAAAAGACACTACAGGATTGAACATTTGGAGGGGAATGATGACCACTATACCTTGTATCAATAAATGGATGATGTGGAAAGTAGGTAATGGGAAGCAGGTCAAACTGGGGTCATTTCATATTACAGGGGGGTCTTATTTCTTCCATTTATCTTATGATCTCATCAATCATCTCAACTCTCAAAGTTTTTTTAGATTATGCCATGCTCTTATGTCTTCCTCATGACAACCTCTTGCTAGTAGGTGGAAAATTGCTGCAGATTTGGGTCTTCAGGGTGCTCTTGTTGAGGAATGGGATTTATTAAAAAAAAATATTCTTCTCAGTGGTATTACTCAAAATGAGGAGGATGATTCTATTTTTTGTGCTTGGAATTCCTCATCTGGAAAAATTAATGCTCGTCATTACTACAATGCCATATCTCATCGCTCTCCTTTGTAAACGGTAAAATGGTGGCACCAAAAAATATGGGATTGACCTATATCACCGAAATTGAAGTGTTTTATTTGGTTGGCATTACAAAATCAAATTCAAACTTGGGACCTTTTGCTGCAAAAAGGATTTTCAGGCCAAATGTTTGTGTCCTTTTCTCAAAGGACTCTGAAATAGTTAATCATTTATTTTTTATGTGTGAATTTTCCAAGAATCTTTGGTTAGAAGCCCTTGGGTTATTAAACATCCTGGATAATGGCCCATTGACGCCTCTTGATCAATGCCTTATTTGGTGGGAGAAAAACATGGACATTTATAAAGCTTTACGCATCTTCATTTCATGGGATATATGGAAAGTAATAAATAAATTCATCTTTGAGGGAAGACCTATAGAAATAAATGCCGTCTTGGCCTAGATCGTGAGTTTCTTCTCATATTATGTCAAGCCTTAGAAGGAGCGATGAAGTCGATCCTTTCGCTTCCCTCCCAATCCACTACCTGCAAATGTCGACTTCTTTGATGGAGCATGTCAATCCAGGATTTGTGGAGGCAGTGTCATTTTTTTCCTTCCTAGCAATGTGTCTTACCATATTTGTTTGAATTCTAGTGTTGGGTCAAACATCAAAGTAGAGGTGTTTTTTGCATGGAACCTTTTATATTTTGCAGCTTCACTGAATATTACCTCTCTTCATGTCTACGGGGACTCCAAGTGTGTGCTGGAATGGTTGTTGAGGAAGGGTCATCTGAGGGTCCTTTCCCTAAAGTACTAAATGGATAATCTTTTCTTCCTAAAATGTATCTTTAAAAATATTTTCTTCCAACATATTTTGAGGGAGTGGAACCAATAGTGGGGCTATCTGTCCAAAAAAACCCTACAGTTGGAAGCTTCTACAATGGTGCATTAAGTTCATATAGATTAATCCCTAAGGCGGAACTAGGGCCTTAGATGAATTAAAGGAGTGATTTATAGCTAAGGTCTAGACTCGATAAACATTGAACAATGAATTTTGACTAAGCTAAAGGAGACTAAGAAAATGGTTGGAGAAAGATCTTGGGAGTATGATGAAAAATTACAAAACTTGATCAACAAACTTTCCTATATTGTCCATGAAACTTAACACAAAGAATGATTCATTCAAATAATGTTGTTCTTTAATAATGTATTATTAATGTAATATATATATATATATATATATATATATATATATATATATATATGTATATATATATATGTATATATATATATATATATATATGTATATATATATATATATATATATACATATATATATATATATATATACATATATATATACATATATATATATATATATATATATATATATATATATTATTTTTTTTAATTTTTATTTTATTTTATTTTTATCTTTTAGGTTTTTTCTCTAAGCCAACCATTCTCTTCCTTATTTTCTCACCCCCACTCTCCATCTTGGATTAATATATTTTCTTTCCTTCCTTCTTCTCCTTGACTTTTTTGTCCTAATGATGAATCTGGTTAATAGATAAAGGATTTAATAAACTAATAAAACACTAAAAACATGAGAGGCTAGAGCCAGAGACATGGCGGAAAAGGCCTGAAGCCTGAATGTATTATCACACACACACATTCTACACAAACTAATGAGAATGATACAATATTAATACATCAAGAGTATGCCTCAAGATAGTGCGTCCATCTTGGACACTCAATCACTTTGGTTTAGTAAATATCTCAACCACACACTAATCTAGGAGCCTAACTAGTTGGAGAGAATATCTCAACCAACTAGACCGAAACAAACTCCCAAGTTGAGGAACAATCACATTCTAGAATAGATAGGTAGGAATAAATCCAACTTGCATAATTTTAACTATTTTGAATATCTATATATATATTATTTATTTTCAATGTGAGAGTGAGGCTAACATACTAAGAAACATGAATTGGCTGCAAGTCTGATACATTCCTAAAAGTTTCTTGACAACTCCATCAAATGCCAAGCTGAAATGGAAAAGGATCCATCTGCCCTTTGCTTGGTCCATTGAGCATCAAAGTGAACAAAAGAATGTCCACAAATGCACTCAATCAACATCCAATCGCTTGTCCACTGACAAAATTTTGATGTCGCCCACTGGCATATTTGTTGAAGTTGAGATTCCCAATCACTTTCCCACTAGAAAAGTTAGACGATGCCCACTAGCTGCTTTGATGCCAAGCTGAAATGGAAAAGGATCCATCTGTCCTTTGCTTGGTCCACTGAGCATCAAAGTGAACAAAAGAATATCCAAAAATGTTATCAATCAACATCAACCGCTTGTCCACTCACAAAATTTTGATGCCGCCCACTGGTATATTTGTTGAAGTTGAGATTCCCAATCACTTTCCCACTAGAAAATTTTGACGATGTCCACTGGCTGCTTTGATGATGCCCACTAGCTGATTTGTTGATGTTGTCGAAACTTTTAGTATGGAAACCATCTTCAATTCCATGATCATTTCCCCCCTTTATCAGCTGAAAGGAGAGACAATCATTTGCATTTGATTTTTGAACTCCCCCCTTAAGGTTTAGGAGAGTTTCTCTTTCAAGAGACTTTATTTTTACCTATGCCTTGAGTAGATTGTAGGACTTATGCAATTTCTTCATTTCTAGATTCCATCTCCAAGGGTTTATCGAGCCATAATTAACTGTCACTTTAGTCTGCATTCGACATTTCTCAGATAGATGATTTTTCTTGCCGCAATGGTGACAAGGACGAAGGTCTTAACATTTACTCTCCATATGACCATTTCTCTTACAACGGTTACACTAAGCAAGATTATGGGCATTTTCGAGAAAACTTGCTCTTGCAAACTGAACTGGTTTTGAGAAATCTAGAACATACAAATTGTTTTCTTTGTTGTATCCCAGACCAAGTCTATCTTTGTTGAAAGAAATTTCTTCCCAAGGTCTGATCACCTTCTTGGAAAGATCATTTTCTTGTTGTTCTTCACACTTGCTACTGCTACTCATATTTTGTGCTTGATTCATTAAATCATCTGTGTCACACTAAGCATCAATCATCTTTATTAACAAATCATTTGTATCACATGTTGCATCAAACTTTTCAATTAGATCTTTAGTACTACTAGTTGCATCGTTTAGTAGCACAACTTCCTAGATGAGATCATCTGTGTTACAACTTACATCAACATGTTGGATTATATCATTTGTGTCACAAATTTCATCAATATGGTGTCACAACTTTCATCAACATGTTGAATGAGGTCATCTGTGTCACAACTTGCATTTGTTGATGGGATGAGGTCTTCTGTGTCACAAACTGCATCTATATTTTCTATACATCGTGCATGAAGTAGATCTTGTTTTTCACTTAATTTAATCTGGAACGCATTAATGAGTTGTTCTTTCATATATAGATCAATTTGAATATCTTTTATTGCTTCTAATGTGCTAATCATCTGATTGATTAAGTTTTTAATTTTGCTTTAACTTTCACGTAAGCACTTCAATTGTGTTGTGTAATTCATGATTTCACTTTTGCAATTCTTTGATTTGTAGTTATGCACTTTGAAGACGTTTTCTTACTTTACCCATTTTGGTCTTTAACACACTCGCTTGATTATCTCGCTTGCTTGATTTTTGCTTCAATAGGGTCAAGGCATTGGATACTACCGAAACTGCACCCAAAAAGTTTTTACAATGATTTAATGACTTGAATTACTCACTTGACATGGTTAAAATGACAATGATTGAATCACTTTGACTTAATTAACCTTTATCAATTTGAGTTTTGATTCCAAACCATAAAATTTAAACCTTAAATGTCAATTCAACCAAGAATGCACCCAATCTTCATACAACCAATTATTCTACCCTCAATAGATTCTTGACTTGACTTTGGATCAAAATATTACCAAAAACTTTTATATTCTTAACCATTTCATAACTTTTGACTTTTCCCACAATATTGACATTACATAATTTCACCCCTTTCAATACTATCGACCTCTCAAAATTTTGGAAATTCTTAGATAGAATACACATCACTTACTAAGATATCCAATATCTTTTATCACTCCTCTCTCGATGACCATACAAAATCTCATTACATGACTATAAACCTTTTTTTCATTAATTCGAATTAATAAAGATCCTTTCCATTGTAAAACTTGACTTTTCATATATATATATCAGCCTTCTTCTTGCAATTTGTCAAATTTCAGAGGTGCTGAGTGAGCTTCACGGTGAAAGGGTTTCAACGTACCTCATTCCACACAGTCTACGCTAGTTTCTCTTCATGCTCCATGTTGGTTGCTTCTCAACGCAGCTTGTTCAACATATGAAAGTAGGAGGTATTGCAATAATATTGGTTGTGCTCTTTGCAAATGAGTGTAGCCAAAAATTATCAAGCCTTCATCTGAATTGCCAAATTCACCAGAGCAACCTGAAGACGTCGTATGCATCTCATAATTTGATCAATGGCATCTCGACACCATGCAAAGTCAATCAACGAAAGTTGCTACCATGTCTGCGCGCTATAGGCAAATCGGCCCCAATTCTATCCAAACTCAATGCATGGTCAGGTGCAATCTCCTAATCTGCAAAATATTGTTCTGGAACTTCCACATCAACCACATGAAACTCACGCAGGGCCCTGCTTTCTTCTTCTCGTAGAAAAATAAGCAATACAATAAACGAAGAATAGAGGAAGCATAAACGAAGTTTCCCTGCAAATAATTTGTCAACTCCTAGTACTATCTGAGGAGATGAGGATATGGCCTCTGTAGATTCAAACACACACCACGCAGCAGCTCTTCGGAAGGAAGCGACAGAGGATGATTTTAGGCAAATTTTCGAGAAAATGGGAGAGACCCTCAAACTGGGAAGAATAAGGGCTATGCTTTCGTTGCACAATAGTTTCGACACACTACGCACTTTTTTTTCACGCAAAACAACTACGGAGAAGCCTACGTAATGGCCTTATCATATATTTCATCGTTATTTAATCTCTAGCAAGAATGATCTTTCATTAATCCACCATTTAGTCAATTAAACGTCAAGATCGCATGGTACAAAAGCTGATCGCAGACATTAGAAAATAGTTGTAAAACACTCGCAAATTGCCATTTATATGTGTTTCCATTCAAAAAGAAAAAAGACAACAGGCAAGCAGTCTCACTACAAGTCAGAAGCGAACATACTCTTCATGTGCTCAACAACGCAGGAAGTAACCACGCACTTTGTTCAATTTCAGATCCGCTTGGGAACATTAATAAACAGCTAGTTCATCATTCCGTTCAAGAAGAGCTTGAACCAAGGATCGCTTCCTATAATCGATGACCACATCTGCCTTGAGGCTTTTCACTAACTCGAGCTTCCCAATGTTAGCAGTGGAAACGATTCTGGAAGCTCCATAGACATACCTCGCCAGTTGAATGGCCAGGGTGTCCACATCACCCACAATGAACACGCTCTGCCCCTTTTTAAAATTGTTTGTATCCAAGCCCTGCTACGCTGTCTGAAGCCAACATATATTAGGGCCATCAATAATGAGGTTCATTAAACAACTATTATGATGTATTGAGATATTAGGTTTACACGAGAACTTTCCACTTGTGGTTCATTTATGCAACTCTATTAGATGTATAAAGTGGCCACTCCTCTTATTAAACTAAAAATTGTATTGGAGGAACCCATGCCTGAAGGAGAAAAGGATCATGGTGATATGGTTTGATGATTACACATTCACTAAACATCAACCAAAGTATACATTTTCCCTTTACCATATAAGATGGAACAATTGATAGAACATACAAATGTATACTACATAAATCTACTCCAAATTCCGGAGACTTGACGGTTTTTTTTTATGCTGCTAGCATACAATGGATTTATAATCTTCCCACTCCCACTTAGAAATTAATATGAGAGTGGTTGGAAGCACATAGAGAAACCAATGACCCCTAAAACACTAGTGAAGTGATGGGATAACACAAAATCATTTGAGGAATTTAGCAAAAGGTGGTACTCCGCTTAGAGTTTCAAGTTCTTAGTTAGTTAGATTCCATGGTCCTAATGAGTATATCATATAGAGAGGAAGACATAACCCATTTCTAATTGTTCTCTAGGGCTTTATTAAAACAAAACCATCTTCAATGAGGTGGAGATCATCTCCAACAAATTGGTCCATGCAATAGATGCAATAGATAAGTTCAAGAATCCTTTCCTTGGTTAATGTTTAAAATTATTTATGGCCTCATAACCATTGGATTGTTAAGTATGTTCTTTTAACCCAATCCCTAATATGTCCTTTGGGTTGTATCTAGAACATATCTTGCAAGCATTGTATTTTACCAAAAATATTTAGAATATGAAGCATATTCGCTACTATCCTAGGATTTGTAATGAATTTATTGTCCCACTCTATAACCTATGTTTGAGAAGGAGTGCCAAATAGCCACATACATCCATAGGGAAGAGTTGATTTAACACCATCGTACCACCCCATGTGGTTCCAATGCATGAGCATAATGAAGAGGTAATGGAGGTCGTAGGTGGAGGTAGAGTGACATACGAGCCATTATTCCTCCCTTTGTTCATGAGATGACATCATACTCCTAATGAAATTTATGATTGATACAATCACACTTTTACTCCAATTTTCACATTTTGAGGAGGGGGAGTTATGAAGTGTCTTTTTTCCTAGTCTTCATTTGACTATTGCAATCTCTTAATTGATACAAGTGTATAAAGTGTTTTGTCTAGTCTTAGAGTTTATAGGCAATCATTTTAAGGGAGGTAAAATAGGACGAAAAGGAGAATCATTAACTTGGAAAGTGGAAGCAAGAAGGAAATTCCAAGCAAGAAAATCATAGTAGGGTAATACACAAAGCTATGGAAGCTGCTACTCCATACAAAAGGAATATCTCACCATTAATCAAGTGGGACATTAAAGAAATTGAAAACAAAATTCAATAACATAAATAAGGGATGCATGACTTCTATATTGATGATGAGACTTTAGCATGAGTTATAGATGGAGGAAGTATCCAAATACATGACACAATTTGAAGTTATTTTATAACATAAATAACTATTTACAAATTTATTTCACTCGTTTAAATTAAAAAATGGCCGAGGGGTGTGGTCCCTTCACCTACCATGATTTTCCATGGACAAAAAATAATTAATTGCAAAATATATATGTAAAAATTCATTATTATTTATTTTTTTAGATAAACATCACAACATAATTTGAATGTTATTTTATAATTTCAAGTTAAATATAGACTATGACCAATAATTATATTCATTTTTTAATCACTAAATATTTCAATAAATTTATTATTGTATTAATATAATAATAAAAAATATTATTTTCTACTTTGGAAAAACATAATACTTGAAATTAAGCAAAATTTGTAAGATCAATTTAAACCATAAATCATACAAAACTAATATACATTTTTCTTTTAAATTTTAATATGCTTATATTGCTATTAATATTATAATAATATTATTCATAAATTTGATTTATCTTAAAATTACAAGGTTACATTTTTATTTATTTTTATTTCATATGTATAATATATATGTATAGATATTAACTTATGATTAATTTGAAATTGTAATATTAAATAAAATTAGATGAAAATATAATTTAAAAATAAATATATGATCTAAAGTTGAGTGGATGACGAGGGTTTGGGCGCAGGGGCGTAAGCCTGAACCATGGCCGGCTAGGCCGAGGGCCTAGAACCCTGCAGGTTTAGGATCAGAGTATGCTGACGGTGGCAGCCCAGTACGAAGAAGGACAGCGCGGGGTGAAGTGAGGCAAGTGGCAGACAAAGGCCTTGACAGAGACAGCTGGGGGAAAAAAGAAAGGTAGTTTTGGAATGAGGGTTTTACTGCGCAAGAGAATGTTTGGGTAGAAAAGGGTTAATGCACTGGCACCTTCTCCTGAATACCCGAGTCTCTACATCGATTTCGTTGGAGGTTTCAAGGTTTGAGCGGTTTCCTTGCGAGTTGCCTTCAGAAAGCTTTAACCATGGTTAACCCAAGAGAAGTTGTCGACCTGGATCCAGCTCCGAAGGATATCTTATCGGTCTGGGGGAAGGATTTAACTGCCCAGAACTTAGAATGGTATTTTGGGTCAACTGGCAGTCAAGGAAACAATTCTCTTTCACCGGGAGGGTTAGGGAACAACAGGTCTTCAAAAGTTTTACTGGAAGGAAACCTGGATCTGGGCGGTTTAAACAGTCAAGGCATTAAGGGCTTTCAGGAGGTGCGCTTTCAGGAGGAGAGCGATCATCAAGCAAGGATATCCCTCCCTCTCCAAGTAGGTAAAGGGAAGCCTTTCTCGCCGGGTTCATTTCTATCAGGAGGTCTAGAAGACATAGTAAATTATGGGTCGTCTCTAGGGTTTAGGAACGAAGGTGAAATTGAAAGGGCGCTGGCAGTCACCAGGGCTATTCTTGCCAAAGGCCTGGTAAGCCCTAGCAGGAATGCAGGGTGGAATGATGCCGAATCAGGTGGGCCTTTGGATACTAGAAAGAGTCACCATGGATCTGGAAATGGAAAGCAGGTAGTGGATTTTAATTTTACAGGAGGGCTAGACAAAGATCCAGGCAGAAAAATAACATCAGACTCCACCGTCTTGAGGAACCCCATATCGGATAAGAATGAGCAGGAACAACAAGAGGAAGTGAACAAAAATGAGGCGAGCGTTCAAATAAGGGAGGAGGGTTTTGAGAAAAGGAAGACAGGGGAGAAAAGAAAAAAACATAAGCCTATAAAGAAGAAAGATCTCGAAGCAAATTTAGTGTTGGGAATGGATGTGCAGATAGAAGAGGTTTTGGAAGTGGCCGAATGTACCCTGGTAGGAAGAGCGAGGGGCAAGAAATACTCAACCCATTACATCAAATCCTGGGGAGAGCAGCAATGGTAGTCGGACCTAATCAATAGCTTCAAGGTCTTGATCTTAGCTAAAGGTTGGTTCATGGTGAGGTTCGAGAATAAGGAAGCGGCGGACTGGGTTGTAGGGAGGAATTGGGCCTTTGGAAACATCCCTGTGTTATTTAAAAGATGGAGTCCGATGTTTGATGCGATGCACGAAAAGACCGATGTGTTTCCGGTTTGGGTTCAGGCACTGGGACTGCCCTCCTTCCTCTGGGTGGAATCGGTGTTTAAGTCCATAGGAAATATGCTGGGCACTTACTTGGAAACGGATATGTCTTATATCCAAACCTAGAACAAAGCTATGGCGCAGATTTTGGTTAGTTTAAACCCTCGAGGAGGCCTAGCTGAGAAAATAAATATTCAGTATAAAGAATACGTCTTCGAGCAGCCACTGGACTATGAACATCTTCCCTTCAGATGTCATAGATGCCACGTCTATGGACATTTGGCTAGGGATTGCCGGTTGGGGAGGCGCCGAAGAAGGTATCAGAAGACGACTGAGTAGGTGGAGAAGGTAGCAGAACAGAATCAGTCTATTCAGAATTTAGAGACAGAAGGGATTCAGGACGAGGAGGCTATGGAGGTGGATAAAGCTCAGGAGGGGAAGTCAATGGAACAGGGCATTCAAGTCACTCCAGGCAGAGAGGAAGCGGCTGATGTCATGCGTGGAATTGGACGTTTGATCCAGGAGTCCATCAAAGAACCTACAACCATCACTAATACAAACTCCAGTAAGGACTTAAAGGGTATGCGACTAGACTCAAGTAATCCATATTTGTCTATTTCCGAAATAAAAGATGCTTGCTTGTTTTCTGGTACACATAGCAAAAATTGCATCCCCGATGAACAAACTCTTGTTGATAATTATGTTGAAAACATTACGGCAGCCATCCCTTCGTTAGACCTGAACCGTGAAGACGCTCCAAATGAGGAGGTAAAAATTGATCCCTCTCCTCCTGTTTGTCACTATAACCTCTGATCTCTTGATAAAAAACCTGAGACATTAGAAATGGTTGGCAGAATAGGTCTGACTCCTCCTCAGAGCCTGAAGAGGAAAGTGAGGGGAAGAAAGTCCAATTTATCAAAAGCACAGGTAAAAGCGAAGTATGATGTAGCTGATGGCAAACAAATGTCAATCCCTGGGGCGCTTAGAGCAGTGCATCCCCATGAGAATGTTATAAAATGATTATTACTTCTTGGAATTGCAGGGGTTTAGCCAGTAAGCCAAAAAAACTGGCTATTAAGGAGATGATTATGAATTCTAATACTGATATCCTTCTGCTACAAGAGACTCTAGGGAAGAGTGTAGAAGTAGAAACAGCTTTAAATTCTCTCCTCTCGGGCTGGCACTTTACAGCAGTGGACTCTGTTGGACATTCGGGAGGATTGGCTATTGGCTACAGGGATGGGAGAATGAAGATCGTAAACCAATGGGGTATGAATCATGCGATGGGAATGGAGATTCAATCACCAGAATTTGGCTTCCACTTAGTGATTTTAAACATCTATGGGCCATGCCAGGGGAGGGTGAATTTATGGAATGACCTCCTGTCGAAATCGATTGTGAAATGCCAAAATTTGGTTATGGGTGGAGATTTAAACTTTTCCATTGGAAGCGCTGAGGCTTGGGGACCTTCGGCCAGGGAGGACCCTCTATCAGATTTTTTCCTGAATTCAATCAACTCCCATAATCTGATAGATGTAAACTTAATAAAATTAAAACCGACCTGGAGGAATCGAAGAGTTGGAGAAGCAAGAATCGCTAAAAGATTGGATCGATTTCTTCTAAGCGAAGATCTGACCTCCAGAATCCCAATGTTTAGGCAGTGGGTAGGCGAGGGAGGAATTTCGGATCATTTTCCAATCTATCTAGAGCTTTCCAAACCTCCTCGAAAGCCGGCAGCTCCCTTCAAGTTTAACGCTCCTTGGCTGCAAGAGGATTCCTTCAATAATTTGTTTAGAGAGACTTGGAGACACCCAGGCAGAAGCTCATCAGAGGAAAGAGGGTTCTTGTTTATGGAAAACTTAAAAAGATTAAAGAAAGCAACTATTGAATGGGCAAAGTCCAGAAAGAAAAAACAGAACGAGGAATTACTCCAAATGAATGAAGAGCTCCAAAGGTTGGAAAGTACTGAGTCGGATGGCTATGCATCCCAGGAATCTAAGGAGAAAATTCTCTTGCTTGAAAAACACAAAAATCAAATTCTTTTGGCTAGAGAGGAGGAATGGAGGTTAAAGAGCAGAGCGATATGGTTAAAAGCCGGGGATGAAAACACGAGATTTTTCCATAATTATGCAAAAGGGAGGAAAAAATCGAACACCATATGGAAGTTAAAGAATGAGGAGGGCAGGGAGGAAAATACCTTTGAGTCTCTCTCGAACCTGGGGAGAAGTCATTTTCAGAACCTATACGCTGAACAAGGTGAGATTACTATAGCAGAAGTAATCAGGACTGCTCAAAGCTTCCCTCGGTATGTGGAGGAGGAAGAAGCAGAGAATTTAATGTGTGAAGTCACAAAGGAGGAAGTTGAAAGTGTTATTAAATCAATGGCAAGAGACAAGAGCCCAGGTCCGGACGGGTGGACCATAGAACTATTTCAACACTTCTTCGACCAGATAGGAGCAGAATTAACAGAAGTGGTTGAAGAGTCTAGGAGGAAAGGAGAGGTCTACCACCCGTTCAATGCAACCTTCATAGCGCTCATTCCTAAGACGGAAGTCCCTGAATCCTTTGAAGATTTCAGACCTATTTCCCTGTGTAACAGTATTTACAAAATCATTGCAAAAGTGATAGCTGTCCGAATAAAACCGATACTGTCAAGATGCATCTCCAACGAACAGTTTGGGTTCTTGGACGGCCGTCAGATTCACGAAGCTATAGGAGTGGCACAGGAAACATTGCATAGTGTCAAGCAGATGAACAGGAAAGGAGCTGTGATTAAAATTGACTTGTCAAAAGCCTATGATAGAATCAATTGGATTTATCTCAGGATGCTCCTAACCCACTTAGGCTTCAAACCGGACTTCATCAGCTGGATTATGGGATGCATTACTAGTGTCAGCTTTGCAGTTCTCATAAACGGTGCAGCCTCTCCTTTTTTCAAAGGGCAAAGGGGATTAAGACAAGGATGTCCTTTGTCACCCTTGCTTTTTCTCCTGGTTGCAGAGGGTCTGAGCCAACTGATCCAAAAGGCCAAAAGGGAAGGTAAGGTAAAAGGCCTAGAAGTGGCGGTCAACATGTTCATTTCTCATCTCCTTTTTGTAGACGATATTTTAGTGTTCTCAAATGGAAATATGAACGAAATCAAGGAATTAAAAAATATTCTTGACCTTTTTATGAAAGCGACAGGGATGCAAATAAACTACAGGAAATCTCAGCTAATTCTGGAAGGATTAAATAGGCAAGAGAAAGCCCAGATCTATTCAATTCTTCCCTTTGATGTGCTCAGCATGGGAAACCCTTTCAAGTATCTAGGCTTTTGGTTGAAGCCTAATGCCTATAAGAAACAAGACTGGAATTCGCTGATTGCAAAAATTGAAGCCAAAATTTCACATTGGAGTTATAAATGGCTGTCTAGAGTGGGGAGATTGACATTAATCAAATCAGTGCTTCTAGCCATGCCGGTATATTGGGCAGCGTTAACATGGGTTCCAAAAGGGATTCTGGATAAGATAAGAAGGATTTGTAGTAGATTTCTCTGGGCAGGTTCAAAGGAGGATTTTGTTCTTCCATGGGTCGCTTGGGAGAAAGTGGCAAGGCCTAAAGAGTGGGGAGGATGGGGGATAAAAAATCTCTCTGACTTCAGCCTCTCTTTGGCAGCCAAATCAGGTTGGAGAATTATTAATATGGAAAGCCTCTGGACGAGAGTGGTAAAGAGGAAATACATAGATCCGGTACCCTTAGAAGAATGGATCAGGAACCCAAGCAAGAAAGAGAAAAATGTTTCGGTGGTTTGGAAAGCCACTGTGGAGGCTTTCAAGGTGATTGAACAAGATCTGGCTTGGTAGATTGGTAATGGGGAAAACTTGAGGGTAGGAAAGGACCCTTGGATTGGATGTAATGAAAAATATGCCCTTTCCCCTGGACTAATCAGACACCTCGAATCCAAAGGCATTCTATTCTTAAGTCAGGTAGAGAAAGTTGACTTTTCTACAATATGGGGACAAGCATGGAAAACTGGAGAAGAATTAGATCTAAGGCCTATCTGGTGGAACGAGTGGAAGGATTATACTCAAGAACTATCCAGATCAAATGTAAGGTTGAAAGGCAGGCATGACCAACTGGTATGGGCTCATGCGGAATCTGGATCTTATTCCCCAAAATTTGGGTATAAATTCTTAATGTCCAAAAAAGGATGGGGAGAACCGGAATGGTGGGCCAAGAATTTGTGGAAACTTAAATGCCCGGCAAAATCCAGATTATTCCTTTGGTGCATTCTCAAAAGGAAAATTCCTACCTGGGACATCCTCCAATCGAGATATATGCAAGGACCGGGGAGATGTCCCTTATGCAAATCTGAAGCAGAAACCATCAATCATCTATTTTTAGCTTGTCCAACTGTTAAAAAGGTGTGGGCGGAGGTTGGAAAACTCATGAATAAACAGATAGACTGGGTAGGAGAAAATCTCCCTGATGTCTGGGACAAATGGTGGCGACAATATCCTGAGGGGAACATGCGGAATCTACCTCCCATCATCTGTTGGGGGGTCTGGATCGCAAGGAACAGGTGCACTTTTAAGGACAAGGAAACCACAGCAGAATCAATAGCAATTCAATGTACTTCTATCTACTCAAACATTCCGGAATCAGAGGAGGAAAGAACCCCCAGACAGATAAGGGATGAACAGATTAAAGAAGGCATCCCATGGGCATATTTTGATGGGGCTTTGCAGAACAATAAAGCTGGATTAGGGATGATTATTCTTTTAAATTCAAATTAGTCTTTAAAAGCTTCAGTGGGGCTAGGCACTGGAACAAATAACTTTGCAGAGATGTCTGCCTTGAAACTACTTCTTTGCTGGCTCATTCAAAGGAACATCTACACGGTTCAGATCTTCGGAGACTCTCTAAATGTCATAAACTGGGTTAATGGTCAAAGAAACTGCAAAAATTATATGTTGAGACCTTTATTAGAAGAAATACAGGCTTTAAAAATCTCTTTTAATGTGTTCTCACTGTGCCATATATACAGGGAGCGCAATGGTTCAGTAGACAAACTTTCTAAGGAAGGTTTGCAACAGGATCTGGGCAGCTGGAAAGTAGCAGAGGAGTTTCATGGATAGATCCGTGTGTCGGATCAGCCCCCACATATCTAGTTTTTCCAGGTTGCTGTTTTAGTTTTAACTTTCCATCAGTTTTGTTCACTATGCATGTCATCTTTTTTGGGACTGCTGTTATATACTGAAAAACTAGCATAAAATATTTTGCTTAGTACCTTTCTCTGCTGGGTTGTTTTCCTCCTTCGAGGAGACCCGGAATTTAGACATGGGAACGAGTCCTCTTGACGGATAATGGCTCTTTTGGAATGTATTTAATGCCTTGTTGCTGGAAACGTAAAATGATTATGATTTTTACGTCTTCAGAAGATACATTGACAGGTTTTTGTACAGAAAAGACAGTTTTTTTTTTTTTTGTAGCAGCTTTATGATATAAATCATAACAGCAAAAGGAATGCCCGGGCATATGCAATGTAACTTTTTATCTTGTTAATAAAAAGTTCACTTTTTTCTTTGGGATATATATATATATATATATATATATATATATATATATATATATATATATATATATATATATATATATATATATATATATATATATATATATATATGAAAATATTCGAATAAAAAATATATTGAAAAGTGTGTGAACACATGAAAATTGTATAGGGATATGCATTTCTTTCAAAAAATATGAAATGACAATAATAATATTTTATTCAAAAAATTGTGAAATGACCTTTATTATGAGTACTTTATTTTATGACTTTAAAAGTTCTTAAAGCACTGCCATGGTTAACCATAAGTTTTTAATCCACCATTGAAAATGTGGCAAGTAAGTACATTTAACTCAAGCAATGCCACCTCAACCATGAGGGATGATGCCATCCCCTAAAATGTGATTGGTTCTCATAAAGTGAATTTTGATTGTACATTTTCCTTAGAAGGCCCATTTTTCACCTCAAAATTCCTCTTGGAAATATAAACATATAATTTTCCCAATAGTAAGTAGGATCATTTACATCTGATTCTCACATATTTTGGTGCAAATACTTACTTAAATTATGATGGGTAGTAACCCTTAGTAATTATATGTTTAAAGTTGTCTTCTTTCTTGGAAATAAATCTGAATCTTCAACTATACAAGTTCTTATGTAATTAGTTATGTACATGAGAACATTTGTATGCATACATACTCAATTATATTAATTAATTTCTCATATACGAAGGAGAAGGGAATTTATAGATAATAATTTTACCCATTCTACCCATTCTTCGACTATTGGGGCCAGATGTAGAGAATGCTGTTAGTAAATTGGAAAAAAAATCTTCAATTGAGAAATAATCTTCAATGTCTAACACAATTTTTCTAAGGTTGATTTCAAATCTTGCAAAAATCTACTCCATTGGTGGTTTAGAGAATTCATGAGGCTTTTACAAATTAAAATTTGTATATTTTTCCAATGGCTAATGAGGCTTCAATGACATATTTAATAATGTTTACAAAAGGTGACACATTAAATTTAGCCAAGTTAATTGTGGTTTTGGTGGATTTAAAAAGGTGCTCAAGATGGCACTTTAAATTGAGTGGAGGGGCGAAAAGTCAATTGGGGTTTCAACAAAGTGGAAAAGGTGACACATTAATTTTAGCAGATAATTGAAAATTCATCTTGGTTGATGGATTTGGCAAGATTACTAAAAGTTAAATCTGAATATTACGAATAGACGATGACCTCATTCATGGTCAACGAATAGTTGGGATACTTGAACTTGTGCATGTGGGTGATTTTTCAATTTAATTATGGAAGTTAATTAAATATATCATAAATATTATTATTATTATTAATCAATATGATTATGTTAATGTAAATATATTAAGTTGTTTATTAAAGATAACTTATTCAAAATATTACTAACAAAGAAAATATGATATTTGTCAAAGATATGATCGGCCACCTACAACTCAAAAGTGTTTAAAGTGGAGTACTCATGTGGGAAGTGTTATATTGGAAAAACTGGTAGATCATTTAAACTCAGGCTAAAATAATACAAAGCTAAGATAAAGAATGGTTGAACTAGATCCTCTTCCCTAACACAACACTCATCTAAAACATGGCACCATATTTTCCTTGAGAGAACTAATATCCTTGCTAAAGAAGGCCATAAATACAAAATAAAACACAAAAAGGCACTAGAAATAACGCAACATCCCTTTAATATCAACAATGATGATGGACTTGAAGTCAGTAAGAATTGTCTCTCTTTTCTCTCACTACTGTCCTCATAACTTAACTTGATTTGTCCTTTTCTCCTCCTCTATTGTTTTCTTCTTTTCCTTTCATTCTCTATTTTGTCATCTCCTTACCCTTCTCCCTTCTCCCCCTTTAGATTTCTCTTCATTGCTCTTGTTTCACCCCACTTTTGGTTTTCTTACTTCCCTCTCCATATCTTCCTCCTTTCATCTTTCTTGGGATGTTCTATTACCCTCCTTTCCTTTTGGTTTGGTTTTTATGCTTGTTACTCCTTATGTCCTCCCTTCCCTGCCAAATCCCCCCCCTTCCCTTCACTCTATCTTCCTTCTCCTCTTCTCCTCTTCTCCTCTTTCTCTTCTTCTCTTATATGTTTCTAATGTTCTCTTTGGTCCCCTTACCCTTTGTCTTGACTGTATATATTTTCCTTTTCGCCATTACCATATTTTCTTCTATTTTCTTTATTCATGCTTCTCCATTCCCCTTCCCTTTTCTCTTTCCCTTTTTTCTCCGATTTCCTACATTTGTGAACTCAGGTAGGGTTATGTCTTTGGTAGGCTCGTGTCTTTTTTAAAACCTTAGATTTACATTATTAACCTACCTTGTTATTAACACCGCCCCTCGAACACCTTTTAGTAGTCATTATTATTATATTAATTCCCTTTCCCTAAAGACATATTTCATTACATTTGGAAAAAAATCTATCACAAAGCCTTCAACAACAATCATTCTTTTGTAAATCATCATATTAACTTAAGATAAAATGGTCTTAATAATGTCAAACCAACTAGAGACCATGAATAGATAAAAAATGTGAATGATACATGTACAATGACATCAATATAAAGTAGGAGTGTGAAAGAAAAACTTAGAAGGATTTGATTTAAAGGCTAAATCATATTAGTATGTCTAACATCTAAGTAAGATATTAAAATTATGGTAAATAGACTAGAGTCCTTGATTTTACGAGGAAAATTCTGGATGAGTATTCCAAATTTCTACTTTTAACAGTTCGTGATAAATCCATCCTAAAAGAAAAAAAGGAAAAAAAAGAAAGTTGTAACACTCTACAATCTTTAATAATAACATTAAGATCTGCAAAAAATATTAGAGAAAACCTATAAAATAGTTCACGAAACCTGAAAATATATGCCACAAATTATAGGAGAGAACCCAATGGAAATAACTTTATTTTTTATTAATATCAAAATTGTTAGTTGTGGAGCCTGATTACCTTCCTGATGGTTCATAATTTTTTTTGTTTCATCCACGTTGGATCCTTGTTCCTAATGGGGCACCAATGCCGCTCATATGATCGCTGTAAGGGGGGGGGGTGTGGTGGAGGGAGAGGTGACAATGATTTTATGAGCCCCCCTTGTGGTGGGGGTTTGGGAGTAGTCCCTCCGAAGCTAAAAATAGATAAAAATATTCCTTTTAAAATATTGTAATTTCATAGTCAATCTGGGTCGTTCATTAGGCAGATGATTTGATGGTAGAAGTTATGTTAATTTAGGGTTTTTTTCCGTAGAAGGAAACCCTCAGCTTATATGAGGGAATTATTGTAACAACCACAAGTTAAAAGTTCATGTAATAAAATTAATAAAGGAAAAATAAGGCCAAACTCATGGGACACACATTCCAAGATGAATGTTGGGAAAAGTATGCAAGAGGGCATCACTTGTTGTTTATTATGCTAAGGGGAAATTGGAAAAGGCATTGATGAAGGATTTGAAAAGGTATTATTGGCATTTTATTTATGAAAACAAAGGAAAATAGGAGAAAAGGGAGATGAAAGGTCACATGTTTGCATGAGGAGGAAATTGAAGGAAAATACAGGAAAAATGAAGAAATTAGAGGCCACAATGATAAAAAGGCTTATGAGGATCAGTTCACAACTTTTTGTCATTCCTTTTTTTTTTTTTTTTTTTTTTTTTTTTTTTTTTTTTTTTTTCAGTTTAGTTTTGGAATTGGTTTCAGATAGGAGAAGAGAACCGAGGAGAAATCAAGCAAGCAAGAAAATGAAGGACAATGAAAGAAAAGGAAGGACATGAAAGCAAAGGAAAGCAAGGCTCAAGCAAGGATCAAGCAAGGATCAAGCAAGGAAGAGTTGGATCAAGTGGCTTCGACGAGAATACTTGTAGGTAACAAGTTGCATGTATGATTTCCTAGCTAGTTTTGGAATGCATCATACATGCATGTGTGTAATTGGTTCATTTGTTGTCATTGGCATGGGTTTTAATGGGTTTAATAGTGGTTTTAGCCTTGCCTTGCCATTTATGGATAGCCATGGTGTGATGGGATTCATTCTTGGTTGAGTTTTAAATTACCAGAAGGTTTTGGATTTGGGTGAAGTGGTCTCAGGAAAATCCGAAGGGTTAGGGGTGGAGATGGTTTTATCTAGGAAGCCCTCAAAAGGTAGGTGGAGACAAGAAAATTCCTCAAGGGATGGTGAAGGAGTACTGAGGCATCCAATCTTGGTTTGGTTTTGTGATCTCAAGACTGGTTTAGGTGAGATCACGGTAGGGTGCGGGTGGATGTGGTTTAACCTCTAGATTCCCTTGGCTATTTATGGATTGGTTTATCCCATTAGATCCTACATTCATGCTTGGAATATGGCACGAGGGTGATTGGATGAAAGAAAGATTTGGTTCAACCCAATCTATGGTCGGGTGGTATGTGGAAGTCCCTAACTTGGTTGGCTTTTGCATATGTTAATAAGAGCTAAGTTCCTCTTGTATTTTATGAGTAAATTTACTTGTTATGATGTGGCTTTGATGGTTGTTCTATCATTGTTATTAATATGGTTATATGTTGGTTATAAGCATGGTTTTATGAAAAATTCTAGTCATGGCTCTTATCATGTTTGATTGGAAAATGAATGGTTATTGAATGCATAACCTAATAGATGTTATTGCAGCTATTGTGAGAGGGAATTATACCTTCTTGATGATTCTCAGATAAGTTTCAGATCTCTTTGTTCGGATATGCAGCCATGACTTGTAGATTTCATGTTCACTATGTGTTTGATGGAATGACTATCATTTTAGACCTGGTTAGGTCAAGTCCTTGTCTAAGTTTTGTGTTAAAGTATTTTTCCTTTCATAATTTATTATTTTTGAAAGTTCCATCAGGTTCTCAGCATAGGTCTAGATCCTAGCCTTGAAAAAGTGGCTCAGATCTCAGGGTCACATGCACAAAATTAGGTAATTTAGATTGCAGTCACTGGGAGGAAGGGTCGTCCATATGAATGGATAGTTACATTTACTAGCTTGCCTTATTATGCAAGCAATTGGGAGTCCAGATCACTCAAAATGAAAGTTGGCTAAGGGTTTGGGCACCTGAAGTGGTTGTTTAGCTCCTGTAGCTCCCAAGGAAGGTAAGTAAAGTTTTGGTTGGTTGATTCCACTTCCTTAACTATACTTAGGGATTTGAGTCATGTCATAGTAGCCCTCCACTCATGTTTAACCCAACAGGATGGTGAAAGTGGGTAAATGTGGGAGGTGGCATTATAGATTAATATCAAAGCATGGTTCAAACACATGGACTAGATGGGATAGATGCATGTGGTTATGCAAGCATTGTCATGGTTATGGTTGACATGAAAGAGGTCATGGTATGCAGTTGGTATTGTCACGCAAGATGTTGGCATATTGATATGACTATGATTATACATGTATCGTATTAATGTGGACTGATTTTTCAAATGAGATAAGCCTCCCCTAAATGTCATTGAGGTATGATTTTGGTTATGGTATCTATTTGGTTTATTTGATATGGTATACTTGCAAGAAGAAGAAAATCAAAGATGACGGGGAAAATGGTGGACTATAGATCACGTGACTCTCCCTACAGATCAGTTGGGTAGCAAGGAGATGATTACTCTCCTAATATAATAGACACATTGAGGAGTTTGAGGGCAGAGATCATAAATTGCAAGGAAAACAATGGTAGGTTGGTTGAGGCTCAAGAAAGACTTGCAAGGGCTTAGGAAAATTAAGTAGAGGTCAATGTAGTCATCCTTCAGATTTTTTCATACTTATAGAGATAGGGACAGTTGAGGATCATGTAATAGCAGGAAGAGAATACTAATGAGGCATATGGTAGCATATCTCGGTTAGGATACAGGTAGGATAGAGGGGAAACAGTCAGAGGTGGCAGATCATTGGGTACACCAGACATGAGGACCAAAATATATGGTTTTCATTCTAGTTCCTCGTCAAGGACACATCATCATCATCACTGCCATCAACATTATAGGAGGAGTGAGTACTTGTCAAAGGAGTTCAAGAAAGTTAAGCCTCCTACATTTGATGGAGAGATGAAGAAGTAAGAAGATGCAGAGGCATGGTTGCTTGGGATGAAGAAATTATTCAGATTGATTTCATAACTATCCAAAGAAAATGAAAGCCAAAATAGATACCTTCAATCTTAAAGGGAAAGCATATATCTTGTGGGAAGATGTGAAGAATTTTAAAGGAATTTGAGAAGAAGAGTTGATTTGGGATTTGTTCGAGAGACACTTCAAGAAGAAGTATCTATCTGAAAGATATTATGATGACAAATTTAAGGAGTTTTATGAGCTACAAATGGGTTCCATGATAGATGATGAGTATACTAGCAGGATTCTGGAGTTGTTTAGGTATATGCCTTACCTTAAGGATGAGAAAGAAAATATTCAAAGGTTCATTCGTGGGTTTCCAAAAACATATAGATACCAAATTGAGCTTGATGACCATTGGTCGCTAGGGGAAGCCATTAAGAAACTGAAGCATTGTTATGAGCAATCAAAGTGTAAAGCTGAGCCTCAATGTGAATTGAAGGGGAATAAGAAACCTAAAGGGAGGTGGCCTCTGAAGTGGGGAAGACCTCAAGATGCAAGTGAGAAAGAAAATGTTTCTCCTTATAAGAAGTTCAATCTAGCTGAGAAGGGACATGGGTCTCAGGCTAGAGAGTAGTAGAACATAGGTGAGGGTAGGGGACCGTTGCAGTGTTGGATTTGTGGCAAAGATCATCACAATAAGGATTGTCCATTGTAGTAGGGTGGAAAAACAAAGATCTACAGTGCTCAGGAGGCGTAGATAGTTGGGGATGTTGGCCATAACATTCTTGACATTTATGGAGCTGTGGAAAACAAGCAGGAAGATCACCATGCATCCATTATTGAGATGGAAGTTAAGCTCTTTGATTGAGTTTTGTCTATTTTGATTGACACTGGATCGAATTATAGTTATGTTAATCCTAACTTGGTGGATAAGTGTGATTTGAGAAAAGAAGTGCATGCATAGTCTTAGTTGGTGAAATTGGCTACATGTACTAAGAAGAGAGTTCATCTTTGGGTAAGAGCTTGTGCATTTCAGCTAAATGGTAGGCCTACAACATCACATATAAATGTGTTTCCATTGAGATCATATAGCATGCTTTTGGGTATGGATTGGTTGTACCTCCACAAGACCAAAGTAAATTGTTATGACAAGGCTATTGAGTGCCTGTATGATAATGGGGAAAGTAGAATATTGTAAGGAAAGAAGAAGCTTACATCAGTGATGATGGTTAACTCTATGTAGGCTAAGTGTAGTCACTAGATGGGCTGTGTACTATTTTTAGTTCACATTTCTAGTGACAAGGGTAAGGATGTTGAGGATGTGGAAGTCCTCAAGAGGTACCCTATCTTGCAACAATTGCAGGATGTATTTTTAGCAGAGATTTTAGAGTTTCCTCCCCATAGGGAAGTGCAATTTTCTATTGAGTTGGTACTAGGAGTAGCACCAACATCAAAGACACCTTACAGGATGAATATTCCAGAGTTAGTGGAATTGAAGTTGTAGTTGAAGAAAATGCTTGACAAGGGATACATTAGGCCAATTACATCGCCTTCGGGTGCATCAATATTGTTAGTGAAGAAGAAGGATGGTACTCTCAGGTTATGTATTCATTACAAGAAATTGGACAAGGTGACCATGAAGAACACTTATCCATTACCAAGGGTCAATGAATTATTTGACCAGTTGAAGGGAGCAGCAGTGTTCTCAAAGATTGATTTGAGATCATGATATCATCAGGTATGCATCAAAGAAGGGGACATCTACAAGACTGATTTTTGGAACAGGTGTGGGAATTATGAGTTTATTATGGTTCCTTTTGGTTTGACTAATTCTCTAGCCACTTTCATGTTCTTGATGAATAGTGTGTTGCCTCCTTATCTGGACAAGTTTGTGATTGTATTCATTGATGATATATTGATATACTCTAAGAATGAGGAAGATCATGCAAAACACTTAGCAACATTATTGAGATTTCTCATAGAGAATCAATTTCCTGCCAAGCTTAGTAAGTGCAAATTCTTTTAGACAAAGGTACATTACTTGGGAAATGTTGTCTCCAAGGAAGGCATAACAATGGATCTAGAAAAGATAAGAGATATTACGGAATGAGAAGCTCTTAGGAATGTGAATGAGGCCAAATCATTCATGGGGCTAACAGGTTACTACAGGCGCTTCATCAGGAATTTCTCATGGATTGCCTATCCTATTACATCATTATAGAGGAAGGGAAATAAATTTGAATGGAAAAAGGAATGTGCAACAAGTTTTGAGAAATTGAAGCAATTGCTGAAAAATTATCCAGTTCTAAAGATTGAAAAACTAGATAAAGAATTTGTGGTGTGTGTTATAGTCCATTTTTTCACATCTGGTCAATAGGCCTTCAAAATGGATCAATCGACATCCATGAACATGTTGTCATCATCCCCTCACAAATCCCTAAGCATGAAATTTCCAAAAAGCATGAGTTTCTAGGATTAATAGCTCAAAATCAATGTTTTTAGCCCCAACGCACCGTGTCCCTTTAGCCACCTATGCTCAGCGTTGGTTGTTCCCTTCTGCACCAACACTGATCAACACTTGTTGCTCCCTTCTGTAGGTGTGTTGATTCTAGAAATTAGGGTAAATTAAAAAAATATTTTGAAGCTTCCTCTTCCATAAGCTTCCAAGGGTTGTTTTATGTTATGCAACCAGCTCACAAAATAAAAGAAGAGATAGATCAAGGAATTCAAAATTATCCTCTTCGAGGGGGAAACCTCCTTTACATTACACAAATGAACAGTTCTCTATTACAACCTTTATCCATTCCAAGTCTACATTGGGAGGAGGTTTCAATGGATTTTATCACATGTTTACCCAAGTCCGAAGGAAAGAGTGTCATCATGGTGGTAGTTGATAGACTTACCAAGTATGCACACTTTTGTGCATTATCTCATCCATTTAAAGCTAGTACAGTTTCTACTGCATTTATGGAAACAATTCAAAAGCTACATGGAAACCCAAAGATTATTGTAAGCGACAGAGATCCCATTTTCAATGGAAATTTTTGGCCAAAATTATTTTCCTATCTGGGTACCCAAATAGCTCATAGCTCATCTTATCATCCTCAATATGATGAGAAAATTGAGATAGTGAACAAATGTTTGGAAGGATATCTTCGTTTCTTTGTATTTGACAAAAATACACAATGGGTCAAGTGGTTACCTCTAGTTGAATGGTGGTATAACACTTCCTTCCATACTCCAACAAAACTGACGCCATTTATGGCACTTTATGGATATCATCCACCATCCATCACATCATCTTGAACACAAAATTCTAAGGTTCAAGCAGTGGAAGATCACATCGAGCATAAAAAATGAGTTCTCCAACTCTTAAAGGATAACCTCACTTTTGCGCAAAATAGAATGAAACAACAAGAATATCAACATCACATCGAAACCATACAAACAAATGTTCCTCAAGCAAGATAAGAAGGATAATAAAGTATCACCAAAGTATTATGGTCCTTACAAGGTGTTGCAAAAGATTGGTACTATGGCATACAAATTGGAGCTTCCTGCATATTCCCAAGTGCACCCAGATTTCCATGTTTCATGCTTAAGGAAGGTTATAAGTGACACGCTCCCAGTTCAAACAGTATTGCTAGAACTTGATGAGGAAGGAAAAATCGTATTGGAACCTGAAGTAGTCATGGAAACAAGAACTCGATAGCTACGAAATCGATCAATTTCAGAACTCATCAAGTGGTAGAACTTACCCGCTGAAGATTCCACATGGGAGGATGAGAATTTTATATAGAAGCATCCAGAACTAATCAAGTGTTGAGGAAAACACTTTTTCGAAGAACACGAGCATGTTAAGTTTCTATAATACTAGTGTATTCCCTCATTTTTATTGTCAGTGTATCCCTCTTATTGTTATTGTTGTGCCCATGTAGTTCCCATATTGTTATTATTGTGCCCCATAGAAGCCCACTATTGCTATTATTGTGCCCTTACATTATTATTGTTATATCGACTCTGATTATGTTGTGACCCCTTAGACTTATATATATATCTATATATATATATATATATATATATATATATATATATATATATATATAGAAAGAAGGTTTTGTCATTTGTATCATCAAAGAATTGTTCAGTTGTGTAATGTAAAGGAGGTTTCCCCATTGAAGAGGCTAATTTTGAGGTCGTTGATCTATCTCTTCTTTTATTTTGTGCGCTAGTTGCATAACATTTTAACTATTTACCATGGATAACAGATGCAATCCTATCTGATCCTACCTTGGAGACTTCACCTCTTATACCTTGAGCTCATCCTTCCATCATAAGTGGATCTCAATCTCATTATGGTGAATGATAAACTACCACCCCTCTCCTATAAATATACTACCATCCATAGCATCAGGGTTGGTTTTTGGATATTGATTGTGCCCTTATGATGCCACCTTGAACCTAAAGGAGTTATCATCTTCATGCACTTGGGTTGATATTGAGGTGTGCTTTATGGCAAGGAAGGACAAGTCAACCTGGGGAGACTTCTACAAGATCAACTACTGTTTATTGTTGTAAAATATCTCTTATTTCTATTAAACAAAGAGTATCTTGTTTTCCTATATGTGTTGTATTATATTTACACTCATGTATTTCAATGCCTTTCTTATTCATTGAATATATATGTTAGATTACATTACTTGGTTTTCATAGATCCTTTGCTTGTTTTAGTCGTGTATGCAAGTTCTAATTATAACACTTGGAGCTTACAAACGAGGAGGAATGAGAAGCTTGCTACAGATTCGAGGTAGGGTTATTTCCCATTCTCTAACTTCTCTAAGGAAAATTATATATTCTTTGTATTCTGTTGTTTTATACCAGTCCACTAGGTCTAGGGAATTCACCTTTGTATGCAATCATAATTTTTTCATAACATAATTGGCGACTCCGCTAGGGACCAATTTCTTCCCTTAATGGTTTCCTTGACCTTAGCACCTTTTTTGCCTCTTAAACTGCTCTTGATTGATTCACTCAAACCTTGATTGACCCTAGGAAAACCCTTCTCTGAGCTTGATTTGATTTTTTTGTGTGTCATATTTTAGTCGGATCCACCTCGGTGCACCCCTGGTTTGGAGACAAAGTGCTTTAGTGCTCCATATCATTCTTTGTAACTATGTTGCAGAGCACTGGTGACTGTTATGCACTCACGCTTATCCCTGTAAAATGCAAAAAAAAAACTATTCTTACCTTTCTCTCTAATTTGTTTTGGTCCAACTTGTTTTCCTACTTTCACTTAATGCGTCCTTTTCTCTGAAAATCCTTTACTTAGTTTTCTTTCGGTTTTAGTAGCCTTTGATAAGAATTTGTTTGGATTTTTGCTTTGTTCTCGTAATTTAGGTCATTGGTGAACTTTTGGTTAATCATTGATTTTTTGAAGAAATTGATACTACAATCATCATTATGTGTGGATTCTATCATCAATGATTTAGCAAGCATCTTAATTTTCATTTTATTTGGAAATTAAGAGGATTGAAAAGAAAAATCTCGTCATTTTGTATTTTGCATTACATTTAGGGTTTTGTGCATGAAATTGGAAATTGGAACAATTGCATTAGGGAAGTTCATTTAACAAATTTTGTTTGCTGCACTTTGTATGTTGTATTACTCTTTGTTTCTTCCCTCCCATACATAGATTTTCATTGAAAAGAAAATATTTATTTTTATCATGCTAGATTGCATCTTTAAGATATTTATAGGAAACTCATTGATGAGCCTCATATTGGGTAGTTATATGGGCCTTAATTCACCTCCTAGATTAGTCAAACCAACTATTCTCACAACTTATTGCATACTTTTGATTATATTTTGTTTAGGAGATGAGTTAGAGTTAGATATTTTGCTTTATGGTCTTATGTGCAGTTAACACAGGATTAAAGGATAAAAGCAAGGAATTTTGGCAAACACTTTGGTCAAAACTCGAATGGGACAAGGGAGAGGAATTATAGGAGGTAAATCCTCCTCATTTACTACCCCTCCATTCGAATATTCCTCCATCAGCTCGGAGTGAAAACAACGAAATCATGAGGACTAGAAGGTAGCCAAGCAAGTGAAAGTCAAAGCACCAATTTATCTCGAGTTTGGGAGCCGAGCCTCCCTAATTTTAAGGAAGTCGTTGGAGACTTCAGTCGTATAAGTAGAGAGGCCTAGGACCTCAGTAGGATTTAGACTTTTGATTGTAAAACTTTACTCTATTTTCGAGCTACAATACTTGTGACAGTTTTTGATGTAATCCATTATTTTGATAATAAGAATGAGTTTTGTTTTGAGCCAGCACTGAGTTAACTCAGAGGGCTAAAGCTCTTGGGTTAGGGCCCAACCCTAGAAACTAAGGCTCCTCTTTATTGTACATGTATGCTAGCGTAGATTCATGGTTTAATCGTTCATTTGCTTAAGTAGCTGCATTTCCATTACAACAGTGTAGCGCATAGATTCATGGTTTAATCGTTCATTTGCTTAAGTAGTCACATTTCCATTACAACAGTGTAGAGTAGATTGGTTGTGTTTTAGTTTGCTTCCATTTGCGCCTTCTTTCAATTAGTAGGTTAGCAAGGAGAAAAAGATCCCCATAAGGTTGTCAGCAGGTGTCTCGGCCTCACCTCCTCCCTCTGGGACCATGAATTGAGGAAGAGACCCTTCAGCAACCCCAAAAACATAGATTTCTAGTTCTCGCATGAGCTTTGGAGTTTGTCATCTTGATTCAGTACTTGGTTCATTTCATCATTATCTTTCTGTAATAAGATCTCACTCATATTCTCATTTCCTTCAACACTTTCTTCATGCATAATATATGCAGAAGCCAATAAATCACGTCTTAATCAGATTATACCCATAGATCTCCTTACCGTTCGATCCATAACAAACCTGCCCAATCGCCGTTAACCACGTGTCGCATATTCATTTCAATGTTTGACTTTAGGCACTCCAAATCTCCATTGTCGATCTGTTTTTCTTGATCCAACAACTATTGCGTCACCTGCTCGCCAACTAGCTTGGCCGATCTCCATCGTTGATCAATCGCGCATGATCCAATGGCTATCGCACAATCTCGCGTGAATTATTGCATGACCGATACCTGACCAAGTGCATGTGAGAAAAGTGGTTTTCCCGTGCTATGTGTCACTCACTTAGGCTAATTGCGTGAAATTTAAAAATACAACTTACAGCTCTTAGGGCGCCCGAGATACTACTTACCACTTATATTCATTTCAATGTTTGACTTTAGGCACTCCACATCTCCACCGTCGATCTGTTTCGTTTGATCCAACGACCATCGCGTCACCCGATCACCAACTAGCTTGGCCGATCTCCACCGTTGATCAATCTCGCATGATCCAATGGATATTGCGCAATCTCGTGCGAATTATTGCATGGCCGATATCCAATCGAGAGCATACGAGGAAAGTGGTTTTCTCGTGCTACATGTCACTCACTTAGGCTAATTGCAAAAAATTTAGGAATTCCACTTACAACTTTGATGGCGCGCGAGAATCTACTTACCACCTACGAAGACCGCTCCATCATTCCGCACGTTTTCCCCCTTCTGCCGACACGTGACTTGATGTGGTCCATCCATTTATTCACTTAATCCCCTGCGATAAGATCTCTTCCATTCATCTCTCGTTAATACTGTTCCCAACTGATCCAACGGTTCCTGTGCACTGCTGCTTCATTACATCTTCCTTTCACTGATTTTGATCTTCGATTGCTCTTCTGCTTGACTCCTTCCTGAACTTTGTTCTGTGTATCATTTAAATGTTGCCACTCCATAAACCTTCTAGCCATCCTCAACCACCTTCCATCCGCTTGTCACGTCTAGAATAACACTTAAATTGCATGCTTGATTTTACCAAAAAAACCAAAAAAGAGTGAAAATAGATTTAGTTTAGTTTCCTTGCTTACACATTACTTTGGTTTGATGCTCTTTACTTTTGTAAGTTAGATAGCAGCCTTAGGATAGTGTTGATTTAGCAATTGTGCTTAACATAGTTATTTAAATGGTTAATTAGGATATGGTGTGATTTAGCATTACATGTTTTTTCTTCATTACTGCAGTAGAGTAGCTCTCCTAGAACATATTTTCTCTTCTTCCATGAAAGAATCAAGCTTCTTCTGACCCTATAGAAGTCTGGCTTGGAACCCCAGGGGTCTCTCGCTAGATGAACAGTGACAACAGGCAGGACCTTCACTTCTACTTGTGCATATAGCACTGTCGCCTCCAAGTTTGTAAGAACCCCAGGTTGATAAGTAAAGTTGGTAGCCTAGGAGTTGCAGCATCCTTGTTGTAATACTGGTGCTCATCACTTTTTGGCACCATTGCCTGGGAGGTGTCTGAGTAGAATGTGATTACTACTTTCTTTTCTTCTATTTCTAGTCTTCAATGTTTTTCCATTAGTTTATTTATGCAAAAGTAATCTAGAAGCTTCCTTTCTTTCAGTTGCCATTATCTGTTTTCCTTTCCATTCTACAAGTAGAATTTCAATTCAACAAGTAACTTTTCTTTCTGTCAGTAGTTTTCATTCAATCAACAATTTCATCTACATAACAACATTCATGTATGTAATTTTATGTTGGTCTTAGGGCTTTAGATCGGGCTGCTATCTTTGTTTACACAGGAAATTATACAACTAGCTGTTTGTGGTACATGCACTTGAAAAGGTGTCATTTATTTGTTGAAACCAAGGCATATTTTAATGTAATTGACTCACAACAACAAGGAAATTAATGACACAATTTAGACATGCATTATTTGTATATTTACTTGTCTATATTTTGAAAATTTAGTAGTGGGGTATACCGTATTCATGCTGCCTGGAAATATTACACCCAATTCGAATCCAAAATAACTATGTTTGGAATTCATACAAGTGGTCTGAGTTTTCCTTCATGACAGCCACAAGGACCAATGTTTTTCCATATTAAATCTTAAAGTGATTTTTCATTAAAAACTAATTATTTTGTGTATGTTTTCCAAATCCAATTCATTGATTTGGGTTTGATTTTGATTCCAGTTTGAAACCCAGTTAGATAGTTGGCCAGCTCAAAGCCCAATTCCAGTTTTTAAGACTATATTTCAATCCCATGCATTTTTAAGGTATTTTTCCATTAATATTTAATTGTTTTAACTGCATAGCTGGTTTTCAAATGGTGTTTTGGACAAGAGACTATTAATGGAAATATAGGAAACTCTGATAGAAGGTAATGACTAAACAATGTGCTAGGTGCATAAGTTCAGTGAAATACTGATATTAATGGGTTTGAAAATACAATAGGAATATAGAAATACATGGAGGACGATGAATTGAGTTAGGAGTGGTGTGTTAAATGTTGTTAACTAGTACTTTTGTTATTGACATGGATATTGCCATAATTTGGATGCTGTAATATTGAATGGAGAAGTCTACATTATTTCAGTGTTCCACGGGGTCGCGTCCCCCCACCTGGGTGTTGCGTTTCCTAGCTCTCTCACGCTCCAGGGACTTGGGGACTAGAGGGGGACATTTCCCCACGCTCCTAAAAAACAGGGTACACGAGGAAACTTGAAGGGGGTCGTTTCCTCCAATTGGGGTCGTTTCCTAAGTGAAAGGGGTCTTAAGGGGTCATTTCCCTAGAAAAAATCACAATTTTTTTATTTTTTATTTTTTTATGAAACAATAAAAAACCATAATTTTAAATATTTGTTGACCGACTGGGAAGGGTTTACATTATGTTCATTTCACATTTCATTTTTTATTTGCTCCTTCATTGAATTGAACACTGCCGTCATGGCCAAGTAGCCTTTTGTTACTCCTTCGTTGAACGGAACGCTGCCACTGATGTATCAGACTTGACTTTTATATTATTCAATATTCAATGTTCATAGTTGGAAGTGGAACATCAATATGGTTTAAAGTTTAAAGTTTGAAACCTTAAACATTTATAATTTTATAATTTATTTCCATTGTGCATTGTTAGTAAGTTAGTAGACTAGTAGTTACACTGTATAGTTACAAAATTACATGTATGATGTATGATTATAATTTATATGATAATTATATCAATGATCATGCTTTTCATTTTAAATTTGTTTCAGTTATATGATTCCTTGATTTATATTTTATATTTATAAGTTTTCAAGACCCTGATGTCCCCCCACATTTCCTCAAAATTGGTGGGGAGCTTTTGCATAGACCACTCTTGTGTATCCTCACTCCCTCGCCTCCTTGTCCATGAAACTTGGTGGAACATTGCATTATTTTACAAATTTCTGAGTTGGTTGGTAGAGAGATGATGATTAGATTAATGGAAAACCAAAACAATGTGTGAGGAAAAGTTAAGTGAAGCACTGACATTAATGGGTTTGAGAATACATTAGGAAAATTCAAATGCATGGAGGATGATGAACAAACTTGAACCGATGTTTAATATGTTGTTAACTGTAATTTTTGTCGTTGACCTTTGTATGCTATCTTTTTATATTTAAAATGTTGAATATTCCCTAGCAATAGAAGAGAATATGAAATTTCAATTCCTCCAAAGTGAGATTTTCCACATAAAATGGGAAATTTCAGTGCTTCAATTAATATGCCCTAGGTCACCATTCTAGAAAAGAGATGATTAATGTCAAAAGGTTATTAAGGAACAATGTAGGAAGATAAGTTTAATGAAGCACTGGTATTAATTTTTTTGAAAAAACAACAGTAAAATGAAAAGGCATGTAGGATGATGACCTAAGTTAGGAGCGACATGTAATATGTTATTCAACTGCTACTTTTGTTATTAATATTCCATGATTATGAAAGCTCTGTGTCAGGTAAGTAATAATTCCATGGAGTGCTCCACATACATGCTTAAAGTCCAATGCCCATTACAATTCTTGCCATCAAAATCACCCCATCTCAGAATAACAATTTCCCATGCCAATCTGATACACTTCCAAGTATTTCAAGTACCTAAGGGAGTCCATTTTCTGCCCATCAAATTCCCCCATGGTAGAAAACAAATCACAATGTGTAGGGAAGTTGAAAATGGCACAATTGATGCAAATGATAATAGTTAAGAGAGAAAGGAAGAGATTGACAATGTGGAGGATATCGTCGATTTGAAGATTAACAAATCTGGGAAAAATTCGAGGAGAAAAACTACAACAATCGACATGGAATCTCTCCTTGATGCAATTTGGAATGTGTTGACAGACTATGAGAGATTGGATGACTTCATACCAAGGCTTGCTGTCAGCGAGTTGCTGAAACAAAGAAAGAATGGTGCTAAGCTTCTGCAGATTGGTGAGAAAAACATCGAATTTGGTTTAAAATTCAAAGCCAAAGGCATAGTGGATGCCTATGAGAATGAGCTTTGAGATTCTTCCAATTGGGATTCGACGTGATATTGATTTCAAGATGGTCGAAGGTGATTTTCATGTCTTTGAAGGGAAATGGGGCATAGAGCAATTTGAGGGGAGTACAGGAAACCAAAAATTTTCAATCCAAAAGGACTTTCGAACCTAGCTTTCATACAGTGTGGATGTACAACCTAAGAAATGGTTACTTGTAGCACTTGTTGAAGGAAGACTTAATAGGGAAATAAAAATTAAAAAAGGTTTAATTTTAATCTTGTGAGACACCTTGCTTTAATTTCAACCTCCCTTCAGTAAAACCCTATAGCTCCTTTCTACAATTAGAGCCTCTGCTCAACAAAAGTTTTACCTCATTTTGGAGACCCTTTGTAGTTCTAAGTTTAGAATATGTTCATCAAGAAGACATTCATTTTGGGTTTTATTAGCTCAATACAACATTTAAGCTATCTTCACAAAATCCCTCGATTTAATTCTAATTTCGGCCTCAAATACATACAACCAACCCAGAAACGAAAATTAAACCAAAAACACCTTGGATTTTAAAGCAGTTAACTCGAACTATACAATTTAATTATATTTCTCAGCAAATTGTTTGAATTTTAATCCAGTTCCATCCTCACAACATGTTAAGCCTCTATTTACCTTGGTAGCTAACAAAAACCAATAGAAACTGCAAAATAAGGTCTTTACTTAGCTTTGAAGGAAGGAAATCAATTTGAGTTGAGTTGTGAATAAAGATTCTTTCAAAAATTAACAATAAAATGGAAAAGAACAACAAAAGCCACCGTTTTGAATAAAGTGCATAACATTATGCAAACTAAACCCCTGCAAACCTTGCATGTCATATTTCGAATGAAACCAATGACTTACATGTCAAAGTTACTGCAACTATAAAGATATTTCAATGAAACTAGAGAGCAAAACGCATAGACTTGTATATGCCAAATATTTAACGAGTTGAAAAATAAATCTTTTAAAGATTGGGAAATTATCGGTTCAACTCAAGATTAAATGATTCAAGAGTCTCTGGAGAGCATGAAAAAGTCTTTGTGTTGATAAAAAATGGATCACAATGCGTTCTGCAGCGAAAAATATCCATCCAGCTAGAGCTCCACTGGGTTTGAAATGGAGGATATGATTATTCTCTTCAATTTTTCATTTCAATGATTCCCGCCAAGTAGCGCCGTTAGAGTTTACAACCTATTTGATGGATAAATTTGTGGCCTGACGAACACAATTAATTACAATGCCATGCAATGTGTGACACAATTTTATCTCGAGTGGGAAAATCTATTGAAAAGCATTGCACGGATACTTCTATGGTCCAATCAATGAGGGATGTTGAGTGCTTCCTTGGGTGGGTTGGAATTTCAAAAGGAGGAAGTGGGTTAAATTTGAGGGTTTTGATATGTGTAGTATTCATTTTGAGATTTTTAACAAAGATTGATAATGGTTACGACAAAGTTGATTCTCCCTTAGCTTAAGAAATAATATTTCTTAAGGAAAAAAAATTAAATAATGATGGAAAGGGCAATTTTATAAGTAAGATGTAACGCGTTTTTCTAAGTCACAATACCTTATCGGATAATGAAATTTAAATAATGTTTTAATAATGATGTGTATTGTTAATAAGGGAATAAAATTTAATGCGGGTAACAACTCTGTGTAGGAAGAACTCTATCATTCTAACTAAATTAAAATAGTGTCTTGATAATTCCATCTTCCAAGGTGGAAATGTAAGAGGATTCATCATAGATTTTAAGAGAAATAAAAAATCAAAATATAGTTCAGATGTTGGGATCACTACACACAATGAAACTAAAATGCGAGTGTTTTTATTTTTATTTTTTATTTTTATTTATTTTTTATTTATTTTTATTTTTTATCCTCAAGTAATCATGTGGAACAAAGATGGGGGATTATGTGATCATTCTAAACATAATGATAAATGAATGCATCTATATAGGGCCTATTTTCGTTGGTCTAGTATGTCAAATCCTTCACGAAATGCATGACTTTGATAAGTTATAATTTTACCATGTCTTGAAGCATCAAAATGCCCCTACAAAAAAGCAAGCTAACTTGGTTTCAAAACTTCATTTGGGATATTGTAAAACAAGCTTTACAATCTCCCCCATGATATTATTTTAGATTTAATAAATCATTTAATATTTGACTACTTCAAGCAATTCAAGGATGAAGCAAATCATAGTTATGAAGTGATATGTAAAGTGCCATGGATATTACACTCAAACAATTCAACATGATAAGCCTTGAAAATATTATGAAATCTTTTAATGTAGTTTATTACATTGATCATATTATTACTATCTTGGTGCTCGAATTTATGAAAAAAACTACAATAGGAAAATGAAAGAGCAAACAAATGAACATAATATGTATCATAAGAAACCTAATAAGAGAGAAAACCCAATTGGAAGGTGAGGGCTATGCTGTGCTCTCTTTTCTCAGTTATAAAATGAAAATATAAAGAAAGGGACACTCACTATGGAGTTCACTTTGATATTGTGGCCTAAATGGCTACTACAAAATCTTATTCCTCGTCTATTCTATTTTAAAATTTCACTTCTATATGCATTGCTCAACAATGGAACAATTACATTGATAAAAGAATGGAGATCCTTCTCTTCCAAATAATTGAGTATTTAACATAGATTGATAGTTGTCTAGAGTTGGGTTTTCTGTATGCATCAAACCTCAATTGGTATTAAAGTTTTGAACCTTCTATAATCATATTGTTGTTTCCATCAAAAAATGGCCTCAATTTCCTCAAGTCATGAATGCCACCATGTCTAGGCACAACTTGAAAACATTGCACAAGTTTCCAGTCCTCTCGTGAAAGAGGTGGTGGCAGCATCCTCAAATTGAGATTAACATGGGAGTGATAGTAATCCAAATATGTTGGATTATATTTGAGCTTGTCCTCTAATAGAAAACCACTATTGACCCTCGTATCAACACTCGGTCGTAAAACATTACCGAAAAAACCACCAACAATAGTCAGAGAGCCTTGAACACTCGGAGGTTCACTTCCACTATAATAGAGATTCAATTCCCTCTCCCTCTCACTTGCCTTGATAAGATTCTTCTCTTGTAGCAACAATCCCAGCTCTTTTGGAAATCCCTCCCCATAAGTCTCTTACATTGAGATACTTGGGCCCTTAATTCCCCCCCCTAAGGTTCCTCCCATCCCTAAACAAGGCAACATCTTCAATGGACTTTCAGTCACCATTTATCATAGAACAAAATAGAAACCTTGACCCTCTGGTGCAACCTTTTAAAATAATTGCATACAAACAACCTCTCTTCCCACTTAAAATCTCCAACTTTTGTAAAGTATACTTTAAAGAGTTGAATTTGAAAGCCACATAATCATTGAATCAAAACTCCAACATCAAGGGTAAAATGCACAAAATATATTTCTCAAAGATTTTTCTTGAATAGTTAGTCCAGAGAGGTCTCATATACCATAGAAAATATTTCTTATTTCTCTCTTTCTTATATCTCCAAATTCATTTTCCTTCAGAAGTGAAAGGGAGAGAGAATCAAAGATTCAACATGAGAAATGGATTCAAAAGGTTCAAGTGAATGAACCTTATGCATTGAAGGAATTTCTCAAGCTTTGATATGCTTCCTTGTCCAAATGGATTTTCTAATTCATAACATTGCTACTTATCTCAAGTTTTTTCTTTATCCTTAGGTTAAATTTGAGTTGAGTCCACTTTTGGTGAATTTGGATTTGCATTCTTTTCAATAATCTCTTCCTTTTTTATGCCCTCGTTCATAGGGATATCTAAGAATATCATTCTACGAAACACTTTATCTTATCAGGGGATAATTGAAGCCTCTACTTGATTCTTGATAGTTACATCTTCACCTATACCCCATAAGATTTCATATTGATTAGAAGAAAACATATATTTTATGAGGAAAGAAATGTGGAGGATGGTACAATGGCCAAATGTTAGATATTCAATGACAATTCAATCCAACAAACATTCAATTATCGTCAGATATCCAACTAAAGTATCATTGAATATATGCCGATAATTGCGTTCTTCACATATCCAACAAAAGTTTGGATTTTTTTTTAAAAGTACAAAAAATGAAAGTAAAATATGGAAGTACGGTCAGATTGTCAGAGTACGACATTGGATTTTCTACCCATATGTACTAGTGTAGGCTTGATTGAGCCTCACACAACCCTGGTGAATAACATTCCATCATGGGTAAATTGATCTTCTTATATCCAATAAAAGGGTTAGCCCTAGCCTAGGATCAACCTACTCACGAAAAAATATATATATCATTATGATTTCCTTGAATTAAGGATGGTATTGTGTTATGTTATAAATGAAGAGTCACTAGCGAGAAACACCACATAACAAATTAAATTAGAACTTTTAGCCAAAGCATCAAGAGTTATAATATAGTTTTCAAGTAATCAAAATAAAAATAATACGCATTGGAGATATCATATACACATGGATCATACATATCAATCTAAATGTGTAACTAAAGCAACCCCTTCCTACACCTAGTGTCCTATATGGCCAAGGCAAGGTGTCATCAAACCAATGGTACATCCTCGAATTACATATAGATCCATATATCTCATTTTCAAAATGATCAATGTAACAAGAATCACAGGCATTGAGATGACAATCAAAATTTAAAAATATCCTCTAAAAACCCATATAGAAAGTCGGGTAACAAGTCCTATGAGATCAACCTGCGAACTATGATGGGAAATCCTCTAAAGTCTCTCTGAAGAAATATGCCCCAGTGAAGGCGTCAAGAAGAGGTATGAGGCCTCATCAATTTGATGTTTGAAGAAGTTTGAATCTTGGTTTTTCGATGTGGGTCCTAAGTAGGCAAGGAAACATACATGGAGGTGACCCCCTTGGAAGAATTCAAAAGGGGAAGGCCACATAAGGGCTTATATAAAGATCTAATTTTACTGGAACACTCCCTTATCCTTGTTGGAGACCTAAAGTGTTCCTTCTTTGTCCGAGAAATCTGGGGTGAGAATGATCTACCTGATCCTTTTGCGCAAGTGATCTATAGGATTATCTATGAGTCTCACCTTATCGACATATGTTTGTCTCCTCTTGGACTGACCTGGAAAAATGGAAGATCAAGGACTAAGGGGGTGGCAAAGTGTCTTGATAGATTCCTAGTAGTTGATCCTTTGATCACAAAAGTGGGAAAATATTGATCCTGGATCTTTCAGGAAGTCATTTCTTATCATTATCGTATTTTATTGCAGCTGGATTTTAATAAATCCTCTTCAAAGTATCCCTTCAAATTTAATAAACCTTGGCTCAATGAGAAGTCCTTTGTGTCCCTTGTGTATGAATGTTGGAATAATTATATGGTGGATGCTTCCTTATCTGTTATGGATTCATGGACCAATAAAATGAAAAATTTAAAATTCCATGTGAAAGACTGGTCTTGAAATCTTATCCATGAGCAACACCAAGATCTGGAATATATTGAATCTAAACTATACTTATGTCAAAATGATTTTATTCATACAGGGTTCCTAGATGATATGAAAAAAAGGGATGTACTTCTTAGTAAAAGGAAAGCAATTCTACTCAGATCGGAAGAGGAACTTTGGAGACTCAAAAGTAGGGAAATCTGGATAAAGGAGGGTGACCATAATACACTATTCTTCCATAAGTTTGCCTCCTACAAGAAGAATAAGAACGCCATAGGGGGCATCTTGGATGCTAAGGGTAATTCCTATGCCTCTCAATACGATCTGGAAAAATTATCAAGGAATCACTTTTATGATATTTTTAGGGATCTTGGTGATTTTTTAATCCATAATCAACTTCAATTCATTCAACATCTTCTTAGGTTATTTTGTTTTACGATGATATCCTTATTCTGGGTGATGGATCTGAAGATGGGTGGAAAATATTTAGAAGAATTTTCTTCGTCTATTGTAACCTTGGGAATGTTGATCAGTCAACATAAGCTTGCTTTATTTTATAATAATGTCCCTACGTAAACTATCCAGAATATTGAATCAATGCTACCATATAAGATGACTCCATGGGATCATCGTATTCTATACTTGGAATTCTTTCTTAAGGAAAACTACTCATATTTTGTTTTTCAATGATATCCTTATCTAGGGTGATGGCTCCAAAGACGAGTGGAAAATATTTAGAAGCATTTTCTTAGTCTATTATTCATCCTCAGGCATGTTGATCAGTCAACATAATCCCACCTTATTTTATAAGAATTTCCCTAAGTAGACTATCTAGAATATTGAATTAATGCTACCATATAAGATGACTCCTTGGGATCATGGTCTTCTATACTTGGACTTTTTTCTCAAGCTAAAATACTATCATGTGGAGGATTGGAACTGGTTAATAAAGAAGATTGAAGGAAAAGTTAACAACTGGTGCTGTAGATGGCTTTCAATTGGTGGCATAATGACTTGATTAAATCATCTTTGGAAAATCATCCCCCATGTATTGGTTTTCTATTGCAAATATTGCAAAGTCTACCGTTCACAAGATTCAACAATGTATGAGTAATTTCTTATGGAATGACCAAAGTAGTTGAACATATCATCATTTGGTTAAGTGGGAAATTCTTTCCCAACCAAAGCACCTGGGTCACTGGGGATTCAAGAATCTCCACTGGTTCAGTCTTGCATTGGCCATGAAAAGTGCATGTCGAGAAATCACAAGGGATGGTATTTGGAGCAACATAATTTTGGACAAATACTTGCACAACCAACCTGTTTAGGATTGGATTTGGTCCTTTAGACCACCAAAACACATTGCGGGATTGAACATTTGGAGGGGAATGATGACCACTATGCCTTGGATCAATAAATGGATGATGTCGAAAGTAGTTAATGGGAATCAGGTCAAACTAGGGTAATTTCATATTACAGGGGGGTCCTATTTCTTCCATTTATCTTATAAGCTCATCAATCATCTCAACTCTCAAAGTTTTTTTAGATTATGCCATGCTCTTATGTCTTCCTCATAGCAACCTCTTGCTAGAAGGTGGAAAAGTGCTCCAGATTTGGGTCTTCAGGGTCCTCTTGTTGAGGAATGGGATTTATTCACAAAAAATATTCTTCTTAGTGGTCTTACTCTAAATGAAGAGGATGATTCTATTTTTTGTGCTTGGAATTCCTCATTTGGAAAACTTAATGCTCGTCCTTACTATAATTCCAAATCTCATCGCTCTCCTTTGTAAATGGTAAAATGGTGGCACCAAAAATACGGGATTGACATATATCATCAAAATTGAAGTGTTTTATTTGGTTGGCATTAGAAAATCAAATTCAAACTTGGGACCTTCTACTGCAAAAAGGATTTTCGGGCCAAATGTTTGTGTCCTTTGCTCAAAGGGCTTTGAAATAGTTAATAATTTATTTTTTATGTGTGAATTTCCCAGGAATCTTTGGTTAGAAGCCCTTGGGTTATTAAACATCCCGGATAATGGCCCATTGGCATCTCTTGATCAATGCCTTATTTTGTGGGAGAAAAGCATGGACATTTATAAAGCTTTACGCATCTTCATTGCATGGGGTATCTGGAAAGTCATAAATAAATTCATGTTTGAGGGAAAACCTATAGAAATAAATGGAATCTTGGCCTAGATCATGGGTTTATTCTCATATTATGTCAAGCCTTGGAAGGAGCGATGAAATTGATCCTTTCACTTCCCTCCCAATCCACTACCTGCAAATGTTGGCTTCTTTGATGGAGCATATCAATTCGGGATTTGTGGAGGCGGTGCCATTTTTTTCCTTCCTAGAAATGTGTCTTACTATATTTGTTTGAATTCTAGTGTTGGGTCAAACATCAAAGTAGAGGTGTTTGTTGCATGGGTCCTTTTATATTTTGTAGCTTCATTGAATATTACCTCTCTTCATGTCTATTGGGACTCCAAGTGTGTGCTGGAATGGTTGTTGGGGAAGGATCATCTGAGGGTCCTTTCCCTAAAGTACTAGATGGATCATATTTTGTTCCTAAAAATGTATCTTTAAAAATATTCTCTTCCAACATATTTTGAGGGAGTGGAACCAATAGGGGGGCTATCTGTCCAAAAAAATCCTACAGTTGGAATCTTCTACAATGGTGCATTAAGTTCATATAGATTAATCCCTAAGGAGAAACTAGGGCCTTAGATGAATTAAAGGTGTGATTTATAGCTAAGTTCTAGACTCGATAAACATTGAACAATAAATTTTGACTAAGCTAAAGGAGACTAAGAAAATGGTTGGAGAAAGCTCTTGGGAGTATGATGAAAAATTACAAAACTTGATCAACAAACTTTCCTATGCTATGCATGAAACTCAACACAAAGAATGATTCATTCAAATAATGTTGTTCTTAATGTATTATTAATGCAATATTTTTTTTGTATCTTTTAGGTTTTTTCTCTAAGACGACCATTCTCTTCCTTCTTTTCTCACTTCCCCTCTCCATCTTGGATTAATATATTTTCTTTCCTTCCTTCTTCTCCTTGACTTTTTTGTCCAAATGATAAATCTATTTAATAGATAAATGATTTAATAAACTAATAAAACACTGAAAACATGAGAGGCTAGAGCGAGAGACGTGGCGGAAAAGGCCTGAAGCCTGGATGTATTATCACACACACTCACTCTCTATACAAAATAATGAGAATGATACAATATTAATACATCAAGAGTATGTCTCAAGATAGTGCATCTATCTTGGACACTCAATCACTTTGGTTGAGTAAATATCTCTACCACACACTAATCTAGGAGCCTAACTAGTTGGAGAGAATATCTCAACCAACTAGACCTAAACAAACTCCCAAGTTTGAGGAACAATCACATTCTAGAGTAGATAGGCAGGAATAAATCCAACTTTCATAATTTTAATATATATATTGTTAAGTTATGGTATGTTCTATGCTTATAACAGTTTACTTCTTTTTCTTATTATATTCCACAGATTAGCAATCACATATAAATAAAGTAAAGTGCAGATAGAACATTAAACGATCGACAGAAAACAAGCCAAGACAAGAGACACAAGATGTGGCGGCTAGCCAGGGACAAACCCCACAATGTGTGGGGAAACCCTTTGATCAAATCTTCTTTTATCTTCAATATTCAGCAGAGAGAAATAGTACAATAAATCTGATTCATATCAGCAGTAGCAAACCCTAGATCAGCAGCATCAACATTAGCGGCTTCATTTTCAAACTAGGGCAGACGATATCTCACAAACTGATCGTCGGATTGACTTCATTCCACCACCAAAAGTTTCGGCTTCCAGAGGAGGTTCAGATGAACCTACAACATAGTTTATATGAGGATATCTTCTAGGCCACACAAGTCAATCTTTACTTCTGCAGTTTCAGCTTTAGTTTTAGCAGTTTTCGGCTTCAAACTAGGGCAGTCGATATCTTGCAAACCGTTCGCCGGATTGACTTCATTCCACCACCAAAAGTTGCGGCTTTCAGAGGAGGTTCAGATGAACCTACAACATAGTTCCAAAGAGGATATCTTCTAGGCCACGCAAGTCAATCTTATCTTCTACAATTGTAGCTTCAAATTCAACAGCTTCCGGCTTCACATGTGTGAGAGAGAGACCCATTTCTGCGCAGTAGAGAGAGAGAGATGTGATGAGAAGAGTGAGTCCAAATGAGGAAAAGTCCTCTTATATTTATACACAACGTTGGTGGGTGAATAGATGCGATTGTTGGGCTTCTGAGCCTACATGAGTTGTAGGTCGGCTTGATAATAATTCCATAATCAAAATAAATTCATATCTCCATGAATACTTATCAGAATCGGATGATCTTTATATCAATCCTACACCTCTCAATGAGAGGAATCTAATAAAAATATTATCAGCCATGAATAAGATGACCCACATGAAGTTTTTCCCTGGTTTCCAATTTTAACACTCCCTCTCAACCAAGGAGAACTTCATCTGCAATCTGTCTATTGGTCGTTACTATTCATCAATCAAATGCACTGCCCTGTACAACCTGACCCTTGCCCTGCTCTGCTCTATTCTACCTATTCTTCTTTTTCTTGTTTTTCCATGTACTGATCGGTACTGTTTTTCTCTGTTCTGCTCTACTCTTGCATTGTTTTGTTCTGCTTTGCTTTTGTCCGAATTATGAAGAAGAAGAAATGATCGAGGATGTATCATACTGAATCAAAGTCAGTCTCAGAGTATGTACCACTGGTCCCAGACCAGTCTCAACCAACCCGAAGTCAGCGTCATAGTGAGTACAACTCCACTGGTCCTAAAACAATATCATCCTCCACTGACTCAAAGTCAGTCTCAGAGTGCGTACCACTGGTCCCAGACCAGTCTTAGCCGACCCGAAGTCAGCTTCATAGTAGGTACCACTCCTACCATTGGTCTCAGACCAGTATCACAGTCTCAGAGAGTGTACCACTGGTCCCAGACCAGTCTCAACCGACCCGAAGTCAGTGTCATAGTATGTACCACTCTCACTGGTCCCAGACCAGTACTGCACTAACACGAAGTCAGTCTCGGAGTATGTACCACTAGTCCCAGACTAGTCTCAACCGACCCGAAGTCAGTGTCATAGTATGATACAACTCCTACCACTGGTCCCAGACCAGTATCGCAGTCTCAGAGAGTGTACCACTGGTCCCAGACCAGTCTCAACTGACCCGAAGTCAGTGTCATAGTATGTACCACTCTCACTGGTCCCAGACCAGTACTGCATTGACACGAAGTCAGTCTCGGAGTATGTATCACTGGTCCTAGACCAGTCTCAACCGACCCGAAGTTAGCGTCATAGTATGGTACAACTCCTACCACTAGTCCCAGACCAGTATCACAGTCTCAAAGAGTGTACCACTGGTCCCAGGCCAGTCTCAACCGACCCGAAGTCAGCGTCATAGTATGTACCACTCTCACTAGTCGCAGACCAGTACTGCATTGACACGAAGTCAGTCTCGGAGTATGTACCACTGGTCCCAGACCAGTCTCAACCGACCCGAAGTTAGCATCATAGTATGGTACAACTCCTACCACTGGTCCTAGACCAGTATCATTGATCCCAGATCAATGGAGGTCATCCTAGCGTAGGGAGTATGGTAGATACAACGATGCATCCATCGGTACTACTATGGTCCCTAACTTCATTTCCCTGCTCATTGATCAGATGAGAGGTACTTCCCATGAGTCCCAGATTGCATGGGTAGGATGCCTCGACAGGAGAACTAATCAATCCTATCCTCACAGGAGAACACATCAATCCTGCTACAATCGCCATGGAGAACACATCAATCCAGGCCTCACAGGAGAACTAATCATCCTGCTACACAGGAGAGTGAATCATCCTGTTCCACAAGAGAGCAAATCATCTTGTCCCACAAGAGAGCGAATCATCTTGTTCCAGAGCGCACCACCAGGGGAGGGTGAGTCACCCTGTGGTTGTATGTTGCTCCAGTAATAACCGCAAGCCCTTAGAGCACCTAGAGCTCAATGTATGCAACATGCAGGACCCTTGTACAAGGGTTTCTTGCCGACTCCAAGTCGTTTGGGAAAATCACAGATTAGATCTTTCCTCGGGGCTTTGACAAGGTGTATCAACCTGTACATCATCTTAATGCGATGGAGCCTCCTTGCTCATCAACTTACCATATCCCAAATGATGTCTATTTGCTGGAGCAATCGACGAATACGGGATTCCTCAATAATCGAATCCCACCTCTGGTTGTTATAGAGAATCATAGTGGTATCCAATGTAAATCCAAACAACTCACTGAAGAGCTTTCGCAACCAGACTACCTCACATGAGGTCATGCTAGCAACAATATATCCTGCTTCGGCGGTGCTCAAAGCCACCGACTTCTGCTTCCTGCTCATCCAGGATATCGAAGCAGATCCCAAGGTGAAACAACACCTAGAAGTGCTCTTACAGTCCACCACACTGCCTGCCCAATCAACATCAGTATATCCAAGTAGTCTCACATCTCCGACAATGTATCTTAATCCATGAGAGATTGTGTCCTGAAGACATCTCAAAAGATTCCTGGCACTAATGCAGTGAGGCTCAACCAAATATGAGCTCACAATGCTAAATACAAAGCATATGTTTGGACAGAGGTTCACCAAGAACATCAATGCGAATGAGTTTTTGAAACTCAGAGTCATTTCCCAAGTCTAGTCCGACATCACTACCATATAACTTCTAAAAGTTAATATCCTCGAGGTAGTCATAGGCTTGCAGTCCATCATACCAAATCTTTCCAATATCTTTACCACATATTTTCCTTGAGATAGGAAAATTTCCCTTGGCTTCTGCCATACTTCAAGTCCTTGGTCCTTTATTTCAAATTCAGAAGCCAGCTCCCTCTTACATTTGTGAATGAGAGGGTCTGCACCTGTTAGAAAGAGGTCATCCACATACAACACCAGTATGAGAGGCTTGTCATCTTTAACCTTAAAGTAAAGGTTAGTGTTGTTGGGAAAAGTATCTACTCAGAACGCCCCTATCCCACTAAGGTGTGACAGTTTCTTAGCAACAAACAAGGAAAACTACTTTCGTATTCTTCTTTATGAAATGTAAACGAAGATGAATAGGATGAACTAACCTGTATCTTGCGCTAGTCCGTTGATCCAATCGCTCTCCTCTTTGATAGCTTCCAGCTATCTGCTCCCTTACTTGCCCAGCTTCACCAAGTTCCTGCAAGATCACAGAAGAGGAAAACTACACAAAGACATAGATTTACATTCATAACTAGCTTAGGATCAGATTTAAGCTAAACATGCAAATATAACAAAACATCATTGATACACAAGCATGTAGGAGAAACTCAAATAGTTTTATTGATATAACAAGAAGATCCAGGAGGAGATACAACCAAGTGAGTCCCGATCCAGCATCAACCTCCCAGCAAAGGAATCCCTTCTTCACCTCCAACAAAGCATAAATCACCCAATGCACTGATCTCTATCTCAAAACCAACAACAATTCTCTGCAAAGTACAAAATTCCAGCCTCTGGATCTCTGGGATGAGGGATCCATATATAGATGTATGCAGAGAGGATGAGTCAGCTTATGATTTGACTTGTGGCTTCTCTCTGTCAGTTCTTGCTTCCACTTGGAGACTGAGAGCCTCTTACTCATCCTTGGTCGAACTCAGTGAGGCAAGTGTCATTGGGGAAGATTCTGGAAGCTTCCATTGTCTGTCCACCTCGCGGAATGACACTGCCATTTGTCATTTCCCGCTTAGCGCACCCTGGTAGTGCATTTAGGTGCGTTGCAACGCACCTAGCTAGTGTACTGGGGTGCTATGCAACGCAGGTAGCTAGTGGAGCAGCTGAAATGATCCTGATTTGACTGGTTCTGAGTAGTTTCGGGTGGAGAACTTCTGGGAGAAGCTGTAATTGGTTGACCTTGTTCCTATAGGGGCAGGAACAACACTTTTAGGGACTTAGGATCCCTTGGTTTATGGACATTTCATGCTTAGAGCTGTAAGGCACAAAAATGTCTATAACAGTTGCCCCCTAAAGTATGAGGCCGTTTATCGGGTGAAATGCTTTATTAGGAGGATCCGAAGTTCTTTCAATGCTGGGAGGAGACCTGTAATAAGATACAATACAATACATTATCTTCATACTGTTTTCATGATCTAGCTGAGGCGGGCATTCCCATGCTCAGCTTTATAAATTCATTTTTATGTACACAGGACAGACAATCGTCTGATGGTAGACTGATGATTTTGATGAAGTCATCATCCTTTTGGTAGGATGATTATCTGTGCTGCAATGCTGTACATGTCAATGTTTTTATTTTTCCTGAATATATATCGCAGCCCGGATGGATGAAACTAGATCCGGGGTCTTCAATCTCGTCCGATCTTCACTTGAAGTACAAGTCGATCCATGTGAGAAATGTTTTGAAGTCGAACATGGAAAGACATCGCTTGATTACCAGTCGATGATGTAAACTGTTAACAAGCGCGAGAGGAATCACCGATAAGGATGATGACCCTCAAGGTACTGCAGTACAATTCACGTGGTGTGAATAAAGGACTTGGCGTCGAACACCACGCAAAATCTTTCGGTCGAAGGTCATTGATGTATACCTGTCGCCGGAAGTGAGAAACTTGCCATTGAGGCATGCAAGCTTCAAAGTACTGAATGGGGTGTTCCTAGATCAACTTCTTGGATAATGAGCTGATGTCGAAAAGAAGCGATCCGTCAAAGGAGGGCCTTGATGAATCCCACATCAATGACACGGAATGGAGCAAATGATTTTGATGGAGGTGAAAACGATCTGGTGATATATGGTTCAGGATGGCGGTCATGAAGGAATGAAGTATAATGTATGGTAGCGGATGGAACACGGGTGACTTCTCTGGATGACTTCTCTTGAACATGTCGGCGACACTTATGTGATGGATTGGTAGCATTTACCCCAAATGTGGATGGTATGGCGTGACCATGGTGATGTGACCGGTGAATGAAACAACCCAACCCGACTCAGGCACGGAGTGGAAGTGTCATGTTCAAGAGCGACTTGCTACCAATAAAGATTCTTTGAGTTTCTTCCCAATTTTTCTCCAGTCATTGCTGACCAGTACCTCTTTATTTTTGTCAAGCTTGAGGAGGATAACATATGCTTGTTCTATAATTTGCCCTTCGGGCAAACCCATCGCTATGTTTTAACGAGCCTAGCGATAGTGAAACTCGTTCTCGTCTAAAGACAAGTTTGTCGCTATTAATGTTTTTAACGAGTTTAACGACAAGGATAACTCGGCCCTTTTCATTTTTAGAGAGTCTGAAAAGGTACGTAAAGTTAACTCCGGAATTCCTTTTTCGTCATCTAATCCCTTAAGTCCTAAAAAGTATAAAACAATACAGAAGGGATGAATTTTCGATAGTGTTAACGAGCTGAACAACACAAGCACTCGATCTTTTTGTGCAATAATCCCTCAAGTCCAAAAAGATTAAAATCTAGAGGAGGGATAGCACTTCCGGTCGCTTTAACGAGCTGGAAGGCCAAAACTCGGCAATCTTTTCATGTTTTACGAGTCAGATGAAAAGAGATTAAAGAAGACTCGTCTTTTGAGGAACGAGTGATAAAATGGGTAGCAGCTGATTCCAGGTAAGGGTTGGAATTTTCCAAGCACGGCAGTGTCACAAGGATGGCTAGTGAAATCACTCTTCGCAGCTGTTCCTCAAAATGGGTAAACAATCAAATGGAGGTGAATGATCGGCCAATGGAAAAGTGGAGGTGACGGTGCAAACACGACCAAGGCTTTAATGGCTGATAATGCTACATTCACGGTGGTTATTTACCGGAGGATAGTTCATTTTTTGACGAGCTTAAACGCGGATTGAAACACTTGCTCGGTCTTATGTTTATTTTTTAACGAGCTTGAACTATGTGCTAAAACTGCTCGATAAGATGGTCTTGTTTTGATTTTTTACCATAAATAGCTTCATCTTTTCAAAGATAGTACTGCATTTTCAATTGCTTCATCAAACTAGTTAGAAATGAAGAACATTTGCTTGAAAATGAGATTAAAACGCTAATATTTTACTTTGAACTACGTAAAAAGCAATTAAAAAGTGTTTTTACCTCTCATTTTACCATTTCATTTGAACTTGGTTTGTTGGAGCTTTGGAGGTGCCTCTTCCCCCTTGATTTTCATCAGCTGATTTCGGGAGATTCTGTGGATGATTCTCGGCGCCGTCTGGACCAGGTAGGAGCTAAACCTGAGCTCTTTCATTTCATGGTTTCCTTTTTGCATTCTGTGCTTCATTCTTTGCTTTTCTGAGCCCCTGGGGTTTGATGGGTTCGTTCTGCCATCAACGCACCCTGGGTACATCGAAACCTGCGCTGAATGTTGGCCAGTATGAAGGCAGTTTGACATTCAACGCAGGTGGAACACTACTGCAGGTGCGTTGGGCGCAGAAAAGGAATTTGTTGCACAGTTTTTGATGAAAATTTTTGCCTGTTTCTCATCAAAATCAGGATCTAACTCCTCTCTTGTTTGTTTTTCAGAGATCTTGGAGCAAGATGACCCTTACATGGTGAGAACGAGAACATGAAGAAGAGGACGTGATTGCCCTACATGATCCGGTTACAGTGAACGCGCTGCGGAACTGTGGCTTGCTGAAGTTCTTCTGCATCTCTAGCATGAGACAACAGATCAACTTACTGCAGTATTTGCTCGATGCTTGGGATCCTATCAATCAAGTTTTCCAGATTAGGGGCAAATCTATCCCCTTGACTACAGTAGACATTTACTTCTTGACTGGCTTGTCGAGGCGGGGTGCCCCAATCTCTTTGTCAGGTTCGGCCCGAGGGAGCGAATCTGTGAGAGATTGTGTCCGCCAGTATTGCAGGGAAGGGTCTCAGCCGAGTAAAGACGACAAGATCATCATCCGTGATGTCACTGACAGGTCCCTTAGGTCTATCCTGTTTACTTTTGGTAGGATGGCCAGTAGTGCGTCTCTTCATGTAGCCAACAGATCCTATATGCAGCATGCCTTGGAATGCCTCCAACCGAAAATATTCAACTGGTGCGACGCAGTACTTCTTGTGATGAAAAATCAGTTGACCAAGATAAAGGACGGGAGGTTGAAGAACTTTGGGTTCGGTTCTATTTTGACCGCCTTTGCCTTGGAGAAGATACCACTAATGCAGCCACAGTACATTGCACTCGACTTACCTTCTCCTACTGAACCATGTATGCAGAGATGGGTTGACCATATGTCTAGGCATGCTGGCCAGTCTCAGATTTCATTTTTTGATACCTTCTTCAGGTGGTTTGATCGTCAGGAGATGGCTTATGCCGAGTATCCATACGCTGGCATGGACTTCCGGGGTGATCCAGATTTAGTATTGCCGGATGGCGAGCAGTGGGGCGCTATTGGTAAAATCTTTGACCATATCACTATTTACTGTTTTTTATTTATAATGTCCTTGTGCTTTATTCTATCAAGACTTTAATCAAACTCATGTGTACATGCAGATGTTGGTCCTGTTCGTCCAGTAGTTCGCCCGAGAGTGCCAGCCGTTGCCCCAGCAGGAGAGGCTGCCGGGAGGGTCATTCTTCATGACCTTGATGTGGCCAAGACTCTCATAGCTGTGCAGGAGCAGGTTGAGAGCCTTACTCTCGGTATTCCAGATGTGAGAATTGATGAGCTGCCTTTGCAGTTACAGCGGCATACTACTGGTGTGCCCAGACGATGGACTCGTCTCTTACGCATGATTGCACAGGCTGTGACTTGCTATCACGAGCATCATTAGACTAGGGTGCCCCCTATCATTTTGAGTTTTTGGGTCATGTGACCGATTTTGTCTTGGTTACAGAACATTATATGTAAACCATAAACAGCTATATATATATTTTGATTTTCGGGGTTTTATTTTGGTTGAGCTATATGATCCACATGCAAAACATTGATGATGTGTTTCTTTTTATAAATGTTGCAAATGACTATCTAACACATAGTTTGCTAATGAGTCGGTTAATGTGTTTAAGTTTCTGGAAATATGTTGGTATTGAATAAGATCAAATTGTCTTTCCAAAATCTTAACCCTTAGGAACATGCGATAAATAGCTGGGTTTCGGACGAAATATATACCATTGAGTTGTAGTATTACGAGTTGTGAGTCTAGCCTGACGATTAGTCGGCGTATACCATGGGTGATGGCATCAGAGAGAAGTTCTATCAACGCGCTATACTCAGCGATGTTATTCTTTGATTGACCAATACATACACCTCTGAAACTTACTAACTCACCGCTTGGATAAAAAATGGCCCAGGCTGCGGAGGACAGGTTCCGCGAACTACGACTCGCTCCGTCGGCATATCCAACACATGTCTCCAAAAGGTTTGACATCTGCAATAAATGAAAAAAGGTGGATTACTCGACCAAAACGAAAACTTTAGCGAAAACAAAATACAACAAAAGCATATTGGTTACTATTTAAGCATAGTAACGCTTGAGGTACAACCCATTACGAGGTTGCGCCAGTGGAATTCCGTCATAATCCATTAACTCGTAGGCTCCTTTTGCTAACACTCGTTTAACAATATAGGGGCCCATCCATAAAGACTTAAATTTACCTGCTCCTAATTTATCGGATTCTTGGTCGTAAAGCAAGACCAAGTCACCTTCTGAGAAGACACGGGGTTTGACATTTTTGTCGAACTGCGCCTTGACTCGTTTCTTATGGGCTTCGTTAGCCAAAGCGGCATCACGACGGGTTTCATCCAATTGGATTAATTCCAAGAAACGGGCCTCTTCTTTTGAAGTTCCAGGGAGGAGATCGATTGCGAGTTTAAGAGACGAGATTTCGCACTGGACTGGTAAGATTGCTTCCAGGCCATATACCAGTTGGAAGGGTGTGAACCCGGTTGCATTCCTTACCGATGTTCGGTAAGCCAACAAGGCTGAGTACAGGATTAGGTGCCACCTTCTTTTGTGAACTCCGATCATCCTTTGCAACATGCGCTTCAGGACCTTGTTGATTGCTTCAACTTGTCCGTTGGCTTGCAGATAATACGGAGTAGAGCTGTCGTGAGACAATTCTAGTTTGGCAGCTAATTCGAGCATCATGTGATTGCGAAAATGCGATCCATGATCTGTGACTATAGCCTGTGGTACGCCGAATCTGGCGACTACATGATTGAAAAAGAAAAGGGCAGTTGTTTCACCAGTATTATCTAATGTAGGCATCGCCTCGGCCCATTTGGTAAAATAGTCAACTGCGACTATGATATACCCATGCCCCCTGGTCGATGTGGGGTTACATGTCATGAAATCGATGCCCCATTTGGCGAACGGCCCAACAACAACTATCGGCTGTAGAGGTGCGGGTGGTCTTCTGGTTTTGCTACCAAAAATTTGACAAGCATGGCAACTTCTGACTGCGGTTTTGCAATCTTTGAACATTGTTGGCCAGAAGTATCCTGCTCGTAAGATTTTTTGTGCTGTAGCATATCCAGATTGATTCCCCCCACAAGCTCCTGAATGACACTCATTCAGGGCTTTCTCAGCCTCCTCATGGGTGAGGCACCTTCTCAGAACTGTATCGATACCACGACGGTAAAGTGTATCACCGACGATCATGTAGTCTTTTGCTTGGTATCGAATACATTTTTGTTCAGAGTGTGAGGTGTTAGGCCTAAAATTTTGGGTTTGGAGATAAATTATTATATCTCCATACCATTCATTGCTTGTAGATATCAGAAACAAATTCTCATCCACGATTGATTTTTCAGATGTTTCATCGTTGGACGACGATGGGAGATCGCATAATAATTCTACAAAAACTAGAGCTTTCTTTGATTTGGATTTTACGAATTCCAGATCAAACTCTTGAAGGATTGCTATCCATTTTGAATATTTGCCCCCCAGCAACTGTTGCGACAATATATAAGTCATGGGGTTGCAATCAGACAGAATGGTAGTTTTCCGAAAGAGGACATAGTGTCGAAATCTTTGTATCGCTTGAACAGCTGCAAGCGCTAGTTTTTCAACATAAGAATATTTGCTTTCTGTATCATTTAAGTTTTTACTTAAATAATATATAGGGTGTTCAATTCCATCGACTTCTTGAACTAAAACCATTGCAATGGTTGTATTTGTTGCAGCCAGATACAGGTTAAAATCCCTCTGATAATCGGGGGCGTACATTAATGATGCTTTCATTAAGGAATATTTTAAAGCATCAAAGGAAGCTTGCGCAACCTGATCCCAGACAAAGGGTACCTCCTTTTTCAAAAGACGTGTATAACCTTTAGCAAGTTCGGCGTAATTTGGAATGAACCTCCTCAGAAAGTTTGCTTTCCCTTGGAGTTTCTGAATCTGAAGCAAATTTGAAGGTGGAGGCAAATTTACGATTGCCTGAACCTTGCATGGGTCGAGACGAATCCAATCCTTGGAGACTACAAAGCCAAGTAAACGACTAGAACTGACGCAAAATACACATTTGTGTGGATTGAGTCGTATCTTGTAGTGTCGACAACGTAGAAATATCGCTCTTAAATGTTGCGGATGATCAGTCCGCTTTCGCGAATGAGCTGGAAGGTTGTCGAGGTATGGTTGAACGATGTTTTTGATGTCGTGGAAGGCATAATTCATTGCCCTCTGAAACGTCGCCCCTGCGTTCTTTAAACCAAAGGGTAATTTTCGATATGCGAATGTGCCCCACGGACAAATGAATGCAGTCTTTGACTGGTCCTGTGGGCGGATATTTATTTGATTATACCCGGAAAATCCATCCATGAATGAAAAGATTTCGCATCTGGCGCATTCATCAATTATCTGGTCGATGAAGGGTGTAGGGTAGTTGTCTTTTGGACAAGCTTGATTTACATCCCTATAATCGACACACACTCTAATTGTCCCTTGTTTTTTCATAACAGGGACAATATTCGATACCCAATCGGTTAGAGGAACTGGGTAGATGAAATCGGCATGGAGAAGTTTTTCAACTTCTGCCTTAATGGCAGCGGCTTTCTTGGGGTGCACCTGCCTGAGCCGTTGTCGTACCGGTTTGACATCTGGATACATCTTAATTTCATGTTCAACGATACTCGAGTCGATGCCTGGCATTTCACTGTATGACCAAGCAAAGACATCTCTGAATTCGCGAAAAAGAGCGTTATATATTTCCAGTTCTAAAGGAGAACAACATTTGTCGACATAAATATTCTCTACAACATCCGTTTTAGTCGAGATATTTATGGCTATAGTCTCTTCAATGTTGGATAAGTTTCACTCGGAATCCACCGTATTTACAGTATTTGATAGAAATTCAAAAACTGAAGGATGATAAAGGTCATCTTGAGTATCTTCTTCATAATCCGGAAGAAGGGAACGATGGTGGCAATCACTCCATGGTGCCCCTTCAATCACCATTGATTGTACAATTCCTTCGTCAGTTCCATGCACTCGCGACCAAGGATCTGAAGGGGTACCATATTCTCTAGACCTATCTACCCAAACGCTTGATGAGCGTTGATTCGGGTTTGCCTCCCATGCTAGAAACATTGATTTCTATAATATTTCTATTCGGCTTGGGGGCAAAACCATTGTATGATCCGTGTTGATATCGTTTTCTGAGATCTTTGTGGAAGATATCATATTGCAGGTTCCTATCGACGCTACTTCCGCTAGATTGATTGGAGGTGGAAGAGCGAAAGTTCCCATTAGTATAGGATCTTTTAGTAGGCCTACTCCGATATTCTGAAGCGAATGGGGGCTTCCATGGATCATGGGAATGCTTCCTGTAACTTGAGAACCATTGGGGAGGAAGTTTTGTTGATCGACGATTGTAATCCCTCCTTGAAAGGGAAATGCAATCTTTCTAAAATAGGTCGATACAAAAGCTACCATGGCATATATCCATGGTCTTCCTAGTAGGATGTTGTAATCAAGATTCCCATCGATGACTTCAACATCTATTTCTACTGTTTTTCCCCCTAGTTCAACTTTCAAGTTATTTAGGATACCATATGGGGTATATGTCCTTCCGTCGAATGCTTTTAATGTTGTCGAGGACCGCGACAAGGTTGGAGATCCTAAAGTTTTCCAGCAACTCATTGACATAATACATGTAGATGCCCCCTAATCAATAATTGTTCGATGAACAGTTTTGTTGAGGGCTTTCACTTGAACAAGGAAAGCTAGTTGAGCTGGTAACTGAGGATCGTATCCTTTGTGGTCGAAGGATACAAGATTGGAATCCTTAGGATCTATCCCACCAATGGATGATAACAAAGCCTGCCTTTGGGATGGGCAATTTTGTAGTACTTCAAGAGTCGACATAGCGGATGGCGATTGGGCCAAATCTTCCACTATGTTATAATGCTGCGCCGCTTTAGCGCGGGGATTAAATGTCGACTTGTGTACTACTCCCTTCGGTGGTTTTATTGTTAATTCAGGAATGATGGGTGGTACAACTTCTGTCGAAGTTGTTGTCAAACTACTTGGTTGATCTTTATCCTTGCCGTTCGACAGCTGCGGATTCCTGTAATCTTTGTTCCTTGTCGAAATCAAAGCATCATTTTGCTGTTTAGAAACCGACAACATTAGTACTTGAGATGGGGAAGCATTTCCACTATCAACCAGATTTGTTCCTGGATTTGGAAACGGATTAGTTAACACTGCTGAGGTTTTCGAACTTTTAAAGAATTTCTTAAGCTCAGCTTTGTATGGACATTCTTTCGTCCAATGGTCCTCATCACATATGTGACATCCTGTAGAGGGTTTCCTATTTCCAGGAGGGTTTGAAGAAGATTTTTCAGGCGATGACTCCTCCTGTTTCTTCTTCTTCCCTTTGCCTTGTTTCTTCTTGCTTCCTGGTTGCTTGGTTTCTTTGCCCTTTTCTGTCGATACGGCATTTACTTCCGAAGCAAGAAGTTCGTCTTTTGCATTTTGATCTGAAATCTTACGGGCCTTCTTAGATGTAGCCTTCGTCGATTTCGTGTTTATTTTGCCAATCACGCCATCGCCGGTGTGAGAGTCATTGTTCGATTTAGGAGGAGGAGGAATTGAGAATTCCGGTCTAGGGGCGTCAGGTATTTTGTCGTAGAGCGTGCCAGACTGAGTATAGATCAAGTCCAGATATTGCGCACGAGCTATAACTTGCTCTTCTGTTAAGACTCCCCCCTTTGCCACATCTTCTGTGATTGAAGGTAATAATGACTTGATAAACCATTCAGCTAATAGCTGATCGGGAACGTACGTTTTTACCATCCTACGACGACGTCGCCACTCATGTATATGATCAGATATGTGAGTGGCCGTTGTCTGTTTGAAGTTGGTAAGGAGTTCTGTTCCCGTTTCATACCTTATTGGTAATTGAAAATGGGTTAAAAAGGTTGTGGCTAAGGTACTGAAGTTGTCGAACGAAGCTCTAGGCAATTCAATATACCATTTTGCCGCTGGACCCGTTAACGTCCTCTGAAAGAGGCGAAGTCTTATCGAATCATCATTTAGGGTGTTTGATGAACACCATAGATGAAATGTCATCACGTGATTCGATGGATCTTCACCCAGATTTCCGTTAAATTTAGGAATATCTGATGGAAGTTTATGCGGAATCGCTGGCCACCATGGGGCGTAAGCAATTGGATCGTTTGTTAACCGGTGTAAATCAGGTAACTCTAAAGTTGCCACGAATGGTAACTGTTGATTCAGGTTTGGTGAAGCATACCCAAGATACGATGGAATCGCCTGAGCAGTTGGCCTTTGCATACTAGCATAATGCAGTTGATGCTGGTATGACTGATAAGGTTGGTGGACATGACCATTGTAAAATGGTTGATTTTGACCGTTTTGAATGTACAGCTGTCCACTGTTCGCAAAGATCTGCTGCTCAGAACCTTGGTATACTTGTTGGAATTGTGGTTGTTGGTATTGCACCAGCCACGGTTGTGAAGCCATGTGTTGTTGCGCTATACTAACCGTTGGACCAAGGTGTGGGGTAATTGTACCCGTCTGGACCTGTGTCGCCCCACTAGTTGGCGATTGTGGTTGAGTCACAGGGTCAAGGGGCTGTTGCATTACAACCTGAGAAATCTGAGGTTGGCATACAACAGGCAGCGTTTGAACTTGTGACACCGTCACAATAGCTGGTGTAGTCGGGATGTTCGACATAGGTACACATTGTTGCATTGAATACACAACTCTTGGTTGTTGAGGTAGCATAGGTACCCAACCACTTGAGGTGATTCCAGTGTAACCTGAATATTGTTGTGAATTCCCGTATGGATATCCTCCCGGAGGGGGTAATGAAAGGGCATACTGCCCCCTATACGGTGGTAATCCGGAACTCAAGAGGATTGTCTGCCCTTGGGGACTGGATTGCCCAAATTGACCTCCAAATGGATCAATTTGTTGAGACTCAACATAAGAGTTACCGGATATTATTCCGGTTGAACAAACAGGAATGGACCAGACTATTGAAATAGCCCCTGAGTGGGCTCCTTCTAGCGGTTGAGAGCTAGTTGGGACAGATGGTATGCCGACGAACATTGTCGGAGTGACGGCAGGGAGTTCTGCTGTCGCTGTGTCAGTCGACACAGTCCTAGATGTTGACGGTTGTTCAGACATTTGGAGTCTATCCAAAATATTACCTAGCGATTCTACAGGAACTTCCACTGGTGGTAGACTAACTTCTGATGAAGAAGGATATAGAGTGACCCCGACTCCAAAGTGCGTTGGAGTACTTGTTTGAGGATCTTCTATAATTTCTTCAATCGTAATCAAACCAGGTGGAAGGGGAAGACCGTCAGGTCCGTAAAATATTTCTGGTGCCGAAGAAGGGGTGGAATCGACAGCGACAGATGTTTGAAGAGCAAGACTCACCGAACCAGTTGTAGATGGAACTGGTTCAGTAACACAAGTGTTTACTCTCAGACTAGGATCAGTATCACTGTCCCTCTGTGGCTGTTGAACTTCTTCTGTAGAGGCAGGGATCCCAGAAATGTTTGGAGTAACCGGAATCTCTGATGTCGTTGGAACACTTGTTCTAACTTTAATAGGAGATTTGGAACCGGTTAAACGAGTTCGCTTTGTCCGTACTGGTTTCGATTCCGGAGACAAAGACGGTTGACTCGTAAGTCTCCGCGAACGACGGGGTTTCAAATGACTTTCTTCCACGATTGCAGATTACTCGATCAACTAAAATACAAAAGGGGAAGTATGTTTCCAAATTAAATGAATTTTAGACGCTTTAGACACCTTGTTTTTTCAGTTTTTAAGAGTCGAGAAAAAACAAAAGATGACTCTAGTCTCCTTCGATTTTTAATGAGCCTGAAGTGACAAGTGCTCAGATGGACCTTTTCTGTTAAGGAGTCTGAAAAGGAACGAAAGGGACTGCTATGGAGATCTAGGTAGAGGGTGTGCCAAACCAATCACAAAACTATAGAATACGTTTTACGGTACGACAATCAATCTTCCCGAATGCTGTGTTCGGTGCATTGCGATCAGTAGGGCGGTCGACACGACTTCCTATGGATAAAAGGTTTTAAGCCTATAGGGATCTCCCAATATATACTCGACGGTACGTGGGAGCACAATCCGTACTGGCACTTATCGTCTCACAGTGGAGGAATCACCCAACCATCAGTGAGGACAACAGTTACCAGGCTTTACGACGCCGGAACATGTCTCTAGCCTAGACCTCTATGTTGTGCGTTAAGTTCCAATGCGTTGTTAGATTCATTCAATTTATTTTAAGTTAATCTTTCTTAGAAGTTTGCCTTTTGGGATCACCACGAGATGTAGATGTAATTCCTAAATGCAATCTAAAGATGATAAGCAAGCTTTTATCTCTTTTCAGCAATGAAAATCCTAGCTACAAGGGGAAAAGAAAGACACAATCTTTTCTCAAAGAGCAAAGAGCACATTGTAGATGCACTTTTCCTAAATCAAGCCAAACAGACTATCAATATGAAAATGCACATATGCATGTATTTGTTTTCACTTTCTTAATATTGATGCCTAAAAAAGAAAGTTGATGTACAAATCTGAATTTGCTTTCAAGTGAAAAACACAAACAAGCTTCTTTTCGAAATAAAAAAGGTAGAGAAGATTACGACACTTTGTGATTTTGAAATAAACACTCGTTTCAACACTAGGAAGAGACAAATTCAAACCAAAGGTAAAAGTAAAAGTATAACCAACTGTCAACAACAAACAAACTTTCTCCTAAGATCAAAATCGACACTTACGACAGATCTAAATCTAAGGACGACAATAGGACTATTCTACTCTTTCAATGGAAAACTGTAAATGATGTAACAAACACACAAAGAACATCTACAGCCTTTTTGTACAAAAGAGGCAGAATTAAGGCAAAGAAAAGGGGTTTTAGATAGGTACACACACTGATCACAGGCTGCAAAAATCAGAGATAAAACTGGACAAAATGAAGCAAAGAACCTCAGCTGCACAGGGCAAAGGCTGATCAGCGCACCTGTTGCACAGAGAAACTGAATTGCAGCGCAGGTAGCCCTCTCGGGACCTACGTTGAAATGCAGAACCTCTTCATAGAGCCTGCGTTGGGGCAGAAACGAGACTTCTATCCGGGTTCTGGGTCACGGTTTGCAGTTTAATCTATGGATTTTGGCTGAGTAAAAGCAATTAGTAAGGTACAATCAGAGGGATGATTTAAAGGAGGACTAAGAGCTATCACAAAGGGAAATTAGAGCATTTGTGGATCAACTGTTCAAATCATAAACAAATCCAGTGAGTGGATTGAAATAGCAGCTACTTTGCATTTGATAATGGCAAATGCAGTTCGATTGCTACTTCTGTGTTTATGAAACAAACAACAAGAGAAACACAAACAAACTAACTAGACGCGTTCCCCAGTGGAGTCGCCATATTTTTGTTGGGAAAAGTATCTACTCAGAACGCCCCTATCCCACTAAGGTGTGACAGTGCCTTAGCAACAAACAAGGAAAACTACTTTCGTATTCTTCTTTATGAAATGTAAACGAAGAGGAATAGGATGAACTAACCTGTATCTTGCGCTAGTCCGTTGATCCAATCGCTCTCCTCTTTGACAGCTTCCAGCTATTTGCTCCCTTACTTGCCCAGCTTCACCAAGTTCCTGCAAGATCACAGAAGAGGAAAACTACACAAGAGACATAGATTTACATTCATAACTAGCTTAGGATCAGATTTAAGCTAAACATGCAAATATAACAAAACATCATTGATACACAAGCATGTAGGAGAAACTCAAATAGTTTTATTGATATAACAAGAAGATCCAGGAGGAGATACAACCAAGTGAGTCCCGATCTAGCATCAACCTCCTAGCAAAGGAATCCCTTCTTCACCTCCAACAAAGCATAAATCACCCAATGCACTGATCTCTATCTCAAAACCAACAGCAATTCTCTGCAAAGTACAAAATTCCAGCCTCTGGATCTCTGGGATGAGGGATCCATATATAGATGTATGCAGAGAGGATGAGTCAGCTTATGATTTGACTTGTGGCTTCTCTCTGTCAGTTCTTACTTCCAATTGGAGACTGAGAGCCTCTTACTCATCCTTGGTCGAACTCAATGAGGCAAGTGTCATTGGGGAAGATTCTGGAAGCTTCCATTGTCTGTCCACCTCGCGGAATGACACTGCCATTTGTCATTTCCCGCTCAGCACACCTTGGTAGTGCATTTAGGTGCGTTGCAATGCACCTAGCTATTGTACTGGGGTGCTATGCAACGCAGGTAGCTAGTGGAGCAGCTGAAAAGATCCTGATTTGACTGGTTCTGAGCAGTTTCTGGTGGAGAACTTCTGGGAGAAGCTGTAATTGGTTGACCTTATTCCTTTAGGGGCAGGAACAACACTTTTAGGGACTTAGGATCCCTTGGTTTATGGACATTTCATGCTTAGAGCTGTAAGGCACAAAAATGTCTATAATAGTTAGGATCGGCTTCACTCCTAGTGAATCCCAGCTTCATCAAGTAGCTATCGATCCTCTCATACCATGCTCGGGGTGCTTGCTTCAGCCCATAGAAATCCTTCTTCAACCTGCATACATGAGATTTTCAATCATAAATCTCAAATCCTTCACGTTGCTCCACATAGACCTCTTCTTTGATAGAACCATGTAAGAACGTGGTCTTGACATCCATCTGATGTAGGTTCCATCCTTGTGAAGCCACAAGGGCTATGATCAAGCGGATGGTCGTATATCTGGCAACAGGTGCAAATTTCATAGTCTATACCTTCCTTCTGGGAGAAACCACGAGCAACAAAACGAGCCTTATGCTTTTCCGTACTTCCATCTGCAGCATGCTTTATCTTGTAAAGCCATTTGGAAGTAACAACTATCTTGTATTGGGGTCTAGGAACTACTTCCCAGACATCATTCTTCATGATAGACTCATATTCTTCGGTCATAGCATCCTTCCATACTTAATGCTTGATGACATCTGAGAATGATGAAGGGTCATTTTGTATGATCGTGCTCATGATGGTCAGGTATCCCTGATACCTGTTAGGTTTCTTACTTTGACGGAAGGTTCCTCAGGGTGCAACATGTCCTTTAGCATCATCAAGTATCCCCCTAAGCCATGAAGGCCTCTTCCTAGAAGAGGAGGGCTCATGTGGATGAGAATCAATCAGATCCATGGGTTCATCTACATCAGGCATTGATTCATCATCCTTTTCTTTCGGTTCCCTGGTGTCGGCTTCTTGAGAGATCCTCAAAGTCAGAAGATTGTTCACCTTGTGGTGAACTTTTCTTTAGGAGTCTTGGAACCCAATGCTTGATGAGGGCATTGATTTTGTACATATATGACAATGTTTGTAGTTTCATCCCATAGAAACTTCAAAAGTCTTTGATCATGTAGCATGGCCCGGACAGCTTCCACAATCGTATGGTTCTTCCTTCCTGCCACACCATTCTGCTCAGGAGTATGTGGTTTAGTAGTCTCCCTCTTAATGCCAACCTCAGATATGCCTGAGTGAACCAACTGTAATATATCGGAGGTCTTGCTTTGGCTTGAGGGGAATGGTCCCCTTTTGAGCTTTCCTTCGGCACATCCCCGACATACACCTTCTTTCTCTACTTGGAATTCGGGCATCCCTGTCACCATTTGTTTTACACCAAGTAGAGCTTTGTAATGAAGGTGGGCAAACCTCCGATGCCAAAGTTCGGACTGAAGAGTTCTGTCACAAGACATGACACCTAGCGGACTTCCATCGACCTGATATGATGAATCAACACTAAACCCAAGAGTAAAGGCATCTTTAACATTATTTTTCCATATACATACCTTGCCATTGCTGAAGGTTACATTGTAGCCTTTGTCTTCCACTGCCGAGATGAACACTAGGTTCTTTTTGAGGTCAGGTGCATTTAATACATCCTGGACTTTCTAGCCTTCTTGAATGGTTGTCCTCTTCCTCGATCCCCAACTCTCCTCTTACCTTTGCTGTTGAATTTGTCATTCCTTTGATTGCCATCAGAGGGATTTCTAGTTGCACCACTGCATACTGTACCATGCTGCTCTAATCATGATTATCATCATGCTGCCCATGTCCATGATTTTATCCATCATAATGCTGCTCAAACTAGTGTGCATCATCATCATGTTGTCCTATATGTCCATGATCTCATGTTGCCCTTTATGTCCATGATCTCATTCATCATGATGCTCATGATCTCATACATAGTGACTTGCTTTATCGCAAATGTGACATCATCCTTTTCTTCCACCCTTAGGTCTAGCCTTTCCTTTTGATTGAGAAGAAAAGGCAGTAGGAGGACCTTTAGGCATGGGCATTTCTTGCTCTTCTTCCCTTGTTTCTTCTTGAATGCATCTATCCATTAATTCCTTGAAACCAGGAATTACATTATAGTTCAGAAGAGTAGTCCTGAACACGTACCATTCGGATGGCAATCCTCCAAGAGTCATGAGTGCCATTTCCCAGTCTATCGTAGATTTCCTTGGAGGTGTCCAGTTCAGAGATGTAGGCCACCAAGTGCTTGTCGATAGAGTCTAGGATGATCTTCTATTTTGACTTCTTTGGTTTTCCATTTGTTCCATGCAGCAACGGATGCATTTGGTGGAGGCTCAACAATATTGCCTCTTACATAGTCCAACACTCCTGGGTATTCTAGGGTTAGATCGAAAGACATCTTCCATGTGTGATGGTCATCTTTCTCATGGAGCTTGTCTTCAGCAGGAAAGAGTGTTGAGGACCCCATAGTTCTTTTAGGATAGCCTTGCCAATCTTCTCTTCGGTGATTACTCTTGCTCTTGCTCGGGCTTTGTCTTCACCTCAGCTCTGATACCATGTTGAGTTATGGTATGTTCTATGCTTATAACAGTTTACTTCTTTTTCTTATTATATTCCACAGATTAGCAATCACATATACATAAAGTAAAGTGCAGATAGAACATTAAACGATCGATAGAAAACAAGCCAAGACAAGAGACACAAGATGTGGTGGCTAGCCAGGGACAAACCCCACAATGTGTGGGGAAACCCTTTGATCAAATCTTCTTTTATCTTCAATAATTTAGCAGAGAGAAATAGTACAATAAATCTGATTCATATCAGCAGTAGCAAACCCTAGATCAGTAGCATCAACATTAGCGGCTTCATTTTCAAACTAGGGCAGACGATATCTCACAAACCGACCGTCGGATTGACTTCATTCCACCACCAAAAGTTTCGGTTACCAGAGGAGGTTCAGATGAACCTACAACGCAGTTCAGATGAGGAGATATTCTAGGCCACACAGGTCAATATTTACTTTTGCATTTGCAGCTTCAGTTTTAGCAGTTTTCGGCTTCAAACTAGGGCAGTCGATATCTTGCAAACCGTTCGTCAGATTGACTTCATTCCACCACCAAAAGTTGTGGCTTTCAGAGGAGGTTCAGATGAACCTACAACGCAGTTCCAAAGAGGAGATATTCTAGGCCACGCAAGTCAATATTTACTTCTGCAGTTGCAGCTTCAAATTCAACAGCTTCCGGCTTCACATGTGTGAGAGAGAGACCCATTTCTACGCAGTAGAGAAGAGACTCATTTCTGCGTAGTAGAGAGAGAGAGAGATGTGATGAAAAGAATGAGTCCAAATGAGGAAAAGTCCTCTTATATTTATACACAACGTTGGTGGGTGAATAGATGCGACTGTTGGGCTTTTGAGCCTATATGAGTTGTAGGTCGGCTTGATAATAATTCCATAATCAAAATAAATTCATATCTCCATGAATACTTATCGGAATCGGATGATCTTTATATCAATCCTACACCTCTCAATGAGAGGAATCTAATAAAAATATTATCAGCCATGAATAAGATGACCCACATGAAGTTTTGCCCTGGTTGCCAATTTTAACATCTCTCTCTCTCTCTCTCTCTCTCTCTCTCTCTCTCTCTATATATATATATATATATATATATATATATATATATAGATATTATGTGAGAGTGAGGCTAACATTACCCCCTCCATCATAAGTCCAAATTAAGTACCTGGTACCATCTCCAAGTCCTCATGCTTAAACTACTAAGCAATCCTCAATGAAAAACTACCTAAAAAACTGCCAAAATTGGATGCTGAAAAACTCCAAGATGAAGAGAGAAAACTAAGAAACATGAATTGGCTGCAAGTCTAATACATTCCTAAAATTTGCTTGACAACTCCATCAAATGCCAAGCTGAAATGAAAAAGGATCCATCTGTCCTTTGCTTGGTCCACTGACCATCAAAGTGAACAAAAGAATGTCCACAAATGCTTTCAATCAACATCCAATCGCTTGTCCACTGACAAATTTTTTTTTCCGCCCACTGGAATATTTGTTGAAGTTGAGATTCCCAATCACTTTCCCACTGGAAAATTTTGACGATGCCCACTGGCTGCTTTGATGATTCCCACTAGCTGATTTGTTGATGTTGTCAAAACTTTTAGTATGACAACCATCTTCAATTCCATTATCATTTCCCCCCTTTGTCAGTTGAAAGGAGAGACAATCATCTGCATTTGATTTTTGAACTTCCCCCCTTAAGGTGTAGGAGAGTTTCTCTTTTAGGAGACCTTATTTTTACCTATGTCTTGAGTAGATTGTAAGACTTATGCAATTTATTCATTTCTAGATTCCATCTCCAAGGGTTTATCCAGCCATAACTAGCTGTCACTTTAGTCTACATTTGACATTTATCAGATAGATGATTTTTCTTTCCATAGTGGTGACAAGGATGGAGGTCAAAACATTTACTCTCCATATGACCATTTTTTTTACAATGGTTACACTTAGCAAGATTATGGGCATTTTCAAGAAAACCTACTGTTGGAGAGGTAAATCCCCTCTACGGATAGAGGCGATCCCTACTAGCCCAGAATGGGACTAGCAACAATCAATCAATGCTACTGTGCAAGTTCCTAATTGCAATTAAAAGAGAGGCAAAGAACACCTACTTGGATTCCAACGATATTGTTTGATGAAGAGATGCCGCTCTCGCTCCTTCGCTCTGGCCGGTCACGATCTTCCACGATCTCCGTGAATAGATACCTGCACACACGAAGAGAAAGACAAACACAAGCGTGAAATCTAATAAAAGCAATTATACATCAGTCAGAAAGGATGTAATTCACATTAATCATATAAAGACAAATGAGAATGGAACCATAACAGTAGTCATCTATTATTAAATCAATAACAGAGAAAGGTACAACCAAAGTTCTGATGCTGAGTCCTTCTCTAGAGAGTCCAGCCAGCAAGTCTCTTAAGCATTCACCCTTGGAGGTAGATTCTCCCAACACAAAAGCTCTCTCTCACAAAAGCAATACTCACAACCTTCCTTAAGCTTCTTCTAGCAAAACCACACTTGTCACACCAACTACCTACTAGCAGCAGCAATCCAAGCACTATGAATTCCACACTATCCAAACTAGCTGCTCATGGTAATGGTGGAGGTTTAAATAGAGAAGGAGTCTCCATGAATGGTGGGAGGACAAGCTTATCTTCAAGGAAGGTGGTTCCAAATGACGAACAGACATGCCAGAGAAGGGAGGGCGATACTCACAAGGCCAACAACCAAGTCTGGAACCATCTGGAAGGCTGGCTGTTGGAACAAATTCGCCCAAACTGGATCAGCGCGGGTATAACCTGAACTGGCGCGCTGACAGCGCATCACAGTAACAGAGCAGGCTATGTCAGCGCGGCTTGATATTTTCATAGGATGCGCTGGCGCATAAAATTCGACCAGCGCGGGAAACCCGTGTGCTTCCGCGCTGGCAGCGCATCAGTTACACTATCAGCCGCCTGTCAGCGCGGTTATTTTAATAACAGACGCGCTGATGCAATAAACTTAGGCAAAGTGGGTCATTTGGCCAGTTTAGAGAGCATGAACATGGTGCACTTGATTTCATGACACAGTAGGGAGACTGACAAGGAGACAGTGACAATTTACTGCGTAACAGATGCCCCCTAAAGCATGAAGCCCGAGAGAGTGGGAGGGGTGAAATGCTTTACAAAACTGCTGAACTGGAACACCACCAGGAAGGACCTGCATAAATGTACAACTGATATCTCGATCACATGTAGTCTAGGCATGGGTGCAGCCATCCAAAAGACATATGAAGAAGGTCTGTGGTATGGACGCAGCCACCCAGCTGAAGAGACCATAAAGATAAGAGGGTATGGTCGCAGCCATCCCAAAGACTCAGGTATGGGCGCAGCCATCCATCAATGAGTCATGTAACAACAATCCACAAAATCGCAGCCTGGTTCCTAATAGACAAAAACCAGGGTCTTGTGCTCCATCCCAACCCGAACAAAGTACAAGTTCAAGCATGTGAATACATGAATTGAAGTCGAACATGCATGAACATTGTCTGATTACCAGTCAATGATGGAAACTGTTAACAGACGCGAGAGGTACCACCAATAATGACAATGGTCCTCAAGGTACTTATAGGTACAATCCGCGACGTGTGAATCAATGAGCTGGTGTCAAACACCCGCAGAATCATCCGATCGGAGGCCAATGATGAAAACCTCACGTCGAACACGAAGAACCTGCCATTGAGGCATGCAGGCTCTAAGGCACCTGAAGGGAGTCTCTAGGTCACTTTCCTGGATAATGAGCTGAAGTCGACAGGAAGTAACCTTGATCGAAGGTGGGCCATGACGTTTCCCACGTCATAGACACGAGACAGAGAAGGATAAAAGATTTTGTGTGAGACATCAGAGGGAGGTGGTAATCTTGCAGAGGTCAACTTCTCTTGAACATATCGGCGGCACAACAGCGGATTTGGCAGTATCTGACATCAAAGGAGCAGAGGTCATGGTGACAATGGTGATGAGCAGATGAGAGGTCAAATAGGATAACCCAAACCCACGGAGGCTAGTGTAAAACGAGATGAGAAAGGCCCACCCAGACACGAATGCAGATGAGTGCCATGTTCAAGAGCGACATACTGCCGACACGACCATTATTACAGTTTCATTTTCCCCACCATTTCTGGCAGGTACCCCGATTATTTTTGGATGACAAGCTTGACGGGGATAGCATATGCTTGGAAAGTGTCATTTCGACAATGTCCGATGTCATTGAGTTTTAACGAGCCTGAAAAAGGAGGAGCTCGACGTCTTTTCCTGTTTAGAGAGTCTGAAAAGACAGCGGAAAAGGAGACTCCAGGGGGGTCCTTTTTCGTAAAGTTGTGTCTCTCGAGCCCGAAAAAGTATAAAACAATACTCGAAAGAACCGCCCGACCAGTATGATCGAGGAGTAATTTTCGTAAATAGTGACTTCGACCCGAAAAAGTAAAAAGCGGTCGGAAGCACGTCGTTTTAGAGCCAATAATGAGTGCGAAACGACAAACACCCGGCAATCTTTTTAAGTTAAACGGTCGAAAAAGAGCTTTAAAATGACCGCCTCTCATTCCTTTTAACGAGCTAAAAGGAAGCTCGGCCATCTTTTCTTGGTTTATGTCGGAAAAGAGCTTAAAGACGACATTTTTGGGACCAAGTGTACATAGAATCGTTATGACCACGCCGGTTTCTAAAACCTGCACAAGAACACCACCCGCATAAACCTGTTCGATATGTGTAAAACATAGTAAAACATGCATAAAAACATAAATATAGTGACATTAGAGCTAAATCCATGGCAAAACTATGACAAAAACCCACATTGATAAGAAATTATAGCTAATTATGAATTTTTTACCATAAATAGGGGGGTAAAAGTCATTTTTTACCATTGTTACCATTTTGAGTTGTGAAGAACGTTGAGGAGCTGCAAGGTTGACGGAGCGATTTCCAGCCCGTGCGGACACCATTCATCCGGCAGCTTGTTCCAGGTAGGTTCTCCTCTCCCTGCGTTTCATTTTGAGCCTTTTTGAGAGCAATTCCACGGTGGGATTTGGCCGTTTGGGCAAATTTTGTGAGCGTTGGTGCGCTCTCGGTCAGCGCGGATTTCCCGCTCAGGTCCGCGCTGATCGATTTGCATTTATACGTACCACCTCATGGGTCAGCGCGGAAAACACGTGTGCTTCCGCGCTGACCCAAGGAAAAAACAACGGTGCGCGATTATCAGCGCGACTGTTTTAAAAACAGTCGCGCTGGTGCCGTAAAGATTTATTTTTAGGAAAATGAACGTACAAATCTCAACGGTTAGAATCCTAATATTTTTTCATGGTCTTGTAGGGCAAAATGTCTTTTGTTTGGCAAGAGAGGGCTCACGATGATGAGGATATAGCTGCTTATGCAATTGCCGAATGCCGAAATGCAATGCGGGCATGCGGGTTCTTGAAATTCTTCCTTACTCCGCGTCTGAGGGCACAACCTGACTTGCTTGAGCTCTTAATCAGAGCTTGGAACCCAGTGGATGGAAAATTCACGATCCGTGGCCAGGACATTGAGTTTGATTCCACGGATATTTATTTTTTGACTAGATTATCACGCCGGGGCCAGATGCCCATCCTGGAGGGGCAACGACCCAGCGGAGAGACTCTCGACCAGCTGATGGCTCGAGTGTGCCCAGGAGCTGTTAAAACACGGAGCGGGAAGGTTGGTATCCCAACGGTGAACGACATGCCTCTTCGCACCATACTCTTTCTGGTGACACGGGCAACAGGCTCTTTGGCCAATCATGAGGCCTCAAAGACCCAACTACTACTGGCTCTGGAGTGCTTACAACCCACCATTTTCAACTGGGCAACAGCTGTGACGACTAGCATGAAGAGGCAACTGAGCAACTGCCGATGCGGAGAGTCGAAGCAGTTTGCATATGGGTCGCTCTTACTTCCGCTCATGCTGGAGCGGGTGCCGGCCCTACAGCTACAGACCATGGCCGTGGATCCACCTAGAGGTCCCCAGGAGACGAGGGCCAGTCGATGGGCCCGCGTCATGCCACGTGGAGGTGGAGGCCGCCCAGTGGCTTGGGGAGTGTATTTCCGAGAGTGGCTAGATCGGCAGGTTGTTATCCTAGAGGACTGGCCATATGCCGGTATGGATTTCCGCAACAATCCCGACATGCCACTGCCTGCGGGAGAGCATTGGGACGATGGAGGTATGACACTTGATCTCTTTTTAATATTTTTTGATGTTTTTGATTTTTCATGTACATGTCTTGATAAATGTCACGGTGTGCAGATGTGGGACCCGTGAGACCCATTGGCCTGGCCCGAACGGCACGGAGAGAGGGGCAAGGAGCTGGAGCTCTGGCCCTAGTGCCTCCAGGAGTTGACACGTCGGAGACTGTAGCTCGCAACCTCAAGGGTTTGCTGGAGGGGGTGCCAGATTACCAGGGTGTCGAGGAGGTCCCTATAGCTCATCAGATTCACACAGTGGGGGTGGCACCCAGGATGCACCGCCTTTTGAGGCGGCTGGCACGGGCAGCATTATGCTATAGAGAGCATAACCCAGATCAGTAGTTATCTAGGTCTTTTCCACTGATGTTTTTTGAGAGACACCTATCTCGGATGTACTGAGAATACCGGCTTTATTTCAGACATATACACTTATTTTTGAGCGCCTTAGTGCGCCACACGATATATATATATATATATATATATATATATATATATATATATATATATATATATATATATATATATATATATATATCTATATATATATATATGCTATTTTTGGATGGATTGTTTCTCATGTGATGATGTTTTTTATATGCTATGCAAATGTCTAATACAAATGTGATCTAATGTATCAGTTGCACAACACACGACCCATGTATTTTAATTTTTATGCAAGCTTAAAAGCACATATGCAGGCACACATGCAAACTATGCTTGAAAAAGAAATTATTTACACATGCTTATTCTATGGTCTTATTATGCTTTCTATGTCTTCTTGTATGATGTTTATCTATTACGCAGATGTCTATCCAACACATGGTTTGCCAATGCATCAGTTAACGTATTTAATCGTCTCGGAATGTGTTGATATGTGATGTAATCAAAATTCCTTTCTAACAATCTCACACGTAAATACAACCTTAGAATGCGTTGGTCTCTGACGGAATATCGCCCGTTGAGTTGATGGACGACAAGTTGAGAGTCCAGGTTTACCACTAATGCACGGATGCCAAGATCAACTGCTTCGGCTAGTAATTCAATTACAGCACTGTATTCGGCAACGTTGTTGGTGGTATGGCCCAAGCACACGCCTTGAAGATCTAGCAACTCGCCGTGAGGATCGTAGATTGCCCACGCCGCAGAAGACAAATTGCAAGTACTACGGCAGGCGCCATCGGCGAAGCCAACATAAGGTGTACTAGACATCTGCACAAGAAGTAGAAAACAAAATAAGAGGCAAACACGCCTTCACACCAAAGCAAAACTAGAAATCATGCACACATAACACACTTGCTAAGAACACACGTATGTACAAACTAGGTGCACGAGATCATGCATAATATTTTTTCAAATAGAGCCCGTTGCGGGGCTTGTCGAGAGGATTTCCTTCGTAATCGATCAGCTCATAAGCCCCCTTTTGCAAAAATCTCTTCACAATATAGGGGCCTAGCCACATGGATTCAAGTTTACCTGCCCCCAGCTTATCCTTAGCTTGATCGTAGAGCAGTACTAGATCTCCCTCAACAAAGGAACGAGGTTGAATGGTATTATCGAAGTGAGCCTTAACCCTCTTCTTCTGCGCTTCAATAGCTAGAGAAGCTAAGCGACGGGTCTCGTCTAGCCTTTCTAAATAAAGAAGTCGTTCCTCCACCGGAGTGGTGTTGGGAAGCAACTCGACAACTAATTTTAACGAAGGAATCTCACACTCAACAGGAAGGGTGGCCTCCAGTCCATAAACAAGCTGAAAAGGAGTGAAACCAGTGGCGTCCTTCACAGAGGTCCGATAGGCCCACAAGGCGGGGAACAACATCAGATGCCAGTTAGACTTGTGCGTATTCACGGTACGTTGGAGCATCGTGATCAAAACTTTGTTCACAGCTTCAACTTGGCCATTGGATTGAGGGTAATACGGCATCGAGCTATCTTGACGCAAGCCTAGCTGGGTCGTTAGTTCCGTCATCATGTGATTATGGAAGTGTTTTCTGTGATCCGTGACGATAGCCTGGGGTACTCCGAACCGAGTAATGACATGATTAAACAAAAACTGCGCCGCCGTGTAACTGTCTTCGTTCAATGTAGGCATCACTTCGGCCCATTTGGTGAAATAATCGACGGCAACGATGATATACCCGTGCCCCCCGGCCGAACGAGGGTTACAGGACGTATAATCGATGCCCCATTTGGCAAATGGACCTACGGTAACAATGGGGTGCAGTGGTGCAGGAGGTGCACGCATTTTCCGGTGGTAAACCTGACATTCATGACATGCACGGACGGCAAGGATGCAATCCTTGAAGATAGAAGGCCAGAAATAACCAGCACGGAGGATTTTCTGGGCGGTGGCATATCCGGACATATGGCCGCCACAAGAACTGGAGTGGCAGTCATTTAATACCCGCTCAGCCTCCTCGAGAGTCAAACAGCGGCGGAGAATAGAATCAACGCCGAGGCGGTACAGGGTATCGCCAATAATGCGATAGGGTTGAGATTGGTGACGAATCCTTCGTCGAGCATCTTTCAATACATTAGGACGGAAGGAAGACGTCTGCAAATATACTATGATGTCCCCATACCAAGAGTCGAGGGTGCTGATCAGAAACAATGTTTCATCCGGGATATGCTCTTCCGAACGAGATGGTGCAGAAGGGGATGGCAAAGAACAGAGCAATTCTGCAAAGACCAGAGATTTCTTAGACTTGGCAGCAGTAAATTCCAAGTCAAACTCTTGTAGGATGACAATCCATTTCGAGTACTTGCCTCTTAGCAGCTGACGCGACAAGATGTAGGTCATGGGGTTGCAGTCGGAAATCACGGTCGTAGTGCGCAATAGGATATAGTGCCGGAATCGTTGGACGGCGCAGACAGCTGCCAATGCCAATTTCTCGACATATGCGTAACGAGTTTCCATATCCAAGAGATTGCGACTAAGGTAATAGATGACGTGCTCGTTGCCATCATCATCATCCTGCACCAGAACCATGCCGATGGTGGTGTTAGCGGCAGCTAGATAGAGAGAATAATCACGGTGGTAGTTCGGAGGTCTTAAGAGTGGAGCTGAGACAAGGAGATCCTTGAGTCGTTCGAAAGACTCCTGGGCAATGGCATCCCAACGAAAGGGTGTGTCTCACTTTAATAACCATGTGAAACCCTTAGCCACCTCGGCATAATTCGGAATGAATCGTCTAAGAAAATTCGCTTTGCCCTGCAAGCTCTGCAATTGCTGCAAAGAGGCAGGGGGAGGAAGATTCAAGATGGCCTCAACTTTGAGGGGATCCAGACGGATGCCTTCTCGGGAGACGATGAACCCGAGCAGTCGGCCAGATTCTACGCAGAAGACACACTTATGAGGATTAAGCCTTATTCGGTAGTGTCGACAGCGGAGAAAAATCTCGCGAAGATGAGAGGGATGGTCCTGACGCTTAGCCGAATGAGCCGGAAGGTCATCCAGGTAAGGTTGCACAATGTGACGAATATCATGAAAGGCATAAGACATTGCACGTTGAAATGTAGCGCCGACATTCTTTAGACCGAAAGGAAGCTTCTTATAGGCGAAGGTGCCCCAAGGACAAATAAAAGCTGTCTTATGCTGGTCCGTGGGTGCAATGTTGATCTGGTTATAGCCAGAGAAGCCGTCCATAAACGAGTAAATCTCACTTCCTGCGCACTCATTAATAAGCTGATCGATGAAGGGCGTAGGGAAGTTATCCTTCAGACAGGCACGGTTGATATCACGATAATCAACACAGACCCGGATAGTGCCCTGCTTTTTATTCACAGGGACTATATTAGACACCCAATCCGTAAGGGGAATGGGGTAAATGAAACCAGCTTTAAGAAGTTTTTCGACTTCGGCCTTGATGGTTGCAGCCTTTCGAGGGTGCACAGGGCGTAAGCGCTGACGGACAGGCTTAGCACCTGGATATGTAGGTATTTCGTGCACCACTATACTAGGATCGATGCCGGGCATTTCCTCATAGGACCATGCGAAGACATCACGAAATTCGCGAAATAAAGCAGTATAGAGTTGAACCTCCTCGGGAGTGCAAGTGACTCCGATATGAATGTGCTCGACGATCCCTAGTTTAACAGAGATGTCGATCGGTTGGGTTTGCGTGATATTTCCCATATTACCCTCTGAAGACACTTGATAAAGCTGAATGGGTGTTTGGAGGGGCGGGGATGGGACACATGAAGCAAACCGCTCGAGACATGCGGTCATTTCCGGATGGGGAGGGAGAAACGAAGAGCGATGGTGGTGATCTGACCAAGGGAGCTCTTCGAGAGACATGGTCTCTATAATGGCTTCGTTAGAAGGAAATATTTCCTTCAATGGATCTGATGTAGCCTCATCTCCGAGCCAAGGGAAATGATCATATGAATCGGGAACGCTGCTCGGGAGAGCAGGTTCATCAGGGGGAGCCGATGCAGCGACAATCTCGATGTAGTTGAGTTCGACAGGACTCAACGGTATCATATCACCCCAGGAGTCTTCCTGATTAGCAGGAGGAAGAACCCATGGATCTGAGCGTACAGAGATCATGTTGATAGGGGCGAGATTCGGAGGTGGGAGGGGAAAGGCTCCCATTAAAGTGGGATCTTTGAAAAGTCCGGCACCCACGCTCTCGAGTGACTTTGAGGTATGCTCCACGAATGGTACATTACCTTCAGAAGAAGAGGCGAAGAAGGAGAGCTGGTCTACCGTGACAATCTTCCCCTGGTGAGGGAAACGAATGACACGGAACAGGGAGGAAGCCACGGCCTGCATGGCGTATGTCCAGCTCCGTCCGAGTAGGAGGTTGTAAGTGAGATTGGCGTCAACAACTTCGACCTCCACTTCTACGGTCTTTCCTTCTAAAGAGATTGGTAAGCGTTGGAGGCTACCGTAAGGACGGGACTCTCTCCCGTCGAAAGCTTCTAACGTCGTCAGGGACTGACTCAAAGCAGGGGAACCAATCACCTTCCAGCAAGCAACGGACATGATGCAGGTTGAGGCACCTTCATCAATAACCGTACGATGAATCGTTCTGCTATTGATGATGACCTGTATAAGGAAAGCGACTTGGTGAGGCAGTCTCTGCGTAAAACCCTCGAGATCGAAAGAAATCAAATCTGAATCTGCTGGGTCGATGCCACCAATCGCTGATAGTAGGGACTTCCTCTGGGAGGGGCAGCTCTGGAGGACTTCTAGAGCGGACATAGCAGACGGTGCCTGAGCTAAGTCCTCAACAATGCTATAGTGCTGAGCAGCACGAGCATTAGGGTTGTAAGATGACTTCCTGAGTACACCTTTTGGAGGGGGTCGGGGGATCGTCTCAGTGCTGGGCCTTTCGATGTGGAGAGGACCAGAACTAGACGGAGGAGCGCTGGAGGGAACCTCCGGCTCTTTCCCGGCACGAGATGGATAATCTTTCGCTCGAGTTGAAACATGGATGGGAATCGTTCCAGCCATGAACACTTGAGAACCGAACGAGGAAGAGAGTTGAGATGGGTCTGCCACCATTTGAGTCTGCTGGGAAGGGAAAGGATCTTTGAGCACAGCAGGAGTTGCAGGAGCACCTTTCAATAACCGAGTAACTTCGGACCGCCTTGGGCAGTCCTTAGTGTAGTGATCCTCATCACAGATGAGACAAGGATACTTAGGTTTTCGTTTAGCTCCTTCCTCGGGTGGAGGTTTAGGGGCATCCTGCTTTGGCTGTCCAGATTTATCTTTAGCTTTCCCCTTCTTTTTCCCTTTTGAGGATTTATCCGCTGCGGTGGACTGGACGGCGTTTACCTCGGAGGTACTTCCGGGATTATATTGGCCCTAAGGAGCATTTTCATTTGAAGCGTTCTGTTTTTGCTTCCCAGGGTTCGCGGCCGATTTCTTCGATGACGAGTTCACAGAGCCAATGACTCCATCAACAGATGGTTTGGGCGGAGCCTTGGTCTGTCCAGGCCTCGGGGCGTCTGGAAAATAATCATATAGAGTACCCGACTGAGAGTATACTAAGTCTAGGTACTGAGCTCGCGCGATCGCTTGCTCTTCAGTTACACAAGCTCCCATGGCGATGTCCTTTGCAATTTTAGGGACAAAGGAAGTTGTGAACCAATCGGTCAGGAGTTGATCAGGAATCCAGAATTTGATCAAGCGACGACGCCTTCTCCATTCATGTATATGATCAGATATGTGCGTCGCCATGTCCTATTTTAGAGACGTGAGGAGATTTGTCCCTGTCTCGTACCGGATGGGTAACTGAAAATGAGTCAAAAACGCCATAGCCAGTGAGTTGAAATCTTGAAACATGCCGCGGTTCAGCTCAATATACCATTTAGCGGCTGAGCCGGTGAGAGTTCTCTGAAAGAGGCGAAGTCGGGTAGAGTCATCAAGCCATGAGTTCGATGAACACCAGAGGTGATAGGTCATAACGTGTGCTTGAGGATCCTCACCTGTTTTGCCATCAAATTTTGGACAATCACCGGGTATTTTAGTTGGAACTGGTGGCCAATACGCATTATGCAGAATGGGATCATTTGTTAACTTGGACACATCCGGAAGTTCCAACGTCGCTAAGAATGGCAACTGAGGGTTAAAGGACATTTGTGGCTGTGGATTCGAGGCAGTATTAGGGTTCCAACCAGGTGGTGGTTGCCCCCATGGACTCTGTCCAGATGGACCTGGCCCAAAAGGGCCTGGCGCATAGGGACCTTGTCCAGATGGACCTGGCCCAAAAGGGCCTGGCGCATAGGGACCTTGTCCGTAGGGGTTCTGCCCATATGTATTCTGTCCATATGCAGACAGTTGACCTTGGGTCTGCCCCCCAGCACCCCATGTATTAGCAACTTGACCCGCAGGTGCAACATACTGATAATTTTGGTAAGGAGTGACCTGCATCTATTGATAATTTTGGTAAGGGGTAAACTGAGTTTTCCCCTGGGGTTGCTGGTAGCCATGCATTTGCTGGGCTCCATACTGAGCCTGATAAGCAGGCTGCGCTTGGTAGGAAGGTTGGGGCTGTGGCCCGCCTTGCATTTGATAACCCATTTGAGTTTGAGGCCCAGAATAATGTCCTTGAATCGGCTGGGCTTGGATCATCTGGCCGGAAGGTTGGCCTGGTTGAATTTGGGATGGACCTGCTTGCCCATAAGGACGTACTTGCTGGGTGCCAAGTTGTCCTTGAGCAACCAAGGGTTGTCCTTGCGGAACATATGGCCGAGCTGGCTGGATGGCTGGTTGACCTTGCGGTTGGTTAGCCTGTCCAGCTGGATGAGTAGGACGGACAGTGGGTTGGCCTTATTGCACAGAGGGCTGGCCCGTTTGTCCGTAGGGTTGTACTGGCTGAGCAGTGGGTTGGCCCTGCTGTACGTAGGGTTGCCCCCCTTGACCAGAAGGTTGCACGGGCTGAGCAGTGGGTTGGCCCTGCTGTACGTAGGGTTGCCCCCCTTACCCAGAAAGATGACTAGACTGGACAGTGGGTTGGCCCTGCTGTACGTAGGGTTGCCCCCCCTGCCCAAAAGGATACCCTTGTTGGACTGCTGGTTGACCTTGAGGGGTGTAATTTTGCCCAGTTTGTCCAGTGGGATACCCTTGCTGGAAACCAGGTTGGCCTTGTTGGATGTAAGGCTGCCCTGGCTGACCAGACGGATGACTTTGCTGGGTACCAGGTTGCCCTGGGTAACCAGAAGGTTGACTCTGATAGGAAAATGATGGACCTCCCATGGCTGAAGGTTGTCTCGGGTAGGGTTGTCCTTGTGGGCCCCCAGATTGTCCTGGGTAAGACTGGCCATAAAGTGGTTGCCCTTGGGGGGCTTGCACGTAAGGTGGCTAGCCTAGATTAGGTGGTCCTTGAGGCTGTCCAGGAATTGCCTGGCCCCCACGAAAAGTATGAGTAACGGGATCATAAGTAATGTTTAATGGTGTCGAGACTTCAACGAAATGTTGAAGAGGCGCGGATTAAACATGCTCGAGGTACTGACCGTTAGAATCATAATAAAAGAGTGGACCTTGGTAATTCGGGTCCACAATGGGTTGCCCATGGGCATCATACGGCCCCCCTCCTAGAACAGGACTAGAAGAGGGCTGAGCACTTTGTGCAGGATCGATGACTCCAGACGAAACCCCTGGTTGGCCACTGCTCACTTGACTGTGAGAGGGACCAGCCCCAAGGTTTGTAGATGAAGATGCTGTCACAGCACTGACGACTGGAGTTGAGTACGCTACACAAACAGTTGGATTTGTGGGAACTGAGGTAACAGGCGTATTAGGGGGTTGCGAAAGAAAAGGTTCTGTGGTGGCAATGAGACTAGGATCCCATATAGTTGTAGAAGGCATTCTGGCAGCTATTCTATCCCTCATTGACTGATACCGTGGAGGGAGTGGAGAAGTAGCTGGGATGGGAGATTCAACATTTGACACCACGGGTGTCTCACCTGCGCTGGGTGATGTCTTATCCATTTGGGAAGTTGACATCGGAGACGACATACCGGGAGGGGTAACAGGAATATCGTCTTCGTCAGGCTCCCAGATAGGGTTCCAATCTTCTTCGTAATCCTCGTCGCCCGGGGCACGTACGTTGATAGGCTGGATACTCAGGACAATCGGAAGAGTACCGCTTACAACTGGTACCTCAGGAGCAACAGAAGATGGAGAACCTTGATCACTTGGACCGGGAGTTGACGGGTCAGCCAGGATGACAAACCCCACACAAAACCCTAAAGGAAACTAACGACAAAGACCCTACTCAAACTAACGCATACAAAATCTAACCAGGTAATGTTATCGTGGCCGAATAAATTTTTAAGACACAGGGACTGAACTTGACCTTTTCATGTTTCAAGAGTCGAGAAAAGGACGAAAAGATGACTCTAGTCTCCTTCGAATGTTTAATGAGCACGAAGTGACAAGAAGCTCACTGGCACCTTTTCATTTAGGGAGTCCGAAAAGGATCAAAAGTGACTGCTCTAGAGGTTCTAGGCAAAGGGTTTACCAAGCAATCCGTAAAACTGCTTATACACCTTGGCAATCGTATGAGAACCAAGGACTTTCCGTACTGCAGTCAATCTTCCCGAATGCTGTGTTCGGTGCGTTACGGCTCGCAGGGCGGTAGACTCGGCTTCCTATGGATCAAGGTCGATAACCTAGTGGGGTCTCCCCTATATACGCGACGGTACGTGGGAGCTCAAATCCGTGCTAGACCACTATCGAGTCACAAGAGGAGGAATCACCCAACCGTAATGTGAAACAACAGTGACTAGGTTTAACAACGCCGGAGCACGTCTCTAGCCTAGACCTCTACAATATGAGCGTTAAGTTCCAATGCGTTTTTAGATTTATTCAGTTTATTTTATGGTTGATCTTGAATTAAGTTTCGGTTTCAGGCCTTATCGTATGATCTCTCACAATTACCTAGATGCAAACTACATGCCAAAGAATACCATTTTGTCCGATGAATTCTAACTATGAGAAGGTTAAGAGCTTTCAATCAAACAAAATGAACTCAAACAATCAAACAATCTAATGCAGCTAATGACAAAGAAAAAATTTTCTTTTGAGAACACAAATCAGAGATGTTCTTCTTTTCATTAACTATTGAATGCAAAAGATGCTAGTTTGATTTCTTTTTCAATGGCACTGTGCACTTTAAAATGAATTTTGAGAGGCAGCAACACTGAGCAAAAAGAAGTAAAATCACTCAATGACAAACACAACAAGCGTGAAAAGAGTTGATTGAACCCTAGCAACCGTGATCTGTGACTTGGGTAGTGAAACAATCCGAGGATCGGTTCAATGACAATCACCTCAAACAAACAAGCAAAGAAAGCAAAGAGAGGAAGGTTTCCACAATAGCAAAGGCAAGCAGCAACGAACTTTTGCGAACAAGTGAACAAGTGAATAAAACAAGGTCAATCCAGTGAAGGCTGGATGATGGCACTAGGTCACGAGGCACAAAAATGAAATTCGTCCGACAAGACTTTGCAAGCAAGTGTGCAACAGTTTAAACAATAAATATCAAGTCATAAACCAAGTAGAAAAAGCTGGAGATAGTCAAACCAACAGGTTCAGGAGGCAAAATTGAAATAAATTCAATTTTACAGGATCAGCGCGGGTAGCGCTCAGCAACTGTGCGCTGACAAGAGGTCACGCGTAGCAACTTGGCACTGTCAGCGCGGAAGGACACGACTTAAGCGCGCTGGTTCGATTTCAGAACCGTCGCGACTGTTTTACGTACAAGAGCGATGACAACAGGTTTAAAGAAACAGCTATGCACTGTTAGTGCAACTGTTTTGATTTAAACCGCGCTGAGGCTAAAAAAGAGGCAGAATCAAGCCAAAAACTCCCAAACCAAGGCCAGAACTCTTTAAACAATTAAGACACTTCCCAGATTGAACCAGGAGGGCTAAAAACATAGAACTAATCCCCAATTTTGAAAAGAGAGAACAATCAAACTCAAACACCAAAAATGAACACAAAGAGACAAAAAAGCCAGCTCCCCAGCGGAGTCGCCAAATTGTTGGAGAGGTAAATCCCCTCTACAGATAGAGGCGATCCCTACTAGCCCAGAATGGGACTAGCAACAATCAATCAATGCTACTGTGCAAGTTCCTAATTGCAATTAAAAGAGAGGCAAAGAACACCTACTTGGATTCCAACGCTATTGTTTGATGAAGAGATGCTGCTCTCGCTCCTTCGCTCTGGCCGGTCACGATCTTCCACGATCTCCGTGAATAGATACCTGCACACACGAAGAGAAAGACAAACACAAGCGTGAAATCTAATAAAAGCAATTATACATCAGTCAGAAAGGATGTAATTCACATTAATCATATAAAGACAAATGAGAATGGAACCATAACAGTAGTCATCTATTATTAAATCAATAACAGAGAAAGGTACAACCAAAGTTCTGACGCTGAGTCCTTCTCTAAAGGGTCCAGCCAGCAAGTCTCTTAAGCATTCACCCTTGGAGGTAGATTCTCCCAACACAAAAGCTCTCTCTCACACAAGCAATACTCACAACCTTCCTTAAGCTTCTTCTAGCAAAACCACACTTGTCACACCAACTACCTACTAGCAGCAGCAATCCAAGCACTATGAATTCCACACTATCCAAACTAGCTGCTCATGGTAATGGTGGAGGTTTAAATAGAGAAGGAGTCTCCATGAATGGTGGGAGGACAAGCTTATCTTCAAGGAAGGTGGTTCCAAATGACGAACAGACATGCCAGAGAAGGGAGGGCGATACTCACAAGGCCAACAACCAAGTCCGGAACCATCTGGAAGGTTGGCTGTTGGAACAAATTCGCCCAAACTGGATCAGCGCGGGTATAACCTGAACTGGCGCGCTGACAGCCCATCACAGTAACAGAGCAGGCTGTGTCAGCGCGGCTTGATATTTTCATAGGATGCGCTGGCGCATAAAATTCGACCAGCGCGGGAAACCCGTGTGCTTCCGCGCTGGCAACGCATCAGTTACACTATCAGCCGCTTGTCAGCGCGGCTATTTTAATAACAGACGCGCTGATGCAATAAACTTAGGCAAAGTGGGTCATTTGGCCAGTTTAGAGAGCATGAACATGGTGCACTTGATTTCATGACACAGTAGGGAGACTGACAAGGAGACAGTGACAATTTACTGCGTAACACCTACACTTACAAATTGAATTGGTTTTGAGAAATCTAGAACCTACAAAGTGTTTTCTTTGTTGTATCCCAGACCAAGTCTATATTTGTTGAAATAAATTTCTTCCCAAGGTCTGATCACCTTCTTGGAAAGATCATTTTCATGTTGTTCTTCACACCTGCTCCTGCTACTGATATTCTTGCTTGATTCATTAAATCATCTGTATCACACTGAGCATCAATCATCTTTATTAACAAATCATTTGTATCACATGTTGCATCAAACGTTTCAATTAGATCTTTAGTACTACTAGTTGCATCATTTAGTAGCACAACTTCCTAGATGAGATCGTCTATGTTACAACTTACATCAACCTGTTGGTCACTACTTTCATCAATATGGTGTCACAACTTTCATCAACATGTTGAATGAGGTCATCTGTGTCACAACTTGCATTTGTTGTTGGGATGAGGTCTTCTGTGTCACAAACTGCATCTATATTTTCTATACATCGTGCATGAAGTAGATCTTGTTTTTCACTTAATTTAATCTGGAGCGCATTAATGAGTTGTTCTTTCATATATAGCTCAATTTGAATATCTTTTATTGCTTCTAATGTGCTAGTCATCTGATTGATTAAGTTTTTGATTTTGCTTTAACTTTCACTTAAGCACTTCAATTGTGTTGTGTAATTCACAATTTCACTCTTGCAATTCTTTGATTTGTAGTTATGCACTTTGAAGACGTTTTCTTCCTTTACCCATTTTGGTCTTTAACACGCTCGCTTGATTATCTCGCTCGCTTGATTTTTGCTTCAATAGGATCAAGGTGTTGGATACTACCAAAAATGCACTCAAAAAAGTTTTTACAATGATTTAATGACTTGAATTACTCACTTGACATGGTTAAAATGACAATGATTGAATCACTTTGACTTAATTGACCCTTATCAATTTGAGTTTTGATTCCAAACCATAAAATTTAAACCTTAGATGTCAGGTTCAACCGAGAATGCACCCAATCTTCATACAACCAATTATTCTACCCTCAATAGATTTTTGACTTAGATCAAAATATTACCAAAAACTTTTGTATTCTTAACCATTTCATAACTTTTGACTTTACCCACAATATTTACATTACATAATTTCACCCCTTTCAATACTATCGACCTCTCAAAATTTTGGAAATTCTTGATAGAATACACATCACTTACTAAGATATCCAATATCTTTTATCACTCCTCTCTCGATGACCATACCAAATCTCATTACATGACTATGAACCCTTTTTTTATTAATTCGAATTAATAAAGATCATTTCCATTGTAAAACTTGACTTTCCAATCTTTCAACTTCTTTGTGCATATATCTTGAATGTGAAATAGAGAGGGATATATATATATATATATATATATATATATATATCAGCCTTTTTCTTGCAATTTGTCAAATTTCAGAGGTGTTGAGTGAGCTTCACGGTGAAAGGGTTTCAACGTACCTTATTCCACACAGTCTACGCTAGTTTCTCTTCATGCTCCTTGTTGGTTGCTTCTCAATGCAGCTTGTTCAACCTATGAAAGTAGGAGGTATTGCAATAGTATTGGTTGTGCTCTTTGCAAATGAGTGTAGCCAAAAATTATCAAGCCTTCATCTGAATTGCCAAATTCACCAGAGCAACCTGAAGACGTCGTATGCATCTCATAATTTGATCAATGGCATCTCGACACCATGCAAAGTCAATCAACGAAAGTTGCTACCATGTCTGCGCACTATAGGCAAATCGGCCCCAATTCTATCCAAACTCAATGCATTTTCAGGTGCAATCTCCTAATCTGCAAAATATTGTTCTGGAACTTCCACATCAACCACATGAAACTCACGCAGGGCTTTCTTCTTCTCGTAGAAAAATAAGCAATGCAATAAACGAAGAATAGAGGAAGCATAAACGAAGTTTCCCTGCAAATAATTTGTCAACTCCTTGCACTATCTGAGGAGATGAGGAGATGGCCTCTGTAGATTCGAACACACAACACGCAGCAGCTCTTCGGAAGGAAGCGACAGAGTAGGCAAATTTTCGAGAAAATGGGAGAGATCCTCAAACTGGGAAGAATAAGGGCTATGCTTTCGTTGCACAATAGTTTCCACACGCTACCCACTTTTTTTTCACGCAAAACAACTACGGAGAAGTCTACGTAATGGCCTTACCATATATTTCATCGTTATTTAATCTCTAGCAAGAATGATCTTTCATTAATCCACCATTTAGTCAATTAAACGGCAAGATCACATGGTATAAAAGCTGATCGCAGACATTAGAAAATAGTTGTAAAACACTCGCAAATTGCCATTTATATGTGTTTCCATTCAAAAAGAAAAAAAACAACAGGCAAGCAGTTTCACTACAAGTCAGAAGCGAACATACTCTTCATGTGCTCAACAACGCAGGAAGTAACCACGCACTTTGTTCAATTTCAGCTCAGCTTGGGAACATTAATAAACACCTAGTTCATCATTCCGTTCAAGAAGAGCTTGAACCAAGGATCGCTTCCTATAATCATGACCACATCTGCCTTGAGGTTTTTCACTAACTCGAGCTTCCCAATGTTAGCAGTGGAAACGATTCTGGAAGCTCCATAGACATACCTCGCCAGTTGAATGGCCAGGGTGTCCACATCACCCACAATGAACACGCTCTGCCCCTTTTTAAAAGTGTTTGTATCCAAGCCCTGCTACGCAGTCTGAAGCCAACATATATTAGGGCCATCAATAACGAGGTTCATTAAACAGCTATTATAATGTATTGAGATATTAAGTTCACACGATAACTTTCCACTTGTGGTTCATTTGTGCAACTCCACTGGGTGTATAAAGTGGCCACTCCTCTTATTAAACTAAAAATTGTATTAGAGGAACCTATGCCGGAAGGAGAAAGGGATCATGGTGATATGGTTTGATGATTACACATTCACTAAACATCAACCAAAGTATACATTTTCCCTTTCCCATATAAGATGGAACAATTGATAGATCATACAAATGTATACTACATAAATCTACTCCAAATTACGGAGACTTGATGGTTTTTTTTATGCTGCTAGCATACAATGGATGTATAATCTTCCCACTCCCACTTAGAAATTAATATGAGAGTGGTTGGAAGCACATAGAGAAACCAATGACCCCTAAAACACTAGTGAAGTGATGGGATAACACCAAATCATTTGAGGAATTTAGCTAAGGGTGGTACTCCGCTTAGAGTTTCAAGTTGTTAGTTAGTCAGATTCCATGGTCCTAATGAGTATATCATATAGAGAGGAAGACATAACCCATTTCTAATTATTCTCTAGGGCTTTAATAAAACAAAACCATCTTCAATGAGGTGGAGATCATCTCCAACAAATTGGTCCATGCAATAGATGCAATAGATAAGTTCAAGAATCCTTTCCTTGGTTAATGTTTAAAATTATTTATGGCCTCATAACTATTGGATTGTTAAGTATGTTCTTTTAACCCAATCCCTAACATGTCCTTTGGGTTGTATCTAGAACGTATCTTGCAAGCAATGTATTCTACCAAAAATATTAGAATATGAAGCATATTCACTACTATCCTAGGATTTGTAATGAATTTATTGTCCCACTCTATAACCTATGTTTGAGAAGGAGTGCCAAATAGCCACATACATCCATAGGGAAGAGTTGATTTAACACCATCTTACCACCCCATGTGGTTCCAATGCATGAGCATAATGAAGAGGTAATGGAGGTTGTAGGTGGAGCTAGAGTGACATACGAGCCATTATTCCTCCATTTGTCCATGAGATGACATCGTGCTCCTAATGAAATTTATGATTGATACAATCACACTTTTACTCCAATTTTCATATTTTGAGGAGGGGGAGTTATGCAGTGTCTTTTTTCCTAATCTTCATTTGACTATTGCAAACTTTTAATTGATACAAGTGTATAAAGTGTTTTGTTTAGTCTTAGAGTTTATAGGCAATCATTTTAAGGGAGCTAAACTAGGACGAAAAGGAGAATCATTAACTTGGAAAGTGGAAGCAAGAAGGAAATTCCAAGCAAGAAAATCACAGTAGGGTAATACAGAAAGCTATCGAAGTTGCTACTCCATACAAAAGGAATATCTCACCATTAATCAAGTGGGACATTAAAGAAATTGAAAACAAAAATCAATAACATAAATAAGGGATGCATGACTTCTATATTGATTATGAGACTTTAACATGAGTCATAGATGGAGGAAGTATCCAAATGCATGACACATTTTGAAGTTACAGTTTTATTTATTTTGATTATCTATCTACCTATATATATATAAACTTATAATTAATTTGAAATTTTAATATTAAATAAAATGAGATGAATATATAATTCAAAAATAAATATATGAAAATATACGAATAAAAAATATATTGAAAAATGTGTAAAAACATGAAAACTGTATAGGGATATGCATTGTTTCTTTAAAAAATTATGAAATGACAATAATACTATTTTATTCAAAAAATGTGAAATGACTTTTATTATGAGTACTTTATTTTATGACTTTAACAGTACTTAGAGCACTACCATGGTTAACCATAAGTTTTTAATCCACCATTGAGAATGTGACAAGTAAGTACATTTAACTCAAGCAATGCCACTTCAACCATGGGGGATGATGCCATCCCCTAAAATGTGATTTGTTTTCATAAAGTGAATTTTGGTTGTACATTTTCCTTAGAAGACCCATTTTTTACCTCAAAATTCCTCTTGGAAATATAAACATATAATTTTCCAATAGTAAGTAGGATCATTTACATCTCATTCTCACACATTTTGGTGCAAATACTTACATAAATCATGGTGGCTAGTAAACCTTAGTAATTGTATGTTTAAAGTTGTCTTGTTTCTTGGAACTAAATCTGAATCTTCAACTATATAAGTTGTTATGTAATTAGTTATGTACATGAGAATATTTGTATGCATACATACTCAATTATATTCATTAATTTCTCATATACGAAGTAGAAGGGAATTTATAGATAATAATTTTACCCATTCTTCAACTATTGGGGTGATATGTAGAGAATGTTGTTAGTAAATTGGAAAAAAATTCTTCAATTGAGACAATAATCTTCAATGTCTAACACAATTTTTCCGAGGTTCATTGCAAATCTTGCAAAAATCTACTCCATTGGTGGTTTAGAGAACGCATGAGGCTTTTACAAACTAGATTTTTTATATTTTTCCAATGGCTAATGAGGCTTCAATGACATACTTAATAAGGTTTACAAAAGGTGACACATTAAATTTAGCCAAGTTAATTGTGGGTTTGGTGAATTTAAAAAGGTGCTCAAGATGGCACTTTAAATTGAGTCGAGGGACGAAAAGTCAATTGGGGTTTCAATAAAGTGGAAAAGGTGACACGTTAATCTAAGCAAATAATTGAATTTCATCTTGGTTTATGGATTTGGCAAGATTACTAAAAGTTACATCTGAATATTACAAATGGATGATGAGCTTATTCATGGTCAACGAATAGTTGGGAGACTTGAACTTGTGCATGTGGGTCATTTATCAATTTAATTATGGAAGTTAATTAAATATATTATTATTATTATTATTATTATGTCAATGTAAATATATTAAATTGTTTATTAAATATAACTTATTCAAAATATTACCAACAGAGAAAATACAAGATTTGCCAAAGATATGATCGGCCACCTACAACTCAAAAGTGTTTAAAGTGAAGTACTCATGTGGGAAGTGTTATATTGGAGAAACTAGTAGATCATTTAAACTCAGGCTAAAAGAATGCAAAGCTAAGATAAAGCATGGTTGAACTAGATCCTCTGCCCTAACACAACACTCATCTGAAACATGACACCATATTTTCCTTGAGAGCACTAATATCCTTGCTAAAGAAGGCCATAAATAGAAAACAAAACACAAAAAGGCACTAGAAATAATGCAACATCCCTTTAATATCAACAATGATGGTGGACTTGAAGTCAATAACAACTGTCTCTCTTTGCTCTCACTACTGCCCTCATAACTTAACTTGCTTTGTCCTTTTCTCCTCCTTTACTTTTTTCTTCTTTTCCTTTCATTCTCTATTTGGTCATCTCCTTACCCTTCTCCTTTCTTCCCCTTTAGATTTCTCTTCATTGCTCTTGTTTCACCCCACTCTTGGTTTTCTTACTTCCCTCTCCATATCTTCCTCCTTTCATCTTTCTTGGGATGTTCTATTACCCTCCTTTCCTTTTGGCTTGGTTTTTATGGCCTCCTTGCCCCTCAAAATCACCCCTTCCCTTCACTCTATCTTCCTTCTTCTCTTCTCCTCTTTCTCTTATATGTTTCTATTATTCTCTTTGGTCCCCTTACCCTTTGTCTTGATTGTATATATTTTCCTTTTGGCCCTTACCATATTTTCTTCTATTTTCTTTATTCATGCTTCTCCATTCCCCTTTCCTTTTCTCTCCCTCTTTTTTCTCTGATCTCCTACATTTGTGACCTCAAGTAGCGTTATGTCTTTGGTAGGCTCGTGTCTTTTTAAAACCCTAGATTTACATTATTAACCTACCTTGTTATTAACCCCCCCAACACCTTTTAGTAGTCATTATTATTATATTAATTCCCTTTCCCTAAAGACATATTTCATTACATTTGGAAAAATTCTATTACAAGGCCTTCAACAACATTCATTCTTTTGTAAATCATCATATTAACTTAAGATAAAATGGTCTTAATGATGTCAAACCAACTAGAGACCATGAATAGGTCAAACATGGGAATGATACATGTACAATGACATCAATATAAAGTAGGAGTGTGAAAGAAAATCTTAGAAGGATTTGATTTAAAGGCTAAATCATATTAGTATGTCTAGCATCCAAGTAAGATATTATAATTATGGTAAATGGAGTAAAGTCCTTGATTTACAAGGAAAATTTTGGATGAGTATTCCAAATTTCTACTTTTTTACAGTTGGTGATAAATCCACCCTAAAACAAAAAAAGAAAAAAAAAAGAAAGTTGTAACACTCTACAATCTTCAATAATAACATTAAGATCTGCAAAAAATATTAGAGAAAACCTGTAAAATAGTTCATGAAACCTGAAAATATATGCCACAAATTATAGGAGAGAACCTAATGGAAATAACTTTATTTTTTATTAATATCAATATTGTTAGGTGTGGAGCCTGATTACCTTCCTGATTGTTCAATTTTCTTTTTGTTTCATCCACATTGGATCCTTGTTCCTAACGGGGCACCAATGCCGCTCATATGATCGCTGTAAGGGGGTGGGGGGTCAGCTAGGGAGAGGTGACGACGATTTTATGAGCCCCCCCTGTGGTAAGGGTTTGGGAGCAGTGCCCCCGAAGCTAAAAATAGATGAAAATTTGCCTTTTAAAATATTGTAATTTCATAGTCAATCTGGGTCGTTCATTAGGAGGATGATCTGATGGTAGGAGTTATTTTAATTTAGGGTTTCTTTCCCTAGAAGGTAACCCTCAGTTTATATGAGGGAATTGTTGTAATAACCACAGGTTAAAAGTTCATGTAATAAAATTAATAAAAGAAAACTAAGACCAAAGTCATGGTACACGTATTCCAAGATGAATGCTGGTAAAAGTATGCTAGAGGGCATCAATTGTTGTTTATTATGGCTAAGGAGAAATTGGAAAAGGCATTGGCAAAGGATTTGAAAAGGAATTATTGTCATTTTATTTATGAAAATAAAGGAAAATATGAGAAAAGGGAGATGAAAGGTCACATGTTTGCATGAGGAGGAAATTGAAGGAAAATGGAGGAAAAATGAAGAAATTAGAGGCCTTAATGATAAAAAGGCTTATGAGGATTAGTTCACAACTTTTTGTTAGTCTTTTTTCAGTTCAATTTCGGAATTGTTTTCAGATAGGAGAAGAGAACCAAAGAGGAGAAAGCAAGCAAGCAAGCAAAGGAAGGACAAGGAAAGAAAAGGAAGGATAAGAAATCAAAGGAAAGCAAGGATCAAGCAAGGAAGAGTTAGATCAAGTGGCTTCGACGGGAATACTTGTAGGTAACAAGTTGCATGTATGATTTCCTAGCTAGTTTTGGTATGCATGATACATGCATGTGTGTAATTGGTTCATTTATTGTCATTGACATGGGTTTTACAGGGTTTGACAATGGTTTTAGCCTTGTATTTCCATTTCTGGATAGCAATGGTGTGATGGGATTCATTCTTGGTTGATATTTAGATTGCTAGAAGGTTTTGGATCTAGGTGAAGCGGTCTTAGGAAAATCCCAAGGGTTGGGGGTGGAGATGGTTTTCTCTAGGAAGCCCTCAACAGGTGGGTGGAGACAGGAAAATTCCTCAAGGGATGGTGAAGGAGTATTGAGGCATCCAAGCTTGGTTTAGTTTTGTGATCTCAAGACTGGTTTAGGTGAGATCATGATATGGTGAGGGTGGAGGTGGTTTAACCTCTAGATTCCCTTGGCTATTTATGGATTGGGTTATCCCATGAGATCCCACATTCATGCTTGGCATATGGCATGAGGGTGATTGGATGAAAGAATGATTTGGTTCAACCCAATCTATGGTCGGGTGGTATGTGGAAGTCCCTAACTTGGCTGGCTTTTGCATATGTTAATAAGAGTTAAGTTCCTTTTGTATTTTATGAGTAAATTTACTTGTTACGATGTGGCTTTGATGGTTGTTCTATCATTGTTATTAATATGGTTATATGTTGGTTATAAGCATGGTTTTATGAAAAATTCTAGTCATGGCTCTTATCATGTTTGATTGGAAAATGAATGGTTATCAAATGCATTGCAACTATTTTGAGAGGGAATTATACCTTCTTGACGATTCTTAGATAAGTTTCAGATCTCTTTGTTCGGATATGCATCCATGACTTGTAGATTTCATGTTCACCATGTGTTTGATGGAATGACTATCATGGTCAGACCTGGTTAGGTCAAGTCCTTGTCTAAGTTTTGTGTTAAAGTATTTTTCCTTGTGTCATTTATCATTTCTAAAATTTCTATCAGGTTTTGGGCATAGGCCTAGATCCTAGCCCTGAAAAAGTGGCTTAGATCTCAGGGTCGCATGCACAGAACTAGGTAATTTATATTGAAGTTGCTGGGAGGAAGGGTCGTTAATACGAATGGAGAGTTACATTTACTAGATTTACTTGTTATGAAAGCAATTCAGAGTCCAGATCACTCAAAAAGCAAGTTGGATAATGGTTTGGGCACCTGGAGTGGTTGTTTAGCTCCTGTAGCTCTCGAGGAAAGTAAGTAAAGTTTTGGTTGGTCAATTCCACTTCCTTAACTATACTTAGGGATCTGAGTCATGTCATAGTAGCCCTTTGCTCATATTTAACCCAACAAGATGGTGAAAGTGGATAAATGTGGGAGGTGGAGTTATAGATTAGTATCAAAGCATGGTTCAAACACTTGGACTAGATGGGAGAGATGCATGTTGTTATGCATGCATTGTCATGGTTATGGTTGTCATGAATGAGGTCATGGTATGCGGTTGGTATTGTCATGAAAGATGTTGGCATATTGATGTGATTATGATTATACATGTATTGTGCTAATGTGGACTGATTCTACAAATGAGATAAGCCTCCCCTGAACATCATTGAGGTATGATTTTGGTTATGGTATATATTTGGTTTATCTGATATGGTATACTTGCAAGAACAAGAAAATCAAATATGATGAGAAAAATGGTGGATTACAGTTCACGTGACTCTCCTTACAGATCAGTTGGGCAACAAGGAGATGATTAGTCTCCTGATATAATAGACACATTGAGGAGTTTGAGGGTAGAGATCAGAAGTTGTAAGGAAAACAATGACAGGTTGGACGAGGCTCAAGAAAGAATTTCAAGGGCCCGAGAAAAGTAGGTAGAGGTCATTGTAGTCATCCTTCAGATTTTTTCATACTTACAATGATAGGGACATATGGTAGCATATCTCAGTTAGGATACTGGTCAGATAGAGGGGACATAGTCAGAGGTGGTAGATCATTGGGTAGACTTGATAGGAGGACCATAATATATTGGTTTCATTCTAGTTCCTCATCTAGGATACATCATCATCATTATCACTGCCATCAATGTTATAGGAGGAGTGAGTACTTGTCAAAGGAGTTCAAGAACGTTAAGCCTCCTACATTTGATGGAGAGATGAAGAAGTAAGAAGATGCAGAGGCTTGGTTGCTTGGGATGAAGAAATTATTCATATTTCATAACTATCCAAAGAAAATGAAAGCCAAAATAACTACCTTCAGTCTTAAAGGGAAAGCATATATCTGATGGGAAGATGTGAAGAATTTTAGAGGCATTTGAGAAGAAGATTTGATTTGCGATTTGTTCGAGAGAATCTTCAAGAAGAAGTATCTATCTGAAAGATATTATGATGACAGATTTAAGGAGTTTTATGAGCTACAGATGGGTTCCATGATAGATGATGAGTATACTAGCAGGTTTCTGGAGTTGTTTAGGTATATTCCTTACCTTAAGGATGAGAAAGCAAAGATTCAAAGGTTCATCAGTGGGTTTCCAACAACATATAGAGACTAGATTTAGTTTGATGAGCATTGGTTGCCAGGGGAAGCCATTAAGAAGTTGAAGCATTGTTATGAGCAATCAAAGCATAAAGCTGAGCCTCAATGTGAATTGAAGGGGAATGAGAAAGCTAAAGGAAAGTGGCCACCGAAGCATGGGAGACCTCAGGATGCAAGTGAGAAAGAAACCGTTTCTCCTTATAAGAAGTTTTATCTAGTTGAGAAGGGACCTGGGTCTCAGGCTAGAGATTAGTAGAATAGAGGTGAGGGTAGGGGACCGTTGTAGTGTTGGATTTGTGGCAAAGATAATCACAAGAAGGATTGTCCATTGTATCAGGGTGGCAAAAATAAGATCTACAGTGCTCAAGAGGTGCAGACAGTTGGGGCTGTTGGCCATAACATTCCTTGGATTTATGTAGTCGTGGAGAACAAGTAGGAAGATCACCAGGCATCCATTATTGAGATGGAAGGTAAGATCTTTGATTGAGTTTTTTCTATTTTTATTGACCCTGGATCGAATTATAGTTATGTTAATCCTGACTTGGTGGATAAGTGTGGTTTGAGAAAATAAGTGCATGCAGAGTCTTGGTTGGTGGAATTGGGTACATGTACTAAGAAGAGAGTTCAACTTTGGGTAAGATCTTGTGTATTTGAGCTAAATGGTATGCCTACACCATCACATATAAATGTGTTTCCATTGGGATGATATAACATGTTTTTGGGTATGGATTGGTTGTATCTCCACAAGACCAAAGTAGATTGTTATGACAAGGCTATTGAGTGCCTATATGATAATGGGGAAAAGAGAATATTGCAGGGAAAGAAGAAGCTTACATCGGTGATGATGGTTAACTCTATGTAGGCTAAGCATAGTCACTAGATGGGTTGTGTACTATTTGCAATTCATATTTCCAGTGACAAGGGTAAGGATGTTGAGGATGTGGAAGTCCTCAAGAGGTACCCTATCTTGCAACAATTGCAGGATGTATTTCCAGTAGAGATTTCATAGATTCCTCCCCATAGGGAAGTGGGATTTTCTATTGAGTTGGTACCAGGAGAAGCACCAACATCAAAGAAACATTACATGATGAGTATTCCAGAGTTAGTGGAATTGAAGTTGTAGTTGAAGAAAATTCTTGACAAGGGATGCATTATGCCAAGTATATCACCTTTGGGTGCACTAATATTGCTTGTGAAGAAGAAGGATGGTACTCTCAGGTTATGTATTCATTACAAGAAATTGGACAAGGTGACCATGAAGAACAACTATTCATTGCCAAGGATCGATGACTTATTTGACCAGTTGAAGGGAGCAACAATGTTCTCAAAGATTTATTTGAGATCATGATATCATCAGGTATGCATCAAAGAAGGGGACATCTACAAGGCTTATTTTCAGAACAGGTATGGTAATTATGAGTTTATTATGGTTCCTTTCGGTTTGACTAATGCTCTAGCCACTTTCATGTGCTTGATGAATAGTGTGTTGCGTCCTTATCTGGACAAGTTTGTGATTGTATTCATTGATGATATATTGATATATTCTAATAATGAGGAAGAGCATGCAGAACACTTAGCAACATTATTGATATTTCTAATAGATAATCAATTGTATTGCAAGCTTAGTAAGTGCAACTTCTTTCAGACAAAGTACATTACTTGGGACATGTTGTCTCCAAGGAAGGCATAACAATGGATCCGGAAAAGATAAGAGATATTATGGAATGGGAAGCTCCTAGGAATGTGGATGAGGCCAAATCATTCATGGGGCTAGTAGGTTACTACAAGCGGTTCATCATGAACTTCTCACGGATTGCCTATCCTATTACATCATTACAGAGGAAGGGAAATAAATTTGAATGGAAAGAGGAATGTGCAACAATTTTTGAGAAATTGAAGCAGTTGTTGACAAATTCTCCAGTTCTAAAGATTGAAAATATGGATAAAGAGTTCGTGGTGTGTGTTATAGTCCATTTTTTCACCTCTGGTCAATAGGCCTTCAAACCAGATTAATCGACCATGTTGTCATCATCCCCTCACAAAGCCCTAAGCATGAACTTTCCAAAAAGCATGGGTTTCTAGGATTAATAGCTCAAAATCAATGTTTTTAGCCCCAACGCACCTTGTCCATTTATCCACCTGTGTTCAACACTGGTTGTTCCCTTCTGCACCAACACTGATCAACACTTGTTGCTCCCTTATGTATGTGTGTTGATTCTAGAAATTAGGGTAAATTAAAAAAATATTTTGAAGCTTCCTCTTCCAGAAGCTTCAAAGGGTTGTTTTATGTTATGCAACCAACTCTCAAAATAGAAGAAGAGATAGATCAACGACTTCAAAATTATCCTCTTCGAGGGGGAAACCTCCTTTACATTACACAAATGAACAATTCTCTATTACAACCTTTATCCATTCCAAGTCAATGTTGGGAGGACGTTTCAATGGATTTTATAACAGGTTTACCCAAGTCCGAAGGAAAGAGTGTCATCATGGTGGTAGTTGATAGACTTACCAAGTATGCACACTTTTGTGCATTATCTCATCCATTTAAAGCTAGTATAATTTCTACTGCATTTATGGAAACAATTCAAAAGCTACATGGAAACCCAATGATTATTGTAAGCGACAGAGATCCCATTTTCAATGGAAATTTTTGGCCAGAATTGTTTTCTTGTCTGGGTACCCAATTAGCTCATAGCTCACATTATCATCCTCAATCTGATGAGAAAATTGAGATAGTGTACAAATGTTTGGAAGGATATCTTTGTTTCTTTGTATTTGATAAACATACACAATGGGTCAAGTGGTTACCTCTGGTTGAATGGTGGTATAACACTTCCTTCCATACTGCAACAAAAATGACCCCATTTATGGAACTTTATGGATATCATCCACCGTCCATCACATCATCTTGAAGAGAAAATTCTAAGGTTCAAGTTGTGGAAGATCACATCGAGCGTAAAAAATGATTTCTCCAACTCTCAAAGGATAACCTTGCTTTGGCACAAAATAGAATGAAACAACAAAAAGATCAACATCGCAGCAAAACCATACAAACAAATGTCCCTCAAGCAAGCTAAGAAGGATAATAAATTATCACCAAAGTATTATGGTCCTTACAAGGTGTTGCAAAAGATTGGTACTATGACATACAAATTGGAGCTTCCTGCATCTTCCGAAGTGCACCCAGTTTTCGATGTTTCATGCTTAGATAAGGCTATAAGTGACAAGCTCCCAATTCAAACAATATTGCTAGAAAATGATGAGTAAGGAAAAAACATATTGGAACCTGAAGCAGTCATGGAAACAAGAACTCAATAGCTACGAAATCAATCAATTTTAGAGTATCTCATCAAGTGGTAGAACTTACTCACTGAAGATTCCACATGGGAGGATGAGAATTTTATACAGAAGAATCCGGAACTAATCAAGCATAGAGGAAAACACTTTTTTGAAGAATAATGGCATGTTAGGTCCCCATAATACTAGTGTATTCCCTCATTTTTATTATCAATGTATCCCCTTTATTGTTATTGTTGTGCCCATGTAGTCCCCATATTGTTATTATTGTGCCCCATAGAAGCCCACTATTGTTATTGTTGCGCCCTTACATTATTATTGTTATATCGACTCTGATTACATTGTGACCCCTTAGACTTATATATATATATATATATATATATATATATATATATATATATATATATATATATATATATATAGATATAGATACAGAAAGGAGGTTTTGTCATTTGAATCATCGAAGAATTGTTCCTTTGTGTAATGTAAAGGAGGTTTCCCCTCTAAGAGGCTAATTTTGAAGCCACTGATCTATCTCTTATTCTATTTTGTGAGTTGGTTGCATAACATTTTAATATTTACCATGGATAAGATATTGAATCCTATTTGATCCTACCTTGGAGACGTCGCCTTTTATCCCTTGAGATCATCCTTCCATCATAATTGGATCTCAAGCTCATTATGGTGTATCCTAAACTACCATCCCTCTCCTATAAATATACTACCATCCATAGAATCAAGGTTGGATTTTGGAGATTGATTGTGCCCTTATGATGCCACCTTGAACCTAAAGGAGTTATCATCTTCATGCATTTGGGTTGATATTGAGGTGTGCTTTATGGAAAGGAAGGACAATTAAACTTGGGGAGACTTCTACAAGATCAACTACTATTTATTGTTGTAAAATATCTCCTATTTCTATTAATACAAAGAGTATCTTGTTTTCCTATATGTGTTGTATTATATTTACACTCATGTATTTCATTTCCTTTCTTATTCATTGAATATAGATGTTAGATTACATTACTTGGTTTTCATAGATCCTTCGCTTGTTTTAGTTGTGTGTGCAAGTTCTAATTATAACACTTGGAGCTACTATTGGAGCTTACAAATGAGGAGGAATGAGAAGCTTGCTACAGATTTGAGGTAGGCCTGTTTCCCATTCTCTAACTTCTCTAAGGAAAATTATATATTCTTTTTATTCTGTTATTTTAGACCAGTCTACTAGGTCTATGGAATTCACCTTTGTATGCAATCCTAAATTCTACATAACATAATTGGTGACTCCATTAGGGACAAATTTCTTCCCTTAGTGGTTTCCTTGACCTTAGCACCTTTTTCGCCTCTTAAACTGCTCTTGATTGACCCTAGGAAAACCCTTCTCTGAGCTTGATTTGATTTTTTGTGTCATATTTTGGTCGGATCTACCTCAGTTCACCCCTTGGTTTGGAGACAAAGTGCTTCAGTGCACCCTATCATTCTTTGTACCTGTCTTGCAGAGCAATGGTGCCTATTCTACACCTGCACTGATCCCTGTAAAATGCAAAAAGAATATATTCTTACCTTTCTCTCTTATTTTCTTTGGTCCAACTTGTTTTCCTACTGTCACTTAATGCATCCTTTTCTATGAAAATCCTTTACTTAGTTTGCTTTTAGTTTTGGTAGCCTTTGATAAGAATTTGTTTGGATTTTGCTTTGTTCTTGTAATTTGGGTCATTGGCAAAATTTTGATTAATCATTGATTTTTTGAAGAAATTGATACTACAATCATCATTCTATGTGGTTTCTATCATCATTGATTTAGCAAGCATCTTAGTTTTCATTTCATTTGGAAATTAAGAGGATTGAAAAGAAAAATCTCGTTATTTTGCATTTTGCATTGCATTTATGGTTTTGTGTGTGAAATTGGAAATTAGAACAATTGCATTAGGGAAGTTCATTTAACAAATTTTGTTTGCTGCAATTTCTATGTTGTATTACTCTTTGTTTCTTCCTTCCCGTACATAGATTTTCATTGAAAAGAAAATATTTCATTTTATCATGTTAGATTGCATCTTTAGGATATTTAATGGAAACTCATAGTGAGTCTTGAAAACTGATAATTAATCCAAGATAAACTTTAAAATTTATTGAATCACAATTAAGGAGCATTTAAAACATTAATGCAAACATATAGAGGTCTAGGCTAGAGATGTGTTCCGACGTCTATAAACATAGGAGTTATTGTTTTTTACCAAAGTTGCATTCCATGGGTGATATCCCATTCCACGTATGTAAGTGTATCAGACTGTTCTCCATGTACCAATGTGTATATCGGATGGCGCTCCACATATGAAATGTATATGAGAACACTCTCATCGTAAAATTATGCATTAGACAACACTAACATGGAATGAACTTCCACGTACCTTTGGGTATATTTTGTAAGTCCATACTAGGTTGCTATCCTCGCCTTAGGTAACCGAGTCAGCCACCGTGTACACTGTGATACGATGAACACAACATTCGGGGATATTTCCTACTTGTACATAAATACTTGGTTCTCCAAGGTTGTATATTACAGTTCACAGTTGCTTGGTAAACCATTTTTCTTAAATTCCCCTTTTTCGATTTATTTTTTGTTGTTAATTTCTAAAATTTATTAAACCAACATAGAAGAACAACTCTCTCAACCTCGTTGTTTGCATAGGATGCAAAGGTTGCCTCCTTTTCCATTTGAAGCAACTACTGGACGTCGTTAGAAGAATAAAAAGACGCAAAATATCAAATTTGGTACTTCAGGAGTTACTCCTTCTGGTCCTCCATTTGAAATTGATCTGCCAGAATCCTCTTTTCCTGTGAGTATTGAACCCGAGATTACTTCTTCGTTCGTGGGTGAGTCTGACACAATTGAAACAGTAGCACCTAAGATTTCATTACTTGAGGTTATTGAAACTGAATATATTAAATCAAGAACATTACAAACTAAGGTTATACAACATGAGGCACCTCAGTTAACTACACCTATTAGTTCAGGCATTTCCTCTTCTCTTCCTCTATCTCAGACATAACCTCAAGCTATCTATCTCAGACTTGACGGTGAACCACTTCCACCTAGTCCTATGAGAATTGAGGAGATTCCTCGAGAAGAGCCTCGGCCCTCCTCTCCTATCCATTTTATAGGGACTCATCTTTACCAGGCCCATCCTTTTCCTTCTCCTCATACTCCATCCAAGCTCCTTTGTCTGGTTCATCTCCTTTAAATTCACCCTTGACTTTCCCTCAAAAATCCTCTTTGGGAAATTTAACCATGATTGAGTCTACCGTGGTTTCTCAGCCCATATCTATTACTATGACTGATACAACCCATGTTGCAACTTCTTCTATGTTTGAAACATCACTAGAGACACATTTATATGGTGGCCCGTCAATCTCTCCTGGTTACCAATTGTTATCTGGCACCTTTTCTGGTGTAACATTAGTCCATGGACTTCTCCCATGTCATCTTCTTTTGTAATACCATATGACACTTCTTTGATGAGTTCTACCCAATATTATCCTCCTTCTCCCTCTCAATCTTCAGCAAAGAAACAATCTGATCCTTATGTTAGTGGGTATGGACACCTACAACAACCCAATCCATTCCATATTGGGACTTGGGGGGCAGTTTCCTTCGTATTCCACTCCTCTTCCTACGGGGGGAAACCTATTGTCAGAATGTTCCCATATCCTAATTAAATACCGCAAGCAAGTGCTCAACCTCATTCAAGTCCTCCATATCCAGGAATGACTATCAATTCTTGGCAACCTATGTTACCCATACAACTTGGCTCAGTTGTGAATCAAATTCAAACCTCTCAACCTCTTCTGTTGACATATCCAATTCCTATTTGTCAACCCGTGTCTCAACTTGTTCAAGCTCAAGTTCAAGTAAGTCAACCTTTGTAGGTTGCATCTACAACTCAACCTTTTCCACCAGTATCTGGGATTTCCCAAGTCCCACTTACCCATCCTTTTCAAGGTGCCTATAACCTCCACTGCATGGTCAGTCTATTCCTTAAATACATATAGGTCAACCGGTATATGACATGGAACAAAAATAACCTATACCACCTTACGTAGGGATGATGCGAAATCCCACAAGGTAACCATATCAAGGTATTCCTCAAATGCCTTACTAAGGTTAGTGAATGAAAACCCAACCATTTCAACCTTTGCAAGGTTATCCTGGAACTAAACAACAAGGTTATTCCTTAATTTGGTAGTAGAGTTATGTTTATCTAGGTTATCATAATCCTCTCTATATAGGAGCACAAATACCTATTTCTCAAGCCATCCCATCTTACCCAGGATATGCTCCATTGGATTTTAATCTACAATTGCCATTTTTGGCAACTCTTGAATTTCCAAATTTGACCCAACTTACAAATGATCCCATTTGTCACTCTCCCTAGTGGCCAGTTATTCCTACAAAATTTCCCAGTGATATCCCAAATTTCAATGGAAATCTTGGAGAAGACCCATCTACACACGTCATGACGTATCATTTATGGTGTTCTTCAAACTCTTTAAATGATGACTCTATTCATTTGCATCTTTTCTAGTGGACACTTACCTATATGACAACAATGTGGTATATTGAATTAACATGAGATTTTTTCGACAATTTCAGTGCCTTAGCAACCATGTTCTTAACTCATTTTTAGTTTCCCATTCACTATGAGACTGGAACTAAACTTTTTAACAATTTCAAAAAATCTGATTCCACTCATATTTCTAATCACATTCATGATTGTCGTCATCTAGTCAAAACCTTCATTCCTAACCAGTTATTAGTTGAATGGTTTATTAATTATATGTTACCATCTATAATAGAAGACGTTACTAAAGGTAGAGTTGTGACCAAAGAGAAAGTAATTACTCATACCCAATATCTGGATCTTATTTATACTCAATCTAGAATGCTCTATGATAAATACCAAATGCTCTGTGACCTTCGAATACTGTTCCATAACATCCTGGTAAAGAATCACATGCCACTGATGACATGATTGGTTATGCAAGCCATTAGCCAGTGAGTAAACCATCTGGTTCAACTCCTGTTGTGGATGCCCAAAACTTGTCCTCTACCACTTCTGCACCTTGTACTTCTGGGATCAATGTCGTCCAATCCACGAAAGGAAAATTTCAACAACCAAGAAGTAAGAAGAAAGTAAAAGGTAAAAAGAAGAAAGATAGTCCTATGCAAGATAAAAAAATAACCAGTCTTCTAAAGAAAAGAGGAAACCTCATTATCATTTCTTAATTGTAATGAGGAGTATTTCACTCGCGACTATCCACATTGAGTGGAAGTAAATCAATTTCTTAAATATTCTATCACACATGTTGTGTTGACAGACCCCGTTCCTAATCAAGAGAATAACATGGTTGCTCGAGATCCCACTTCCTCTTCTTCAGTTATGATGTTTTCCTCCACCAAACCAAAGAATGAAGTTATGGTGGAAACGAGAAGTAAGAACTGTGATAATTCGAATCCCTCGATTGGCCAAGATACTGATCAACCTGCCAGTTCTACCTCATCTGCTTCAGATCCTACTCTAAATCCAGTTCTTATTGAATTAACAATTAAACCTCCTAAGGGTGTTATTCATAAATCCTCATTCAACCCTCGTGTGAGAGTTGCAAAAAATTATAACATAATTGAGGATCTAGTTCAAGCTCCTTTAACTATGTCGACTCTTGAGGTGTTGCAAAAAAGTCCCTCCCAGAAGAAGGCTTTACTTGCCGCGATTGGAGCTGTTGATTCTTTGGATTCTAACCTCATAGTTTTAACCATGAGACTCATACGCCTAGAATTCCATATCAATTAGGTTTCATGATTTAGGTTACTATGCGAAGTAAGACTATCCATCGAACCATTGTGGACGAAGGAGCTTCCACTTGCATCATGTCACTTTCTTGCTATAAAGCCATTAGATCTCTTCAACTTGATCATTCACCGACTACTTTAAAGGCATTTGATGGCAGGGGCTTCAATAATTATGGAATTTTGAGTTCATTTTAAATTGAATTAGGTGGCAAGATGTTGTTAGTAGAAGTCGAAGTGATTGATGGGAAGTTAGATTATAACCTTCTACTGGGTTGTACATGGGTTTATGCTTTGGTTTCCGTCGTTTTGAATTATTTCAGAATGATAGATTTCCCTCACCATTGGGGCATAGTGACCATTGATCAACTCGCCTTCTTTTCCAATAATTCTCAAGTTACTGGAAGCATCCCTCTTGTGGGAGAAACCCACATCCATATCAGCATGTTGGGGTGGGATTGCTTAAGGATTCTTCTCTTATGGGAACCTTTTATTTTCCCCCTCCTCTTCCTTCTCCCCTTCTTGATAACTCAAAACTAGTTGCCTACGTCAACATGATATCTTCTTGTACTACTCCATCTAATCATTAGATAGTATCATATGCATCTAATATTGATACCTTTGGTGACCGCAAGCTACTCAGTCTTATTGAGCTTGAATACAAAGCCATCTATTTGGCCTGTTTGCACACTCTGATTTTTTTCTCATCGATCAATTGGGTTGATGATTCCTTAGATTATGGTATGTTTTCTAATCCTTTCTTCAGTACATTCTCTACTGATGAAATCACCATGGAGGTCATTATGTCAGATGATGTGCCATGGGACGAGAATCATCATCATTCCTTCTTGTTAGTTTTGTTAGAGGATAATCTTAGTAATATCTATACACCCAATGTCGTTGAGATATTTGCGAATTCTGTATCCATCCACGATATTGATTCTAAGATGAATTTATCAAATATTGAAGAGACTATCCCTCTTGATATTTTGATTAAGCCCATAATTATCGAGAATGTACATATTAGTGCGTCTTTCCCTCCCGATGAGATCAAGACCTATAAATCCCTTTTTGAGGAATTTCAAGACATTTTCGCCTGGTCATATGAAGAGATGCTAGGTATAGATCCAACCATTGGTGTACATGAAATGAAAAAATATCCCGATGCTAAGCCCATATGACAACGCATATGTCTCGTCCATCCTATTAGAAATACTGAGAGGGGGGGGGGGGGGGGGGGGGCGAATTAGTATTCCTTTCCATTAGTATTATTATTAATATTTTAGAGCATTAGTTAATCTTCAATTATTATTAGTCTTTGTACAATGATAGAAGTAAACAAAAGGAACACAAATGCACACAGTTTTTAAGGTGGAAACCCCCTCTGGGATAAAAACCACATGAACACTTTTCTAATAATTCTTTAATCTTCAACTCCAATTGAAAATAAATCTCCAAATTCCCAGAATCTAGAAAAGCATTCTTCTCCAGCTCCCACTGGATGGATGCTCCAATGCCCGAGATTCTTCAATAGTCAAATGAACGGATGCCCCAACACCCAATGAGCTACAACTGACCCTAAAACCACCCTACCACCCTGAATTTTTCACAGGATTGAACCTATTGGTGACTTCATGCACCAGCCTAGCACCACCCTACCACCCTATAGAAGAATAAAAGAAGAATGGACTCCCATACCCGGGAAAATGGCCCACTTTACAATGATATAGAATGATGTAGAAGAGGAACACACATTAGAACATAACCCCAACTATGACACAACCACCTGATGATGATCCTAGACCTCCCGACATTGCCTCTTCAACTCTTGGCAGTTAGACACTTGTATAAATTTTACAATGACTCTGTACAAGGATATTTTTACAATGACTGTATGCAGAGCTGCCCACTTGAAGACTTCATGTGGTGAACTTCTTGCTTTTGTTTTGCACCTTAATTGCTGCTCTTGTCATGCTACCCTTTCTCACTCTTTATAACATTAGATTATGCACTAAGTCTTCTCTTGGTGAATATATAATACTTGCAAAAAGTCTTCAAGGAAATACCCATGACATGATAATAGCAAAACTTACCTCATCCTGCAGAGCATATGTTAGTGTTAAACAAAAAAAAAATTATAATACAAAGAACCTAATGCAATTAAGAGATAGACATGCATATACAGAAGATATTTACATGCATATTACCTCTGCTGCATCATTTTTCTGCACCTTTCTCTTTGATGCCCTAGAAAGTCTAGTCCTTTGCACCCCTTGACAACGCTTGATCTAGTTTTTTTTTTCTTTCCTTCTAGGTGAAAAATATTGAATATAATGTATCTATGTGATTTCAGATCCCCAAAATGTGATATTCAGTCCTATAGTATCCTTCTGAGTCTTCTTTCCAATACCATAGGTCTGACCTGATTTGGGTTCTTTAAGGCAAAGTTATGCCCAATCTCTCACAATGACCTAATTATGGACTAGTTTAGTAGAGCGTATTTGTACGGAGTGCCATGTGACACTATTTCCTCCTTTGGCTCTGAAATTGATACAAAAAACACTAAATTCCATGCACTATCCGTCACTATTTATAGAATTCCAATTTGCTTCTCAAAGAGAGAGTTATGACGATTTTCCCAAGGTCACCTCTTTGAGATGAAATTCGGGGGCCTAGACAAACCCTAACTTCCATAGATCATATCTCCAAAAATATAGCGAACCAAGATCTGAGATTCGGTCACAACGTTCATCAAGATTTCGGCTCAAATGGGTTTTAGTTTAACATCTAAGACTTCATAGAAATAAAGTTATAGCGAAAATTTCACGATCACTTCTTTTGGAGGATATATGAGATTTATTTTTATAGAGTTGAGAGGGGCTTCTATAGAGAATGTTGGAGGGATTTTAGAAGCTTAAAAAATTATTAATTATTGACTATTCAATGACCAAAATCAATGATAAATTCCATGCCACAACCCCATGGGGTTTTATCACACTAATTGAGGTTACTAAATTCAATCTTGAATAACTTACAAACTGTGAGGAATTACGAGGAGAGATACATATTGATAGAAAGATATTTTTGAGTAGAGTATTACTATAATGGTTATGAGATGAGAAACCATGAATCATGATGCCCAATGTGCCATAGAAGTTCAGGGTAATCCTTGGTGCTGCTTAGGTTGATATCAATGACAACCTCATATCATCTTTAGATTAACACATCCTAAGAAGGTTGTTTCTATTAAGGATGTTGTTGAAAAAGGTTTCCGTGCTGGTTTCATCTACTTAGTACATCTCACTAATTGGGTGTCAAACATTGTTCCTGTCATGAAAAAACAAGGAAAAATGTGTGTGTGTTTGTCAATTACCGGGACATAAACCGTGCTTGTCCTAAGGAAAATTATCCTACTCTGTTTATCAACCAGATTGTTGATGATTATGCTCACAATGAAATATTTTTGTTTATGGATGGTTTCTCTAGCTATAATGAGATCAACATTCTCCTGCTGGACCAGCATAAAACTATGTTTATTTGTCCATGGGGCACATTTTCATTTCAAAATCTCCCTTTTAGATTGAAAAATATTGGGGCAACTTTTTAGAGGCCAATGAATTATGCCTTCCATGAAATTAAACACATTGTACAACCATATTTGGATGACCTACCTTCCCACTCAAAACATCGTTTGGATCATCCCATGCATCTTAGGGCTATATTTCTACATTGTCGACATTATAACATCAGGCTAAATTTTCACAAGTGTGTGTTTTGTGTGTCACGACTTTGTTGTGTCGAAGCAACGTATTTGAATTGATCCATTTAAAGTCTAGGTGATCCTATATCTGCTTGCTCCTTCCTCTCTTGTTCAACTACAACGACTCCAAGGGAAGGCTAACTTTCTACGAACATTTGTTCCCAATTATGTTGAATCAATCAAAGGATTTACTTGATTGTTGAAGAAAGGGGTTCCCTTTCATTGGGACAACACTTCCCAAAAGGAGTTTGATGTTTTGAAAGATGTTCTGGTTCAAGCATCATTGTTGTATCCCCCAAATTATCAACGTGATTATTTCCTGTACCTCGCTACTATAGTTACTACCAATATTATGGTATTGGTCCAAGAGGATGACGTAGGGGACAAACATCCCATTTATTATTTGAGACAAAACTTAAATGATATTGAGATCAAATATACTCATGTCGAAAATTTAGCTTTGGTGACTGTCCAAGCTATCCAAAGGTTTCACCACTATATCCCGATTCACAAGACTATGGTTGTTTCTGACTACAACCCCATGACATCCATTTTGTCAGGAAAATTGATGGGGGGAAAGTATTCCAAATGGATTTTCATCCTCCAGGAGTTCGATTTGCAGTTCATGAAATCCAAATCCAAGAAATCTTTAGTATTTTTTGAACTGATCTGTGACCTTCCCACTTCTGAAACTGGAGTGACATCTAACAATTCTACTCTAGACAAGTGTTTGTTCCTAATAAATTCATCTGACTTGTGGTATGGAGACATCATCATATATCTATAGACCTAGAATCACTAGACCGGGGGGCATGACTACATCATTGTGGCAGTATAATATTTTACCAAGTGGGCCGAGGCGATGCCTACATATAATAACACTGCAAAAATAACTGCTTTCTTTCACTTCAATCATGCCATTGCAAGGTTTGGTATACCATAGGCTATAGTTACAGACCATGTGAAGCATTTCTGTAATCATATGATGTTTGAGCTAATTGCCAAGTTGGGCCTTCACCATGAGAGCTCAATTCCCTACTACCCATAAGAAAATGGGCAAGTCGAAGTGATCAAAAGAGTTTTGAAAATAATTCTTCAACGCACGATAAGGATCCACAAATCGGATTGGCATCTTATCCTTCATGCAACCTTGTGGGCATGTCAAACCTCTATTCAGACTGCTAATAGATTCATGCCATTTCAATTGGTGTATGGACTGGAAGCAATCCTTCCTATCGAGTGCGAAATTCCATCTCTAAAACTTGATGTTGAACTCCTCCTTGCCACTTCCACAGAAGAAGAGCGTCTCTTACATCTGACACATCTAGATGAAACACATCGCGATGGTGTGATGGCCAATGAGGCCCATAAGAAATGTATTAAGGCACAATATGATAAGAATGTTAAGCCTCATACCTTCTCAGAAGGTGACTTTGTCCAATTGCATGATTAATAGTTTGATAAGTTAGGGTCTGAGAAGTTTGAGCCAATGTGGATAGGCTCGTACATTGTTAAACGTGTTCTTGCTAAAGGAGCCTACAAGTTTATTGATTTTGATGGAGTTCTATTGGCACAACCCAGAAATGGGTTGTACCTCAAAAAATACTATGCTTAAGTCATTTTTGCATAGTTCACTATGTACATACTATCTATAGGTGTGTTGAGTGTGTTTGCAGTGTGTTCCCTTTAGAGTTTCCTACCGTTTATGTTAATATTGCTTTACATTTGGTTTGTAGATGTTAGTGTCCCTTCAACCATATGTTGGTTATGTTGATGGTGCTAGTCATAGTACTCAGAACCTTTCCTCTGCAACATGGGCTATATATGCTCCAAGTGGTGAGTTAGTGAGTTTACAAGGGATTTGTATCGGTCACTCTACCAATAATATCATTGAGTATAGCGCAATGATCGAGCTATTGTCTGATGTTATCTCTCATGGTATCTGTCGTATAATTGTCAAAATTGACTCACAACTTCTAATGCTACTCTTGACTAATGTCTATTCAGTTAGAAGTCCAACTATGCTTCATATGTTTTTAAGGGTCTACCTTTTGGAAATACATTTTGATTATATACAATATCAATACATTCCTAGAAGTCTAAACACATTAATAGATGCATTGGAAAATCATGTTTTAGACATACATTTGCAACATATGTAAATTAAATTCAATTCGCATCACATACATTGAACAAGATAATAGAACACATGAGAAACGCCGATAGGACGATAGTTGTATATATATATAATTTTTGTTTTACAAAAAGATGTGCCCGAGACACATATGGACACACAACCTATCATGTCAAAAAATACACGTAGTCAAAATATGGCTCTATAGCTTCCTAGTAGACTAATCCTGAAGGTGCTCATGATAACAAATAACTGCACAATAGCTGACTAATACGCTCAGGCACCTCGATAGTATGCGGCTACAGTATCATAGGGATCTGATTGACCCTAGTCTATGGAATGCCCTGGTTCAATCCCTCGACATGTCGCTCAAACTCTATAAGGTTCTCACCACATTAATATCTTGTAACACCTCTTGTGGCCCTACAAGAACCTATACTCCAACCTGTGCCTGTTGTGGATCTTTAGGACGCTGAAGATAGGATGAACCCACTAGTCGAATAGGTCCAATTTCTACATGTAAAAATCAATATTTAGTGTTGTATATGTAAAAATACCAAAAAAATTGTAAAACTCAAAAATAAAAAGAAATGATCAAAACGATATTGTTTTACCTATGCCACTCCATTGCTTGCCTTTAGGTAGCATTAGCTCTGGATCTCCACGGTAATCCATCTTGACATATGGACAGTCTTTAATCATAATGAGCTGCATACACAAACATCAAAAGAATACAGGTGAAACTCATGGATGATGGGCCAACATTCTAGACATGAGGTCTACCCATCGTCTTATCCGCGGTGCTCTAGGATCTGGAATCTCGATTGAGATATGCTATGGACGGAGTAATGGAATCCTCTCCAAAGAAAATGAGATCAAAATGGAACCATACCCAAAGTTTTTCAATTGTCCATCCTTTTCTTTGGTGATTTGTTCCTTCATGTTTGCTAATACCCACTTGCTCCAGTTGAATACTGTTGGCTCTATGCATTCTAATGCGTATTGCATTTGGAACCTATTAGCCAAATGCAAGGTAGTGTTGTCAGCCAATCTAGCAATAATGAATAGGATTGTCCTAAGAGGCAAATAGACCACATCCTTTATCTTGATTTTCCCATCTTTTATTGGTTGGGATCAAGGTCTATAGTGTGCAACAATATAATCCTTGACAGTTTCTCCACCCCTTCTTGAACTATATACCGAGGTAGGAGGACCTCTCCTCGATAAACCTATCAAGAAATAGATGTCTTCCACCTGTATGCTGAGCATATGTGCTCCAAGCCCGAAGGACTGTGCGTGCACATCCCATGCCCTGATAATATACTCCAATAGTTCCATCTGTTGTCTCATTCCAGGAAGCCAATAGAACTTGAGAATCCCACAATTTCTCAATGCTTGGATGGTTGCTGGATCATTGATGACATCCATGTTTTGGATTTCATGTTCTCTTTATCCCCAAATCAAAGCCATTTCATTCTAGTAGCTACTTGAAACATGACAATAAATATCATTAGAATAAATCCCATGAAAAATTTTGAGAGAAATTTGACTAAAAGGAGTAAAACAAATTTTCAAATGTGCCTAGCGCACCCTAATAAAGGAAGAAAATGCATTGCAACGCTCTCCACAGTTAAATTTTTGCTAGCCCGAAACATTTTTCGACATTGTCTGGGTGCGCTAGAGATAGGGTACAAAATTAAATCCCTAAGTCACTCAGAAATGAAAAACCAAAACTGTAAAAAGAAAGAGGAAAGTAATATCTCCTACCTAGAAGTGACAACAATGAAAATGATCCACTAGATTAGCCAGAATCATCTGCTGAAGATTGGGGGAAAAATGCACTCAAAGCTCACTCACCAAGAGGTAAAATATGAAATGGTAAAAAAGAAATTACTTTTCACCTATTTATGGTCATTTTTGTGAATATTTAATTATATTTAATTATTTTTGATCTAAATTTGACCTAATTTTACCATGTATCAAATATTTTTAATCTTTTGATGACATTCTAAGTAGGTTAACAATTGTTTGAAGGAAATAATGACATTTTTTAGTCAAAACAAATCATTTTGACTATGGAGCGTACTTTTATCACTTTTTCGGGCTCTGTAATCTCACGAAAAAGGAACCCCCAGAGTCCTCTTTCAACTCTTTTAAGACTCCCTAAACATGAAAAGATTGCCAAGTACTTGTCTTTTCAAACTCGTTAAAGTAAATGAAAAGAATTTTTGCCTAGTATAAGTTTAACCCTTTTCTGAACTGGGATAAACTATTTACGAAAAATAAATACCTTAGTAGAATATGGCTAAGAGGTTCTCCTGAGTATCATTTTCTACCTTTTCAGACTCAAGAGACTATTTACAAAAATGAATCTTTGGATTTTTCTTTTTTGATTCTTTTTCAAACTCTCTAAACATGACAAAGGAGTCAAGTTACAACTCCACTGGACTCGTAAAAGCATCAAACAATGTTGGACTCGTCAAACATGACGGGACTGAACAACTCCTTCTCAAGGTTCATTAAATATACTTAGAGGATTCATTCAAAGGATGCACTTACAAAAAAAGGAGCCGAGTTACAACTCTAAAAGCATTAAACAATGTTGGACTCGTCAAACATGACGGGACTGAACCACTGCTTCTCAAGGTTCATTAAATATACTTAGAGGGATTCATTCAAAGGATGCACTTACAAATCAAGCATATGCTATCCTCGTCAAGCTTGTAAAAAATAAATAGGTACCGACCAGAAATGGTTGGGGAAATTGGGAAAACAAGGTACTTAACCTATTAATGGCAGTGAGTTGCTCTTAAACATGAAACTCTCTCACTTCATCTCCGTGACTATTGGGTTGGGAAATATACTTGTCTTTTGGTTCATCACACCATATCAAAGCCTTTGCTTCAGTTTTGGGTCAATGCAGGCAACTCCGTAAAGTGTCGATGATATGTTCCATATATACTCCTAAGCCTTCATTCATGTTTATCGTCCTGAACCAGTTCCACATCAACATCATTCTGTCTGAAATCTTGATACCTATTTCATGTCATTGATGGGGATACATCAAGGCCCTCTTGTGACTGGTCACTTCTTGTCGACATCAACTCATTATCCAGGAAGTTGACTTAGAAACTCCTTTCAGTACCTTGGGGCTTGCATACATCAATGGCATGTTTCCTCACGCATGGTGAAAGGTTTTCATCATTGGCCTTCGATCAAAATATTCTGTGTGGTAATCAACTTCAACTCATTCATTCACACCATATGGATTCTTCTATGGTACCTTGAGAGCCATTAACATCATCAATGGTTTCTCTCACATCAATTAATTGCTTACATCATTGACTAGTAATGAGATGGTGTCTACCATGTTCGAATCCAACTCATTTATTCACATGGTTATACTTGTACATTGGATGATCAAGTGAACGAGATAAAAGACCCCGATCTAGTTCCATCCATCCAGGCTTCGAAGGATTAATGAAATATTGCAAAGCATGATAGCCATGATCATAAGGACAATCATCCAAGCATGGTTCCACTCCCTGTCATCAATGGACACAAATTTTTGATTAATGGACATGAATTTTAGAATTTGTACTTTAGGAGGAAATATGTTATAGGCCATTTTGTCACATATGGTCAATAGGCCTGCAAACCAGATCAATCAACATCAATGAACACGTTGTCATCATCCCCTCCCAAAGACTTAAGCATGACCTTTCCAAAAAGTTTGAGTTTCTGGGATTGATAGCTCAAAATCAATTTTTGTAGCCCTAGCACACATTGTCCCTTTAGCCAGCTACATTCACCATTGGTTTCTACCTTCTGCACCAACACTGATCAACACTTTTTTCTCCCTTCTACAGGTGTGCTGATTCAAGAAATTCAGGAAAATTAAAAAATATTCTGAAGCTTCCTCTTCCAGAAGCTTCCAAGGGTTGTTTTAACTATTTACTGTTGATTTGGGGTAGCATTGAATGTGCTCTAGCCACGAAATTTGGTGGAGAGGTTGGGGCACATGATATCTCCAATACCCATAAAGGGTTTGGGCAGATTCTAAACAGATTAGGAGATATTAAAATAATTAATATTTTTAATGGAGTCCCTAAGTCTAAACTTAGGGAAAATAAAATATTAATGTACATTAATATGAATCTGTGTTAGAGTGGTCCAAAAGACATGGATCAAGCTAGATCTAATCTTAGCCGTTGATTAGGGACTTAACCTCGGCTGTTCAGATGTCAACAGGAAAAGTATAAGAGGAAGCTTGAGGGTCACTTAGAGAATACACCAAAGTGATCATTCATTCTATTCTCTAGAGCGGGGTTTGCTAAGAGAGATAGAATCAGTGATCGGGAGAGCAGCTGAGGGGCATTGAGTATAGAGAAATAGAGAAGGTAGATACTGTGCTAGGAGAGCAGCGCAAAAACCAAGGAGAGTGACGTAGAGCCAGCAAGGGCTCAGGTAGAGCCACGCAGAGGTAGCCAAGTGTTGTGCAAAGCACTAGAGAGGCCAACATGTTTGACGCAGAGGCCTAGAAAGATGACGCAGGGCCTCCTAGGGCTGGCACAAGCCAGGAAAGGCTGACGCAAGGCCAGCGTGAGACAGAGAGGGGTTGACGTAGTCCAGATTGGGTAGACGGTGGGGTTGCAGAGCAGTTTTGTGCTGAGAAGCTGTCGAAAGGATTTTCCAGGGTTTCAGCGAGGAGATTTTTCTCAAACTATGAGGTATAAATGTTAAGGAAATTCTTTGTTGGGTAGGCTAGTTTCAACACCTAGGTTGTACTCTGATATTGCTTAATAAGAAAACCCTCAGATAGTTGCACCGGTTTTCTCGCATTGGGTTTTTCCGGGGACATTGGTCCAAAAATAATGGTGTCATGTGGTGTGCTTGTTCTTGTTTTTTTAGTTGCTGATCTGTAATATGTTGAGCATGCACTCATGTTTATTTTCAGTATTTACTTTGTAAATAACTTGTTAAAGAAAAATAACAAGTAGGTAGGAATAAATCAGAAAAAGTGCATGAAGGGTTTCTAAACCAAGTAAACTTAGAAACTTCAACATGGTATCAAAGCGTGATTGCAGATCATAGGAGCACTAAAAGAAATCATCCGAGTGGAGAAATAACAGCAGAAAAAAACTGTCCCGAGGTGACAGAAGCTGTTTCTAGCAGCGCAAAAGCCAAGAACTGTGACGCAGAGCCAACCAAAGCCACGTAGAAGAAGTCGGGAGATGCACAGAGCGTCAGAGAGGCCAGCATTGCTAACGCAAAAGGCCAGAGGGTTGACGTAGACCCATATGGGGTGACGCAGATCCAAAGTGAGGCAGAGAGGGACTAACGCAGTTCATAGAGAGGCAGTTACTGGAGTCTAGAAGGCTGTAGAAATATTGCAGAGTGGAGCTGGTGAGGTACTGTAGTCAGAAAAATACCTAACAGAGCAGGGCCAGAGGAGTTGTTACCAAGGGTTTCTAGCTGAGGAACCTGGATCAGCAGTGCAGTTGCACAAGACGATCAGAGTAGGGGGCATCTCGACAAGCGGCAGAAAGATTTCCAGGAGGGAAATTAGGACTTAGAGGGGGTCCAGAAGAGAAATTCTAGAAGGGAAGTAGAGACTCAGAGGAGTCGAATAGAGAAATTTCAGGAGGGAAGTAGAGGAGCTTCATGGCACTACACAAAGTAAGAGACCAGGATAGACTGGATGGAGCATCGAACTTCGTAGTATGAAAGGCCAAAATCTTATCAGTGCTTGATAGGAATCATGTCAAGAACTTCGCATTGAAGGTTATAGCTATCCCAGTCGACCCCAATGATAACGAAAAAGTACGAAGAGGTGATGGCGAGGGCCAAGTCAATGATCCTTGACGGGGTCAAGGATCATGTGGTAGCACATATAGTCGAGAAGGAAACGATAGTTGAGATGTGGGAGGCTCTCAAGAACCTATACCAGCACACTTCTGTTCAGAGAAGAATGCTGCTCGAGGACCAGATGAGGTCATATCAGATGAAGAAGGGTCAATCGATTAAAACCTTCCTCGGAGGACTGAATGAGATCCGAGACTAGTTGACTGCTATAGGAGCGACACCAGATCATGAGCTTATGGTGAGGACAACCCTGAATTCTGTCTCAGAAGATTGGGAAGTGTTTTTCCAGAGTATCCTGGGCAGAGGGACTCTACCACCTTGGGACGAGATGTGGGCAACTCTTCACCAAGAAGAGATCAGACGAAAGTTGAAGACATGTAGCAATAGCAAAGGGATCAAGGTTAAGCAGGAGGAGGAGGATGTGGCCCTAGCATCTGAGGGAAAGGAGGAGAAGTGAAAGAATAAAGATCTCTCCAAGATCAAGTGCTTCCATTGTGGGGAGATGGGTCATTATGCGACCCAGTGCCCAAGGAATAAGAGTAAGGGAGAGTCTTCTGAGACTAAGGTAGTGCCAACATGGGCAGAGAAGGAAGTTTTGACAAACGATGACTGTGCCATGAGTGCACATTCACTAGTTGAGCGGAAGTGGGGAGACATCGAGCTGTAGTCAGGCGGACTACAGGTGATGAGGGGCAAGACCCTCGAGGTACCCAACCTCTTGGATTAGACCTTGCTACGGGAGCCCTGATGAGCAGTAGCAAGACTGGCTAAGTGGGTAGAGATGGATGTGGATGGAGCGACATAGAGAGCTACAGTGCAGGAGTCCCAAGATAGTGTAGAGCTAGTAGGCTATAGTAGTGCAAGAGAAACAAGAGTATTGCACCAGTGTAGGAAGGCACAAAGAGGTGTGCAATGGTGTGAGATGTAGGGAGTTGTTGCAGCAGTGCAGAGGTCAGAGTGAGTGAGCACTTGTCAGCGGCAGAGGGAACTTCAACATCAGTGGGTGTTTATAGCCCAACAGGGAGGTCAGTTACTTACTTCTCAGTAACTGAGTTGTAGTCTAGTAGTGGGAAGAACGATGCAACATGATGAAAGGAGGTATAGTGCAAATGAAGTGTTGGGAGAAAGGACCAGCACCAACACAGATGCAGAGGGAGTTGCAGTGCAGATGCAGTGCTGGGAGGAAGGACCAACATCAACACGGATGCAGAGGGAGCTGTCGTACAGATGAAGCAGTGGCAGTGGCAGAACCATGGGGAGCAGTGCAGGATGCAATAGTGCAAAGGATGTTGGGCAGGAAGGCCTAACACCAGCACAAGTACCGATGCCGGATGATCAAAGTAATAATCAGTGAGGAGTATTGGTAAAACACACTCCTCGCTAAGAGGGAGTATTGATTTGGTGTAGCATCAGAAGTGATCTAGCCACAAAATTTGGTGGATAGGTTGGGGTATATGAGATCTACAATACTTAGAAAGGGTTTGGGTAGATTCTAAACAGATCATGAGATATTAAAATAATTAATATTTTTAATGGAGTCCCTAAGTCTAAACTTAGGGAAAATAAAAATATTAATGTGTATTAATATGAATTTGTGTTAGAGTGGTCCAAAAGACATGGATCAAGTGAGATCTAATCTTAGCCATTGTTTATGGACTTAATCTCGGCCATTGAGATGTCAACAGGGAAAGTATAAGAGGAGGCTTGAGGGTCACTTGGAGAATACACCAGAGTGATAAGTCATTCTATTCTCTAGAGAGGGGTTTGCTAAGAGAGATAAAATTAGTGATCGGGAGAGAAGCTGAGGGGCATTGAGTACAGAGAAATAGAGAAGGCAGAGATTGTGCTGATAGAGCAGCGCAACAGCCAAGGAGAGTGACACAGAGCTAGAAAGGGCTCACGTACGGCCACACAGAGGTAGACAAGTGTTGCACAGAGCACCAGAGAGGCCTAGAAAGCTGACACAGGGCCTCTTGGGGCTGAAACAGGCCAAGAAAGGTTGATGCAGGGCCAACATGAGATAGAGAGGGGTTGACGCAGTCCATATTGGGTAGACGCTAGGGATGCAAAGTAGTTTTGTGGTGAGGAGCTACCGAAAGGATTTTCCGGGGTTTCAGCCAGGAGATTTCTCTCAAATTGTGAGGTATAGTTGCTAAGGAAATTATCTGTTGGGTAGGCCAGTTTTGGCACCCAGATTGTACTTTGATATTGCTTAATAAGAAAACCCTCAGATAGTTGCACCAGTTTTCCTGCATTGGATTTTTCCGGGGACATTGATCCAAAAATAATGGTGTCATGTGGTGTGTTTATTCTTGTTTCTTTTAGTTGCTAATTTGTAATATGTTGATCATGCATTGGTGTTTATTTTCAATATTTATTTTGTAAATAACTTGTTAAATAAAAATAACAAGTAGGTAGGAATAAATCAGAAAAAGTGCATGAAGGGTTTCTAAACTAAGTAAACTTAGAAACTTCAACATTTATCATGGATAAGAGCTCAAATCCTATCTAATCCTACCTTGGATACTTCACCTCTTATCCCTTGATCTTATCCTCCCATCATAAGTGGATCTCAAGCTCATTATGATGAATCCTAAACTAACATCCCTCTCCTATAAATTTACTGCCATCCATAGCATCAAGGTTGGGTTTTGGAGATTAATTATGCCCTTACGATGATGCCTTCAACCTAAAGGAGTTATCATTTTCATGCTTTAAGGTTGGTATTGAGGTGTGATTTGTGGTAAGGAAGGACAAGTCAACTTGGGGAGACTTCTACAAGATCGGCTACTGTTTATGGTTGTAAACTCTCTCCTATTTATATTAATACAACGAGTATCTTGTTTTCCTTTATGTGTTGTATTATGTTTACACTAATGTATTTCAATGCCTTGCTGATTCATTGAATATAGATGTTCAATTATGCTACATGGCTCTCATAAATCCTTTGCTTGTTTCAGTGGTGTGAGAAAGTTCTAATTATAGCACTTGGAGCTACAATTGGAGCTTACAAGCAAGGAGGAATGATAAGCTTTCTATAGATTCGAGGTATTTCCAATTCTAAAGATTGAAATCCAAATAAAGAGTTTGTGGTTTTGATAGATGCTTGCAAGAGAGGACTTGGTGGAGTCTCGATGCAGGAGGGACAGGTGGTGTGCTATGAGTCAAGGAAGTTGAATGAGCATGAGCATAAATATTTGACTTATCATCTTGAGTTGGAAACAATCATTCATGCCTTGAAGATGTGGAGGCATTATCTTCTTGGTAGGAGGTTTATTTTTATGAGTGACCATAGTGATATGAAATATCTATTTGACCAAGCTAATTTGAATGCCAAGAAATTTAGATGGTTGGCTACCCTTAGTGAGTTTCACTTTGAGATCAAATACATTAAAGGAAAGGAGAATAGGGTTGCAAATTCTCTTAGTAGAAGAGTGTAAGTGAATCACATAGCAACTATGAGTTCATATGGGACAAATTTATAGGATCAGAGCTTACAGGCAGTACAATAGGATGACAACTATAGGGAACTTAAGCACATGTTACAAAAACAAGGTATAGGTGAACATGATGTGGATTATAATCTCACAACAGATGACTTGGTGATATTTGGGGTCATGATCTATGTGCCATATGACAGTGAGATCAAGAAGCTTATCTTGAGGAATTTTCATTTCAAGCCATATTTAGGTCACCCGAGATATCATAAGACGTTGACAACTGTGAAGAAGTTCTACTACTAGCCAAATTTGAAGAAGGAAGTGGCTAAGTTTGTTGCTAGATTCCTTGAATGTTAGCAGGTGAAAGATGAGTGTAAGTAGCCAGATGTTTTGTTACAAAATATTTCGATTCTAGAATGGAAATGGGAGGTCATTTCCTTGGATTTCATTACAAGTTGTCTGAGGACATCAAATAAGCATGATTCCATCATGGTTGTGGTTGAAAGGTTGAGAAAGGTAGTTCTCTTCATTCTAGTGAAGACTACTTATTCAACTAGTGAGGTAACATAGGTCTTCGTCATGGATATAGTGAGATTTCATGGTGTTCTAAAGAAGGTTGTGTTAGATAGAGATGCCAAGTTCACTTATAGGTTTTGGAACGAATGATTTGTATGTTTTGGTACAAAGTTGGCCTTAAGTAAATTTATCATCTGCAGATATATGGATAGACAGAGAGGGTCAACAAGATTTTGGAGGACATGTTTAGGATGCATGTTATGCACTAGCGGAGGAGGTGGGAGGAGTATCTTCCACTGGTTGAGTTCTCTTACAACAATGGTTATCAGGAGTCACTGAGGATGAGTTCGTTTGAGGCACTCTGTGAGAAAAGTTGTAATGCTCCCATCAGCTGGAGTGATCCAGTGAATAGGATACTTATAGGACTGGACATGTTGGCAGAGATGGAACATGAAATGTAGGTTACAAAGAAGAATCTGATGGTGGCATAGGATAAGAAAAAAATTTATGCAGATCAACGCAGGGCATTTAAGGAGTTTTAGGTGGGGAACATGTGTATTTGTGCATCAAGCCCAAGAAGAGCTCCTTGAGGATTGGATCATGTGCCAAGCTGGAACCTCAATATTGCGGGCCTTTCAAGATCCTTGAGAGGATTGGACCAGTGGCCTATAGACTTGCACTACCTTCGACAATGAAAGTCCCTGGTGTTTTGCATGTTTCATTACTTAAAATATATGTGAAATATGTTGATCATGTTATTGATTAGTCTGTATTGCAAGTGGAGCTAGAAGGAGAATTACAGCTAGAACCTCAATGCATATTGCAATGGAAACAACTCATGCTCCGAAACAGAGCAATCAAGCAAGTTAAAGTGCAGTGGAAGCACTTTGGGCCTGAGGAACCTACATGGGAGATGGATGATCAGATGTAGGCTATGTATCCTTCATTATTTGTCGATGGAGGCAAATTATTTTTTGGTATATATACATATTTATGTATGGTTGCTATTGTAAATACCACAATGAGATATGTTATAAAGCTCCAATAAGAAATATGGTTGTCATGTTTCCATTTTTGTCATGATGGATTTTCTTTTGAGTAGGTTGTTCATTGTAAATATTGCAACGAGTTGGGTTATAAAGCTCCATGTCCAGTATGTTTTGGTTTTCAATAGTCTTGCTAGTCATAGGTGTCATTGAACACCAATCATGGTGTTTCCCTAAGGGGGAGGGGTCCATAACAACCCTGTTAAAAGTCAATTTTTTGCCATGACACTTAATCAGTTTATGGATAATTTTACCATCCGTGAACATGTTTGAACCAACTCCCTCAGAAGTCAAACAACCCAAAATATGTTGAAGTACATGAAAAATTTGAGTCAAATAGCTATCACACCTTGTTAAGTTCCACCTCCACCGTTTTCTCTAGAGTTTCCTGCACATGCACTGAAACTGACTCTGAGAATAGCACAGAGCCGCGCTCTTTCTGCCATTATAAACCTGCGTAGGCAAATTCTAGAAAGTAAAAATAAAAAGTGCATTCTAGAAACATAATTGGTCAAATATTTCCCAACTGAAAGCTTCCAGGTGATGACTACTTTAACTATAACCCTCAGAAGATGCATCTCCATCCCTTTTCTCATGGTAAGCTAATCCCTCAATACAGGAGTCTCATCCTCCTCTCATGGATCTAAAACTTCCTCCTCTTAGCCTATAAAATGACTATAGGGTAGAGGGATTGAAGAGGTCAGAATAGAGAGAAGACAAACTTATGTTGTTGGTTTGAGATTGGAAAGCGTGCCATCTAAGGAGGAGGTTGAAGGCATTTGGGAGGGACCTCATGACATCAAAGAAAAGGTTGAAAGGTTCTTCTTATTTTCTGATTAAAACAAATGAACACTTTCTCCAATTGATTTTGTCTTATGTGAATGATGAGTGGTTTACAATTGCTTATAATGTTTATTAAGGAAAATTCAATCCCTAATTTCCTTGATCATTAGGCTAAGTTGTTTGGATTATTATATCACATGTGATTTTGATCCTTTTATGGTCTATGTTTGCAGGTCTTATCAAGCATTGAAGAACTGCATCAAGTCACAACAAGGGATCTTCATCAAGAATTTCGTGAAATAGGTAAGAGGCTCATCCATTAGCTATACTGCTTATAATTCGAACAAGTTCAACTTAGGGAAAGAGTCAGTTCAATTGTTTGATTGTTTCTAGTTTCTATTCAGGATCTAGGGAGATCGCTCTTGTCTGCAACAAGGATTGTCTGGTGTAACAAACTGGTGACCATACTGGGGAACGTCTCTGTGCTAGTCTTTTTCCTTAGCCTGGCTTTCTAATTTCTCCAATTTATTTAGACTCGAGTCTTCATAAAATTATGGCCTTTTAGATCGAGTGGTTGATTCTTTGAATTTTTTTATTTTTTTCTAAGGTTTTTGTCCCTGCGCTGTTTCTATTTGTTAACAAAGCGGAGTTCTACACCCTTTTTCATTAGCACTGGAGCACATGCCCTCTATTCTCTACTGAATACCTGCGCAAGCCTTGGAAATTTTTGAAAAAAATGTTTTTTCTTGAACCCAGACTTGCATTTGTTTTTCTGAAAGTGTCATTATCTTTGTTTGGATTGTGTTTTGTCTAATTTGAACTCAGTTATTGTTTTGTTGATGTTTTTTGAGAATTAGATCTTTTTGAAAAAATTTCTTATGGTTTTGCCTGGTTGATTTGCTGATTGATCAAAACAACATAGAGTGTCCTTCTGATTATGATATTCTTATTTTGTTCTGTGAAATACACTGGTTAAGCCTTAATTATTTCTCATTTGTGGTCAAAATCATTTTTAATTGAAAATTAGGGTTCTTGAGGCCTTGTGCTTTTGTGAAAGAATTGTACTTGTTTTCACTTGATAAAAGAAATTGTCGCTTTCATCTTGGAAAAATTTTCACAATTGCACTGTTATTATCATTAGATGAAAGCATTCGTAGGAGAATATGTTTTTTTTCTCTAACTCTCTTGATTGATTTCTGTGTGCTTGAAAGTTTTGAGTGTTTAGAGACAAAGAGTATTTTAGCTTATTTGATGATTAGGGAAATCTGGAAATTAGTTTGTTGACTGCATTTTCATTACATAATAGCGAAATTGGTTTCTTTAAGAAATTGGAAAAGTTGTGAGTTATTGCATTTCATTTCTAAAAAAATCAAAGAAACTCTTTCTTTTTTCTAAATAGAATTTCATTGAATTCCAAAGCTACAAATGAACAATAGAATCTTGAGCTAGGGAGAGAAAATCCAATTATTTCCATTTTTCCATGGGAAGCTTTTCTTATACATGAGTTAAGCACGAGGTCGTGTTGAATTTGGTGAAGTGATCATACCCACTTAATTGGCCTAGATACAATGATTTTCACGTATTGCAACGGTTCCGAAAGGTACTTGGGGTCACTTGAAAGTAAACCTCGAATTGATCATGTGGAAGAGCCTTCAAGGGGATTGAGCTTGTTACTCTGCCCTTGTGTGTACACCCGATCTACGACTGTCCCCTACGTAAAATTGTTGTACATGGTAAAATTAGTGACAATAATCCTAGGGCTCTATCTAAGGTGACGACAGAGGGAAGGTCTTGCTTTACTAGGAACAGACGTTGGCTAGACTCACTTGGAAATTTTGGAGGGAAATCTTTGCTCGAGATGGTTTATAGCAGAGTTAATTTCACCAGACTGTTTCATTACGCAAGTTGTTAGGGTAACTAGTTCCAAATACTCATTTCTATAAAACATTTCACCTTGATCTCTGTGATGTTGGATTTCGTCACCAACTACTAATTATTGATCTCTGTGAAGAGTAAGTTTGTATGGTTTGAACTCCTAGATTTTTAGTGTGCGTTACTTTCTATGTTGTTTTTACTTTTTAGACACTTTAGGTGTAATTTAGATATTGTGTAATTGATCATTTGGAATTTTTTCATTGTGGTGGAACTACCAAGACAATCATGTAGGATACTTAGGGATCCCCTTGAGTATACACCAAGTTAGTTAGAAAAGACTAAAGCAGAAAAATCTAAATCATCTGAAATTGGAACTGCAGCAGAAATTGAGACTTCTACTATTATAGATTCTGATGTAAGAGGAACTGAAGTTAATCAACCTATAACATCTACTATTTTAGGCCTTGAAGTAACAAAAACTGAATTTGATCAGACTTAAAATTTAACATCATACTCAATAGCAACTAATTTACAAATTACTGAACTCGTTCAAAATGAATCAGATGCTAGAGAACTTTCGGATAGAAAACCGTTTCTGAAACAGATATTGATGAACTTGAGTATGATATTTCTGAGCCTGAAATTCATACATCTGCTATAGCACATATTCTGTATCCTCCACTTTCACTGTGTGTGAAACTTATTATTACTGATAGTCTCCCTCATGGTCTCATTTACATTGAGGAACTTGTTTCAGACGAAGAGGAAGAACCTATAATTTCTGCCAGTGAACCTGTAGATATCTCCGAACTTTTGTTTCGATCTCTTCTCCCTGACTCTTGGTATTTTACACCTTTGAACTTTTTAGGACAAGGGATTCCATGATACACAACTCCTTACGCTATCATACCAGGTTTTGACTGGTCCACAATGATTCCTAGAAATACCACATCAGATACATCCATGTTTTATACTTCAATAGAGTCAACATTGTATGGTGGTTTTTTAGCACCTGGATATCACTCCCTTGTAGGAACTTATTCAAGAGCTTTTTCCTTGAAATCATGTTCTAGCATGTCAATTGGTGTAATTAAACCTACCAATGAAGGTTTGACGTTTGAACAATATATTAATATGATTTCTGGTAATGTTGGTAACCCACAAGCTAACCGAACAGGTGGTTATCATCCACCTAGGGGGAAACTGTCATATCCTTCGTCGGGAGGACAACCTTTTTGTGGGCCTCACCCTGCATCTGGGGGGAAACCCCCTGCCAAAAGTTACTTTAATTATGCTCAAATGCCACAAACTAGTTTTGGTCAACCTGTTATGCCTCAACTTGCCATTGGAATGCCTTACCCTGGATTGAATACAATCTGGAACCCTTCTCAATAATCAATTCTCGTTGCTTCTCAAGTGCCTTTGTATCAACCTGGCCAACCTCTTGGAAAACCTATGTAGCAAATTCCTTTTCAAGGTATGCCTTTTCAAGTCCAATCAACAGTCTAGGCTAACCCATCGACACCTAACCAACAACCACTTCAGTGGCCTGTCTCGAGTACTCATCAAACCTCGGTGCAGTCTGCCATGCCAACAAATTTTCAGAACCTGGATTCGGGTTCACCTCAAACTCCCATTCCAAGAGTATCGCACGTAATTGTCCCACTTACGTCACAGGTTACTATGCAACCCCTTGTTTAGTCTTTACCTCAAGCATCAATGTTCAATCTATTCCTACAATTCCACCAACACCTCAAATACCTGTTGTACAACCTAGCATCCCATATATGTAAGTACCATTTCAAGGACTACCTTCCCAAGGTTGACCCCAGAGTTAGTTTGTTCAGGGTCCACCTTTTCAAACTCAATTTCTCGAAGGTCAACCCTTGCAAATGATGAGCTTCATAAATGGGTAATTATATGGGCTCATTTTACCTCCAAACCTAGTCATATCAACCATTCTCTTAGCTTATTGTATGATTTTCTAATTATATTTATGCTTATAGAGTGAGTTGAGTTAGTTATGATGCCATGTGGTCTAATATGTGTTTAATGCAGATTATTGATGAATTTTGTGGTCAAAGTCAAGGATCCAATGGACAAATGGCAGCAATAACTCGAAGTGGACAAAGGAGAGGACTTATAGGAGGGAGTCTCCCTCATTTATTACTCCTCACTTCGAATTCTCCTTCATTCAGCTTGGAGCACAAGCAGCCAAGTCATGTATTAGCAGGTAGCCGAGCAAGTGGAGGATGACTGATGACTATCTCGAGTTTTGGGAGCCAAGCCTCCCTGATTTTAAGGAAGTTGTTGGTAGCTTCATTTGTATAAGTAGAGAGGCCTAGGGCCTCACTAGGGTCAGATTTTTGTTGGAGTTTTGTTGTACTTTTGCTTATGTAAACTCTGCTCAACTTCGAGCTTATTATTTTGGCAGTTTCATGTAATCTTGTTATTATTTTGGAAATAAAGATGGAATCCTTTTTGAGTTAGCATTGAGTTACCTCAGAGGGCTGAAGCTCTTGGGTTAGGGCCCAATCCAAGTAGCCAAGCTCCTCTTTACTTGTATTTGTATGTTTTATTTCAGTTGTAGATTAGATTGCTGTTAGAAGTATTTCTTTCATGGTTAAGAATAGGTTGCTTTTGATGATTCAGTAGTTTGCTTCCATTTGTGCTTTCTATAACAGGTGAAGCAGTGGTAAAGAAAATATCCAAAAGGCTAGAAATAGTGCCTTGGCCTCTCTTCCTCCCTCTAGGACCATGATTTGAGGCAAAGACCCTCTTGTTGCCCCAAAAACACAGAGTTTCCTCATTCATAGGACTTCTAGTGTTTACAACTTTCTAGTTTGTTAATAGTTTAGTGTGCTTTGCTTCAGAACTTCTCCATCATGTTCACTTATTTATTTACCATATTCTTCTTCGATGCCTTCCTTTCTTGCAGCAGTTATTAGCATTTCCTTTCATAGATCATAGTTTAAATTAGTTTGATGCAAAACTCTGTTTTTCTAGATGCACTTATTTCATCGCTTGCTTCATCTCATTGGTTGACTGTCAGTTGTCTATGTAGTAGATATCTTCCCCTAGTAGATTAGCTCATCAACCATCCCATCCTCCATCTAATCCATGCTCTACAGGTCGCCCAAGTCTCCCCTCAATTCTGCCTTAGTTTCCTGCATTTTCCATAGAATTCCTTCCTCTCTCCTTGAGCAAATCCAATCATCTTTCTCTCTCCTAATGATTCTTGGTAGACCCTAGGTTCCCTAACACTTCATTCCAACCTTCATCCACCTTTCCCACCCACTCCCACACCTTCAAAACAACCAAAACTACTCTCGGCCTCCTCTTGTAGGCCTCTTGTAGAATGCTATTTTTCCTCCTGTAGATTTTCCTGTAGGCTTCCTTTTGGAGGTCGAGTGTGGGAAAAGCCTCCAGAAGGCCACCTGAGACCTCCTAGGACCCAAACACACCATCCTACATTCTCTCAAGTCCCAAAACCACCTTTCAACACCACCTATTCGCTGCCACATGCACAAACAATAAATCACATACATGTCAAATTCACATAAAAATACATAAAAATCCAAGAAAATGTTTTTTGCTCATTTACTTCCAGAAATAGCTTAGTTAGATGTTGTTTACTTCTTTGAATAGATAAATGGAATTGTTTTCATGGTTTTCATAGTTCTTTTTGCAAAAGTAGGATTTGCTTGGTTTGCTTTACATTTCAGTCTTTCTCCTTTCTGCAATTAGAATAACATCTATCTTCCTTTCCTTTCATCACATTTAGAGCTTCTTCTGGAATCCATAGAAGTTGGCTTGAGCTCCTAGTGATCTTGCACCGACTAACCAAGTGACAACCTATAGTAAGAACTAGTACTCATGCATACAACATCGTCGCTTCCAAGTTTGTTATGAACTACTGGGTTGATAAGAGTAAAGAAGGCAGCCCAAGAGTTGCAACATTATTGCTGCAATATTGGCACTCACCATTCTTTTTGGCACCGTTTCCGGGGAAGCGTCAAAATATTCTGTGATTACTGCTTTCTTCTATTTTCTTCTTACAACATTCTGCTAATAGTTTATTTCAGCAAGAGTAGACTAGTCCTTTCCTTGCTTTCCTTTTTCAATTCTGCAAATTTCATTTCAGCAAGAGTAGAATAGTCATTTCATTTCCTTTCAAGTTCTACATTTCCTTTCTTTCCTTTTCAATTCTGCAAATTTCATTTCAGCAAGTTCATTTCAGTTAGTTTCTATTTGTTTTGTTCAATCAATTTTAGTTTTGCAGGTACTATCAGTGTGGGGAAAAAAGAAACAAAAGCCAACCAAAAATATTTCCTTTCATGCCTCATAGGAATAGAGATAATTTAGGAAATTCTTGCCCAACACCCCCACTGCTTCACACAACCAACCTTCTCTCTTCTTCGGTGGCTGCGATCAAGAAAAACCCTTAGGTGAACAACCTGAGATATTTGAAGAACCTATAGGGGAAGAAGAAGAAGAAAACATTCATTTGGAGCCAATGGCTGAACACCAAAATGCTAGGGGGGATGGAGAAAGAATAGAGGGTACATTTCCCATTCAGGAGACCAATGGGGACACCAAAATGAAGAATATAAGTGCTTCCACCCTACCTCATTTCCATGGTCTGACTACAGAAGATCCTGACACCTTTTTGTTTGAGTTTGCTATTATCTGTCGAACCTATGACTATGCAGAAGATGAGAAAAAGTTGAAACTGTTCCCTTCTACTCTCAAGGATGCAGCCTTGCGCTGGTTCATGGGATTACCTGGCAATAGCATCACAACTTGGGCTCAGATGCAGCAAGCCTTTAACAACAAGTATCGAGACTATTGTAGGTCAAAAGATACTAAAGAAGAAATCTTTCGAATGACCATAGGAAGTGATGAGTCCTTGGAGGACTATGAAGAGAGGTTCCAACTCAGTTACAAAAGGGCTGGGTGTACACTCGACCCTGAGTCTCTGAAGTTGGTCCTGCTCAGGGGAATTTAGGAAGACCTTTTAGACACCCTCCATCTACTAGCTGGGGGAGACATCTACCAACTATCCTATGAGGACATAAAGACTGTTTTTAGAAACCATTCTAGAGCAGCCAAAAAGAAAGGTAGGGGGAGTCAACCCATAGCTAGTACCTCTTCCTCTAGCTCATCCATTAAAGGAGAAATTGGAAACATGTTGGAAGACTTCAAGAGTGAGATGCTGTAGACTCTTGCCATGCAAATGGATACCTTACATATCAAAAGGAAACAAGAGGAAACAGAGAGGGCTTTGGCCATTTTTTGTCCTAGATGCACAAGGAGGCATCCTTGGAATGAATTCCCATTGAACGCTATAGAAGTTGTTTAGTTTGTGAAGAAAATCATTCTACAGACAAGTTTCCCTCCTTATCTGGACTTAAAGCTATATATCAAGAGGCTGAGGGAGTCACTGAACAACTCTATTACATAAACCAAAGGAGGCCGCATGGACCTAGACCACATCAGCAAGGGATGCAAGGGAAATCTTAGGCATACTACAACCCCAACCAAGTCACTTCCATACCTTCTTGGGGCCCCCCTGCTCATCCTTCCTGGTCCACACCTCCTCCTTGGTCCTTCACATCTCCATATCATGCTCAACCAGCCACCCATTCATTTCAATCCTATGCTCCACAGCAGCCTCAGTGGAATGCATCTCATCAAGGGTGGAGGCCCCAATACAACTCTCCTCCCACTCTTTTTCCTCCACCACCTGTCCAACCACAACTGTTACCTCCTGCTCCACCAAATCAACTCAAGATGCCTGCCCAGCCAAATCCGAACCCGAACAACAAACAAGCTCAACAAGTATATAGTGGGGAACCATCATGCCCAACTTATGCTGTGGAGATTCAGGAAATTAACTTGTGATCTGGGAAAGTTCTCCCAGATAGCCAGCCTCCACCCATGGAGGTTGAGGAAGATAAAGAGGAAAGTGAACCTAAAGAAATTCCACCCTTTCCTGAGAGACTATCTGCAATAGTCCAACCTACCCCAGAAGAAATTGAACTCTTGGGAGAATTGAACATGTGTGAAGATACCACTTCTCCAAGCCATAAAAGATGTGCCTAACTACAATAGGTTGATCAAAGAGAAGTGCTTTAGGCATCCAAGAAGGCACAAGAGAGATGCCCCAGCCATCAATGTCATAGGACATCTGTCCGACCTGATGTTTAGGCAGGTAATCTGTCTAAAATATCTGGACCTTGGAAGCCCAGTAGTTGATGTCCACATCAATGGAACCATGATCCCACACACCTTGATTGATCTGGGAGCTGCCATTAATGTGATGAGAAAGGGCACAATGCTCAAACTCAACCTCCAGGGCTCCTTGAGGAAGACCGCAACTGTGCTACAGCTTGCAGACCGCTCCACCATGACCCCTGAGGGGATTTTGGAAGATGTGATGGTCTCCATTGATTCTTGGGTGTACCCTGCTGATTTCTTAGTTCTCCAGCCAAAGGCAAAGCTCACTGGGTATCCTCTCATTCTGGGAAGACCCTGGTTGGCTACCACCGATGCCTACATCAGCTGTCAAGCTGGGAACATGACCATAAAGAACGGGCATATGTCCAAGTAATTAATCCTATATCCTCTTGCCCAACCCTTGCTAGAACATGATTTAACTCTCTGGTTAGAGGAGGAAGGTGAGGATGAAGTATATTTGCACTGCTTTGTGCATTAGGAATCGCCATGGGGAGAAAACTATAAGATGAGGATGATATGATTGAAAATATGATTCAGAATCCACCTCCCAGTGTATCACCATTAGAGGACATAGTAAGAGAAACCCAAAGCAACCCCTCAACTGATCTCTGTGTGGCCAAATCCACCTCTCTCCGTGTTAAGAATATAGAGTTTTTCCCAGAAAGAACCTTGAAGATCAATCCATCCTTATCCACTTCCCAGGAGAAGGAACTGTGTAGCTTACTGAGAAAACACCTAGATGCCTTTGCCTCGAGTTATAAGGAGATGAAGGGAGTGCACCCTTCAGTATGTACTCATCATATATACATCAAGGAGGATTGCAAGCCAGTCAGGTAGCCTCAAAGGAGGATGAATACAACACTTAAAGATATTGTTAAGGAAGAACTACATAAATTGCTTGATGTAGGATTCATCTATCCCATCTCTGACAGTGAATGGGTCTCTCGTTTGGTGCTAGTACCAAAGAAAAATGGTAACTGGAGAATCTGTGTCGACTATCAGGAATTGAACAAAGCCACTAAAAAGGACCCTTTTCCTTTACCTTTCATAGATCAAGTGTTAGACGGTCTGGCAGGGAAATTTTTTTCTCTTTCCTAGATGGGTTTAGCGGGTACAATCAGATTAAGATCAGCTTGGAAGACCAGGATAAGACCACTTTCACTTGCCCTTGGGGTACCTTCGCATACCGGGTCCTTCCTTTTAGTTTGTGTAACGCTCCTGCCACTTTCCAAAGAGTGGTATTGAGTATATTCTCTGAATTAGTTCATAATGCAGTAGAGATATACATGGATGACTTTACTCCTTATGGCTTTGACTTTCAGGAAGCCTTATCTAATCTAGGAAAATTTCTAGACAAATGTATCAAGATGAACTTGTCCCTCAGTCCATAAAAATGTGAATTTTTGATGACTGAAGGGACTGTGCTAGGTCATGCAATATCTCAACAAGGACTGTAGGTGGACCCCAACAAAATTGCGATCATCCAAAGGGTCTCACCTCCTCAAAAGGTGAGAGATGTCAGAATTTTCCTAGGCTTAGCGGGGTATTATCGAAATTCATTAAAGATTTCAGCAAGCTAGCCTCTCCTTTGTTTGTTATTTTAGGTAAAGATGTCGGGTTTATATGGTTGGAAAACTGTCAAGAAGCGCTAGATACCTTGAAAAGCATGCTCGTGACTGCCCCAATTCTGAGAGGCCCAAACTGGGTCCTCCCTTTCCACATTTACAAAGATGCCTCAAACAAAGCAGTAGGAGCAGCCTTGGGACAAATTGATGAAAAGTTACCTTATGCCATATACTTTATATCAAAAACTTGTCAAAGGCAGGTTAACTATACAGTGATCGAGAAGGAGCTCCTAGCTGTCGTGCATTCTTTAAACAAATTTAGACATTATATCACATGCTATCAAAATTTTGTGCACACTGATCATGCTGCAATTAGATATTTAATGAACAAACCGGATGTGAATGCTCGCATTATTGGATGGTTGCTTTTACTGTAGCAGTTTGATTTGACCATTGTTGATAAGCCTGGGAAAGAAAATGTTGTTGCTGACTTTTTGTCTAGAGTAAATTTTCCTGCAGGTGAAGAAGGAATGGTGGATGACCAAATGCTAGATCAACACCTGTTTGCTATCTCAATACTCTCTCCATGGTTTGCTGATATAGCAAACTACTTGGTTTCAGCACAGTTCCACCACATCTATCCTCAAAACAGAAGAGCAAGATAGTGAGGAAAAATGCCCCTTTCACCTGGATTGGTGGCAATCTCTTCAAACTTGGCCCAGATCAGATCTTGAGAAGATGTACCAGGGAGGAGGAAGTCTTTGACATCCTCCTGACTTGTCATGATGGGCCTTGTGGAGGTCATTTTGCAGCAAAAAGAACCGCCTTCAAGATACTGCAAGCAGGTTACTACTGGCCCACTCTTCATCAGGATGTGAGGAGATATACCAGCCAGTGTGATCAGTGCCAGAGGATGGGGAAACCTACTCCAAAGGATGAGATGCCCATGCAACCTCAAGTGACCTTTGAGCCATTCGAGAAGTGGGGCATGGACTTTGTGGGTCCTATCAGCCCTCCTTCAAAGCAGAAGCAATACATCATTGTGTGCACCGATTACCTGACAAAGTGGGCAGAGACAAAAGCAATCAAAGTAGCGATAGAGGAAAAAGTAGCTGAATTTTTGAGAGAGAACATATTCTACAAGTTTGGGTATCCAAGAGAATTGGTCACAGATCAAGGTAGTGAGTTTATTTCCAATTTGATTGAAGACCTGCTCACACATCATAGAATCAAGCACAACACTTCAACCCCTTACCATCCACAAGCCAATGGGCAAGTGGAGGTCACTAACAGAGCATTGGGAGGGATCCTAACAAAGGTAGTGAGCAGCAGTAGAAAAGGCTGGGCAGACAGATTAGTTGAGGCCACTTGGGCCTACAATATAACATGGAAGACCACTACAGGGTTCACACCCTATGAGCTAGTCTATGGGAAGAAGGCTTTGATGTCAATAGAATTTGAATTCAATACCCTGAGGATGGCAGCTCAATTGGACCTAGACCTCACCCATGCACAGAAAGAAAGATTACTTCAGCTCAATGGATTGGATGAACACATAATGCAGGCCCTTCTCCATACAGAGGTAGTTTAGCTTCAGAGAAAGATATGGCATGACAAAAAAATCAAGGAGAAGCAATTCCAAGAGGGAGATTGGGCACTACTCTATGATTCAAGATACAAAGATTTCAAGGGCAAGCTAAGGACAAGATGGCTAGGACCCTACAATGTGGAGAAATGCAATGACAATGGTTCAGTTCTGATCATAACCATTGATGATGAAGCCATCCCCATGCTTGTCAATGGACATCGGTTGAAAGTCTACAAGAAACCCCTCTCCAAGCGAGAGTTCATTGAAAATTTGAATAAAAAAGTGATGGTAGTGGAGCATATCTTGGCCTCCACTTCATCCACCCACTGAAGAAAAAATAAAAAATAAAAAATAAGGACCCAAGTGAAAACCTCCATGAGGCACTTGAGTCCCATCATTGGGTTGAAAACCTCTTCTGAGGCGGTCCAGTGATGTCAAAAAAGAAAAGAGAAAAATAAGATCCCTGGGTGAAAACCTCCCTTGGAGGCACCCAATGCAGGCAATTAGGGTGAAAACCTCCCTAAGCTGCCCTAGTTGTTTTCAAAAAAAAAGAAAAAAAAAAAGAGAAAAAATACGAAAAGAAAAATGAATTTCCAGTTGCATTGCAGGTTTGCAGGAGGACTACAGGAAGCAACAGAAGGTGCCAAGGGAGCCCTGGAACCAATACCAGCACCTATCCTACCTTCCCACACCTTTCTCCATCATTCTTGGCATTCTTATCACCTCACTGTGCTTCTTTTTCAAAAACTGTGTTTTCTATAGGAGGCTCCTATAGGAATTACAGAGAGCCAGAAATGGATATAAAAGGTAGTTAAGGGACAAGGAAGCTTCATAAAAGATCTATAAACCCTCCTGCAGTCTTCAAACCCCCTTGCCATCATCTCCAAGCCTGCATCACATCCCAAGCATTATTCTTCTTCCTGCCTAAGAAAAACACAGAAAAAAATAGTTTTTTAGGAAAAAGAAAAAAAACAAAAATAAGAAAGAAAACAGCACCAGCCACCTCACCTGAAGCCTACCTATTACCTCTCTATCTCTATCTACATCCCTGGCATCATCCTCACAGCTCCAAGCATAGAAAAAAGCTGAAGTTTCAAAGGGAGAAGCAGCTATAGGAGCTCCTATAGGAATTCCTGTAGCAACTGATCCCATTAAAATTCAGCATCAGGAGCAAGAGGGTGAAAATATGAAGGTTGAAGAAGACACCTATAGATCAAATCCAACCAGAGAGGAACCCACACAAAGCTCAACCACACATCAGCAAGCAAATAGCATGCATCAAAGGAAACAAAGGCATGCAGTAGAGAGAAAGAGCCACAACCTTCACAACAAATACATTCGAATCTCAGGTAAGTAACTAACCCACTCCTCTGTTTTCATTTGTGTAATTAGAAAGCATGTAACAACAATGAGATGGTTGAGGTTGAATGAGGGAAAGGTGGCCAGTTAACTTGGCCACCTTCAGCTAGTTGACTCCACTCATCTGAAGATGTCACCCACAAGTAGTGGAGGAAATGTGAACTCCAATGCAATCATGAGGGATGGCTATGAGGAAAGGGCCATGATGACAAGGTAGGTGGGGACTAATGGTCCAAATATGGCCAACGTACACTTGGCCAGCTCACCCTCCATCACCGGAAATATCCATAAACAACAATAAGTAGTCCTCCCCGAGCACTTTCCTTCATTCTCTCCTCGAAACTCTGCTCTTGCAATCTCCTTGTGCCCCCACAACCTTGTAACCATCATTCTCCATTGATCTCTCCCATATTCCTGCTCTTGGCATTTTCTATAGGAGCACTTATAGGTTCTATGGGAGAACCTACAGGAATTCTACAGGAGGGACAACAGTCTTCTACAGGAGGGCCAGTGAGTGGTTTTGAAGGGAGAAAACACAGGTTTTAGCACAATTCTCGGGTTGAGAAGGTAGGTTATATGCATACCCCCATTGAATATCAAAATAAGCAAGCAGTGGTTAAATTTTGAAGAGGAAATAAAGCCTTTAGCTGGAGGAAATACATGACATAATTTCTGCTTATTTCTTGAAAAAACATAGTCTCTCTGTTTCTTTGTTTTTCTTCAAAAATTGTTGTCTCCTTCTCCTCATTTGGTTTCCCAAAGAAGAATAAACAAAATGATAAGAGGTTTTATGAGGAAGGAGCCCACTAACTCCCCCAGGCTCTATGCACATCCCCAAGTAGTGGACATATTCACAAGAGCAAATTAGATGAAATTTTTTGAGAAATTCCGGGGGTTTGATGAGGAAATTGTTCAAGACCTACTCCTTGGTCCCTCACACTAGAACACATGCCATTGTCACCTTTAGAGGCCTTTCCATGGAGGTAACCCCTGAATTTATAAGTAGGGTCACTACCTTTCCTCTTGGATTGCCTTGGAGCAAGGATGAGAAGCCAATTGGCCAAGTTGCTAAGAAAAACTTCTTCCAAAACAATGAAACCCCTATAGAAGATAAAAATAGCCTAAGAAGGGCTAGCATACCATATCCTTGGGATGAGGTTAGCTACCAAATAATCAAGTATATTTCCTGTCACGGGAGGTACAACATTGTCTATGGTTACTACTTTAGGATCCTTCATGAATTAAGGTATGGCATGGACACTCCAGCCCCTCAGAAGCTCAACATCCCCTACTTCCTCTTGCAGTCCCTCATTGACTCCAGTACTAAAGTAAAAACAAGAAATCTAGAGCAGATAACTCACCATGGGTTAATCAAAATTTTAGTGGAAGAAGCCCTCCATACATTTACACTCCCTATAGCATGGGAAATCTTCAGAAACATGATAGTTGAAGATGACATAAAGACCCTGACCTATGATATTAGTCCTACTGGTAGTGAGGAGGAAGAGCAGCAAGGGGGAGAAGGTGAAGCAACTGGTGAGTTAGAAGAGCAAGAAGGGAAGAAGGAAGAAACCAAGATAGAGGAGGAAAAAACGGAAGAAACAGAGCAAACAAAGACAGAAAAAGAGGCAGAAAAGACAGAAGTGTCCCCTGAGACTCTAGAAAGAGAGGTAGAAGCTTCCCTCACTGCCCTCAACACACAAATTAAGCCAAAAGAGAAGAGGAAGAGGCAGACCTCAATGTATTTCAAGGCTAGGAAGAGCACAAGAATAAAATCAGGGAAACCCCGACCTTCTTCAAAGTGCCAATTATTATTTGAATATTCACCCTCTATCCAAGGAAAAGAATCCCCTTCCAAGGCACCTATCACATATGAAAGGGGAACTCCTAGATCCCCCACATGGAGAGAAAAGGTAGAACTACAGGACCAAAAAACAATCGTATAGGAGGCACAAATAGTTCTACAGGAGACCCAAGAGCTTGAGAAAAGGGTAGAATGACAGCCACAGGGAAAGGAGGAAGAAATAGAGCTACAAGAACCTGATCCCTAGCCAAGTCTTGGCTCCTACTACAGTCTTCTTGAGGGGGAAAGAATAATTCCACAAAAATTTGCAATCCCTCTATTCTTTGAATTAGAGAAGGAAAGGATAAGGACCCATAGATGGATGAAAATAGCCAAATCCAAAGGGGTTGAGGATATTGGCCATATGGAGAACAAACTTAGAGAAATGGGCAGAGAGTTAAGTGATGCTAGACACAGAGAAGAAATCACAAGGAGCCACCTTGAAACTGAAAATAAATTGCTAAGAAGACAACTGCAAGAGAAAGAGACCCAATTGGCATGCATGGCCAGCTGGTCCATGGAGTCATTGCAATGTAGGTAACCCACAAAATCCTATGGCCTGTATCTCAAGGAGTAATGGTTACAATTTCAAATAAATACTTTGGCACAAAGAGGCACCATGCTTTTCTAAGATTACAGGAAGCTTATGGACCTGTGTGACCAAATCACATCAGAAGATAAGGCAAAGATGGCAAAATTCTACCTGCATAACATGGCCCTCACAGACATGAATGTGTGGGACCCCAATGCTAGGCTAGGGGACCTGCAACTAATGGCCATGGCCTCATGGATGAACCATGAAGAGTTAAGGGCAGCAGAAATAAGAAGGTTGATGATAAAGGAGCAGAATGAGCCATTAATGATCAGAGTTGAGCCATCAGACCCCATGGCACTCATCAGCACACATAACCTGCTTGCCCATAATCCTCAGATTGCCCCTAGATATATAAGTGATCAAGCACAAGCCATTGCACATTTTGAGGATATGGAAAGGTTACTTGGGGATGACTGTGTACATGCATGTATGAGGAGATGGAATACCTTACCACATAGTCTACAGATCAGGGAATATCATTCCCCAATGAGGATGAGGGAGGCATTAAGGAGAGTGCCCATGTATAAGCGCTCCATGCAGAGGTTGAAGGTCAATTGGATTGGCCTCAAATTGAGTCCCCCATTGCTGCTAGGCATGCTGGAAGGTAGAAGAGAGGAAGAAGAGTAGGAGCAGTGGGAAGAAATAGACAGGAAGGTAGGATTCTATGACAAGGAAGAGGAGACCACATCAGAAGCATGGGATGCTAGGGAGGCCACCAGGGCCATAAAAGATGAGGAGATGGACTAGGTTACTCAAAGGATGAGCAACACTTTCAGTAGGGGGGTGATGACGAGCCTCATACATGGGTAATTATATGGGCTCATTTTACCTCCAAACATAGTCAAATCAACCATTCTCTTAGCTTATTGTATGATTTTCTAATTATATTTATGCTTATAGAGTGAGTTGAGTTAGTTATGATGCCATGTGGTCTAATATGTGTTTAATGTAGATTATTGATGAATTTTGTGGTCAAAGTCAAGGATCCAGTGGAAAAATGGCAGCAATAACTCGAAGTGGATAAAGGAGAGGACTTATAGGAGGGAGTCTCCCTCATTTATTACTTCTCACTTCGAATTCTCCTTCATTCAACTTAGAGCACAAGCAACCAAGTCATGTATTAGCAGGCAGTCGACCAAGTGGAGGATGACTGATGACTATCTCGAGTTTTGGGAGCCAAGCCTCTATGATTTTAAGGAAGCTATTGGTAGCTTCATTTGTATAAGTAGAGAGGTGTAGGGCCTCACTAGGGTTAGACTTTTGTTGGAGTTTTGTTGTACTTTTGCTTATGTAAACTCTGCTCAACTTCGAGCTTATTATTTTGGTAGTTTCATGTAATCTTGTTATTATTCTGGAAATAAAGATGGAATCCTTTTTGAGTTAGCACTGAGTTACCTCAGAGGGCTGAAACTCTTGGGTTAGGGCCCAATCAAAGTAGCCAAGCTCCTCTTTACTTGTATTTGTATGTTTTATTTCAGTTGTAGATTAGATTGCTATTAGAAGTATTTCTTTCATGGTTAAGAATAGGTTGTTTTTGATGATTCAGTCGTTTGCTTCCATTTGTGCTTTCTATAGTAGGTTAAGCATTGGTAAAGAAAAGATCCAAAAGGCTAGCAATAGTGCCTTGGCCTCTCTTACTCCCTCTTGGACCATGATTTGAGGCAAAGACCCTCTTGCTGCCCCAAAAACACAAATTTTCCTCATTCATAGGACTTCTAGTGTTTACGGCTTTCTAGTTGGTTAATAGTCTAGTTTGCTTTTCTTTAGAACTTCTACATCATGTTCACTTATTTATTTACCATAATCTTCTTCCATGCTTTCCTTTCTTGTAGTAATTATCAGCATTTCCTTTCATAGATCACAATTTAAATTAGTTTGATGCAAAACTCTGTTTTTCTAGATGCACTTATTTCATCGCTTGCTTCATCTCAATGGTTGAATGTCAGTTGTCTATGCAACAGATATCTTCCCCTAGCATATCAGCTCATCAGCCATCCCATCCTCCATATGATCCATGCCCTATAGGTCACCCAAGTCTCCCCTCAATTCTGCCTTAGTTTCCTGTGTTTTCCATAGAATTCCTTCTTCTCTCCTTGAGAAAATCCAATCATATTTCTCTCTCCTAGTGATTCTTGGTAGACCCTAGGTGCCCTAACACTTCAATGCAACCTTCATCCACCTTTTCCACCCACTTTCACACCTTCAAAATAGCCAAAACTTCTCTCGGCCTCCTCTTGTAGGCCTCCTGTAGAATGTTGTTTTTCCACCTGTAGATTTCCTGTGTCCTCCTGTAGATTTTCCTGTAGGCTTCCTTTTGGAGGCTGAGTGTGGGAAAAGCCTCCAGAAGGCCAACTGAGACCTCCTAGGACCCAAACACACCATCCTACATCCTCTCAAGTTCCAAAACCACCTTTCAACACCACCTATTCGCTGCCACATTCACAAACAATAAATCACATACATGTCAAGTTCACATAAAAATGCATAAAAATCCAAAAAGATGTTTTTTGCTCATTTACTTCTAGAAATAGCTTAGTTAGATGTTGTTTACTTCTTTGAATAGATAAATGGCATTCTTTTCATGGTTTTCATATTTCTTTATGCAAAAGTAGGATTTGCTTGGTTTGCTTTACATTTCAGTCTTTCTCCTTTCTGCAATTAGAATAGCATCTATCTTCCTTTCCTTTCATCACATTTAGAGCTTCTTATGGAATCCATAGAAGTTGGCTTGAGCTCCTAGTGATCTTTCTCCGACTGACTATGTGACAACCTGCAGTAAGAACTAGTACTTGTGCATACAACACCATCGCTTCCAAGTTTGTTACGAACTACCGGGTTGATAAGAGTAAAGAAGGCAGCCCAGGAGTTGCAGCATTATTGCTGCAATATTGGTGCTCACTAGCAAAGCCAACCCTTTCAAGCACAGTTTGTTGAAGGTCAAATGGGTCAAAGTCACCCCTTTCAGAATCAACCATACCTAGGTCATACGTTTCAACTACCTATTCAACCGTGATACAATATGGCTCATCCTGGATACCTAGGAGGTATGCAGATTCCAATTGCTCAGGCTATTCTAGGATATCCTAGATATCCTCCTCCTGGTACTAGACTCATCCTTCAGGGTTATCAATATCCATCACAGGACCCTAATTGCTAGTTTCCCTTCATTGCAACTTTGGATTTTTCTGAGCTTTCTCGGTTAACTAATGATCCACTTCTTTATTTACCATTTTGGCCGACTATTCCTAATAATCTACCCAGTGATATTCCTAAGTTCGAAGGTAAGTTGGGTGAAGATCCATCCAACCATGTTATGACCTATCATATTTGGTGTGCATCCAAATCATTAAACGATGATTCTATTAGATTACAACTTTTTTAACAAACCTTAACTGGTTTGGCAAGCAAATGGTATGTAGAATTTCTATGCGCTTCTTTCAACATGTTTAGTGCCCTTTCTACATCCTTTTTTCCCATTTTTAGTTGCTGATTCGGTATGATAATGGAACTGGACTCTTAACTTCTTTAAAGCAGTCAACATTAACTCATATCTCAGATCACATTCACAAATGGAGATGAAGGCATCACTTAGTTAAATTTTACATTTCAGACCAGATTTTGGCTGAATGGTTCATAAAATCTCTTTTATGCATAGTAACTGAAGTTGTGGCCAAAGGAGGTGTTGTAACTGAAGAGCAGGTAATTTCCCGTGCTTAGTACCTTGATCTTTTTTATACTCAGTTTGGTACTTTGTATGAAAAGATCCCAGATTTACCCCGATCTACCCCAAATAATCCACCTCTTCTAGGATCACATGCTACTGATAGCACGATTGGTTCTATGAGCCAGAAATCTAAGAACAAATAGAAAAATTCTAAGAAATTTCAGGTTGCGGCTCTATCTGATTCACCTGAAGAAGATCCTTCTACCGAAATTACTTTAGAAATTAACGTCATAGAGTCATCTACTGGAAAGGGTAAGTAATTTGGAAATAAGAAAAAGGGAAAAGGAAAAACTAAACAAGACAGCCGTTCTAAGGAGAAATCAAACAAGAATGAACTGTCTGATGAAAAGAGGAAACCTCAATATCCTTTCTTAATTTGTGAGGAAGATCATTACACTAAGGAGTGTCCTCATCGGGCCGAAGTTTCCAAATTCGTCAAAAGTTCACCCACACTTGCTGTTTTGAAGGATCATTTTCCTCCACAAGACATCAAAATGGTTTCTCATGACCAATCCTTCTCATCTGTATCGACGGATGTCATGATGATGTATTCCATAGTTATGGTAGCAACGTGATCCAAAGATTACACATCAAAGAGTCTTGTTGAAGATGGAGATGACTCCAGTTCATCTAGTCAAACTTCCACACCTACTCCTCCTTCTTTTGAACCGTTACATATTAAAAAACCTAACCCTGATATGATAGTTCATCCAGCTCCTAAGGGTATGCTTCGTAAGTTAGTTTTTCATCCTCATGCGAGGGATGCCCAAAACTATAACATCGTTGAAGATCTGGCTATGTCACCTTCGACCAAGTATACCCTTAAAGTGATGACAAATTTTCCAGCACAAAGGAAATTATTATTGTTAGCTATAGGAGTGGTAGATCCTCAAGACTCCCATTTGATTGTTTTCAATCTCGAAAATCATGTCCCACGTCTCCCACACCAACTGGATTTTTAGATACGAGTTCACATCAAAACTTGACGAGTTTTTATAATAGTGATTGATGAAGGAACGTTGACATGCATTATGTCCATTTACTGTTGGAAAGCCTTGGGTTCTCCAACAATCAATCAATCTCCCATGACTTTGAAGGCCTTCGATGGAAGAGGTTTCTGTCCATATGGACTTTTAAATGATTTACCAGTCGAATTAGAGGGAAAAAAAATTGCAATAGATGTTGATGCTCAACTTTACTATAACCTTTTGCTTGGTTGGAGCTAGACTTATGCCATGGCAGCAGTAGTTGCATCATATTTTATGATGATTATGTTTCTTCACAAAGGAAGAATTGTGAAAGTAGATCAATTATCCTACTATACCTCATACCCTAATTCCAGCGGTAGTATCCCATTTGTTGGAAAATCAACCACTCCATATGAGGAAGTTGGTTTTTGCCTACTCAAAGACTCATCTTTGATGGGAACCTTCGCATTCTCTCCACTCATTTTTATTCAGAATGAAGCACAAATTAACATGATTACATCAAGTACTTTCTTCAGAATGAAGCACAAATTAACGTGATTACATCAAGTACTTTCGAATCGGGAGATTCATGGAAAGTACCTTCAGAATTAGAAATGATCTTATATGGTGATGAAATGCCTTGCAACCCTTTTGAGTTATCCTATGAGGAAATTTAGTCTTTTTCCAACTCATCAACATCTGATAATGATTGAATGAATATGATTATTGACGAATATTCTCATTTGTCACACTTGGAACCAATCTATATGTCTAATCCTTTTAACACATATTTTTTAACTAATTAAGGGGTTATGGAAGTTATGACCTTGGACAAAATGCCATGTGATGATACTCATCATCATTCAACTTTCCTGCCATCCTTTGACAAAATTGAGAATAATTTCTCATCTATGTTTTCATATGAGACCCTTAGTAATCCTCAATGTCTAATATCTATCCTTTCTTCCAGTTCTGAACAAAATTTATGGAACACATTGACTATGATACCTATAGATATCTCAGTGAAACCTGGAATAACTGAAAATATTCATATAGAAGCTACTTGTTTGTTAGAAGGGATTTCAACTTACAAAGCCCTATTTCAGGAATTTTGTGACATTTTTGCCTAATCCTATGAAGAAATGCCAGGAATTGACCCTAGCATTGTTGTACATGAAATAAAAACTTATTCGGATGTTAAGCCAGTTAGACAACCATTACATCCTATACATCCGCGAAAGGCTGCTGCCATCAAAAATGAAGTTGAAAAATTGTTGAAAGCAGGTTTTATTTACCCTATTCCTTTAATCGATTGGGTATCAAATATTGTACCCGTTAATTAAAAGCAAGGAACGATTCGAGTATGTGTTTATTATCGAGATATCATTAAAACTTGTCCCAAGGACAATTATCCAACTCCGTATATTGACCAAATTGTCGATGACTATGCCGGAAATGAAATTTTTTCATCTATGGATGGGTTTTTTAGCTACAATAAGATAAACATACTCCCTGCCGATCAATATAAAATTGTGTTTATATGCCCATGGGGAAATTTTTCTTATCATAAGCTCCCATTTGGCCTAAAAAATGCTGGCGCAAATTTTCAACGAGCAATGTCTTATGCATTCCACGATATCAAGCATATTGTTCAACCTTATTTAGATGACCTACCGGCTCATTCTATGAAATGACAGGATCACCTATTGCACTTAAAAGAAATTTTCATTAGGTGTAGGCATTACAATATTCGCTTGAATCTACACAAGTGTGTTTTTTGTGTACAATCAGGTTGACTTATAGGTTTCATCGTTTCAAAGGAAGGCATTCGTGTCGATCCCCTCAAGGTAGAGGCAATCTTGAATTTTCCTGCTCCTTCTAGCCTTACGCAACTCCAAAGTTTGTAAGGGAAGGAAATTTTTTTCATAGATTCATCCACAATTATGTTGAACTAACCTAGGGTTTTACTTGACTGTTGAAAAAGGGTATTCCATTTTTCTGGGATGAACTTGCTGATAAAGCTTTCAATGCATTAAAGTATGCACTGACTAATGCACCATTACTGCATCCACCTAATTATCATCTAGACTACTTTTTGTACTTAGCTGCATACGATGCCACCAATGGCATGGTGTTAGTCCAAGAGGATGATTTTAGCAGTGAACATGTGATTTATTATTTCAGTAGGAGTCTCACTAAAATTGAGATTAAATACGCACATGTGGAGAATCTAGCCTTGGCAGCTGTGCAAGTTGTTCAATGATTTCGTCACTATATACTTCTCCGAAAAACAACTAATGTTTCAGATTGCAACCCTATGATTTACATTCTCACAAAACAATTGCTATGGGGCAAATACTTTAAGTGGATAGTTATTTTACAAGAGTTGATTTGGAATTTGAAAAATCTAAATCAAAGAAATCCTTGATTTTTGCTGAACTATTGTGTGACTTTCCCCATACTGATATAGAAACTGTAGGAGAAGATTCTTTTGCTGACAGATATCTCTTTCTTATTAGTATGTTAGATCCGTGGTATGGAGACATCATTGTATATCTCCAAACACAAAATTTTAGGCCCGAGTTATCCAAAACTGATCGTCGGCAAATTTGATACCAATCCCAACAATACAATATTGTTGGCGACACTCTTTACCATTGTGATGCCGATTTTGTATTCCGACGTTGTTTAACTTTTCAAGAAGCCGAAAAAACTTTAAATGATTGCCACTCTGGAGCGTGTGGCAGTCACATGTCTGGGTATGCTACTACCTAAAAGATATTATGCGCTGGTTATTTTTGGCCATCAATGTTTAAACACTACATCACTACATTCCGAAAATGCCATAATTACCAAATCTATGATTGTAAAATGTGAGCACCTCTAGCTCCTATTCACCCTATCATTGTTGTCGGTCCTTTTTCCAAATGGGGCATCGACTTTGTCACATGTAACCCTCACTCAGATAGGGGGCATGGATGCATTATCCTTGCAGTTGATTACTTTACAAAATGGGCCGAGGCGATGCATACATATAGAGACGATGGTGAAACTGCATCTATTTTCATTTTCAATCATGTAATTTCTCAGTTCAGTGTCCCACAAGCTATTGTTATGGACCATGGTAGTCATTTTCGTAACTTTATGATGGTTGAACTATTTGCACAACTCAACCTTCGGCATGATAGCTCTACTCTGTATTATCCACAACCTAATGGTTAGGTCAAAGCCGTTAATAAAATTTTAACCAATATGATTAAACATATAGTTGGTATGCATAAAGGAAACTGGCATTCTATGCTCTTTTTAGCACTGTGGGCTTACCGTACTACTATAAAAACATCGACCTATTTTACTCCTTTCCAACATGTTTATGGTTTGGAAGCCATATTACCTATTGAATGTGAAATCTCATCCCTCAAGATATCTATCGAATTATTACCTGCTACCTCTGCAGATGAAGAGTGCTTTGTACATTTAGCTCATTTAGATGAAAATCACCATAATGCCATCTTGGCTAGTGAAGCTCACCAGAAACGTGTTAAAGCCCAATATGATCAAAACGTTAACCCTCGTACATATTCAGAAGGTGACCTAGTCTTGGTTTATGATCAAGCTCATGCCAAGTTAGGTGCAGGGAAATTCAAGCCCGTGTGGCATGACCCTTACATCATAAAATGCATATTAGCTAAAGGTGCCTATGAGCTGGTTGATTACGATGGTGTTCCTTTGGGAAAGACCAGAAATGGTCTTTACCTAAAGAAATATTTTTCATAATTTTTTTTTGAAGATTTGTACATTATTTAACGTTTTTGGGTATGTGTGCGAGTTAATGTTTTTTACATTTTCTACTACTCCTTCTTATCTTGTTTTTACACTTGATTTGCAGATGTCGATGTTCTCTCAGACTTACATTGAAATTGCTGATGGCGCTAGCCGTAGTACTCAAAATTTATCTTCTGCAGCCTAGGTTATCTATTCACATAATGATGAGCTAGTCTCTATTCATGGAATATGTGCTAGTCAAACAATGAACAATATAGCAGAATATAGTGCAACCATTGAGCTATTAGATGATGCCATCGCATTTGGTATTCAGCGTTTGATCATTAGGTTAGATTCGCAGCTTGTGGTATTACATTTAAATGGTGTCTATACAGTAAGGAGTCCAACCATGTTAAGAGTATTTTTACGAGTTCGCCTCTTAGAAAGGCAATTTTATTACATCAAATATCAACACATTCTGAGATATTTAAACACATTAACAAATGCATTGGTGAATCATGTGTTAAATAGACATTTGCAACATATGTAAATTAAAAACAATATTCATTCATACATTGATCAAGATAAACATAGGTAAAAAGTAGTAGGTTTTTCATTAAAATAGAGTTTGGGTGTGTCTACAAAATATGTCATCCGAGGACACAAGGCCTCGTGGCCTTTTATTTTTCGAATATGCTGACACCAAAAAGTAAAAAATGGTCCTAGAAACTAGAACAACTAGGCATGATGATGCTCATGATAACACACGATAGCATGAGCAACTCGACACATCAAACATTTGAGAGGCCTTGGAACCCCAACTACAAGCCTTTGATAGGCACGTGGAATGTTATCAACCCTAGTCTCTAGGATGTTGGAAGTCAACCTCTCAAGGTTGTGCTCCAACTCTATCAGTGTGTCCTTTGCCTCTGGGTTCGCTACCGCAACTACTATAGGCTACTCACCTCGTCTAGTGTATCATCTCAGCTTGGATGGTCGGGTTGGATCCACATCTGCACATGAATTTCAGATAATTAGCCTTTGAAGACAAAAAACACATACAAAATTAAAAATTTGAAAATATGTCAGAACGAGAAATTCTTACCTAGATCACCCCATTGAGTTTCGGCAGGAAGTGAGATATCAAGATCACCTTTGTAATCCATCCCGACATACGGAAAGTCCTTGATCGGGACAATCTGCTAGCCTAACCAGTGAAAAAACTCTATCATATACCTCACTACGGGCCCATCACCTCCACGACGTTCCATCAGTGAAACCCACCTCATCATCTGTGGATCCCTTGAACTCCCCTCAGCTGCCAGAATCTACTATGGCCAAAGAATAGGAACACGCTTTAGGGAAAAACTAATAAGAATGGAACCATAATTGAAATTCTCTATTTTTCCATTCTTGTACCTAGTCAGCTGACCCTTCATATTCACTATCATCGCTTTGCACTAGCTGTATACCATGGACTCGCAACATTCCATGGTCATTTGCATCTGTGCCCGTGTGGCTAGATGAAGGGCAGCACTACCACACAGTTTGCAAATAGTAAAAGAAATGGTCCTTAAGGGTAAAAGTTCAATGGAATGAATGTCCATTCATCCATCCTTGGGTGGTGCACCCCTGCAAAAGAACGGTAGGTATCCATCAGTAGTGTCTCTCCTACTCTCGATCCGAATAGTGAAAGATCGCCCCCCCAATGAGACAACCTAGTTAGGAAATAAATATCATCAGCTTCAATGGTAAGGCGATAGTCAGTGATTAAAAAACACTGTTCCTGGACATTCCAAGTCCTTACCAACCACGCCATTAGATCTACCTGAGATTTCATCCCAGGGATAAGCTAATATTTCAGGAGGCCATAGGTCCTGAGAGCCTATAAGGTGATCAGATCTACCAAAGTTGCCAAATCATTGGCTTCATGCTCTCTTTCCCTCCACTCCATTTTTGAGCAATCAAATGACCTAAAATGAACATTTTAAAGCGTTAGAAACATTTTTAAAACTCATTTCACATTTTTATGGCTAAAAACTTGTTTAAAAATTAGCCCCTGGTGCCTGCGTCACTGCCCTTTTATGGAAAAAGCAAAACTGCGTAGATTTTTCCTGCAGAATTCTTTGCAGGCCGTGATTTTCCATTTGGAAAATTTTATCAACCTGCATGGGTCTGATTGAAAAAAACCCGCACAGGGCTGAGGGCACATTCTTGAACAAGGTTTCGCTCCAAAAAATAAAATGAAATCCTAAATTGAAAAACTAAATAGATAAAAAGCTAAGTTATGGAGAGATATTCTACCTGGAAGGAACGATGCATGATTTCGTCCACCAGTTGGCTCAGAATTAGTCCTGGAAGTTTGATGGTAAAAACTCCTCTCTCTGCTCTAAACTTGTGAAAATGCAAATGCTAAAAATAAATTACTTTTTCCCACTTTTATAAGTTTTTGGGGCTTAAAAAAATTTATTTTTTATGTTTTGAACCTTTTTTGGAGGGAAAATGCCCCTTTTGAGAAGTTATGACGAGTTATTGAGTTTAAATATGCATGATCATTTACAGAGTCAAGATGAACCATTTTTGACATTTTAGCATACTTTTATCACTTTTCATGCTCTTAAAAAAATACGAAAAGCGAAAATCATGGAGTCCTTTTTAAGCCATTTTCAGACTCTTTCAAAACGAAAAGATTGTCGTGTACTTGCTTGTTCGAACTCGTAAAGTAAATGAACAACCGTCCACACAGTATAATTTTACCCCCTTTACGGATTGAGTCCGGACTGTTTACGAAAAAAGTATATGTTGACCAGACATGGTCAATAGAGTTCTCTCGTATTATTTTATCCTGTTTTCAGACCTGAGAAACTAAACTGAAGAAAAATAACCTCATGGAGTCTACTTATGTTTTTCTTTCGACTCTCTAAAAATGAAAAATGATGAGCTTTACTTTTTTTTGGCTTGTTAAAATTTTATGGTAAAAGAACTGAATGAGTTTCATTTTTGTGTTTTTTTAAAAACTCTTAAAAGAAAACAACATCGAGTTAACCCTTTACTGGACTCATAAAAATTAAACAATATAGGACTCCTTAAACATGATGAGACCGAACCACTCCTTCTTAGGTTTCGTTAAAAATACTTCAATGGACTCATCCGAAGGAAGAGCTTACATTCCAAGCTTATGTTATCCTCCTCAAGCTTGTAAAAAATAAAGAGGTACTTGCTAGTAATGGTGGGGGAAAATTGGGGAATGAGTCCATTTTAAATTTTCAGATTTAAAAGGTAGCATGTCACTCTTGAACATGACACTCCATCACATTCATGTCCGGGTTGGGAAATCCATTTGCCTTACAGTTAACCAAACCTCATTGAGAGTCTTCATGGTTTTGGGTACTATCATTAAGTCAAATGATGCCAATTCATTGTCGTGTCGTTATGTGTTCAAGAGAAATTCAAATTTAGTTCAAAACCCTTTGAAAACTATATGCCTTCATTTGTGTTGGCCATCCTTGAGTCAATCCTTGCAAACTATTTTCAAAACTTGATATCGTGTTTTGTGTCAGAGGCTTTCCTACAATGGATCGTTTCCTATTGACTTCGACTCATTATTTAGGAAGTTGATTTAGAAACCTTCAGCACCTTGAAGCTTGCATGCCTTAATGGCAGGTTTCTTGCTTTCGATGACAGGTTCTCATCATTGGCCTTCGATCAAATGATTCTATAAGTGTTTGACTTTAGATCACTTATTCACACTCCATAGATTGTACTGGGAGTACCTTGAGATCAATTGTCATTATTGGTGGTTTCTCTCGCGCTTGTTAATGATTCACATTATTGGTCGGTAATCAAGTGGTTTCTGCCATGTTCGACTTTGAGACATTCACTCGCATGGTTAGAATCATACTGTGGATCAAGAGATGGAGATCAAGACCTTGGATCTAGTTTCATCGATCCAGGTTGTGAAGAAATTTTATATTCATGATTATGTAGACAGGTGGCTGCGTCTATGCTGTGTCTACCATATATATAATATTAGTTTTTCCATGTTTTTTCATTGACTTCAGTTTACTCTCAGTATGGAAATGCCTACCTCAAATATGATTTCTTGATATATATATTTGCATTATGTTCCTTGAATGTTCCTTGCAGGTTTTCGACCATTGCCTCTGATCCGATCCTTGGAATGATAAAGCGCTTCAATCTTCAAACTTGTTTTTACAGGCTTTGCACTTTAGGGAACAATCTGTTACATGTCAATTTGTCACCATGATACTTGATTAGTTTATGGATAATTTTAACATCCATGAACATGTTTGAACTAGCTACCTTAGAAGTCACACAACCCAAAATATGTTGAAGTACTTTAGAAATTTGAGTCAAATAGCCGTCACACCTTGTTAAGTTCCACATGTGCCATTTTCTCTAGAGTTTCCCACACATGGGCTGAAATTGACTCTAAGAACAGCGCAAATTTGCACTCTATCTGCCAGTATAAACTCGCGCAGGTGAATTCTAGAAAGTAAAAATAAAAAGTACATTCTAGAAACATAGTTGGTCGAATATTTCCCAACTGAAAGCTTCTAGGTGATGACTATTCGAGCTGTAACCCTCAAAAGATGCATCTCCATCCCTTTTCTCATGGTAACCTAATCCCTCAAAAAATGAGTCTCATCCCTCTCTCATGGATCTGAAACTTCCTCCTCTTAGCCTATAAAATGACTAGAGGGTAGAGGGATTAAGGAGGTCAAAATAGAGAGTAGACAAACTTATGTTGTTGGTTTGAGATTGGAAAACTTGTCATCTAAGGAGGAGTTTGAAGGCATTTGGAGGGGCCTCATGACATCAAGGAAGAGGTTGTAAGGCTCCTCTTATTTTTTGAATAATACAAATGAACACTTTCTCCCATTGATTTTGTCTTATGTGAATGATGAGTGGTTTACAATTATTTATAATGTTTATTCAGGCAAATTCAATCCCTAATTTCCTTGATCATTAGGCTATGTTGTTTGGATTATTATATCACATGTGCTTTTGATCCTTTTATGGTCTATGTTTGCAGGTATTATCAAGCATTGAAGAACTGCATCAAGTCACAACAAGGGATCTTCATCAGGATTTTCGTGAAATAGGTAAGAGGCTCATCCATTAGCTATATTGCCTATAATTCGAACAAGTTCAACTTGGGGAAAGAGTCAATTCAATTCTCATGATTGTTTCTAGTTTCCATTTAGGATCTAGGGAGATCACTCTTGTCCACAAGAGGGATTGTTTAGTGTAACAAACCCCGTGTTCAAATTTCATGTAATAAACTTAATAAAGGAAAAATAAGACCAAGGTCATGGGACACATATTACAAGCTGAATGTTGGGAAAAGTATCCTAATGGGCATCACTTGTTGTCTATTATGTCTAAGGGTAAAGTGGAAAAGACATTAGTGAAGGGCTTGGAAAGGAAAAAAGGCATTATTGGCATTGTATTTATGAAAATAAAGGAAAATAGGAGAAAAGGGAGATGAAAGGTCACAAGTTTACATGAGGAGGAAATTGAAGGAAAATGGAGGAAAAATGAAGAAATTAGAGGCTTCAATGATAAAAAGGCTTATGAGGATTAGTTCACAACTTTTTGTCAGCCTTTTTTCAGTTCATTTTTGGAATTGGTTTTAGAGAAGAGAAGAGCACCAAAGAGGAGAAAGAAAGTAAGCAAGCAAAATAGGGACAAGGAAAGCAAAGGAAGGACAAGGAAAGAAAAGGAAGGATAAGAAAGCAAAGGAAAGAAAGAATAAAGTAAGGAAGAGTTGGATCAAGCGACTTCGACATGAATACTTGCAGGTAACAGGTTGCATGTATGATTTCCTATTTGGTTTTGGAATTCATGGTACATGCACGTGCATAATTGGTCAACTGCTATAATTGGTATGGGTTTTTCTGGGTTTGGCAATGGTTTTAACCTTTCCATGCCATTTCTAGATAACCATGGTGTGGTGGGATTCATTCTTGGTTGAGCTTTGGATTTCCATAAGGTTTTGGATCCAAGTGATGCCATCTTAGGAAAATCCCAAGGGTTGGGGGTGGAGATGGTTTTCTACGGGAAGCCCTCAACAAGTGTGTGAAGATAGGAAAATTCCTCAAAGGATGGTGAAGGAATACTGAGGCATACAAGATTGGTTTGGTTTTTTGATCTCGGGATTGGTTTAGGTGAGATCACTGTAGGGTGAGGGTGGAGGTATGGATCCTAGCCCTGAAAAAGTGTCTCATATCTTGAGGTTTCATGCAAAAAAATGGGTAATTTAGGCTGCAGTCACTGGGAGGAAGGGTCATCCATGCAACTAGAGATTTAAGTTTGCTAGCTTGCCTTGTTATGCAAGCAACTGGGAGTCCATATCACTCAAAAAGCAAGTTGGCTCAGGGTTTGGGCACTTAGAGTGGTTGTTTAGCTCCTGTGGGTCTTGTAGCTCTTGAGGAAGGTCAGTGAAGTTTTGGTTGGTCGAATCCACTTCCTTAACTTTACTTAGGGAGTTGAGTCATGTCGTGTTAGGTATCCACTCATGTTTACCCCAGAAGGCTGATGAAAGTGGGTAAATGTGTGAGGTTGAGTTACAGAGTGGTATCAAGGCATGGTTCAAACACTTAGACCAGATGGGATAGATGCATGTGGTTATGCATGCATTTTGATGCACGAGGTTATGGTATGAAGTTCGAATTTTCATGCCTGATGTTGGCATGTTGATGTGATTATGATTATGCATGTATCGTTCTAATGTGGAAATTTTTTGCAGATGAGATAAGCCTCCCTTGAACGACTTTGAGGTATGGTTTTGGTTATCGTATCTATTTGGTTTATCTGACATGGTATACTTGCAGGAAGAAGATAATCAAATATTACGAGAAAAACGGTGGACTATGGTTCACATGACTCTCCCTACATATCAATTGGGCAACAAAGAGATGAGTACTCTCCTGATATAGCAGACACGTTGAGGAGTTTGAGAGTAGAGCTTAGAAGACACAAGGTAGACACTGACAAGTTGGTTGAGGCTCAGGAAAGAATTGCAAGGGCTTAGAAGAAGTTGGTAGAGGTCAATGCATTCATCCTTTCAAGTTTTTCAGACTTATAGAGACATGGACAATTGAGGATTAGTCAAGATCAAGAAGAGAAGACTAAAGTGGCATATGGTAGCAGGTCTTGATTAGGATACATGTCGGATAGAGGGGACACATTCAAAGGTGGTAAATCATTGGGTACACCTGATAGGAGGACCATTTTGTATGGGTTATTTTCTAGTTCCTCATTGAGGGGACGTCATCATCATCATCACCATTACCCTTATAGGAAAAGTGAGTACTTTCGAGAGGAGTTCAAGAAAGTCCAACCTCCTACATTTGATGGAGAGATGACAAAGTCAAATGATGCAGAGGCATGGTTTCTTGTGATGGAAGCATTATTCAAATTTCATAACTATTCAGAGAACATGAAAGCCAAAATAACAACCTTTATTCTTAAAGGGAAATAAAATATCTAGTGGGAATATGTGAATAATGTCAGAGGGATTCAATAAGAAGAGTTGATTTGGGATGATTTCGAGAGACTCTTCAAGAAGAAGTATCTATCTAAAAGATATTATGATGATAGAGCTAAAGAGTTTTATGAGATACATATGTGTTCCATGATAAATGATGAGTATACTAGCAGGTTTCTAGAGATGTCGAGGTATGTTCCTTATCTCAAGAATGAGAAAGAAAAGGTTCAAAGGTTCATTAGTGGGTTACCAACAACATATAGAGACCATATTGATTTTGATGAGCCTTGGCCACTGGAGGAAGGCATCAGGAGACTGAATCATTATTATGAGCAATAAAAGGGTAAATGTGATCCTAAATGTGAATTGAAGGGGAATGAAAAATCTAAAGGGAAGTGGCCACCAAAGCGGGGAAGGCCTCAGGATGCAGGGCAAAAAGAAAATGTTGCTCCTTACAAGACTTTTAATGTGGTTGAGAGGGGACATGGGTCTCAGCCTAGAGAGTAGTAATAGAGAGGTGATGGTAAGGGGTTGTTGCAGTGTTGGATTTGTGGCAATGATCATCACAAGAACAATTGTCCATTGTACTAGGGTGGTAGGCCTAAGATATATAGTGCTAAGGAGGCACATGCAATTGGGGATGTTGGCCATAACATTCCTTGGATTTATGCAACCGTGGACGAAAAGCAAGAAGGTCAATAGGCATCCATTATTGAGATGGAAGGTAAGCTTTGTGATTTAGTTATTTCTATTTTTATTAACCCTGGATCGAATTATAGTTATGTTAATCCTGACTTAGTGGATAAGTTTGGTTTGAGGAAAGAAGTGCATGCAAAGTCTTGGTTTGTGCGGTTGGCTACAAGTACTAAGAAGAGAGTTCATCATTGGGTAAGATCTTGTGCATTTGAGATGAATGGTATTCCTACATCAATACATCTAAATGTTCTTCCTTTGGGATCATATAACATGTGTTTGGGTATATATTGGTTATATCTACACAGGACCAAAGTAGATTGTTATGATAAGGCTATTAAGTGTCTAAATGATAATGGGGAAAAGAGAATCTTGTAGGGAAATAAGGCTACATTGGCGAGTATGGTTACAACTATGCAGTCTAAGCACAGTTGTAGGAAGGGGTGTGTACTATTTACAGTTCATATTTCCAGTGACAAGGGTAAGAGTGTTGAGGATGTGGAAATCCTCAAGAGGTACCATGTGTTTTAGAAGTTTCGGGATGTATTTCCAATAGATATTTAAGAGTTTCCTCCCCATAGAGAAGTGGACTTTTCTTTTGAGTGGGTACCAATAGAAAAACCAACATCAAAGGAACCTTACATGACTATTACTATTACTCCAGAGCTAGTGGAATTTTATTTTCAGTTGAAGGAAATGCTTGACAAGGGATACACTAGGCCAAGTGTATCACCTTGGGGTGCACCGCTATTGTTTGTGAAGAAGAAGGATGGTACTGTTAGGTTATGTAATAATTACAGGATATTGGACAAGGTGATCATCAAGAAAAAATATCCATTTCCAAGGATCGATGACTTGTTTGACTAGTTGAAGGGAGCAACAGTATTCTCAAAGATTGATTTGAGATCAGGATATCATCATGTACACATCAAAGAAGAGGACATCTACAAGAGTGCTTTTCATACTAAGTATGGGCATTATGAGTTTGTTGTGGTTCCTTTCAGTTTGAAAAATGATCCAACTACTTTCATGTGCTTGATGAATACTATGTTTCATTCTTATCTAGACAAGTTTGTGATTGTATTCATTGATGATATATTGATATATTCTAAGAATGAGGAAGATCATGGAGAAAACTTAGCAACAATATTGATATTTCTAAGAGATCATTAGTTGTATGGCAAGATTAGTAAGTAATACTTCCTTCAGAAAAAGGTACATTACTTGGGACATGTTGTCTCCAAGGAAGGCATAATAGTGGATCTGGAAAATATAAGAGCTATTATAGAATGGGAAATTGAATGAGCATGAATAGAACTATGTGACTCATGATATTGAGTTGGAAACAATCATTCATGCCTTGAAAATGTGGATGCATTATGTTCTTGGCAGGAGGTTTATGTTAATGAGTGACTATAGTGGACTGAGATATCTATTTGACTAACCTAATATGAATGCCAGGAAATGTAGATGGTTGGCCACTCTTATTGAGTTTGAATTTGAGATTCAAATACATTAAGGGAAAGGAGAACATGGTTGTAGATGCTCTTAGTAGAAGAGTGCAGATGAATCACATAGCAACTATGAGTTCATATGGGACAAATTTATAGGATCAGATCTTACAGGAAGGACAACATGATGACAGGTATATGGAACTTAAGAATAGGTTACAACAGTAGGGTACACATGAACAAGATGTGGATTATCATTTCACAACATATGGCTTGGTGAGATTTAGGGACAAGATCTATGTGCTGGATGATAGTAATCTCAAGAAGCTTATCGTGAGGGAGTTTCATATCAAGCCATATTAAGGTCACCTAGGATATCATAAGATGTTGACAACTGCGAAGAAGTTCTACTACTGGCCTCGTTTGAAGAAGGAAATGGTTGTGTTTGTTACTAGATTCCTAGACTATCATCAGGTGAAAGTTGAGTGTAAGCACCTAACTAGTTTGTTACAACCTATTCTGATTCTGGAGTGGAAATGGGAGGTCATTTCCATGGATTTCATTAAATTTTTTTGAGGACATCAAAGTAGCATGGTTCCATCATGGTTGTGGTTGACAGGTTGAGCAAGGTAGCTCACTTCATTCCAGTGAAGACTACTTATTCAGCTAGTTAGATAGCACGAGTCTTCATTAGGGAGATAATGAGATTGTATGGTGTTCTGAAGAGGATTGTGTCAAATGAAGATGCCAAGTTCACTTCCAAGTTTTGGAAGGATTTGTTTGTAGGTTTGGGTAAAAAGTTGGCCTACAATACAACTTATCATCTGCAGATAGTTGGACAGATAGAGAGGGTCAATAAGATTCTGGAGGACATTTTGAGGACATATGTTATGCACCAACAGAGGAGGTGGGAGAAGTATCTTCCACTAGTTGATTTTTCTTACAAAAATGGTTATCAGGAGTCACTGAGGATGAGTCTATTTGAGGCACTCTATGGGTAGATTTCTAATACTACCATCATCTGGAGTGATCTAGTGAACATGGTACTTATAGGACTATACATGTTGGTAGAGATGGAATAGGAAATGCAGGTTATAAAGAATAATCTAAATGTGTCTCAGGAAATGAAAACAAGTTATGCATATAAGCACAGGGAATTTAAGGAGTTTTAGGTTGGGGAACATGTGTATTTTCACGTCAAGCCCAAGAAGAGCTCCTTGAGGATTAGATCATGTGCCAAGTTAGCACCTCGGTATTGTAGGCCTTTCGATATCCTTGAGAGGATTGGACTAGTGGCCTAAAAACTTGAACAACCTTCGACAATGAAAGTCCATGAAGTTTTCCATGTTTCATTGCTTCAAAGACATGTGAATGATGTTTATCATGTTATTGATTGGTATATATTGCATGTGGATCCAAAAGGAGAATTTTAGCCGGAACCTTAGTGCATATTGCAGTGGAAACAACTCATGCTTTGAAATAGAGAAATCAAGCAATTTAAAGTGCAGTTGAAGCACTTTGGGTCTGATGAAGCGACATGGGAGATGGCTGATCATATCTGGGCTATGTATCCTTCATTATTTTTTGGTGGAGGCAAATGAGTTTTTGGTATATGTACATATTTATGTATGGTTTCTATTGTAAATACCACAATGAGCTGTGTTATAAATCTCCAATAAGTGGTATGGTTGTCATGTTGTCATGTTTGTCATGATGGTTTTGCTTTTGAGTAGGTTTTTCATTGTAAATACTGCAATGAGATGGGTTATAAAGCTCCCTGGGCAATATGTTTTAGTTTTAATTGTTCCTTCTAGTCATAGGTGTCATTGAACACTGAGGGAAGTGTTCCCCTAAGGGGGAGGGGCCTCTAAAATCCTTGGGTTAAACGTTCATGTAATAAAGTTAATAAAGAAAAAATAAGACCAAGGTCATTGGAGACATATTCCAAGTTGAATGTTGGGCAAAGTATCCTAGTGAGCATCACTTGTTGTTTATTATGGCTAAGGGGAAATTGGAAAAGGCATTGGTGAAGGCTTTGAAAAAGGAAAAAATGCATTATTAGCATTTTATTTATGAAAATAAATGAAAATAGGAGAAAATGGAGATGAAAGGTCACATGTTTGTAAGAGGAGGAAATTCAAGGAAAATGGAGGAAAAATGAAGAAATTAGAGGCCTCAATGATTAAAAAACTTATGAGGATCAGTTCACAACTTTTTGTTAGCCCTTTTTTTTCAGTTCATTTTTGGAATTGGTTTTAGACAGGAGAAGAGCACCAAAGAGGAGAAAACAAGCAAGCAAGAAAAGGAAGGACAAGGAAAGCAAAGGAAGGATAATGAAAGCAAATGAAGGACAAGAAAGAAAAGAAAAGCAAGGATCAAGTAAGGAAGATTTGGATCAAGAGGCTTAAGAAAGAATACTTGTAGGTAACATGTTGTGTGTATGATTTTCTAGATATTTTTGGCATGCATGTGTGTAATTCGTTCATTAGCTATCACTAGCATGGGTTTTACCGAGTTTGACAGTGGCTTTAGTCTTGCCTTGCCATTTCTGGATAACCATGGTGTGATGGGATTCATTCTTGTTGAGATTTTGATTGGCAAAAGGTTTTGTATCGAGGTGAGGTGGTCTCAGGAAAATCCCAAGGGTTAGGGGTGGAGATGGTTTTCTCCGCGAAGCCGTCAACAAGTGGGTGGAGACAACAAAATTCCTCAAGGGATGGTGAAGGAATACTGAGGCATCCAAGCTTGGTTTGGTTTTGTGATCTCGAGACTGGTTTAGGTGAGATCTCGATAAGGTGAGGGTGGAGGTGGTTTGACTTCTATATTCCCTTGGATGTTTATGGATTGGTTTATCCCATGAGATCCCACATTTATGCTTGGAATATGGCACGAGGGTGATTGGTTGAAAGAAAGATTTGGTTCAGCCCAATATATGGTTGGGTGGTACATGGAAGTGCTTGACTTGGTTGGCTTTTACATATGTTAATAAGAGCTAACTTCCTCTTGTATTTTACTAGTAAATGTACTTGTTATTATTTTGCTTTGATGGTTGTTGTATCATTGTTGTTAATCTTGTTATATGCTAGTTATAAGCATGGTTTTCTGACAAATTCTTGTCATGGATCTTATCATGTTTTTTTGGAAAATGAATGGTTATTGAATGCATGACCTAATATATGTTATTTCATTTATTATGAGAGGGCATTAGACCTTCTTGACGATTCTCACATAAGTTTCAGATCTCTTTACTCATATATGCATTCATGACATTAGAGGAAATTTCAACCTAAAAGTAGCGATGATTTTTTCACATAATTTCCATGTCGTAAAATGTAAACCAATCAAAATCCTTTAAATTTAAAAAGAGGTACATGGAAATATTTTGGAGGGAAAAGAAGAAAAAACTAAAATTTTTAATTGTATTTTTGGCTTATCACCTGATAGGTTTACTCAAATTTCAAGAGTAGACAATCGTTGGATGCATAATTAAATTCCACATCTAATGAGTACCCATTATGCATAATTTTGAGAAGATCCACATTGGTAAAAAGATGAAGATACATTGAAAACACATGTTGAACATGTTTTTTTAATGTATCTTCAATTTTTATCAATGTGGGTCTTCTCAAAAGTTTGCATAATGGGTACTTCTTGGATGTTGAATTTAATTCAGCATCCAACGAGCATAAGTTTCAGATCTCTTTATTCATATATGCATTCATGACATTAGAGGAAATTTCAACCTAAAAGTGGCCATGAATTTTTCACATAATTTCCATGTCATAAAATGTAAACCAATCAAAATCCTTGAAATTTAAAAAGAGGTGCATGGAAATACTTTGGAGGGAAAAGAAGAAAAAACTAATTTTTTAAACTGTATTTTTGGCTTATCACCTGATAGGTTTACTCAAATTTCAAGAGTAGACAATTGTTGGATGCATAATTAAATTCCAAATCTAATGAGTACCCATTATGCATAATTTTGAGAAGACGCACATTGATAAAAAGATGAAGATACATTGAAAACACATGTTGAACATGTTTTTTTAATGTATCTTCAATTTTTATCAATGTGGGTCTTCTCAAAAGTTTTCATAATGGGTACTTGTTGGATGTTAAATTTAATTTAGCATCCAACGAGCATATACACTTGAAATTTGAGTAAAACTATAAGGAGACAACCCAAAAATACAGTTAGAAAAAGTAGTTTTCTTCTTTTCCCTCCAAAATTTGTTACTCTTATTTTATTATTTTTCCTTAGGAGGCCACCTTTAGGCTGAAATTTCCTCTAATACCTGTAGATTTCATGTTCACTATGTGTTTGATGGAATGGTTGTCATGGTTAGACCTGGTTAGGTCAAGTCCTTGTCTAATTTTTGTGTTAAAGGCTTTTTCCTTGTGTCGTTTATCATTTCTGAAAGTTCTATCAAGTTCTGGGCAGAGGTTTGGATCCTAGCTCTAAAAAAGTGGCTTAGATCTCGGGATTGCATGAACAAAATTGGGTAATTTATATTGTAGTTGCTATGAGGCAGGGTCATCCATGCGATTGGAGATTTATATTCACTGGCTTGCTTTGTTATGCAAGTGACTAGGAGTCCAGATCACTCAAAAAGAAAGTTGGCTCAGGGTTTGGGCACTTGGAGTGGTTATTTAGCTCCCGTGGGTCCTGTAGCTCCTGAGGAAGGTTAATAAAGTTTTGGTTGGTCGAATCCACTTCCTTAATTGTACTTAGGGAGTTGACTCATGTCATATCATCCCTACACTCATGTTTACCCTGACATGCCAATGAAAGTGGGTAAATGTGGGAGGTGGTGTTACAATTGTATTGTAGATGTGTATTATTATTCTAAGCGAAAAAGAGAGGGGATATTGTGTGAGAGCGAAGAGGAAATTACAACGGATATGCTGTATGTTGTATCTCTTCATTTTTTTAGATAATATAAAAGGAAGGACTGGCTATTTCTCCATGGATGTAGCCCAAATTGGGTGAACCACGTATATTTGTCTCTCTTATTTTATGCATTTCAGTGTTTGTGTTTCTAAAATATTTTATGTGTTTCATTGCTCCGTTAATTAATTTGTAACAACTGGTATTAGATCCAAAGGTGTATTTGGATGATGAACTCGTAGGAGAGAAGGGTTCCTAGTTCGAGTGGGAGTAATGGCGGAAGATGGTAGGTTTAGGGTCCAGAAATTTAACGACCAAAACTACCAGTTATGGAAGATGCAGATGAAAGATTACATGTATAAGAAAGATCTATACATACCATTAAGCAAAAAATCAAAGAAGTTGACAAGTATGATGGATTAAGAATGAGATATTCTTGATAAAAAGGCAATAGGAATAATACGATTGTGTTTGGCAGCATCTGTGGCATTCAAAATTTCAAAGGAAACGACACCAAAAGGTTTAATGATGACATTGGCAAAACTATATGAAAAAGACTCAGCCTCAAATAAGGTCTTTCTTATGAATCATCTATTTAATATGAATATGTCAAAAGGTGGATCTGTTTCTGATCATTTAAATTAATTTAACATAGTCACCAGTTAGTTAAGTTTTGTTGGGGTAAATTTTGATGATGAAGTTAGGGCTCTATTGTTTCTATGCTCATTGCCAAAAATTTGAAATGGCTTAGTCATGGCTATTAGTAACTATATCTATGGATATAATACTTTAAATATTGATGATGTTATTGGTGCTATCCTTAGTGAAGAAATGTGAAGGAAAAGCTCAAGTGAGACAAAAGGTAATGCTTTGACTACAAAGACTAGAGGAAGAGAACTAGAGAGAGGAGAGAGCCGAGGAAATTGCATGAAGTCAAGGAAAGGCAGATCCAAGTCTAGATCGGGGATAGTGCGATAGAAATGTAGGAAGAAAGGACACCTGAAGAGAGACTGAAAATCTAAGAAGGAAAAAGAAGGAGATGGATAACAAGAGAATAATCATGAAGGGGATGTGACATGTGATGTGTTGCAAGATTATTTGATATTTTCATAAGAGAATATTATTGATGCCTGGGTGGTAGATTTAGGGGACTCATTCCATGCCACACTTGATAGGAGACATTTTCATGACTATGTTCAAGGATATTTTGGACATGTTCGTTTGGGTGATGATAAACCCTACAAAATCATTGGAATGGATAAGGTTTTTATAAAAAAAATTGGAATCCAATGGCTATTGAAGGAGGTAAGGCATGTTATAGATCGAAAGAAAAATTTAATTTCAACAGGGTAGTTAAGTGGTGAAGGTTGTGTAACTAAATTCACAGACAAAACCTGGAAGGTCACTAAAGGAGACTTGGTAATAGAAAAAAAAGAAAAGGTTGGTACATTGTATTTAAGCAGTGGTATTTCTAATTTTGTTAATGCCTTAACCTCCATAGGAGAAGATACAACACTCTAGAATCATAGGCTTGGGCACATGACTAAGAAGGGGATGCAAATTCTCCACTCAAGAAATTTATTGCCAAGTTTGAAGCATGTTGATTTGGATTTATGTGAAAATTGTGTTTATGGAAAAAAAGGTCATATTTATCAAAGTTGGGAAGGAAAAGAAGAGTGAAAAATTAAAATATGTGCATACAGATGTATGGGGACCTGCTCGGGTATCATATCTTGATGGCTCTTTCTATTATGTTACTTTTTTTGATGATACAACTAGGAAAACCTAGATTTATTGCATTCAAAATAAAACTAATGTATTTGATACATTCAAGAAATGGAAAGATTTGGTTGAGAAGGAGACATGAAAGAGGTTGAAGTGTCTCAGATCAAACAATGGAGGTGAGTATTGTAGAAAATAGTTTGATAAATACTGTTATGAGCATGGAATTCGCAGAGAAAAGGCAGTTCCAAGAACACCACAGGAAAATGGTGTGTTAGAAAGGATGAATGTCACAATCATGGAGCGTGCAAGGTGCATGAGATTGCATGTAGGATTTCCATTACAATTTTGGGTAGATGTTGTAGATACTATTGTTTATCTAATAAACAAAGGGCCTTCACATTCCTAGCATGGTGATATTCCAGAGGAGGCATGGATAGGTAAAAAGGTAAACCATTAATTTTTAAAGACTTTTAGTTGTGAAGAATTTGTCCACATTAATAAAGAAAATCGAACAAAGCTTGAGGAAAAATCAAAGAAATGTAACTTTATTGGATATGGTGTTAATGATTTTGGTTATTTCTTAGATGATTATGAAAATCACAAAATCATTAGGATCAGAGATGTCATATTCAATCAAATGCAGGGAAAGAAATAGGAAAAGGAAAAAAGAATACACAATGCTTGATGAAATCAACAAAAAAAGTAAAGGTGCCTGAAAATCCTAATGATCAACAACCACAACAACAACAACAACCACAACAAAAAAAAGCACCTCAAACACCCTAAAGTGGTGTTAGAAGATCTACTAGGATAAGTAGACCCCTTGAATGATATTGTCCTTCATTATACTATGTATTATTGACTGATTCTGGTGAACTGGAAATATATGAAGAAGCAATGAAAATAGAAACTAAGAAGAAGTGGGAGCAAGCCATGGAAGAAGAGATGGACTCCTTGATGCACAAATAGACTTGGGACTTAGTCAAGTTACCTTTAGGTAAAACAAAATTATAGAATAAATGGGTTTATAGGTTGAAGGAGGAAGATGGAGGTAAACAGAGGTATAAAGCTACACTTGTGGTGAAGGGGTTTGCACAAAATAAAGGAATAGACTTTGATGACATTTTTTATCCTATTGTTAAAATAACTTCAATTAGAACTATTTTAAGTCTAGTGGCATCAAAAGATTTGTATCATGAGTAGTTAGATGCAAATACAACATTTCTCCATGGGGATTTGGAGGAGGGTATTATGTCAAAGGGAAGGAGAAATTAGTGTGAAAATTGAAGAAGATATTGTATGGCTTAAAACATGCTCTAAGGCAGTGGTATGTAAAATTTGACATGTTTATGTCTAAAATATGTTATACTAGATGTCACTCTGACCATTATGTTTATCTTAAAATGAAAAATGATGGAAACTATATTATATTTCTATTGTATGTAGATGACATGCTTGTTGTAGGATTAACATGCAAGAAATAAATGTGCTCAAAGAAAAATTGGTAAATTCATTCACAATAAAGGATTTGGGTGCTGCAAAACAAATCCTCAGTATGAGAATAACTAGAGATAGGAAAAATCACAAATTAACATTGTCTCAGAGTGAGTGCATAGAAAAGGTGTTGGAAATATTTAATATGCAGAATGCAAAACCAGTTAGTGCATCTTCCGCTATCCATTTCAAACTAAATAAGGAGATGTGTCCCAAGACTTAGGAAGAGATGGATTGTATGTGTAAACTTCCAAATGCATCAACAATTAGAAGCTTAATGTATGCAATGGTATGCACAAGGCCTGATATTACACATGTAGTGGGAGTTGTAAGTAGGTATATGAAAAATCCAGGAAAATAACATTGGATGACAGTGAAGTGGATTCTCAGGTATTTGAGAGGTACCACAAATCAAACATTATGTTTTTGAGGTTCAAACATTGTTCTATAGGGATATGTTGATGTAGATATGGTAGGTGATAGAGATAACATGAGGAGCACCAAAGAATATGTGTTTATTTTAGGTGGAACAACTGTTAGTTAAATTTCAAAATTGCAAAACATTATTGCACTTTAAACAAGGAAATCCATGTATGTTTCTGTTACAGAGGCTAGTAAAGAAATGATTTGGTTACAAAGGCTTATGGATGAATTGGGCAAGAAGTAGGATATGGGCAGGTTATACAGTGACAACCAGAGTTCCATTCGTATTGCAAAGAAATCAACATTTCATTCCAAGATTAAACATATACAAATTAATTACCATTTCACACGGTAAGTGTTAGAAGATAGACAATTGAAGCTGGAAAAGATAACTAGATAGAACCATGCAGATATGTTGATAAAGGTTGTAACCAGGGAGAAATTGAGCTTGTGCTAAGTTTCAATTAGCCTTCAAGAATGATGATGAAGATGAGAAAAAAACTAGGTCCAAGTGGAGTCCTTGTCCAATGAGTGAAGCAACGATGGAGTTTATACAATCAGTCTCCAAGTGGGAGATTAATGGGTGTGGGGCCTGATGATCTTCCTGATTGTTTTGAAGTTTTTTGTTTTAGCCACATTGGATCCATGTTCCTGATAGGGTGGAAACGCCGCCCATGTGATCACCACCAGGGGGTCCTAGTGAGGGAAGGGGATTTTATGAGCCCCCCTTGGCAGGGGTTCAGGGGCAGTGCCCCTGAAGCTAAAAATAGATGAAAAATTTCCTTGTAAAATATTGTAATTTCCTAGTCAATCTGAGTTGTTCATTAGGAAGATGATCTGACAGTAAAAATTATGTTAATTCATGGTTTTTTTTCCTTAGAAGGAACGTGTCTGTGTATTATTATTCTGAGTGACAAAGAGAGAAGAGACTGTGTGAGAGGGAAGAGGAAATTGTAGCGAATCTGTTGTAGGTTGTATCTCTTCATTTTGCTTGATAATATAAAATGAAGAACTGGTTGCTTCTCTGTGGACGTAGCCCAAATTGGGTGAACCATGTATATTTGTGTCTCTCTTGTTTTATGTGTTTCTGTGTTTCGGCAATATTTTATGTGTTTTCATTGCTCTGTTAATTAATTTCTAACAAATATCACCTATGGAGAAAAACATAGATGACTTGGGTCTTTTATGTCCTCCTCCCTAGGATGGTTCTTTAACGTCCTATGCTTTATGTATCTTCTTTCTCTCGCCTCTGGTTGCAAGTGGGAAAAATAAGAAAAATGGTATAACTCAATGTGGAGATCTCAAGAGTTATGGGATTAGAGTGATGAATAGTGATCATGTGTGTAAGGTGAGGAAAAAACCTCTCTATTTATAATAAAATGCTAGGATAGAACTAGATCTAGGCAAAATAAAATATTATTAGACCAAATCAAGATATAATCATTATGAGTATTTTATTATATTTAAGGGAGGAAAAGATTAATGAAATGGTTAATAATCTTTATTTACTTAACTAACTAAAAAAATAATGATTAATTGAGTTAATTAAGATAAGTGATTAAAATAATTAATAAATGAAATGGCTTATTAGTTATTTACAGTGGATAAGGTTAATATAAGTTATAAATAATTAATAAATAATGATTTAATAATTTTTTCATAGGCGAAATGTATAATGATTAAGGAATAATAAATAAATAATGATTTACTTAATTATTCCCGGGTTGTATGGTCAAAATGGGTTAGGAATAATTAATAAATAATGATTTAATAATTATTTCAAGGGAGAGAATTTAAATGATTATGAAGTAATAAATAAATAGTGATTTATTTAATTATTCCTATGGATGGGTGAAAATAGTTTTAATTATTTTCACAAAATGGGTAAATATGAAAATAACATGAAATTAATTAAATGGATTTCTAGGCTATTTTCAAGTGGGCAAACAAAAATAATTTAGGAAAATTGGTTCTCTAATTTTTTTTTCAAGGTTAAAGTAGGTTTAATTTGTAAAGCCACACTACATGGTGTATTTTGATCATCCTAGTGGAAAATGGCTAGGTGATTACTTTTTGGGTGATAACAGATTCCCCCCGACGTATGAGTGTTAGAGCCTAGATTTACCTCAAGCTGAAAAGGTAGGATCCAGGGCCAACATCAAACCACGCTCAACCTCGTAGCTAGCCCTACGAGGACAGGAGAGGGCTCTCTCCGGGTCAATCTCAGCAAAAGATAATCAGATGGGGCTTGAGATGACTGATTTAAAAACTAATCTTAGGCTAGGTATGAAGTGCAAGGATTTTATTTGATTTTTTGGGGGTTTTTTGTTGGAAAAAGGGAAAGGCAAATTTGGGTCCTAGGATGAGGCCAAATTTTTGCAGAATTCCGGTTGGGGCAAGGTAGGCAGTAGTTTTGATGCTTTAGATTAAATGAATGGATAGAAAAGACCGCTGAGGAGATGAAGAGGGCAAGAGGCTGCAAGAATCCTCTCCAAACAGATGAAAACATGTAAAACTAAACAAAGTTTAAGGCAGAGCACAACAAACTCATGAATTCTACCTTTGTCACTCAAATTGTTCAATTTCAGAAGAAAAGAGAAGGGAAATGGCATACATAAAACATCAATGAACTTACAATTACATGAAGAAAAACACCATCAAAACACAGAGCCATAAGGATCCCAACAAGCGCTGCAAAACCCTAGTCTTTCCTTTGCCCAAAATGATGAAAATGAAAGTACAATGAAGTGCCAAGCAATCCCAAGTGTCCAACCATGAAAATGACAGAGAAATTACATGATATAGACAAGCCTAACTCCTTCCCATGCCTCTAGGGGTCAAACTCATCATTCTAGGAGCTGTTTCAACCATATCTAAACAAGGAACTGAAAAATAGGCAATGAAACAACTTGCCTCTATATGTTAGGAAACTGATTGATTCAGTTGTTTTTCACTTTTTAGTGAATGAATCTACTAAAAAAAGTAAATATGTGCCAAAATTACATCATGTTCATGAAATTACATCAAGTTAGATCAAGAGTTACATGAACAACTAGTCAAAACTGGGCGAAATTCTGAGTTGCTGAGTGAAAAATAGGCCAAAATTCTCTATGCGCTGCACCCAAAACCTTTATGCGTAGCACAAATTTGGAGTTGATTTTGAGGCACTCCCCGAAGTCCAAATTGAGCCCAAGATAGCTTGTTAGAAAGCCCCACTTGTCTACTTTCCAACCCAAGTGGAATTTCTAGATTTGTATGTCATTTGCCCTTCCAAAACTTCAATCTCCCAAGACTGCTTCCTGTGGGTGCAAAAGGTGGCAGAGAGGTCATTTTTAAGGTGTTTTTGACCCTTTTGGCAACCCAGAGCTTGATGAAATTCTTAGGTAATCCGTGAGCATGCATAAATTTTCATGAGAAATCCAGAAATATAAAGTTTTCCTCCAGAGGACCTCCCAATTATAAGCGCGTGCCAAGTGGCGCTACGCGTTGGGCAGAAAAACCTGTTTTGAAGCCAAAAAATTCAAATTGACAAAATTTTCCCCAAATTTGTTGAAATTTGGATTGAAGGTCTATCATTGAGTATCATGCTCAGCCAAAGAAGCTTCGGCCAAGATTTGGAGCCGATCATGCTTTTTATGCCGCCTTACAGCCCTCCTTAATCTTTCCTTCAGGATTTTGATCCTTGCATTGCAAACATGTGTTCGTGCCCAATAGTGATTTTTCATGTGCCTGAGCATGTCCTTGTATTTTTTTGCCTTCGCCAATAGCTTCTCAAGATGAATGTTGACCCTCTCGAGCCAAGTCTCTCGATCAGCCTCAATCTCCTGCTCCAATGGAGTGAACTCTATCCTCCTTCTTTGGGCCGCTTGTCGGTCTTCACTGATGTTTTGTAACTCCATGACTGTATGCTGATCCTCCAATTGTTTGTTTCACTGCTCCAAATAGTTGATGACCCATTGAGCTCTCTGCAACTTGTCGGTCAAAGCATCTATCTCTGCCTTCTGCTCCTGAATAATCTCCCTCAACTTTGAGCTAGGAGAGCTCACATCATCACCAATGAGGATAAAATCAGTGTCTTGGCCTCCTGAAGGGCCCTCATGCTGCATAGGCTTCTTTGCTCTGTCCTGTAGCTAAACATGTGCTGCTGATGACGACAACGAGACCCCTTCCACCCCAGGTGGAGATAGTACTCGTCAGGTTGCTGCAAATAATCCTCTCATGCCTCTCTGATAGGTGACATATGTCGGCACACTAATAGTCTCTGCCTCCCGACCTCCATGCTGATGTGAAGGTTCACCTGCATGATGGACAACCTCGTGATGAGCTACTGAAGCTGTGAAGAACTCACGGGAAATGAAGTCTTCCCATGTGATACCCTGCAAACCAAGCTGATGCACAATAATGATCTTGATGAGCGCATAGTGATAAATGCTGTTGTACTGCTGTTCAGGAGTCTTATTTTGCACAAGAATAGTCATCCTCTCGATGTTTCAGCACATGAAATATGGAATGTTCATCATCTTCACTCTCGTAAAATGCATCAACAATCTGATATGGTATGTATAGAGGCGTGAGAAGTGGCCTTCACAACTGAAATATCTGATAATGAGTATCATCAACGGCGCATAGGATTCCTTCAAAAAATGGAATGGGAACACCCTACTGAGCTGTCTCACATAGCTAGGCCTGATATATGGTTCATAATGTACTTTTTCCACCTGCATTCTTTTGTTCCACTCCTTGCCTACATTTGGTATTCCTGTTGCTTGAGAAATGGTCTCTGGTGTCAAGGTGAAATTTACACCAGCAAGAGTTACCTGACCATCATGCAAATGCAAAACAAATAACCGAGCCAACTCCTGATGATGCTGAATCTGAGCAATCAATTCACAATACTGAAAACATGACTGTTGTTGGAAACATGCCATGACAAGTGGGCAGGTTTGCTGTTCAGTCAAAGAGGTAGGATCTTCACTAACATGTCTGCCACCCTTACGAGGCCTCCTCGGTGCATGAAGCTCTGTGGTAGACTCACTGTCTTGTTCATATGATGAATCAGTGTCTGTCATGGTGCTGCAAAGGTGTATGTCCAATATGTATTTGGTTTGGTTTGAAAATGAGAAATAGGTGTTCTGTTTTCAGTGCCAAATGTGCCAAAGGGAAATGAGGGACTGTGATAAATAGGGACAGAGGGAAAAGTGGATGGTGGAATTTATCAAATGAAATTTGAAATGTGCTAACAGTCACTTGACTGTGTTTAGGAATGTGGAATTTGGGAATTTGCTACAAATGATATGGGAGAGGGAAAATGATAGGAAATGGTAGAATTTAGGATAGGGAAAATGGGAAACAGGGATATGAGTAGTTTGGGAGGTTAGGGTATAGGGTTTGACTATAATGATAAAATTATGAAAGGGAAAGGATCACAAGTGGGAAAGGATACTTGGCACCAAAATCACAATTTCAAACACCAATTTCAAAACCCAAAGGAGAAGATTTTGATACAAATATAGGGTTTATATTTTCAAACTTTAAACTTTCAAATATTCCCTCCAAATCACAACAAACACCATTTAATAACAATGGCATAGGCTCACGCACTTACTTGGATCATAAAAGATTGAGTTATTTGGAAAAATTTGGAAGCAGTGATGAAATTTCACTTGTTGGCCCTGTGCGCCGCGCGCATAACCCAGTGCGCCGCGCAGGTTGTATGTGCCACGACAGTGCAATTTTACACAGAGAACAATTGCTCTATGCGCCGCGACTTCCCGGTGCACCGCGACCTCCTCCCAATGTGCCGTGCAACATTCTAACGCACAGTCCCGACTTTCAACACAAATTTCGCTGCTCTAAAACTTAAGTCGACTTCAATGGACCTCTTGGCATACCAATGGATGTTTCAAACAATTGAAATTTCTTATACATTGATGGGTTTGATTTTTGTTTCTCAAAAACCCACTTTCTTATGTTTTAGTTTTGGCACTTTTTTCATTTAATACAACTCTGTTCTTTTTGTTTCCTCTTTGATTTTTTGGCTGAAATGATGAAATTCTTGTCAATTTTTTGTAGGGATGATGTCATTGAGTTTTGTCAAAAAGATGACCAGCGCTGCATCTGAAATATCCAAGAACTGAAAATTTTGAAATTTACATGGAAATTTATTACAAAAGACGAAATGTCGAATTTTCTTCAAAACAGAGTTTTGAAGAAAAGACATAGTCCAGCAATATGACGATGAAACTTTTGAAATAAAAACTTGTTTAGAACCTCCCTCTGGCTTGCTAGCATTATTGGACACTTTGAAGACTGAATTCGCTAAACCCTAGACCTAATGACTAAAATGACTCTTTGCCCAGCAAAAGAACAAACATTGACTGGAAAATGATTTTGAAGAACCTTGATGAAAGACCTGAGCCAGAAGGTACAAGACATGAGGGGAATGAGTGACAAGGCCCTTCCGTCAGATTATGGCATGCCCCTAACGGAATGCAGATGAATGAACTGTATGAGACACCTAAAAATGAAATGCAATAAGAGAAATGATCTCTGACGGAGGGATGTAAAGACGGACTCTAACAAGGACCACATCATATGATTGAAATACATTTTGGTTTCACTTACACTAGAAACCGAAGGGGGAGTCAATGGAGAGAGAGATCCATTGTAAAAAAGGGAAGAACCACATATGGAGAGGTGAGACCTACTTGTCAAAGAGAAATATCCATATGGTGTGTACATGACCTTAGTGAGGCTAAGGAGGCATACCGATACTCGCCGAGATAACTTAGTATAAATAATAATGGTACACCCAACAATGAAGGGCTAAGAAAAATAATACATGATACATGATGTGCTAGTATCATTGGGACAAAAAATAATACAATGATATAAAGAGTCCAATATACGTGTGCATGGTATACAAAGACCATGACTAATACAATGAATGTTACTGATCTAAGTACGTAGGATGAAATTCACCCAAGGTAATGAGAGGGGGACATCACAAAAAAAAAGTCCCGCTATAAAAGAAAGGGATTTGAAGATCTAAATGAGCCAGTGGAAGGAGAGGCTCATTCGGTTGTCTCTACGATAAGCTAAAACTGAGCTAGTCAAATCTATGAAACTGCATCTGAGGCTGGATCAAGAACTACTGATGGTTGTGCATGTGGGGGGATAGTTGAAGGGCCACCCCCTCATGAGTTCTGGAACATCTCACACATGCCTGGTAAATGTTGGTACAATCTGCTTAAGTGTTATACCATCAAGCGTATGATTCTTAATCATGCAATAATGAGCTGGAGTCAAGAATGAGAGAAATGAAAAAGTTAAAGGGAAATGATGGCTGCCTTGCTTTATATAAGTCACATGATAAGGAAGAAACTCAATCCAATGTACACCACCTTCTAAGACACTCTCTTGGAATGAATGTGCTGATGTCGATAGGGGTGGGCTCACTAAAATTGAGGCAATAAGGAGTCCCCAAAAAGGCATGAGGAATAGTGGCTTATAGACAAACTAAAACTATCCCGGCCGCCCCCACAAGGTACATCTTGCGCCTATGGGCCGCTATAACTATCCAAGAATACACTCGGAACTGGAGAAAAAACCCGGTGGACCGCCGAGCTACAAGCGACACAGGAGCAGGAGGATGACTGGGAATGATCATATAGGTAAGATTACGACTTCCCTTGTCAGAGAACAACATGTAAGGTTGACCTGGCAGTGACTGATATGATTCCATAGGGGATGATAAACTACTTAGATGAAGGATTTTCAAAGATAGATAAGGACGTCTATGTTGGAAATAATACTGAGAGGGGGGGTGAATCAGTATTATCACATTAATAAAACTTTTTCATTTCCATAATCAGATTCATATATGCTACTTCCACAACTTCTTATGATTAAGTTAATTGATCTTCAATGAGTGCATTAGAACATTATCAACCATATTATCAGTTAACAGATGCAGTAACATAGAGTAGATCATCACACATAAGACACACACATGAACACCATTATATAAGGTGGAAACCCAATGCAGGAGAAAACCACCTGCTGCAAATCATCTCAATCTTCTTCTTAATAAGAAAATCCTTTTACAATATTTTGTACTGGTGCAGTCTTATACCAGTACGGGAGCTACAACCCCCTTTGCTCTTGTACTAGCCGATCCATTTACTAGTACACAGGCTACTACCTACTACAATGCTCCAAAGATTTCCTTTAGCTCTTGTACTAGCTTAGATACTAGTATGTAGGTGCTGACCTGTAATCTTCTCTTCACCAGGTACCACGTTTCATCAATTTTCAGACTGGATACACTGAAGCACAACACATAATCTGAAAGGCCACATTTCATCCAATTTTCATACTGGACCTAACAACATTGAAGCTCATAATCAAACAACCTTTTGAATTACCCAAGCACTAGATCAATACATATACAAGTGAGTCATCAATCAGATCTAGTCCATTAGATCACATAGAATGAGCCAATAAGAACCTGATCCATTCATCCATCAATGTATAATCAATCACTACTGTTATCAGAACTTAATACCAGAAACCAGGCATCACTTCAAAAACCAGAACACAACAATAACAAACAGGGGCAGCTAAATAGATTTCATGAGAAGTACGCAGCTTCACCCATATAACATCTGCGTAGAAGTACGCATTGTTTCCAACTGCGTTCCTGCGTACCCACGCACTGTGCCTCACAGACTTCCTGTGTACCTGCGCTCTGTGTCCAATGAACTGCCTGCGCCCCTCCGCATCTGCAGCGCTTCTGGGCCTGCGTATCTGCGCACCTGCAGCTCTTCTACTCCTATGTATCTCCGCACTTTTCTTTCACTGTACTTGCATACCTGCAGGTATAGATAATTTCAAGACTTCAAGAATAACCCAGACTGTCAGATCTACAGATCTGAACATGCACCGAGGAGATATCTACCCATTAGTAGATCCGACTTGTAGTTCTCATGTTTCTCCTTGATTTAGATCTAGCTATCTCTCACAAACCCATCACTAGAATTTCAGATCTAGCTTCTCTTAAGATCTTCTTCTTTCACGAGTGTCTAGCCAAATGATCTCCTTTGCTTTATATAGGCAAGCTCTTCCTAAAATCATGGATCAATACCATAGATAACCAAAACATGGGGCTCAATAATAATAATATAAAACAATACCACGGGCCAAAACCATAGAATCAAGAACGGCGGGCTAAATCCCACGGGCCAAACATAAGAAACCCCACGTGAGCGCGTTTCTCTGCCTTGAAGTAAGTGAACTGGGGGTACGCACCTCTTACACGGGATACCTGCGTGTATGTACGCTCTTTATGTATGACATGCCTGCGTGTACGCACCTTTTGTACGGTGTTCCTGCGTACCCCTTATTTTCTTCAATATTTGATAGCTGATCATCAATCTCTGCTATTGACCTGAAGTACTGTGATCTATCACCTGTATGGGTTGCCATCAAGGACAACACTTTAGCCATAATGCCAACAATCTCCCCCTTTGGACTTGATGGCAAGGCTTGCTTGTCATACTAAGGACTTGTCATTTGATTCCTTTAAGCTGTCCTGCATCCCATGTATTATGTCACATCTGATATCTCTTCTGTAGATTCATCCGAATGTATATAAGTGAGATGTTCTTCTATGAGTGGGTTGCCATCAATTACAACACATACATCATAATGCCAACAATCTCCCCCTTTGGACTTGATGGCAACAACACCAAATCACTCTCCCCCTTTGACATCAAGGGCAAAGGGTTATGCTCCCCCTAAGAACATGCTCCCTCTGACGATAAACCAGATCTGCTGAAATCTTTGAATGAGCTCCCCCTTTGTATATGCCATGGTGCACCAATCTGATAATGCTTTTTCAAGCTGAAATATCTGCTCTGCTATATAGTGCTATTCATGCTCAAGCTCCCCCTGACTGTAAGCAAGGTCTGAAAAAAGATGTTCTACAACATGACTCTATATATCATAAAAGACCTTCCTATCACTAAAGGCTCATACATACATCTATCTCCCATCACAATGGTGATATACCAAAAGTTTACATATGATAACATAAAAGAATAACATCATTCATCCCAGGCATAGTGGGGAAACCAACATAGGCCGTTACATGACCTGAAGAGATGACTACAATAGATAATATTACATCATGAGTCGTGATATGACATTCATAACAGAGACCAATCACCTAAGATAAACATCAGCAGCAACACTGTATGATCTGCTCCATAGTATCTGTCAACAGCAACTAGATCAGCAACTTGCATTAGTGCATGAATCATCAAGGTATGTCCGCACCAACAGAATTTCACATTATAGCCCTCATGATCATCATTTGGGAATATCTGCATCAATCAACATATGTACGAAACAACCTATCATCATATAGGTAAGAGCTCATCATCATCATGTCTGCAACTTTGAATAATCATCCCTGTATCCAGCCAACAATCCTCATCCATTTGTGCCAAGAATGAAAGGAATCATGCATCATAACTGTAATATATGATCTTTATGCATATGTCAACAGCAGCATATAAGTGACTCATCATCAAGAAGATGTGAATTCAAGCTAAGTGCTTCTCCTTATCCTCATGAAAGTTACCATGTAAGCACCATTAGAGAATCAAACACAAATCTGATCCAAGAACCATGTGAACAACTCATAGCAAGATGAATCATTTATCTATATAAGCATCATCATCAAGGACTATTAACCATAATTCCAACAATGCATTAAAAGCATATGCTCCCCCTAAACTGGTGCCATCTGTCAGATCTTATCAACAAGGAAAGTCAGCCAATAAATGCCTTAAGACAGATACGCAGTTTCTCATTATACAACCTGCGTGGCTCCGCACTTCTTCTTTTGCTCCTCTGCGTATCCCCGCACCTGACCTTCTGTGATTCTGCATATTCACGCAGACAGCCTTCTACTACAGTGCGTACCCACGCACCTGTGCCATCAGTTGCACCGCGTACCTCACGCATCCTTTGCTTCTATCGCGCCGCGTACTTCTATGTACCTCCGCAGGTTATCCTTTTATCGTGCTGCATACCTCCGATCTTGCTACGCACCTCTTCTTCTGTCTCGCCGCGTCCGTCCGCATGTGCCCTTCTGTTACGCCGCGTACTTACGCACCTGGACCATTGCTGCGCTGCGTACCCTCACACTTTCACTGTGTATCACCTGCGTACCTCTGATTAGAACCCAATTAACAGTCCTCCTCTATGCCACTGTCAGTCAGATTCCCAGATCTGATAGATTCACTTCCAACTTCACTTTGCCTACTGCCTTTCTTCAAACAGACATATACGTGATTGTGCAGTATCCAACTCGCGTATATACGCGACTTCCCTTTATAGAGTTTGCATATGAGATTCAGGACACTGAAGTTTTGTACTTTCAGCTCCCTCTGATTCTGGTATGTCTGTATGTTGTGCTGTGCCGCCTTTTTCTGACTGTACTTCCTTTTTCCTCCATATCTTCAAGCATGATGATGACATTTTCTCCTTTTGATATGGTGCCCACACTTTGTTCCTGCATTCCTTAGCTATATGTCCAACCTTGTTACATGCATAACATCTTACATGTTTCACATTCCTTTTGTAGCAATCAGCAGCTTTGTGACCATACATATTGCAAGCAAAGCAATATCCATTAAAGTACCTTGAATGTGATGATCTTTCTGCATAATGGTCTTGAACCCTTCTTCTTCTACATCTAGCTGCAATATGTCCAAGATTATGACATACATAACATTCAACATTATTCATAGGAGGAGTAAAGAATTTTCTTTGAGGAATCTCTTTCCTTGGTTGATGATGAGATTGATCTTTTATTTTTTCGTTGATCACTTTAGATTTCTCTTTAGAGTTCCTTGCCTCACCTTGTGAACTAGATTCACCTTCAATAGATTCATGGAAGCCAAGACCAGTCTTTATAGCAGGAGACCTTTGACTACTAAGAATATCATCCAAGACTTTAGAACTATCTTGAAATCGTAAAAGCTTATCCTTTTCTTCTAATTTACCTTTCAAGATATTTACCTCAACCTGAAGCTGTTCTTCCTTTTCAAGAGATTGCCTTTTCAAATCTTCTTCAGCTTTCCTTCCTTCTTCCATTTGTTCCCTTAGTTTGAGAATCTCCTTTTCTTGTTCTTCATTCAGATCCTGCTGCATTTGACGAACTCTGAAGGCACTTTCCAGCTGGGATTTTAAGCTGATGACTTCGTTGTCTTGTTTTTCAATTGCTTGGTGTAGATCTTCATTCTGCTTCTTTGATTCTTCAAGATCTTCTTTTAGAGAGAGGATCGTGGCTTCAAGACTTTCATAATAACTGGATCGATCTCTGAGCTCCTTGATTGTTGTGTTCTTTTCAATGACTTCATTTCTTAGAGATGTTGCTTCAACCTGCAACTTTTGATACTTGTCCTTAAATAGCTTCCTTGCCATGCTTCCTCTCTCTTGATGAGCTTTTAGATCGACAATTACCCTTTCAAAAGAACAGTTCCTTTTGTCCAACAGATCTTGCTGAGTTCTAATTTTGTCTGTAAGACTTTTAAATTCTGCCTCAATTTGATATCTTTCTTGCTCACCCATAAGAGCAAATTCAGTAGTCTCACTATCACTTTCATATTTTCCAAAAGGAAAGATAGCTGGAACATCGGAGGATAGAAAATTCATACTTGATAGATCATCTTCATTCTGAAATGATTCTGAATATGATTCTGAATCTGAAGAGCTTCTTATAACTAATCCCCAATCGATTCTCCCACTGTCATAGTTCTTCTGAGATGTCTTCTTCTTCTTAGTTGCTTTCTTCTTGAGCTTCTTTCCCATTGTTCCACAGATCTCCTTCAAGCGATCAAGCTTCTATCAAAGGACCTGCTCTGATACCAATTGTTGGAAATAATACTGAGAGGGGGGGTGAATCAGTATTATCACATTAATAAAACTTTTTCATTTCCATAATCAGATTCATATATGCTACTTCCACAACTTCTTATGATTAAGTTAATTGATCTTCAATGAGTGCATTAAAACATTATCAACCATATTATCAGTTAACAGATGCAGTAACATAGAGTAGATCATCACACATAAGACACACACATGAACACCATGATATAAGGTGGAAAGCCAATGCGGGAGAAAACCACCTGCTGCAAATCATCTCAATCTTCTTCTTAATAAGAAAATCCTTTTACAATATTTTGTACTGGTGCAGTCTTATACCAGTACGGGAGCTACAACCCCCTTTGCTCTTGTACTAGCCGATCCATTTACTAGTACGCAGGCTACTACCTGCTACAATGCTCCAAAGATTTCCTTTAGCTCTTGTACTAGCTTAGATACTAGTATGTAGGTGCTGACCTACAATCTTCTCTTCACCAGGTACCACGTTTCATCAATTTTCAGACTGGATACACTGAAGCACAACACATAATCTGAAAGGCCACATTTCATCCAATTTTCATACTGGACCCAACAACATTGAAGCTCATAATCAAACAACCTTCTGAATTACCCAAGCACTAGATCAATACATATACAAGTGAGTCATCAATCAGATCTAGTCCATCAGATCACATAGAATGAGTCAATAAGAACCTGATCCATTCATCCATCAATGTATAATCAATCACTGCTGTTATCAGAACTTAATACCAGAAACCAGACATCACTTCAAAAACCAGAACACAACAATAACAAACAGGGGCAGCTAAATAGATTTCATGAGAAGTACGCAGCTTCACCCATATAACATCTGCGTAGAAGTACGCACTGTTTCCAACTGCGTTCCTGCGTACCCACGCACTGTGCCTCATAGAATTCCTGCGTACCTGCGCTTTGTGTCCAATGAACTGCATGCGCCCCTCCGCATCTGCAGCGCTTCTGGGCATGCGTATTTGCGCACCTGCAGCGCTTCTGCTCCTGCGTATCTCCGCACTTTTCTTTCACTGTACTTGCGTACCTACATGTATAGATAATTTCAAGACTTCAAGAATAACCCAGACTGTCAGATCTACAGATCTGAACATGCGCCGAGGAGATATCTACCCATTAGTAGATCCGACTTGTAGTTCTCATGTTTCTCCTTGATTTAGATCTAGCTATCTCTCACAAACCCATCACTAGAATTTCAGATCTAGCTTATCTTAAGATCTTCTTCTTTCACGAGTGTCTAGCCAAGTGATCTCCTTTGCTTTATATAGGCAAGCTCTTCCTAAAATCATGGATCAATACCATAGATAACCAAAACATGGGGCTCAATAATAATAATATAAAACAATACCACGGGCCAAAACCATAGAATCAAGAACGGCGGGATAAATCCCACGGGCCAAACATAAGAAGCCCCACGTGAGCGCGTTTCTCTGCCTTGAAGTAAGTGAACTGGGGGTACGCACCTCTTAGACGGGATACCTACGTGTATGTACGCTCTTTATGTATGACATGCCTACGTGTACGCACCTTTTGTACGGTGTTCCTGCGTACCCCTTATTTTCTTCAATATTTGATAGCTGATCATCAATCTCTGCTACTGACCTGAAGTACTGTGATCTATCACCTGTATGGGTTGCCATCAAGGACAACACTTTAGCCATAATGCCAACAGTCTAGAGGTCAAATCTCTGTAATACAGGACATGTACAACACATAAAGGGGATAATGTACTATAATAGGATTGGATGGGGTGTTGAATAAACTCAATGGAATATAATGATAACTCATTTTTGATTCTTTGAACAAGGGTGACCCAATGATGTTTCCATAGGGAATAACTCCAAAGGGGGCCCTCAAAACACGAGTAAAAAGTAGTTACTCTTGATGAAACTCAACAAATAAGTTGACAAGTGCAAAGACAAAGTGGTGCCAAAGTACAAGCGACAAATATGAAGAGATTTGATTTAAATAAGTGGCAAAGTGAGACCTCATGGAAAAAATGAATTTTGAGTGAAGTTTGAAATTACCAAAAATGAATATAGACCCATTATATAGCTCGGAGATAGGTTTCCAACTATGAAAACAGTTCCTCAAATGGAGCTACATTGAGACTATAATAGCCAAGGGAAAAATTAGGGTTTTTCCTATAAAAGGGATTTTCCCCCCCAATTCCAATTCATTTTTGCATTGTGCTAGTGGTGAATTTGGAGAGGAGAGAGCCCTAAAACTTGATGAGCTCTTAGCATACAAACCGACTAGTGGATTTTAGATATGTGACTTCCAGATTGGTGGCCACACCCTACTCATCGTTTTTAGTGGTTTGGATTCCTACTTTACGTATTAAATTGGCTTAAGGGAAACCCTACTTAATTTCTCAGTCGTAATTCACCTGTTAAGCCTTTTTATGTTTTGGGGAACACATGTACGGGCAAAATAGGTGCATTAGGCAATACAGGTTATGGTGGAAAACTTCCATTATGCAGTTGGATTAGAGAGTCCAATGTCGAGGGGGGTTTTTGGACCCATGAGGTAGCCCTAGATCTAGAAGTGATGATTATGCTCTGATACTAACAAAAGTATGGTTTTTTGTAGATATGGTAGAGCTAAACATGTTATGGCAAGAACGAGACTTTAAGGAGCTGCGCTCTCAAGTTCAAGGGAACCAAGCAGTGGGGGGGGGGGGGGGGGGGTCTTGCTTGATACAGGTTACTCAACTTCTTTGAGAACACATTGATGAGGGATGGTGAGCCACTATTTACTCATACAATGAGCTATTAGGATCTAGATAAGGTGGTGTTCATTATACAAGATCATGAGATTAAGATCACCATATCGGACATATATTTTCTGATAGGGTTGCCCTCATTAGGCGTAATGGGAGAGATACATCTAGTGTTGCCTTGTGGGAGGCATTTGAATGAGTTCATAAAGTGAAATTGTGTACTAGGTGCCCTAGTAAGGGACTCAACCATCCAACTACATGAGTTAGAGAGATTGGAGACTCGAGGTACAATAGTAATGGTGACGCACATAGTGGGTATCCTTGATCTACAAAATATAACTTGAGGGAAGATGATGTTTGTAGAGAGTGTGCTTGTAGGGACCTACTATGGGTGGGCCTAAATGTTACTAATGATGCTGAGGTGACAATTGACTTCATGCAAGAAGGCTATGATAGGGAACTATTCATATGTGACAATATTATGCTCTTGCTTAATACATGTTACTCAAATTCTTTGAGAACACATTGATGAGGGCTGGTGAGCCACTATTGACTCATACAATGAGATATTAAGATCTAGATAAGGAGGCGTTCATTATACAAGATCATGAGATTAAGATCCCCATACAAGACATATATTTTTTGAAAATATTTCCCTCACTAGGGGTAGTGGGAGAGATACATCTAGTGTTTCCTTGGGGGAGGCATTAGGATGAGTTCATAAAGTGAAAATGTGTACTAGGTGCCCAAGTAAAGGACTCAACCATCCAATTATAATACTTGGAGAGATTGGAGACTTGGGATACAATAGAAATGGTAATGCCCATAGTTGGTATCCATGGTCTACACAAGATCACTTGAGTGAAGATGATGTTGGTAGAGAGTGTGCTTGTAGGGACCTACTGTGGGTGGGCCCAGATGTTACTAGTGCCACTGAGGTGCCAATTGACTTCATGCAAGAGGTATCTGACAGGGAACTATTCATATGGGAATATATTGTGCTCGTTCTTCTTTGAGAATATCCCCACTCTTTGATCCCATATCCATAGCCAATATGGGGGCCCATAAGAGCCCAAGATGTGGCATTAGGGGCAATTGTTATGACAGGGAGGAGGAGGAGGAGTCAGGAGAGTGTTTAAACTTGAGATTTTTTCCCATTGGGACCAACTTCCACTATACATAGAGGATTATTCATACGTAACAATTCCATTAGTGTCATATCCAACTGAAACCACAACTCTAGCCTACTCTGGCATGAAATTCCTTGGTGACTTAGAGCTACCACTTCCACTTGGACATGCATAGGGCCCACACTGCATGTGATATATGCTATGCGATTATGATTATCATAGGTTAGAAGGTAAATGTATATGGTATTGACATTCAAACCTATTGCATGCAAATATTTCACCGTTGAGGATGGTGGGACACAGAGGATGACCAACAACTCGTGGGGCCACTGATTGTGGACTAGGGGGACCAATAGCACATGGGGCCACAAATCCTAGGGCATATTTATCTCATGGGAGAAAAGAGATGGATATGTTTATGGAGGACATGAAATAGAGGTTTGACATAGCACTGAGTGGTATTACAGAGCATGAGTGGCACAAGTTAGAGGACTAATACACATATGTGTATGCGAATATTCCCTTTGATTGGTGGGCTCTCTTAAGGCATGCTTGCATGGTCGGTTAGGCTATCAGGGATTTACAGGCCAGGGGAGTGGCCCCACTTGCACGAGATATTCCTGGGGACGATGAGTAGATGTAGGGGTATAAGTGCCCCCCATATTTGTATGTAGGATTATAGCATGCATGGACATGACTGGTGTATTTAGAATAATAGATTCAAAACACTTATATTACTTTGGTCCATAATATGAATGTGAATTGTATTGTGTCATCACCATTTATTGTTATGATTGTATTCTTGTGGATGCATGAGATAAGTTCCAATCTAGAACGTTATTTGAAATGGTATCTACATATTTATTTTCGGCTCTAGGAACATGATTGAATGAAATGGATTCAAATTCACATGAAAAAATGTTAACTCATAGATATTTTCTAAATAGGATAGGATTACATACATCTTGACAACGCTAGAAACTACCAAGGTACCAATTATACATTACACCATTTAGTGTAGGATTCCCATTATTAATACAACTCGATTGAACATTTACAAAAAGATATTCCTTGGCATTAACTGTCGACACAAGTGAGAAGTGAAAATGTCCTTTTGAATGATAAAGCTAGTGCACCTTGTGGATGTTTGATTGCAAATGTGTCAAGGTTCTTTTACCGTGGAGGGGAAAATTAAGTGAGCCTCTAAGAGATACATAGTAATACTACCCTAATGGAGACACATGTAAAATAGGAAGGTTTGTCTAACATCAAGCAAAATAGTTCACAAGGATGTGATGATCATTATAAACATAACAAAAAATTTCCAACAATAGGCACCATAGTCACCGAAATAGTTCAATTACTTTAGTATTAATAAAAAAAAAATGAACCATAAACATTCAAAGAATAGTCTTAGAAACATTCACAATCCATGTGTGGAAACATGCTGGCCTGGAAGGCTTCAATATTTAGAAAAAGTCCCAAGATACATAAATCCAATGAATACCATTAACTCTAATAGTGGGGCATTAGAGCCACTTCTCATTCCCCAAAAATACTAACTTTGTCTCTCTAATTACTTGTGGGATAGGCCAAGGTTAAAGTCCTTTACAGGAGAAATGAGGATAAATTTATAAGTTTAGGCATGAACTTTCACATCCTCCTTGTTACCGGGAAATCTAGTGTCCACTCGGAGCTGCTAGTCCCACTAAGACTGGTAGCTATCTTAGATACAAACAAACTAAAACTACTTTCGTTTTCTTTTATGAGAAGTAGATGAGAGTGGAATGAAGGACACCAACCTCAGTCTTGCGCTTGGTTCCTTGCTCGGTTCCTCTCCCTTTTGACAGATACTTGCCGCTTCTCCTTCATCTACCCAGCTTCAAAGAGCACCTGTGGAATCAAAGCAGCATAATACTATCAAAGAACATGGATCTACAATCATAAACAATATAGGACCAAATATATATTGACCACACAAATGCATATATCATCAAACATACAAGAATGTGGAGGAAAACTTGAATATCTTTATTAATAATCAAGAATAGCAAAGAGGATTACAACCAATTGTTCTGACCCAGCGTCATCCTCCAGCATGAAAGCCCTTCTTTCACCTCATGAAAATCTTAGATCACCCAACATTATGATATCCCAACAAGAAACCAACAACACTTCCTTACAAGATACAAAATTCCAACCTCTGGATCTCTGGGATGAGGGATCCATATATAGATGATTGCAGGGGGGTGAGTCAGCTTCTGGGATTCTGATTGGTGTCCTCTCTTTGATAGTTCTTGATTCCACTTGGAGATTGATGATCTCTTACTCATCTCTGGGCGAATTCAGAGAGGCAAGTGTCACAGGAGAAGTTTCTGGAAGATTCCATGATCATCCACCTCGCAAACTGCCTTTGCCATTTGTCCACTCTTGCCCATCACACCCCATAGAAGGGCTTTTCAGTATGCATCGCACCTCCCGTGTGCATTAGGTGGGATGCATCACACTTTGACCATGGAGCAGGTGAGATGGTCCAATTTTGACTAGTTCTGAGTAGTTTTTCATGGAGAACTTCTAGGAGATGATGTAATCAGCTTGACCTTGTTCTTTTAGGGTATGGAACAACACTTTTAGGGACTTAGGAGCCCTTGGTCTATGGACATATTTGATTGGGGTTGCAGTGCCCAAAAATGTCTATAACAGTTGCCCCCTAAAGCATGAGGTCGTTAATCTTTTGATGTTGGGTGAAATGCTTTATCATGAGGATCCGAAGTTTTTTCGAGCTGGAAGGCAACCTGTAATAAGATACAATACAATACATTATCTTCATAATATTTTTCATGATCTAGCTGAGGTGGGAATCCCCATGCTCAACTTTATAAATTCATTTCCATGTACATAAGACAGACAACCGTATATGCGGGAGACCGATGATTCTGATAGAATCATCATCCTTTGATTCGGATGACCATCTGTGCAGCAACAATGTACATTTGATGTCTTTATTTTCCTGAATATATCACAGCCAGGACGGATGAAACTAGATCCGAGGTCTTCAAACTCATTCAATCTTCACTCAGAGTACAAGTCGATCCATGTGAAAGGTGTTCTGGAGTCGAACATGGAAAGACATCGCCTGATTACCAGCCAATGATGTAAGTTGTTAACAGGCGCGAGAGGAATCACCGATAATGATGATGACCCTCAAGGTACTACAGTACAATTCACGGGGTGTGAATAAGGGACTTGGCATCGAACACCACGCAAAATCTTTGGGTCAAAGGCCATTGATGTAAACCTGTCGCTGGAAGTGAGAAACTTGCCATTGAGGCATGCAAGCTTCGCAGTACTGAAGGGGTTGTTCCTAAGTCGACTTCTTAGATAATAAGTTGATGTCGACAAGAAGTGACTCGCCGTAGTAGGACCTTAATGAATCCCACATCTATGACACGGAATGGAGTAAATGACTCTGGAGGTGAAAATGATCTGATGATATAGGGTTCAGGGTGGCGGTCATGAAAGAATGGAGTGTGAATGTATTGCAGCGGATGAGACACAGGTGAATTCTTTGAGCGACTTCTCTTGAACATACTGGCGACACCGAAATGATGGATTGGTAGCATTAACCCCAAATGTGGATGGTGTGATGGACCAATGGTGATATGACCAGTGAATGGAACAACCCAACCCGACTCGGATGCGGAGTGAAAGTGTCATGTTCAAGAGCGACTTGCTACCAATAAAGTTTCTTCAAGTTTTCTTCCCAATTTTTCCCCAGTCATTGCTGACCAGTACCTCTTTATTTTTGTTAAGATTGAGGAGGATAACATATGCTTGTTCTATAATTTTCCCTTCAGGAAAACCCGTCGCTATATTTTAACGAGCCTAGCGACAGTGAAACTCGTTCTTGTCTGTATGGACAAGTTTGTCGCTATTCAGTTTTAACGAGTTTAACGACAAAGATAACTCGGTCCTTTTCAATTTTAGAGAGTCTGAAAAGGGACGTAAATGAAACTCCAATAATCCTTTTTCGTGATGTAATCCCTTAAGTCCGAAAAAGTATAAAATAATATGAAAGGGATGAATTTTCGGTAATTTTAACGAGCCAAACAAGACAAGCGCTCGATCTTTTTGTGTAATAATCCCTCAGGTCCAAAAAGATTAAAAGCTAGAGGAGGGATAACACTTCCGATCACTTTAATGAGCTGGAGAGGCCAATCGCTTGGCAATCTTTTCATATTTTATGAGTCAGTTGAAAAGAGATTAAAGGAGACTTGTTTTTAAGGAACGAGTGATAATTTCGGGTAGTAGCTGATTCCAGGTAAGGTTTGGAATTTTCCAGTCACGATAGTGTCACGAGGATGGCTAATAGGATCACTATTCGCAGCTATTCCTCAAAAGGGGTAAACAATCAAATGGAGGTGAATGATCGGCTAAACAGAGTGGAGGTGATGATGAGAACACGACCAAGGCTCAAAAGCTGATGATAATGCATTCACGATGGTTATTTACCGGAAATTGGTTCATTTTTTAATGAGCTTAAACTCTGGGGGAATGTTTGCTCATTGCTTATGTTTAATTTTTAATGAGCTTGAACTCCACATAAAAACTACTCATGCTAGTCGTATAATAAGGATGTCTCATCTAAGATGCCATTTTTTATGGAGCTTGCACCTTACAAAGCTTTGCCCCAGATCCTTTCTTTATGCAAGTTAGGAACGACCATTCCTATGAGTTTAAAGGGTTGAGAAACTAAAAACTAAGAAAATAAATGGTTGCTCTTCTCTTGCATGCCAAAAGGTTTTCATGCCCCCAGGTATAGTGAAAAATTCCCAGGTTACCATATGAAAGCTTTCCATCAGCGTCGCAGACAAAATGCTTCCTTGGTGATGTCTACCGAAATAGACAAAGGCGAGTGGCGCAGTTGCCTCCACTCACATAAATTTGACGAGGGAATCTTATTCCAGTCTAATCCCATTTTCCTAAATGGACGGGTGTGTCAGACTAGTCATTTATCCTCCGCGGAAACCTACCCTATGCCCAAGGTTTTCCTACCGAAACAGACCAGGGTGCATGCCCCCTAGGTTTCAGTCATGTCCTCCCAAATCACTCGCGCTCATCAGGTGGACGGATTGGAGATTGATGAGACATTCCTTGTGTGAAAATAGCATTTAGGGATGGTATTTGACTATTTTCTATGTGTGAGCCGGGAAACGACAGCTAGTCTACGAGCTTGACCACTCTGCCTTCGTGCGGAAAACACATTACTCTAAAGAGTGAGGAGACAATGGCTCCCATGCAATAAATATAGTCATGCCCAAGGAGTAGATTATAATCCAGAGGTCCTTGGACTACCATTACGTTCATGTGAACGGTTTTCCTTCTCAATGTTATTGGCACATTGGGAAGGATCCCTAACGGTCGACTGGTTCCTTTGTCAAAGCCTGTTAGATTTCTCATCTCAGGCAGAAGCGATGGCAAACCAAGCGCTTTCCAAGAAGTTGAGGAAAGGATACTCACAGAAGCCCCTTCATCTATGATGGTACCAGCCATGACCATTCTGTATATTTGTGCAATGATTCAGAATGGTACACTAGCCGGTAAACGGGGTCTGCCTAGTAGGTTCCAATCGAAGGAAACAACTAGGTTGCTTGGAGGTGGGACCGAATAGATGGCCGGATATGACTCTGACGAACTTCCTTCCTGTGGTAAAGGAACGGGTAGACTGCCCCCATGTTCATCGGAGTCGGTGTTTACGAAAAGAATTTGAACGGTGTCGTTCTCATTCTCTTCAGTGACTGTGTCATCTGAAGATGGACCTTCCGAAGGCAAGACCGGGTCGACTGCCGCCTCAACCTTTTGACTTTTGTCTGGTATGGATTCAGCGGGTTTATCTTCAATGACAGATGCTTCGACCAACCACAATGGCGTGTCAGTCAGATTTTCAACCAGTGATGGACTTGGAAAGAGTTTCTTATATCCAGGAAGCCGTAACGGTGAAGTCGGACGGTCATCCAAAACTCTTTTAGCTTCGTCCAGGAAGGGACAACAGTGGAGGGCATGATCGCCTTCACACAGTCTACAAGGGAATTTACATTTTCCTTTTTGTCCAGGGACTTCATTTTCACTGGTTGATGGTGTACTCTCAACATGATCTTCAGAGGTCGATGACACTGGATTGTGCAAACGGGGAGACTAGTCCCTTAAGATTCGAGGGATGCAAGGAAAATCTCGATGATAGTGGTCTCCTTTGCAAATGACACATGGTGATTTAGGCCTGGATGGTGCAGTGTGTGTATTTTCGCTAGACGATACATGGTTGTTCCTTTTTGCCTTTGGCTCCTTCTTCTTCTTCTCCTTCTTCTTCTTAGTTACTTGGTTTTGGGCCTTACCGGCTTTGTCAAGCAAGGAGGAAGGAGGAGAGGGAGAATCGGATGAAGTAGAAGGTTGGGGGATAAATTTAGTATCATCTAGTTGCTGACTTGATTGTTCAGGAATCGCGGTGTTCTGAACGACGGAGGTGGAGAAGAGCCATATTGGCAAGCCAATCATCAATCCTGGAAGTGACAATGTGGCCATATGAGGTGCACCAACATCTCCCCAAGAGGAGAAAGGACTAGGATTTCCTCCAAGGGGAACTCCTTGGTTGGTGGACTCCATTTTCCTCAACCTAAGACCAATCGCGGGAATGGTGATATTATTCTGATTAAAATAAATTTTAGACGCTTTGACACAACTTGTTTTTTCAATTTTTAAGAGTCAAGAAAAAACAAAAGATGACTCTAGTCGCCTTCAATTTTTAATGAGCCTGAAGTGACAAGTGCTCAGATGGACCTTTTCCTTTAAGGAGTCTGAAAAGGAATGAAAGAGACTACTTTGGAAATCTAGACAGATGGATTACTAAACCAATCACAAAACTGTAGAATAATTTTTACGGTACGGCAGTCAATCTTCCCGAATGCTGTGTTCAGTGCATTGTGATCGATAGGGCGGTGGACACGGCTTCCTATGGATAAAGGATATAGCCTATTCTGGTCTTCTAATATATACTCGATGGTACGTGGGAGCACAAGTCTGTACTGGCACTTGTCGTCTCAAAGAGGAGGAATCACCCAACCAACAGTTACCAGGCTTTACGACGCCAGAATACGTCTCTAGCTTAGACTTCTAGATGTTGTGCGTTAGGTTCCAAAGCGTTTTTAGGTTCATTAAATTTATTTTACAATTGGTTTTTCTTAAGAAATTTTCCTTTCAGGTTCACCGCGTGATGTAGATGTACAATTCCTAAAATGAAATCTAAGATGATAAACAATCGTTTAATCTTCTTTTTGCAATGAAAATCCTAGCTACTAAAGAAAGAGAGATGGTATTCTTTCAACATAGAGAAGAGAGCACACACTAGATGCACTGTCCTAAATCAAACCAACAAGCAGTCTAAATGAAAATGCAAATTCATGTATTTGTTTTCATCTTTCTTAATTTGTGGATGACAAGAAGAATGCTAAGTACAAATATGAATTATCTTTTCAAAGCGACAATACTAACAAATTTCTCTTCAAAACGAAAGGAAGATAATGATGACCCTTTACTATTTTGAATTGAAAACTACTTTCGACACTTGAAAAACTAATAATTCAAATCAAATACAAGAGTAACTGTATAAATGACCATCAAGAACAATGGAATTCTTTTCTTTGACTGAAAACGACACTTGCGACACTTTCAAATCAAAATACGACAGTACGACTATGCTACTACTTTGGAAAAGAGAACCAAAAAAGGCGGAAAATACATAAAAACATTCACAGTTCTTTGCACAATGGAGGCAGAATGATGGAAAGGAAGGGGGTTTCCACAGTGGTATACTGATCACAGACAGCAAAACTCTAGAATAGAGCTGAAAAAAGTGAAGAAAAACCAAGACCTGGAGGCAAAATTGGCCTTTTCTGATCATCGCACCTGTAACACAAGGAAACAGGGATGCATCCCACCTACTGCACATGGGAAGTGCGATGCATCCAGATTTCCTTGAAGAGAGGGTGCGATGGTACCAGGACGAGACTTTACTTGGCTCTTGGTCAGAGTTTGCAGCTCAGTTAAGGGATTTGGGGCGAGCAAATGATGTACAACAAATAGAAATCACAGGAGCTGATCTAATGAGGTTACTAGAGCCACCACTAGGGCAATTAGAAGGTTTGCAAATCAATTGTTTAGTTTATAAACAAAACCCGGAGATAGAATGAAGCAACATTGATCTACTTTGCACTTGCATAGCAAATGCAGTTCGAAGGCTAGCTGGCTTGACTTCAGGCTCCGTCCGTAAGTTTATAAAACAAACTATTCGCTCCCCAGCGGAGTCGCCATTTTGTTACCGGGAAATCTAGTGTCCACTCGGAGCTGCTAGTCCCACTAATACTGGTAGCTCTCTTAGAAACAAACAAACTAAAACTACTTTCATTTTCTTTTATGAGAAGTAGATGAGAGTGGAATGAAGGACACCAACCTCAGTCTTGCGCTTGGTTCCTTGCTCGGTTCCTCTCCCTTCTGACAGTTCCTTGCCACTTCTCATTCGTCTACCCAGCTTCAAAGAGCACCTGTGGAATAAAAGCAGCATAATACTATCAAAGAACATGGATCTACAATCATAAACAATATAGGACCAGATATATATTGACCACACAAATTCATATATCATCAAACATACAAGAATGTGGAGGAAAACTTGAATAACTTTATTAATAATCAATAATTGCAAAGAGGATTACAACCAATTGTTCTGAACCAACGTCATCCTCCAGCATGAAAGCCCTTCTTTCACCTCATGAAAAGCTTAGATCACCCAACACTATGATATTCCAACAAGAAACCAACAACACTTCCTTACAAGATACAAAATTCTAGCCTTTGGATCTCTGGGATGAGGGATCCATATATAGATGATTGCAGGGGGGTGAGTCAGCTTCTGGGATTCTAATTAGTGTCCTCTCTCTGATAGTTCTTGATTCCACTTGGAGATTGATGATTTATTACTCATCCTTGGGCGAATTCAGAGAGGCAAGTGTCACAGGAGAAGTTTCTAGAAGATTCCATGATCATCCACCTTGCAAATTGCCTCTGCCATTTGTCCACTCTCGCCCATCGCACCCCATAGAAGGGCTTTTCAGTATGCATCACACCTCCCGTGTGCATTAGGTGGGATGCATCACACTTTGACCATGGAGCAGGTGAGATGGTCTAGTTTTGACTAGTTCTGAGTAGTTTTTCATGGAGAACTTCTAGGAGATGATGTAATCAGCTTGACCTTGTTCTTTTAGGGTATGGAACAACACTTTTAGGGACTTAGGAGCCCTTGGTTTATGGACATGTTTGATTGGGGTTGCAGTGCCCAAAAATGTCTATAACACTCGTGACTCTAGAATTTCTAAATTCTAGTAACCTTTGTATTTCTACAAAATTTGGGATTCCAAATGACTTTTGGAATTACATATGACTTTTGGTATTACATGTTTTTTGGAGTTCCATGACTCTTTGGTTCATACATGACTCTTGGTCTTCCACTTATTTGTTTTCATGTCACTATCTTTGATGACTAGGACTAATAGTGATCGATGACAGAAAATTTATCTACTAGTGACATGGATTCCAATTGTATCTTTATTCTTCATGTAGCTTCAATCATTGATGTCCTCTATCGTCCAAAGGGTCTCCTATCAAATGGAGTCATTGGGGTGATTTGATAATCAACATTCAAGCAGGTTATTTGTTCTTCTGAGCTTCCTTTGTTTGTTCTCCTTGCCCAATTTTCCTCATGTGTGCTTGACACAATGTTTTTGGAATATTTGTATATGGAAATCACTCATGACAAGTAACCATAAGCCTGAAAATATAATATTCTACCATGTTTCATGCATATTTGTTGTTCATGCCTTTTTGGTGTTCTTAAGAGGGACAAAAGGGGCTTCAAGGCACATGGGCACAATTTGAAAGGCTAAAGGGATGAAGAGAGAAGGCTTCGGGTCTTCGTCATGTGCTCATGTGCTCAAAAGAAGGGGACAATCAAGGAAGGGTACATGGCACAAGTCCGAAGGATGAAGGGGGAGGCTTAGGGCTTCCCAAGTGCAATGTGCACTCAAAGGAGAGGTGGAGGACATAGGGCACATTTCTAAAGGATAAAGGATGAAGGCTTCATGCCTTTGGGGTACACTTATGTGCTTAGGAGGCCTAGGAGGGTGCATGACACACTCATGAAGGCTGAAGGCTAATGATTCATGCCTTTAGAGTGAAATCACATGCTCAAAGGGTTAAAGAGTGTGCATGGGACATTAGGGATGGCCTTTAGGGTGAATCTTGAGGCCTTTAGGGTGCACATATGCACTCAAGGAGGGTGCACTTCTTCGAGTCAAAGTAGTGTGCTCAATGAAGACTTGGTCTCTAGGAGGGCACAATTCAGAGTAGGGAAGGGGAATAGCATTAAGGAGTACACCTAGCGCTCTTAAATAGTGCATGGTGCACTTCAAAACAATGAAGTCTTCCTCATTAAGGCTTCAAAGTGCAATCATGTGCTCTTGGCCTTAATGAATCCGCTTTAAAACCATATATTTGTCTAAGTCTGGAATATGAGGTGAGGGGTGAATAAGATGAGTTTAGACATAAAACCACTTGTAACACATACCAAATCATCAAGAAAACTTAGAAATACTTGAAAAATGATGAATATACATCAAAACACCACTTTATACACATTCCCCAAGTGCAACGAGTGTAGTGTGCGCAACTGTGACCGAAATGTGTCATTTTAAGACAACAAAGATGTTATGACCATGAAATGTATAAAAAGATGTTTCGATCAATGAAATGAAACTTGAGACCATTCAAAGACACTTGAAACACATATAATAACATGAAATGAAATCTAGTGATCAAAGTGACTCCATATTTGACAGTGATAGCAGGCTCCAAAATTCAAATGTGGCAAAATTTTGTAGGGTGTTGTACAAGCGATAAAACTTGGTGAACTTCAACTTCTATGTCCGGGAATAACTTTGGGTTAAGGGTCAAATCTTCATGAGGTATTTATTTCCTCGATTTCCCCTTTTTTACCTAATTTTATACATAACATCTCACTTTTCTTTACTTGGTCAAAACACACATAGAAGATACACCATATTACAATTGGTTCAATACAAGAAAGGGTAATATGCGTGGTGATTTTATGATATTAAAAGTATGAGTTTTCATCTTTGGTGTTGCTCCATTTACATCAGGTCTGGACAACACCGCAACAAAGTAACTTCAGGAGAAAAAACATTGGTTTGCTGCCAACGAGCCTAGGTAGTACCTGGATAAAGTGGCTTGCTTCACCTCCCTTTGCAGGAATCCTTTCTCTTCTTTGTCCCTTTATTTAGTTATTCTAATATAACTTTTCATTGACACTTATTATTTTCAACGGGCATAAGAGGGATCTCAACTTATTGAGAGTATAGGAGGTTACCCCTTTAGAGAAGTATTTTTAAGACCTATGATATTGGTTTATTCACTTTATCTTTTCCCTTATTCCTTCTCTACTATATTGGATAAGCGTTAAGATACAAGTATATTTACACCAAGTTGAGGAGTTTAGATACCAAAATATACACGAATGTAATAGGTTCCCTCAAGTTTCACATATTGGATGAATCTTATTTTCCATCTAGACTTAGCTCAACCTATGGTATTTTCCCAAATGAAGAAGGACAACAACAAAAAGGAAAATGTTTTGGTTGTCACACTTCTATTTTATTACGCTACAAATATTTTCAAGCCATGCACTTTACACAAGGGTCTTATTTATTTACACTAACCAAAAAACAAGGCACAACAAGACACGACTTACATAACAAACAGACAACGATAAAAATAAAGAGAAACAAAACAAATGTACAGGAAGTATAACTTGTAGCTGCTATCGTAAGTAATACTTTAGATCTCGAACATTTACGGGAAGGGGGTCAATCCTCCTGTCTAATGATTTCAGCTTGAATGAATGGGGATGATATTTTCATAAGAAAGAATAGTCCAATCCACAAAGGTTGGAACTTTGTGTGTTTCCCCTTTTCTTCATGGGGTTTATCCCACTTTATGATTAGGTCACCCACATCAAATATCTTTTCCCATACAAAATTCTTATCAAACCAATGCTTTACATGATTATGATATACAAAAAATTGGTCTTTAGCCTTGTGCCTTTCTTCCTCAAGTTTAAGTAGCCTATCTATCCTGCTCTGAACCAAGAGGCAAGATTTACCTTGTGACTCTTGAAAGAGTTGAAAGGTTGGAAGATATAGGTTCTGAGGCAAGATAACTTCTTTACCGTAAACTAGGAAGTATGGTGAGGTTCTCAGGGAAGGTTTTGGGGTAACACGGTCATCCCAAAGAGCATTGGAGAAATATTTATGCCAGTTCCTTTGTTTAGAGAAGACTATTTTCTTGATTATACGAATAAGATTCTTATTCGTGGATTTAGCCAAACCATTTCCATGTGGATAATAATTAGATGCACGTTTCAATAAAATTCCATTTTCTAATGCAAATTCATAAAGTTTTAATAATGAAAAACATGTCACATTATCAAAGACAAGTGACGTAGGAATGCCAAATATAGTCATAATATTCTGTTGCAAAAAGTGGATGACTGCCTGGTCATTTACTTGTCCAAGAGGAACTAATTCTGACCACCAAGTGAAGTAATCTATTGTTGTTAAGATATATTAGTGTTTCTTTGACGAGTGAGGAACAAATCCTCCAATACCATTAAGGCCCCACTATTGGAATGGTTCTTCAACTACTACTAGTAGCAATGGAGTGGCTGACCTCTTATCATGACCAAAACATCTATGACATGCTTGGCACTTTTAAACTTAAGCATGAGCATACTTAAATAGAGTGGGTAAATAATAACTAGCCCTCATAGCCTTATGCGCTATAGTGTCTCCCGCATAGTGGTCACCTACTAGTCCATCGTGTAAATATTTCAAAACCTTCTCTGTATCCCGTGGCTCAAGGCACCTTGATAGGACACCATTTTGGTACTTCCAGAAAAGCACTCCATGAACCAGTTGGTAAGATAGAGATTTTGTAACCTCTTGGTCCCACATCTACCCAAGAAATTGGCAAGATGGGGTAAACATGTGGTGAGAGGCTACAATGATATGATTCAACCTTGTAGGTGACCTTAAGGAAATGGAATCGATAGAAACACAACACACAGACCTCCCTCAGATGCTTCAGGACCCCCAGCAACTAATCGACCACTCTAGTTGCCAAACCCTTGAGTTAACGAAGCATTTAGATGAATTAAACCCAAAGTGACTCCCATGACAAGGCATGCATGCGACTGTAACCCTATAGTCGCTCTCATAAGCTTGCCTCCCAGCGATGAGAGACCCAAATTGTTAGTGTTATGCCATCGAATACGATATTTGAGCCACTTTTTTAGGTCTAGAGCCCAGGTCATTATCAAGAATGGAAACAACTCTTCAAATTAGTAAAATAACATGGAAGTGATAGTACTAAAGCAAATACTTTTTCAAGACCTTGAATGAACCCCTCCTAGCCATAACCGACATTTTGTCAAACACTTAGTAAATATGAAACCTATAGGTGTAAATAACAGATCTGAGCATAGGCATCTCAAACTTATCTAAGATTCTCTATGAATAATTGTCTCCTTACCACATTAGCTGCCATTTCATTCATTAGGTCATAGATACATTGATCATTCAATTACAAGAAAAAACATGATGAAAACCACACATGGATGCTATCATAAAACATGTAAATAACTAGCATAATAGGGACATAATTATCCATGAAATCACAACCATATACACCACATATAATCCATCATAATACTCATAGAAATGCAAGGAGAAATAACTTTTAATGATGAAAAATCCAAACATGGGATGGGACTTCCACGTTCCACCCAACCATAGAATGGCTAAGCCAAATATCTCTTCAGCCATTCCCCCCCTATCATATTCCATGCATGAATGTGGGATCTCATAGAACACATCAATCAAAACTCATCTAGGGTTTCCACAGGCCATCCACTTCAACTCATCAGACAATGATTCAACCTCACGGTAGGACATCACGAAAACATCATAAGATTTGTCTCCATCCCAGCCTTCCATGGCTCCAGAGTGTTTTTTCCAACCCGACTCCCACGACTAGTAACTCAACCCACGACTGCCGCTAGGCTCCCTAGCATTTGTCCAACCAAGAGTTCCAGGGCTAGTAACTCAACCCACAAAATTTTATGGGATTCCAGATCATTTTTCCAACTAGGGCTTCCAGGACTGGTAACTCAACCCACCAAAGGCTTCCAAAGTGTTTGTCCAACCAAGGCTTCCAGGCCTAGTAACTCAACCCAAGCTATTACAGGGCTTCTAGAGAATTTGTACAACCAAGTCTATGGGACTAGTAACTCAACCCAAGCCATTACAAGACTTCGAGAATATTTTTCGAACCAAGGCTTCCAGGAACTAATAATTCAACCCAAGCTTAGGAAACATGGGAACTAACCAAAAACAAACAAGGAAAATAAAACCACAATCACCATGGTTATCCAAGAAATGGTAAGGCTAGGCAATCCACTATCAATCCTATCTATCCTCCATGCCAATGATAGATCAAAACCAAGAAACCACATGCATGTGGCATGCATGCCAAAACTAGTGAAGAAATCATACATACAACTTGGTACTTGCAAGAAAATCTCGTGTAGCTGCCAATCTCGATGTCCTCTTGAGTTTTCCATCTCTTCCTTTGCCTTCTTGCTCCAAGAATCCAAATATGCCCCAACCTCCAAGGGTTCTCCAAGAAAACTCTAAGAATCCAAGCGTATGAGAGAGAGAGATAATAATGAGAGAGGTCCAACACTGAATTGACAAAGTCTTTCCCACTGATCTTTAGAAGCCTTTTTATTAATGAGGCCTCTATATTCTCCATTTTCCATTATTTTCCTTCATTTTCCTCCTCACATGAAAAATATGACCTTTCACCTTCCTTTTCTCCTAATTTCCATTATTTTCATAAATAAAATGCCAATAAATGCCTCATGCCTTTCCAAGGCATTTTCCATTGCCTTTGCCAATTTCCTTAGCCATAATAAACTGAATCAACACCCATTAGGATGTTTCCCCCACCATTCAACTTGGAATACGTGTCCAATCACCTTGGCCTTATATATTTTTACATGGAATTTTACTAGTGTTGTTACAGAACCCTCTCCCTTGGGGTAACATCGTCCTTGGTGTTCAATTACACCTATAACCAATAAGACCATTGAAAACAAAAGATACTACCCAGGGAATCAAGACCCATTAGGATGTTTCCCTCACCATTCAGCTTGGAATACGTGTCCAATCATCTTGGCCTTATATATTTTTACATGGAATTTTACTAGGGCTATTACAAAACCCTCCCCCTTGGGGTAACATCGTCCCTGGTGTTCAATGACACCTATAACCAACAAGACCACTGAAAACAAAAGATACTACCCAGGGATCTTTATAACATAGCTCGTTGCAATATTTACAATGAACATATACTAAAACAAAACATCATAACATTGAAACATACCGCATAGTGGAGCTTTATAACACAACTCATTAAGGTATTTACAATAATCACATATACACATATACACATATGCTAAACCAGAAAATAAGAGAATACGATGCTTGTATCAATAAACAAGGTAATCTAGAGGCTCACACCTCCACCCTCAAAGTAGTACTAGGATTCACCTCCTTCCCAGGAAGTCTAGAATCTACTGCCATAGTCAAAGCTGCATCTTATGGCTAGCACTGCAATCCCATGCCACTTGTCCTCTCAGTGAACATTTACCAAATAATCAGGTGCTCAAAATTAGGCTAAAAACTCAAAACTCAAAATGTCAGAATCTATATGAACTTAGCTTCATATCAAAGAGCTTGTCATTCTAATTCCAATGATGCAAACGACACTCGAATCTGAGCTTGTATGAAGAAGTTAGAGGAAGTCAAAGTTCAAGTTTGACTTGGACAGATGGCAGAAAAAGATGATGTGGTAAGGCCCCTCAGCGAATGGGGAAGCTCCAAGTGGTAGGCCGCCCTTGGCCCCCACATTTCACAAATTGCATATTGCAGGGAGGTCGTGTTAAAGAATCAGCCCCAAGTAAGTCAGGGTTGCGATGCAATAAATCACAATCGCACTTCGCAAAAGACAGAGGTCCTCATGTTAAATAATCAGCCCCAAGCAAGGTCAGGGTTGTGATGTGATAAATCGCAATCGCCCTTCGCAACAGGGAAGGCATTGTAGAAATCGCCCCCTAGCATACCCGGGTTGCAATGAGATAATCGTAATCGCATATCGTAATTGCACACCACAAAAGGTAGAGTCTCGCATTATGTTACTTGCTGGTTCTCCGCCGATTACAATTTGTGAAAGGATCCCAGATGTGATGTGGCTAAGGGTTACATTTAATAGTACTGTCGAGTCCACCATATCGCAATTGCACATCGCTCCACCACACTTACAAACCATAAGACTGCCGGTTTTCTTCTGATTGCGATTTGCGATGGGACAGTCAGTGCCGACAAATTATGGGCCATCGCGCAGTGAAATTTTCACTAAGTTAGTTCTTTTGGGAGCTAATTTGTAGGATCATGCCGAATTTGGAACAATTTGTGGAGTGAATAGTGGGAAAACTAGGAGAGGTCATAACTTCTTCAATTTTTCACCAAATTGGATGCAGAAAGAGGCTAGATGGGAATTTTTGGACATTATAGACTGATTGGAGCAAGTTTTAGAAGCATTTGAGCATTGTAAACACATTTTTTTTACACTTTTGAGCAAAATAGAGAGGCCCAAGCCATTGGAAGTTGGACCAAGGAGAAGTAGCCCAGGAGGGGTGAACTCCTTTATCATGTTCCTGTTGTAATGTGTTTTTGATGATGTTATGTATATGTTTATGTTTCTATTTAGTCTCTTATTTATGTTAAATTGCTCATAAAATTAACATAAAAAACTCATCATTTCACTTGCAAAAATTCATGAATCCTTAAGCACAATGAAAGCATTTTGTTTCTAATCTGAAGAGGATCTTAGCACAACAATCTAATATTCTAAATCAGATGAAATTTGGTATTAGAGCACTATATTTTCTTTGTGAAAGAAGGATTTAACTATTTTCAAGTTTATGTCATGCTTACAAGGTCAAAACTCAAAAGAGGAGAAGGGAAGCTGGTTGGAAGCCCTGAAGTTGGGTTAAGGGGAAGGAGAGCAAGGTTGCCACAATCTCCAACACCAGTTCAACCTCAAGTTGTAGTTGAGACTCCAGAGATAATGTCTCATGAAGGAGAACCTACAAATATGACAGAAGATGAGAAGACCTTCAGAAAAGCTTTCTTTGATATGATAGATATGGTGAAGGTCCTCTATGAAGAGAGGAATACTAGGTTGCAAGGGGAAAGTTTCAAACCTCCCAAAGGAGAAGGCTCTTTAGGAGGAGGTAATGGAAATGGAGACAAACCTCCACCCTCTCCACCATCTTATTAATCTTATTCTTCACAAGCATCTTCACCCTCTTCCACTAACACAACCCTTACTCATACTCATCATCATACTTCAAAAGGAACTGGTAAATCACCTTTTTTAAAACTTGATGTTAAATTTGAGCTACCCATGTATAATGGTGAAGTGAATGTAGAGAAGATTGATAATTGGATTCTTCAGTTGGAGGTCTATTGCAGGATTCAAAAACTTCAAGAGGATGACATAAAGATTCAGTTAGCTTGCTTGAGAATGGAGGGTGCAGCACTGGTATGGTGGGAATCAAAGATTCAAGAGGAGATTAAAAAACATGGTCAGATGTCAATTTCTTGGATTGATTTCATTACTGCAATCAAAAGACAATTCTACCCTCTAGCTTATATGTATAAATCCATCATGAATTGGTAGAGCTTTAGACAACTTAAAGGTCAAAATGTGCTTGATTACATCCAAGAATTCAAAAAAAGGTCTTTGATGTTAGGTGTAGATTTGCAATCACATGACACATTTCTGAAGTACATAGGGTGTTTACACAGTTATCTTAGGCATACTATCTTAATGTTTAACCCCAATAATCTAGATGATGTGTATATGCAAGCCACTCATCTTGAGGCAAGAGGGAAAAACACCCTAGAAGAAGGTAGTAAAAAGCCATTTAAGGGTAAAGAGAAAGAAAAGCCTTTCAAGGGAAAGAAAAATGCATCCATTAAAAAGGAAGGAGACAAAACAATATTTAAACATTGTTCCAGAGAGGGTCACGATGAAAAGCTCATTGTTGGAAGCTTCATTCCGAAATGAAACCGAAGAAATTCAACAACAAAGGAAAGAAAAGACAATTGTCATCATTTAAGAGGATTTGGATCCGATTTGGGTGATGAAACTAAAATCACAACCATGGGGTTAAAAGGAAAAGAATCCATTGCTAGCACTAGTTCTTAAAAATCACAAAATGAAACTCCAAACGAAAATAGGAGAATAGAAAATTTTCACATAAGGGTGATCTCAAAACACAACAAGATTGATACACTTTTTGATAGTGGCTCTCAAGCCAATCTTATCTTTGAAAACATTGTCAAAAATTTAAAATTTGAAATCATTCCACAACATAAACCATATCCACTTGGATGGGTGTGTGACAATGCGCAATTGAAATTTACTAGAAAGTGTAAACTGAGATTCGCTATTACTGCAAATTTCATAGATGAAGTGGAGCTTGACGTTGTGCCGTTAGATATCTGTGGCATAGTTTTGGGAAGTCCATACCTTTATGATAGAAAATCTATCTTCCATATACATGAAAACAAATATCATTTATTCAAAAATGGAGTAGAATATATTGTGAGAGCTCATATCAAGAAAATAAATCTTTCACTTGTTAATGCAGGGCAGAGGAAAAGACTAGTGAATTTGAGCATGAATTTAGTGCTTCTCATGATCAAACCCAAGAATGATATTGATTGTGAAGCGTTTGATGGTTGTAATTCTAATTTGAAATCTGAAATGGTTGATGTAGTTAACCATGATGATGAGGTGTTTCAGGAACCAAAAGGATTACTTCCCAAGAGAGGAATCCAACATGAGTTACAGTTGCAACAAAAGTGCCTTCTTCCTAACATTGGCATGTACAGAATGTTAGTGATGGAAAGCACAGAAATTAAGAAGCAAATCCAGGGATTTTTGAATAAAAGGATCATTCAGCCTACTGCTTTACCATGTGGTGCACCTCTTGTGTGGGCGCCCAAGAAGAATGGTAAGCATTTGATTGAATGGGATTCAAGAAGTGGTTTTCCTCAAAGTAGAGTTGTTGAAGGAGACATATGGAAGACGCCATTCAAAACCAGGCAAGGTTTGTTTGAATGGCTTGTCATGATTTTTTGTCTTTGCCATGCTCTTACTATTTTCATGCATATGAAGCAAGATGTATTGAAGCCATTTCTAGACATGATAGTCTACTTGGATGGCATTTTCATTTTCAGAAAATTTCAGTATGAACATGTCATGTATGAGAAAAAAATACTTGATGTCATATGTCAAGAACATTTATTTATGAAGATGTCATAGTATATGTTGGATAGAACTTCTTTGATGAACTTGAGCCATGAGATTAGTTCTTACAAACACATTTAGGTTTCCAAGGGATTTCTGGCAGTCTGCGTGGGATGTGTAGAAGGTGAGTTGATGTTAGACCTCTCTAATATTGATGCCATTATGGATTGGTCAACTAACATTGAAGCTGTACTTGAGAGAAGTACCATAATTCCAACGAATGGGATTTGTGGAAGCTACAAATCTGTCACTCGGGGCTCCATTCTAGTAGTCCGTTCGACTGTAATAGTTTGTGGTGGTATTGACTCCATTCCTGTAGACACAACTAAAAGAATCATACATCCTTGTACAACCATAGACACCTTTTCTCTGCTCGCAATTTACGTAGGCATGCTCAAGATAGTCATTTTGATAAGAGGTTTTTTGGGAGTAGCCCAATATTGGAGGAGAGATTTTGTTTATTTTTTTCTATTGTAGCTCACTTACATTCATTGGCAGTTGTGAAAAAGGTATTCTAGTGGGGAGGCAAACAACAAGAGGCATTTGATGCTTTAAGACAAAAGATCAGTTCAGACTGTATACTTTCTCTTCTAAACTTGAAAAAGTCATTTAAGTTTCAGGTTGATGTATGCGACTATGCCATGGGCACAATATTTATGCAATGTGGTAAGCCCATTTCTTTTCATTTATAAATTTTCAATGATGAAGTGTTTAAGTTGCAGCGACAAAGGCACTTCCATTGGATGGGTTTTCTTCTACTATTCCACTTGGTCAAAAGGTATAAGAAAGGTATAAGCGACAAGTTTGTTGATGTACTTTCTAGGCCTATAGTTTGTATAACTACTTTCCTCAAGCATCATTTTGTTTTACATGAAAGTTATGTTAAGAAGAATACATACTTTCAAGATGTACATTCAAGCTTGAGTCAAAGGAATCAAGTGGAGGAATTTGTTTACCATTGCATCATAATGTATTGTATCATCTTGGTAAGAAGGATGTTGCTACTGATAGTAACATGGAAAAATCCAAAGAGTTCATTGAACGACTCCAAATGGTACATCAAACAATGCAAGAACATCTTGAAAAGGGAAAATGCAAGTACACAACAAGCATGATAAACATCGTGTAGATCACAAGTTCCAATTCAGTGATAAATGGATTGAGATTGGAAAGGTGAGGGAACAATACCCTCACCTGCTAGACAACTGAAAGTGATCCTTTTGGGGTGCAAAAGGCTTCCAGTGGGGAGGAGTGATCAAGTGCTCAAAATTAGGCTCAAAACTCAAAATGTCAAAATCTCTATGAACTTAGCTTCAGATCGAAGAACTCATCATTCTGATTCCAACGGTGTGAATGACACTCGAATCTGAGCTCGTGTGAAAAGGTTAGAGCAAGTCAAAGTTCATGTTTGACTTGGACAAATGTCAGGAAAAGATGATGTTGCAAGACCCTTCAGTGAATGAGGAAGCGCCAAGTGGCAGGCCACCATTGGCCCCCACATTTTGCAAATCACATATCTCAGGCGGGTCGTGTTAAAGAATCGGCCCCAAGAAAGTGGGGGTTACGATGTGATAAATCACAATCACACTTCGCAAAAGACATAGGTCCTCATGTTAATAGATTGACCCCAAGAAAGTTCAGGGTTGCAATGCGATAAATCACAATCACACTTCATAATAGGGAAGGCATTGCAGAAATCGGCCCCCAGCGTACGCGGGTTGTGATGCCATAATCGCAATCGCACACCACAGAAGGCAGAGTCCCACATTATGTTACCCGCTGGTTCCCTACCGATTGCGATTTGTGAAAGGATCTTGAATGTGATGTGACTAAGGGTTACATTTAATAGTACCGTGGGGTCTGCCATATCGCAATCACACATCGCCTCGCCACATTCATAGACCATAAGACCGCCGATTTTCTGCCAATTACGATTTGCAATGGGATAGTCGGTGCCGACAGGTTAGGGAGCTAATTTGTAGGATCATGCCAGATTTGGAGCAATTTGTGGAGTGAATAGTGAGAAAACTAGGAGAGGTCATAACTTCTTTAGTTTTTCACCAAATTGGATGCAAAAAGAGGCTAGATGGCCATTTTTGGATATTCTGGACTGATTGGAGTAGGTTGCAAAAGAATTTGAGCATTGTAAACACATATTTATATACTTTTGATCATAATAAAGAGGCCCAAGCCATTGGAAGTTGGACCAAGGAGACGTAGCCCAGGAGGGGTGAACTCCTTTATCGTGTTCCTGTTGTACTATTTTTTTGATGATGTTTTGTACATGTTTATGCTGTTGTTAAGTCTCTTATTTATGTTAAATTGCTCATAAAATTAACATACAAATCATCATTTCACTTGCAAAAATTCAAGAATCCTTAAGCACAATGAAAGCATTTTGTTTCTTATCCGAGGAGGATCTTAGCACAACAATCTAATATTCTAAATTAGATCACCGAATCATTTTTCTAGGGAACACTCCCAATGTGCATTTGATTCCATCTGGAAATGCTGATGACCAAAACAAATCCATTCTCGACCTTCCCTTCTCTACTACACAGTCCCTCAGGAAATTTGGTCAACCCTTCCTTGTAGTCACTGTTATGAAACCAGCTCACAAAAAGATAGAAAAGAGAGATCCACACCTTAGAATTCAGCCTCTTCGAGGGGGCAACCTCCTTTACATTACATAAATGAACAATTCTTGGATGATACAAATGAAAATACCTCCTTTCTATATATAGGAGTCTAAGTGGTCCCAATACAATCAAAGCCTACATAACAATAATATTGTAGGGCACAACAATAACAATAGTGGGCTTCTATGTGGCACAATAGTAACAATATGGGCACTACATGGGTACATCAATATAAATAAGGGGTATAACTACAATAGTAATGGGGTAATCACTAGTATTATAGGGACCCAACTTGTGCACCAATACTACTGGAGCAGAGAAAGAACTTTGACTCGGTTGAATTATACCAGCCTCTAGCATTTCTGCAACCATACGTTCAATTTCACTTTTTTGGACATAGGGATATCTGTACGGCCTGATGTTTGGAGGAACACTTCCTGGAATCAGATGAATAGCATGATCATGATCACGCATAGGTGGGAGACCTTTGGGAGTCTCAAATACCTTGGAATGATTGTCCAGGACTTTTTGGAGATCTGGAGAAATAGATGATTCTAATGTGGAAACATCTAGCGAACATAATTGTGCAATTACACCCCTTTGCTCCTTTTTTAGAAGCTTTGTCATACCATTAGAGCTGATTATCTTTCCTGGTTTCCCTGCAATACCCCTTAATTCAACTTCCTTTCCTTCCACAGAAAATTTCATGAAAAGTTCTTGAAAATTAAAAGCTATTGTACCCAAGGATTGTAGCCATTGGACTCCTAGTACAACATCAGCACCTCCCATTGGAATGGAAAGCATTGGGCTAGTCAATACATATTCTCCCATGGATAGCTTGATATTATGGCACTTTCCAGAGCAATTTATTGTTCCTCCATTTGCAATCATCACTTGACACTCTGGTGCTGGATATAGGAAGCAATTCAATTCTTTTGCTACCCTACAATGAATAAAATTGTGGGTGCTTCCTGAATCAATCAACACTATCACCTTTTTCTTCTTGATTTGTCCTTCTATCTTGATGGTTTGAGGAGTGGTAATTCCCGCCAATGCATTACAAGATATGGTCGGATTTATTTGTTCTTCATATAGGCTTTGTTCCTGGAATATATCCTCTTCTTTTGACCTTTCTTGCTCCTTTTCTTCTTCCTCTTCACAATCTATGTAGAATAATTTCTTCTCAGCACACTTATGACCTTTTGTGTATTTGCTATCACAATTGTAACAAAGCCCTTTTGCTCTTTTTTCTTCCAATTGTTGCGGTGTCAACCTTGTAGGTTGTGGAAGACTATGGGCAACAACACTTCCATCTTTATAGTTGTGAATGGTATGCTTCCTAGTTGCCATAATTTTGCTTTCCATTTTTCTTGCTAACCTGAATGCCTTCTCTAATGAATCAGGTTCCCAAAGGCGCACATCATGTTGGATATTATCCTTTAAAGACCCTATGAACACATCAATCCTATGCTCCTCTGGAATATCTTTTATCCTTATGTTCAATTTTTGGAACTCCTCAATGTGCTCCATTATTGAACCCTTTTGTTTGAGATTCATCAATTGGCTAAAAAAAGTGTTGCTTTTTGTATCCTCATAATGTGCTATCAATTCTTCCGTAAAAATTGCCCAAGTGATAAATTGTTTACGAGAACAAAGCCATTGATACCATACAAACTGATTTGGTTCCAAATATAAAGTTGCCATATGTACCTTTTGTGTGTTTTGCACATTATTGAGATCGAAGAATTGCTCCATCTGTAATATCCATGTGGCGGGATCCTTGCCATCAAACTTCCTCATATCGATTTTTGGAACATGATGAGTCTTCGATCCAACATTAGCGTCTATGGTATCATGATTAACATTTCTTTTGTTCTCATCATGAGTTTCCTTTACTACCTTTTCACCATTAGTGACACTTTCTTGTAGCAACTTCTTCAATTCTTCCATATCTGTCTTCAAATCTATCTTCAAATCTGCCATGTCTCTCTTCAAATCTGTCTTCAAATCTATCTTCAAATCTGCCATGTCTCTCTTCAAATCTGTCTTTGAATCATCCATCTTAGCTTCCATGCCCTTTATCTTAGATTCCACGCCACTTATCTTAGCTTCTGTTAGCTTTTGTGATCGTGACATTTGTTGCACTTGTTCTTGTAATTTTGATATATCACGTAGCATTTCTTCTTCTTCTTCATGAGTCATGCTAGAGCTTTCAGGTTCCTTACTAGGTGTTTGCATTTTCTTTCCTCGGGGCATCAGTTACCGATAATAATTCTTTACTATGCCCTTTGAATTCCTTTAAACCAAGCTTACACAAAAATTTAAAAAAAAACTACACACCTTTTTTTCACTTTATAGAAGCCTGATATTGAATCTGATGTGTCTCTGTAATTTCGAATCATCCAGTTCTGAAATTGCTACCTGCAGTAGCCTTCTATGTCCTCTTTCCAATGCCACAAGTCTGAGCCAAATTGGATTCTCCAAGGAAGAGTTATGTGAAATCTCCCATAGTGACTTGCTTTTAGACTGGTTCAGTAGAGCGAACTTGTACGACGTGCCACGAGCCACTGTTTCAACCTTTGAATCTAAAACACACATACAAGAAACTACAGTCCGTCCTCTTTTTTCACCTTTTTACGAAATTTCAATCCGATCCTCAGAGAGAGAGTTATGACGATTTTTCCCAGGTCACCTGTTTTGAATGTAATTCAGGAGTCTGCAAAAAGGCCAACTTCCTTAGATCATATCTCCGAAAATATCACGTAAAAATCTCTGAAATTTGGACCCAAGGTTCAGCGCCAATTCTTCTCAAATGGGTTTTTTTTGCGACTTCTGAAACATCACAGAAAAAACGTTATAGCGAAAATGCCACGATGGCCTGTTTGGAGCAGCGAAACCCTAGAATCCAAAGCTCCGATACCAAATGTTATGAAACCAGCTCACAAAAAGATAGAAAAGAGAGATCCACGCCTTAGAATTCAGCCTCTTCGAGGGGGCAACCTCCTTTACATTACATAAATGAACAATTCTTGGATGATACAAATGAAAATACCTCCTTTCTATATATAGGAGTCTAAGTGGTCCCAATACAATCAAAGCCTACATAACAATAATATTGTAGGGCACAACAATAACAATAGTGGGCTTCTATGTGGCACAATAGTAACAATATGGGCACTACATGGGTACATCAATATAAATAAGGGGTATAACTACAATAGTAATGGGGTAATCACTAGTATTATAGGGACCCAACAGTCACTCACCTTCCAAGTTCCTTTGGCACCCCCATTGAGGGCAGTCCATCCCTTGGCAAGCCTTCCTCGCATTGAAAGACACAAAAACTAAGGCATATACCTGCCTCAAAACCATCATACCGGTTGTAGTATGCTCATGGAAATAAATGGACACAATTGGGTACCAACGTCCCATAATGGAATTTTTCTTGAAGTGCTTTACCAACATATTGCTGCATATTCCAATTATTTTCAATGCTGCTGCTGATTCTTGTTGTTGATTTTAACCACCCAACTAGGCATTTCCGTGCTTCCTGTACCAAGCACATAACTTCCATTAGATTCAAAATAAATTGAAATGACTTCAAATCATACCTCATTGGTAGCTCATCAATAATGTACATTTACAATCTTTCTTACTTTCTGTCATGACAAGTCAAACTAGCATCATGTATAAAAACATCGCATCAGGTTAGCTAAAAACATAACCATCATAGATCAAAATCATAAATCACATGTAACCATCATAAACCAGATTCATAGATCACATGTAATCATCATAGACTAGAATCATAAATCATATGCATAGTAAAGATGAACTAAAATACCGATGCTTATCCTTTAATCCATCCTTAGCTTCTACATTGTCTTGATTCTGTATGCACTCTGGATTGATTGCCAGACCCAACAAACACCTAGTGCCTTCTCCTCAAACAAGTACATAGTGTGCATCACACACATACGACCACACACGACATATAAATCCATGTAATATATGCACCTACACCTGACATACAACACACACACCTACACCTAGTGTATACAATACAATACATACACCTACATCCAATGCATAACACAATACATACACCTACACTTAATGTACAACATAACACAAATACATGTCTAGAGTGCAACATAATGAATGGATATGCCACAATATGATGACTACACAATGCACATACATAGTATCACATGCCCGCAATATAGCATATATGACATGCATTCAATCTCGTACGTACACCAGTACCATATGTACCAAGCACCGCCTGCACAACCTATGCACAACATCACATCTACATGACACCACTTGCATAGCATGTACATAATTCCATATGTACACTACACCACTGTACAATGTGTACATAATACCACATGTACACAGTACCACACAAATGGCATTTATGTGACACCACATATAAACAACACCACATGCAAGACATGTACATAGCACCATCTGCATACATTGCCACTTGTACAACATGTACACAACACCACATGCACACAACACCACTTGTACAATCATGCACACAACACTATATGTACATAGCACCACATGTACAACATGCACATAACACCACTTGTACATATCACTGCATATCCAACATGTACATAGCATCATCTGTATACAACACCGCATATCCAACAAGCACAGAGTACCATATGCATATAACACCACATATCCATCATGCACACAATATAATATGTACACACTGTATATCCAACATGTACATAACACCATATACGCCCAGAACTAGATATGAAATGTTCATACAACAATATCTGTACTAACACCCTGTACATAATATTGCATAAACAACATGTGTGCAGACTACATATGCACAATATTGCATGTGCACAATGATCACAGATGCAACATGTACAACATGTATGACATATGCACAACAATAATACCACACATCTGAAACCACACTACCTCTACCAAGTAACCTTACTTCTAGTGTCTCTCTACCATCCATGCTTATCCTACTATGCCATGGACCACATGACTTTCATTCTACTGATGCATCCCTCAACGTTACTTGTCATAACATGAACATAGGCATAATACAAGCATACAATATCAATTCATATACACATGATACTGACCTCATACATTTGTCATGACTACTCTTCCCAATTAATTCCTCGTAAGATGAGGAACCTCTTCATGTCATTTGCCTGTGTAAGCAATAATTCCTCCACAAGAAAAATTCATGATGACCCTATCAGACAGTGACGCAGAGACATAGATGCATATACATATACATAATCATTTAGAATAAAACAATCATGATCCTGTTAGACAATGACATACATACATGTATACATATAAAAACATCAACATAGTCATGATCATAACATAATTATCATATAACATAAGGTCTAGGTTAAGATAACTTCCTTATTGTACACAACATGCGCAACGTTAAGAACCACAAGTCCCAACTTAGCCAGGGCATCTGACACCTCAGATCCATTTACTTCACCATTCTGGTTACCTTTCTCATGTCTGTACTACCACTGTCACCTTGGACCCAACCAGTCCAACCGACTGTCATAGTCTTTACCTTCTGCTGTGCTTACTCATGCACCGAGTTTTATCCATGTCTTACATTACTTGTTGAGTACCACACAACTCTCCTCAAGATCCATTAACTTTCCTCTTTCCTAAAAAATTCCCAAGACACTCAAAACATAAAAGACAAGACAAAAGAACAACCAAGAAGGAAACGATGAAACCAATAATGACACCACAACCCAAGTGGCATGGACATTCACAAGACATAATCAAAACTGCAATCAAGCACAACAAAGCACCAAAAAACCAAAAGCTCAAGTCTAGCAAAAAAAATCATAACTTAATCCCCACGATTCCTAAGGAAATGTCAACACGAACCTTCTTCAATATTTCGTGGAAACCTCTTCGCCATGCAATTCCCTCCATCATACTACCACCTACACACAATTGTTAGTGCATAAAGAAATATAACAATACACTGGTTAGCTTACCTTGTGGTGCCAAGCACATTGCTTGTAACTGAACATATCCATGCCATCTCTCAAGGGACACTAATTCCCTTGACATATCCACCTGCAACAAGAGATTGGCTAATATACCTGTCAAGTACATGTTCATGACTGTAGCACATATCCACATAATGTTAGACAAAATCAAGGTTAAGAAGACTCCTTGTATGTAAGGAACTCATTTGTTTTGAATTAGGGTTTCCAAACATAGTGAAAGGAATTCTTGCTCAATTCCTTCTCTTTTACCTTTACCTTGTTGCAACTGAGTCTTATTATGCGCTATCACATCATCCAACTGTTAGTTATATAGATAAATCAACTATTACCTTGTCAGGCTAATACCAAGCATGTTTCCTGCCATTGCTCACACATGTCAACCACATGTTCCAAATATCAATACAATCATACCTATAAATTTGAAATCAACTTCTACAAACAATCATGTCATAACCCATAGTCAAGGAAAATTTTAAGGATGGAAAATTTTCTTGGAGTTTAAAAATATTGGCGAATCTCACTAATCCATAATATGAAAACTATAAAATGTTTTTTGATATATTTGTAAAATAATTCAAATTTATAATGATTTTATATATAGTCTCTATATAATGTTGGAGATTTTTAAGGTAAAATAATTTTATATTCTGAAATTTGGGTGAATCGTCTTTTATAAAAATTGGAAATTGGCGAATCTTTTTTGTGGAAAAATCATGGAAAATTAGCCCACTGGGCGAACATTAGCCCCTAAAATTTTCCAGGCCTATAGTCAACTCATAGTCATTTGACATAATGCTACAACTGTCAACTACATTAGAGTACATATCAACTCTCTCAACACATGTATTAATACAATCATCTCAAAACAAGATCATTTCGACAAGAAACCTTATAAACACATACTCATATTATGCAATTCATCAAGCATTTAACCAACTTGCAAACATACCATGTTAAATAAATCAACCAAACGATGTAATAGACACCAAATATTCGAACACCAAATATATGACATAATCAAACATCAAGCACAAAATATACGACATAAGCGAACTCATACCTTAGTGTATTTTAGGGGAGGCTATCTTGTATGCACAATCAATCTAGGCTAGCACGATACAACTTCACAACATATCAACTCAAACCTAAATCATGACATCCATAGCAGTAGCTAACTAACATGTTCACATCATAAGCTCATAAGCATTTATCATTCATGCATAACAATCACATATGTATGATCAATACAGATTAGTACAACACCATATCACAAATATGTCAGCTCATACTTGAATACCACAACCATAACCATCTTCATAGGTCAAACCAGGTTAACACAATACATATAACATCAATATCTTCAATGCAATGAATATAACCATCACACATATGGCCAATCCAAATTACAACATCAACATCTTAATGAAATAATCGTAATTATCAAGTTAACTAACATATAACAACAATCAGTTAACATATAACATGCTCATAAACAACATATGACCTAATCATCAAGCTAACTATGATATAACAACAACAATTTAACCTATAGTATACTCATCAAATACATATAACATGGTCATCAAGTTATCTAACATAAAACAAAAGTAGCAATGCATACAACCACATGTTACTACCATCCTTGACTATTCGACACATGTGCATATAGCTACACTGATCAACTAACATATATCATGAATGTAACCATAACATCAAAAGACATGTACATAAACCTAATGTATATAAACCTAATGCATATAAATATCCTTAACTTACATACATGCATGCCAAACATACCATACTTATATGGCGGTCTGCTCTTACCCCAAAGTCTAATGCTGCAACCTCACTTTGATAGTCTGCATCTCCTGCTCTATCTCAGCCAACACATTAGCATCATAAAAACCAATAGCATCATGATGACCTAAATTGCATACAATGACTTCACAAGGCATATTTGACCTACTATTCATGCATAACTATAACCAAGACCATACATGCATAACAACTGCATATATACATATAACACATGAGTACAAAACCATATACACACCATTCTAGCTAGAGTCCAGTCATCAATGTATGACCATACCAACTACACAAACCATGACCTCATGCATGACAACAACAACCACCTCACGTGCACTTGATAATATGTGATCACTGACATGCATAACAATGCATAATCAACCATACACACATGAAGACATACTCCATGACCACACCTTCAACATTCACATGGCGATATCACTACAACCATGATCAACACCATGCAAATGAAACAAGCACATGGACCACATGCATAAGGAACACATATAACCAACATGAAAGCATTATCAACACACAACCCAAGGAGAGTGCAACCATGCTTTGATACCATTCTGTAACCTCCTCCTCCCACATCTACCCAAGCAACCGACCACCTTGGGTAAACATGCGACGAGAGGCTACTATGATATGATTCAACCTCCTAGGCGACCTTAAGGAAATGGAATCAACGAAAACAAAACATAAAAACCTCCCTTAGGTGCTTCAGGACGCCTAGGAGCTAATCCACCACTCTAGGTGCCCAACCCCTGAGTTAACTTACCATTTAGATGAATTAAACCAAAATTCGCTCCCATGACAAGGCATGCATGTGACTGTAACCCTATAGTCACTCTCACAGGCTTACCTGCCAGTGACGAGAGACCCAACTTGTCAGTGCTATGCCAGCGACTCCGAGATTTGAGCCACTTTTTCAGGCCCAAAGCCCAGTTCACTGCCTAGAATGGAAACACGTCTTCAAATCAGTAAAATAACATGGAAATGACAGTACTAAATAAAATACCTTTTCAAGACCTTGACTGGACCCCTACTAGCCATAACATACATTTTGTCAAACACTTAGTAAATATGCAACCTACAGGTGTGAACAATAGATCTGAGCATAGGCGTCTCATACGTATTTGAGATTCGCTATGAAGCGTTGTCTCCTCATCACATCAGCTTCCATTTCATCCATTAGGTCATAGGTACATTGATCATTCAATTACAAGTAAAAACACAATGAAAGCCACACATGGCTGCTGTTATAAAATATTTAAATAAAAATCATAATAGGGACAAAAATTATCCATGAAATCACAACCATATACACCACTTATAATCCATCATAATACTCATAGAAATACAAGGAGAAATAAACTTTCATTAATGATGAAAAATCCAAACTCGGGATGGGACTTCCATGTTCCACTCGACCATAGAATGGCTGAGCTAATCTCTCTTCAACCATTCACCCCCATGCCATATTCCAAGCATGAATGTGGGATATCATAGAACACATGAATCACTCATCCAGGGCTTCTAGAGCCCATCCACCTCAACCCAACAAGCAGTGATTCCACCTCATGGTTGGACATCACAAAACCATCATCAAATTGGTCTACATCCCAACCTTCTAGGGCTCCATAGAGTTCATTCCAACCTGACTCCCAAGACTAGTAACTCAACCCATGGTTGCCGCCAAGCTCGAGAGCATTTTTCCAACCAAGGCTTCTAGGACTAGTATCTCAACCCATAACATTTTCTGGGCTTCAAGAGCATTTTTCCAACTAGAGCTTCTAGGACTAGTAACTCAACCCACCAAGGACTTCTAGAGCGTTTGTCTAACCAAGGCTTATAGGACTAGTAACTCAACCCAAGTTGTTATAGGGCTTCCAGAGCATTTGTCCAACCAAGGCTATGTAACTAGTAACTCAACCCAAGACGTTATAGGGCTTCCAGAGCATTTTTCCAACCAAGGCTTCGAAGAACTAATAACTCAACCCAAGCTAAGGAAACATGAGAACCAACAAAAAAAAATGAAAATAAATCCACAATCAGCATGGCTATCTAGGAAATGGAAAGGCTAGGCAATCCACTGTCAATCCCGATCATCCTCCATGCAAATGAAATATCACAACCAAGAAATCACATCCATGTGCCATGCATGCCAAAACTAGTGAAGAAATCATACATGCAACTTGGTACCTACAAGCAAATCTGATGTAGCTACTGATCCCAATGCCCTCTTATGCTTTCATTCTCTTCCTTTTGCTTCTTGCTCCAAGAATCCAAATATGCCACACCCTCCAAGAGTGCTCCAATAAAAATCTAAGTCTCCAATAGTATGAAAGAGAGAGATAATAACGAGAGAGCTCCAACACTGAATTGACAAAGTCTTTCCCACTGATCTTTAGAAGCCTTTTTATTAATGAGGCCTATATTTTCTCCATTTTCCATTATTTTCCTTCATTTTCCTCCTCACATGCAAAATATGACCTTTCACCTTCCTTTTCTCCTAATTTCCATTATTTTCATAAATAAAATGCCAATAAATGCCTCATGCCTTTCCAAGGTCTTTTCCATTGCCTTTGCCAATTTCCTTAGCCATAATAAACCAAATCAACACCCATTAGGATGTTTCAACCACTAGTCAGCTTGGAATACATGTCCCATCACCATGGCCTTATATACTTTTACATGGAATTTTACTAGGGCTGTTACAGAAACCTCCCCCTTGGGGGAACACCGTCCTCGGTGTTCAATGACACCTGTAACCAATAAGACCATTGAAAACAAACACAATGCCCACAGAGCTTTATAACATAGCTCATTGCAGTATTTACAATGACTATATGCTAAAACAAAACATCATGACAACATGACAACATACTGCATAGTGGAGCTTTATAACACAATTCATTACAATATTTACAATAATCACATATACACATATACACATCTTCTAAACCATAAAATAAGAGAATATGATGCCCGTATCAATTAGCAAGGGAATCCAGAGGCTCACACCTCCACCCTCAAAGTAGTACCAGGATTCATCTCCTTCCCAGAAAGTACAGAATCTATTGCCACAGTCAAACATGCATCCAATGTCTAGTGTTGCAATCCCATCTACTTGTCCTCTCAGTGAACAGTTACCAACTCATTGTTCCAGGGCGCACTCCCAATGTGAATCTGATTCCATCTGGTAATGCTCATGACCAAAACAAATCCATCCTTGAATTCCCTTCTTTGCTACACAGTCCCTCAGGAAATCTGGTCATCCCTTCCATGCAGTGTGTTGGGCCACTAATTTGTCATTATTATTATCACTTTTTAACGCCTATTTCATCCATTTCTACCCTTCTTTATCACGTCATTTATTATAATTTATCATATAATTCCATTTTATAATTATTTATGCTCTTATGGATAAATATTATTTCTTCTCCTTTATTTCTAATAAATTGATAATTATTATGCATGATTTTATCAATGACGGTTTATTAATGGATTTGTTGTAACATAACTCACGATTTTAGCCTCCAAGATCTTTTCCAGATTGCAAATTTGATCTTGAGCTCATAATTAAATATTCCAACTAAGAAATTCGCTAGAATAAGAAGTGACAATTTTGCATTGGATATTTCGGACAAATGAAGACTAATCTAGAAAATCCGAAACATGGGTTTTATCTATAACGGACCAAGTTAGTTTTATGATGAGAATTTTCCAAAATTCGGTATGTATTAAGAGAAACAGAAGGTTCTTCAAAGACGATTTTCTCAGAATTGTTGTTGCGGCCATTTTCCAAATTCTTCCAATTGCAATACGAAATTCGATTTGTTCTTGCTGAATGTTGATGGAAAGATCTTTCAAATATGATCTTGCTGATCAATTTGTTATGTACTATCCAAATATGTAATGGAAATTATTTTGTAATCAACTTTTTTGTAACTTCCCTTTGCTCACAATGTATTTAAATGAAAACAAAGATCAAAGAGAGGAGGGGAGAATTAGAGGAGAATTAGAGGATAATGGAGAATAATGGAAGGATAATTAGGAGATAGGAGATGGACAATTCTTAGATAGGATGTCGGAGAATATATAAGAGATGAGAGATGAGAGATGAAAAATTATTTAATTTGAGGAAAAGCTAAGAGCTTCATTATGCTGTAGTTACTTCTCTCATATGTTTTAATGAAGGAATTTATCCATTGAGTTATACATCTATTACTTGTAATGTGATCTGAGTTACTTCTCAAGGTGGAACTGAGTCTTGGGCAGCTGGGCCCACTACCTTGGATGAGGTGCTGCCTTGAACAAGTAAATTAGTTTACTTATGTGATTGTTAATTTGAATTCCAATTGTCATTCCTTAAAGTAGATTTCATTTCTTTTAACTAATTTGTTGTTTGCTGCATTTTCTAGATTTGTTATTTCATTCAGTTTCTAGATTTCATTTAATTTACTGTTGTATATTAGCATTTGAATTATGTTGGGTGCAACATATTAAATTTCCAATTCAGCATTGTGTGGTTTAATCTAGCAATGATTCAAGTTGTGTGATTAGCATAATTGTTTTTCCTGTCATTTACTTTCTTCTTTTTAATTCTAGTTTTATTATTCAAGTCTTACATTTTATTTCTTGGTAAATGAGCTTTATAGTAGAGAGAAAAATCATATAGAACCAGTGTTAGCTGTTGGTATTGTTATGCATATATTTTGCTGATTGCCTTGAAATAAAAAGATGCTCCTTGGGTTGATAATTAATGTCTAGGTGATTAGTTGTTTTATGTATTTATTAAGCAATTAATTTTACCCAACACAACCACTCACCTTCCAAGTTCCGCTTTCACCCCCATCCCGACTAGTCCACCCCTTGGCACGGCTTCCTCGCATCGGAAGATACAAAAACCAAGGCATATACCTGACTCAAAACCATCATACCAGTCACAACATGCTCATGGCAATCAATGGACACAATTGGGTACCAGTGTCTCACAATGGCCCTGTTCCTGAAGTGCTTTACCAACATATTGCTGCATATTCCAATTCTTTTCAATGATGTTGCTGATTCTTGCAATTGATTTTAACCACCCAACCAAACATTTCCGTGCTTCCTATACCAAGCACATAACTTCCATTAGATTCAAAATAAATTGAAATAACTTCAAATAATACCTCATTAGTAGCTTGTCAATAAGGTACATTTGTAATCCTATTTACTTCCTGTCACGGCAAGTCAAACTAGCACCATGTATAAAATATCACATGAGGTTAGCTCAAAACATAACCATCATAGATCAAAATCATAAATCACATGTAGCCATCATAAACTAGAATCATAGATCACATGTAATCATCATAGAACAGAATCATAAATCATATGCATAGTAAAGAGGAACTAAAATACCAATACTTATCCTTTAATCCATCCTTAGATTCTACCTTGTATTTATTTCGTACACATTCTAGATCGGTTGTGAGACCCGAAAAACATCCAATGCCTTCTCCTCAACCAGGTACATAGTGTGCATCACACACATATGACCACACATGACATACAACTCCATGTAATACATGCACCTACACTTGACATACAACACATACACCTACACCCAGTGTATACAATACAATACATAAGCCTACATCTAGTGCATACCACAATACATACTCCTACACCTGATGTACAACATAACACAAATACGTGTCTAGAGTGCAACACAATGAATGCATATCTCATAATACCATGAATACACAATTCACATACATAGTACTGCATGCCCACAACATAACATGTATGACATGCACTCAATCCCATACATACACTAGTACCACATGTACCAAGCACCACTTGCACAATGTGTGCGCAACATCACATGTATACAACAACACATGCACACCTTGTACACAATGCCATATGTACACTACACCACTATACAACGTGTACACAATACCACATGTACACAGTACCACACGCACGACATGTATCCAACACCACATGCAAGAAATGCATATAGCACCACCTGCACACAGTGCCACTTGTACAACATGTACACAACACCACATGCACACAACACCACTTGTAAAATCATGCACACCACACTATATGTACATATCACCACATGTACAAAATACACGCAACACCACTTGTACATATCACTGCATATCCAACATGTACATAGCATCATCTGTACACAACACCACATATCCAACATGCACAGAACACCATATTCATATAACACTGCGTATCCATCATGTACACAGTACAATTTGTACACATCACCATATATCCAACATGTACATAGCACCATATATACCTAGCACTAGAAATGCAACATTCATACGACACTATCTGTACTAACACCGTATACATAATATTGCATAAACAACATGTACACACACTACATATGCACAATATCTCATGCGCACAATCATCATAGATGCAACATGTACAACATGTATGACATATGCACAACAGTAATAACACACATCCGAAACCACACTACCTCTACCAAGTAACCTTGCTTCTAGTGTCTCTTTGCCATCCATGCTTATCCTAGCATGCCATGGACCACACGACTTTCATTATGTCAATGCATTCCTCAATGTTACCTATCATAACATAAACATAGGCATAATGCAAGCATACAATATCAATTCATATCCACATGATACTGACCACATACATTTACCATGACTACTCTTCCCAATTAATTCCTTGTAAGACCAGGAACCTCTTCATGTCATTTGCCTGTGTAAGCAATCATTCGTCCACAAGAACGATTCTTGATGACCTGTCAAACAGTGACATAGATACATATACATAATCATTTAGAATAAAACAATCATGATCCTATCAGATAACGACATACATACATACATACATACATAAAAAACATCAGCATAGTCATGATCATAACATAATTACAAGATAACATAAGGTCTAGGTTAAGAGAACTTCCTTATTGTACACACCATGCACAACATTGAGAACCACAGTTCCCAACTTATCCAAGGAATTTGGCACCTCAGATCCATTTACTTTACCTTTATGTTTAGCTTTCTCATGTATATACTGCCATCATCACCTTGGACCCAACCAATCCAATCAACTATCATAGTCTTTACCTTTTTCTATGCTTACTCATGCACCGAGCTTCATCCATGTCTTACATTACCTGTTGAGTAGCAAAAAACTCTCCTCGAGCTCTATTAACTTTCCTCTTTCCCAAACAATTCCCAAGACACTTAAAACATAAAAGGCAAGACAAAAAACCAATCAAGAAGGAAACCATGAAACCAATAGCGACACCACAATCCAAGAGACATGGCCATGCACAAGATGAAAACAAAACTGTAATCAAGCACAACAAAGCACCAAAAGACCAAAAGCACAAGACTAACAACAAACACCATGACTCTATCCCCATGGTTTCCAAGGAAAGCTCAACCCGAGCCTTATTCAATATTTTGTGGCAATCTCTTCGCCATACAATCCCCTGCATCATACTGTCATCTACACATAACTACTAGTTCATAAATAAATATAACAATACAGAGGGAAGTTGAAAGAAGAATAGGAGCTAAGAAGGAGAGAGAGGGAAGAGAAGCAGAAATAGGAACAAGTGGAAGGGCAAGGTGAGATCATAGAGAAAATTGTGCCCATATAGGTTGAGGAGTCAGAACAACTAGTAGATGAAGAAGAGGGTGAGAAGATGTAGGTTTGGGAACTTTCTTAGCAGATTGAGCAAATGGTTGAAGCCACAGACATGGAGTTGGGACAAGAGCTAGAGGACCAAGATACTGACCTCATGCTGAGAGTATTTGAGGCTGCCCCTCAGTCTCCACCACCTCCAATATCAAAAGCAATCCCAAGAGAACAAGGAGAGGCTGTTCTCCTTGATGTTGATCCGATTATGGATGTGTAAAATATGTCATTTGATGAGTTGCAACAGAGGATTGTAGAGGTGTGAAGAAATCATTTCCTGGATAATCACACTTCACCTGCATTTATGAAGGAAAGGGTGATAGTGCCATATGTCAGGAAGCATCCAGTTGCCATGGCCGATGCCACTATGGCTTATGCAGGAGTCACAAGCTCAAATGTCAAGTTCTTGTTAGCATAGAATGAACATATGTCTAAGAACTTGCAAGCAGCCAAGTAGAAAGCAAAACAATCCGCAATATCTGCAATGGCAGAAATGAGAAAGGCAATACTTGCTGAAGTATTAGCTCTTGAGGCCACCATGTGGAAACTCTATGACAAATTCATAACCATGCATAAGGTGATTGTCCATCTATTTGGTTTTTAATGGCAGAGTAGAAATATTTTCCAAACTCTTAGATACATACACCTTGCTATCGCCTATGTGCAGGAATGGACAATGAGATACAAAGGAGCCCCGCTTCACTTGCCCAAGATGATGAAGCCGTAGGCAGAGTTAGAAAAAGAAAAGACCTATATGCAGATCCAGAACTATGAGCAGCTCGCCCCATTCATTACTAACATACATGATTCATATTTACAGTTATTCAAGAGTTTGGATGTGATGGTGAGGACACACAAGATCCTGTCAATTGGTTCCCTCACCGTAGCCAGGGAAAAGAACCAAGTCCAACTAGATATCAACAGGTACTTGGAGCAGATTAGGCGAGAGGCCACCAACGATGACTTGGAGATGAGTGTGGAGAATGTGCAAAATTACATCAATGGTCCTACTATAGTCAAGACCATGCTGTGCATGCTTAAGGATGAGTTGGACAAAGGTTCCTAGATCATATACCCATAAGCTATGGAGGCAAGAGTTCGCTTCAGAAAGACACCATCAAGTAGTACGGGGACACAATAGCAGAGTACCAAGCTTGGTATCACTATGTAACTGAGAGTCATCAGGTGGAGGTTGACGAGTTGGTATTTCCAAAGAATTTTGAGCCATATTGTTTGTTGGGATGGGGTCACCTCGGTCAGTTTTGGGGTTCAGATAACCCAATTTTTGATACATCTTGTGTAAATTATGTAAAGTTTGTGTGATTTGTGGATGTGGAGTTCGTAGATGGCTAGGATTCAAAGGGGTTTAGCCCCTTTTTATATGTAAAGTTTGAGTTGGTTTTGAGATCCACCCATGGTCCGCGGACCATGGCATTGAATGAAAAATGCTATAAATAGGTGTGTCTTAGAGAGTCTAAGGCATATGTCTTTAATAGGAATTGATAATGGCTAAGAAGTGATAGTGAAGAGAAGTGGGTTAGACAAGAGAAGAAAGGCTCTGCAGTTGAGTGCATAGAGGCCTAGGTAGAGTCTGTAACTAAGCGCAGATACCCATGCAGTTGTGTGCACAGGGTAGTTTTGAGTCTATAATTCTGAATGGAAGATCAATAAAGACAATTTCCAAAGAATTCTTGCATATTTTTGTTTACTTCTGTTTATGATATATGCTATAAATAAATGATGTGTTTTGTGGAATATTGATTGAATGTTGCATGATTCTGTTGAATAACTGTTAATGATGTACGAAATGCATGTTTAAGTAATTTTACGAAGACTCTAATGAATTCTCTGATGTTTACTAATAACTTAAGTAAATCTAGGCGAACCCTAATTTAGGATTGCTCTCTGATGCATGTAAGTAGATAGATTAACTGTTAGAGGTCTGCAAAGACCGATCGTAGAATTTTGTGGAGGTCTAAAGAACATTTAGACAGAGTTGCAATAGCGAGCCCTGGGAGTGTACCGATCTACGCGGGGGCAGATCCGAGGAGTTGAAAGACATCACACTAGTCTCCGGATGAAGAAAATTGGTTCTTGCATCCCCCATACTGCTTCAGGTGAGACTTTAGCCTGTGCTACTTGGGTTCTTTCCGAAAGGGACAATAGTGTAGGGATTTTTTGGTTGGCATAGCTAACTCTGAACCTAGGTCAGGACCCCCTAAGCCAACAAAAGGCTCTATTGCTGGGATCGAGATTTGCTTGAAAGAAATGTGTGATGTCACATCATTGGGATCCAACCAAGAAAGAAATTGAAAAGTGTTTGGATCGAAAGATTCATGAGTTCGGGGCGCAAGAAAATAGGAATCTGTGCCTATCAAAAGAACAATGGTTGAACATGTATCTGTATACGGAAATACATGAGATATTCTGCGGCACCTTCGCCATTGAACTGTATGAATGGTTGGATAAATTGACAGATATCCAAGGAAGGTGAAAGCTTGATAATCCGATAGTGTGGACGCCAGAATTAGTGTGATGGTTAGAAGCCTCTTAAACAAGATTGCGCGGGCTGTCAATCACTGACTCAATGGAATTATAGGAGGATTTGATACAGAATTTGCAGTTGATACCTCAGTCAACTACATCAAAGCGGAGCGAATATTTTTCAAAGGACCGTGACGTAAGTATTTAAGATCTTTGAATACTTGGATTAAAATTCTGTTATGTGAAAAATGGTTGATGCCATTACCTTGATGTTCGGAGCTATGCAAATTGGATGAATCTTTAGAAACCGTGAAGGATCGGGGCTGGAGTATAGTCCATTGATTGGACCTCCTTTAAGTGACGAGGAAGGGGTGGAACGGATTTCACTGCGAAGCAATGTTTAGCTAATCACTCAGGGGATTCCTAGAGTAAATCATCCATCCACTCCACTTCTGCCTCCACCTCCACCGTATACACTTTCGCCACACCTCCACCTCCACCACCACCATCCGAAATGGAAAACACGATGAATTTTCCGTTCTTCAAAGGCATAGGAGTGAAGATACAAAGAATTTATGGTTTGTTGTGAATGCTATGTGGACATCACAACATATTACTAACAACAATATAAAGAAGGCCCAACTGGTTATTGCTTTGCGGGATTGCACGCTAACTTGGTATATTAAGTATTGTTCTGATAATCCTCTTGCTCGCTAGCAGAGACTAAGGCAACTTTAAATAAGGACTTTAGTAAGCCTAAGTTTAACTCACAGTTAGTAATTGGATTTAAATAAATCACGATGAGGGTTGATGAGACACCTTCGGAATTAGATCAAAGGCTGAAGTGTTAGATTCGAGAAGCTAACATGCAGCTCACAGATAGTTAGCATCGCGAATGGTTTATAGCTTTGCTTATGCGCCACCTGAGAATTTCTCTGTCACAAAAGAAGATAGGAGCGCAAGCATAAGCCTTAGAAATCGCGATGAGGTTACATGCATCATCCATTCAGGATGCTACCTTGGGGGTACAACAGATCCACTCCCAGTTACAGAGCTTGCAACTAGAATTATAGAGTTTGAAGAAATATAAGGAGACTAAACTGGAAGTGAACGCAGAAGTCTGGTGTTTGAAGTGCAAGGGCATGATGAAGATCACTGCCTAGTGTACACAAACTATATTATAGGAGTGGGACCAATTCGCTTGAAGCTAGAAGCCCTGATAGGGCCGAGTATGGGGGCTGCGCTATGGTGTGCTATTTGTCAGGTTACTGGACAACATGTGACAAATAATTGTCATTTACTTCAAAGTTTCATCCAGACACCTCAGCAGTTGTTTTGTAACTCTGCAAATCATTAGGCCATGATGAGCACCACTATCACAACTATGAGCTAATGATGGAAAGAGCACCTACATACTAGATGTAAGCAGAGACTCAGCATCCAGAACAGGGCGCCAGAGGAGCACGCAGAGGTTATTAGGGACGAGGACAGGGCTAAGGAGGAGGATAGCTTGGTAGAGGTCATGGTCAGGTTATCTGTTACAACTACAAAACACCTGGGTACTATGCACGAGAATGCCATGATCAGACACACCCATCATGTCAATACTGCAACCAGTTTGACCATTCTATAGAAGAGTGCTTGGTGCTGATAGCTAAAATGCAATAGAAGAAAGCATAAACTCAATAGACTATGTAGAAGTTACATATGATGAGAGCTCAGCCCCACGAAGAGGATCAAAGCATGAATATAGTGCTGAGAAGTGGAATAACGATCAACAATAACAAAGGTAAACAACCTGAAGAGGATAGATGGGTCCAGAAGGCCCTAGAGAAGGAAGTTGGTTTTGATACAAAGCATGCTAAGGAAACTTTTATGGAAGCCTAGAAGAGCTTCGCTGAGGCCTCCACCTCAGGAAGCCAGAACAAGGTGTAAGAAACCGGCGCGCCTGTAGAGGTTGATCCCTCTATACTCACTACATTCTTGGAGACCTGCATAAAGCTACTGTGTGATAGAAAAGCTATGGAAGGCTTGCAGGAGTTAATAAACAAATGTGCCTACAAAGAGAAGGTATCTGATGGACACCGGGTGGTCAGGAAAATTGGCAAAGATAAGGCACGAATAGGGTGCGAGATGAGGCTCACTGCAAAAATAGGTGATTATGAGATGGATCAGGTAATCTTGGATCTAGGATATGATGCAAACATTTTTCTAAAGAAAACATGGGAAAGGATGGGGAGAGCTGTGCTACAGTGGTCTCCAATTCAACTCAGAATGGCGAACTAGTAGAAAATCATTCCCATGGGATGATTATATGGAGTAACATTTGATATAGTAGGTGTGAGCACAATGATCAACATTGAGGTTATAGAGATTGTCAATGATAGTAACCCATACCCCACTCTCCTGGGAATTGACTGGGCCATTAATATGAATGGGGTCATCAATTTGAAGAAGGGGAAAATATCATTTGAAAAGAAATCACTTCGAGTTGTAGTAATTTGGTACTCTGCAGAAGGGGCAGGCTATACTGAACCAGTTCGCGATTATGAAGAAAGTGAGGATGAACTGGATCAAATCTACAAAATAACAATGCAAGATCAGGATTGAAACAATCCAATGACGGATGGACATATTGCATGGGACCCAGAAAGTTCCTGCACCTCAGATTCAGACAAAGAGTTGGAGCATTAGAAAAATCGCTTGCATGAAGTATCCACACTGTGATGTAATATGATGACAAAGTCGCTTCACTGTGTTTCGTTAGAGGTAAGGAAACTACCCTATTATGATGGTTTAACTGATGTTGAGATTTCTCTTGATGAATTTGAGCACGAAGTCCCTTAGGATCACTGCTTCCAAGCTTTAGAATTGGCACTGCGTGCTACACTCGCACGATGGTGGGGTACACATAAGGTTAATTTTGTTGGATGGAGAAATTACAAAATAATGATGAGGTTACAGTTTGGGTGTCCTAACACTCAATTGATTGATAACTATTATGGGAAAGATGATCTGCACGATCACTTAGCAAAATGGACTAAAGCATGGGGAACAGAGCCCCAACCGGAGTGGGTACAAATATTCTGGCATACTTTGGATACAATTCCCATGAATTGGTATATGGAAACAGAGCTCTGTCATCGCACGACAAAATGGGATGTGTTGAAGGAAGGGTTCTTATTGACCTTCAACTTTGAAGATGGTTTCACAAGCATTGATGAAGCGCTGCAAGAAATTAAGGCGGTTATCTTCAGAATGCCGACGAAACCTATGGAATGGACCCAACCAGATTGGAGCACAACTGCGTCATGCGCTAGAATGCTATAATGTGACCACTGAAGAGGAAGATGTAGAACAGAAGGGCATCGCGAAGTTGAAGGCCCACAAATAGACAACCTGGACATCACCGCATCATTGAAGACAAAGCATGTAAGCATTGGTACTAAAGTAGAATTGAAGTTCGTGAAAATTTGAGATTATTGGGATGACACTACCATGGATAAAGTCTCTAAGATCTCTACAAATACTGGGATCTCTTTCCTACCAAATTTTCGGGTTTAAAGGGCATAATTGGCGATTTGGGCATTATGAAGAATACTCTAAAGTCGAACGCGAAGCCTATTAAACAGAGGTCATATCGCCTTAATCCTAAATACAAGGAAAAGATTCACCTAGAGTTTGATAAGAAGATGGAGGCAGGCATCATATAATCGGTTGAAGAATTTGATTGGGTGAGCCCAGTGGTGGTTCGGGAGAAGAAACAAAAGGGTGATATAAGGATTTGCGTAGACCTACAGAAGCTTAATGATGTGTGTGTTCATGAGCCATTCCCAACGCCGTTTACAGACGAAGTATTAGACAATGTTGGAGGGTAGGAGGCCTATTACTTTACAGATGGGTTTTATGGGTATCATTAGATTAAGATCATGCCCTAGGATAGAAGCAAAATGACCTTCATGATGGAATGGGGATGTTTTCAATACACTGTGATGCCTTTTGGACTTAAGAATGCACTTGTGATATTTTCCCATGTAGTATAGCAACATTCAAGGAGTTCATTCATACGTTCTTAGAAGTGTAATTTGATGACTGGACGTTGTTTGGATTGGTGAAGTGCCATGTAGCAAGTCTGTGCCTAATGTTGGATACATGTCACAAATACTAGATCAATCTGAATTTGAAGAAATGCATATTCTGTGTTCCCCTTGGGATCTTGCTTGGTCAAGTGGTGTGCAAGCAAGGATTGATGGTGGAACCTACGAATATTGTGGTAATTATGAATTTGGAGGCCCCCACGAATGTTAAGAAGCTGCGTGCGATGTTGGGACATAATGAGATATTATAGAAAATTTATCAAAGCTTATGCTCAAATCACTGCCCCCATGGAGAAATTGTTGAAGAAGGATGCAAGATTCTGTTGGGATGAAGAATGTCAGCGCAACTTAGATGTATTGAAAGAAAATATGGTCACTGCGCCGATCTTGGTATTCCCTGATTGGAAAAAGGAGTTTCATGTACATGTGGATGCCTCTTGCATTGTGTTGGGTGCAGTGCTAACACAGGCTGGTGAAGGAGAAATGGACCATCTTATAGCCTTCGCGAGTAGGAAATTATCGAAGGCCAACAAGAATTATTCAATGACTGAGTGTGAAGGATTTTCCATGGTGTACGCGTTGCAAAAGTTCAGGAATTATCTATTAGGAGGGCATTTAAAAATGTACACAGATCATTTTGCCTTGAAATACCTGGTCAATAAGCCTGTGTTGGAGGGAAGATCTACAGATGGTTGCTATTATTCCAGGAGTATGAATTTGAAGTCATTATGAAGTGAGGGAGGTTAAATGTAGGAATTAACCATCCATCGCAAATCGAAATAGGCAAGGAGCCCAATAATATGGAGGTAGCGTTGCCAGATGTGCAACTCTTTTTGGTGTGCATAAGGAATAATCATTTTGTAGACATTATTCACTTCTTGACTACGGGGATGGCACCAGAAGGATATACAAGTCAACAAAATAAGGAATTAGTAGTGCATGCAGAATATTTTTCAGTCATTGTAGGACATTTGTATAGGATGGGTGCAAAGGAAATATTGTGGAGATATGTGCCAGAATTTGAGCGGGATATCATTCTAGCTGAAGCTCATGGAGGAGCTGTGGGAGGTCACTATGCAAATAATGCTACTGCGCAGAAGATTTTGCGCACAGGCCTATGGTGGCAAATGCTGCACAAGGATTCCAAGGCATATTGTAAGGTATGTGAAGCATGTCAAAGAACTGGCAGACCATTGTGAAGGGATGAGTTTCCCTTACATCCTCAAGTATCTTTGTAGTCATTTGAGAAATGGGCTATTGATTTTGTTGGGCCAATTCAGCCCCTGGGAAAGAAGATAGCTGCGCGCTATATTATCACTATGACGAAATATTTAACTAGATGGGTGGAAGCACAAATGATTAAGGATTGTACAGGGGCTACAACAACAAAGTTTTTGTTTGAATATGTGTTAACCAGATTTGGCTGCTCAAAAGTGTTAATGAGTGAAAGAGGTACGCACTTTCCGAATGAAATAATCAGCACCCTGACTGAAGAATTCCAGGTCTACCATCAAAAGAGTATGCCATATCACCCACAGGCCAATGGAACTATTGAAGCCTTCAATACAATTTTGGAGAATGTGTTGACGAAGATCTACAACGCATAGCGAAATGTCTAGGATGTGCACGTATCTATAGTACTATGGGCTTACAAGACTACTTGTAAAAAGTTGACAGGGCAAATGCCATTCAAATTAGTATATGGGGTCGAAGCTGTAATACCAATGGAGTACATTGTACCTAGTTTTCACATAGCAGCTTTGACAGATATGGCAGATCGCGAGGCCTTGAAGGAACGACTTGCGCAGCTGATGGAGCTCGAAGAAGATAGAATTTTGGCAAGATTCCATCAACAAGTACAGAAGGAATGCGGAAAAGCATGGTACGATTGCAACATCAAGATTCACACATTCAAGGTAAATGATCTTGTCCTGTTATATGATAGTAAATTCACTAAATTTCCGGGTAAATTCTAGATGCATTGGTTAGGGCCATATATTGTCAAAGAAATTACAGATGGAGGCGCAGTTCAGCTTGTGAAGCTGAATGGGGAACCCTTCCCAAGAAGAGTGAATGGGAGCCGATTGAAGTTGTATACACGAGATCCTGCATAATGACTATATGGTAGCAGGATTGTATTAGTTGTTATCGGGAAAACTAGTGTCTATGCAGAGCTGCTGGTCCCACCAAGGCTAGTAGCTACCTTAGAAACAAACAAACTGAAAACTACTTTCGTTTTCCTTTATGAGAAATAGATGAGAGAAGAATAAGGAGACCAACCTTTGTCTTGCACTTGGTTCCTTGCTCGATTCCTCTCTCTTCTGATAGGTCTTTGCCACTCGCTTCCTTGTATACCCAACTTGAGAGAGTACCTGTAGAATCAAAGCAGCATAACACTATCCAAGAACATAGATCTATTATCATAAACAATATAGGACCAGATGTATATTGACCACACAAATGAATAAATCATCAATCATACAAGAATGTGGAGGGAAACTTGAATAGCTTTATTGATAATCAAGAAAGAGCAAAGAGGATTACAACCAATTGTTTTGACCCAGCATCATCCTCTTAGCAAGATAGCCCTTCTTCACCTCATGAAAAGCTTGGATCACCCAACACTATGATATTGCACCAAGAAACCAGCAGCACTTCCTTACAAGATACAAAATTCCAGCCTCCTGGATCTCTGGGATGAGGGATCCATATATAGATGTTTGCAAGGGGAATGAGTCAGCTTTTGAGATTTGATTAGTGTCTTTTCTCTGATAGTTCTTGATTCCACTTGGAGATTGATGATCTCTTACTCATCCCTGGTCGAATGTAGAGAGGCAAGTGTCACAGGAGAAGTTTCTGGAAGATTCCATGCTCCTCCACCTTGCGGATTGACCCTGCCATTTGTCCACTCTCACCCATCGCACCCCATAGAAGGGATTTTCAACATGCATTGCACCTACTGTGTGTATTCAGGTGGGATGCAACGCACCTTGACTATGGAGCAAGTGAAATGGTGTAGTTTTGACCAGTTCTGAGTAGTTTTTCATGGAGAACTTCTGGGAGATGCTGTAATCAGTTTACCTTATTCTTTTAGGGGTTGGAACAACACCTTTAGGGACTTAGGAGCCCTTAGTTTATGGACATTTATGATTGGGGTTGCAGTGCCCAAAAATGTCTATAACAGTTGCCCCCTAAAGCATGAGGTCGTTAATCTTTTGATGTCGGGTGAAATGCTTTATCATGAGGATCTGAAGTTTTTTCGAGCTGGAAGGCGACCTGTAATAAGATACAATACAATACATTATCTTCATAATATTTTCATGATCTAGCTGAGGCGGGCATTCCCATGCTTAGCTTTATAAATACATTTTCATGTACATAGGATAGACAATCGCCTGAGTGTAGACTGATGATTCTGGTAGAGCCATCATCCCTTAGATTGGATGATTATCTGTGCAGCAATGATGTACATTTGATGTCTTTATTTTCCTGAATATATATCACATCCCGGATGGATGAAACTAGATCCAGGGTCTTCAATCTCATTCGATCTTTACTCAAAGTACAAGTCGATCCATGTGAGAGATGTTCTGGAGTTGAACATGGAAAGACATTGCCTAATTACCAGCCAATGATGTAAGCTGTTAACAGGCACGAGAGGAATCACCGATAATGATGATGACCCTCAAGGTACTACGGTACAATTCACGTGGTGTGAATAAGGGACTTGGCGTTGAACACCATGCAAAATCTTTCGGTCGAAGGCCATTGATGTAAACCTGTCGCTGGAAGTGAGAAACTTGCCATTGAGGCATGCAAGCTTCAAAGTACTGAAAGGGTTGTTCCTAGATCGACTTCTTGGATAATGAGCTGATGTCGACAAGAAGCGATCTGTCATAGGAGGGCCTTAGTGAATCCCACATCAATGACACGGAACGGAGTAAATGAGTTTAATAGAGGTGAAAACGATCTGATGATATAAGGTTCAAGGTGGCGATCATGAAAGAATGGAGCGTAAATGCATTATAGTGGGTGAGACACAGGTGAATTCTCTGAGCGACTTCTCTTGAACATATTGGCAACACTGACATGATGGATTGGTAGCATTAACCCCAAATGTGGATGGTGTGATGGAACCATGGTGATGTGACCAGTGAATGGAACAACCCAACCCGACTTAGATGTGGAGTGAAAGTGTCATGTTCAAGAGCGACTTGCTACCAACAAAGTTTCTTCAAGTTTTATTCCCAATTTTTCCCCAGTCATTGTTGACCAGTACCTCTTTATTTTTGTAAAGCTTGAGGAGGATAACATATGCTTGTTCTATAATTTTCCCTTTGGGCAAACCCATTGCTATGTGTTAACGAGCCTAGCGATAGTGAAACTCGTTCTTGTCTATTATGGACAAGTTTTTCGCTATTTAGTTTTAACAAGTTTAACGACAAAGATAACTCGGTACTTTTCAATTTTAGAGAGTCTGAAAAGGGACGTAAAGGAAACTCCAAAAGTCCTTTTTCGTCACATAATCCCTTGAGTCCGAAAAAGTATAAAACAATACAAAAGGGATGAATTTTGAGTAATTTTAACGAGCCGAACAAAACAAGCGCTCGATCTTTTTGTGTAATAATCCCTCAGGTCCAAAAAGATTAAAATATAAAGGAGGGATAGCACTTCCGGTCACTTTAATGAGCTGGAGAGGCCAATGGCTCGGAAATCTTTTCATATTTTATGAGTCAGTTGAAAAGAGCTTAAAGGAGACTCGTTTTTGAGGAACGAGTGATAGATTCGGGTAGCAGCTAATTCCAGGTAAGGTTTGGAATTTTCCAATCACGGTAGTGTCACAAGGATGGCTAACAGGATCACTCTTCGCAGCTGTTCCTCAAAAAGGGGTAAACAATCAAGTGGAGGTGAATGATCGACCAATACAGAGTGGAGGTGATGATGAGAACACGACCAAGGCTTCAAAGGTTGATGATAATACATTCACGATGGTTATTTATTGGAAAATGGTTCATTTTTTAATGAGCTTAAATGCTGGGGGAAACACTTGCTCATTGCTTATGTTTATTTTTTAACGAGCTTGAATTCCGCGTTAAAACTTCTCAAGGCGCGTTTAATTTTTAACGAGCTTGAACCCTATGGTAACATTGCTCATGATAAGTTTGCATGTACCCATCATAATAACGCAAATTGAGGTGCATGCCCCACAAGCTTCATTGCATTCAACGCGGTGGTTGGAATGAAGGTTTACCTTTGAGATTTGGAAAGGGATTTGTTTCATTTTTTAATGAGGTTGACACAGTAAAAGAACTATCCTCATGACTCCTTGTTTCATTTTTTAACGAGGTCGACACGAGATAAGAACCATCCTCGGAATCCACCGTATTTACAGTATTTGATAGAAAATCAAAAACTGAAGGATGATTAAGGTTGCTCGAATAATCTTCGTGGTAATCCGGAAGATGGGAGCAATGGTGGTAATCTTCCCATGGTGCCTCTCCTATCATCATTGATTGAATGATTCCTTCGTCTGTAGAATGTACATGCGACCAAGGATCTGAAGAGGTTCCATATTCCTTAGACCTATCTATCCAAACACTCGATGAGCATTGATTTGGGTTTGCCCCCCAGGCCAAGAAAATTGATTGCTACAATATTTCTAAAATGGTGATGATCCATGCTGACAAAATGTTTAGTAATCTTCCGAATCCATTAGATATAGAAGATTTCATATTGCAGGTTCCCATTGTGGCCACTTCCGCCAGATTACTCGGAGGCGGTAGGGCAAAAGTACCCATTAAGGCAGGGTCTTTTAGGAGGCCTACTCTAATATTTTGAAGCGAATGATTACTTCCATGGATCATTGGAATGCTTCCTGTAACTTGTGAACTGTTGGGGAGAAATGTTTGTTGGTCGACGATTGTAATTCATCCTTGGAAGGGAAATGCAATCTTCCTGAAGTAGGTCGACACAACTGTGGCCATGGCATATATCCAGGGCCTTCCCAGTAGGATGTTGTAATCGAGGTTTCTGTCGATTACTTCAACATCAATTTCTACTGTTTTGTCCCCAAGTTCAACTTGCAAGTTACTTAAAATCCCGTATGGAATGTATGATTGTCCATCAAATGCTTTTAACATTGTTGACGATCGTGACAAGGGTGGTGAGCCTAAATTTTTCCAGCAACTCATCGACATAATACATGTAGATGCCCCCTCATCAATAATTGTTCGATGAACAGTTTTGTTGAGGGCTTTCACTTGAATAAGGAAAGCTAGTTGAGCTGGTAACTCAGGGTCATATCCTTTGTGATTGAAGGATACAAGATTGGAATCCTTTGGGTCAATCCCACCTATTACTGATAATAGAGCCTGATTTTGGGAGGGGCAATTTTGCAGTACCTCAAGTGTCGACATAGCGGACGACGATTGGGCCGGGTCCTCTACTATATTATAATTCTGTGCTACTTTGGCACAATGATTAAATGTCGATTTGTGTACTACTCCCTTCAGCGGATTTATCATTGGCTCAGGAATGATGGGTGGCACAACTTCAGTCAAAGTTGTTATCGAACTACTAGGTTGTTCATTAGCCTTGTTATTCGACAACTGTGGATTCCCGTAATCTTTATTCCTTGTCAAAGCATCATTTTGTTGCTCTGAGATAGACAACATAAGCACTTGGGATCGGGAAGCATTTTGATTAGCAACCAGTTTGGTTCTCGGGTTTGGAAACGGATAAGTCAATACTGCTGAGGTTTTTGAACTCTTAAAGAGTTTCTTAACTTCAGCTTTATGTGGACAATCTCTCGTCCGATGATCCTCATCGCATATATGACACCCCGCAGGGGGTTTCCTTTGCCTAGAAGGGTTTGCAGAAGGTTTTTTCAGGAGATGACTCATCCTGCTTCTTTTTTCTCCCTTTCTTTTTCTTCTTGCCCCCTGGTTGCTTCAGTTTTTTGCCCTTGTCGGTCGACACGACATTTACCTCTGAGGCGAGAAGTTATTCATTTGCATTTTGATCAGAAATCTTACGGGCTTTCTTAGATGTAGCCTTTGTCGATTTCATGCTTGTCGTACCTATCATGCCATTGCTGGCATGAGAGTCTTTGTTCGATTTTGGAGGGGGAGGAATGGAAAATTCTGGTCTAGGAGCATCAGGTATTTTATCGTAGAGCGTGCCATACTGAGTATAGATCAAGTCTAGATATTGCACACAAGCAATAACTTTCTCTTCAGTGACGACTCCTCCCTTTGCCACATCTTCTGTAATAGAAGGTAATAATGACTTAATAAACCATTCAGCTAGCAGCTGATCAGGAACACATGTTTTTACCATTCTGCGACGACGTCACCACTCATGAATATGATCAGATATGTGAGTGGCCGTTGTCTGCTTGAAATTGGTAAGAAGTTCTGTTCCTGTTTCGTACCTTATCGGTAACTGAAAATGGGTTAAAAAGGTTGTGTCTAGGGTACTGAAGTTGTCAAACGAAGCTCTGGGTAACTCGATATACCATTTTTCTATCGGACCAGTTAACGTCCTCTGGAAAAGGCGAAGCCTAATCGAATCATCATTTAGGGTGTTTGATGAACATCACAGATGAAATGTCATCACATGATTCGATGGGTCTTCACCCGGATTTCCATTAAATTTAGGAATATCTGACGGAAGTTTATGCGGAATCACTGGCCACCAAGGGGCGTAAGCAATTGGATCGTTCGTTTACTATTTAGATCTGGTAACTCCAAAGTTGCCACGAAGGGTAACTATTGATTGAGGTTTGGTGAAGCATACCCAGGATAAGATGGTATTGCTTGAGAAATTGGTCTTTGCATACCAGCATAATGCATTTGATGCTGGTAACTTTGGTAAGGTTGATGGGCATAACTATTGTAGAATGGTTGATTTTGACCGTTTTGAATATACGGCTGCCCACTATTTGCAAAGATTTGTTGCTCAGATCCTTGGTATACTTGTTGGAATTGTGGTTGTTGGTATTGCACCAGCCATGGTTGTGAAGCCATGTGCTGTTATCCAATACTGATTGTTTGACCAAGATGAGGGGTAATTGTACCTGTTTGGGCCTGGGTCATTCCACTGGTTGGCGATTGTGGTTGAGTTACAGGAACAAGGGGTTGTTTTGCATTACCACTTGAGAAACCTGAGGTTGGCATACAACAGGTAACGCTTGTACTTGCGACACCGTCACAATAGCCGGCGTAGTTGGTATATTTGACATAGGTAAACAATGTTGCATCGAATATACAACTCTTGGTTGTTGAGGCAGTATTGGCACCCAACCGCTAGATGTAATTCCAGCATAACCTGAATTTTGTTGTGAACTCTCGTATGGTTGTCCTCCCGGAGGAGACAATGAAAGGGTATACTGCCCCCCATACGGCGGTAATCCGGTACTTAAAGGAATTGTTTGCCTTTGAGGACCGGACTACCCAAATTGACACCCTGAAGGATCAATTTGCTGAGACTCAACATAAGAGTTCCCGGATACTAATCCGGATGAACAAACAGGAACGGACCATACTGTCAAAATAGCCCCTGAGTGGGCCCCTTCTAGCGATTGAGAGCTAGTTGGGATAGATGGTATGCCGACAAACATTGTTGGAGTGACAGCAGGAAGTTCTGCCGTCGCTGTGTCGGATGACATAGTCCTAGACGTCGACGGTTGTTCAGACATTTCTAGTCTATCTAAAAGATTGCCTAGTGATTCTACAGGAGCTTCCGATGACAGTAGACTAATTTCTGATGAAGAAGGATATAGAGTGATCCCGACTCCAAATCACGATGGAGTACTAGATGGAGGATCTTCCACAATCCCTTCTATAGAAATCAGAACAGGTGGAAGAGGTAGACCGTCAGGTCCGTAGAATATTTCTGGTGCTGAAGAAGGTATAAAATCTGCAGCGACAGATTTTTGGGGAATAACACCTTCCGAATCAGCTGTAGATGGAGCTGGCTCAGTAACACAAGTGTTTACCTTCACACTAGGATCAATTCTACTATCCTTTTGTGGTTGCTGAACTTCTTCTGTAAAGGCAGGGATACCAGAAATGTTTGGAGTAACCGGAGTCTTCGATGGTGTTGGAACACTTGTTCTAACTTTACCAGGGGATTTGGAACCGGTTAAATGAGTTCGCTTTGTCTGTAACAGTTTCGACTCTGGAGACAAAGATGGTTGACTCGTAAGCCTCCGCGAATGACGAGGTTTCAATTGACTTTCTTCCACAATTACGGATTACTCGATCAACTAAAAATCAAGGGGAAGTATGTTTCCAAATTAGATGATTTTTAGACGCTTTGACACAACTTGTTTTTTCAATTTTTAAGAGTCGAGAAAAAAAAAAAGATGACTCTAGTCGCCTTCGATTTTTAATGAGCCTGAAGTGACAAGTGCTCAGATGGACCTTTTCCGTTAAGGAGTCTGGAAAGGAACGAAAGGGACTGCTCTAGAAATCTAGACAGAGGGATTACCAAACCAATCGCAAAACTGCAGAATACTTTTTACGGTACGACAGTCAATCTTCCCGAATGCTGTGTTCAGTGCATTGCGATCGATAGGGCGGCAGACACGACTTCCTATGGATAAAGGATAAAGCCTATTGTGGTCTCCCAAAATATACTCGACGGTATGTGGGAGCACAAGTCCGTACTGGCACTTATCGTCTCAAAGTGGAGGAATCACCCAACCAACAGTGAAAACAACAGTTACCAGGATTTACGACGCCAGAATACGTCTCTAGCCTAGACTTCTAGATGTTGTGCATTAGGTTCCAAAGCGTTTTTAGATTCATTAAATTTATTTTATAGTTGATCTTGCTTAAGAAATTTTCCTTTCAAGTTCACCGCGTGATGTAGATGTACAATTCCTAAAATGAAATCTAAGATGACAAACAGTCGTTTAACCTTCTTTTTGCAATGAAAATCCTAGCTACTAAGGAAAGAGAGATGATTTTCTTTCAACAAAGAGCAGAGAGCACACAATATATTCACTGTCCTAAATCAAACCAACAAATAGTCTAAATGAAAATGCACATGCATGTATTTGTTTTCAGCCTTCTTAATGTGTGAATGATAAAAAGAAAGATAAGCGCAAATCTGAATTATTTTCAAAGCGACAATTACTAACAAGTTTCTTTTCAAAACAAAATGAGGACAATGACGACACTTTGTTATTTGGAATTGAAAACTTGCTTTCTACACTTGAAAAACTACTAATTCAAATCAAATACAAGAGTAACAGTGTATTCGACTATCAAGAACAATCAAATTCTCTTTTATGACTGAAAACGACACTTGCGACACTTTCAAATCAAGAAACGACAGTTCAATTACGCTACTTCTTTGTAAAGGAGAACTAAAAATGACTCAAAAATACATAAAAACATTTACAGTTCTTTGCACAATGGAGGCGGAATAATAGCAAGGAAAGGGGTTTCGAACAGAGGTGTACTGACTACAGGCAGTAAAACTCCTGAATAGAGCTGAAAAGCATGAACACAGAAACCAAAATTTAGGAACAAGGCCTTGTCTGATCAGCGCACCTGTAACCCAGTGAAATTGAAATGCAACGCACCTACTACACTCTGGAAGTGCGATGCATTTGGAGTTCATAGAACAAACAGTGCGCTGGACTAGGGACGAGACTTTGACTGGGTTCCGGGTCACAGTTTGCAGTTCAGTTTAGGGATTTAGGCCGAGCAAGTGGTAATCAGTAAATCAATCACAGGGGTATATCTAAAGAGGTTACTAGAGCCACCACGAGGGCAATTAGAGAGCTTGTAAATCAATCATTTAATTCATAAACAAAACTCGGAGATAGACTGAAGCAGCATTGATCTACTTTGCACTTGCATAGCAAATGCGGTTCGAAGGCTAGCTGGCTTGACTTCAGGCTCCGTCTGTATGTTTATAAAGTAAACAAATGTAGATAAACAAACAATCTATTCGCTCCCCAACGGAGTTGCCATTTTGTTATCGGGAAAACTAGTGTCTATGCAGAGCTGCTAGTCCCACTAAGGCTGGCAGCTACCTTAGAAACAAACAAACTGAAAACTACTTTCATTTTCCTTTATGAGAAATAGATGAGAGAAGAATAAGGAGACCAACCTTTGTCTTGCGCTTGGTTCCTTGCTCGATTCCTCTCTCTTCTGATAGGTCTTTGCCACTCGCTTCCTTGTCTGCCCAGCTTGAAAGAGTACCTGTAGAATCAAAGCAGCATAACACTATCCAAGAACATAGATCTATTATCATAAACAATATAGGACCAGATGTATATTGACCACACAAATGCATAAATCATAAATCATACAAGAATGTGGAGGAAAACTTGAATATCATTATTGATAATCAAGAAAGAGCAAAGAGGATTACAACCAATTGTTCTGACCCAACATCATCCTCTTAGCAAGAAAGCCCTTCTTCACCTCATGAAAAGCTTGGATCACCCAACACTATGATATTGCACCAAGAAGCTAGCAACACTTCCTTACAAGATATAAAATTCCAGCCCCCTGGATCTCTGGGATGAGGGATCCATATATAGATGTTTGCAAGGGGAATGAGTCAGCTTTTGAGATTTGATTAGTGTCTTCTCTCTGATAGTTCTTGATTCCACTTGGAGATTGATGATCTCTTACTCATCTCTGGTCGAATGTAGAGAGGCAAGTGTCACAGGAGAAGTTTTTGGAAGATTCCATGCTCCTCCACCTTGCGGATTAACCCTTCCATTTGTCCACTCTTGCCCATCACACGCCATAGAAGGGATTTTCAATAGGCATCGCACCTACTGTGTGTATTCAGGTGGGATGCAACGCACCTTGACTATGGAGCAGGTGAAATGGTCTAGTTTTGACCAGTTCTGATTAGTTTTTCATGGAGAACTTCTGGGAGATGCTGTAATCAGTTGACCTTGTTCTTTTAGGGGTTGGAACAACACCTTTATGGACTTAGGAGCCCTTAGTTTATGGACATTTATGATTGGGGTTGCAGTGCCCAAAAATGTCTATAACATTAGTGCTCCAGGCAGTTGCAAGGGGGTGTGGGACTATAAACTACACTGCCCAGTTTGGAGGACCACACAGTGAGTAGGCTGCGTGAAATGTGACAGAAAGGAAACCTAGGAAGTTGCACATAGGGAGCTACGCCATGGAGGAAGTTACCACGCAGCACAATAGGAAAGTGGCTGTTGGAGTCACTGTTCATGAATTAATGACCAAAAGACAGTTAAGGGGAGCGGGATGGTGACATTTAAGGAAAAAATATTTGAAGATCTCCCGCTAAAATAACATTTATCATCATAAATTGGGGGGAACAGTCTAATTTGAATTAAAAAATCCCTATAAATTACGTGTTCCAGTCCAATAGAGAACACTTTGCACTCTCAGAATTGTTGCTGAATTTCGTTGTTTGTCACCTATGAGTGGAGCGTTTTGGGAAGAATCCCTGTCACACACAAACATTTCTCCTGAAGCCTGTGGGTTTTTTATGGAGAGAATGACTGCAACCGACCCCGTCGAAGCCCTGAGTTCAGAAGCAGCCATGTTTGACACTCCAAGACTAGAAGTATTAAGTGTAGAAGCTACGCCTGCAGTGCCCACGACGCCGAGGTCATCCAAGCCAAAACAGACCATGGAAAAAGACAAACAACCAGCCATGAAAGAGAAGCAACCTATAGCAAAGGAAAAGAAGAAAAATCCGGTGTAGGTATTTGCATCCCCAAGGAAGTATACTGCGACACAAACGCAAAAGAAAGATAAGCAGCCAACAAAAGTAGTGGACCTGGAGGTGGAAGGAGCATAAGGGGCAAAGGATATTTACTCTGAGGGAGCAGAACCAACAACAAGGCTACCCAAGTAAATCCCTCCATGGAAGGGAAAACCAAAGGCCACGAAGGACCCATATGCTGAGAAATTTACAATATCCACACCCCTACTACCTGAGCAGGTCCCTTTTGAAGGCCATCGGCTTGCAAGGGTCCTGTTGTTAGAAATGGAGGATTGCGACAAACAAATACATGAGGAGGGTTTATTATGAAGAAACATGTGTTACAATGTTGGAAATGGAGGAATGGGTTCGTAGTGTTGAGAAATCAAGGTTGCTCAATTTTCTATGGGTGCCACATTACCACCACAACCCCATCAACACAATCTGTGTGCGCTTGCTCCTCACTTTGGTGCATGATGGCTGACTTTGACTTGGAGGGCCTATACCCATTACAGACATGCTTATTCATAGAATCACGCACCTAACTTACAAAGGCCTAAACCTTTCTAAGGAGTTTAGAGGAAAGACCAAGGAAAAATAACTCACAGAAAGAATGAAAAGAGATTATGACCTCGTAAAGAAGTAGCGTGGGTATTCAACATGTCTATAATAGACCTGATAGTTCAATTGGCTGCCAAGATTTTAGTAGGGAAGGTGATGAGAAAGTGTCGCGTGGATGAAGTTTGACCACTAGTAGTTTCCCTTGCTACGCAGTGCACGAAAGGCCTATAATTCTATTGGGCCAGGTACTTGTGCTAGGAGTTCTTAGTAAAATGCCACGAGGCGTAGGACGAATCCAAGCTGTTTCACTACGCTTGGCTATTTCTGTCAATTGTGCTCGTTGCATGGGGAATTACTGGAGGATAATTTTCTCCGCTCGAGGAAGGATTTCCATAAGCAACGCAATTCACTTCCTTATGGTCTACAAAGGATGCCGCGTGGATTACAGAGACCAAGATCTTTTGGGTTCTTATGGAAATGAGTCCCCGCATGGCCATCAATCAATGTCCGAGGTTGTCCCCAACCTTGTTCATGCAACTGTCAGCTTACTTGACATTCAAGGCTGACTTCCATAGAGTATATATCCAGGTGCGGAAGGATCCAACACAGAAATGGCATGACCTGCCCTATTTGGTGGCAGAAATGGATGTGTAGGGCGTTGTCTCGAAATGACTTGCAGAGTGGCATGCCCCATCAGAATTAGATGATGGATAAAGCATGGGTGCAGAAAGTTCTGTCGCACAGAAAAGGAAGGAGGTAGCTAAGCAGGCTGCACGTAATTTGGTTGCGCAGAAAAAGAAGGAAGTCGCAGAGAAGGCTCGTGTTGGGAAGGAACACACTGGTAAGGAGCAGGCAGACAAAGACTAGTGCGAGTCCTATAATGGTGACAAGTAACCTTCGCTGGAGACAGAGACAAAAGAGCTTTTAGGACAAGGCGGTGGAGGCAAGGACGGGCTATGCACCCCCTTCATTTTGAAAAGGCGTGACCTAGAGTAGCAAGGTGGAATGCAAAAAAAGAAGAAAGCTCAGAAAACACAAGTTGATCCCATGGTGTTAACAGAAAGCGATCTTGATGAGATCGGGGATAAAGTTAGGGACACCACAGTAGAAGTAATGCAATAGCTCAAGAAGCAATACATGCAAACCTTGGGGGTGTTCAGAAGGATTTGCAAGAGTTGCAGCTCCAAGAAACCAAGATCCAAGAAGATGTCGGGAAAGTGAGCGACACACAAGGAAATTCAGCACGGGGAAAAAGTACAGTCGCAGAGATGGCCTGGACACAGGATGTGAGAGTCTTCCCCTGCCTTAAGGTTCAATCTGTGCTGAAACCAATGAAAAAAGCACACTCCTTGACAAATTCACAAAAATGGGACTGAACCTTGCTGCAATATCACTTGAGTCGTTGCATGCATTACTACTAGGAGTCGTGGAAGAGCTTTGGATCAGAGAAAAACGAGCACTCAGTGCTGTCAGTGAAATTAAAGTCAATAATCATCAATTGTTCGCTGAAAAGACACGGGTTTTGAAGGAAAAGGAGACGCTACAAGGGCATAGTTTATGACTGGAGTCAATTGCAGCGGAGGCATACAAGTCAGTGCCTGAACCTCACATCTTGGAGGATGCACAGTCGGAATCAAAGATCATAAAAATAGCCGTTGGTGTGCGCAAAGCTAAAGTAGAGGTTGACCGAGTCTTGTCTGAACTCAACATGAAGATCACATAGCTATAGTTAAAGTTGTAGCCCATGACTTCACCTGAGGTCAGGAGCAGTGTAGAGCTATAATAAAGGAAGGAATGGCTACCTTAGATGCCACAGTCTAACTGCGCGACATTGTTCAAGAAAGATACAGAGCTAGTGACCAATATGCAGGAGGATCTGAACCTGCAGATGCTAAACACATAGGTAAGGGAGCTGCAACAAAAATATGATGAAGTCATGGCAACTGCATGCTCCACAGTGCCAACGCAACATCTTGCTAAATTACAGGAAGTAAAGCAGCTCCTAGCATAGGTGGAGGAAGCTCATAAGAAGGAGGCCTTGCTAAAGGCCAGGTTGCAGATTTGGTTGGAGGAGGCTTATCAAATCATGACTACTATTCAAGATAAGTTTAAAGGGTTGCAGCAGAAACAATAGACAATGAGGCTGGCCGTAGAAGGAACAACCACATAACATCTGGTTGAGGAAGTCAGGTAGGCAACAACACAGAGCACTGCTGAAGTCGCAGTGATCCAAGTGGAGCTAGGAGGCCTTTGTAGTAAGATCACAGTGCCAATAGAGTGGCTTGAGGGTGAGTCATGATCTTTGCATTGGGGGTCTATTGGGATGGGGTCCCCTGGGTCAGTTTTGGGGTTACGATAACCCAAGTTTTGACACTTCTTGTGTAAATAATGTAAAGTATCTACAATTTATGGATGTAGAGCACATAGATGGCTAGGAGTCAAAGGGGTTTAGCCCCTTGTTTTATGTAAATTTGAGTCAGTTTTGAGATCCACCCATGGTCCGCGGACCATGGCATTGTATGAAAAAGGCTATAAATAGGTGTGTCTTAAAGAGTCTAAGGCATATGTTTTTGATAGGAATTGATAATGGCTAAGAAGTGATAGCGAAGAGAAGTGGGTCAGACAGGAGAAGAAAGGCTTTGCAGCTGAGTGCGCAGAGGCCTAGGTAGAGTCTACAACTGAGTGCGTGGACCCCTGTAGCTGTGTGTGCATGGTAGTTTTGAGTCTGTAATCCTGAATTGAAGATCAATAAAGACAGTTTCCGAAGAATTCTTGCGTATTTCTGTTTACTTCTGTTTATGATATATGATGTCAATAAATGATGTGTTTTGAGGAATATTGATTGAATGTTGCATGATTCTATAGAATAACTATTAATTATGTACGCAATGCATGTTTAAGTAATTCCGCCAAGACTCCGATGAATTCTTTGATGTTTACTAATAACTTAAGTAAATCTACGCGAACCCTAATTTATGACTACTCTTTCATGGGAATAGGTAGATAGATCGACTGTTATAGGTCTGCAAAGACTGATCATAGACCTTTGCGAGGGTCTAAAGAATATTTAGACAGAGTTGCAATAGTGAGACCTAGGAGTGTACCGATTTGCGCAGGGGAAAATCTGAGGAGTTGGAAGACATCACACTAGTCTCTGGATGCAAAAACTTAGTTCTTGGATTCCCCCATACTGCTTCGGGTGAGACTACAGCCTGTGCTATGTGGGTTGTTTCTGAAAGGGCCAGTAGTGTAGGGATTTGTTGGCTGCACAGCTAACTCTGAACTTGGGTCAGGACCCCCTAAGCCAAAATTGTTGTGTCTTGTCTGGCTATCATTGGCCTATTTTATCTCACATGGGTACATGTGGAAATTGTATATTATTTGTGAATATATTGTAAGTGAAATTCCAAGTGTAATTAGAATGTGAACAGTCACTATGTAATGTAATGAGTTATTTGTAAAGAAGTTGAAGATTCTTGAGGGTAGTCAAAGAGTTAAAGGGGAATGTCAAGGGTCACCCCACCCTTTATTATAAATAGAACCTCATAACTCATAGAACAGGATTTCGGGAGCCAAGCTTTCGGCTAGGCTTAGGCTTGGGATTATTGTGATGAGACTTGGATTCTCCACAACGTAGAGAGAGTATAATTCTTTGGAGGAGTAGGCGGTGTTGATTGTAATGTTCCACTATTGGGGCTAGTGGCTGTCAATGGTGTATGTATGGATGGAACTTTCACTTAAGAATATAATTGAGCCAATACGTTTTCATGCATATATTTTTATTGTAGTTCGACTATTCTAGTTACTTTAGAAATGTATTTTGTTTAACTTATGCATTTTCTTATTAACTATTTTGTATGCAATTGTGTGAATCTTGTAGAAGGCATGTTGGCTGATTAACCCCTCACTTTGGTTTGTGGACTATTCCGCTTTCCAGGTTGTGATGTCATTCCACTCGTGTGTTCCTTTCAGGTTGCATACTATTAGAGGCTTCTAAGGGACATACTTCCTATCCCCCTCCATGGGTTAGAGCCCCCATGCATCTCACTTGACTCCCTGCAAGGTCACACACTTGCTTCCGTCCAAGTTCATCATACTTATCTCTACGCACTACCGTAGTCAAGGCAATGCATTACCACCCACTGCTAGGAATCCTACTCTAAATGATCTAAGGTCTAGTTGGGACTTCTTATTGGGGAGATCCCCTTGAATTTTGGCACGTCTAACACTGTCAACATTTCTGGTGCTAGAAGGAGGGCGAAACGACAAGCTGAGCCCTTAAAGTATATTTTTAATCTCTGTACATCATTCATGACTTACATCACAACCTCAACTCCGACATGTTTTTCTCACGCTCATGTTGTTAGAGTGTCGGAGGATGTCATAGATGAATTGTCTCAAATGAAATATGATGGTGAAGGTGGAATAGCATTGTTAAGACACATATTTACCTTTTTGGGTTTCTATGACAGGAATGAGGTCCCCTCGGATGACATTTCTTGTGGGGCTGTTTGCTTACACATTCCAAAAGCGCATTAAGCAATGGTGTCTCACATTGCCTGCAAACTCTATTCACTCTTTCAATCATATGATCAGAGAGTTAGGCAGTGCTTTCTTTCATTATGATCGTAAATCACTTAATAAAAAAATATTAAAATTATGAAAATCACCTGATGAATCTGTTGCGCAATTTTGGTAATGATTCCGTCATCTCGCTTTTGAATTTCCAGAAGATGAAGTTTATTGGGATTTTCTCACAGAAAGGTTTAAGTATATTCTTCACATACCTAACAATCCACATGAATTAGAATCATTCGAACCCATCTCAGCATACCTCGCTGTTAGAATTTCCAATTCTAATACATACACAGTTGTTGTTAGAAGTGACTCTTCATCCTCTTCTCATCAAATAACTCTATCTCTACAGGATGAGGTGGGAGAAGTTGCAAAGATAACTGTTGAACTATCACTTCCTCTCACCTCACCTTCTATGGGTATTTTCATAGATCTAGGCTGCAAGCCTGATGGTTGTCACATGGTCTCATCTACTTGACCACTGTTTACTGGTCCCTTTGATCCTTCGGATTTTGGTGTCTTGTGTTCGTCTGTTTTGGATTCCACATGTGATGTTCACGAGGATCAAGTTATGGATAGAGTTGGTGTTGAAAAACCAACCTGGGATATCATTTTCGATGAGCATGTGTGGGAATTTAACGAAGAAGATGTCGTAAAGGATGACCTCCTTCTGTCTGCACCTCATCCAATTTATACTAACATCTTATGTGATTCTTCCATTTATGATTTTTCTTGTGAAAATTCCCCCCAGTTGTTTTCACTTTTGATCATTCACAGAATGCTCAGATGTGAGTCCATAATTTGATTGTAGAAAGGACAAATATTTATTCTTGAATCTACTTGACCTCTCGTCTTTCATTTCTGGAAATGCAGAGGGTGAAAATTTTTGTTTCTCATCACCCCCTCTGTATGATTCATTAGATCATGAGGATGCTGATGTACATCTCGAATCTTCATATTGTGGTTGTCTTGATATTTTTACTCATTCATTTGATCATGATTCTAATTCACTTGCTGTCGATATTTCTAAGCCACTAGTGTTTGATGATCTATATTTTGATGAGGTGGAAACCCCTCAAGTTGTCGAGTAAATTTAGCCCGAGCTGATGGTTGTGTTAGGTTCTCGTAGCCTTGAGGACAATTCCACTTCCGAACAAAAATCTGTTGAATCACCCCAGGCTTCTCATCACTCTCTTGTTCACATTGAAAATCAATCTAGATTACATATTTCACATACTCCACCAGAATCACACGATTCTATCGCTCATGCATTGGAGGAGTCATACGTAGAAAGCACTGTTGTGAAATGAAAATTTTCTTAATTTTTCATGTTTTCTCATTTGTCATGTTCAAAACAGTGTACATATTTATCGTCAGTGTGCAATGTTACATAAGACCTTGATACATCTCCAGAGTGCCTTTAATGTTATTTCAATTTTTTCTTTTCTATGGACACATTCAAACTTCAAGAATTTTGGTTTGCATTGATTTATTTTTCTTGTTTATTGGTTGTCTTCAATATTTTTCTTGTGAGTAACGCCATCACTCACATGGGTCAACCAATGCACCGATGGTTGCATTGGAAATATCACTTCACGTGAGTTGGCCCATGTTCTGCTATATTAGGAGTACGAGTATTTTTTTCTTTCTTATTTGCTTTTGATTTCTTGTTTTTATTTTTCTTACCTGATTTCGCTTCGTTTTACTTTTTTCCTTTGCTTATTTGTTTGTTTATGCACCCATAGGATTAGCTTTCCCATGAAACCATGTTTGGATTCTTGTGACAAGCAGGGTGAAATACAAAAGGACTTGTACAACTATCAAAATTTGGTTATCTATCTATTCCCTCTCTTTGTGAAGATCTTGCATTTATTTTAGTTGATGATACCCTGATGGAAAATAAATTCCTTTCATAGTGATTTATTTGTGAAATCACAACGCTTGCACTTTTAACTATTACCACCTACTCTAATCGGTTTCTATATTCGGTTAACCCTTGTCAACTTAGTCAAGTAGAGAAAGGTGAGGGGGAACTTTAACAAGTACGTTAGAGTTATATATAAACATCCTTATCTAAAGGCACAACCTCTTTTTCTCTCAATAAGTCGGGATCCCTCTTCCGCCTCAAGAAATAAATAAGTGCCTATGCACAGTTCTTTGAAAAATAAAATAAAAAATAAAGGTGAAAGAAGAGAAAGGCTTCCTATGCAGAGAGGTGAAGCAAGTAATTCCACCGGGGTACTGTCCAGGCTCACTAGTAGTGGAGCAATGCTTATGTTCCTAAAGTGACTCCATTGGGGTACTTTCTAGGCCTGCTAGAAGCGAAGCAACACTAGAGATGAAACTAAAACTCTGATAATCTATATTAATTGTGGATCAAAATACCCCTCATCCCCAATAAAAAAAACTCAGTTGACTTGGCCTGGTATGTGTGTTTTCTATAAAGATAATGATAGGGAATATATCTTTCACTCAAGCTATTGAAGAAACCATGATGATAAAAGAATCAAATAATAATTCCGGAAGAGTTAGATTCGCTTTACAAGAGACAAGTTCCATACAAAAATTTGAAGTTATACTAGTGTGTCACGAATGTTGTAGCGGCTACAACCACTCTCCAAAATTTTGCCTATGCTTCGTTTTGGAGCCTTCCTCCTCAAATCCCAACATCCCATCTTATGCTGACTCATGCACTTTTGCTTTAATTGAGTTTTATCTTTTTCTTACGGCTTGTGTTTTTTCTAACTTGCTTTGTTGTATAACTTGCAAGCTTATCTCTTGAATTAGTTTCAACCGGTTCTAGGCTTGCCTTAGTGAACTGCACAATCCTTGAGGGAAACCAACCTTCAGTCCAGGAATTGTGCAGTCCAAGCCCACAATGAGCCTTCAACTTGAAAACTATGTAGAGCCAGTTGACAGCTTGCCTTCAGTTGGGAAACTGCACATAGCATGAGAGGCAACCCGAGCCACTCAACTGAGGAATTGCGCAAAAGCTTTCCCTCATCAGCTGCATGATGCATGAGCTAGTGAATTGTTCAGTTTCCTTGGGAATTGCGCAATCTCTTCATGAATGCATGACAATTTTTTCCCCAAAAAGAAAAAAAGAAAAAAAAACAAAAAAGCATCCTTAAAAGATAGGGATCTATTTTTAGCAGTCAGAGTTACACTTGAGTTATTTTTGGAAACTGGTGCCATGTGTCGCTTTTTCCTAGATTTTTGTCCTATGCGTCATAAACCCTAAATCGACCAAATCCATTTAATGGACACCCAATATCTCATTTTCACATCCGATCTTGGAGCTCTCGCATTCCTGAGGAGATATAGGAACCTTCGGCATAGTCATCACAACTTTTCTGGGTAAGTCTTGCTTTTCTACTCTTTTGCTGCTTTTTCTATCGCTTTTGTTTGCTTGGCTTGTGAGAGTGTTGTTTTACCCGTTTTATTAAACGACTGCTGGAATTTTAATTTGTTTTAGCTTATAGAAGTTCTATTTTGAGTTTTCCATTGCCTTTCCCAAGTGTCACATGCATAACCCAGTTTTTGCACTAACGGTTACCATTGCAGCGACTCTCTCCACATGCTTCATTGTTTTTTAGTTTGATTGATTCCTACACTTGTTTTGTTTGCATGCATCATCATTCACTCACATTTGCAGCCATCTTCACTTCTACTTTTAGATCTTCTCGTTTTCATGTTGCTCATGGGTAGATTTGGGCTTCCTTGGCCCAAATCTAGGTCTTCCTAGGCATGCAATGCACATTTTTGGATCTCAAGGCTCTAGGAATTTCGCAGAGGTTGCCAAGGCTTGTCTCCAACTGTGCATTGTGTAGTTCCAGGAGCCAGTCCCGAGCCTTGGTCACTAGGATTGTGAAATTCTTAGTCCCAACTGGCTTGAGCCTGACTAAACTACACATTATGCAGTTCTAGTCAGCAACACCTCCCCACTAGCAGTTGGGACTGTGCAATGCACAAAAGCAGCTGGCAGTCAGTGACCTCTGAGAGCTAGTATTGCACAATTCTTCCGAGTAGTTGCCTAGTTTGTTGCTTGGTTTGTTCTTGAAGTGATTTTGGTTTCACTCTAATACTTGCATGCCGTGAGTGTCCTCTCTATCTCCAGGTACAATAGTTGTTGAGAAACTCTCCACAATTATAGGTAACATGGATTTCAAGATAGCTACATCAAAGGATATTTTTGAAAGTAGCACTGGAGATGTAGTTAAACAGGTGTTAGTGATTTTACCAGTTTATGCAGACACTCAGCTATTCATTGAGAATGATATGAAGTTAACATTGTAGGAAATCAAGGATATATTTGCAAGAAACATCAAGGAAGATCTAGAAGATTGACGGGTGTATGTTAATATTCACTGATCGGGCTTACACAAGGTTACATGTAGGTACTCAACCTTCCCTTGTGCGGACACAGTCCCTTGGATTTTCTCACACACAAATCCCAATACTATGACATTGAGTAGTGTTAGTGGAACACTACTTGCTACCTTTACTACAAAAAATTATCATCAGATGTATCACTTACCTCAGCCAGTGAACCAAATGGATGAAATTTTCTATGCCACCCACAGCTATGTAAACACCAAAGATATTATAAAGTGCTGGGTGAAGGAGCTGTCAAAGTTCAGATCCATGTCCAATCATGTTTACAAGACAAAGTCACTCAGAAAGGCCTACCAGTTCTTGATCATATTCACATTCAAATTGTAAGGTCAAGAGAGCACGAAGACCTTTCCACAGAATGTTGGACCAGTTGGTTAATGATGGAAAACCATTTAATTGGTCAGATTTGTTGGCTCACCAGTTGAAAGTTCATGTGAATAATGCCCAAAATCTGCCCAAGGATGTCAGCAAGTGAGATTCTACATGTCTGCATATTTCTTGATGCAATTTGTGCCCAATATTATTTTCTTGGCATGGGTTGGATGTGGAAACCACATGTGCATGCCTTCAATATCTATTGCAAGTTTCTTTTCGAGTGCACCTATTGAGGAGTTATGGTGAGGCTAGCTGACCATTTCATCACCCTAGTGTATAAGTTTATCTTTGAGTAGGATCCACCTTGCATGTCCCAAGAAGCGATGGAGACATTATGTAACATTTTAGATTGGTATGCCTCACCTAGTGGCACCTTCATCAAGATGTTTGGAGGAGAGAAGCCTCCCCATGTTCTACTAAGGTTTTCCATAGAGAAGTTGGTCATGTAAGAGGTTACATAGCACATCTCCATAGGGTTATCAGCAGGGCCGCATAGGAGAAAGAAGGCACCATGACTTGACCTTCCTTTGCGGATTGGATTGTATGAGATTAAGAGCTTGAAATATGTGGATGCTGAAGCCAAGGAGATAGTGAGGTATGAGTTCAACACTAAAGGTTACAATCCATATGATCCTCACGTGATTTACAAGAACCACTATGCGAGAGTGTATTATCCATGGATCCATGGGGCATGTCATTGGGCGGAGGAGGACCCTTGGAGGTATTGTTACAACCACTCCAAGCTCAATGAACCAGTCAAAATTGCCACAGAATGGAAATCTACTCTACAGGAAGCAACACCATAGGAAGCAACAACACCAACAACAATAAGTAACAAACCGATGTAAGGCAAGGGTAAGAGGAAGATTGACAAGAACATAGAGGTTGAGAAAAATTACAAGTTCAGAGAATATCCTCTCGTTGGGAAAGCAACTTTGGTAGTGAAGGAAAAGAGGCAACAACACATAAAGAGACAAGAGTGAAGGAAGAGAGAGAAGCAAAGGTTGGATGAAGCAGAAAGGAAGTTGCAGGAAATGGAGAAGAGTTTGAAAGAAGAGCAAGAGATAAGAAGGAGAGAGAGGGAAGAGAAGCAGAAACATGAACAAGAGAAAGGGTAAGGCACAATCATAGAGAAAACTACGCCCATATAGGTTGAGGAGTCAGAACAACCAACATATGAAGAAGAGGGTGAGAAGATGTAGGTTCGGGAACTTGCTCAACATATTGAGCAAATGGTTGAAGCAACGGACATAGAGTTGGGATGGGAGCCACAGGACCAAGATACTGACCTCATGCTAAGAGCATCCGAGGCCTCCCCTGAGTCTCCACCACCTACAATATTAGGAACAATCCTGAGCAAACAAGAAGAGGATGTTCTCCTTGATGATGATCTAAGGATGGATGTGTACAATTTGTCATTTTATGAGCTACAACAGAGGATTGTACATGTGCAGAGAAATAATTTCTTAGATAATCACGTGTTACTTGCATTTATGAAGGAAAGGGTGATAGTGCTAGATGTTAGGAAGCATCCAGTCGCCATGGTTGATGCCACTATGGCTTATGTAGGAGCCACAAGCTCAAATGTCAAGTTCGTATTAGTAGAGAATGAAAAAATGGCTAAGAACTTACAAGTGTCTAGGCAGAAAACAGAACAATCTATAGGATCCGTAATGACAGAAATGAGGAAGGCAATACTTGCTGAAGTATTAGCTCTTGAGGCCACCACGCAAAAACTCTATGATGAATTCATAACCGTGCACAATGCGATTATCCATCTATTTGGTTTTCAGTGGTGGAGCAGAAAGGTTTTCCAAAATCATAGAGATATACACACTACTATCGTCCATGTGCAGGAATGGACAATGAGATACAAAGGAGCCCCGCCTCACTTGCCCAAGATGATGAAGCCACAGGAAGAGTTAGACAAAGAAAAGATCTAGATGCAGATCCAGAACTATGAATAGCTCGCCCTGTTCATTAGCAAGATACAAGCTTCATATGCATGGTTATTCAAGAGTTTGGATGTGTTGGTGAGGATGCACAAGATCCCGTCAATCAATTCCCTCACTGTAGCCAGGGAAAATAACCAAGTCTGAGTAGATATCGACAGGTACATGGAGCAGTTCAAGTGAGAGGCCATTAGCAATGACTTGGAGATGAGCACAGAGAACATGCAGAAGGATATTGGTGGTCTTGCTGTAGTCAAGACCATCCTACGCATGCTTCAGGATGAGTTGGACAAAGGTTCCCAGATCATATGCCCATAAGTTATGGAGGCAAGAGTCCGTTTCCAGAAAGACACCATAAAGCAGTATGGGGACACAATAGCACAGTACCAAGCTTGGTATTAGTATGTCATTGAGAGTCATCAGGTGGAGGTTTCCGAGTTGGTATTTCCCCAAAATTCTGAGTCATAATGTTGTGTCTTTTCTAGCTGTCTCTAGACTATTTTTTATCACATGGGTACATGTGGAAATTGTATATTATTTGTGAATATATTGTAAGTGAAATTCCAAGTGTCATTAGTGGAATATGAACAGTCACTATGTAATGTAATGAGTTTTTTGTAAAGAAGTTGAATTGTAATGAGGGTAGTCAAAGTTTCAAAGGGGAATGTCAAGGGTCACCCCACCCTTTGTTATAAATATAACCTCATAACTCATAGAACAAAATTTTGGGAGCTAAGATTTTGGCTAGGCTTAGGCTTAGAGAAGGCTTGGGAGTATTGTGACGAGCCTTGGCTTCTCCACAATGTAGAGCGAGTATACTTCTTTGGAGGAGCAGGTGGTGTTGATTGTAATGTTCCACTATTGGGGCTAGTAGTTGTCAATGGTGTATGTATGGATGGAACTTTCACTTAATAATATAACTAAGCCAACACGTTTTCATGCATATGTTGTTATTGTAGTTCGACTATTCTGGTTACTTTAGCAATGTATGTTGTTTAACTTACGTGTTTTCTTATGAAATATTTTGTATGAAATTGTATGAATCTTATTGAAGGAATGTTGTTGGATGAACCCGTCACTTTGGTTTGTGGACTATTTTTCTTTCTAGCTTGTGATGTCATTTCGCTCGTGTGTTCCTTTCAAGTTGATTACTATTACAGGCTTCTAAGGGACACACTTCCTTCCCCCTCCATGTGTTAGAACACCCATGCATCTCACTTGACTCGCTAAAAGGTCACACACTTGCTTCTGGCCAAAGTCATCATACTAATCTCTGTGTGCTATTGTGGTCAAAACACTACATTACCACCCACTGCTAGGACTTCTACTCCAAATAGTATGAGGTATATTTGGGACTTCTTACCGGGGAGATCCCCTTGAATGTTGTAGTGTCTAATACCATCAACAATTGCATATGCTTGTTTATCAATGGTAAGATAATTTAACTCGGGCCCTTGTATATTAGCACTCATAAAGGAGATAGGCCACTCATTTCCTTCAATATCTTTCTGAGTCAACACAGGCACAATTGACAAATCCGAAGTAAACATATGGAGCAGGAAATCTTTGCCATAATCTGGACTGAAAAGCATGGGTGCATTGGAAACAACTTGCTTAATCTGAGCGAAAGTGTCCTTTTCCCATTTATCCCATTTGTATACTACATGTTTATTGATCGTCTCTTGTATGGGTTTGACTATCTACACATAATCGAAGATGAATTTTCGCAGGAAATTAATTTTACCTAAGAAAGATTGCATAACTTTCTTATTCATTGGGAATGAGATCTATGTGATAGCTTTGATCCTCTCGGGGTGAATCTTGATTCGCTCCATTCTATGATATGTCCCAGTAGGATTCCTTCGGACACATTGAAGACACTCTTCTTGGGATTAAGAGAAATCCCATATTTTTGATACCACTCGAAAATATGTTTCAGATGACGTATGTGATCTAATATTTTCTTGGAGAACACAATAAAATCATCCAAATAAACAAAATACTCTGATCTATTAGGCCATGAAAGGTTATGTCGATTTCTATTTGGAAATTCACACCTGCATTTATAAGTCCAAATGGCATCCTCTTGAAACTGAATGTTTCCCATTTGGTTTGGAAGGTAGTTTTAGTCGGCCAGGTTCCACTACTAGCACTTGATTATAACATGAGCACCAATCTAGTATCAAAAAAATTTTAGATGCAAATACTGTCTAGAGTATCTGCTCCATGGATGACACTGGATAGTTATATTTATTAGAAGCCTGATTAAGGTTGCAAAAATCTACACATAATCTTCTCTCTCCCGACTTCTTTCCGACTGGGACCAGATTAAAAACCAACATGAATGTATAACTTTAAAGATGACACGATCATCCAAAAACTTTCTTAATTCCTTCTCTATAAGGGGCTCTAGTTTTGGATGAAATTTCCATAGCTTCTGCTGGAACAATTTCATCCCTTCTTTTATAGGGATGATGCATTGGATAATATGAGTGTCATAAGTCTTTAAATTGTTGTATGTCCATGCGAATACATCACGATACTTTCTGAATAAGTAGATAAACACCTATTGTTCTTGTGGACAACAACACATACTGAGGTTCACATACTTTGGACCTTCGAGAGTTCCTGTTGGGAACGGGTCCCCTGGGGGTCAATTTTGGGGTTAAAAACCTAAGTTTTGGTGCAGAAGGCCCGAAGTTTGTATAAAGAAATGTAAAGTCTCCGCATAGGTTGTGTCTATTTTAGAGATTTTCCCTTGGTACACGAACCATGGGATTGTATAAAAAGGAGGTCTTAGAGGAGTCAAAGAGAAGAAGTTAGTGAAGTAGAAGTGCTTGATGAGTCTATAAAAGAACTAAGAGCGAGAGTCTTAGCATAAGAAGAGGTTATGCAGCTGAGTGTGCAGAGGCCTAGGGTAGAAGTCCGCAACTAAGTGCGCGAACCCCTGTAGTCATGTCTGCAAGGTAAATAGAGTCCGTATTGAAAATTTGAATCATTAATAAAGAGAAGTATTCTGAAATTTCTGTGTATTTTTCCTCTGTGGATCGCATGTGATTATGTTATTTTAAGTTCTAGGTTTATGTTACAATGCTGATTTGATGAATGAATATATCTATTTCTATCTGTTATTTGAATGCAAGTAAGACTATATGTTTACGCAAAGACAATCATAATTTTATGATAACATTGGTGAACACTTGAGATAATTTGGGAACTTATACAGTAGCATATTTACAAAGGCATGTAAATGCCTGAATCATCGTTTAGGGTTGCATGAAGGACGATCATCTACCTTCGTGAGGGTTCTAAGAGATGGAAGAGAGAGTACATCGATAAGCCCTAAAGGCCTATTGATCTACGCAAAGGAAGGGTTTGAGGTATAAAGTCAACATCACGACCATCTTAGGGTGTGGAAACTTGGTTCCTGCATCCCCCCATACTGCTTCGGGTGAGACTTCAGTCTGCGCTCCACGGACTGATGTCGAAAGGGCCAGTAGTGTAGGGATTTTCTTGGCTGACTAATGTTGAACTTGGGTTAGGGCCCATCAAGCTAACAAATGGTTTTGTTGCCGGGACCAAGATATACATAACGAGATGTGTGATGTCACATCATTGGAATCTGACTAAGAAAGAGATCAAAGATTGGTTGGATAGAAATATCCATGAATTCGTAGTGCAAGAGAATAGGAATCTGTGATTGATGAAAGAACAGTGGTTGGCCAGATATCTGTAAACAAAAATACATGAAATCTTCTTCTGTTCCTTCCCAGTTGAATTATACGAGTGGATTGCAAAGCTGGCAGACGAACAAGGGAGGTGGAGGCTTGACAATATGATTGTTTGGACCTCGGAGTTAGTGAAAATATTGGAAGCCTCTGAAGATAAGATCATGCATGTTGTCGACCATTGGCTCGACCACATCATAGGAGGGTTTGTGACAGGGTTTGCGGTCAATACTTCTGTCTGTTATAGTGAAGCAGAGTGCCGCTTCTTCAAAGGATCGCGAGGTAAGTATTTGAAATCACTAAATACTTGGATTAAGATGCTCTTTTGTGAAAAGCGGGTCATGTAGCTACCTTGATGTTTGGAGCTACACTAAGTGGAAGGTCTTTTAGGGACAGAGGAAGAAAAGGTCCTGAGTATAGCTCACTGATTGAGCCTCCTTTGAGTGACGATGAAGGAGAAACGTAGGCTTCTCCATTGAGCACTATTCAGTTGATAAGACAAGGGTTCCTGCGAATACCTGCACCGCCTCCATCCTCATCCCATCCATCCACACCGCCCCCATCCTCACCTCCACCAGTTACCCCATCCCCCACAGCACTGCCACCTCCACCACTGTTCAACATGGCGAACTCTGTAATGTTAGCTGTATTCAAGGGCGTAGGAAATGAAGATTCGGACCAGTTTTGGTTCGTCATGAAGGCTGTATGGGAAGCTCAAGGTATCATGGATGACCGAATGAAGAAGATCATGTTGGTTAGTGCTTTACAGGACTGCGCACTAACATGGTACATTAAGTACAATATTGATAACCCAACTTCCGCATTGGCAGATGTCCAGACTGCACTGAATAGAGAATTCAGTAGACCTAAGTCTTAAGCGCAATCAATTGTGGGATTCAAGGAGATCATGATGAAGCCTGGGGAGATGCCTTGGGATTTGGATCAAAGATTGAAGTGTATGATTCATGAAGCCAACATGAACCTAACTGATGGGCAGCACCACGAATGGTTCGTGGCCTCGCTCCTGCCCCACCTAAGGGTTGCACTATCACAACAGAAGATTGGGACCCAGGTAGAAGCTCTGGAAATCTCGATGTGACTGCATGAGACACAAATGCAGGATTCTAATCTAGGGGTTTTGCAAATTCACGTGGAGTTGTAGAACCTTTGCCTCGAAATGCAAAGTCTGAAGAAAGACAGAATAGATCGGCCGAAGGCACGTGAAGAAGTTTGGTGCCTGAAATGAAAAGGTTAGGGGATTGACAAGGATCACTATCGAGTCATTGTGAACTACGTTGCAGTAGGGGGACCTGAATGCCTCTAAGGCTGGAGGCTATGGCAGGGCCAAGTGAAGGCCCGTACTATGGTGCGTTATATGCTAGGTAGTTTGGAAACATGCGACCAAAAATTACCATTTGCTGTAAAAATTCATATAGACACCATAAAAACTCTTCTGCAATTTCTGTCAATTAGTAGGTCATGATGAGCGTATTTGTCATAGTTACAAATTAATGATGGATAGGACACCTTCATACTGGGTACATGCAGAAATGCAACCTACAGAACTAGGCGTTGGGGAATGCGAGGTGAGTATCACGGGCACGGCCGAGCCCGAGGTGGACGGGGGCCTAGTAGAGGCCGAGGGTAACTTATTTGTTAGAATTGTGGAGGACCAAGACACTACGCGAGAGACTGTCTGAATCTGATGCAACTGTCATGCCGCTACTATACTCAGTTTGACCATGCAACTGAGGATTGTCTTATAATGTTGGCTAAGATTCGCGAAAAGGGGGCGCAGGATCTGTAGCTGATGTAGAGCCTCTAGATGATGAGGGCTGAGCCTCGCAGGGAAGACCTTCAGATAAAAATTACACTGCGAAGTGGAACGATGACTGGCGAGGATAAATGGAAGCAACTTGGAGAAGGTGAGTGGGTCCGCAAAGCACCTGAAAAGGAGACTGGGTTTTATCTGGAGGGTGCAAAAGAAACCTTTATGGAAGCAAAGAAAAGCTTCATTGAGGCCTCTACCTCAGGAAGTCAGGAGAAACGAGTTAAAGAAATGGACCCATCCATGATTACCATGTTCTTAAAGACCTGCATGAAATTGCTCTGCGATAGTAAGGCTGTGAAGGGACTACAGGAACTGATCAATCAATGTGCTGGCAAGGACGATGCTACTGACGAACCACATGTAGTCAAAAATCTTGGTAAGCATAAGGCAAAGACTGGATGTGAGATGAGACTCATCGCACAGATAGGGGAATATGAAATGGACCAAATTATCTTGGATCCGGGGTCTGACATGAATGTTTTTCCAAAACAAACATGGAAAAGAATGGGGAGACCTACACTCCAGTGGTCTCTGATCTAGTTAAGGATGATGAATCAACAAAAAATTATCCTAATGGGGTGGCTGCAGGGGGTAACAGTTGACATCGATTGGGAGGTTTCAGGGGGTAACAGTTGACATCGATTGGGAGGCTGCATGGGGTAATAGATATTGTGGATGATAGCAATCCCTACTCTACTCTCCTTGGGATCAATTGGGCCACTGACATGAATGTGGTAATCAACTTGAAGAAGTGAAAGATTATATTTGAAAAGAAATCGCTCTGCATAGTGGTGCCACTGGATCTTGCAGAAGGATCGCGCTATACATAACCAATCCACGATTATGAAAGTGATGATGATTTGGATCAAATTTACATGATAACGACCCGAGACCAGGATTGGGTAAATCTGACAACAGAAGGTGTATTTCATGGGACCGTGAGAGCTCCTACACATCACATTCAGATGAAGAACTAGAGCACTGGTAGAATCGACTTCATGAAGTATCTACGCTACGTTGTAATATGATGACCAAGTCATTAAGTTGCGTGTCATCAAAGGTAAGGAATCTACCGTCTTATGATGGGTTGATTAATGTGGATATCTTTTTGGATGCATTTGAAAGAGAAGTGCTAGAGAACCATCGCTTCCAGGCCTTGGATCGGGTGTTACAAGTTACACCCGCAAGATGGTGGGGTACACACAAGGATAATTTCAGTGATTGGTGCGAATATAGGAGGATTATGAGAATAAGTTTTGGACAACCGAAAGTACGTATGATAGACAAGTATGATGGAAGGGATCATTCGTGCGATCATCTGGCCAAATGGACTAAGGCTTATGGAGTGGAGCCCCAACCTGAATTGGTGCATCTATTTTTTCATACCTTGGATGTCATACCAATGAATTGGTACTTGGAAACAGAGCTCCGCCATGGCACTAAATAATGGGACATCTTGCGCTAGGGGTTTTTAATGATGTTCAACTTTGAGGATGAGTTTAACTATATTGACACGATGCTGCAAGAGGTTAAAGCAACGATCTTTAGGATACCACATGATCCTTTGGACCTGATTCAACCAGATTGGACTACCCAGCTGAGCCACATGCTAGAATGCTATAACATGACCACTGAAGAAGAAGAAGAGGATCCTAGAAAGATTAATATTCCAGAAACCAAGGGTCACCGCTGTAGAAAATATGCTCTGTAGGTTAACCTAATAATGCAATATACATTAAAGAAAAATACTATAACCTACTTCTACTATCAATTTGAAAAAGATTAAAGATTGAGCTGAACAATATAACCAGAAGAAGTTGAATCAATGCACAATACACATGAAAATACTTTGGGGAAAGCCTCAGCTAAAAACCCCACTATTTGTATTATCATACAAGGTGGAAATACATAGGAATTATACAAAGCCTTAGCTCTCACAGCTAGCCAGCTCTCAGTACAATCCTCACAGATTCTCACAAGCAATCCTGGCTGCTCTCCAACCTTCCTCTCTACCCTCCAAGCTCCTATTTCCTTGTGCTGTTCCTTTGGGATGATTCTCCTTCAACCAAGTGGAAAACCTCTTCTATCTAGTGGATGATCACCTGATCTCACACATTGTCAGAACTGCGAAATCCTCAAGGAATATATTCCTTTTGCATGCATGAGTTTTCTTTATAAGAAAAAACATGCAACTAATAGTACACTATCCTTGACTTTAATCTCAACTGGGTCTTTCTCAGAATAGACATGCATGAGTTTCTGACGAGGGAATCTTCAGTTAACTAGAGTACACTAGTTGAGTGCATGCATGCATCAGCTGACTGATAACTCTCTATTAGTTCCTCAAACATTTTGGAACTAATTCAACTGGACTTAACTCAGTAAACTGAGTTAACTAATTACAACTCAAATATAACTCAATCTTATCTCCTTAATTTAAGGGATAACTCTTGCAGGACTCCAGAAAGACTTCTAACTTGAATTTCTCCAACTAATTAAGTCAAAATAACTTAATTAATTATTTCCAAGTAGCTCTTAAGACTAAATTTGATTTTAATTCACAATTTAATTCAAGGAAAAATTAAATTGGAATATTCTTGTTGCGACATTTCAACACTCCCTCTCAATAAGAAAGGGATTATCTGCCACCTCGAGCTTGTCTCTATGGAACTCAAATTTACACTTAGACAATGCCTTTGTCAAAATGTCAACATCTTGCTCCTCTGCTAAAATATACTGCAACAACATGATCCTCCCATCGTCAACAGCTTTCTTTACCTTGTAAAGCCAATGGGAACTCATAACTGGCTTGTTCTCTGGTCTCGAAACCACGTCCCAAACACTGTTACGAACTATGGAGTCATACTCCTCCGCCATAGAATCAACCCAAATTGGCTGCTGCACTGTTTTCTCAAAGGAAGATGGCTCGGTCTCAACACATTCCCCAACAAGGGCCATGTATCCAGTGTACCTCTTAGGTGACCTCCTCTGTCTGTGCTGAGAAAATGGTGCTCCCACATTCTCTCTCGCATCCTCCAACAATCTATCAAATTCTCTGGTGCACTTCCTTCCATCTCTAGAAGACACTGCTTGAGTGGATGTCTCCACTCCTAGAACCTTTGCATACGGCTGCTTCGCATCAGTGTGAGGCTCCTCCTCGTTAGGAACCGACAGTGCCTCTATAGCCTGTAGTGGGAGTTACCTCTCAATGGAAACTCGCATGGCCTTCTGCTCATCAAACTTGAGATCTCTGCGAACCACTGTCCTCCGACTAGTAGGAAATTACAACCAATAGTTGTGAGGTGTATCAGTGTACCCTACAAGTATCCCCAACTTTGCTATTGGCTCAAGCTTATTCCATGCATCCTTTGTCACATGGAAATATACAGATGAGCCAAATATCCTGAAGTGACCCACATCTAGTCTCTTATCGAAGAAAGGTTCCTTTGGTGTCTTCATCCCAAGTATGCGATGTAGGATTCTATTATGCAAATAGACCACTGGGTTGCATGCCTCAGCATACAAGTGAAGTGGTAGGCCTTGGTCATGCAACATTGCCTGTTCTGCCCGTACAATAGTTCTGTTCTTCCTCTCAGCCACCCCATTCTTCTGTGGGTTATGAGGTGCCGTCAACTCTCATTTAATTCCTTCAGTTACGCAGAAGTCCTTAAACTCTTGAGAGACATATTCTCCACTGTTGTCACTTCTCAAGGCCTTGATCTTCTTCCCTGACTCTTTCTCGACCAAAGCGTTGAACTCACAAAACTTTGTGAATGTTTGGTCCTTCTTCTGCATGAAATAAATCCAACATTTATGACAATAGTCATCAATGAAAATCACATAATAACTTTTCTTCACTGTGGATGCCGTCGAGAATGGTCCACACACATCAGTATGAACTCACTCTAAGATATCCTTTGCTCGACTGTCTCGATCATGAAAGGATTACTTGGTGTACTTTCCCAAGGTACAACCTTTTCATGTGTCAACTTTCTCAAGTTTACCTTTGGAAAGTCCTATAGATATCTGCTACATTATCTTCAAAGCCCCATGATGCAAATGGCCCAATCACCTGTGCCACAAGTCGCCAATGTCTTGGCTTTGCACCAATTTTTCTTTCGTACTCAATGCTGCACAATCATCTACCTCTAGTTTATAGAGATTTTTCACCCAAATCCCTATCCTCTTGGTCTGACCCATGGCTATGTGTCTTAGGAACACCTTTCCTTTACTGAAGACAACATCGTAGCCTTTGTCGTCCAATATTGCGACCGATACCAAGTTCTTCTTCAGTCCAGGAACATACATCAGATTTGTCAAGGTGATAGGAGGTCCATGCTCCCTCTGAAAAGCAACTGTGCCCACTCCTGAAACACTATACCTTCTGTCGTCACCCATCTCTATGTGCATCTTGAGGTCTTTCTCCTCTAAGGCACTGAATAAACTTTTATCATTGGTCATGTGGAATGAGGTTCCACTGTCAAGATACCAGAAACAACCCATCCTCGATGGCAGCATGCATGCGATGAGGATAAAGTCCATTTCAAACTAAGAGGCTAATGCCTCACTGTCCGATCCTTCCGAGGATCCCTTCTTGGACTTCTTTGATGGGAATTGAGTCGCATAATGTCCCATCTCATGAAAATTAAAGCATATCACTTTATACTTGTCATCCTTCTTCCCTCCATGAGAAGAATTCGATTTGGAATGGGAAGCCTTCCCCTTCTCTTTCCTCACCTTACTCGCTATGGCTAAATTTTCTTCATCATCATTCTTTGATGAAGAACTATCTTGTGTGCTCCTCCTGATCTCCTCCTGCACCAGATCTGACCACAATCATTCCCAATCTGGCAGTTTCTCCCTTCCATTCACAGAGTCCTGGTAGCTATTCTAACTCTTTCGAAGGCCAAGGAGAGCGAGGCCCACCATATCATCAGCGGCAGTAGTTATTCCCACACTACTAAGCTCATCTCTGCAGGTGGTGAGCTTGTTAAGATATGTGGAAATAGTATTTCCCTTCTCCATCTTGATTCTTCGAAGCTTATCCTTGAGCACCAATTTCCTTTGGTCGCTACTGTTCTGGTAGAGGTCCTTCAATGTTTTCGACATTGAAAATGGAGTATCCTTCCCATGGAGACTCAAGACAATATGGTCTCGAACTCCCTCAAGGATGATCCATCTCGCCTTTGCCACACACTTCTTCCACTCAGCCAACTCTTGTGCATTAGTTGAAGCTGGATTTTGGATTTCTTGATCAATGAATTCCTTCAATCCATTGTCTTCTAATATAGCCTCCATTCTATCTTTCCATGCTATGTAATTCGAACTACCTTCCAAGGCATACTTGAGTCTCAAGCCATAGAATGCCATTGGCCAACCTTGAAGTATGATAATAATTCGATTTGCACCTGCAACCCCGAACTTCAAAATTTGAATTCTCTCCTCAGTATACTATTCATAGCTCTGATAAACTTAGCTCAGATACCATGTACAAAATTCTCTACAAATATCGCTCTGATACCATGTAGAAAATATGCTCTGTAGGTTAACCTGATAATGCAATATACATCAAAGAAAAATACTATAGCCTACTTCTACTATCAATTTGCAAAAGCTTAAATATCAAGCTGAACAATATAACCAGAAGAAGCTAAATCAATGCACAATACACATGAAAATACTTTGGGGAAAGCCTCAGCTAAAAACCCCACTATCTGTATTATCATACAAGGTGGAAATACATAGGAATTATACAAAGCCTTAGCTCTCACAGCTAGCTAGCTCTCAATACAATCCTCACAGATGATCACATGCAATCTTGGCTGCTCTCCATCCTTCCTCTCTACCCTCCAAGCTCCTATTTCCTTGCGCTGTTCCTCTGGGATGATTCTCCTTCAACCAAGTGGAAAACCTCTTCTACCCAGTGGATGATCCCCTGATCTCACACACTGTCAGAACTACACAATCATCAAGGAATATATTCATTATGCATGCATGAGTTTTCTCTATAAGAAAACACATGCAACTAATAATAGAATGTCCTTGACTTTAATCTCAACTGGGTTTTTCTCATAATAGACATGCATGAGTTTCTAATGAGGGAATCTTCGGTTAACTAGAGTAAACTAGTTGAGTGCATGCATGCATAAGCTGACTGATAACTCTCTATTAGTTCCTCAAACATTTTGGAACTAATTTAACTGGACTTAACTCAGTAAACTGAGTTAACTAATTACAACTCAAATATAACTCAATCGTATCTCCTTAATTTAAGGGATAACTCTTGCAGGACTTCAGAAAGACTTCTAACTCGAATTTCTCCAACTAATTAAGTCAAAATAACTTAATTAATTATTTCCAAGTAGCTGTTAAGACTAAATTCAATTTTAATTCACAATTTAATTCAAGGACAAATTAAATTGGAATATTCTTGTTGCCACATTTCAACAACCGCGAGGTTGAAGGACCATAGGTAGAGGATCCAGACATAACCGCGATGCTGAAAACTAGACAAGTCAACATTGGCACAGAGGCGGACCCAAAATTTGCGAAGATTGGGGACTATTGGGATGATTGGACAGTAGATAAGGTCGCTGAGATCCTTCGCGAATATCAGGATTTGTTCCCCACAAATTTTTCTGACCTTAAGGGAATAATAGGAGACCCGGGTGTCATGAAGATCACCTTGAAATCAGACATGAAACCTATGAAACAAAGACCTTACTGCCTTAATTCAAAGTATAAGGAAAGGGTCCGTGCTTAGTTAGATAAGATGCTCGTGGCAGGTATTATTGAACTAGTTGAAGAATCTGATTGGGTGAGACCAATAATGGTTCAGGAAAATAAAATGAAGGAAGAAATAAGGATATGCATAGATCTCAGGAAATATAATGACACTTGTGTGCATGATCCTTTCCTGACCCCATTCACTGACAAGGTTCTGGATAATGCAGGCAGCCAAGAAGCATACTCTTTCACTGATGGGTTCTCTGGGTACCATTAGATCAAAATCGCGCCTGAGGATAGAAGCAAGACGACCTTCGTGACTGAATGGGGATGTTTTCAGTACACCGTAATGCCTTTTGGGTTGAAGAATGTGCCAACGATCTTTTCGTGCGTAGTCATTGCAGCATTCAAAGACTTCATTCATAAATTTTTGGAGGTATACTTTGACGATTGGACAGTGTTTGGATTGGTCAAGTGCCATGTGGTGAGTCTACGCTTGATGCTAGATACATGTAGGAGATACTAGATTGCGCTCAATCTGAAGAAGTGTCTATTTTGTATCCCTTTTGGAATCTTGCTGGGTCATGTGGTATGCAGACAAGGATTAATGGCAAACCCCGCAAATATCACGGTGATAATCAACTTGGAGGCACCAAGGAATGTGAAACAGCTGCGTGCAACTCTAGGGCATACCAAATACTATAGGAAGTTCATCAAGAGATATGCCCAGATCACTGTGCCTATGGAGAAAGTTTTGAAAAAGGAAGCTACATTCTGTTGGAATGATGAATGTCAAAAGAGCTTGGATGTGCTGAAAGAGAAAATGGTCACTGCACCGATCCTAGTCTTCCCAGATTGGAAGAAGGAATTTCATGTGCACGTGGACGCATCATGTACTGCATTAGGGGCTATACTGACACATGCCGGTGAGGGAGAACTAGATCGTCTTATAGAGTTCACAAGTAGGAAGCTATCTAAAGTAGAGAAAAATTATTCCATGACAGAGCGCGAAGGATTAGCTATGGTGTACGCGCTCTAGAAGTTTAGGCACTATTTGTTGGGCAAACACTTTAAGATGTATACGGATCATTCTGCATTGAAGTACCTAGTCAACAAGCCTGTGTTGGGGGGGAAAATATGTAGGTGGCTGCTGTTGTTCCAGGAGTACGACTTTGAAGTTATTGTGAAGCCAGGACGACTGAATGCGAGACCTGATCATCTGTCGCACATTGAAACTAGAGAGGAACCTACTAATTTGGAGGAAGGACTGCTTGATGCACAACTCTTTGCAGCATGTGTTGCAGACAGTCAATTTGAAGATATTATCCACTTCTTGATGATAGGATTGGCTCCAAAAGGTTATACAAGTCAACAAAAGAAGGAACTAGTAGTGTGCATGACAGACTTTTCTATCATTGCAGGGCACTTGTACAAAATGGGGTCAAACGAAATATTACAACGTTATGTGCTTGAATTTGAATGAAGTAGCATCCTCGCTGAGGCTCATGGAGGAGCTGCGGGAGGACATTATGCAGGGAAAGTGACAATGCAGAATATTCTACGCGCTGGGTTGTGGTGGCCAACCATGCATAAGGATTTGAAATCATATTATAGGGCATGTGACTCATGTGAAAGGACTGGCAGGCCATTGTGGAGGGATGAACTACCTCTGATGCTATAGGTGATGTTAAAACCATTCAAGAAATGGGCAATTTAATTTATGGGTCCAATTTAGCCTCAAGGAATGAAGACGGGTGCACAGTACATCATCACCGCAATTGACTACTTGACTAGGTGGGCAGAGGACAACAAGTGAAGGACTGTGCAGGCACGACAACAACAAAGTTTATTTTTGAGTATGTCTTGACAAGATTTGGCTATCCAAAGATCTCGATGAGAGATCATGGTATGCACTTTCTTAACGAAACAATCAGTGCACTGATAGAAGAATTTCAGGTGTATCATTAGAAAAGTACGCCTTATCACCTGTAGGCTAATGGAATGGTGGAAGCATTCAATAAGATATTGGAGAGCGCGCTGATGAAGGTCTACAATGCTCAGAGAAATGACTGGGATGTGCGCATACTCGTGGTGCTATGGGCCTACAGAATGACTTGCAAGAAGCTGAGTGGGCAAAAACCTTTTAGACTCTTGTATGGCGTAGAAGCTGTGATGCCAATGGAATACATTGTACCTAGTCTACACATAGAGGCACTCACAGGAATGGAGGATCGTGGAGCCGTAGAAGAAGGCTCGTGTAGCTAGCAATGCTTGAGGAAGATCGATTTCTAGCTGGATTTCTTCAACAAGTTCAAAAGGAGCACTAAATGGCATGGCACGATTGACACATCAAACTGCGCACCGGTAAATGACCTGGTCTTGTTATATGATAGTAAATTTGATAAATTTCCAGGGAAATTTAGGATGCACTAGCTAGGGCCATATGTCATGAAGGAGATTACCAATGGTGGAGTAGTTCAACTGGTCAAATTGAATGGAGAACCCTTCCCAGGGAAGGTGAATGGAAGCGGATTGAAGCCATACATCGGTGATCCAGTTAGGTGACCATATGAGGGAAGCACAGTCTTATTGCTCCAGGCAGCTGAAGGAAGCACAGGACTATGAGCTACACTGCCTAGGTCAGAGAGCTGTGTGATTGGGGAACTGTGCGGAATGAAGAAATGTCACAGAGCCCGTAGAAGCACACAGGCAGCTGTGCTACCAAAGGAAACACTGTGCACCATAGCTGGAAAGTGACCGTTAAAGTCACTGTTCATGATTTGACGATGAAAAAAGGCAAAATGGATCGGGGGGCGACATTTAAGTCAGAATTTATGAACCAGATCTTTGAAAATATACTACCAATCTCACATTAATGAACCGATTTTGTGGGGAATGGTCAGATTTGAATTCAAAATGCCTATAAATTATAGAGGGTTGCCTAGCGGAAAACACTTGGCATTTTGAGAATTGAGGTGTTGAGCTCTTAGGTGCACATGAACTGTGAAAATTTTGAAGTTTTGATAGCAAGTTCAGTATTTGAGATGTTGCCAAAGGAGACACATGATTTTTTGAATAGCATCATGTCGATGCTTGCAGAATCTATGAGCGCTGAAGTAGTGACAACCGAGGGAGCTGTTCCAGAGGTAGCTATGGCAGCGCAAGGTGTTGCCTCGGAAGTTGCACCTGCGGAAGTACCGACAGAAGTGCCTAAATCCTCATGGACACCTAGGCTAACGCCTACGCTGACCTAGGGGGTCCAAAACCAAAGAAGGACAAGCAGAAAATGCAATGGCTGGTGCATGCAACACCTACGAAGCACCTACATTCGGGAAAACCCACTGCGTAAGAAAAGGCCAAAAAGATTGACCTAGAGCCAGAAGAAGAGGCCGAAAAAATCCCCATGGATGATGAGGATATTGCGGTGGAAACAAAGGAGGTTGAAATTGAGGGGTCGAACCCCATCTCTAAGATGCCTGAGTACATTCCTCTGCACAAGGGAAAGATGAAGGTGCCCAAAGATATTGATGAGAGAAAGGTCACCCTGCACACAACCCTCATGCCAGACCAAATTGTCTTTGAGGGACTGCGCTTGGGGCATGTCCCCCTTTTGAAGTTGGAGTATTGGGACTTCGCCGACATAGAGTGCTTCCCTCATTTAGCGACACACAAACTTATGCACCGTGTCTTCCACAAAAATATTGGAGTGATTGCTTTAGAGCCGAGGAAGTGGCTAAAAGGCGTGGACAACGCAGGCCTTCTAAAACTGCTATGGGTGCTGCATTACAACTGCGCACCTATCACAATGGTAGTGATCAAGTAGTTGATGTGCTTGGTGCATGATGGGTGTCTGTGGTTGGAGGAGCTAATACCCATCACTGACATGCTGATCCATAAAATCACGCGGCTGTTGTACATAGGAGAAAATTCGGCGATGGCGTTTGGCAGAAAGGTTGGCGAGCATGCACTTACCGAGGCGATGAAGTAAAAATTCAAGCTCATAAAGAAGCCGTGTGACTACACCATTTCGAGTATCTTTGACCCCGTGGTCAAAGTGGTGATGCAAGTATTGGTAGGGAAGGTCATGCGGAAGTGTCGCAAAAATGAAATGCTGACACCAGTGATAGATTTGGCAGCCGAGTGCGCGGAGGGAGTTCAATTTAATTGGGCGCGCTACCTCTGCGGTGAGTTCCTCGCGAACTGCGGTGAGGCACAAGATCACAGTAATATTTTCCACTATGCATGGCTATTGCTATCCATAGTGCTGGTTATGTGGGAGCTATTTGAAGATAGCTAGTTTCCTCTGGTCGCGGCGAAACTAGTAGAGGCAGCGAAGAAAGTTTTGTTGTGGGTGACGAAGGATCCTCAATGGATAAAGGATAGCAAGATCTTCTAGATCTTGATGGATATGAGCTTCCATAAACGCCGCCTACAAATTTTGAAAAGTTGTAGGAGTACATGGAATTCAAGGTTGACTTCCACCTGTTAGCCTTGTGGGAAAACGGTCCAAAAATGGATCCAAGTATGCCCTTTAAAGTCTCCATAAGCTAGTGTAATCATGCCAAAGGATCCAATCTTGCTCTTAAAATCTTCAAAATCTTCACTAAGATCATCTAAGGAGCAAAACCATCACATGTTGAGAGCCCTTGGAAGGGAACGAATACACTATCAGGAGGCTAAAAAATTTCAAAAACCATGAAAAATCATTGTGCGTGCTTAAAACTCAAGAATGTACAACAACCATTAGATCTAGTTGATCAATGACCTAGATCTAAGCGGCAAATCACAAATCGGCAAGCAGAAAGAACTACGGGCAGTGGCAATTGGTGCTGGACACCGCCGATAAGCGATCGCTGATGATCGGATTGGCGGGTCACAATTGGCGGTATCGGTGCAAGTTGTGTGGAAGGAGCAATCGCGATCGGTGATTCAACGTGGACCGTCGATCGCGCGTGCAGATTGACGGCCCAGGTTTGCTATCAGTGGAAACCAAAGTGGCGGGGCCTTTACATATACATGCATGTGACCCAATGGACCAGACCCGATGGCGTTATAAGTGATTTCTTATAAAAGTTCAGGTCCGCGCCAAAGCCTTGTTTAATGCATTTTTTGTGTATTTTGTTATAAAATGAAATACAAAGGAACCTTGGGCCAGCGCTGATAGCGATGAAGGCTGGACCCGAAAGGGTCCGAGAAGTGAAATATATATATTTTGAAGTCCGCCAAAGGCAATTTTTCATGTTTTCTAGCGTTTTTCACGAATTTCCAAATACAAAGGGAAGTGAGCGAACCGGCCGGCTACGATATGCAATAGTGACCCGATAAAGGAATTAATCATGTTTATGGAATTTTTGAAGTCCGAAAAGGATAGAGAGGGGTGGGAATTCTCAGAATTGTTGTGCTTTCTGTTCATAACAGAAAGCAGTCACTATCCGCTTTTTAAAGGGATTTCATAGGCATGCAGAGCCATTCCACCATAGAGCAGAGGCCGAATCAATGACAAAGTAGTCATGGAGCCACAACATGCACAACTAGCCCACAAAATAAGTGATTAAGGAGCATAGACAGCGCAACACTGGCAAATCAACTTGAAACGATCATGGAACCACAACACAACACAGCCAGAACAAACAAAATGATCGTGGAGCATCTTTGACATGAGAGAGCTCCCAGACAACGCAACAACTACCCAAAATATTTGAATGCGGTTATTCCTCTATCAGAAGAGGAAAACCTTTGAGCCATGCTTTCTGATTGAGGGAATAAAACAGTTAACGAGACAGAGGGACAGATCAAGACCTCTGAAGCTTCAAAAGGCTCAACATCATTGTAAAGAGCTATAAATAGCTAAAAACTAAATGTAACAAAGGTTCAACTTTTGGAGATTATTCCTCCTCTGTTCTTTCAGGCTTCTCATCTTCATTCTATCCAATATAAGCTTCTTTTTCCATTATATGTTCAATGTCCCTTCTCTTTGCTATTATATGCTTGCACTTGAACAGTTTGTTCATGTTTTTATTTGTGTCTAAGGCCAGATAACTGTCATCTTATCTTTGCTTTGATATATTAGATTTACAAGCTTCTTTGCTGCCTGTAGCTAGCCATCCATGTGTGGTCATATATGCATCTGCCAGTACAGTCAGTATTCTCTTTTGCTACCTGTAGCTATCCATTCATTTATGCTTATGTATGTAATCTGCTGGTACAGTCAATGTTCTCCATCTATCTGTTGAAACTGCAACAAGATGATGGAGCTTAGTGGAAAGGAGTCGCCTTCACTAAGTGGGCCCGCACGCTATTTTTGGCGCAAAGTCTATTTTTAGACATATGGATCATGGTCTATGAGTCGTAGGATGCTATTTGTGGATGATTGGTCATGTTGGTAAAATATATGGACTTCTATTTTTAGACATATGGGCGGAGTCTATTTTTAGACTGCTAGGCTAAAAATAGATCAATCGAATATTATTAGCTCTTAATAATATTTGGACTATAAACATTATCTTATCCTCTTGGAGCACTTCAGTTTGAGCTACGGATGTGGCACATGCAGCTGTCAGAAGGAAATACACTTTTCTTATGGGTCATTTGAGCTATTGCATGATGGAATTCAGTTAGAACTCAAGTGATTGAGTTTGGTGGAGTTGATTGAGGAGTTGATGGAGTTGTGTTCAGTTTGACTTAGTTGAACTAGTTGTATTTAGTCTAACTGCAGAATACACTAGTGATGAGTGATGTGAATTAATTATTAATTAATTCACTAATTATTAACTCATAAAGCAACTAAAGAATACATCAGTTAACTCAGTGCATGGACAGTTCAGTGGAGACAGGTGTTAGAGGTAAGTGAAAGGGAAAGATTGCTATCAGTTGTGACTATAGTTGTGCATGAGATTTTGCACATGCATGGATTGAGTAATTCCAATGAGGATTGCGTGGTTCAGGCAAAAAAATATGATTTTTCTTTAGCCATTCTCATCTATTCTCATGCAGGATTGCGCAATGGAGGTAGGCAAGCAGCAGGAGGAGATTTGAACCTGTGATTGATTTAGATCTGAGCTAGTTTGTGTGTAACAAGTGGAGATAGTACTGAGTACTTGTGAGGAGTATTGTACTATGTATTGTTACATGTTCTCAATAATTATAATATACAGATAGTGTGGGGTTTTCAGCTGTATGCTTTCCCCGGATTACATACTGTGTTAATGTGCGCATGCGATTGATGTTTCATTGTTTTTAATTCCGCAAAATTGATGATCAACGTAGAGGAGGTTATGTATTGTGCATGTATTATGCAATAGTGTATAATCGGGATAATCTCTGTGAATAAGTGTCATATTATTCAAAATTTCTACATGGTATCGGAGCAGAGTTGATCATCAGATCTATTATTCAGAGAGTGATTACATTTTATTTCTTCAGGCAGAGTCTGTAATCGGGCCAGGTAGCCTCTGGATTCATTCTTCTTTTGGAAGGTGAGATATCTAGTAAAATCCCATATAGTCAATCTCTGTATGAGAAATAATTTTTTCTCACGAATTTTAGATCAGAAGCGGTTGAGTTTTGAGCTGGTGGAATTCGAATTTGCAGCAGTGTTTTCTTGGTGTCAAAGTTGAAATGTCTTTCAACGGATTGCGATTGGAGTATGCCCTTGAGGGCAGCTCGAATTATATTGCATGGAAAGACAAGATGGAGGCAGCGTTAGATGACAATGGGTTGAAGGATTTCATAGATGCTGAAGTCCCAAAACCTACTGATGCTGCTGAAGTTGTGGCTTGGCAAAAGAAGACAACAAAGTGTCAAAGGATTCTGTTAGAGGGCGTGAAGGATCACATTGTATCCAGCTTGCATGGAAAGGTTTCTCCATACTTGATCTGGAAAGCATTGACAGATATATTCCAAAGCAAGAGCAACCAGAGGAAGTTGGCACTCAAGGATAAACTCAGAAACATTAAGTGTGAGAATGGAGATAGTATGCCCAAGTATCTCATGAAGTTCACCCAATGCCGGGATGAGTTGGGAAGTGTGGGGGTGACCGTCGATGATGAGGACTTGGTGAGCTTGGCTCTTCTTAGTCTTCCGAAGAGTTGGCATTCCTATCAAGACTCTGTCAATGGTCGAGAGAAATTGCCAGGATGGGAGAGACTTTGGTCGGATCTTGTGCAAGAGGAGATCAGGCGGAATACCAGGGACGGATCTTCATCAAAGGAATCTGATGAAGAAAATTGTGCTTTGGCTACGAAAGCAAAGAAGGGGAAGGAGAAGGGTTCTCTTTCCGAATCCAGTTCTTCCAATGATGGGAAGAAGGTTGACAAATCAAAAGTGCGATTCTTTCGTTGTCATGAGGTGGGCCATTATGCTGCAAATTGTCCACGGAGGAAATCCAAGAAAGGATCCGGGGAAGGATCTAAAGGTGAGGCACTTGCTCCACAATTTGAGTTGGATTTCACACTCTTCGCATGCATGGTTTCATCCATGGTGGGAAGTGGTTGGTTTCTTGACAGTGGAGCTTCTTTCCACATGAACAGTGACAAGAGTTTGTTCAGTACTTTGGAGGAGAAAGATCTCCAGATACTCATAGCGATGGGTAATGATGAGAAGTATAGTGTCTCAGGTGTAGGCACAGTTATTTTTCAGAGGGAGCATGGAGCTCGCCCTACCTTGATCGATGTCAAGTATGTACCAGGACTGAAGAGAAACTTGGTGTCGATCACGATGTTGGAAGACAGAGGCTGTGATGTAGTCTTCAGTAAGGGAAAGTTTTTCCTTAGACACATCATCACGAGACAGGTGAAGCAGATTGGTTCACGAGTCAAGAACCTGTATGCTCTTGAGGTTCAAGATGCATGCAAAGCCTTGAGCAGCGAGGCAACTGATGGAGACTTGGTGGTTGAGAGGGAGCGTATATTACCTCTCAACATTTTTATTGCTAATGGAAAACCTGTGAGCAATTTAGGAAACCGACGTTTCGGACTAGCTAGGTGAGTCCATCATCAGGGCAATGAGATTAGAATTATGAGAAGAGAGAGTCAAGACATTAAGTTATTAATAGAAGAATCGAGAGATATCTCTTAGCTTGTACTGTCGGCTGGAAGATTTACATTTATAAATTAATTAACTCAATTTAATTTCAATAATTTAATTAATTTTAATTTTTTTTTTTTATTTTATTTTTATTTTTTTTCTTAATTTTATTTTTATTTGTTTACATATATTTATATATTTATTTTATTTTAAATTTCAAAATTGAAAAAAGTTAATAATTAAGTTTTATTTAAAAGCCTCATATGTAAATATTTTTATGTTATACCTAATAATGTTATTTACTTTGCAATAATTGCAAATGAAGAAATTAAACAAACCTAATATATGGATTAAGTTAATAAGTTAATTTAATTTAATTTTTATTTATATTGTTAAATTTGTTTATTTTTCTTTTATTTATTATATTTCATTTATTTATTTATTTATTATTATTATTAATATTATTATTTATTTTATTTTATTAAATTTTAGTTAATATATAATTTTTTATTTAAAAGACAATGTGTATCTAATTTAATTTAATGTTTTTTATTATTTATTTTGTTTATTCATATTATGTGAGCTAAAATATAACTGAGAATGTTTTGAACTAAATTTACTTGGACAACAATTACGTTAATAAAAATTGGATTAATTTAATAAATTAATTCATTTCATCAATATTTTCTATTATATGTTATATTTAAAATTATGTGAAATGTTGTGTAAGAGAGATCTTTACTTAGAATTGATTTAAGAAGAAGAGAATATTGTCTACATTAACTTATATAATTGATTAAATAAAATTATGAATTGTCAAATGTAGTCATAAGGTTGAAGTGGATTAGCTTGAGAATTATGTTATACCTACTAATGTTATTTGTTTTAAAATAATTGCAATTAAAGAAATTTAAACTAACAAAAGATATGGATTAAAATAATGAATTAATATACTTTCATTTTTATTTATATTGTTAATTTATTTATATTTCTTTTATTTATTATATTCCATTTATTTAATTATTTAATATTAATCTTAATATTATTATTTATTTTTTTATTAACTTGCAGTTAATAAATAATTTTTTTATTTAAAAGACTAGAAAATTACGTTAATAAAATGGATTAAATTACTAAATTAATTAATTACACCAATATATTATGTTGTATGTTATTTTTTTTTTTTTTTTTTAAATTCTGTGATATGTTGTATAAGTGAGATCTTTTCTTAGAAATGATTTAAGAATATTGTCTGCATTAATTTCTATAATTGATTAAATAAATTATGAATTGACAAATGAAGTCCTAAGGCTGGAATGGATTAGCTTAAGATTTTATTTTTTCATTTTATTTAATAGGGGTTTCCAAGTACTACTTAGTTTAAGACCATCATCCCTATTCATGTTATTAGAGGATTTCTCAATTTCGATTGCCTCTTTAATTCTTCTTTTTAAGTAGTGGTCAACATGCAGAGCCAGAAGAAGTCTTAGATGATTATGGAGGAGCCACGATTGGTGCAGCAACTTCAGGAGGTTGTGGAGTAGCCACAACAAGGGAAGCTGAGAGGAGATCGAGTAGAGACATCTACTCATGCAGAGACCTCTAGTAGGGGGAAAATTCCAGCCAGGTGGGCTGAGGGATCACATGCAGCCATACCTCCAGGTAGGAGGTGGAGCGATATAGAGTGATCGTCCCAAGGAGGAGGGGAAGGATCCTTGAGGTAACCAACCTCTTAGATGAGACCTTGCTATAGGAGCCCCGATGTGGAGTAGCAGGAACTGACTGATTGGGTAGAGACAGATGCGGATGGAGCAGTAGAGAGAGCGATAGTGTAGGGAATCCCAGGACAACGCATAGCTAGCAGGCTGCAATAATGCGAGAGGCACAAGTGTTTTGCACAGTGCTAGGTGGCACAGAGAAGTGTGCAATGGTGCGAGATGCATGGAGATGTTGCAGTAGCATAGATGTCAGAGAAGGAGCACTTGTCAACAGCAGGTAGAGCTTCAACATCAGAGTATGTTCCTAGCCCAACAGAGTGGTCAGTTGGGAGTGTTTTTGTTCCAAGTGTTGTTGGAGCAAGTGGACCGGGCAAATGTGTTGCATGCAGAACATTCTAGAGTTGCAGGATAGGGGTTGCAGATAATCCATATCTTATTGAGAGGGAGTGTTGAAAATGCAACAAGATGATGGAGCTTAGTGGAAAGGAGTCACCTTCACTAAGTGGGCCCGCAGGCTATTTTTGGCGCAAAGTCTATTTTTAGACCATGTCTATTTTTATGGATCATGGTCTATGAGTTGCAGGATGCTATTTATGGATGATTGGTCATGTTGGTAAAAATAGATGGACTTCTATTTTTAGAGATATGGGTGGAGTCTATTTTTAGACTGCCAAGATAAAAATAGAACAGTCGAATATTATTAGCTCTTAATAATATTTGGACTATAAATGTTATATTTCCTCTTGCAGCACTTCAGTTCGAGCTACAGATGTGGAACATGCAGCTGTCAGAAGGAAATACACTTTTCTTATGGGTCAGTTGAGCTATTGCATGATGGACTTCAGTTAGAACTCAAGTGATTGAGTTTGGTGGAGTTGATGGAGTTGTGTTCAGTTTGACTTAGTTGAACTAGTTGTATTTAGTCTAACTGCAGAATACACTAGTGATGAGTGATGTGAATTAATTATTAATTAATTCACTAATTATTAATTAATTCACTAATTATCAACTCATAAAGCAACTAAAGAATATATCAGTTAACTCAGTTCATGGACAGTTCAGTGGAGACAGGTGTTAGAGGTAAGTGAAAGGGCAAGATTGCTATCAGTTGTGACTATAGTTGTGCATGAGATTTTGCACATGCATGGATTGAGTAATGCCAATGAGGATTGCATGGTTCAGCCAACAAAATATGAGTTTTCTTCAGCCATTCTCATCTATTCTCATGTAGGATTGTGTAGTGGAGGCAGGCAAGCAGCAGTAGGAGATTTGAACCTTTGATTGATTCAGATCTGAGCTAGTTTGTGTGTAACAGGTGGAGATAGTACTGAGTACTTGTGAGGAGTATTGTACTATGTATTGTTACATGTTCTCAATCATTATAATATACAGATAGTGTGGGGTTTTTAGCTGTATGCTTTCCCCGGATTACATACTGTGTTAATGTGCACATGTGATTGATGTTTCATTGTTTTTAATTCTGCAAAATTGATGATCAACGTAGAGGAGGTTATGTATTATGCATGTATTCCGCAATAGTGCATAATCAGGATAACCTCTGCGAATAAGTGTCATATTATTCAAAATTTCTACACTATCTACTAAATATATATATATATATATATATATATATATATATATATATATATATATATATATATATATATATATATATATATATATATATATTTATATTTATATTATTGAGCATTAGTGGTCTAAAGCCTTGTATTGGTGAGAGTGGTCATGCATGTCTTGAGTGAGAATAGAGCTGAAATGGTTATCTAGCTTGATCCAAGCCATCATTTATTCCAATAATTCAGAGAACAATATTGAAGATTATATGTTACCAGGCATCTCCGATCTGCAACCTAGGAGAGTTTCCTGGAGTGCTAACATAATTGGCGCCATTGCCAGGGAGAGGAAACTGAAGCTCAGCTTCCCTGGGAAATGACACAAATCCAGCTTTGATGATAGACAAAGTTTGGGCACATTTTTGGTTGTAATCATCTATCTGGTGACTCTACTCGAGGCCGAACCTCTTGGTGACTCCACTTCATAGTTCTAGCTCAGTTTGTGAGGCACACTAGGAGAAATCCTCAAAAGCTACAAGTTGACCCAGTACCTGACCCTGAAAAAGTCATCAAAGAGAGAAAGGTATTGCAGAAAGGAGCATCAGGTTCAGGTAAACCTAAACTATCTCCTATATCTCTTCAAGAAAGGCTTGTAATAGAAAAAATACATGTTGAGAGTATAACATCTAATACTAGCAGTGAAGGAAAACTCTCAAAGATTCATAAAGCTCCTTATTCTTTAGGTTCTCCTTTTGCTTTAAGCCCAAAGGAAACCTCACCTCCTATCCATCATACTCCTTTAGTCCTGTCAGTCACTCCTTAGCCCTTTATCATTCAGACTGCCAATACTCTTTTAGCCACCACAGCTATGGCAGGTCCACAAGCACCTACCAAAATGGAAAGAATCATAGCTTCTAGGTATGGACCTCTAATATTTCCCACTCCTTTGAATGCCATGCCTACTAGAGAATATCAAAGGGATATGCCTAAGTTCACTGGAACTGAAGGTGTTTCAGCTGAAGAACATCTTGAGTCATTCTATAGCTATGCTAATAACCTGGATATTAGTGAAGATGATTTTTGGACGAGAGTCTTTGTCCAAAGCCTAGATGGAGAGGCTAGAAAATGGTTCAGGGAACTGACCCCAACATCTATAGCAGATATTGAGGCCTTAGATGATACATTCCTAAAGCATTGGGGGGATAAGAAGGATCTCCTCTACTACCACACTAAGTTTGGGAACTTACAGAGGGAAAATGGTGAGCTGTTGTCCAATTTCAATAAGAGATTTAATTGCATGTACAACAAGATACCAGCTGAAGTAAAACCCACCACTACCTTTGCTAGACTCATCTATGCCAATGCCTTTGATTCTGACTTCTTTTTACTGTTGAGGGAGAGGCGATGTGCTTCTTTGGCTAATATGCAAGATGCAGCCTTGGAAGTACAATCAAACATCATGGCTACAGAAAAGCTCAAAGGTAATGCTGATAGAAGAAGACAAAGGGGTGAGCCTTCATCATCTTCAGATCCCAAGATTGATAAAATGGCCAAGATGATGGAGTCATTAGCCTCTGAAGTTTCCAAATTAAAGGTTGAGTAGCATTTTGGGAAAGGAAGGGTTCCTAGTACCTTTTCTCCTCCAACTCCAAATCCATATAGAAGACCTAATGAGCAGTTGCAAATTTTGCAAAGAAGCAAAGAGGCCAATGAAGACCAAAGGGTGAAGGTCCCTTTCTAGAATGCAGTCATGGAAGAAGAGCAGTTGGAAGAAGATGATGAGATCCATGGTATGGAAGAAAAAGGCAGTGCCACTTTTTTAACCAAAGCTGCCTATGAGAAGTCATTTTTCAATGACCAGATCAGCCAAGAATGGGATAATGAAGTTGTTCTACAAATTGAAGATCAGACCCAATATAATCTGAGGTTGATGATGAATAATGTCAAGGAGACTCTTGTTCATAAAGTTGCTGTCCCTGCGGAACTGCAAGCTAATAAACAGAATCAACCAACAGTTGATCCTATCATCCTCAAAGCTCTAGCCATAGAGGTAAGAGGCCTTGCCAAGTCCCCTTCTTCTTTCAATTTTCAATCAAAAATTTAGAAGCCAAGAATACCTATGCCTCTGATTGAACCAGTGAAGAATGAGACATCAAAAAATCTATCCTTGAGTCTCTTGAGCCTAATTCCATCCAAGCTTCCACTAACTATGAAAATCTGCAATATGACCAACCAGCTGCCATTCTCAGCCCAATGATTGAAAATTGTGAAGACATCTCCCCATCATTCTATGTTTCTATGTCTATTCATGATGAAATCCTTCATAATTGCCTTATGGACACTAGAGCTAGCCATAATCCAATGCCCAAGGCTGTCATGAATAAGCTTGGTCTTGACATTACCAAGCCTTATCAGTTGGCCTCTACGCAGCTTAAAAAACCAATTTTCCAGATCACAGAGGAAGAAGGTCCACAGATTTGGGACATGAGCCTTGATGGGGCTTGCTCTAAGGAAGCTGCAGGAACAGGTGAAGTCCTTGTGTCCCCCACACAATAATGCATTGATTCATCTTTTCTATTAACATTTCAGGTCACAAATGACACAACATAGTATGAAGCAGACCCTATCATTCAGCAGGTGTACAAAACCTCCCAATCAAAACATCCAAGGTTGAAAGCATACAGAGAGGAGGTGAAATATAGACCATCTCTGCCTGATATTATCAAATGCTAGAAATTTTTTGAGGTAGAGGATCATATCAATAGGCTTTTGCAAGTCTTTTATGAATTGGCTGATATACACATTGACCAAGAGAAAAAACCTTTCATAGAAAGGTAAAAAGGGTCAATTTTCAGTTTGGTGATTATTTTCTCAAAAGGAATGCATTAAAGGAAGGAGGACATGTTTTTTATGGCCCATTCAATGGGTTGTTCTTCGAACTTTTTTTGAGTTAAGGCTTTCAAGCCTTAGTATTGTAAATATGTTGTTTTCAAGTTTTATTTCATGCTAAATAGACTCCATGCCAAATGAAACACTAGGAGGAAGATTTTATCTTATTTTTACAGGAAAGGCATTGTTCTGCAGTTCTTGAAACCTCACAGGGAGGCTTTCTTCCCCAGAAGGAGCCAGTGTTAGCCTTGTGGGCAAACGGTCCAAAAATGGATCCAAGTATGCCCTTTAAAGTCTCCATAAGCCAGTGTAATCATGCCAAAGGATCCAAATTTGCTCTTAAAATCTTCACTAGGATCATCCAAGGAGCAAAACCATCACATGCCGAGAGCCCTTGGAAGGGCAAAAATGCACTATCGGGAGGCTAAAACACTTCAAAAACCATGAAAAACCATTGTTGCAGGCTTAAAACTCAAGAATGTATAGTAGCCACTAGATCTGGCCAATCAATGACCCAGATATAAGTGGAAAATCACAAATCGGCAAGTAGAAAGAACTTCGGGTAGTGGCAATCGGCACTGGACATTGCTAATCAGTGATCGCCGATGATCGGATCAGTGGGTCACAATCGGCGGTATTGGCGCAGGTTGTGTGGAAGGAGCGATCACGATCGGTGATTCAACGTGGACCGTTGATCGCGCGTGCAGATTAACAACCCATGTCACATCGCCGGATCGCTATCGGCGGAAACCAAAGGGGCGGGGCCTTTACATATACATGCATGCGACCCGACGGGCCAGACCTGATGGCATCATAAATGATTTCTTATAAAAATTCAGGTCTGTGCCAAAGCCTTATTTAATGCATTTTTCATGTATTTCGTTATACAACGAAATACAAAGGAACCTTGGGCCAGTGCCGATAGCGATGAAGCCCAGACCCGAAAGAGTCTGGGAAGTGAAATATATATATTTTGAAGTTCGCTAAAGGTAATTTTTCATGTTTTCCAGTGTTTTTCACAAATTTCCAAATACAAAGGGAAGCAAGGGAACCAGCTGGTTGCAATATGCGATAGCGACCTGAAGGGCGGACCTGATAAAGGAATTAATCATGTTTATGGACTTTTTGAAGTCCGAAAAGGATAGAGAGGGGTGGGAATTCTCAGAATTGTTGTGCTTTCTATTCATAACAGAAAGTAGTCACTATCCGCACTTTAAAGGGATTTAATAGGCCCAAAGAGCCATTCCACCACAGAGCAGAGGCTGAATCAATGACAAAGAAGTCATGGAGCTGCAACACACGTAGCTAGTCCACAACAGAAGTGATTAAGGAGCATAAATAGTGGAACACTGCCAAATCAACCTGAAACAATCATGGAACCACAACACGACACAACCAGAACAAACATAATGATTGTGGAGCATCTCTGACATGAGAGAGCTCCCATATAGCATAACAACTACCCAAAATATCTAAATTCAGTTATTCCTCTGTCAGAAGAGGAAAACCTCCGAGCCATGCTTGCCGATTGAGGGAATCAAACAGTTAATGAGACAGAGGGACAGATCAAGACCTCTGAAGCTTCAGAAGGCTCAACATCATTGTAAAGAGCTATAAATAGTTGAAAGCTAAATGTAACAAAGGTTCAACTTTTGGAGATTATTCCTCCTCTATTCATTCAAGCTTCTCATCTTCATTTTAAGCAATATAAGCTTCTTTTGCCATTATATGTTCAATGTCCATTCTCTTTGCTGTTCTATGCTTGCACTTGAACAATTTTTTCATGTTTTCTTTGTGTCTAAGGCCAGATAACTATCATCTTATCTTTGCTTTGATATATTAGATTTGCAGGCTTCTTTGCTTCCTGTAGCTAGCCATACATGTGTTGTCATATATGCATCTGCCAGTACAATCAATATTCTCTTTTACTGCCTGTAGCTAGCCATTCATTTATGTTTATGTATGTAATCTACTAGTATAGCCAGTGTTCTCCATCTATCTACTGAATACATAAATTATTGAGCATTAGTGGTCTAAAGCCCTGTATTGGTGAGAGTGTTCATGCATGTCTTGAGTGAGAATAGAGCTGGAATGGTTATCTAACTTGATCCAAACCATCATTTATTCCAATAGGTCAGAGAACAATATTGAAGATTATATGTTACTAGGTATCTCCGATATGCAACCTAGGAGAGCTTCCTGGAGTGCTAACACCACCATGTCCCTATACGGGTGCAGAAGGACCCTGAGCATAAATAGAATGACCTACCATATTTGGCCACAGATGACACAATTGTAGTAGTTATCGGCTGCTGGCCGATAGATTGGCACAATTCCATGGACTTGACAGTGAGATCTAGCAAAACTGCCGCATAACAGAAGAAAGAAGAAGCCAAGATGAAGATGGAACAACTGGTCGTGAAGAGGAAAAAGGAGGCTAATGACAAGGCCAATGTAGATCACATTGCCGCGCAACACTCAGGTGGATAGGCAGGTGAAAAGGAGCACGGCTCTGACTGGAGTTAGAAGTCGCCTTCGCCAAAGACTGAGGAAGAAGATGATCAGACGAAGCAGGGAGGAGTGGACCTGGAGATGACTCTGTTCCACACCAAGAACACTAGAGATCTAGAGAAAGTAGGGCTATGGAAGAATTCCAATGCTAGCAATACGTCTCTCGACTCGATCACCCTAACAGAGGGGGACTTAAATGACATAGGTGATACAGTGCGTGATGCCATTGCGGAACTGCTACAACAGTTTGAGAAGCAACAGTAGTAGGTGTTGGGTGCTATACAGATGGGTCTGTGTGAACTGCAGATCCACGCATCACAGATACAGATCAACCCAGTGTCAACTAGCTTTGTGCCTGGCACCTCAGAAGCCATAGGGATGTTGCGCGCAAGGGATCCCCAAGAAATAGTGCTACTGAATGGAGCACCTACAATAGAGACTGAAGCTGACAGACCCGCTATTAGCACCCTCAAGAGAGTTGGACTCAACTTGGCAACGCTTCCCAATGAGGTGGTTCACCTTTTGTAGGACGACGTGATCACAGAACTTCGGGCCCGTGAACAACGTGCATTGTAGGTGATCAATGAACAGAAGGTCAACAACGCCCAGCTAACCATGCAGATAGACTCTACCCTTAACCTTGTAAAAAACATTACAGACAAGAACCAACAAATTTCCACAGTTGTGGTTGAGGTATGCAGGACTGTCCTAGAGCTGGGCATTCCTAAGGCTGAGCCGATAGATGTGAGGGTTTAGAAGCTCATTGTTGGAGTGTGTGACACACGAATTGAATTGGCAAAGGTTCAGCTGGAGCTAAACCTCAAAATTACAGAGTTTCAATTGAAGGCCCAACCTTTGACTCCGCCAAAGATCAGAGAGTAGCGCGAGACCGCTGTGAAAGACACGGTAGCAGCAGTAGAGAGTGAAGTGAAGGACTATACCACACTCTTTGAGTAGTCACTTGAGGTAGTCACCTACCTGAAAGAAGATCCTACTGTATAGTGGCTGGAAACAGAAGCATGAGAGATGCAATAGCTCTACGACGAAGTCAAAGTGATAGTGCACACTGTCGCCATCACACAGGGGTTAGCTAAGCTATAAGAGGCCAAGGTGTTGAAAGAGTAGGAAGATGTAGCTCAACAAAAGGAAGCTGCGTTGAAGGCTCACTTGAAGCCTTGGTTAGATGAGGCCTACTTAATCATGGTCACTATTGAAGGTAAGCTAATTAGTCTATAGGAGACTTAGTAGAAGATTAAGTCAAACAACATAGGGCCAGTGACAAAGTAGTTGGTCGAGGAGATGAAGCAGGCAGCAACACATTGCACCGCTGAGGTAGCAATTGTCCAAGTCGAGCTGGGAGGTCTTCACGACAAGATCTCCGCACCAGTAGAGTGACTAGAGGAAGAATCACCATGTTTGTGTTGGGGGCCTATTGGGAACGAGTCCCTCGGGGGTTAATTTTCGGGTTAAGAACCCAAGTTTTGGGGGAGAAGGCTTGAAGTTTGTATAAAGAAATGTAAAGTCTCCACATTTTGTGGTCACGAAGTGTGAAGATATCAAGAGTCAAAAAGGGTTTTCCACGCTTAGTCTAGATAGGTTGTGTCAGTTTTAGAGATTCACCCTTGGTTCGCGGACCATGGGATTGTATAAAAAGGAGGTCTTAGAGGAGTCTAAGAGAAGAAGTCAGTGAAGTAGACATGCTTGATGAGTCTGTAAAGATAAGAGTGAGAGTCTTAGCATAGGAAGAGGCTTTGTAGCTGAGTGTGCAGAGGCCTAGGGTAGAATTCCACAGCTGAGTGCACGAACCCCTGCAGCTGTGTGTGCAAGGTAGATAGAGATTGTATTGAAAATCTGAATCATCAATAAAGAGTAGTATTATGAAATTACTGTGTATTTTTCCTCTGTGGATAACATGTGATTATGTTATGTTAAGTTCTAGGTTTATGATATAATGCTAATTTGATACATGAATATATATGTTTCTATCTATTATTTGAACGCAAGTAAGAATATATGTTTACGCGAAGACAATCTTAATTGTATGATAAAGTTAGTGAAAACTTGAGATAATTTGGGGACTTATACAGTAGCATATTTACAAAGGTGTGTAAAGTCATGAATCATTGTTTAGGGTTGTGCGAAGGACGATCATCTACCTTCGCAAGGGTTCTAAGAGATGGAAGAGAAAGTACATCGATAACCCCTAAAGGCCTACTGATCTGCGCAAAGGAAGAGTTTGAGGTATAAAGTCGACATCACGACCATCTCAGGGTGCAGAAACTTGGTTCCTGCATCCCCCCATACTGCTTTGGGTGAGACTTTGGTCCGCACTCTGTGGACTGATGCTGAAAGGGCCAGTAGTGTAGGGATTCTCTTGGCTAACTAACGTTGAACCTGGGTCAGGGCCCATCAAGCCAACACTTCCCAAATTGACTTGTTCAGATCCTAAATTTGAAATTTGAGTCTTGTGTTGGTTGGAACTCTAAATCGGTTCTGTAGGTCATATAATTTATCTAAGGACACCACACTCTTAGGCATAGTGTTTCCTTTCATTGCATCAAATGCCTCTTGCAGAGCTTGATCTTGCTCATCCTCCTCTATGGAAACATCTTTGAATATGTTAGTGTTAGCTATAAAGTGTAGTATCTATTGGTCGCCATTTAAAAGGTGTAAGTTAGTGACATTGTTTGGCATAGATGATATATATATAATTTCAATAGAAAAAGCATTTTTCAATGGCGACATCCTAGCCACTTCATTTTTCAATGTATTTGTTGCAACATTTCTAACTCTGGGAACATAAACAATATTGAAAGATTTGAACTGATTGATCAAACATCATACCTCCTATTGGTAGTTTTAAAGATGCGGTGAAACATAATGTATAGTATCTCATACTTGATGAGTGACCACCTATGAGTCACCAATTACCTTTAGAGTTTCTACCTTCAGGTCAATAGCTTTCTTTAATATGAGTACAAGCTCCTCATATTCATCAATATTATTAGTACACTCGAAATCTAGATGACATGAAAAGATATGCTTCTTATTGTGTGGGTCTGTAAGAACAAAACCTACTCCTGAACCGTCCTGTGCCTTTGAACCATCAAAATGTAAAGTCCAAATATTATGAGCTACTAAGCTACTTCCTATACTACTATTACTACTATTTCTACTATTGCGTACATCTATATTACATGTTTAATTTTCTCCAGTTGGACAACAAAGAAGGAGCTCCAACTATGTATCTAGTGGAATGGGTGATGGCTATGCTTGATAACACACGAGGCTAGTCTCAAGGAAGCCATTCCCAAAAATCATATCAACAAAAGCAAGAGGCTCGTTGTGACCCTCAAGTGGTGTCATGGTGTGTTTCATGTATGAATCACTATTCAATCGAATTTGATGATTTGTGAACTTATATAGAAGCCACAAATGTGACCAATCCATTAAACAATACCCTTGCAATTTTCTAGATGAGTCTTTGCTAAAAATAACATCATAGGCTTCTCGTATGTCCACAATTACAATATTTATATGTTGGTGAACTCGATCATATTTTTATAATATGATAAGCACATTCCTAAGCTCAATAATAGCTTGGACAAGGGATCTGCCTAGTTGAATAATTTGTGCATTGAGTTTTTTTCCCATTTTGCATTTATTTTCTTTGCTATAGATAATGGCATTACATTTACAAATGCACCAAATTCGACTAGACAATTATGGACTTTGTAATTGAAAATTTCAAATGTTAATAAAAATGGAGGGCAGAGTGTTAACTCCTAATGTTAAATCATTCACTATAGACTCAATGGAACCAAAAGGGTTACCTGACACATTTTTAGAAGAGGAAGATCTATCACTTATCGAATTCTATGCAAAGGTCTAAACAATAAGTTCACGCTGGCCTACAATCTTAGCAAGCTCATATATAGAAATGTTGGCTCATGTCTTCTTCATATCTTCCACTATGTTATAATCAATCATTTCACCAATAACAAGAAACACTAAAACATCTGAAGGATTTGTTTTATCTGACACTTCCAGAGTGCTAGACTTACTGTTATTGTTAGAGGAAGTGTTCTTGGACTTAGTTGCATCTCTAGACTTACTCTGTGCATTCTGAGCAGGATTGACAAGCACCTAGATTCTTCTTCACAACTGCTCTTTTAATTTATGTCTTGTAATATCATGTTCAGAGATGGGCCCTTTACTCCATAAATCATATCGATCATTTTGATTTTTAGGGGGGCCTCATTCTATGGTGGTCCTTCAACATTCTTATTGTCAGCATTGTAGATACAGTGATATGAATTCACTACATGTCCAACACTTTTGTTTTCTTCAGTTGCTGCAGGTTCTTCTGATTCTTCTGCTAGTTCTGTCTGCTCATCTACTAATAGAGTATCTACAATTTTGGGTGTATGTAATATTCTTTCCATGACTACCCCACATTATTAGGTGGGAAGACCTACCTATGGTTTTGTGCATGGATTTCGCACATGGTTTTTGGCATGATGGTTTTCTGTCCATGGTATTTTGTAGATCTGGTTAAGGGAACTATGGTTATGTTCTAATCCAGGGTTAGTGGATTGGGGTTTATGGATGCTTCGGCATGTATATATATGTATTGTAAAATTGAAAGGAATATAATGAAAAATCAATCTGGTAGTCTTGGTTTTGAGATCCAGGGGAAAATCTTTATGTATATCTATTTTATGTTTTATGCTATTGCCATTATTTATTTTATTCTTTTAAGAATTCATTTGCAGGTAATTTTTATATGGGGTTAAAACCTTTATTTTGTATCATAGTTTTTTTGGCTTCAAGGGGATGCCTTTGTTGCTGAGGGGTTCTTCTCGAGCCTTTGGTAGACCTTGTCCAATGGGAGAATTGCAGGATTTATTCTTGTGGTGAAAGAGGATGGCGAATAGTGGAAAGATAGAGATCAAATTTAATGGTTAGAGTTTTGAGTTGTGGAAACTTGAGATGGAAGATCTGCTAGTGGATAAATATCAGTGGATCACAGTAGAAACGGGTACTAAACTAATGGAAATGTCAGCTGAAGATTGGGAAAAGTTGGAATGGAAGGCAAAGAGAACAATACGGTTTTGTATATTAGATTCATTATTGTTGAATGTATCAGGGGAAGTTTCGGTGAAGGCTTTGTGGGACATGTTAGGGAATTTGTACCAATCTAAGTCTCTAGGGAATTAAATCTTCCTACAGAAAAAGCTATATAACCTGAGGATGAAGGATGGAGACTCGGTGATAGAGCATCAGAATTCCTTTAATACTATGGTAAGCCAGTTTTTATCTATGGAAATAAAAAATCTCATATGAAGATAGGTGCATTAGTTTGTTGTGTTCTCTACCAGATTCGTGGGATAGTCTAGTTGTTGCAATAGGTAGCAATGTAGCTGCCTTTCAGTTTGATGAAATAGTCTCATCCTTTCTGTCAGAGGAGATGAGACAGAAAAATATGGATGACCAGAATGGTGATGCCTTGTCTGTACGAGGACAGTCCCATAAAAGAAACAAAAATCAGTCCTCGAGTGGGAGATCTAAATCTAGAGGGAGATCTAAGTTTCCAGGAAAACCTGTAAAGGTGTGTTGGAAATGTGGAAAGGAAGGGCACTTCAAAAAGGACTGTAAATCTAAAGCTCCTGAGAAAGGAAAGGGATCTGATGATGCTCCTTTTGCAAAGGAAAAAACCACCTCAGATGAAGGTGGGGATGTGTACTTGGCTTCTTCTTCAAGTACACATGTAGATTATGAGGCATAGTTAATTGACTCAGGTGCATCTTTTCACTTCACTCCCCATAGGGAGTGGTTCTGTGAGTATGAGAAATATGATGGTGGTGATGTATTCCTAGGGGATGAAAGGAAGGATAGATTCATTGATCGTGGAAACTTCAAGTTGAAGTTTCAAGGTGGAAGGATTAGAACACTTCCAGGTGTTCTGCATATTCCTGCATTGGCCAGAAATCTAATTTTTGTAAGCAATCTAGTTGATGCAGGTGTAAAAATAGTGTTTGAGAAATATACCCACAAGATGGTTCAGGGAGCATTGGTATTTATGTGGAGAGTTCAGATTGGAACTCTGTACAAGCTTCAGGGTAGCACTGTTATTGATGGGTGCAACATTTCTGTGGTTCCTGAAAGTGGAGCAGAAAATCTAGTGGTCTTTGGAGAAAAGACAATGATATGGCATCAAAGGCTTGGACATATTGGAGAGAAGGGCCTTTGAATACTTCATGGTAATGGTATGGTAGAAGGTATGTCTAATTTCTCTCTGGATTTTGATTTCTATGAAAATTGTGTATATGGGAAGCAGAATTGGGTGAGTTTCCCCTCTGGTGCTAAGAGGGCGAAACGAATATTAGAGCTTGTGCATAGTGATGTGTTTGGACCTATGTCAGTTCCATCACTGGGTAAGTCTATGTACTATGTATCATTTATAGATGAATTCTCAAGGAATACATGGATATATTTCCTCAGGAAGAAATTTTATGTCTTTGACAGGTTTAAAGAATTTAAGGCTCTGATGGAAAACTAGACATAGAGTTTTGTAAGAAGGAATTTGAAGAGTTCTGTAAGAAGTTTGGTATAGCACGACAAAAGAATACTCCATACACACCTCCACAAAATGGATTTGTAAAATAATGAAAAATACGTTGATGGAAAAGGCAAGAAGCATGGTCATCGGTGTCGGGTTAGGACAAGAATTCTGGGTAGAGGTGGTTGAGACCACATGTTACCTGGTCAATAGATCACCTTCATCAGCGTTGGAGGATAAGACTCCACAAGAGGTATGGATAGGTAAGAAACCTTCTCTTTCAAATATAAGGGTATTTGGATGTGATGCATATGTACATGTTCCAAAGGAGAAAAGAACAAAGTTGAATTTTAAATCTGAAAGGTAGATCTTTATTGGGTATAAGGATGGTTTAAAAGGATATAACCTTTGGAACCCAGAAAAAGGAAGGTTGTGTACAACCAAGATGTGGTGTTTAGAGAGGTGAAAGATGTTATTAAATATGAATTCCTAACAAAGGAACTTGAGAAGATAGAGTTTGAGCTAAAGGAGGAAGAATCAGACTCTCAGCAGAAGAGGAATCAAAAGGTGAAGAGCCACAAATTCTAGCTGTGAGAAGATCAGTTCGAGAAAGAAGGTAGCCAGAAAGGTATAGTCCATCTAATTTCTATTCAAATTTTTCTTTATTTATTACTAATGATGATCCCATAAATGTGAGGGAAGCAGTGTATTCAGAGCAAGGAAAATTTGAAAAGAGGCCATGGTTGATGAAATTGAATCTTTGCACAAAAATGAGTCGTGGGATCTGGTGGAGTTTCCAGCCGGAAGGAAACCTACTAAAAGCAAATGGATGTTTAAGGATAAGATGAATGCAAAAGGAAAGGTGGAGAAATACAAAGCTCAGTTGGTAGCAAAAGGTTACTCCCAGGTGTTGGGAATTGATTTTGGTGATATTTTTTCTTCTGTTGCCAAGGTAGCTTCTATTAGATTACTTTTATCTGTTGCTGCTGCTTTTGATTTTGAGGTAGAACAAATGGATGTGAAGACAAAAATTATTCATGGGGATCTGGAAGAAGATATTTACATGAAGGAACTTGAAGGATTTGCGGTGAAGGGTAAGAAATAACTGGTATGCAAGTTAAAAAAGTTTGTGTATGGGTTAAAGCAATCACCAAGGATGTGGTATTAGAAATTTTATACATTTATATGGGGACTTGATTTCACTAGAAGCAAAGCAGATCATTGTGTGTATTTTAAATTAATTGGTTACCGTGTTATTTATTTGGTATTTTATGTGGATGATATGTTGCTAATTGGAAATAACAAAGAAATTATCCAGGAATTGAAGACCCAATTGTCCTCCAAATTTGACATGAAAGATCTTGGTTTTGCGAACTATATTTTGGGCATGGAAATTAAACGAGATCAGGAAAAGAGGAAGCTCTGGTTAAACTAGAGGAAGTATGTTGAGACAATATTGCAATGGTTTAATATGCAGGATAGTAAATCAGTGAAGGCTCCTATTCCTATAGGTGTAGATTTATCTGTTGAACAGTATCCCAAGACACAAGAAGAGGAACAGGACATGTCCAGTGTTCCATATCCAAGTGTAGTCGGTGGCCTAATGTATGCAATGGTATGTACTAGACCAAAAATTGCACATGTAGTGGGAGTATTGGGCAAGTTTATGTCAAAACTAGGGAAGGATCATTGGACAACAGTGAAGCGGGTTTTCAGGTATTTGTGTGGCACTAGTGATTATGGTTTGTGCTACCAAGGAAGACCAGGATTGGACAGAGTTTTGGACATCCATGGCTTTGTTGATGCAGACTGGGTTGGAGATATGGATCATAGAATATCTACAAGTGGGTATGTGTTTAACCTATTTGGAGGTGTAGTCAGTTGGATGAGTAAGAGATAGTCTGTACTGACCCTTTCAGCTACAGAGGAAGAATACATGGCTGCCACTCATGCAAGCAAGGAAGCAATTTGGTTTCAAAGATTGTGTTCAAGTATGGGGTTAATACATTGAGCTATAATGATAGACTGTGACAACCAAAGTGAAATTTTCTTGGCAAAGAACCCTACTTATCATTCAAAGACAAAGCACATTGATATTCAATATCACTTTGTGAGGGATATAGTTGAGGATAAAAAGGTGTTGCTGGTAAAGGTGGAAACTTTGAAGAATATTGAAGACGCATTGACAAAGTTTGTGAGCATTGAGAAGTTCTCTTGGTGTAGAGAAACATTGGGCGTTGCAGGGTTGGATCAATGACTAAGCTCTCCTATGGAAAGAAAATAACAAGTGGGAGAATTTTAGGTGTGTGTTATATTATTTCCATGACTACGCCACCCATTGGGGGGGTCACCGGGTGGGTGGTAACCCCTCGAGAATTTTTTTGTGGACCCTATATTAGGTGGGCGGACCTGCCTGTGGTTATGTGCATGGATATTTCACATGGTTTTGTGCGTGATGGTTTTCTGTCCACAATATTTTGTAGATCTAGTCAAGGGAACTACGGTTATGTTATAATCCAGGGTTAATGGATTGGATTTTATGGATGCTTCAACATGTATATATATGTGTTGTAACATTGAAAGGAATATAATGAAAAAAAATATGGTAGTCTTGGTTTTGGGATCCAGGGGAAAATCTCTGTGTATATCTATTTTATGTTTTATTCTCTCGCCATTGTTTATTTTCTTCTTATAAGAATTCATTTGTAGGTAATTTCTGTATGGAGTTAAAAACTTCATACAATGTGTGTGACTAGAGTGTTCATGTTATGATTCCACTGAGGGCATGCATTTTATAAATGTTATTCTTGGTGGAAAGAACAATAATTATCCATGCCAAAAACTTCTATATTCATCACAACATTCGAGCTCTATGCAGACTTAGTGGGATGATTTTTGTTGTTAGTATTACTCCTTTGAAAAGGGAAGTATTTGGGAGGTTTTCTTATAGAGGAAGTCTTGATTGACATCTTCTTTAGCTCTGAGATTTCAATGGTGAGCATCTTCACCATCATGGTCAAGCTTTCGATGTCTGATGACTCCTTTTCTTTAGAATTACTAGAAGGATGTGACTTCCTACTACTTTCTTTGAAGTCCTTTGATTCGTCATCATCCACGATAACTCCAATCATGCACAATTCCTTCTCAAAGGTGATTGCTTTTATGAAATTTAATGCCAAAGTTTCCTTTGTGGATATTTTCACAAATTGGGAAATGATGGTGGGCAAGGAAGTTGTGTAATAATCAATGGTAACCAAATTGTGCGGTTGCGTGTCCCGGGGAAACTTATTCAATATACAATTGAATTTTGATTAAAATCTTTCAGTTTCTCTTTTCCCCCCATATTAATGTTTCTGAGCTCTTTGACTAACATGGTGGGTGTCCTGTGATCAACAAACTTCTTAAGAAATAACTTTTTAGACTCCCTCCAAGTGTAGATTGAATTGACGGGTAGCTTGTGGTACCATGTTCATGCTCTGCCTTCTAATGTCACTACAAGAAAAAAAGACATTGGTGAGGGGTGAAAAATGTCACCATAATCTCATTGGTGATGGTCAAAAGAGCCTTCGTCACCAAAGGTGGTGTCACCAAATGTATAGGTGTTGTAGTGACATTCAAAGTCTATCACCAATAATGATTTATAATGACGGATAACGACCGTCACCATTTCATATGAGAAATGGTGACAGACCATAGCCTCCGTCACCAAAAACTGAACGTCACCAAAGGTGGTGTCGCCAAAAGTATAGGTGTTGTAGTGACATTCAAAGTCCATCACCAATAATGATTTATAATGACAGATAGCGACCGTCACCATTTCATATGAGAAATGGTGACGAACCATAGCCTCCATCACCAAAAATTGAACGTCACCAAAGGTGACATCATCAAAAGTATAGGTGTTATGGTGACATTCGAGGTCCATCATGAATATTGATTATAATGACGGAATAGTGACCGTCACCATTTCATATGAACAACATTGATTTATTGTGACAAATCTTTCATGGTCGTCACTATTGGTGCATATATATGGTGACGTTCATTGACCGTCACCAAAAATTGCATTTCTAGATGTACAGGCGTTGTGGTGACATTCAAGGTTCGTCACGAATAATGACTATAATGACGGACATCGACCATCACCATTTCATATCAAAAACAACAATTTATGGTTACGTATCTTTGAGGGTCGTCACTATTGATGTGTATATATGGTGGCATTTGTTGACCGTCACCATTTCATATTTTGATGAGGGTCGAAAAATGTCACCAAAGATCATTGGTGATGGTCAAAAGAGCCTTTGTCACCAAAAATTAATCTTCTCCATTCCATATTGATGTTAGGGAATGATGGAATCGAACCACCAAACCCTGCTTGAAAAGCAGGGGCTCTTCCATTGAGCTAGCACCCTTTAAAGAATTAGACCTTGAAACTTCATAAATTGTAAATTCTACAACTTTCAATAAATTAAAGTCTCAACAATATTTTACTAAACAAGCAAAGCAACATCGAAGCTATAGGTCCCTACCTATTGGTTATGGAAGTTATGAAAAGTGGGTGAAGGGAAAAATAATTATGTATAAGAGAATCAATATGTTCAGTTGAATACTCAATTAGAAGTGAAACTCTAAAGACATTTATAATCTATAAATGACCTATGACTAGAAAATTCACCAAATATTGCGAAGGAAATGTCATAAGTGGATAGCATATGGAAGAAGAACATTGATGAAGACAGATGCAATATGTTATAGGTTGAGTGAAAGAAAAATCTCAATGTTGTTGTTGTTTGGTGTTTAGATATCTGAATGATATCTAAACTTATGTGCAAATGTAACATGGATCTTTGGAAACCATGAACGACATATGATAAAAAATATATATATATATATATATATATATATATATATATATATATATATATATATATATATATATATATATATATATATATTGTTGACACCTAATCCGAAACGGATGAGGTGAAGCTGGACAGTCATCTAGAAGATGAACTGATCCGTTTTGTGTATGTATAAATAATAGTTGGCTAATGAATAAAAATATCAGTTCTGTCTTGTGCTCAATAATTTCTGGAGTTAACCTGTCCTGACATGGTATCAGAGCACAGGTCCCAAAATAGTGTAACTCCTGCTGAGCGCTGCATCATCCTGAGCGATTCCCTGACACTGCTGAAGACTGTGCCCTCTGTCCTGACATGGAGACTGCGCCCTCAGACCATGAGTAATTGATGTGCGTTTTTTTACCTGAGCATTGATGCGTTCATGTATTCCCTGGAACGCTGCGTTGAAGCTCCGTTACCTATGCGTTGATGCTGTTGAACTGTGGTATGCTGAGAACTGAGGTATCGTTTTTTTGTAATGGTGACTGTGGTATGCTCAGAACTGTGGTATGCACAATGATTTTATGAAAACTGCGTTCAAGATTTTGCGTTTTTATAATGGTGGCTACCTTCTTAGTTTAATGAAGACTGTGTTTTTATGAAGACTGCGTTCCACAGCCTTATGCACAATGATTCAAATTGCAACTGCGTTGAAGACTGATTCAAATTAAAATGGTGACTGCGTTTTTTTATTGAAGCCTGACATGGTATTGTATTGAAGCTGCGTTGTATTGTATTGAAGCCTGACATGGTATTGTATTGAAGCTGCGTTGTATTGTATTGAAGCCTGACATTGCGTTGTATTGAAGAATGGCTGCAAGCCTGCGTTATATTGTTTTGAAGTCTGCGTTGTATTGAAGAATGGCTGCATTGTATTGAAGCGTTGACAGAATATAGTGTTGCGCCTGGTAAAGAGACTTGTAGCTTCATAAATCCACGTGGTATCCGAAATAAACCCTGGAACCGTGCCTTGTTTTAACGTGCCTCTATGTGCATTGTTGTAACATATATTTTGGTTCCGGTTTCTCTGTATTGAACCTACGAAGGTTGGATCCGCATTAAAATTGGATGATATGCAACGCTAATATATGTGCTTTAGACTGACATGTTAGCTCTTCCCATTATGATATGATCTTCTCCGCTGGAAATTGTGAGGTACTGTTGTATGAGCCAGAGGTCTTGTTGAATTTGCTGTATTACTGCTTGGTGTAGGGTTTCTTGAGTTTGCTAAGTTATCAGTCGTTGAAGGATCTCTTGTCCACTGGAAATTGGCAGAAGATTGAATGTGTTGCGCTGTTTTTTTAACAGTTTTTACATTGATATATATTGAAGTGATATATGTTGAAGAGATCCCTTAGCGCCTTTTTTCTTTCTCAAAACACAGTAGTGTGGCAGTGATATAAGAAATGGTGATGCTGATGCAAATGTTAGAAGAAAAATAAAATGCATAAGGCTATGATATAAGATTTTTTTTTCCAGCAGAAGTCTTGCTGTGGCATAAGAATTTTTTTTTTCCAGCAGAAGTCTTTTATCAACAGAAGTTTTTTTTTAGCAGAGATATTTTTACAGAATGCATTCAATCATTTCTATGGTCGGAATAGTTCTCACTGGCAAGGAGAACTATTCTGAATGGTCTCGGATGGTGAAACACACCCTCATCTACAATGAGCTGTGGAAAGGAGTGTGTGTCGGAGAAGAAGACAGAGACCCTGTGCAGCCCACATCAGACAAAGAACTCGCCATTTGGGAAAACAAGAACAGCAAAGCCTATGCATTGATCGCAGCATCTGTAAATCAGGAAGTAAGTCGTCATATTTCATCCTATTCCACTGCCTTTGAAGCTTTACAAAAGCTGAAAGAACTCTATGATACACATTCTGCACTTGAAGTTGTTCAACTCATGATTAAACTCTTCACTCTTGAACTGAAAAATAATGATCCTCTTGCTCTTGCATCTGAAATAAAGTCTATAATGCATGATATTAAATCCACTAAGGTTGAGCTGGATATCTCTCTTATTGCCTTTCTCAAAGCACTCTATCCTACCTACTCTAATTATCTTGAGTCTTTACAAGCAAATGGAAACCTTAAAGATATAACCTTTGACTCTCTTGTGAAAAAGTTTGCTGAAAGAGAAAAAGCCTTTGGAAAGAAAACAGTCCCTGAATCTTCTGAAGAGACTGTTTGCCTCGCTCACAAAGAAAAGCATCCTGCTCAAGATTCTGCAAGAGGAAGAGGTGGACGAAGAGGAAGAGGAAGATACTTCAGAGGCAGGGGGGGCAGACATTCTCAAGCAGAAAAGGCAGATCTGCATTGCATTCGCTGCAAACGAAATGGATCACATGATGCCTCTACATGCAAGATACCATGGGACAAGGTTGAGCAGAGAAGAAACCAGCAGAAAGGTAAAACTGATAACACAGACAAAGGTAAAGCACCTGAATCCGCTCACTATATTGAGGCACAATGTAACATTGGAGTAAATGAAGACTTGTTTAATGCTTCACTTGCTTCTTCGAAAAATGACTGGTTGCTTGATTCAGGAGCAACCTGTCATATGACTCATAGGAAAGAATTTTTTGAAGATTTCACTGACAATGTTGATGGAGCAGTATACTTTGCAGATCAGTCAAAAATCAAGCCATCAGGGCTTGGCACAATCAGGCTTAAACTGCCTGGTCTTCCAGATTTTCTTCTGGATCATGTTCTATATCTCCCACAGCTCAAGAGAAACTTGCTGTCCCTGGTCCACATCCGCCAGCAAGGTCACTCCATTCATATGTTTGATGGAAAGCTTGAGGTAAGAAAGGCATCTGACCATTCACTTGTCATGAGAGGTATAGAAGAAGAAAGACTTCTTAAACTGCAAGGAACCTCTGCTCATGCACAACATTTTTCATATATTTCTCATCATGATGAAGGTACACTTCCATCAAGTTTATTATGGCATGCTAGATTTGGACATTTAAACTATGATAGTCTCCGCTTGTTGAAGAAAAATGGTGTTGCTGGTTTGCCTACAATTCCTAGAAAACAGAAACAATGTGATGCTTGCATTCTAGGAAAGCATAGCAAACAGTGTTTTCATGATTCACATTCAAGAGCACATAGGAAGCTTGAACTTATTCATTCAGATTTATGTGGTACAATGCCTGTTCCTTCTGCAAATGGAAATAAATATATCATGACATTTATTGATGATTACACCAGAATGTGTTGGGTTTACTTATTGAAGAACAAATCTGATGCTTTTCAAACATTCAAGAATTTTCATAAGTGGATTGAAAATGATGCACAATCTCATATTGGGTCTATTCGCACTGATAATGGAAAAGAATATACATCAAATGAATTTGAACACTATCTTCACCAACATGGGATTAAACATCAAACAACTGTACCTTATAATCCTCAACAGAATGGTGTAGCTAAAAGAATGAACAGAACAATTTTGAATATGGTACGATCCATGCTTTTCTTCAAAAATGTAAAGACAATGTTTTGGGCTGATGCTGTTCTATGTGCTGCATATATAAAGAATAGATGTCCATCTAGTGCTATAAGAAACAAGACTCCTTATGAATTGTGGTATGGACATGTTCCTTCGGTAAAACATCTCAGGATATTTGGTTCCACTTGTTATGCTTTAATACCAAAGGTACATAGAAACAAACTTGGTGCTAGAAGTCGTAAGTGTATCTTCCTGGGGTATTCAAACACATCTAAAGCATACCGCCTTTATGATGAAGTAAATAAAAAGTTTGTTTTATCTAGAGATGTCATTTTTCTTGAATCATCCAAATCTGACAGTGTTGTTGAGCGACAACTTGATCGCTTGGATAGATTCACAAAACCGAAATCATTTCAAGAGTTTGATAACCAGATTCCACATCTTGAAGGGGGGATTCCTATACTAGATCAACATGTGGAATCTTCTTCTGAAGAACATTCTCCCCTGCATGACACTCCAACAACGGATGATGCTTTAAGTGATGTAATTGATAGAATTGGGAGACTCAATCTTGATTCAAACCCAACTCAATCAACAGAACAGTCTGGACCATCTCAAAAAGGTCCCCCAAAGTGGCTGACAAAGACACTTGAAAGTGTTCATCCTGATGAAATTGGAAAAACAGGAACCAGAAATTCAAACCGACAAGATGGAGGTGATGTAGATAACTCTAATTCACCTGTTGATATGGATGTTACTTATGATTGTGAATTGAACTTGTCTATAGATTTTGAACCAACTTCCTTCAAAGAAGCTGCTTCTCATGATAAATGGAAAGAAGCGATGCAGAAGGAGTATGATGCCCTCATAAAGAATGGCACTTGGAAGCTGGTTGATCCTCCATTTGGAACCAAACCAATTGGCTGCAAGTGGGTCTACAAGAACAAGTACAAAGCTGATGGCTCACTTGACAAGCACAAAGCTAGGCTTGTGGCAAAAGGTTTTGCACAAAAGGAAGGGGTCGATTATGAGGAAACTTTTGCTCCCACAGCAAAATGGGCCACCATCCGGACACTCTTTGCACTAGCTGCTCAGAACGGTTGGAAAGTCCATCAAATGGATGTAAAAACTGCATTCTTGAATGGAGATCTAAAAGAGAATGTTTTTATGTCCCAGCCTGAAGGATTTGCTGTGAAAGGACATGAACAAAAAGTATGCAAACTTGTGAAGTCCTTGTATGGCCTCAAACAAGCACCACGAGCCTGGTATGAAAAACTAACTGAGCATCTTCTGAAACTCAACTTCAATCATTTTGATCTTGATGATGCAACTTTATTTGTCAAGAAAGTTGGCAAAACAGTTGTATATCTTGTGGTATATGTAGATGATCTTTTAATGACAAGGAACAATGAAAGCTATATTGCATCCATAAAGAAAGAATTAGGAAATTTTTTTGAAATGACTGATTTGGGCTATGTTCATTACTATCTTGGCATTGAAGTAACCCAACACCCAAAGTCCATATTTCTTTCTCAAAAGAAATACATTGGAGATTTGTTAAACAGATTTGGCATGACAGAGTGCAATCCCCTTTCTACTCCAATGGAACAAAACTTGAAGCTCACATCTATTGAAGGAAAGGAATTTGAGGATGCAACAAAGTATAGACAGCTTGTAGGAAGTCTCATCTACCTCACTACTACCAGACCAGACATTTCATTTGCTGTTGGAATCCTCTCTAGGTTTATGCAAAAGCCTTGTGAGGGACATTGGTCTACTGCAAAAAGAGTTCTAAGGTACTTGAAGGGAACTCAAGACCTTGGAATCAAGTATACACAGGTGGACGACTTCAACTTGATTGGATACTCTGATTCAGACTTCGATGGAGACAAAGAAACTGGGGTATCTACTTCAGGATATGCTATGAGTCTTGGAACGGGAGATGTCTCCTGGAGATCACGCAAACAATCCGTACCAGTAGATTCCACAATAGAAGCAGAATATGTGGCAGCAGCTGAAGCAACGAAAGAAATTGTGTGGCTCAGGAAAATTCTTGAAGATTTGCAGGTAAAACAAATACAATCAACTCCACTCATGATTGATAACACCTCTGCAATAAAGTTGGCCAAGAACCCAAAGTTCCATGATCGTACTAAGCACATCAATACTAAATATCATCTGATCTGACATCATGTTGAGGCCAAAACAATCCATCTCCGTCATTGTTCCACAAACGAGCAAATTGCAGACATCTTCACCAAAGCGCTTGGAAGAGAAAAGCTTGAAAGATTCAGAACGATGCTTGGACTCACCAACATCCCTTCAGATTAAGGGGGGGAATGTTGACACCTAATCCGAAACGGATGAGGTGAAGCTGGACAGTCATCTAGAAGATGAACTGATCCGTTTTGTGTATGTATAAATAATAGTTGGCTAATGAATAAAAATATCAGTTCTGTCTTGCGCTCAATAATTTCTGGAGTTAACCTGGCCTGACATATATATATATATATATATATATATATATATATATATATATATATATATATCTATTTCCTCTTTACATAAACCAACATGCAATTTGGAATTTCACAAGTCCGCACTCGAAACAGGACAACAACCAACAAATAAAAGAAATTGACTTGGATAGAAAGAAATAGCTTCACCTTCATTCTTGAGCTGCTTCTATTGAATTTGACTTGTGACATTCTTTATCTGACAAGGAATCAAAATCATCACTAGTATTAAATTCATCCAACACGGACTTTGGAGATCCCACTAACATTTGTGTTTTTGTTGCCATTCTTGAAAACCATGGAGATCCATGTTGATAGTAGAATAAGATGTGTGTCTGCTACTCAAGAATGCATTCCTTATTAACCATTGTTACTTGACAGAAACCAAAGAGACAACACAATATCAGCATACACAAAATCCCCTACCGAAATATAATCATAACTTAGCTAAGGAGTCTAAAATATGTTCTTAATTAATAAATTTTGTATTTGGAAATTTTGTTTCTTTAGATTTAAAAAATACCATGTTGTACAATGCTTCTGTCTATTTATCCAGAAAATTATATCATAGCATATGTCGCATGGTAGCAATCTATAGTACCTAAAGTAAAAAGACAAATTTTCTAAAGAAAATAGATTTATAAAAGAGCTTTGAAAACTGTATGTTTGTCATCAAATCTTTAATTAGTTTAACAAAAAACAAGTTGGAGTTTGAAAATCAAAATCATTCATAGGAAACGAATAGGACAATGGCCAAAGTCGTTTTCATACAAATAAAGCTAGTCACTATTATCATTGTAGATAACTGAAATTTGGGCAATGGTTTAACAGTTAGAGCTTATTTACAGGGAAGACTCGTCAATACCATCTTTTTTTTTCCATGGTTTGTCGTGTCTCTAGACCAAGATCAGATAGCCTGTTATTCTCAAGTTCTACCTTTCAAGTGTTAATTTCTTGTTCACCCTTTAAAGCACAATTATACCACTCAATTTGATTTTGTTTTGCCAAGAGAATTGGTAGGACCTTCCCATCCTCTTTTTTACATCAATGAATAGCCATCCATCAATGATATAAAGAATAACATATACACAACAAAGGCCAAAGATGCACTTGTTGTATACCTATGTTCTAGGAATCATCTGACCTTACTGGTACAAAGAGCTCACCCTGAAAAAATAGCATCCACCTGGAATTTACAAAACTTTTTAAAATCAAGCTCCAAGTAAACCAATCAAAATATGAACATCCTTTTAATAAATAAAATCTCCGACTTAAAATAAAAGTGGCCTAGAATTGAATGTTATATCAACCATGTCAAGTAACTAACATTAGGTGAGAAATACAGGCCATGCATATTGGATTATCAAAATAATGGATGTGATAAAGCTCAAAATCAAACAGATGACTTACATCTAAGAAATGCAAATAAATGACTTACAACTAAGACATGAGGTTGCCCTTTCAACCTTATCGTTAAATAACTCTTCTCTATGTCATAGACCATTGAAGTTTTTCTAATACCAGGTGGAAGTGGTATTGTAACATTAACCTTTGGTAGAGTATGTGTCCATGACTACTTCTCAAGATCCTCTCCATTACCATCATTTGGGGCTAGATTAGATACATGCAAAAACCATCAACATGAAAATGAAATCTACATCCTTGTAAAAAAATGGGAGGAAAAGGAATATCCACAAATTGAAATAGACTGTAGGATAACTCATTCCTATAACATGATTATCCTGTCATGAACAATAAAAAAAGAAATCAGGAGAAATGTAATTTTTGCCACATTTTGATAATTATTTCCTTTTGCATATTCTATGAGCAATTGATGAAAAAATTCAGCTAAAGCTTGTCAATATCAAGATTATAGTAAAACATAAAGGAACCGCTCCAACACATATAATCCTAAACATAAGTATCTATACATATACGTATTTATTGAGGACATTGTATTTTGTTATGGAAGTCAAATCTTTGAAATAACAATTTATGGTATCACTGCCTTACGAAGTCCACTCATTCGAGTATTTACAAAGTCCATTCAGGAATTTATTCAAAGTTCAAAGTTCAAACAATTAACATGTAGCCTAAAAAAACTTAGATTTGAAAAGGAGATAACCCAAAGATGTAGATTATATATCTCACATTTATATATCCTAATTTCCAGACATTGAAATGACACTTTTTAGCATACTATTGTGAATTCAGCCCAAAATGTTAGAAAAAAATATTGATGGTTATTTTTGTTAAAAATGGAAACTAGGGCCAAATTCCACTTTGAACAGCTCCTTTGGGGAATATAATTGTGGCATTGAATTCCTCTTTTTGAGAGGACCAAAATCGATCTAAAGATCATCAAATTTGGATAAGTAGAAGTGGAATTTTGAATTTATGTTTCTCTCATGTAAATTATTTAGGTCGGCCTCAACTATATGTTGGCTTAAGAATATAAAAAGTCATGTCCCCTCAACTCCACTGAATTGTATATATAGAGGAGAATTCTCTCTCATTTGGGACACATCAATAAAAAGAAAAATATATCTCTGTGGCAGCGAAGATTAAGGAGGATAAGTTCTGGTTATTGTTGGGATTGTTTTGGTTAGGGGCTTGTCATAATAGGTTCGAGTTTGGAAGTAGTTCTTCTCTATGGTTAAGGAAAATCTTATATATGGGTTGCGACTTGTTTCGTATGGGACTTCTTCCTATAGTTTGGTTGCAACTAGAAGATATTCTCACAGCTTGACCGCAGGCCTTGAATCACTTTCCCAAGAAGTTGAAATACAATAGAAATTCATCGATCTTATATGATAGTATTCAAATGCTTGTTGAGGATGACATGGAAACTTAAAAATAGGCTATGACTACTACAAATAATAGAGCCCTTATAAGAAAAAAAAATTCCACACTGTTTACAGAATTCAAGGGTTCGAGCAGCATGCTTCAGAAGCCCTAATCCATAATCGTAGAGATAATATCAATGGTGACCTTAATGTGGTCATAAACCAGCTCCTTAATCCAGTGAAAGGGAGAATCATGTGAAATAAGGAAGGTCACAGTAGAAGGGAGGATTTAACCAAACCGATCTTGTATAATAATATGATTTGTCCTTTATGAACAAACTGCCAAGATTACAGGATTGAATGGATCTAAGAGAAGTGATGCTTGATCTTCATATTGGCAATTTATTTTATATCATTTTACTCTCTCTCTTTCTCTACTAAAAATTTGATGATAATAATAAGAAGATTTGATCAAGGGTTTTCCCCATCTTGGGGTTTTTCCTTGGCTTGAGCCATATTCCTATGTCTTTCTGTCTTGGCTTGTCTTTTGCATCTATCATTTATGTTATTTCGTAAATTAATGTTATATAATGTCTAATGTGATTGGTAAATGGATTAATGGGCACATGGTTGAATGAAGTATCTAACCTAAGCAGAGAACATGTTAACTGAAAATTAGCAAGGTATCGGAGCTCAGGTGAGGACAAGCCCAAGCTTAAAGAGATTGAAATCACTAAAGAATTTCATTGATACCTATAGCTCTCTGTGGTAAATCATGTCAGAGTTCAAATCTGGGTTATTTCTCAAGGCCTTCGTCAAGCCCTAATCAGTAAACATGGGCACCAATCCTAAAGATAGTCAACTATCACGGGCAAAAGTTGGAAGACAACAACGTATGTTCTTGTACTTTATAACAGTCCTACTCATCAAGCTTAAGAATGTATCATATCGTAAGCTCATGGAAAGATATTTTTATGATCCCTGGAGGTAAGGTCAATCCTCTATAGATCTCTGTTTGAAATAATATTCTCATTTGTAGGAGACTGATCAAGTGCAGGAGATATCTATCTAAGATATATCGAATACTTCACATAACGAGTATAATATTACATTCATTTTATCATTAATTTTGAAGCTGAGATTCTTTTCTAAGAAGTTACAGTCCTGGACATCGATCAAGGGTACCAAATCCTAGACCAAAACATATTTCAGAAGGGTCCCAGAATCTAAAATTCCTCCATCAAATTCTGAGCATGATTGCCATGATCATTGATTAGTATCAAATGTTCAACACCTATTCTCTCTATCAGTGCCTCTAGTTTTGGAAGGATATTTCGCTTTGAAGATAGAAATTTTCTGTGATATGGTCAAGTCACTATGATGCCTTTCTTGAAGGATCGAATCATCTAACTTGCTGCAGGAATAAGGTCGAGGGATTACGTAAGAGAAAAGTTAAAGAAGGATCATATTGATCTCAAGAGACATATTATGGTTATGTCAGAGGTATCCCTGAAACAAGGTTATCAATAATATGAGCACAGGAAGGTTTGATTAGTCAAAAATTGGCACTCAATGGTCATTTTACACAATCTCTCGACCTCCTTGAAGGTCATTATTGCAGTGAAATTATAGTATATTCCTGTTGGTGAAAGCTGCAATAACTATGCAAACTTGGTTATTATTATTTGGAAGGCTCATATCTGAACCTTGTGGCATATTGAACTTGCTCGCTGACTGAAGCATGATAACCTTGTCATTAACATAACTCTGTGGCCTCCTTGAGAGAGAACTGATTCATTATACCATCCTACAACTCGCAAGTTGATTGGCTATTAACTTTAGATATATGTGAGCATGAAAGTTTAAATAAGTCATCTTTGTCAAGATTCTAACAGAGGTAAACTATAGCAGCAAGACCAAGATGACTCTATCTGATGGAAAACAATAACACAAATGAGACTAAATGAAAACAATCCACATAAAAATGCTTTTAAACTTTTATTGTTGAATATATTACAATTGTGATAATTATCATCAAGACATGTATCTATTGTCCTTTGATAACACTACATTTTGATAACTTAAAAGCAATATAGCTGAAACACAAACAAAAAATTTACTACATGTAGAATTGCTTGCCAAGACTCTCATCAAATTTGTAGTCATGTGTTTGTGCTTTATTGTTGTGACACTCACTATTTCCAAACTAAGGAAAACATGGACAAAGATAAAAATAACTTGGCAAAGTTGAAGGCTCTATTTTCCTTATTAACATCTTCCTTTGACAAGGATATTGGTCATCTATAGGTCTTTGGGCACTCAACACTAGATGTTAATTGGATGAATGCACAAGGTTAGATTCAAGATACTTCCTTATCTCCCTTAGCTACTCAGATGAAAGAGCTTTCTAGGTAGTTCTAGATGATCAAAACCTCTCATGTGTTCAAAGAACTTAATTGGAAAACATATACTCTCTCAAAGGAAGGACTGCAGTTGCAGGAGAACTAAGTTCTGGAGAAGGAATTCATTGGTGGTCATTTATCTTATTTAATATAAAAAAATAATAGGTTCCACAACATGGAGACCTTCATTCAGAGCATTCATATCAAACTATAGTTGTTTAAAACTTTTAATTTGTAGTAAGCAGAGAAAGGTAATTTTATTGATGTCCAACAAATGACAAAAAAATATGCCAATGAGACTAGAATGTACAATCAGTAATTACCAATCTGTAGGGGTGTCATGGGCTACCCTGAAAGCATAAAGAGAAAATTGTTTAGTTTTGTTAGAGTGCACTTGTGCCAAAGTTTTAATTCTAAATTTGGTTTCTCTTTACAGACAACTTCCACACAAGTCTCCCTAAGATCCCACTTTTATCAATAAATGATACCCACATTTAGTGCAAAAACCACTAGTGGAGTTTTAAGGCCTCCTAGTCATTAGGGAAGTTGATTATTAGGATTACTTATGACATCTTATTTATTTTTCAAATGCCAATACATAATTCTTATGTATTTTAGAAACTCGAATACAAAATCAATATTACTAGGAGTCATAAATGCCAACAAATATATCTTCAACGATATAGTTGGACTTGATGACTCCTAGTAATATTGTTGCCTTCACTAAATGTATATGTAAGATGAATTCTACTCACATCCAAATATATGCTTCTAAGAAATAACTTGAAGGTTATTAAGGATCATTTAAGAGGTAATGTCCAAATCATGCAGGTTAATTGTGTGTGCAAGTGTTGTAAAATTTAAATATACCTGGCTCTGGTGTGCATTGCTCTATTTACATTTTCCTAAAGCCAAATAGCATCATGTACCTCATCGGGAGTGCTCTGTTTACTTCTTCCTAAAGGAAGATAACATTGATTAAAAGTGGTGAGGTATACTCATCTGGACAATTGAAAAAAGTTATTTTGTTTACTGTCATGCCTTGAGGCTCCACTTCTCAACATACCACAAACACTTGAAACAATGTTGGTGGAAAGGCATGACAACATGGCAAAGGTTGTACCACACCTGTCAATGAACTTGTATGAACTTGAAGCTTCTGGAATTCCTGGAAACTATTTTATTGATGTTGTTGCTTACCCTTCCCTTTCTTCTTAGAACACTAAGAAGCATAGTGGCCATCCATACTTGAAGCTTCTACAATTCTTGCAAACTATTTTATTGTTATTGTTGCTTACCCTTCCCCTACTTCTCAAGATACTGAGAAGCATATTGGCCATGCTTCTTGCACTTGATATGGATCAAATTATTCTTCTGCTAGTTAGAAGAGCTTGAATCTTCCTTCTTCTTCTAACCCTTCACAAATCCTATTTTATTTCCTCCTTTCCTCACTCTCCCAATGAGGGCTAGCTTTAGCTCTAGTACATCCTCCTCACTAGCTGAAACCATCTCCAATATCATTTCCTCCTCGATAAATACGTCCCACAAACTTTCGATTGAGGGTAGATTCTCAGAAGCACATAAAAACTTTACAAAATGGTGCCAAGATGGACCAAATCCATTCAAACTGATCCAAATTAGTTGATTCTCTTCTACCTTGTCATCAAGTGTAGCTTGTTGATCTCTCAACTCTTCATCTTTATCAGATAGATAACTACTGTAGTAGTGTTTCTCATGCAAGTAATAGAAAATTTCTTCATTAAGAGAATTCTCCTAGACATGTTCTTGCTTCAATACAATGTAATCAAGGTAATTTGCATTTCCCTATCAATCGTTTTCTCTACAATGAAAGGGGTTAGATGATTCTTCACCAAATCCAAAACTATTCATTCCAGTTTGACCAATTTCTAATCATGCTCAACCAAATCCTTGGTATCTGTTGAAAGTAAAATCTCCTTCTCCACGAGGTACCACAATTCAACCTCTTCCAAGAGATGTTGCATCTTGAACTATAATAGAGTTGGAAGTGTCCTCCAACATGTGACAATCCTAAAGACCCTAACTACTTATGATTACAACTCTTTAAACAAACATGAAAACATATCGAGAACTAAGAATCAAACCTGCAACCTCTTATAGGTGGAGGCCACCTTTCGCAAACATGCAAAATAACAATCCAATACTTGGCAGAACTGTAACATCACACCCCATGAGCCACAACCTTTAATCAAGCGAAATTTGCTTCACTTGCTGAAACTCAGGCATCCCACCCTTGAAGCCCTTCAACAACTCCCTCTAACAAGTTTCAATCCTATCCATCCACAAATTCCTATTAGTTTCAGTGGAAGTGCTCTGATACCATGTAACCCAAACAATTGTAAGTAAATTTTGCACTAAAAGAATATTCCTAAGATCCTAGGTAATTTAAAGCCCCTGATGGGTATATTAGAATCTACAAAAACACATTACAAAAAAATAATAAGAGCATGTACATAGATCTAAACTCTCAATCACATCTATCTTCTATTGAATGCAGAGAAAATAAAATACAATGCAATACCTCAAAACCAAAATCTTGCTAACCAACATGGAATTGTTCACTACATCTCCTTTATAGAATAGGAAGATGAGAAAAGATACAAAGTATCTGGTCACATGCATGAAGCACTCAAGGTGACTCAGTCAAACGCTAGCCCAAGTTTAATCATCTAGTGTACCCTTGCTGCATGGATAAGTGTGCCAGGTAAGTGCATCTCAACTGGAATAAAAATAGAAGCATGCATCCCTTTCCTTGAGAATTGTGCCCCCTACCTAGACTGGAACCTTATCATGCAAAAGCGCTCTAATTATCTAGGGTTTTGTGCCCTCCAAATATTAGATCATGCATGCAGAACTGAACTGAACTGAATCTGAACTACAAACTGAACTGAATTGAAGAAAAAATGGAATTTCTTAATCTTAAACAACATGAAAACTAAAATTAATTGAGAGTAGTAAAAGTGGAAATATACTGTCTACTCTCTTGCATAACAACACCTCCCTCATAATATAACATGCACAGGAACCATGACAAACTGTCGCCATTATTACTACTGTATGGACCTACAAAAAGTACACCCTTACTACTGTTGTACCTACCAATTAAGTGCACCTTGTTATTGTGGAGAAGAATGTCAAAGTTAAACAAGGTAGAAAATATAATAAAGGATATGAACCAATTGATCAAAAAAATATTTCCACAATGATAAATTTAATCCTTAAAAGAGTGACTAGCGTGGGAAGAGACAGATAGTTAAGTCAAACAAAATATAAATCTTTGCCATAGATAAGACAAAATTCACTGCATGGTTTTAAGAAAATTAATCTGAATGGGAAAATAAATTGTTTCAAACTCCAAGATTAAAAGGAAATTGACTTAATGTACAAAAAAATGTTAGTATTTTGTTAAGCTGCATTTGCATTTACTCAAAGGTGTTGATTTGATGCTATATAATTCTTAAAGCCATGTTCAACCTACAATGATTCTCTTGCTTTTTTGTTGTTAAAGTTGCTTTTAGCAAAGCCATAGGCTTTGATCATGATGAAATGTAGTTAAAGGGTTTTTTTTTCGATTTATATATTTTTCATAGTTTAGTTTCAATTATGCATTTTTCCATACCAAGTAAGAAATAAAACAAACAATTAGCAGACAAAGAACATATAAATCAGATCTAAACATGTAAAATAGAATTGATAAAGGATATACAAATGCAGAATGGAATGTTTTAACTTAAAAATTGAATAAACAATTTGGTGTTAATAGTACCTATATAGTAGGATTTGATATTAGGAGTAAAGACACACCAAGTCCATCAAATGCCTCTTTCCAAGAACCCTCAGCAAGAGTTTGCTGAAGTTCCTTTGATTTCCCAAATGCGTTAGTTTACATCTAAGCAGACGTTGTGTCTAGTGGCTTTCCAAAACAAAATAAACCACCACATAACATAATGTCTATGTATAAATTTGAGCAAGAAATGTACAAGTCAAAATACCAAATTTTGGCTAGAAAATGCAAATCACTAGGACAAAGCAAGAAGAAAAGTATTTGTACCTGTGTTATCACTACTGTGCAAGCTCTAGTTGCAGCAGCTACAACCAAAGTTTCCTTTGTTCCCATATATGTGTTCCTATGTTTCAAGAAAAATCTCTTAGACTATAGATATAATAGTATTGGTTAAGTTTTTGATGTATAGTTACTTGATGAAAATTGAATAAGCTAAACTAATGGTAAATAATATCAAAGTAATTATCTGTAGATCAGAAAAGGTTTTTCAAGTAAAATCTCTTAGACTATAGCTATAATAGTATTGGTTAAATTTATGATGTATAATTACTTGATGAAAATTGAATAAGCTAAACTAATGGTAAATAATATCACAAGTAATTATCTGTAGATCAGAAAAGGTTTATCAACATGGTATCAGAGAAGTGAGATCAGGCAGTGGAGTGTGTCTTGGTGGAATGATCTTGCATCAAACAAATCTGTGTATTTTCCCTGGAACTAGTTTATCTGCAGATCTGAGAATTCAAGTGTGCATTACGTAAAGATCCATTGGCTCTATCACCATTATTATACACAATTGCTTTTGAATTTTTGTTTTATTTTATTCTGGAACAGGTGTAAGGAGGCAAGAATGATAATTCTCCATATTCAATTTGAAGGGAGTCGTAACATCAACTGTGTGGAACAGTAAATATTAATTCATGACAATTTTCAATCCCAAGGGCACGGTTTTATGGAGTCTCCTCTACTCCAATTTTCTTTGAGCACCAAAGATATCAAAAATTGAAGGAAAAGGTAAGGGAGCATTGCAATAATATTACTCTATATTCAAAGAGTTGTCACATAATTTCGAGACATGCATTGGAAGATGTACATATATATGGCAACAAAATAGAATACATAAACGTCTGGCGAGGTAAAATTCTCCACAATCTAAATATCACACAATGAGATAGAACGTCTAGATTGACTTGAGGATAAGCTAGTGACAACAATGGCATAGTATAGAAGTGGAAGCATTTATTGGTGGCACATAACCCTCTATAAGAACTTGCATAGGGAAACTATGAAAAGATTCGAATAGAAACAGCTTGAAACTAAAGATGTTCAGTCAGCAATCTAAAACCTATAGCATCCTTCTTTTCATAATGCAGAGCGAGTGCTTAAACCTCTACCTGGGCGATCCATCTATCCTGTGTTCCCTCTATTCCTCCTTGTGAAACAACCCCAAGAAAATCAAATAGTTAAGGCTAGTTTCTTTTATGCTGTTACTGCAAATCGATCTATTGAGGGAAGTTGATTGGCATCAGTTGGATCGAAATGACTGAACCTAGCATGTAAGCAAGTTTGTCGAACAACAACCTTATCTAGGAACCTAGCATCTAAGGTAGGTTTCGGTCATCTGATCCAGCAATCTGAAGCCTATAGCATCATTCTTTTCATAATGCAGAGCGAGCACTTAAACCTCTGCAGGGGCGATCCATCTATCCCGTGTTCCCTCTATTCCTCCTCGTGAAACAGCCCCAAGAAAATCAAATAGTTAAGGAAGGTTTCTTTTATGCTGTTACCGCAAATTGATCTATTTAGGGAAGTTAATTGGCATCAATTGGATCAAAATGACCAAATATAGCATATAAGAAAGTTTTTCGAACAACAACCTTATCCAGGAACCTAGAATCTAAGGCAGATTTCGGTCATCTGATCTAGGAATAACAAACCTCTATAAGTGCTTCTGTAGGGAAACTTTGAAAAGATTCGATTAGAAACAACTTAAACTGAAGATGTTCACTTAGCAATCTGAAACCTATAGCATCCTTCTTTTCATTTTGTGGAGTGAGCGCTTAAACCTCTGCCTGGGCGATCCATCTATCCGTGTTCCCTCTATTCCTCGTGAAACAACCCCAAGAAAATCAACCTGTTATGTTGTTACCGCAAATTGATTTATTTAGGGAAGTTGATTGAAATTAGTTGGATCGAAATGGGCAAACCTATCATCTAAGAAATTTTGTCGAGCGGGTTCGACCAACGTAAGAGAAAACCATGCATGTTCCATTCGATCACCTCCCCCAAAACATAATCTACCGGACTTAATTTTCTAACCACTCAGGTTAGAATTAGATTAGGCAACCTTAATATTATCTTTATATCAGAACCCTAGGAGCATGGATGGGAGGCCCAACCCATAACCTTTCTCTTACGACCCTTTTCAAGTAGATTCTTTTAGGCAGGTGCCCGGTCGAGGGAGTTAACTACCGAAACCATAGGAGCATGGATGGGAGGCCCAATGCATTACCTTTCTCTTACAACCCTTTTCTAGCAAATGCATTCAGGCAGGTGCCCGGTTGAGGGAGTGAACTGGAAAACTGAAAATGCAGTGAATCTCCTCTCTATGTGGAACACTGAAAATGTAATGAAATTGAAAATGGAACATACCTTGGTGCAGTCAATGGAGTGAAGATTAGTTGGTGGGGTTTGATAACCCTAATTTGCAACTCTCTTAAATCTCTCTTTCCCTAGAGCTTTGTGAAAAGTGAACATATACTACATATTCTAGAACTTAAACAAAGATTGGGGCTAGGAGGGATTTTCAAATATGCTAAAATTTTCCCTCCTGAAAAAACAATAATTACATTATTTTATTTTATAAATATATTATTTTATTTTATAAATATATTATTTTATTTTATAAATATATTATATTATTTTCACTTAAATACATTATACAATATTTTATTTTCTCTTGGATAGTATGTTTTTAGTTGTATTTCAGAAACTAATGCCCTTGGGAAGTTTTTTTATTGGTGTTTAATTTTTTTTTTTTTTTTTTGCATATTTTGTGTATTTATCATAATAATTTAATTTTAAGATTATTGTTTTTATGAAAGTTTATGGAGGTGGACATACTTTATTTTTGGAATTTGAATGTGAGAGCTCTCAGAAGGAAACATGTACTCTTAACTTGCTTGTATTGAAAATATTGAACTGTTCTTGCATATTAAGTGGGTGCAAACAAAAGAGAGTATATAATAAGTCGATTTAATAATTAAAAAAAAGTGTTAGTTTCTTAAAAGTCATATGAAAAATTTGGAAGGAGTAGGATATGTACCCTAGTTTAAATATATTCAAATTATTGTGTGAATGGGTTTGTAAGACCCTATGTTTTTATCTTGATAAAATGGTGTCCTCTCTGAGTCACTCACATAGTTTAGGTTTTCATAAGCAAAGTAGGTGCTTTGCCTTAAGATGTAAACATTTCATTTTAAATAGTGTGATGATGTGGTTTCCATGAGGCATTAAAAGATGGAACGAGCATGCACATTTGGGATGCTAGTGTTATGTTCTACTCGAGGCATGGGTGCATGTCCAAGAAGACTCTAACAAGGGTTGAAGAGATGGAATAGTTAGAGGGGTTGGGGGGTTGTGGTCTCACTTAGAGGTGTAGAAAAGAAAATTATGCACCATGAGAAGTTGTGAAGCTAGCTTAAGACATCTGACAAGTTGCAGAAAGGAAACTTAGCAATAGTACTAAGTAAACATTCTTTGATTGAAGTTGATAGCCTCTCCTTGCGCAACCACTTTGCAATATGAAGAAGAAATGTGAAATATATGTGAAACCCACTAAAGGGGCTAGAAACATTGTTGCAACATATATAGGTGGTTTTTTCATGTTGTAGAAGGAGGTATTGGAACTTGGAAGGTGACCATTGGAGTATATTTCTCATGGGGTGTTAAGGAGGTGCAAGGATTTGATAAAAATTGAATTACACAAATCTAACAAATAGGCCATATTGGATTAGAATAGTACTTTTTTGGACATCCAAACTTGAAGGTGCATTTTATGGAGGTGTAGTCTAAGTGCTTGGGTGTGGGCCACATCTTACGGTTATCTTGGACTTTTGGTGTGTTTTAGTGGTGTTAGTGCATTGTGTTTGATTAACATTAGCTAGAATATGTTCCATGAAGGAAAAAAGCATACGAGTTTCAGATGGCTTAACCATTTCACATTGTAAGGTGTGTTATTCCCTAGTTTTGAAGAGACAATTAGAACCATCTTAGAGTGTGATGGGTTGTGTTATCACTCAGGTTTTCCCCAAAGTTGTAAGAAAGGGAAGGATGCCGAGGTAACCACAGACCAATATTTTAGATACAGAATCTAGCCAATCTGTATCCAGAGAGGGCTCTCTCTTTTTGATTTAGCTTTATTTTTAAAGGTATTAGGCTAGTTATGAAGTTCAAGGGTTTTGTTTGAGTTTAGGTGGTGAGATTCGATAGAACAGGGAGGTAAAACTGAGTAGTTCAGTCCATTGGGCTAATGGAGTCAAAGAAGATGGCTTTCTAGAATTGGTTTCTTAACAGAGGATGGCTTCACAGAGCAAGGTAGTCAAATAGGGAATTTGATCAAGGCTAAATCTAGAGGAGGTCTGATATTTTGAGGAATAGCATTGCAGACATTATTGAATTTGGTACAGTAATCTTGGACAGTTTCTTGTTGCCTCTTCTTAGGTTTTCATACTCTGATAAAATGTGGAGAGGATCTTTCTTCTTTTCCCATCTGTTCAAGAAAGTTTGATAAAGAGCTTGTGGGTCATTGATACTGTTTGCAGGGAGGGCTCTAAACTAGGTTCTAACATCTCCAGTTAAACTTTGAACAAATACTTTCATTCTAACATCATCATCATCAACCTCATATCTTCCAAAATAGTTGGTCATTTTATTGGTATGTTGTTGAGCTGTGTAAGTGCCAGTACCTTCAAAAGAGGGAATTTTAATTTGATAGTCTTGGGGCATAGCCCTTGGATTGGCAGGTAAGTGCAGGGGAGTATATTGGTTTGCCATGGTTGCAGAAATAGATGTGACAACTGAAGGAGTAGGGATAACAATGGGAATGTGTGTTGTAGATGGAGGAGTGGAAAGGGTAGTTTGAGGTGCTGATGGTGAGCTTGGAGAAGCTGTAGTAATCACAGAAAGGTTTGGTGTTCTTTCAGAGGTAAGGTCAGACTGAATGGAGTTCTGCAAATATCTGTCAAGGTATGAGGTAGAAACTTCAATCTGGAAATTTTCAGTGAATACTAGATTTTGAACTGTGTGGGTTAACCCAGATTCTTAAAAGGTTTTAAATAAAGAGTTTTCAAAATACTTATCAAAAGTTTCTTCCTCAGGGTAGATCCACCTCATAGGACAGGATCTTGATCTGTATAGAGGCCGAGAACTAGCAGGATTTTCTTGGCTCTCTTTCCTTCTAAGAAATCTAGGACTCAGATTAGGATTTTCAAACACAGGTGGGGGATTAGGATCAGGATTTGATCTGGTGTAATGAATCTTTTCTGAAGCTAGTTTCTAGGTGTGTTTTTGGTTTTTACTTCAAATAGGTTTGACAATACAACTTTAACAGTCTCTTCTAGGAGGTTTTAGATGTGGGAGTTTTGAACTTTCCTACAGACTTTTTTGAAAAAAGGAACTGATCAAGTATTTGAAACCAACTGTCCAATCTATAAACTAGACCAGAGATAGACTGAAGTAGCATTCATTTACTTCTACAATTGCAAAGCAAAAGCATTTCAAAGGCTACCTAGCTAACTTCAGGCTCTGTCTGTAGCTTATGAAATAAACAATAGTAACAAATAATTGTTCGATTCCCAGTGGAGTTGCCAATGATGTTATCACTCAGGTTTTCCCCAAAGTTGTAAGAAAGGGAAGGATGTTGAGGTAACCACAGATCAATCTTTTAGATACAGAATCTAGCCAATCTATATCCAAAGAGGGCTCTCTCTTTTTGATTTAGCTTTATTTTTAAAGGTATTAGGCTAGTTATGAAGTTCAAGGGTTTTGTTTGAGTTTGGGTGGTGAGATTCGATAGAACAGGGAGGTAAAACTGAGTAGTTTAGTCCATTGGGCTAATGGAGTCAAAGAAGATGGCTTTCTAGATTTGGTTTCTTAACAGAGGATGGCTTCACAGAGTAAGGTAGTCAAACAGGGAACAAATAGAGACTTGAAATAGATGGAATGGGCTCAAAATGGGTGAAGGGAAGTTAAGGATCCTTCAACCTTTTGAAAGAGGGAAAATGGATGATTACTCGTAAGGAGTAGTTAAGTATTCTTTAGCAAACAATCAACATGAAAGAATCAGGAAACAAGAGCAATTAAGATTTCACTGCTTATTCTAATTCTGAAGAAAACACAGAGAACAATAAAGACTGAAAACAGAGTGCAATCAAGCATATTATGAGATTAACCTTTTCTTTACCATTCAGATTATGAAACACATATGATATAATAAACAAGAAAACTAGTTGTACCATGGACTTAGGTCCACTTGCATGGGTTGAGGTGTAAAGGTACCCCATGAGTTGAGAAAAATGATTCCAATGCTTACCTATATAGAGTGCTTATGATATAATATTAATGATTTTTTGTTGGGGAATGGAAGAGGAATATAAGAAAGGAGAGGCACTAAAGTTTGGTGTAAATAAATCGGGAGGAAGGAAAAATGTCTCCTATTAGTAGGATTTTTCAAGTTTCCTATTCAATAGGATTAAATTTTAGTTGGATCTAGGGAGTTGGCCTCAAAATCAATGATTGGGTACTCTATAAATCCAAGACCTAACATATCCAAGATAGTCCATTAAATAGATTCATCTTGGGAAAATGTTGCAAAGGCTAAGGTTAAAATATCCCCTTTTTAATGTAGATTTTAAACCTTCCATTTGAGAATGCTAAAAACAAGGTCATTGTCTTGAAAGGAAGTCCTTGATTCTACAAAAACCTAATTCCAATGCTTAATCCATGGTGTGATTCTTTCTATTTGAGTTTGGCCTTGAGCGTTGAGATATATATTTCAATCCAGCTATCAATTTTTTGTTTCACTTATGTGTTGAGAAGGTCTTAAGGGTTATAGAGGATAAGATAGTTATTTTCCAATACCCATCCCTTGAAACCCTATAAAGAGATTGTGTGCCCCATTTTTTTGTCGTAATATTTCAACCACAAGATCTTTGTACGAGGATGCCCTTGAAGGGAGGGTTTGTAAAAGAAGTGGAAAAAAACAAAATTTCATGTTGAGTCAGAGGAGGGGTATAAATTACAGGTGTCTCTAAAGGTCTTGACAAAGGTAAAGGGGAATGGAGTTTTCCTCCTATTGCAACGCCTTCTATTCCACCATTCAAGGTGCTAAAGGGAACTAGCTTTAAGGGTCATAGGTGAAAGCTCACAAAGATCTTACAAATGAGAAGGTAGGTGTGATTTAGCATAGAATTGATTCTTCAATGGTTGACTTTTTGAGTGAGATTTCCCAGTAAATGGAAAAAATTGAAGCCCTAGTAGATTATGAGAGAATGTTTCCTAAGATTCAAAGAGTTTCTCCATATTTTGTCCATGAGATCCATGGAAACTATGTTCAAGTGTTGATAAATCATGTTAAGATATCATCCTTGATTCAGGGCACATATACCTCTTCAACTAGTGGTGGAGAGTCTAACTAATGAGTAGGAAAGGTTTTTCATTTACAAGGTTGGAATTAGTCAAGAATTCTCCCTCTCTACCCAACTCTATGATGAGGAGTGTGCATAATGGATTTATTATTGTAAGAAATTACAAATATTGGATTATCTTGAAGTTCAAGTGCTTGAAGTGATTTCCTCAACCTACAAATCTTTAAAGGAACTATGTGTTTTTCAGTTAGACCCTTATGGTCAAGGAACTGCAAAAGAGTAAGGCCTTATCGTTATTTTTAAGGGGTTGGCCTAGCCTCACCTATGTACTAACTTCTTTTGTCAAATGACAAATGAAACTTTGGTTATTGTTGCAAGACACTAAATTTCTCTCTTCTAACTTGTTTATAATGTATATTATTTATCCCAACAAATTAGATGATGTGATAAGAAACCTCTACTTGAAGGTTTTGGAGAAATTGTTCAATATTGTAAAAGTTTACAATGTTTATCTTTCACTGACTTTCTCATGAACAATGCCTTTCAAAGTATTCTAAACAAATACATGGAACAATCAATGCCAATATTATCCCTCTTTATTGACATTCATGGAGGAATGTTATTGTTGATAACAAAAATAGGTCACACTTAGTAAGTAGATTTGAGATATCTTAATGGATTGACATAGTGAGCTACCAATGAAAGCCTAATATTATAGAGAAACCAATGACCACTAAAACACTAATGAAGTGATGGGATAACATCAAAATCATTCAAGAAATTTAGCTAGGGGTGGTACTCCACTTAGAGTTTCAAGTTGGTAGTTTAAGATTCCATGGTCCTAATAAGCATATCATATGGAGAGGAATACATAACCCATTTCTACAAGAATTGGATCCTTGTGCTCTAGGGATATATGAAGACAAAACCATCTTCAATGAGGTGGAGATCATCTCCAACAACTTGGTCCATGCAATAGGTAAGTTCAAGAATCATTTCTTTGGTTAATGTTTCAAATTATTTATGTTCTCCTACCTATTGGATTGTTAAGTATGTTCTTTCAACCCATTCCCTAACATGTCCTTTAGGTTGGATGTAGAATGTATCTTGCAATTAATGTATTTTTTCCAAAATATTTAGAATTTGAAGCATATTCACTACTATACCAAGATTTCTAATGACTTTATTGCCCCACTCTATAATTATCTTTGAGAAAGAGTTCCTCGGGTTCTCCTCCACAATTGTGGTTTCCTTGGAGTTGATTGGTAATAGATATATAACTAAGAATGGAAGCTATATACATGCATATGGAGTTACTAAGCCTCATTGTTCCTTCCAAATCATACTTTGGAAATGCCCTCTCTAAAATAAATAACCTATCAAACTACTCTATATGGCCTCAACATTACCATGAAGATTAGGGTGAATATATAATGGCCTCATTATATTGTTTTTTTGGTGCACACACCTTCCATGATTTTGGTTACATCATAATTAAGGCTAGAGGAAAAAAATATTATCATCTAAATATGGAACCATCCACAATGCATGAACTATTCTTGTATCTATTTTTTTTTTAATGTTAATGATATTTCTTACATGAATTTGTTGAAATGTTGACATTACTAGAAACAAATTGGAGAGTTGTGGGAATAACATCTCGGAAAAAGGAAGGAAATCACAGAAGAGTAGCAGTTGTAGAGGGATGGCGGGAAGGATCAGATACAACCAGGCAGGAAAAGAGCAAGGAAATCTGAGCAAGGGAGAAGGCAAAGATCGTGAGAAGGAACTGGTAGTTCAGGTTGTCATGTAGAGATGAGTCAAAAGGCAGAAAGGAGAACCACAAATGGTTGTTTTTGTTATTGATGTTGTTACCATTGTTGTTGCAGAGCTATGAGACTGCTTTGTATCTATCAGTCCATAAACCTGTGTATTGTTATGTTGAGAAAGAGGCCCTGAGCCTGATGTAAGGTATTCACCACTCAGTTAAATGATGAAGACTGCTATTGGGACCATTGTGTGTTAGTTGCATGTTATTCTAGTTCTTTAATATTTTTATGTATGCTCATATTTTAAGTAGTCTCTCTATTATAGTATATATGGCCTGTTGCGATCAGACTTCCTTGTAGAATGATTCAATGTTCTCTATTCTCGATTCTCTAATATGATTCTCCCTGATACTAGATCTCAACCCCCATCTAACTAAGGTTGCGACATGCTTTAGGTGAGACTCCTTACCCATTCTGGGTAAGGTGAAAATGATGGCGTTGTGCTAGAATATAGTGGAGCCTTGTTGGCCCTTATGCCCAAACTTGGGGTCTCAAACTTGTTGCTATTTATGTGCCAACAAATGGTTCCATTTCCAAGACCTGAAATTTGAAAAGGGGGTTTAGAATATGGTATAGAGGATCTTTAAGAAAGAACTGCCAAACTGGTGGAATGAGCAAGTGGATCATTTTTTTCTCAATAAGCTCAACTCCGCCGACGAACTATTGGAGAAGAAATCTTGTATTCGAAGCCGGCTAGTGATCAGTATGAGATATTCTGGTGCAAGTTCCTAGAAGAAATTTACAACTAGTTGTAGACATTGCAAGTGAAAGGAAAGTCCAATTGACAAAACCCATCTCATCGCACCTGGACTCAAGCGGATCTCCCTACGCTACATCCCCTTGATACAAATTTGATGAGAGTGCTAGATTTCTGGGTACAAACCACGGTGGAAGGGTATATTATTGAATTTGCAGAAGAAAGTCATTAATATTTTTTGAAAGTTGAAGTCGTGTTCTGATCGGGGTTGCAAGGGAAGCTACAGAAAGAGGTTACCTTGTGGATTAAGGTGTTCCATAACCCAAGCATGACAATGTAAACACCTAGCACCCAAACCTAAGCATGACAATGTAAACACCTACTATTGGGGGAAGGACCTAAAGGGAAGGATTCTATTGAGAGGGGAAATATGAGAATGTCACGAGGATGGATGCAAATGAATTTTGAAAGGCCAGGAATCTAAGAGCACAAAGGAGAGCATAGATAGTGTAGAAATGGATAAGGGCCATCCAGGCGATTAAAAGGCGATAGAAGGAATTGCACCAAGCAGGAGCAATGTTAAGAGATCCAAAAGAGGGAGAAAGCATGGAAGGAATTTCAGTGGGAAGGGAAAAGATGACTGCAACGAAAGTGGGTTTGAAAGGTGATAGGGACACCCCTGCGAATGGAAATGGGGATAATTATCAGTGGGGTGGATATGAAATCAACACTAGACGTTGTGCCAAAATATGTCAGATCATAAAGTACCTATACTAAATGTCACATTACAAGTGACACTGCCAATATGGTGGTGATTTCACCCCAACTACCTCCAAGGAAGGGAGAAGATCAAAATAGCCATGGAAGTAAGATTCAAACAGGTGGTGGAGTACGCTCAATATTTCGTCAAATACAAGGGGGACTCTAATCATTGACAAAATTTACAAAATTGTGAGGAGATATGGGATTGGGAAGGAGTTCCAAAGGAGTTATGGTGCATGGTTTTATACACACCGTGGGAACCTTTCCAAAATATTGGTATGTACAAGAAGAAATAAGGAAACATACTGGAGATTGGGATAGTTTGGTTGATTAGTTTGTCAGTAGTTTTTGATTTTTAGACCACAAAAAGAGGATGACTGAGGTGTTGTAGGTTATCAAGTGGATTATTCTCACCTTGAGTCAGCTAATGGAGAGGTGCATAGATCATAAGACTTTATAACATATCTACGAGTCTAGATATCATGAAGTGATAACCTGTGGGAAGATGGAAAAATACCCAGATAAATATGATCTGGAGGAGTTACGACATCTGTCATTCCATGAAACTGAAGAGGAAAGGGATATCAAGGACGAACCTGTCAATGATGATCCACATTTACTCCCATTGAAGTTGTGAAAACATAACATTGGGACCGATGACAAACCCAAGTTAGCCTCAATTGGAGATTTTTAGGATAAGTAGGCTACAAAGGAATTTTTCATCCTCCTGAGAAAAATATGAAGACTTGTTCCCTTCATCGGTCACAAAAATAAAGTGGATCAAGGGAGATATAGGGGAGATGAAATTCATGCTAAAACCATATGCAAAACTAATAAAGCATTGACCATACCCACTAAACTCGAGGGTTAAGGAGAAAGTGAAAAAAAAGTAGATAAGATGCTAGTAGTAGGGCTTATATTTCCGGTGGACAAGGCAAAGTGGGTAAGTTCAATTGTGATATGAAAAAAGAAAGACACTATAGAGATAAGGGTCTATGTGGACTACCACAGTTTGAACAATGCTTGTGTGCATGATCATTTTCCTACACCATTCAGTGATGAAGTTCTAGATAATGTAGCAGGGAATGAAGCCTACTCTTTTACGGATGGATTCTTTAGTTATCACCAAGTTAGGATCACAGAAGAGGATAAGAAGAAAATTACATTTACCACGAAATGGGGATCCTATTCCTATCATGTTATGCCATTCGGTCTCAAGAATGCACTTGCGGTGTTGTCAAGAATTGTGATTTCCGCCTTTAGAGATTACGTCCACATGTTCCTATAAGTCTATATGGATGACTGGATAGTCTATAGTATGCTGAAGAAACACTCCAGTCTTCTCAGAATCATGTTCAATTGATGTATACAACTACAGATCTCGCTAAATTTGAAGAAGTACTACATATTTGGAGTCCCTTTTGGCACACTTTTGGGCCACATAGTGTGCAAAGGAGTATGTGTAGATATTTCTAAGGTTGCAGTGATCATGAATATGGACCCACCCGCAAGTGTAAAACAACTCAAATCCACCTTGGGACATACTGGGTACTATAGGAGGTTTATCCGCAACTAAGCCTCGATTATTGCATCAATGGAAAACATATTGAGGAAGGTTGGATGATTCCTGTGGTTAGAAGAAAAAACTAGTAATTACATTGATCTTGGTCTACCCTGACTGGAACAAACAGTTCCATATCCACATTTATGCATCAGGCATTTCTTTGGGTGTTGTTCTGGTTCAATTAGGGGAAGGCAACCTCAACCACCTGATTTATTTTACCAGTAGAAAATTGTCCATAGCAGAAAGGAAATATACTACAACTGAGAGGGAGGCACTTGTGATGGTATATTCACTCCAAAAATTCATAAATTGTTTACTATGAGGCCCATTCAAGTTTTTCACTGACCATTTCACTTTGAAATATTTAGTGAACAAGCCTATCCAATGTGCTACTCCAGTCCTATTGCAGAACACAAAATTGATTGCTCAAAGCCTTGGGCCTATTTTGATGGCACCTCTCAAGGTGAGCCCTACTGGGAGGGGCAGGAAGCATCTTGCATACCAGTGAGTCTCATGTAATCATATTTAAGGCAGGAATTGGTAAAGGGTTCAACAACAAGGTTGAGCTAATGGCACTAAAGCTTATCTAAACTTTGGCAGTAGAATATGGGGTTCTAGAATTTCTAATATTTGACAATTCTCAATGTGCTATAAAATGACTCAATAAGTATTATACTAATACAAATATCTACCATTAATAATGAGGGAATTCATGGTATTGTTGAGGGGCTTACCCAGGTTGCCTTTTCTCACATTTTTAGAGAAAGAATTCAAGGGGCAGATCTCCTATCAAAAGGTCTCAAGCTTTAGCCTGGGGAATGGATTGTTTAAGAAGATTTAAATGGGCTGCACACTGAATATTCACACTTGCCTTTCCTTTGATTAGTGGAATCTTGGATTCTTTTTTTATTTCTCATAGTTGAATGTACATTTTTTGTATGAGAGGATTGTTTAAATTTTTTGGATCAGAACTGTACGCCAGCCTACCTAGAGGTATGCAACAACAGAAAGAAGAAAAAGATGCATAGTTTTTTAGAGGTAATGTCTAGAGATGAATAGGTCTAGTATTTTAGAATAATATCCATGAATAAAAATATAACCTTTTCTTGGTAAAAAAAGGGCACAGGAAAGACCATGATTAAGGAGCATTTCTCCAAGAAGTACAGGAACATAAGCGAAAAGAGTTATGATCTTTGTCCTCAATAGATACCAACAACACCAGTAATAGATAATAGGAGGCCATCAAATCCAGAAACATGCATATTGAATACATACCTCTTGTTCCATCCCTGAACACCTTAGAAACACGCAGTGGAGTTTTCTTCAATCCATCTCGGTTCACATTTTCTCCCTAACGCCTTCAAAAACACCATCACAACAACCATGATGGTGGGGTTAGAATTTGATCCCTCGTATTCGTCTATGCTTGCACCTAGGTATGGTTTGAGATCAAGATCGATTGCAAGAGTGGTTCAACCGCCCTCCCACTCCCAATCCCACTCACACATTGGTAGAGGAAATTTCATCCCCCAAATGGATAGAAAAACGTTTTGGGTTATGGAAATTTGAGGTAGAGAGGACTGTAAAACAAGAAAGGTAGAGATATGGCCTGCCTCCAATGGTCTTCTCAGTTGTCGAACCTGGAGCGTGTAAGAGAAATAATATTAGAGTGATAATTTTTAAAAATTTATTCATAGGAGAAAAAAAATTAGAGTGATAATATTTAAAAAATTTAGTCATAAGAGAAATAATATTAGAGTGGTGTAATATTTAAAAAATTTAGTCATAATGATCCATATTCTTCGATATAAAATAAATTTTAAAAATGTCAATTTTAAAAATCTCGTGTAGTTATC